>JBBGZY010001594.1:0-1442500 GCA_037952925.1 Lithobates clamitans
GTGCGGGGATATCTGAATGATGCCTGCAGCTACAGGCATCATTCAGTTATCGGCTTTTTCAGCCGGCGATTCCCTACACCATAAGATGTCCTCCCCTCCCGCGCTTCTACCGACTCACTGCTACGATCGAAGCCAGGATCGTTTTTATTTTTTTTTTTAATTTCAGGCTTCCCAGCCTAGAGGTGAGATGTGGGGTCTTATTGACCCCATATCTCACTGTAAAGAGGACCTGTCATGCCATATTCCTATTACAAGGATGTTTACATTCCTTGTAATAGGAATAAAAGTGGTCAAATTTTTTTTTTTTTGGAGAAAAGCATCAAACTAAAATAAATAAAGTAAAATGAACAATAAAAAAAAAAAAAAAAAAAGCGCCCCTGTCCTGTGTGCTTGCATGCAGAAGCGAACGCATACGTAAGTCCCGCCCACATATGAAAACGGTGTTCAAACCACACATGTGAGGTATCGCTGCAATCAGTAGAGCGAGAGCAATAATTTTGGCCCTAGACCTCCTCTGTAACTCAAAACATGTAACCAGTAAAAAATTTTAAAGCGTCACCTATGGGGATTTTTGAGTAGCAAAGTTTGGCGCCATTCCACAAGCGCATGCAATTTTGAAAGGTTACATGTTGAGTATCTATTTACTCGGCGTAACTTCATCTTTCACATTATGCAAAAACATTGGGCTAACTTTACTGTTTTGGTTTTTGTAAAGCACAAAAAATGTATGTTACCCAATACATTTTTTTATCTGCCTGATATACAGGAACAGAAGATGGAAGAGACCAAGCTGACCTTGAAACTAAAGTTTGGGAAGCAAACAACCCCCTTACAGACAAACAGATAGATCAGTTTTTAGTAGTTGCACGGTAAGAAATAACATATTCTTAATAATTTATACATAAATTCTATGTTTGCTATTATTGGATGTTTTCTGAATGCAGCAGGCTTGTCTACAAGATTATGATTTGGACCCCTTTCTCTTCCAGGCTCATTTTAATCAATGCTTAAATAGTGTAAACATTAATATTACCCATAAAGGGTAATCTGCCTGCCATTATTGCTACAAAGTAGAGCTGCACGATTCTGGCTAAAATGAGAATCACAATTTTTTTGCTTAGAATAAAGATCTCAATTCTCTCACTATTCTCACGGCATAACATCATCTTTCACATTATGCAAAAAATTGGACTAACTTTACTGTTTAGTTGTCTTAAAAAAAAAAAATGTATTTGAAAGGCCGCTGCGCAAATACCATGTGACATAAAATATTGCAACAACCACCAATTTATTCTCTAGGGTCTCATATATATATATATATATATATATATATATATATATATATATATATATATATATATATATATATATATATATATATATGTGTGTGTGTATATATATATATATATATAATATATATGTGTGTATATATATATATATATATATATATATATATATATATATAAATAATATATAATGTGTGTATATGTGTTTGGGGGTTCTACGTTATTTTCTAGCAAAAAATTATGATTTTAACTTGAAACCAACAAGTGTCAGAAAAAGGTTTAGTCTAAGTGGTTAAACTGCCCTCATTTACAGACCGAAGTTCATTCCTTTGATCATTAAGAACAAAATGTTACAATGTTTATAGTTAGCTCAGCAGCTGAGCAATATTGTGATACTTGGCAGACTGCATGTTTATTTTGACAGCTGAGAATTCTCTGCATAGAAAGAATTAGGAAAATGCTTTAACCGCATGCCGACCAGCTGCCGCCGTTATACTGCGGCAACATGGATTGGCTGCGCGAATCGCCGTCATGGTATGTCGGTACCATAGACGGCCACTACCACCGGAGGCGTGCGCGTGCGCCCCCTGCTCGCCCACGGAGCAGATACAATTGCTTGGGGCACACGGCTTCCATTTCTCTGAGGGGAGAACAGACAGTCTGTTCATACAGAGTATGATTAGACGATCTGTCATGTCCCCTCTACAGTCCCATCCCCCCTTCAGTTAGAACGCACACTAGGATACATTTAACCCCTTCACTGCCCCCTAGTGGTTAACCTCTTCACTGCCACTGAAATTTTTACAGTAATCAATGCAATTTTATAGCATTGATCGCTGTAAAAATGCCAATGGTCCCAAAAATGTGTCAAAATTGTCCGCCATTTCCGCTATAATGTTGCAAAAATCGCAGATCGCCACCATTACTAGTAAAAAAAAAAAAAAAAAAAGAAAAATAATAAAAAAGCCATCAAACTATCCCACTATAACTTTTACGCAAACCAATCAAATGCTTATTGCCAAATTTTTTTTTTTTTTTTACAAAAAATATGTAGAAGTACGTATTAGCCTAAACTGAGGAAAAAAAATGTGTGTTTTTATATATTTTTTGGGGATATTTATTATAGCAAAAAGTAAAAAATATTGCGTTTTTTTTTTTTTTTTTTTGTTTATAGCGCAAAAAATAAAAACTGCAGAGGTGTTCAAATACCACCAAAAGAAAGCTCTATTTGTGGGAAAAAAAGGACGTCAATTTTGTTTGGGTGCAACGTTGCACAACTGAGAAATTGGCAGTTAAAACGACGCAGTGCCGAATCGCAAAAAGTGCTCTGGTCTTTGGCCAGCCAAATGGTCTGGGGCTTAAGTGGTTAAGATTGCGAGGGGGGAAACAAGTTTAGGAAATGGTTGTGGCAAGTTTGAATGTAACAGTGGAAGTAACTTGAAAAGGGATGAATAAACAGCACCTACAAGGCACTGAACACATATGTCACAGTCCTTGTTCCCACAAAATACTGCTGATAGTGGCAAGTAAATAACTGCCCCAGTATAAGTGTGTGGAAAATGTCCGTCAGTGGTGTGATGGAAAATGTCCTAGTATCATTGGTGTCAGTGGAAGGAAAAAATGTCCGCCCCCCCCCCCAGCCATATGACATCTTCTTTGAGCTGCAGTTGCAACTTCAGATTTAGGTTGGCATCAATGCGTACAGTGAGTCCATGCAAAGTGGGCTTCATCTCCCTTGGGAACCCGTGTCCAATGCATACATGGAGGTTAAACAACTCGCTATTATGGCAAGCATTTCAATAACCTTTATATCACCTTCGTTATCTATGCAATCGCTTTCATTACCACTTCATTATTCAGAGCCTTTGATTCCATTTCCACTTTTATACTCCAGAGAATTATTTTGGTTTCGGAGATGCTTCTGTTTCACACCTTGAAACATTTCGATTTTGCAATGTATCCTAAAGTATTGTACTTTTTCTTTTTTTTTTTTTTTTCTTGAGGCAGAAAAGGATTTAATTTGGCATACATATATTTTTTATTTCCTAGGTTTTAATAGGATAGATTGATTTTTTTTTTTTTTTTTTAAATGGATAATTTGTGGTTTTTTTTTTTTTCCATTGGGAAAAACTTGGATGGTTTTTCCGATGGAATTCCGCTCAAGCTTGCCTTGCATACACACGGTAACACAAAAGTTCTCTGAACTTTCGTTCGTCAAGAACGCAGTGACGTACAACACTACGAGAAAATGAAGTCAATGCTTCCGAGCATGCGTCAAATAATTCCTACGCATGCTCGGAAATATTGCACGTCGGAATTTGTACAGACGATCGCATTTTCGGATAGGAACTTTTCCCGACTGAAAAATAGAGAACATGCTCTCAATCTTTTGCTGGCTGGAATTCCGCCAGCAAAAGACCGATGGAGCATACACACGGTCGCATTTTCCGACAAAAAGCTCTCATCGAAGTTTTGCTGGCGGAATTTCTGATCGTGTGCATGCGGCATAATAGATCACTGATGTGATTTTTTGCTACAGTGGGAGGCAGGTCTGAGCTGGTATAGCTTTACCCCTTTCAAAGATGGCTGTTGAAGCTCTTAAGAAATGCTGATGATATAACAGAATTTTCCCTTTAACCTTTTCGCTGCCAGGTCCGTATGCTGTATGGACCTACAGCACTGCTCCCAGCTGATCAGGTCTGTACTGCTTCCAGCAGGTGACAGACCTACATTCCTTCTCTACTATAAGCTCATGGTCACTTCAGACCAGAAATTTTTGAAAATTAAGAAAAACAAGAAAAAATGTTTTTTTTTCTTTTTTTAATTTTCAAAACTTTGTGACAAAAAGTGAGGTCTGCAAAATACTCACTATACCACTCAGCAAATAGCTTGGGGTGTCTACTTTCCAAAATGGGGTCATTTGGGGGGGTTTGTGCTACCTGGGCATTCCATGGCCTCCGAAACTGTGATAGGCAGTGAAGAGTGAAATCAAAAATTTACGCCCTTAGAAAGCCTGAAGGCGATGCTTGGTTTTCGGGGTCCCGTGCGCGGCTAGGCTCCCAAAAAGTCCCACACATGTGGTATCCCCATACTCAGGAGAAGCAACAGAATGTATTTTGGGGTGTAATTTCACATATCCCCATGGCATGTTTGAGCAATATACCATTTAGTGACAACTTTGTGCAAAAAAAAAAAAAAAAATTTGTCTCTTTCCCGCAACTTGTGTCACAATATAAAATATTCCATGGACTCGACATGCCTCTCAGCAAATAGCTTGGGGTGTCTACTTTCCAAAATGGGGTCATTTGGGGGGGTTTTGAACTGTCCTGGCATTTTATGCACAACATTTAGAAGCTTACGTCACACATCACCCACTCTTCTAACCATTGAAGACAAAGCCCTTTCTGACACTTTTTGATTACATGAAAAAAATTATTTTTTTTTGCAAGAAAATTACTTTGAACCCCCAAACATTATATATTTTTTTAAAGCAAATGCCCTACAGATTAAAATGGTGGGTGTTTCATTTTTTTTTTATCACACAGTATTTGCGCAGCGATTTTTCAAACGCATTTTTTGGGGAAAAAACACACTTTTTTAAATTTTAATGCACTAAAACACACTATATTGCCCAAATGTTTGATGAAATAAAAAAGATGATCTTAGGCCGAGTACATGGATACCAAACATGACATGCTTTAAAATTGCGCACAAACGTGCAGTGGCAACAAAATAAATACATTTTAAAAGCCTTTAAAAGCCTTTACAGGTTAGCACTTTAGATTTACAGAGGAGGTCTACTGCTAAAATTACTGCCCTCGATCTGACCGTCGCGGTGATACCTCACATGCATGGTGCAATTGATGTTTACATTTGACGCCAGACCGACGCTTGCGTTCGCCTTAGCGCGAGAGCAGGGGGGACAGGGGTGCTTTTTTTTTATTTTATTTTTTTTTTTTTTTTGCTTTTTTATCTTATTTTTAAACTGTTCCTTTCATTTTTTTTTTTTTATCATTTTTATTGTTATCTCAGGGAATGTAAATATCCCCTATGATAGCAATAGGTAGTGACAGGTACTCTTTTTTGAAAAAATTGGGGTCTATTAGACCCTAGATTTCTCCTCTGCCCTCAAAGCATCTGACCACACCAAGATCGGTGTGATAAAATGCTTCCCCAATTTCCCAATGTCGCTATTTACATCCGGCGAAATCTAAGTCATAAAATGCTCGTAGCTTCCGGTTTCTTAGGCCATAGAGATGTTTGGAGCCACTCTGGTCTCTGATCAGCTCTATGGTCAGCTGGCTGAATCACCGGCTGCATTCTCAGGTTCCCTGTTGAGACAGGAGAGCCAGAGAAAAACACTGAAGACGGTGGGGGGGGGGGGCATTCTCTCCCACTGCTTGTAAAAGCAGTCTAGAGGCTAATTAGCCGCTAGGATTGCTTTTACATGAAAGCCGACCGCTTGCTGAAAAGAATGATACCTAAACCTGCAAGCATCATTCTGGTATAACCACTCAAAGTCGTGAATGGCGTACCTGAAGACAAAAAAATGGTTAACAATAAAGCACAGTAAACGGTAAAGTATAAAAAATTGCATACCTAAAAAGCAAACATGATAAAACATAATAACAATAAAACATTGCAGAATAGAATACAGTAAAAAAGAGCAGAACAATAGAGAGAATTGAGAGAGAGAGAGAGAACAATAAAACGACAACTATTATTTTTTATTTTATATTTTTGTTTGTGTTATTTTTTTTTTTTACACTTTTTTTGTAACTGTAACTTTTATAACTGTAACCGGTTCCAGGTTCGGGTCTCTCAAAATGCGATGGCATCTTGGGAGACCCTGTGAAAGTGTGCCTAGTCTGTGCAATGCTGTACCCTACGCTAATACTCAACTAGTGAATGGTAGCGTTCAAAACATTCACCAATGCAAAAACCAGGATTGTCAGGACAGGAGGGACAATAATAGCGGGTATCACGCCTATATCCGCGCTTGCTGCAGACGCGACATCTTTTTTGGGGGGGTTCGTTGGGTAGGGGTACTCGGGAGGACATTAAGAAAATGCTTCTCATGCAGCCGACTGCATTTGGTTGGGGATGTGAATGGGGGAAGTACGGGCGCTGCAGAAGTGGTGGTTTCCCAATTAGGATTGGCGAATGCAGCAGGAAGGGCATTATGGGCACGACAGGCCTGTGTTTGTCTTCTTGGTGGCAGCGGGACACTACTTGTGCTTGCCACCTCACAGCTTGAACTGCACTTATGGGACTCGCCACGTCACCAAGTGTTACTGCAGTGCTGGTTTGACTACGACCGAGGTGTACTAGGCCACTGGTGCTTGCCAGTTCACCAAAACGCTACCAAAAAAACTGTTAGCGATTGCAGGGATCAGGCCTGACTCTGCGAACGCTGCAGTTATGCGTTTAGTGTTTTGTAAGTGACAGTGATCGATCGATACTGCACTTGGGTGGGCTGGGCCGGGCGGAGGGGCAAAACGCAGGTGCTAGCAGGTATCTGGGCTGATCCCGCTAACACTGCGTTTTTGGGAACCCTAAACTGCTGGGGACGCTAGTATAGATCTGATTGGATCAGATATTGATGCGTTCAGATACTATTCCACTAAGGGAGGCGTATGCTGCGTGCGTGGGTGTTAGCGGTACTGGCACTAATCTGACGCTGCCTGGGGCGACGCATATCACCGCCGGGCGATCAGGGGGCTAAACCTTTATTCGGTAATACACGACGGGTGCCCTGACATTATAAAAAATAAACGAACTAACCAGCGTCACCCGCAACGGTTATACGGTGATCAGTGGTGAAAGGGTTAACTAGGGGGTAATCAAGGGGTTAAAACATTTATTAGGTAGTATATGGGGGTCCCTGTCGCTATAAAACGCTGACGGCGAACCTAAATATTTACTTCCCTAACTATCTTAGTGACACTGGTGACAGTGGGTGATCAAGGGGTTAAAACTTTATTAAGGGGGGTACCCTAGACCTAAAGGGGGCTAACCCTAACTGACCTAACACTGTAACTGTCACAAACTGACAATACAGTAATCAGAAAAAAAAAAAACCTGCTTGATGTCAGTTTGTGACAGGGGGGGGTGATTGGGGGGGGGGGGGGAGATCGGGGTGTTTTGTGTGCCTGGCATGTTCTACTGTTTGTGTGTGTGTTGTGCACTCACATTACAGTCTTCTCTCCTCGGCGCCGGAATGGAAAATGCAGAGGAGAGATGACATCATTTCCTCTGCCTCTGTGTACAATACAGAGGCAGGGAAATGATCCCATTGGCTGGGGGCGATCGCAAGGGGGGGGGGGCCATGAATGGATGGCCTCCCCCTCACCACCGATCGCCGGGGAGGATTTGCCGACATCGATTGGACCCCCCACCCGCGGGCAGACAAGGACGTACCTGTAAGTCCTTTTGCCTGCCCGTGCCGCTCTGAGGACCTATATGTTCGTGCTATGTGATTGGCGAGTCTATGAGACTCGACTGATCACAGATCGGAGTAAGGGGTCGATCCCGACCCCTTAACACGTGATCAGCTGTCAGCCAATGACAGCTGAACATGTGATGTAAACAGAGCTGGTAATCGGCTATTTTTTCTCCCTGTGCTGACAGCGTGAGGAGAAAAAAAAAGCCGATCACCGGCGGCTGTGAGAGAGACATCGGTCCCGATCAAGGAGATTGTCCCAAGCCCATCTGTGCCACCTGCCAGTGCCACGTAGCAATACACAACAGCGCCACCTACCAGTGCCCACAATCAGTGCCTCATCAACAGTGCTGCCCATCAGTGCCATCTTATCAGTGGCCATCAGTCCCGCCTCATCAGCGCATATCACGAAAGGAGAAAAATTATCTGTTTGCAAAATTTTATAACAAGCTATGAAACATGATATTTTTTTTTTTTTTTCAAAATTTTCCATCTTTTTTTTGTTTAGCAAAAAATAAAAACCCCAGCTGTGATTAAATACCACCAAAAGAAAGCTCTATTTGTGTGAAAAAATGATAAAAATTTAATTTGGGTACAGTGTTGTTTGACCGCGCAATTGTCATTCAAAGTGCGTCAGCGCTGAAAGCTGAAAATTGGTCTGGGCAGGAGGAGGGGTTTAAGTGCCCAGTAAGCAAGTGGTTAAACTGGGGACATTTAGCTTTGATGGTCTTAATGACTACATCCTACCTCAAATGCTTTCAGGTGCATCTATCACATAAGTGTATTCAGGCCTCTCACCATTCTGGTAATTCCCAGTAAAAAAGCTTGGTCAGCAGAAGCTACCTGACGTCTCACACATATGCCTTTTCAAGGAAGGCATCTATTTGCTGAGGCCAACTTGACCAACTCACAAAAAGATACAGGTGAGGAACACTTTTTTGCTTCCTCAGAGAAAGATGACAAAACCCTCAGGAGTTCCTAGTTCCTCTAAACACAGAGCACCTCCATGCTCTTCCCAGGCTTCAACTTTAAAGACAAAATTCAGACCTTCCTATCTGGACAAGATTGGGTCACCAAAGGTGACCCAAGTCCTCTTCACAATTAAAGGGGTGCTCTCACTCCTTCCCTGTGAAGATTGGGACACCTGTTGCAGTTTGCATCTCTCTGGGTCACAGATGTGCCAGACTTGTGGGTTCAACCAGAGGTTTCAAAGAGCAAAACTCTTCCGCCCAACCTTTTTTTTTTTTTTCTTTCAAATCAACCAAAAACTGTCAAAGACCATCAAATTTGCAGAAAGCCCAGAACCACTTTTTTTTTTTTTTTCATTGAGTCATTGTACCTATACTACCAGGGTCAGTAATTGCGTCTCTGAGATAGGGGGAACAGGGAGCACGTAGCATCCGTGGACATCCAAGATGCCTACCTACAGTACATATTCCCATGTACCCACCTTATCAGCGATTTTCTATGATTTGCAGTGGCAAGTGACCAATGCCAGATTACCGTATTGTTTTTTGGCCTGTCTTGTTCCCATGGTGTTCACGAAGATCTTAGAGTCTTTATTTGCCCTTCTAAGAACTTGGGGCATGCAGATGACAGAAAATCTTCTGAAGGATTCTTCTTCCTTTCAGATGCTTCAGGCCTTTGGCTGGGTGATCAGATTCAAAAAAATTTGCTCTCCCACCTTTCATGCACCTTATGTATCTGGCTTTGTTCCTGGATACATCCCTGGCAAAGGTTTTTCTTCCAGAAAAGTTCTTTCACTAAGCTCATGCGCAACAACCAAGATTCAAAAGAAATCCGACCATTGAAATTAGTCATGAGAGTTCTGGCTCTAATAACCTCCTTTTATAAAGGAGAACCTTTCACCCAATTCCATTTAAGAACTATGCAGCCAAACATTCTATGGTCATGGAAAACGCAGGCTCTTTCCCTGAATTTACCCATGCACCTATCCCCACAAACAAGAACTTCCTTGTCCTAGTGGATCAGCATTTCAACTCAAACAGTGGGAAAATTCTTTCTTTCCTTCCTTCCTATTAGAAGGTTATTACAACAGAAGCAAGTCTCTCTGTTTGGGGAGGAGTCTTTCAGTCCTTTGCCAGTTCAGGGAACATGGTCAAGTTAAGCGGCCAAACTCCCCATCAACATCCTTGAGCTCAGAGCTGTTAGGCTTTCCCTCCAGCACTGGATCACCCTACCTTCTAAAGGGAAACCCAGTTCAGGTGCAGTCAGAGAGTGCCATCATAGGGACATTTATCAACCATTAAAGGGGCACAAGGAGGCTGCCTTGAAGGAAGCGAACGAGATTCTCTAATGGACAAACTCTCTGGCCAGTGACTTCTCTGGTCTACATCTCAGGAGTGGACAACTGGCAGGCGGGACCGTTTGGACCAAGGGAAATGGTCGCTTCATCTAGATGTGTTTAGTCTGATATGCCAAAAATGGGGGTCTCTGGATGTGAACATCCTCATCCTAACCTCCAGATATCACATCAAACTACCTCCTGTTTGTGTGCAGAACCTGGGATCCTCAAGCTCTGGTCTTGTAAGCTTTAGTTATCCCCTGGTTTCAATTAGATTCATTTTCATTCAGATGATTGCTTTTTGTACTTGGAAATCCTTGCTTTGGTGTGAGCGCAGTCAATTCAGTCTGAGAGATTATTCTGGCATGCCTACAAGCAGTTTTTTTTTTTTTACCAGAATCTTAGCACCCCGAAAGGACACATTTTTGGCTTTATTCATCCTGCCTTGCAAAAACCCCTCTTTGAACCAATGGGGGATAGTCTTGAAGGTTCTTGCCCATAAAGTAGCCTTTCTGGTATCTATCACATCTGTAAGATGCATCTCTGAACTGGCGGCCCTTTCCTGTGAAGAGCCCTTTCTTATGCCCCGTACACACGGTCGGACTTTGTTCGGACATTCCGACAACAAAATCCTAGGATTTTTTCTGATGGATGTTGGCTCAAACTTGTCTTCCATACACACTGTCACACAAAGTTGTCGGAAAATCCGATCGTTCTAAATGCGGTGACGTAAAACACGTACGTCGGGACTATAAACGGGGCAGTGGCCAATAGCTTTCATCTCTTTATTTATTCTGAGCATGCGTGGCACTTTGTCCGTCGGATTTGTGTACACACGATCGGAATTTCCGACAACGGATTTTGTTGTCGGAAAATTTTATAGCCTGCTCTCAAAATTTGTGTGTCGGAAAATCCGATGGAAAATGTGTGATAGAGCCTACACACGGTTGGAATTTCCGACAACAAGGTCCTGTCACACATTTTACGTCGGAAAATCCGACCGTGTGTACGGGGCATTAGACTTCACAAAGACAAGGTTGCGGTAAACCCTAGACCATCCTTCCTTTGAAATGTGGTTTCAGCGTTTCACCTTAATAAGGACATTGTTCTGCCATCCTTTGCCTTGCTATTAAGCACCCAAAGGAAGTCTCCCTACATTGCCTGGACATAGAGACATCAGGTTGTACCTAAAAAAAAAAAAAAAAAAAAAAAAAAAAAAAGCTTCTGCTTTCATTAGTAAAACAGATTCCCAATTTGTTCTTTCCTTGGGTCATTGCAAGGGGCATACTGCTTCAACAAGATCCACCATTGCAAGGTGGATAAGGAATTAGATTGCTAGAGCCTATGCTCTGACACAAAAACCTCCTCCTGCCCTCTTGGCACATTCCATCAGATCTGTTGGAGTAGCCTAGGCCTTTAGGAACCAAGCCTCTGTCGCCCAACTCTGTAAGGCCACCACCTGGTATTCGGTTTACACTTTTTCAAAATTTACCAGGTGGATGTGTCCAGTCTTCTGCTGATGCAGTTTTCGGTCACAAGGTTCTTGCAGTGGTGCTCTGATTTTGGGTTATTTACCCTTGTTGTCTTTGGGCCTGTTGGCACAGTTATGTTTGCCTAGTTGTATACATTGGTTGAGGTTGTCCCATGGTGTATGAATAAGTTACTTGTGTCCTGTACTGTACTATTTAAGATGAGAGGAATTTTCACTTACCTGTAAATTTTATATCTTGGAGTACAGTACAGGACATCCTTCCATTCCTTGCCAGTGTCAAATCACCAGGAGGTGCGAACCTTTAACCTATGGTGTATGAGTAAGCTGCCTGTGTCCTGTACTGTACTCCTAGATATGGAATTTACAGGTCAATCAAAATTCCTTCTATATGCCCTGCCACGTTACCTCTGGCTTTACGTGTTTAATAAAAGTGGAAATGTCTTTTGAAGATTTACAACAAATGTATTTTGTTATGCATTTTAGGTTCTGGATGTTATGAACTCCTAACAGATTTTTTTTTTCTTTTCCTTTTTCAGTTCTGTAGGTACTTTTGCACGTGCATTAGACTGCAGTAGCTCCGTCCGACAGCCTAGTCTACATATGAGTGCAGCTGCAGCCTCTAGAGACATCACACTGGTAAGAAGGAAAAGCAAGAGTCTTATTTTCACCAAGATATATATAGTTTTGATTATTATGTGGTGTATTTGCATTTACATTTGTTCCAAAATGATTTAATGTGTGTATGGAACAAAACAAATGTTAGAATGGAAGCTGTTGACTGTACACATTTTAGGCCAGTGTCACACTTGGATCCTGTCACTTGCGAGTAGTTGCTAGCCATGGGATCGTTGGAATATGCAGCGAGAACTCGATCTTGCATGTGTTGCTCCCTTGCCAGCTGCTTAAGCAATGACTGTGCATACTAAGCAGGTCAGTGTTTCACCTTCCTGCTGGGTCCTTACCAGTTAATGGTGTCTCCCAGCTAAACCAATGGTCATGCCTGAAAAGGAAGCCGGCATGTGGGGGTCACACATTTAGTGATATTGATCTACCTTTTCAGTATTATATACACAACAAATGATTTATAGAAAACTTTTCTTGCCCCTTAGCAAGTAAGTATAATGCAGATATTTTTTCTAATGTGTGTGTGGTTTTTTGTTTTTTTGTTTTGTGTACTTACATTTGTGTATGGATGTGTGCTAAATTATAACTGGAATGCACGGCAAAAGCTATTTCAAGATTTCTTTAGCAAAACCCCTAGACACACCAACCATAGCACATACAGTGCCTTAAAATATTCATACCCCTTTTACATTTTCCACGTCAATGTATTTTAGTGGGATTTTATGTGATAGACCAACACTAATTAGCACATAATTGTAAAGTGTAAAGAAAATGATGGTTTTCAAAATTTTTTACAAATAAATATTTGGAAAGTGTGGTGTGCGTTTGTATTCAGCCCCCTTTACTCTGATACCCCTAAAATAAAATCTCATGGAACAAATTGCCTAGTAAATAGAGTCCACCTGTGTAATTTAATCTCAGTATAAATACAGCTGTTCTGTGAAGCCCTCGGAGGTTTTTTTAGAGAACCTTAGTGAACAAACAGCATCATGAAGGCCAAGGAACACACTAGACAGGTCAGGGATGAAGTGGAGAAGTTTAAAGCAAGGTTAGGTTATAAAAAAATATCCTAAGCTTTGAACATCTCACGGAGCACTGTTCAATCCATCGTCTGAAAATGGTAAGAGTATGGCACAACTGCAGACCTACCAAGGCATGGCTGTCCACCTAAACTGACAGGCCGGGCAAGGAGAACATTAATCAGAGAAGCAGCCAAGAGTCCCATGCTAACTATGGAGGAACTGCAGAGATCCACAGCTCAGATGGGAGAATCTGTCCAAAGGACAACTATTAGTCATGCACTACACAAATCTGACCTTATAGAAGAGGGGCAAGAAGAAAGCCATTGTTGAAAGAAAGCCAAAAGAAGTCTTGTTTGCAATTTGTGAGAAGCCATGTGGGGGACACAGCAAACATGTGGAAGAAGGTGCTCTGGTCAGATAAGACCAAAATGTAACTTTTTGGCCTAAAAGCAAACCGCTATGTGTGGTAGAAAACTAACACTGCACATCACCCTGAACACATCATCCCCACTGTGAAACATGATGGTGGCAGCATCATGTTGTGGGGATGATTTTCTTCATCAGGGACAGGGAAGCTGTTCAGAGTTGATGGGAAGATGGATAGAGCCAAATACAGGGCAATCTTAGAAGAAAACCTGTTCGTTTGCAAAAGACTTATGTGCCACTGTGTTGGTCTATCACATAAAATCACAATAAAATACATCTACGTTTTTGGTTTTAACATGACAAAATGTGAAAAATTTCAAGGGATATGAATACTTTTTCAAGGCACTGTAACTAATCAAATTATACTTGCTGGGTCTGGGCTGGTCATAGGTAGATGTCTTCCAGAAAATATTGGGAAGGAAGATATTTGATCAAACTTGGTGTTCTTTCTGAATGTATGAATATGATACAGGTGCTTTAACAGTCATGTTTCTTTTTCTCAGTGGTTGAGGTGATTGTAGCCGTATTAGTGCACTTGCGACAGAGACAATGGAGTACTGTGCGTGATACTTTTTTATTTGCACGAACATACGATTTCTCAGGACAAGCCGTCCTGAGAAATCGGGGTATGTCCCCTTCTTAAAGTGACTGTAAAGGATCATTTTTTTTTTTTTAAATAACAAAGATATCATACTTACCTCCACTGTGCAGCTCGTTTTGCACAGAGTTACCCCGAACATCCTCTTCTGGGGTCTCTTGCGGCTCCTCCCCGCATCAGATAACCCCCTAGGGTGACTGTGGCTAGTGATTTTTTTCTAATCCTGTAAGGGGAGCAGGGGCTTCCTAGAAGCAAAGGTGGTACTTACCCTTCATTCAGTTGCCACCCCATCCTAGTCAAGCGCGGCTTCAGGTTTCGGGGGACCCCTATCGCGTCCACAGGGCCGCAGCAAGCAGGCGTTCGCCTTTCCCTGTACACTGTACAGGCCGCTTTTTTTGGAACTAGGCGGGCCGGACGACGGGCGACGTAATTTCCGGCAGAAGGGCGAGTGCTTGCCTTTGACCCACGACTTCCGGTTCCGGGTCGCGGAGCTGATAGGGAAGCCAGGCACAAGCTGGAGACGAGTCTGGAACGCGCACAGGCAGCGTGGGACTCGGTAGTAGCAACCACCTGCAGTCATGTCAGAAGCGGATGATCAGCCAACGGACACTTCCTCCAGCCTTCCTAAGGTAAGAGCGCCCTGGGGAAGGGTACTCCCTATCTAGGATTGCCCCTCTGTGTATAATTGCTGTCATGGGGGGGGGGGGGCAGACACCCTGGGTGGTCAGGGGGAGGGAGGCTTAGATCCCCACATATTAAGGAGGGTCTAGTACACTCCCAGGGTTGTTTCCTAGTTTTTAAAGTGACAAAATGTTTTGTATTTTTTTTTTTCATGTATTTCAGAAAGCTACAGAGAAATCTAAATCTATACATAGCTCTAAAAAGAAGTGTGCCTCCTGCAGGGACACATTAGGGGAGTCATGGACAAAGGTCTTGTGTGGGGACTGCATAGACTCCCTTGTTAAAGAGAGGGACTCTGAACAGGAGTCGGGACTAGCAGGCTCTCGTCCACCTTTTCTTCATTTAAAGCCTTATTTGAAAGGTTTCAGCCTCCCATTAATCCAGCTCCCCAGGATACAACCCTGCCTCAGGCTCAGGGCTCTGCTCCTGCCCAACCTGCAACTTCAGTTAGGGCAGAGGAAGCTCCAGGCCCTTCCGGAGTGGAACAGAGACAACCAGACAGTTTCTCCTCCAATTCCCAAGAAGGTTCAGAGGGGGAGGACCAGGACGGGGAGTCCAGGAAATCCCCCAGATATAAATTGTCCCTGGAGGAGGTAGAGGACCTCTTAGGGGCTATTTATACAACCCTCGGTATTCAGGAGGACAAGAAACTCCTGGCCGTCCATGACCAAATGTACAGGGGCTTGGGGGAAGAAAAAAAGTTTTTTTCAGTACACGAGGTACTGGTTGAAACGATTAAAAAGGAGTGGCAAGAACCTGAAAGAAAGCCCTTTTTTTTTCTAGATCCCTAAAGAGATTTCTGTTCTCAGAGGATCCAGCATCTATCTGGAATAAAAATCCCAAGTTAGATGCTGCCTTCTCCCAGGTCTCCAGACACACGGACCTGGCGTTTGAGGACATGAGGGCCTTGGCAGATGTCATGGATAAGAGAATAGACTCTCTCCTCAAAAAGACTTGGGACACAACAATTGGCAATTTAAAGCCTGAATTGGCTGTCACAGTTGTGGCTCGTAATCTGGAGCACTGGTTCTCCCAGATCCAAGAGCATATTGAAGTTGGAACGGCCAAAGAAACCATTCTATCTTCTTTCCCTACGATTCTGCGCCGTATCGCCTACATATCTGATGCCTCGGCAGAATCAGTCCGCATGTCTAGCCAATTCTGCCAGGAGACCCCTCTGGCTAAAAACTTGGCTAGGCGATAGCGCCTCTAAGGTCAAGTTGTGCGGGATACCTTTAATGGGAGACCTCTTCGGCCCACGTTTAGAGACCGTCTTGGACCGCACAGCAGACAGAAATCCTTCCCACTTAAGCGGAAAACCCCAGCACAAACAAAGAAGGGGTTTCGTCCGCAAAAACATAAAGAAACTCCAAAGCCGGAAGGGCAAAGGAGATCTTGGGGTCAAAAAGGCAAGGGCAGAGGAGGGGCGATTTTTCGCTCTCCTGAGCAGCCCCGTAAAAGCCAATAACTTCCCAACCACAGTGGGGGGAAGACTGGGGGCCTTCCTCCCACAGTGGGAGACAATATCCCCCAATCACTTTATCCTAGGGGTTATAAGAAGGGTGTACCTCCTCAAATTCACAAGTCCTCCCCCGCGGAGATTCCTTGTCACGCACCTACCCAGGTGCACGGCAAAGGCCGAGGCTCTGTTGGGAGCACTGAGGGATCTGGAAGATCAGAATGTGGTTCACAGAGTACCAAAGGCAGAGGAGGGAGAGGGATTCTATTCACACATCTTCGTAGTGAAAAAACCCACAGGGAAATTCAGATTGATTCTGAATTTAAAACCCCTGAACAGGTCAGTGACATACAGAAGATTCCGTATGGAGACAATTTTCACAGTCGGAGCCCTGCTACCCCACAACTGCTTTATGGTATCTCTGGACCTAGCAGAAGCCTCGCAGAGGTTTCTTCGGCTAGCAGTAGACTTGGGTGGAACAACGGTACACCTACAGTTTCAAGCACTGCCATTCGGGCTATCCTCCTCGCCCCGCATTTTCACCAAGGTCTTGGTGGAAGTTATGGCCTTTTTCCGACTCCAGGGAATATCAGTAATAGCCTATCTGGACGACCTGCTCCTATTTGCCGTGTGCCCAGTACAGTTAATCAAAGATCTAGAACTAACAAAGAAGGTCCTCACAGGTCTAGGGTGGCTGCTGAACTTGGAGAAGTCCAGCTTGATTCCCTCACAACGCATCACGTACCTAGGTAATCTGCTGGACTCAACACTACTGAGAGTGTTTCTTCCAACAGAAAAAGTACTAAAACTGGACAGAGCAGTGGCTATTCTCCAGTGCAGCAATCGGGTCTCCATAAGCGTGCTGATGTCAGCACTGGGTCTGTTAACCTCTACCCTCCCAGCAGTGCAGTGGGCAGGTCTGCACTTTCGCCCCTTGCAGCCCTTTGTCCTAAAGGTGTGGGATCACAGTCAGAAAGATCTGGACACCTTAGTGCAGGTTCCACACCAAGTAAAGAGATCTCTATGGTGGTGGAGGAAGGTTGCAAACTTGTCGCAGGATCGTCTGTGGTTCATCCCAGTTTCTCGGGTGGTAACCACAGACACAAGCGGCAAAGGATGGGGGGCACATCTGGGTTCCCTTTTTAGCACAGGGCACCTCGGAGGACGACAAACTAATAAGGACGTCCAATTGGAAGGAGCTGAGGGCAATCGGGCTAGCACTCAGGTTTTTCAGAAAGGAGCTACAGGGCCACCATGTTCAGGTGCGGTCGGACAACTCTGCCGTCTGCCGTGGCCTACAAAAACAAACAGGGCGGCACGAGAAGCGAAGTCCTTTTGTCCATAGCATCAGACATTCTGAACTGGGCCGAGACCAACACCCTCTCACTGTCAGCAGTCTTCCTGAGAGGAGAGAAGAATGTGATAGCGGACTTTCTCAGCCGAACAAAGCAGAGAGAGGGTGACTGGATCCTCAACCAGGAGGTTTTCAATCTCATTTCAGAGAAGTGGGGTCCTCCGGAAGTGGATCTGTTCACGTCAAAATACAACGCGAAACACGCCAGATCTATAAAAAGGTCTGGGTACGTTTCAATGAATGGTGCATAAAAGGCTCTTTTGCGGTACACAGTCTCACAGCTGTGTTGGAATTTCTTCAGTGTGGGGCAGACAGGGGTTTATCCATAAGTACCCTTAAAGGTCAGGTGTCAGCACTCAGTGCTTATTTAGAAAAGCATCTGGCCACCAATCCGTGGGTGGTCAGATTCTTTAAGGCTCTGTCTAGACAGAGACCGGTTCAAGGCCCTCCTTTTCCCAAGTGGGACCTATCTTTAGTCTTACAGAGCCTAACGGGAATCCCCTTTGAACCTTTAGATGAGTGTCTACTAAAGGATCTTACGTTAAAAACAGTTTTTTTAGTAGCAGTGACAACTGCCAGGAGAGTCAGTGAGATTGAGGCCTTATCTATCAGACCTCCTTTTTGCGTTATTTTCCCAGATCGGATCGTTTTCAAGACTGATCCGGCTTTTTTGCCTAAAGTGGCTTCTGGATTCCACAGAAGTCAGGAGGTAGTTTTACCCTCATTTTGTCCCAACCCCTCAGGGAAAAGGGAATTTAAAATTTCATTCTTTTGACGTATGGAGATGCTTCCTTCAGTACCTAGATCTGACCAAAACATTAAGAAGGTCAGACTCCTTATTTGTTTTATTTTCTGGGGCCAGAAAGGAATACAAAGCGTCTCAACGCACTATTGCCAGATGGCTTAGAGCAACCATTGGTCAGGCTTATGCATTAGCAGGGAAAGAAATCCCAGTGGGTATAAAAGCACACTCTACCAGAGCTATGGCAGCTTCTCAGGCAGAAAGGGCTAGAGCAACGCCAGAACAGATATGCAGGGCAGCAACTTGGTCCAGCTATTCCACTTTCGTAAAGCACTACAGAGTGGACCTGGTGTCGGCTAGTGAGCAAGCCTTTGGGCAAAAGGTGTTGCAAGCTGTAGTCCCACCCTAACTGGTAAGTGCTCGTTCATCCTCTTATGGTGGCTGTCCTGAAAGACGAAAGGGGAAAATTAAAGTTACGTACCGGTAACCTCTTTTCCAGTAGTCTTTCAGGACAGCCCTAGTTACCCACCCGAAAGTTTGGGGTGTCTTATAAACGACCAGAACACAGCATGATAATGATATGGGATAGTATGTCATTAATGTGTCTCCCCAGCTGGCTGGAGGTAATCTTGGAATAAACTGAGGTCCGGCAGGGGGAAGTAAGGATACTATAAGAATAGGAGACTACCTCTCATGGTGGCTGTCCTGAAAGACTACTGGAAAAGATGTTACCGGTACGTAACTTTAATTTTTTTTTAACTGAATGTGTGTGTTTTTTTTTTAACATTCTGCTACACTGCTTCTATATCATAAAATATACTGAGTACACCCCTCACATTTTTGTAAATATTTTATTATATCTTTTCATGCAACAACACTGAAGAAATGACACCTTTGGTACAATGTAAAGTAGTGAATGTACAGCTTGTATAACAGTGTAAATTTGCTGTCCCCTCCAAAATAACTCAACACACAGCCATTAATGTCTAAACTGCTGGCAACAAAAGTGAGTACACCCCTAAAATGAAAAGGAAAATGTCCAAATTGGGACAAAGTGTCAATATTTTGTGTGACCACCATTATTTTCCAGCACTGCCTTAACCCTCTTGGGCATGGAGTTCACCAGAGCTTCACAGGTTGCCACTGAAGTCCTCTTCCACTCCTCTGTGACGACATCACAGTCGGTGAATGTTAGAGACCTTGTGCTCCTCCACCTTCTGTTTGACATTGCCCCCCCAGATGCTCAATAGGGTTTAGGTCTGGGGACATGCTTGGCCAGTCCATCACTTTTACCCTTTAGCAAGCAAGTGGTAGTCCTGGAGGTGTGTTTGGGGTCATTATCATGTTGGAATACTGCCCTGTGGCCCAGTATCCAAAGGGGGAGGATCATGCTCTGCTTCAGTATGTCACAGTACATGTTGGCATTCATGGTTCCCTCAAAGAACTGTAGCTCCCCAGTGCCGGCAGCACTCATGCAGCCTCAGATCATGACACTCCTACCACCATGCTTGACTGTAGGCAAAACATATTTGTCTTTGTACTCCTCACCTGGTTGCCACCATACACGCTTGACACCATCTGAACCAAATAAGTTTATCTTGGTCTCATCAGACCAAAGGACATGGTTGTGGTAATCCATGTCCTTAGTCTGCTTGTCTTCGGCAAACTGTTTGCGGCCTTTCTTGTGCATTGTCTTTATAAGAGGCTTCCTTCAAGGACAACAGCCATGCAGATCAATTTAATGCAGTGCACGGTGTATGGTCTGAGCACTGACAGGCTGACCCCCCACCCCTTCAACCTCTGCAGCAATGCTGGCTGCACTCATACATCTATTTCCCAAAGACAACCTCTAGATATGACGCTGAGCACATGCACTTAACTCCTTTGGTCCACCATGGCGAGGCCTGTTCTGAGTGGAACCTGTCCTGTTAAAACGCTTGGCAATCTTCTTATAGCCTAGACCATCTTTATGTAGAGCAACAGTTCTTTTTTTCAGATCCTCAGAGAGTTCTTTGCCATGAGGTGCCATGTTAAACTTCCAGTGACCAGTATAAAAGAGTGAGAGCAAAAACACCAAATTTAACACACCTGCTCTCTATTGACACCTGAGACCTTGTAACACTAATGAGTCACATGACACCGGGGAGGAAAAATGTCTAATTGGGCCCAATTTGGACATTTTCACTTAGGGGTGTACTCACTTTTGTTGCCAGCGGTTTAGACATGGCTGTGTGGTGGGACAGCAAATTTACACTGTTATACAAGCTTTACACTCACTACTTTACATTGTAGCAAAGTGTAATTTCTTCAGTGTTGTCACATGAAAAGATATATTAAAATATTTACAAAAATGTGAGGGGTGTAATCACTTTTGTGAGATACTGTATATTTTTTTAATACAAACAGCAAGTAACTAAATTTTCCCTGGTATCCACCTCTTGTAGTACCTGAATACCTGTACAGCAGAACTGGAGTGTGAGAGGAAGACAAGGGACTATTTTAGTTCATGCGCTCACAAAAAGCATGTTGAAACTCAGGATGATAATCAATAAGGAGCAGCGCTGTGAGAATTAATCATTTGTATGATAGAGCCCAAATAAATTGAGTGAATAATAAACCCAAGGTTTAAATAAATTAATGAAAAAAGTTCAAAATAAAGTTCATAATAACCAATAAGATTATAAAGTCCTATCCGGAATCAAATTCAGATAAGTAGATGATGTGAGAAACGTAGATACAAGCCCCAATCGAGAAGTGGAAATGCAAATAAATTCAAATAAATTGGATAAGTCCTTCACCGCACCACTGTGATAGTAATGGGAATGCGCGCTTACCAAACGGCAAGCTTGGAGGAGCTTGCGACCCTAACCCGGTCTGGGCCTTTCTGGAATGGAGACACCAACACACCACTTCCGCTTTGAGATAAGCACGCTGTCCACCAAATATCAGGTAATCACTCTACTGTAGAGATAATACCTCCTAGCTAGGGGTCATTCTCAAAGGAGGTACACCAAGGAAGGAAAGAGAGCAACATAGCGTAATCCTGCTTAAGCATTTATTAAAAGGAAATTAAAATCGCACTTACACTTAAGTAGATAAATAAAAGCATATAGAGCCGGCCGACTAGAAGCGAACACCCGTCCTACAGATGGTAGATGCAGCACGTCAGCACGCCCGACATACGTTTCGTCACACTCTGACGTCGTCTGGGGCACGGGCGACGCACTGACGTGTCGCACATAAATAGTAAACCACCGTAGCCAGGCCTCGTACTGAAGACGGGACCGGAAATCACCTTGCGCTCCACTAGATAAGGGCGGATGGTAAAGAAACGCCATCTTAGATGAGGGATTATATACTACATCATATACCCATTTCTAGTGCAAAACCATCAGACATGTATAGACCAAACTGATAATCTCACGCATAAATTAACAATATAAAAAATAAACACATAGAATGGCAGGAGAATCCAGAACCATAGTTCCTCCATAAAGAGGTCTAGGTCACTGCGATCACCATCCCACAGGAGGAGGATGTCGTCGATGTACCTAGCCCACAGTTTTAGCTGGGGCCTCTGGCAAACATGGACGACATCCTCCTCCCACAGGGCCATAAACAGGTTCGCAAGACTGGGGGCATACTTAGCCCCCATCGCAACTCCACGGTCCTGTCGATAAAACATTTGTTGAACCAAAAATAATTGTGGGACGCGGCATATCTTAAAAGTGCCATAATATCGACAGGACCGTGGAGTTGCGATGGGGGCTAAGTATGCCCCCATTTTTGCGAACCTGTTTATGGCCCTGTGGGAGGAGGATGTCCTCCATGTTTGCCAGAGGCCCCAGCTAAAACTGTGGGCTAGGTACATCGACGACATCCTCCTCCTGTGGGATGGTGATCGCAGTGACCTAGACCTCTTTATGGAGGAACTCAATTCAAACAATAGGGGCATTGTGCTTAATTTTGAAGCCAGCCCCCATCGCAACTCCATGGTCCTGTCGATAAAAACATTTGTTGAACCAAAAATAATTGTGGGACGCGGCATATCTTAAAAGAGCCATAATATCGACAGGACCGTGGAGTTGCAATAGGGGCTAAGTATGCCCCCAGTCTTGCGAACCTGTTTATGGCCCTGTGGGAGGAGGATGTCGTCCATGTTTGCCAGAGGCCGCAGCTAAAACTGTGGGCTAGGTACATCGACGACATCCTCCTCCTGTGGGATGGTGATCGCAGTGACCTAGACCTCTTTATGGAGGAACTCAATTCAAACAATAGGGGAATTGTGCTTAATTTTGAAGCCAGCCAGTCTAATATTCATTTTCTGGACCTTAATATTGATATACAGGGGGACCGGTTTGTAACCTCTACCTTTTTTAAAAAAACAGACCGCAACTCGTATATTCCTTTGAACAGCTGTCACCACAGATCATGGCTCCGGTCTGTACCCAAGAGTCAATTTATGCGACTTAAACGTATCTGTACTGACGATTCTCAGTTCTTGCAACAGGGCGGAGTCTTGATGAACAGTTTTGTGGAAAAAGGGTACACTATGGAATTTCTAACCCAAACCTTGGATGTTGTTAAGGATATCGACAGGAAACAGCTACTTAGCCAGAGGGTACTTCCTAGAGAGAATTCCGTTGCTCTCCCCTTCATCACAACCTATTCAATACAGCACAGTAACATTAAAAGCCTACTTAATAAACATTGGCACTTATTGGGTAATGATCCGATCTTGAGAGCTGTTGTCCCAGAAAAACCACAAGTGATCTTTAGGGGAGCATCGTCCCTTAGAAATAGACTAGCCCCTAATGTTCTCGATTCCCCTGTCAGGGGTACTCAGGGCCTTTTTGACAATTTGAAGGGGTACTATAAATGTGGTAGATGTCGCGTTTGTAGGCTTAATTCTGCGACATCTAGGCGAACCCAGAAGTTTACCTCCTATAGTACTCATGAGGAGCATGATATAAAACCTTTTATCACTTGCGCAACGGAGGGCGTCGTCTACCTGCTGCAGTGCCCGTGCGGGTTACAGTATGTGTGCAGGACCAGACGACCCCTTTCCGTTCGTTTAAATGAACAGATCACCAACATCCTAAGTGGCTTTCCTAAGCATTCTGTTTCAAAGCATTATTTGACCACCCATAGTAAGGACCCCTCCAAAACACTTTTTTTGGGGATTGATAGGTATCGGCCCCATTGGAGGGGTAGCTCTTTGGTCAGGAGCATCTCTAAACTTGAGATGCTCTGGATACATAAAATTAAGTGTTATGTCCCACACAGGCTCAATGTGGATACTGACACCAATGCTTTTATCGATAATTCATAGAAAAATATAATTAAACCCTTTAAATCTTGGTTTAGTAAATCCATCAGTTCTTTATTCACTTAGAGTCCTGGGATACCTTTAAGAATCATTATTTATACATTCAATAAGTGGCCAATACTATCTATCCAGTTTTTTTGGGTTGGGTATATGCTCCATTAGTTACACCTAGACTCTATGAAATGGGGTATGTGCCCCATTATTGTACCTGTAGACTATTATTATGATTTTTTCTATCCAATTTTTGGGATTAGTTTATTGTCCAAGGATATTTTTTTTATGTGATTTACTTTTATTATTAATAATTTTCATATGGTATGTGAATATGATTTATGCTGTATTATGGGTTTTGTACATTTACATATGGGGGACAAAATCACCTTCCTCTCTCCTAGGACTATCCATCTAGTTTAATATTTACCGGGGTGTGTTGTGCGGTTTGGTTTATCTGTGCTGGTTTTGTTGTAAAATCTAGAACAGATAGGAGTGTCCTTAAGTACGCTCCTGTTGGACCCCTTCAAGTGATTGACTTCCTGTTGGGATGAGCCATCTAAGTTTGGTACATTGTAGAAGGATGTTATTCAATTACTTTTTAATTCTAATTATATTCTAATATATCTAATTATATTCATTTTTATTTAAAATTTATATGGTTCTCGATTCTCCTGCCATTCTATGTGTTTATTTTATTTTTTATATTGTTAATTTATGCGTGAGATTATCAGTTTGGTCTATACATGTCTGGTGGTTTTGCACTAGAAATGGGTATATGATGTAGTATATAATCCCTCATCTAAGATGGCGTTTCTTTACCATCCGCCCTTATCTAGTGGAGCGCAAGGTGATTTCCGGTCCCGTCTTCAGTACGAGGCCTGGCTACGGTGGTTTACTATTTATGTGCGACACGTCAGTGCGTCGCCCGTGCCCCAGACGACGTCAGAGTGTGACGAAACGTACGTCGGGCGTGCTGACGTGCTGCATCTACCGTCTGTAGGACGGGTGTTCGCTTCTAGCCGGCCGGCTCTATATGCTTTTATTTATCTACTTAAGTGTAAGTGCGATTTTAATTTCCTTTTAATAAATGCTTAAGCAGGATTACGCTATGTTGCTCTCTTTCCTTCCTTGGTGTACCTCCTTTGAGATAGACCCCTAGCTAGGAGGTATTATCTCTACAGTAGAGTGATTACCTGATATTTGGTGGACAGCGTGCTTATCTCAAAGCGGAAGTGGTGTGTTGGTGTCTCCATTCCAGAAAGGCCCCGACCGGGTTAAGGTCGCAAGCTCCTCCAAGCTTGCCGTTTGGTAAGCGCGCATTCCCATTACTATCACAGTGGTGCGGTGAAGGACTTATCCAATTTATTTGAATTTATTTGCATTCCCACTTCTCGATTGGGGCTTGTATCTACGTTTCTCACATCATCTACTTATCTAAATTTGATTCCGGATAGGACTTTATAATCTTATTGGTTATTATGAACTTTATTTTGAACTTTTTTCATTAATTTATTTAAACCTTGGGTTTATTATTCACTTAATTTATTTGGGCTCTATCATACAAACGATTAATTCTCACAGCGCTGCTCCTTATTGATTGTTTTGTAGTGTGTGTATCTCACCTTTAGCAGCTGCTTTTGTACTAATTTCATCCACTGATTTTGTCACTTTGGTTTTTATTCAATTCATTCATTTTTTCATTATGTTTTTTTGAATGTATTAATTTTCTATGTATATAGCGCGGTGGTTTTCCCTTTCCATGAAACTCAGGATGGTCCAGGTTGAATGATGCATTAGAGTTCTCAAAATGAGAACATCTAGCAAAAAAAATTGCTGTGGGGGAAATATCTGGGTGGGCTATTCATTTTTATCTTGTTGTTCTGCATGAAGCTACTTTGCAGTTGTACACTGTAAAGATGTTTTAGAAGCGTTTTTCACTTTAATAGTCTTAAATGCTGAATGGCAACTGAGCCAGAAAGACTGAAATTAAAACTGTTGCTGCCATGGAGACAGTCCAACAGCATGGAGGCATAGAGGACAAGCATAGGCCTTTAACTATAAAGACAAAAGCCTTTGTCAGTAAAAATATCAAGTGCAGCTTCAACTGCCATTAAATACTTTTACAGAATTATTCTTGTAGTAAAAGTACAGGCTCTTTTGAACCGTATTTAAAAATGTTAATATCTCCGACTCCCACCATTGATTGGGGGACATGGGATCCAATCATCTACTTATGGGTATAGTTACCACCTCTAGAAGGTTAAATACTAAGCAAAGCAAAGGGCACAGCCCCATGTGGTGGCTATACCCCTGTATGTGCTGTGGAAGCCCAGTTTGGCTTGGGGTTCTGCAGAGGTAGGACTGTTGTCCCAGCTTTGCTAAGATCAAGACTTTCTAGCTGGAGATTGTTCTATCGAGAAGCTGTTGGCAGGGTAACGCCAGAAAACAAATCCTGGATATTCACCCTAGCAGCCAAGTTATGTGCACGGTCTTACACGACTTACAAATTTGATATTTCATTGTGACAACCTTGCTGGGGTGGGGGGGGGGGGGGGTTCGCTGAGTCCTTTTTATCCAATGTGAGCAGCCTACTTTTGAAACAAACTAAAATTATGCAAATTCTGTGCACATATTTTGCAAATGTGTGCAACAAAACGCTTCATGTTAAACGGGGTCAATTTGGTTTGTATGCAGGCTAGTTGGTAAGTGTGCTGGGTAACTTGGTTTGGTAGTGGTGTGGTATGCAGCTTGTGGAGTAATAAGTCCATATTGAATGGCAGACATGTTCAGGAGTACATTACATGCAGGGTTTCGGGGGGTGCGCTGTGTACAGAGTGCAGGGTTTGGGGGGGTGCGCTGTGTACAGAGTGTAGGGTTTGGAGAGTGCGCTGTGTACAGAGTGCAGGGTTTGGGGGGTGCACTGTGTACAGAGTGCAGGGTGTACAACCCCCAACTCTCCTCCTCATCATCCCCTCCCCTTCCAAAGTTTCCTTGCACCTCTCTCTCCTACCTGACCTTGCTCTAGTACAGCCATGTGTACAAAAAGGTAAGCCACTGCCCCCACCTATAACTGGCCTTTACAGCAAGGAGCATTGGAGGGCAACATGTTAGAAAAAGACGAAGGAAAATTCCAAGCTCACTTCCCGACTAGCCTGCGAACAACCAAATTAACCTGTCCAACAGTATGCGTTAAAAACAGGGGTTTAGTCGGCACACATTTGCAAATACATGCGTAAGCTACAGGCCCCGCCAAGGCACCCTGGTATCTGTAGTCCTACCACTAACTTATAAGTGGCCCCACAATGGAAGCACATGCATTCTGATTGATAGAGGGCAGATGGACTGAAGGTAGCCCTCCCCTTTTTAAAGGCACAGGGACACACTGAACACCCAGCACATAGCACAGTGGCTGCAAAGGTGCGTTGCCTGACCAGTATATCAACAGTACAAAAAGGTAAGGCACTGTCCTCACCTATAACTGGCCAAAACAGAAAGGAGCATTGGAGGGCAACATATGTTTCCCTCAAATTCTGGAGATTTGTCCCTGCTATGAGATTTAGGAGCCGCTGAGAGCAAAGCTGTGCCTCATGAACACAGAAGGGAGTGGGAGGGTAGGGTGCGAGCCGGAGGTGGAGAAATGGCGTTTTGCTATGTTCTAGCTGCAAGACTGATTGCAAGAGCCACATGTCAAGGCCTGGCAGGCCTTGTGTTTGACATATGTGGTCTATACTGTTTAACCACTTCAGCCCCTGAAGATTTACCCTCTTAATGACTGGGCCATTTTCTTTATCGTACATCACGGGACACAGAGCACCATAGTAATCACTATGTGGATATATAGGCACCTTCAGGTGATGGACACTGGTATACCCAATAGAGGAAGTTCACTCCCTTTATAACCCCTCCTTCTACCAGGAGTACCTCAGTTTTTTCGCCAGTGTCTAAAGTGTTGGTCACGAGTGAAGATATGCTCTGAAGAGCTCCACTGGAGGGATCCTTGCTGGATTTAAACAGCCTCCATAGACTGGATCCATCCAAAGTGCCACTGAGGCCAAGGTGGATGGTACCCGGGCCTCGTATACAAAGCACAAGGTTGTGCCTGTAACACTTTTCCTTGCAGGGCTGGACCTCGGGACCCAGGGCTTTTTGGTCATGTCTACATTACCTAAAGTTTTTCCTGGCGGGGTGCTAATACAGGTCCAAGGGAGTGAAACCCTGATAAAAAGGGACCCGGTCCTTAAAGGTTTGCTAACGCAGCCCGCCGTGATGGGTGAAGTTTGGATCTGTCTTTTACAGCAGTATCCTGCGGCGAGGATAAGGTAAGGGAAGAAGCCTAGGAACTGTAAAAAGTCCACCTATAGTTTTTTTCTTCTATGAGTAAAATGTTGTCATGCCTGAAAGTCTCCACTAGAGGGAGTAAATGCACATACCTTGGTACGTTGCTTCTCAGTCAGCTCAGTGTCCAGCTAAAACAGCATGTGTGTGGTCTCAGTAGCCAGGGGGGATTCTTAATCTTGAACAAAGTTTGCAGCATGTTCTTCTCCCCCCCGGGGGAACTAAGGGGCTGGGAGGTACAACAGCAATTTGCACTGCGGGGGTGCGGTGGTGGCTTCTCTGTGTTACCCACATAGCCATAAAACTAAGCTTTATTACTCCCCAGCTTCCCCTTGTCTTCCCCTCTTACGAGTCTGCACTGGCAGACCCGAATGCCATTCGCGCGCGAGGACTGCTGTTAATTTGAAATGGAGGGGGGGTGGTTAGTGGCAAGGGGGGCTTGGCTTAGGCGCTGGGGACGCCGAGCAGGGCTCACACCTGAGGCAATTAAAACAGACGCTTTTCATTAACAGAAGATCTCTATCAGATGCAAATGGAGAGATGGAGGTCTGACACAGAGGACACAGGAGCGCTGGGACATGTAAGGGATGCATACAGGCATTTCCAGTTCAGAAAATACATTTTTACTCAGCACTAAGCTGGACTTTATAGCGGCATTGTATTGCTAGTCTATTGCTCAGCAAATAGTGCATTTACTTAGTGCCTCTGCTTTTGTGCTTAGCACTATGGCTTCCAAAAAAGACACCACAAAAGGTACCAAAAATTCCACCCTTAGGCGCTGGGAATTTCAGTCGTGCTTCCACACTGTCCTCCTCTCCTGAAATACCAGATGTGGCAAGCCAGGGTGAGTCATTGGAACCTATTGGTGGTGCAGTTGCTTCTCACATCTCAGGCCCTGTATACGTGACTGAAGATGTATTTTCCTCCGCCCTACAGGGCCTAGAACAGGGATCTTCAAACTACAGCCCTCCAGCTGTTGTGGAACTACACATCCCATGAGGCATTGGAAAACTCTGACATTCACAGACCTGACAAGGCATGATGGGAATTGTAGTTCCTGAACAACTGGAGGGCCTTAGTTTGGAGACCCCTGGCCTAGAAGGAAGGTTAGCGGCTTTAATCGCATCCTCCATCCATAGGATAGGAAGCGTGTTAGATCCCCCTCCCCCACCTCAGACACTTTACCAAGGGGACAGTGGGTAGAGGATGAGGTGTTACCCTCAGGTGATCAGGAGGAAAGAAAAACCGATTACTCCTCTGCGGAGGATGAACCTTTTTCAGCCTAGCAATCTGAGAAATTGCTGGTACAATCACTTACGGAGATGTTTCGTTCCACTTTCAAGCTACCCCTAACGGAGTCAGCTGAAAGTTCTGTTTCTTCTTTAGGTGCCTTAAAACCTTTGCATGCGTTTCCTGTCCATGCATTACTAGAACAGCTTATTTATGCTGAATGGGTTCACCCGGATAAGCATTTTCTCCCTCCAAGGAGATTCACAGCACTCTATCCCATAGAGGAGAAATTCACCAAAAAATGGAATGTACCAGCAGTTGACGCTGCGATTTCCCGTGTGAATAAAAGTCTAACTTGTCCAGTAGACAATGCACAAATGCTTAAGTAACAGATAAAAGGTCCCTTAAGGAGGTTCTTGCACAACAAGCCCGAGATTTGGCTGAACTACCAAAAGGATTATGTTTTGCCATAGACGCCATGAAAGATTCTATTCAGCATGAGTCCCGCCTTGCGCTTGTGCTAGTACACATGCGTAGGATCCTATGGTTAAAAAATTGGTCAGCCGAAGCACCATGCAAAAGGCTCCTGACTGGTTTTCCTTTTCGTGGGGATCGGCTATTTGGGGATTTTTTTCTCTAAAAAACAGTACTGGAATGATGCCTGCAGCTGCGGGCATCATCCCGGTATAACCCCCGAAAGCCAAGTACGCACATCTGCCTACGCTCGGCGGTAAGGGGTTAATGAGTGGCCACAAGTCTTGTTAAACTTCCTTCGCGAAAAAGTTTTATCCCTATTGTGGGGTCACCAGTACGGTATTCGTAAATTGAAATAATATCCCCTCTCAAGCGTCTTCTCCAGAGAGAATAAGTTCAGTGTTCGCAACCTTTCCTCATAACTAATATCCTCCAGACCCTTTATTAACTTTGTTGCCCTTCTTTGTACTTGCTCCATTTCCAGTACATCCTTCCCGAGGACTGGTGCCCAGAACTGGACAGCATACTCTGGGTGCGGCCGGACCAGAGTCTTGTAGAACAGGAGAATTATTGTTTTATCTCTGGAATGAATCCCCTTTTTAATGTATGCCAATATTCTGTTTTGTTAGCAGCAGCTTGGCATTGCATGCCATTGCTGAGCCTATCATCTACTAGGACCCCCATGTCCTTTTTCATCCTAAATTTTCCCAGAGGTTGTCCCCCCAGTGTATAGATTGCATTCATATTTTTGCCACCCAAATGCATTATTTTACATTTTTCTACATTGAACCTCATTTGCCATGTAGTCGCCCGCCCCATTAATTCAGATCTTTTTGCAAGGTTTCCACATCTTGCGAAGAAGTTATTGCCCTGCTTAGCTTAGTATCGTCCGCAAATACAGGAATGGAACTGTTTACCCCATCCTCCAGGTCGTTTATGAACAAATAAACAGGATTGGCCCCAGCACAGAACCCTGGGAGACCCCACTACCCACACCTGACCATTCCGAGTACTCCCCATTTATCACCACCCTCTGAACTCGCCCTTGTAGCCGGTTTTCCATCCATGTACTCACCCTATGATCCATGCCAACGGACCTTATTTTGTACAGTAAACGTTTATGGGGAACTGTGTCAAATGCTTTAGCAAAATCCAGATACACCAGGTCAACGGGCATTCCTTTATCTAGAGGGGTACTCACCTCCTCATAGAAGGTTACTAGATTGGTTTAGTAAGAACGATTCTTCATGAATCCATGCTGATTACTGCTAATGATACTGTTCTCATTACTAAAATCTTGTATATAGTCCCTTATCATCCCCTCCAAGAGTTTACATACTATTGATGTTGGGCTAACTGGTCTGTAATTCCCAGGGATGTATTTTGGGCCCTTTTCAAATATTGGTGCTACATTGGCTTTTCTCCAATCAGCTAGTACATTCTAGTCAGTAGACTGTCAGTAAAAATTAGGAACAACGGTGTGGCAATTACTTGACTAAGTTCCCTAAGAACTCTCGGGTGCAAGCCATCTGGTCCCGGTGATTTATTAATGTTAAGTTTCCCAAGTCTAATTTTAATTTTGTCCTCTGTTAACCATGGAGGTGCTTCCTGTGATGTTTCATGAGGATAAACACTGCAGTTTTGGTAACTGAAGCCCCTCGATTCCCTCGTGAAGACTGAGGAGAAGAATAAATTTAATACCTTCGCCATCTCTCCATCTTTTGTGACCAGATGTCCCTCCTCATTCTTTATGGGGCCAATATGGCCTGTCCTCCCTTTTTTACTGTTTACGTACTTAGAGAATTTCTTGGGGTTTTTTTTGCTCTCATAACTTTTTCAACAACACTCAAAGTTTAGCTCAGGTGCCTCCCCATTTCTCTTGATTATTGCTGAGATCTTTCTACACCTTGAAAAGAGGGGGTTTGGCTAGATAGTCCTCAATATAATACGGCACCTCATCCCAGTTGATTTTATAGCAACAGTGGGGAATAGGAAGGGGAATTATAGCGGTGCCAGGATTTTAAATACTGTTTCTTAACACACAAGTATTAAAAATGTAGTATTTTATTACCATATAAATTAAAAAAGGTATACAAGAAAAAGTACACGCAGTAAGGGTGTAAACAAACAAAGGAGGATATACAGAACCAGCATATACAGCGATACTGCAAGAACCAGCCAATGGTGTGACGGCAGGTCTTGTTTGACAGGTACTATGTTCCTACATGTTTCGCCAACATTGGCTTCCTCAGGCAAAGATGGTTATACCTGTATTAATTTTATATATAGACAAAACAAAGTTCAGTTGCACATTCAAGGGCTGCCGGACATGACCAAAGGGACCCCCCCAAAAGATTTTGCTAGGGCAAGCGACCACTCCAATCCCCCCCCGAAGGGAACACCTCCTCACCCACCACGTCACCCCACCCCACCTCCAGTCCCGGTGAATGTTGGGTACCTACCGATAACTCGCAATAGGTGGACATACAATCCCCCGGAGGGAACCGAAGATCCTATGTCGCAAATAGGGTGGCTGCAGGGGGGCGAACAAAAGGGCCTGACAAACAAGAAAGAGAACAATGAATATAAATTCCATAATATTCGTGAATGCCCAGATTGGATTAGAATATCCAACCATAGGGAGATAGGGCTACATCTTGATTGGAGTCCACCTGTGGTAAATTACATAAATTGCTTAGACATGATTTGGAAGGGCACACACCTCGCTATAAAAAACCTCACAGCTGACAATGCATACTGTATCTGAGCAAAAGCCATGAGGTCAAAGGAACTGCCTGCAAAGCTCAGACACAGGATTTTTGCAAGGCACAGATCTCAGGAGGGCTACAAAAAATTATGCGGGACAGTGAGAGCACAGTGGCTTCCATAATTCTCAAATGGAAAAAGTTTGGCACAACCAGGACTCTTCCAAGAGCTGGTCGCCCGGCCAGACTGCGCAATCGGGGGGAGAAGGGCCCTAGTAAGAGGTGACCAAGAACCTGATAGTCACAATGACTGAGCTCCAGAGATCCTGTGGAGATGGGACAAAGTTACAGAAAGGCAACCATCCCTGCAGCCCTTCACCGATCTGTGCTTTATGGCAGAGTGGCTAGATGGAAGCCTTTCCATCTGCAAAAAAGCACCTGAAGGAGACTCAGACTGTGGGGAACAAGATTCTCTGGTCTGATAAAATCAGGATTGAATTGTTTGGCCTCGATTCTAAATGTCATGTCTGGAGTAAATCAGGCACCCCTCATCACCTGCCCAATACCATCTCTACAGTGAAGCATGGTGGTGGCAGCATCATGCTGTGGAGGTGTGGTTTTTTTTTTTTTTTTTTTTAGCAGCAGAGACCGGTACACTGGTCAGGGTTGAGTGAAAGCTGAATGGAGCAAAGTAAAGAGATATACTCGATAAAAACCTACTCCACAGTGTTCAGTACCTCAGACTGGGCTGAAGGTTCACCTTCCGACATGGCAACGATCCTAAGGACACAGCCAAGACAACACAGGGGAGGCTTAGGGACAACTGTGATTTGTCTTAGTAGCCCAGCCAGAGCTCTAAATTGAACCCTATTGAAGATCTCTGGAGAGACCTGAAAATGGCTGTCCACAAATTGTCCCCTTCCAACCTGACTGAGTTTGAGAGGATTTAAAGAATGGCAGTAAATCTCCCAATCTAGGTGTGCAAAGCTTGTTTTGTCATACCCAAAAATGCTGTAATTGCTGCCAAAGGTGCTTTCAACAAAGCACTGACTTGTCAGTCAGTTTTCACCCAGTGTCAGTGTCAGATTGCCTACCACATTATCACAGTCCCACTGTAAGTCGCTGATCACCGCCATTACTAATATAAAACAAAAAACTAAAAATTTCAGTATATATACCAAAGTATATATAACTTTCACGCAAACTAATTAACCACTTGCTTACTGGGCACTTAAACCCCCCTCTTACCCAGACCAATTTTCAGCGCTGTCACACTTTGAATGACAATTGCGTGGTCATGCAACACTGTACCCAAATGAAATTTTTATCCTTTTTTTTCACACAATTTATTATTTGATCACCATGGGGGTTTTTTTTTGCTAAACATACAAAAATGACGGAAACATTTTGAAAAAAAAAAAAGTTTCATTGTTATACAATTTTGCAAACGTAATTTTTCTCCTTCATTTATTTGCGCTGGCGAGGCTGCACTGGTGGGCACAGATAAGGCTGCACTGGTGGGCACAGATAAGGCTGCACTGGTGGGCACAGATAAGGCTGCACTGGTGGGCACAGATAAGGCTGCACTGATGGGCACAGATAAGGCTGCACTGATGGGCACAGATAAGGCTGCACTGATGGGCACAGATAAGGCTGCACTGATGGGCACAGATAAGGCTGCACTGATGGGCACAGATAAGGCTGCACTGATGGACACAGATAAGGCTGCACTGATGGGCACAGATAAGGCTGCACTGATGGGCACAGATAAGGCTGCACTGATGGGTACAGATAAGGCGGCACTGATGGGCACAGATAAGGCGACACTGATGGGTGGCACTAAAGGGCACTGATAGGTAGCGCTGGTGGGCTCTGGAAGGTGGCACTGTCTGTCTGTACTCCATGGCTGCACTTCTTGATCGGGACCGATGTCCCTCTGACAGCCGCCGGTGATCGGCTTTTTTAAGGAAAAATTGCAGATTACCGGCTCTGTTTACATCACATGATCAGCTGTCATTGGCTGACAGCTGATCACGTGGTAAGGGGTCAGGATTGACCCCTTACTCCGATCTGTGATCAGCCAAGTCTCATAGACTTGGCTGATCAGAGCGCGCCGTGCGTGCCCTGCAAGGGGCGAGCAGTCCGCTCGAGCAAGAGAGGATGTCTATTGATGCCCTCCCAGCAAAGTAGGTCCGTGCTGTAGCCATCATTCGACTATAGCGCGGATGGGAAGGGGTTAATATACACTTATTGGGATTTTTTTTACCAAAGACCTGTAGCAGAATACATTTTGGCCTAAATTTTATGAAGACATCACTTTTTATTTTTTATTTTTTTTTTGTGGTTAAAGGGTTGTAAAGGTATTTTTTTTTTTTTTTTTTAAAAATAACAAACATGTTATACTTACCTTCACTGTGCAGCTCGCTCTGCACAGAGTGGCCCTGAACCTGCTTTTCTGGGGTCCCTCGGCGGCTGTCTCAGCTCCTCCCCGCAATAACTAACCACCTTAATGCGAGCTCGCATGGTGGATAGTTATTGCGGGCGCGCTCCCGTGATACAGCCGGCGGCTATAGCCGCTCGCTGTATCACTCGGCCCCGCCCCCCGGCGCGCCGCGTCATTGGATGTGATTGACAGCAGCGCGAGCCAATGGCTGTGCTGCTTTCAATCCATCCACTATAGCCAATCAGCGACCAGGCTGATTGGCTGAATGGAGGTCGGGAACGAGCAGGCGAGTTTTTGAGGTGTCAGGTAAGTTTTTTAGAATGCATTAAGGTGAAAAAATGTATACCTTTACAACCCCTTTAAGTTTTTTATAGCAGTTGTTGTGTGGTCACATGATCTTTCCCTGTTCTTTGGCATCTGCAGGGAAATATCTTTGGGAGGCACCTCCTATTACTCTGCTGATGTATGCTCTCTACAGTATGAGTCTGTGTCTGGCCAGCCCTGATTGGTGTTGTGCCAGTCACATGACTAAAAAAAAAGTTTCCGAAAAGCAATTCAAATGTGATTCTAAATTGACCTGTTTTATAGCTCCCAATAAATCTTTATTGAACTTAAAATGTGTGTTCTTTTGTGCATTAATATGGTTTAACCACTTCAGCCTCTAAATATATGACCAGGCCATTTTTTGCGATATGGCACTGCGTCGCTTTAACTGACAATTGCGTGGTTGTGCGACATTGTACCCAAACAAAATTGACGTCCTTTTTTTCCCACAAATAGAGCTTTCTTTTGGTGGTATTTGATCATCTCTTCCGGTTTTTATTTTTTGCGCTATAAACAAAAAAAGAGCGACAATTTTGAAAAAAACACTATTTTGTACTTTTTGCTATAATAAATATCCCCATTTAAAAAAAAAAAAAAGCAAGTTTTGTCCTCAGTTTAGGCCAATATGTATTCTTCTGTATATTTTTAGTAATAAGCATATATTGATTGGTTTGAGCAAAAGTTATAGCGTCTACAAACTATGGGAAAGATTTATGGCATTTTTATTATTATTTTTTTACTAGAAATGGCAGTGATCTGCGATTTTTATCGGGACTGCGACATGGCAGACAGATCGGACATTTTTGACACATTTTTGGGACCATTGACATTTATACAGCGATCAGTGCTGTGTATTACTGTGTAAATGTCGCTGGCAGGGAAGGGGTTTTAACATTAGGGGGCAATCAAGGGGTTAACTGTGTTCCCTTGTGAGTGTTCTAACTTTAGGGGGATGGAACTGACTAGAGGAGATAATAAATACAAAGAACCGCGCTTGACCAGCTAGTATGTAGATATCAGCAGCAGCATACAGTGCGATCACACCAATTAAAAGTTCAAAGAGGAAAAGCTGCGCTCAAACAAAAAACAGTCTCTAAAATGACATCAGAGGAATTAAAAATTCTTCCAGAAATGACAGCACCACCACCGTGTATCTTGAAGTAGTAGTGACAATCCACCCTAGTAATAAAATCTGCTTACCAGATGGCAAGCATAAAAGGGCAAGTGGCTATAGCCCAGCCAAGGCCTTTCAGCTTGCTGGTACTCCCGATGTTCGTGTGGGGGGTAAAAACTCCAAATTCAATAGCGTTGCCACATATCACCATCCCGGAAGCCACGGATAACCAAGAAGGAAGAAGAACTCACCATAGTGTAAAACCTTTCAAAAGTTTATTAAAACCAAGTAGTAACTTACATTTAAGTAATTAAAATCGCGTGTACAAAGAGCCGGCCGGCTTGCAAACAAACGGAGCCCGTCCTCTACTCCGAGAGCGTGGTGACGTCAGTGCGTACCTTCCCAGACGCGTTTCGTCATCATCTGACGTTGTCAATGGGGAACGGGCAACGCAGCGACTCACCACCTTATAAAGGGAGCCAAGCCTCGCTCTGAACCACGAGCATCAAGGCGCCATATTGGATATGGGAAAAATACTCTCTTCTTCCCTTAACCTGCGAACGTCACGGAAGGGAGCATGTCACTACATACATCCCTCTCAAGACGAGCAACAACATCACACAATTAAGCCTAACTTAGATGCCAGCTGCAACAGTGTAAATATGATATGAAATGTGAACGTGATAAAAATACTAAGAAAAGTAAATTATAAATTTATAGAAACCTACTACCATCCCGTATATAATGACAATTAATAATAATTAGTTATTAATTGTCATTATATACGGGATGGTAGTAGGTTTCTATAAATTTATAATTTACTTTTCTTAGTATTTTTATCACGTTCACATTTCATATCATATTTACACTGTTGCAGCTGGCATCTAAGTTAGGCTTAATTGTGTGATGTTGTTGCTCGTCTTGAGAGGGATGTATGTAGTGACATGCTCCCTTCCGTGACGTTCGCAGGTTAAGGGAAGAAGAGAGTATTTTTCCCATATCCAATATGGCGCCTTGATGCTCGTGGTTCAGAGCGAGGCTTGGCTCCCTTTATAAGGTGGTGAGTCGCTGCGTTGCCCGTTCCCCATTGACAACGTCAGATGATGACGAAACGCGTCTGGGAAGGTACGCACTGACGTCACCACGCTCTCGGAGTAGAGGACGGGCTCCGTTTGTTTGCAAGCCGGCCGGCTCTTTGTACACGCGATTTTAATTACTTAAATGTAAGTTACTACTTGGTTTTAATAAACTTTTGAAAGGTTTTACACTATGGTGAGTTCTTCTTCCTTCTTGGTTATCCGTGGCTTCCGGGATGGTGATATGTGGCAACGCTATTGAATTTGGAGTTTTTACCCCCCACACGAACATCGGGAGTACCAGCAAGCTGAAAGGCCTTGGCTGGGCTATAGCCACTTGCCCTTTTATGCTTGCCATCTGGTAAGCAGATTTTATTACTAGGGTGGATTGTCACTACTACTTCAAGATACACGGTGGTGGTGCTGTCATTTCTGGAAGAATTTTTAATTCCTCTGATGTCATTTTAGAGACTGTTTTTTGTTTGAGCGCAGCTTTTCCTCTTTGACTAGAGGAGATGACAGATCGTTGTTTGGCGGTCATCGCAACCGCTGGCCACTTGTATAGGCACCCTCCGCAGTGCAGCAGGAGCACGTGCCTGCTAACCCCGCTTAAAGGGCCGACGTACAGCTACGAAGGCTCGCGGGAACGTGCCGACCTGCCGCAGTATAATGACGGCGGCTGGTCAGCACACGATTACGGGGGAAATCAAAGATGATTGACACTAGCTTTCTTTTTGTTCAGATGGCATCTGCATCCAAGGCGCTTTTTAACTTGGGTATTTGCAGCCAAGACTTTTTTCCTTTTGGGTATTAGGCGTTACTAAGGTATTGGCAAATTACATTTGATATATTACTGATTTATATTAACCACTTCAGCCCCGGAAGGATTTACCCCCTTCCTGACCAGGGCACTTTTTACAATGTGGCACTGCGCCGCTTTAACGGCTAATTACGCGGTCATGCAATGCTGTACCCAAATGAAATTTGCGTCCTTTTCTTCCCACAAATAGAGCTTTCTTTTGATGGTATTTGATCACCTCTGCGTTTTTTATTTTTTGCGCTATAAACGGAAAAAGACCGAAAATTTTGAAAAAAAATGACATTTTCTACTTTTTATTATAAAAAAAATCCAATAAACTCAATTTTAGTCATACATTTAGGCCAAAATGTATTCGCCCACATGTCTTTGGTAAAAAAAAAATGTCAATAAGGGTATATTTATTGGTTTGCGCAAAAGTTATAGCGTCTACAAACTAGGGTACATTTTCTGGAATTTACACAACTTTTAGTTTGCCTATGTCATTTCTTGAGGTGCTAAAATGGCAGGGCAGTACAACCCCCCCCAAATGACCCCATTTTGGAAAGTAGACTTGGGGTGTCTACTTTCCAAAATAGGGTCATTTGGGGGGGTTTTTTGCCACCTGGGTATTCCATGGCCTCCGAAACTGTGATAGGCAGTGAAGAGTGAAATCAAAAATTTACGCCCTTAGAAAGCTTGAAGGCGGTGCTTGGTATTCGGGGGGTCCCGTGCGCGGCTAGGCTCCCAAAAAGTCTCACACATGTGGTATCCCTGTACTCAGGAGAAGCAACAGAATGTATTTTGGGGTGTAATTTCACATATTCCCATGGCATGTTTGAGCAATATATCATTTAGTGACAACTTTGTGCAAAAAAAAAAAAAATTTTTATCTTTTTCCCGCAACTTGTGTCACAATATAAAATATTCCATGGACTTGACATGCCTCTCAGCAAATAGCTTGGGGTGTCTACTTTCCAAAATGGGGGTCATTTGGGGGGGGGTTTGAACTGTCCTGGCATTTTATGCACAACATTTAGAAGCTTATGTCACACATCACCCACTCTTCTAACCACTTGAAGACAAAACCCTTTCTGACACTTTTATTACATGAAAAAATTATTTATTTATTTTTTTTGCAAGAAAAATACTTTGAACCCTCAAACATTATATATATATATTTTTAAAGCAAATGCCCTACAGATTAAAATGGTGGGTGTTTCATTTTTTTTTTCACACAGTATTTGCGCAGCGATTTTTCAAACGCATTTTTTGGGGAAAAAACACACTTTTTTTAAATTTTAATGCACTAAAACATACTATATTGCCCAAATGTTTGATGAAATAAAAAAGATGATCTTAGGCCGAGTACATGGATACCAAACATGACATGCTTTAATATTGCGCACAAACGTGCAGTGGCAACAAAATAAATACATTTTTAAAAGCCTTTAAAAGCCTTTACAGGTTACCACTTTAGATTTGCAGAGGAGGTCTCCTGCTAAAATTACTGCCCTCGATCTGACCTTCGCGGTGATACCTCACATGCATGGTGCAATTGCTGTTTACATTTGACGCCAGACCGACGCTTGCGTTCGCCTTAGCGCGAGAGCAGGGGGGGACAGGGGTGCTTTTTTTTTTTTTTTTTTCCTTTATTATTTTTTTGCTTTTGTATCTTATTTTTAAACTGTTCCTTTCATTTTATTTTTTTAATCATTTTTATTATCTCAGGGAATGTAAATATCCCCTATGATAGCAATAGGTAGTGACAGGTACTCTTTTTGAAAAAATTGGGGTCTATTAGACCCTAGATCTCTCCTCTGCCCTCAAAGCATCTGACCACACCAAGATCGGTGTGATAAAATGCTTTCCCAATGGCGCTGTTTACATCCGGCGAAATCTAAATCATGAAATGCTCATAGCTTCCGGTTTCTTAGGCCATAGAGATGTTTGGAGCCACTCTGGTCTCTGATCAGCTCTATGGTCAGCTGGCTGAATCACCGGCTGCATTCTCAGGTTCCCTGTTGAGACAGCAGAGCCAGATTAGCTCTGCTGTCTCAACAGGGAACCTCTCTACACTGCTTGTAAAAGCAGTCTAGAGACTAATTAGCCGCCAGGATTGCTTTTACATAAAAGCCGACCGCTGGCTGAAAAGAATGATACCAAGATGATACCTAAACCTGCAGGCATCATTCTGGTATATAGTAAAAGTATTCCTGCGCTACCCAATTGGAAAAAGAAAGAGGGAAAAATGAAGAGAACGTATGCGACTGGACAGCTGCACGCTCCGGAAAAGGGCCAAGCACAAACCCAAAATAAACAGAAATAGAAGGGAAGGGAGGTGCTGCGCTAACCAGAACAGCGGGCTGCTGTTAATCTCTGTATGCAATCAATTGAACTGTATGCTGATACCTCATAGTGAATAAAATCGCATAAATTTATATACACACTTAAAACCTTATAAAATCATAAAGGATGTTGGGATCTTGTGCCAATAAAAAGCAATGTGCAAAGGCAACTTCATATAAACAATAAAAAGTGAGTATTTGCAAAACACATTCAATTCATATAAATAAAGATAAAAAATGCATCCTTAATATTTGTGCGAAAAAATTAACATATAAAGCGCAAGTGCTATGGTGACTTAAACATCTCTATTCAGTCAAATCAATCAGAAAATCAATAATAAGATAAGTAATATAATGTCCCAACAGTGGTAATCCTAAAATACTGTGCTTGGTCTGAAACTAGAACAATAAATAACATGCAAATAAGTGCAGCAACTTAAAGTGCAATGTGCTAATGTCCTTTAAGGTGCACAAAAAAGTCTCAGTGCTCAAATAAACAGAAGTGGGGTGTCTGGGGTGCAATTTACTCTGTGTCCTCTTCGTGCATAACACACTAGTGTAGGTAGTGGCCCCTTACCTAGCGGTGCTAGGTCAACCGCAAAATAGTAGCTAAACCGCAGGGTCCTAAGCCAGCATCAATCCTGTCTCTGTCTCCACGCTTGGCGGCGTTGAGTGATCCTTATGGCAGCTGGGTTCAGATAGCTATACTCCTAGCTGGGGTCCTGGACCAGCGCGGGTCCTAACTCTGCCTCCACATCTCCAAAGTGTATGTAAAAAACGGGTATGAAGGACAAAGGTACTAGATAGTGAAGTAAGTTTTAACAGGGTGGCGCTTTATTCAGAAACCTAAGTAGATGTACACACATTATACAATGTATACACGAATCCTTTCTCCTACGAGCAGCGAGCTAGTTATACCTCAAACAATGTGAAAAAGCCTATTCCGCCCCTACACGTGACGTCACCGATCAGATGACTTCTTCCCCTGAAGTAGATGTACTCACATTATACAATGTATACACGAATCCTTTCTCCTATGGGCAGCGAGCTCATTATGCCTCAGACAATGTGAAAAAGCCTATTCTGTCCCTACGCGTGACATCACCGAACACGTGACTTCTTCAGGGGAAGAAGTTACGTGATCGGTGACGTCACGCGTAGGGGCTGAATAGGCTTTTTCACATTGTTTGAGGCATAACTAGCTCGCTGCTCGTGGGAGAAAGGATTTGTGTATACATTGTATAATGTGAGTACATCTACTTCAGGGGAAGAAGTCATGTGATCGGTGACGTCACGCGTAGGGGCGGAATAGGCTTTTTCACATTGTTTGAGGTATAACTAGCTCGCTGCTCGTAGAAGAAAGGATTCGTGTATACATTGTATAATGTGAGTACATCTACTTAGGTTTCTGAATAAAGCGCCACCCTGTTAAAACTTACTTCACTATCTAGTACCTTTGTCCTTCATACCCGGTTTTTACAAACTGCTGGGGACGCTAGTATAGATCTGATCGGATCAGATATTGATCCGTTCAGATACTATACCACTAAGGGAGGTGTACGGTGCGTGTGTGGGTGTTAGCGGTACTGGCGCTAACCTGACGCTGCTTGGGGCTAGTGCTTGCCAGTTCACCAAAACGCTACCAAAAAAACTGTTAGTGATCGCAGGGATCAGGCCTGACTCTGCGAACGCTGCAGTTATGTGTTTAGTGTTTTGTAAGTGACAGTGATTGATCGATACTGCACTTGGGTGGGCTGGGCTGGGCCGGGCGGAGGGGCAAAACGCAGGTGCTAGCAGGTATCTGGGCTGATCTCGCTATCACTGCGTTTTTGGGAACCCTAAACTGCTGGGGACGCTAGTATAGATCTGATTGGATCAGATATTGATCCGTTCAGATACTATACCACTAAGGGAGGTGTATGCTGTGTGTGTGGGTGTTGGCGGTACTGACACTAATCTGACGCTGCCTGGGGCGACGCATATCACCGCCGGGCAATTAGGGGGCTAAACCTTTATTAGGTAATAAACGGCGGGTGCCCTGACACTATAAAAAATAAACGAACTAACCAGCGTCACCCGTAACAGTTATACAGTGATCACTGGTGAAAGGGTAACTAGGGGGCAATCAAGGGGTTAAAACATTTATTAGATAGTATATGGGGGTCCCTGTCACTCTAAAATGCTGACGGCGAACCTAAATATTTACCTCACTAACTAGCGTCACCAGTGACACTAATACAGCGATCAGAAAAATGATCGCTTAGTGACACTGGCAACGGGGGGTGATCAAGGGGTTAAAACTTAATTAGGGGGGGTTAGGGGGGTACCCTAGACCTAAAGGGGGCTAATACTAACTGCCCTACCACACTAACTGTCACAAACTGACACCATGCAGTAATCAGAAAAAAGAAAATGCTTAGTGTGAGTGTGACGGGGGGGGGGGGGGGGGGTGATTGGGGGGTGAACGGGGGTGTATTGTGTGCCTGGCATGTTCTACTGTGTGTGTGTGTGTTGTGCACTCACAATGAAGTCTTCTCTCCTCGGCGCCGGAACGGAAAATACAGAGCCGAGGAGAGATGACATCATTTCCTTTGCTGCTGTTTAGCATACAGCAGCAGAGGAAGAACCTGATTGGCTGGGAGCGATCACGAGAGGGGGGGGGGGGGGCACGAATTGATGGTCTCCCCCTCGCCTCGGGCACAGAAGCCGACCGCCTCGGGCACTGGGGTGGGGGGGGTCCGATCGGACCCCCCATCCGCGGGAGGCAGATCACATACAGGTACGTGATTCTGCCTGCCCGTGCCATTCTGCCGCAGTATATCTGCGTGAGGCATTCGGCAAGTGGTTAAAACAATGCATTTTTGTGAGTTCCTTACCGAATGTAATCAATCGACATACTATTTTCTGCCCCCCCATAGTGTTTAGCAATAGGAGGACAGGGAGTAGGAGGGAGGGGCATGTCATTTACCACTGTGTAATCACCCGCATGTGTGACACTATGGGCTCATGCACACTACAGCTCAAAGAAGCGGCACCTACAGTCTTTTAAACTGTTATTTTTTTCTGCCTGGAAATTCCCCTCCATGTTAACCAATGTGTCCATGCACACTATGGCATTTTTTAGGTATATGCTTCTACAGGCAGAAAAATCCCCCACCAAACTCCCGTATCTCAGAGGCGCCAGTGCCCAAAGAGCTCAAAAAAGCTACCGTGTGAGCAGGGAGACGCTGGCTGCGATGATGGCTGGAACTGACCTCTGTAATCCAACAGCGTTGTGCCAAGCTGTTTGGGATGTTGTGTGTCTGCCATCGCTGGAGGATGGAGCCGGGAAAGCCGAGCATAACCACTGGAGCTGGGCGTGCGACACGACATCAGCGCTATTCCGGAAGCAGGAACCCTGGATGTATTGGTGGACCGCAAGCTGAAAAGGTTGCCATAGCTTACATTTTTCGCGTGCATGCGCTTTATCAAAGCTGTACCAGCACCAACAGCCTTTTTGTAGTTTGTTGGTTAACTGTCTACAGTGCAATAAACTAAGTTTGAATCCAGTCCATGGTGTGTATATGTAGGTATATATGTATGTGTGTGTGTGTGTGTGTATATGTGTATGTGTATATGTGTGTGTGTATATGTATATGTATATATATGTATGTATATATATATATATATATATATATATATATATATATATATATATATATATATATATAATAAATCATTTTGGCTCCTACCCATAGAGCACTGTTTTTTTGTCTTTTGATACTGTTATATAGCATGTAAAGAGATTTTTTTTTCATACTCTGGGTTTAATGTCACTTATTTATGTGTTTTATACGTTTTGTTTTTTTTAACGGAATGTGCGCTAATATGTCATATAAAAAAAAATAACTACCACCATTTTATTTTCCAGAAGTTTAGCCTTCAGATGACACATATAGTGTGTGTTCATGCTTTAGGACAAAATGTGCAGTTTTTCATGTGCAAAAAATGTTAAAACAGTCCCTTTAGAAAATTGGTTTTACATTACATTGTAATGTTTTACATTTTTAACCGCTACCCGACCAGCACACGCCGATGTACGTTGGTAGCATGGCGCTGGTAGGCATAAGGGCGTACAGGTACGTCCCCTTTAAGAAGCGGTGTCGTGGGCGCGCGCCAGCTGCGGTCTCCGTGACCGCGGGTCCTGCATACTCAATGTCCGGGTGCCTGCGATCGTGTCGCGGAGAGGTAGAACGGAGAGATGCTTTTATAAACAAAGCATTTCTCCATTCTGCCTAGTGAAAGGACAGTGATCACAGCTCTCTCTCATCGAGAGCTGTGATCACTGTCCTGTGTGTTGAAGTCCACCCCCTAACTGTTAGAATCACTCCCTAGGACACACTTAACCCCTTCACTGCCCCCTAGTGGTTAACCCCTTCACTGCCAGTGTCATTTACACAGTAATCAATACATTTTTATAGCATTGATCACTGTATAAATGACAATGGTCCCAAAATAGTGTCAAAAATGTCTGATGTGTCCACCATAATGTCGAAGTCCTGAAAAAATTTGCAGATCGCCGCCATTACTAATAAAAAAAAATTCAAAATAAAAATGCCATAAAACTATCCCCTATTTTGTAGACGCTATAAATTTTGCGCAAACCAATCAATGTATGCCTTATTGCTCTATTTGTGGGAAAAAAAGGACGTCAGTTTTGTTTGGGTACAACGTCGCACGACAGTGCAATTGTCAGTTAAATCGACATCGTGCCGAATCGCAAAAAGTGCTCTGGTCAGGAAGGGGGTAAAATCCTCCGGGGCTGAAGTGGTTAACCAAAGTCAAAGCTTCCTACTCCGTCTAAAGTTTAAAATATATTTTCAATAAATCAAGCTTGTGTCAAACTGGATGTTGCTCAGTCCCCTTCATGCTATCTACATCTTTTGACAGCATCAGTGCACAGGGTAAGCATTTCCTAGTCAGCCTTTGCAATCACAAGATGTAAATAGCATGTGGGGACTAAATGACCCCATGCAACTCATTATATGGCTGTATAGAGGGTAAGACACGTTAAAAAATATGTCTGCCTAAGAAAACCTCTAGTTTTTTGTTTTAATTACATTTTTACATGTCGTAAAATAATTGATAAAAAAGCATCACTTAATAACTTTTCTGTATTTTATTTGCTGTAGTTCCATGCTATGGACACACTGCACAAAAATTGTTATGATATCTCCAAAGCCATTTCTGCATTAGTACCCCAAGGAGGTCCTGTGCTTTGTCGAGATGAAATGGAGGAATGGTCTGCTTCAGAAGCCAATCTGTTTGAAGAAGCTCTGGAGAAGTATGGCAAAGACTTTACTGATATTCAGCAAGATTTTGTGAGTAGAATGAATTCATGCAAACAAAATGCTATCTTTTGCCTGTATCTTCAATGAAAGATAATGCAGTGTCATATTTGATATTGATGATAAACCATAATATACTTTGCTATTCCAGTGACAATATACAGTTTGTGTATGTATGTATGTGTGTGTGTGTGTGTATATGTATATGTATATGTATATCTATATCCGACATGAATCCGTGTGACTGGATTCGGAGCGGAGCGTAGGGTAGCATGTGAACTAAAATAACTGAGGTGATAGACCCATGTATTTTAAGTGAAAATTAGCCGACTATGTGGCATGTAACAACAAAGTACAGGAATGTACAAATGAAACCGACGAAAAACGGCTCGGTTTTTGTGCTCACAAACTGAGCCACGAGTTCATGGTTTTGTATGAGGCTAAATAAGGCTGCATACGAAGACTTAACGAATGCTTAGCTAATGCTGGCTTGCATCTGGATTTTGTGAACAAAAGTGGAATTTTGAACTAAAGTGGAGCGTTAATAACCAGTAGTTGTCCCTTTGAGTGCTTGTGGTTGCAAGGGTTTTTGTTTTATCTCCTTATTTAATAAGTTTGCTATCAGTTTTTAAAACACGTTTTTCCCTCTCCTTTTCTTTCTTTTTTTTTTTTTTTTAATTCCTTTATTTACCAAAGAAAGTTACATGTAACAGTCAAAGAAACCAGTGTTTACAGTATCTCAATTGAAAAACATTTAGGAACTCGAGCTAAGTCTGAAAACAGACCCAGCATTGCATGGAATATGCAGGCTGAACAATGAATACAGTTGTAGAGATATTGCTCAGTGCATCATGCTGGTACAACTATATTTTTATGCAAGGCCAAGGTAAATATGCCTGAAAAACAGAAAACTGTAAAATAAACTATTCCTAAAATATATGGTAACATGAAGTAACTTGGATTGGGATTTTCAAATAAACTTAGCGGGAAGTAGAAACTCCCTTAGGCCTAATGAGCCCAGGGGTGGGGCAACATAGAAGCAAAATATACACCAGGATATACACCATATCTGTATAGTATTTCCCACCCCTGTATCTCGAAGAAGGGGGAATAAAGAAGGGGGGGGGCAGAGGGGGGAAAGGATGTCGGGAGTAAATATCCCCCAGAACAGAGACAGACTGAATAAAAGGGGAAGAAAGAGAGAACAGAGAGCGGAGAGAGGGCCTCTCGCCCAGAGAGTGAAACTGGATCCGGAGAGGTTAGCCTGATTGAGCCACCTCCTGTAGATAAGCATCAGCGTGTACAAAATAGTTCCAAGGGCGTCAGGTCTCTCGGAAGGTCTCCTCACGGTTGTGCAAAGTAGCAGTGAGATCCTCCATGTCTCTCAATTCGTTCACCTTAGAGAACCACATATATTTGGATGGGGGATCTTCCGATCTCCAGCAAAGGAGGTTGCATGCCTTGGCTGCATTCAGCAATTGTATTTTAAGAGAGGCCTTATATTTCTTGAGCGGTTTTCTTGAAAGGTGCAACAGACATGCTGCCAGGTCCCCCTCCAGGTAAACATCTGTCAGGTGCTTGACTGTACAGATCACCTCCCACCAAAAGGGGGAAAGTTTGGGACAATCCCAGAAAATATGCAGCATCGTCCCTTCAGCATTTCCGCAATGCCAACACACACTGGGGAAATGTGGGTGGAAATGGTTCAAGGTGGTAGGCACCCTGTACCACCTGGTTAGGATCTTGTAACATGTCTCCTGGATCCTCGTGGCTATGGAGGACTTGTGGGAGAAATAAAGGATCTTCTCTTTCTGATTGTCCGTGAACTGGGTGCCTAGATCAAACTCCCATTTGGTTAGGAAGGGTGGGGTATATCACTTCGCCGGTCAATCAAGGAGGCATAAATTATCGAGAGACCATGGCGGACTGGTCCCCCCAATCCCCCCCCCCCCCCGACAACACAGGTGTTCCAATTCCGTAAGTGGACAAGTGGACGTAGACACCCGCGCAAAAAGTTGTGTAGCTGGAAACCACTCCAAAAGTCCAGTGGAGGATCCGTGGCAGACACCCCAGCAACAGTGGAGAGTCAGCCATCGGAACCCACAAAGGCGGAGTCTTCGACTCGTGGCTGACCACTTGAAATGGGGGATTTGAAGTAGAGGTCGACCGATATGGGTTTTTCTCTGGCCGATGCCGATGCCGATATTTAGAAATCTCGGTGGCCGATGGCCGATATGTAATGCCGATTTTTTTTTTTGGGCCGATATATTAGGCCGATTTTTTTTTTTTTTTTTTTTTTTTTTTTTTCTTCATCTCATAAAATTTAACAGTTAGACCCCTTTCACACTGGGGCGTTTTTCAGGCGCTTTTGGGCTAAAAATAGCGCCTGTAAAGTGCCTTTAAAACGCTCCCCTGCAGTCTGTGTGAAAGCCCGAGTGCTGTCACACTGAGGCGATGCGCTGGCAGGATGTTAAAAAAAAAGTCCTGCAAGCAGCATCTTTGGAGCGGTGTACACTGCTGCTCCACCACTCCTGCCCATTGAAATGAATGCGCACCGCTGCCAAAGCGCCTGCAAAGCGTTTCGGCAGTGGCACTTCAGGGGCGCATTCAACCCCTTCCTCGGCTGCTAGCTGGGTTATAAGCTCCACGCTAGCAGCCGAATAGCGCTGCTAAAATGACGGTAAAGCGCAGCTAAAACTAGCAGCGTTTTACCGTCAACGCATGCCCGCTGCAGTGTGAAAGCAACCTAAAGTGATACAGAAAATGTTTTACATTTAGGCCCCTTTCACACATGCGGACCGTATGTCCGTATTTCATCCATCCGTTTTCGGATGAAATACGGACATACATGCATCCCTATGGGATAGCGGGTGTCAGCGGATGTACATCCGCTAACACCCGATGTCATCCGGCTCCGCTCTCGTCCGATTCTGTAGACGGAAGAAAATCCTATTTTTCTATCCGTCTGCAGAGCGGATTGGATGAACACGGACAGACGGTCCCTGTTCCTCCGATCCCCCATAGGGGAGAGCGGAGATCTGACAGGGCGGTCCCTGCACAGTGTGCGGGTCCAGCCCTGTCATCCGCCGGCTCAGCTGGGGAAAACGGAGCGATCCCCGCTGAGCAGCGGATGTTCACGGGGCGGATCAACACGGATCCGTCCCGTGTGAAAGGGGCCTTAAACATTTATTAAATAAAACAAACCTCCAATCAGTTCACTTGTATGTAGAATTTAGATTAAAAAAAACTATATCTTAAAAATAAATACACAAAAACAGGTAATCAAAACTTTTGGACGAAAAAAAATGGGCTAACTTTACTGCTTAGTTTTTTTAAAATTTTATTAGTGTATTTTTTTTTTTAAATTGCGTTTGAAAGACTGCTGCGCAAATACCGTGTGACATAAAATATTGCAACAACCGCTATTTTATTCCCTAGGGTCTCTGCTAAAAAAAAATATATAATGTTTGGGGGTTCTAAGTGATTTTCTAGCAGAAAATACAGGATTTTTACTTGTAAGCAACAAGTGTCAGAAAAGATTTAGTCTTTAAATGGTTAAACTGAAAACTTCTACACAGGACACTCAGCTCATTCAGAAGTGTAAACATTGTATCAATTCAGGTTCTTTTTATCAGATTTGGCAGGCTGCCCAGAGAGGGGAGAGAAGTGCTTCACATTAGAATACAGGCAACTTGCATTAACTTCAGAAGTCATTTACAAGTCGCGCTGAGTTATATCGGCCTTTTTTATCAGCACAATCGGCTGATGCCGATTAAGAAAAAACACCAAATATCGGCCGATATATCGGCCGGCCGATATATCAGTCGACCTCTAATTTGAAGGCTGGGCGGGAACTCCGGGTTGCCCAATACCGGGACCATAGGAGAGGACAGCGGTGACACCGAAGTATGTCTGAATGTGTCCCTGGTGACCAGAAGAGTGTTACCCAGTGTAGGATGATTAGAGCGGGCCTTTGGGAGTGGTGATGAGATCCATGGCCAGCTTTTGGCTGTGTCGTCAGAGTCCTCCATCTCCATGGCCACCCAATGTTTCGCCTCTGCATGACAGTGCCAGTCCACCAACGTGGTGAGGTATGTAGCTCTGTAATAAGCTTTCACATCTGGGAGACCGACTTCTCCCCTATGTCTTGCAAGGTGAAGAAGCTGCAACCTGATGCGAGACTTGCGATAGGACCAGATGAAATCTCGAAACATTGAGTTCACTGTTTGAAAAACACAGGAGGAAGGCGAATGGGAAGTGCCTGCAGCAGGTACAATACCCTGGGCAGTAACGTCATTTTCAGGGCATTGCACCGACCGAACTGGAGTGAATGCCAGTGGAGAAGATCTGCTTTGAGACGGGTAAGTAAGGGCATAAAATTAGCAGAATACAAGGTGGAGGGGTCAGGGGTGATATCGACTATCAAGTAGCGAATTGAGTCTGTTGCCCATCGGAAGGAAGTGATTTGATCATATCCCCCCCCCCCCCCTGATATTCAGAGCGGATAATTTGGATACATTATTTTGAAAGAAAGTGAGGGCGCCGTAAAGACTGGAGGAGTTTCGGAAGAGAGGCTAATGGGTCTGTTAGGAAAAATATCAAGTCATCCGTGAATGCGGCCACCTTGGGCATCCTAGAAGCTTTCTGAAAGCTGGCAATAGAGTCCGCCCTGACCGTACACAGAAAAGGCTCTAAGGTGAGTATAAAAATCAAAGGGGACAGGGGACATCCCTGTCACGTGCCGTTATGGATGTTAAAGAAGTCGGATCACGTCTCATTAATCTTGACCGCGGCCGTTGGTTTCGAATAGAGGGACAATATCCAACTCAGCATGGAGAAGCATAGGCCAATATGTTCTAGAGTGGCTCACATGAAGGACCAGTTCACCCAGTCGAAGGCCTTCTCCGCGTCCGTGGACAGCAAGAGAAGGGGCCGTTTCGAGGTCCTGGCTGCATGGATCAAGTTCACCACCCAGATGGTATTGTCTCGTGGTTCACGGAGGGGTAGAAAACCTGCTTGGTCCCTGTGGACAAGACTCTGGATATGTGTGAGTAGCCTGTTTGCCAGAATTTTGGCAAACAATTTCAGATCCGTATTCAAGAGCGATATCGGGCGGTAATTTCCGCAGCGCAGCGCATCCTTCTCTTCCTTCGGGATAAGAGATGTAGGCCCGCAATGTATCCATCGGGATTCCCCCTCCATGATCGAATTTAGTGCCGAAACCAACGGTCGAGAGAGGGTCTCAAAGACTTTATAATAGCTTAGGGTGAGGCCGTCTGGGCCGGGGGCCTTCTTAGGCTTAGAATGGGCCAAGGCCACCCCTAGTTCCGCAACCATGATAGGCTCCTCCAATTCCTCCTGGACTGCAGGAGAGAGAGGAGGCAAGATAGGATTGAGGGGTGGCTATGCCAACAGGAGGGGGATTTGGAGTGGGGGAGCAATCTAGATTGTAAAGGCCCTCATAGAAGGATCGGAACTCCGTCGCCATATCAGAGGAAGTATGAAGCTTCCGTCCTAAAGAGGAACCCACAATGTGGGAGATGTAGGTTTTTGTGCGTGGACCCCTCAATGCTCTAGCCAACAACGTACCCGGTTTATTAGAGAATTCGTACATTGTACGGTAAGCCCATACTAGTTTTTGCTTCGTTTTGTGGAATAGACGTACACGGAGTTCCTCGCGAACGCAGAGAAGATCCTGCTATGTGGAATGGCAAGATTGGCCTTATGGGAGCACTCCAGACTACGAAGCCGGGCAAAAAGTTCCTCTGTACGGCGAGACCTTTGTCGCTTAAGACGAGCTCCTATTTTAATCAATGCACCCCGGATCACTGTCTTGTGTGCCTCCCAAACCACTAAGGGGTTAGCGACCGAGGCCTTATTGATCAAGAGCTCGGAACAGGTCTTTTTCAACTGGAGGAGGGACTCATTCAATCTCCAGGAATGTGAAGTCCGGGTCACCGGTCCCAGTTGAAGGGTCATATGAATCAGGGCGTGGTCTGAAAAAGAGATAACATCAATACTAGGAGATATAACTTCTTATGCGGAACCAGAACATAGTCCAGCCGCGAGTAGGTTTGATGCATCAGGGCGAAGAAAGAATAATCACGGTCCTGAGGGTGCAACAACCTCCAGGGGTCAACTAGATGTAGAGTATGTAGGTGAGCCTTAAGGCGAGAATAAGAAAAGTGGGAGGAGCCACGCGAGACATCAAGAAGAGGATCCATAGCGAAGTTGAGGTCGCCCCCAAAGATTAGGAGCCCCTCTGCAAACTCCAAGATTTCAGGGAGTAGCTTCCGCAGGAATTGTGGGTGATCCACGTTTTGGAAAGTAGACATTAGCAAAGGTGACCTGCCTGTCAAGCACCCTACCTTTCAATAGGAGGAAACAATCCAACTCATCTGTCCGCTGCGCTTCAAAGATCCAGGGGACCGATTTAGCCAACAGAATGCTCACCCCCTTGGACTTAGGGATGGGAGAGATAACTGTGGTACACCGTGGAAAAGGCTCCATTTGTCAATTTAGGGATTCGATCACATATATATATATATGTGTGTGTGTGTGTGTGTGTGTGTGTGTGTGTGTATATATATATATATATATATATATATATATATATATATATATATATATATATACATACATACATACATACATACATACATACATACATACATACATACATACATACATACAGCAAGAGGAAGTGAGAGAGGGGGAAGGGGGGAGTAAGGAGGAGAAGTGGTGGGGGATCTGTCTAAAATGTTAGTAAACTGAGGTTTCCGACTCGAGACACAGAGTGCCCGAGTGAGAGTCCGCCTCAGTTGAGGGTGGCAGGAGCAGTGGAGGGTGCCCAAGGCGGGCTGCTAAGGTTAAGATTAAAAAAAAAAGAAAACCAACACATTTGGAGATGTCAGGATGAGAACAACAAGGAACATATTGTAACTGAGTAGATAGGCAAGCCACACAACATTAAAATAAAACAGCATGGAAACAGTGATCATGAAAAAGGACCATCAACCGAGACCAGTCTGCAATGGCGCCCGGGGGCGGTGGCGAGAATGGCACAGCACTCCGGCAAGACAGCCAATGAGCACAAAGACGTGTATAGCCTCAGGCCCCGAGACACCAAGACAGACAAGCTCAGCCTAGAGCATGTAAAGACCATATAAAAAGAATGCCGATGCGGGCCTAGGGGTTAGCAAAACCATTCCCTTTTTTATAAAGATATGGCCACCGGACGGAGATAGATATGGCCTCTGAGGAGGTAGAGATATGGACCAGTAAGGGGGAGGGAGGAGAAGGGCGGGAAGGGTGAAGGGCGGGTAGGGTGCACGTCCCCGACAGGCAATGCCTAGCGGGACCAGACGGTTGCCATCCAATTCTGGCTCAGGTAGTGTGGAGGTTGCCAGTAACGAGGCCTGTCCAGAGATTCTTAACCCCTGCAAGACAGTCTCCCCGTCCGCATCCCACCGAAAGGAATGGCGAGCCGGGGAGAACGAGCAGATAACGGATGCAAAACAGAGCATAACATAGCATATTGAGATTGGTTAGTAGGAGTCAAATAGCCTTTTCCATTGTCCATTGTCCTGGATATAAACCTAAGGATTAGCTAACTAAGGCACAGCAATGTTAAACCAACAGGAGAGCCGCTATACCCAAAGAGTCATGGAAAGTTAAACACCGGGCTGGCATAGACCTGGTCCCAGAAGTTTTAGCAAATTACCGGATGTCCCTAGGTTAGAATGTAGGGACTGAGAACCCATGGTCTTACCATCCACGCTCTCGGAAAAGATATCACACTTCAGATGAGGTCGGATGGGACCTAGGAGCCTCACGACTAGGGGCACAGGATCGTGGACTTCGTAACCGTTGCGTTTAGAGTTTAATTAAAGACCACATACAGTAGGTGACCGCGATATTGTGTCAATCTCGCCGCACTTCTCGGCGATATTTGACACCTACGAGCCCCGTCGCAGGAGCCAGCGCCGAGATGGCTCACTCATCGGGAAAGGAAAACTTTGTTTTCCTTCCGCGATGAGTGACAGGCAGCGCTGACAGCTGTCTAGTATGAATCCTGAGGCGGGAACACCGTGCCAAATTTTAACTGAAAAAGCCGGCGTGGGTTCCCCCCTCGGAGGCATACCAGGCCCTTAGGTCTGGCATGGATTGTAAGGGGAACCCCCTATGCCGAAAAATCGGCGTGGGGATCCCCCCCAAATCCATACCAGACCCTTATCCGAGCACGCAGCCCGGCCGGCCAGGAAAGGGGATGGGGACGAGCGAGCGCCCCCCCCCCCCCCTCCTGAGCCGTACCAGACCGCATGCCCTCAACATGGGGGGGTGGGTGCCTTGGGGGAGGGGGGGGCGCCCTGCGGGGCCCCCCCACCCCAAAGCACCTTGTCCCCATGTTGATGAGGACAAGGGCCTCTTCCCGACAATCCTGGCCGTTGGTTGTTGGGGTCTGCGGGCGGGGGGCTTATCGGAATCCGGGAGCCTCCCTTAATAAGGGGGCCCCCAGATCCCGGCCCCCCACCCTGTGTGAATGAGTTTGGGGTACATGGTACCCCTACCCATTCACCTAGGGAAAAGTGTCAATATAAAAAAACCACACTACACAGGTTTTAAGAGTAATTTATTAGTCAGCTCCGGGGTCTTCTTCCGACTTCGGGGGGTCTCCTTCCGACTTCTCCCGGTGTTCGGCCTCTTCTCCCGGTGTTCGGCCTCTTCGCCCGGGCCCCGCCGCTATCTTCTTCCAGCTCTATTGCCAGCGAGGGGCCCGGTCTGCTACCGCTGTCTTGTCGCCGCTGTCTCGCCGCCGCTGTCTTGCCGCCGCTGTCTCGCCGCTTCTTCTCTTCTTTTCCTCTTCCCCGATGTTGACACGACGCTCTCTCCAGCTCGAATGCTGTGTGTGAGCTGCGGAGCCATTTATATAGGCGGTAACCCCGCCCCCTTACGACGTCATGGTCCCAGCATGCGCAGGGACTCTGGCGTCATAAGGGGGCGTGGCCCCAGAGTCCCTGCGCATGCTGGGACCATGACGTCGTAAGGGGGCGGGGTTACCGCCTATATAAATGGCTCCGCAGCTCGCACACAGCATTCGAGCCGGAGAGAGCGTCGTGTCAACATCGGGGAAGAAGAAAAGAAGAGAAGAAGCGGCGAGACAGCGGCGGCAAGACAGCGGCGGCGAGACAGCGGCGACAAGACAGCGGCAGCAGACCAGGCCCCTCGCTGGCAATAGAGCTGGAAGAAGATAGCGGCGGGGCCCGGGAGAAGAGGCCGAACACCGGGAGAAGAGGCCGAACACTGGGAGAAGTCGGAAGGAGACCCCCCGAAGTCGGAAGAAGACCCCGGAGCTGACTAATAAATTACTCTTAAAACCTGTGTAGTGTGGTTTTTTTATATTGACACTTTTCCCTAGGTGAATGGGTAGGGGTACCATGTACCCCAAACTCATTCACACAGGGTGGGGGGCCGGGATTTGGGGGCCCCCTTATTAAGGGGGGCTCCCGGATTCCGATAAGCCCCCCGCCCGCAGACCCCGACAACCAACGGCCAGGGTTGTCGGGAAGAGGCCCTTGTCCTCATCAACATGGGGACAAGGTGCTTTGGGGTGGGGGGGCCCCGCAGGGCGCCCCCCCTCCCCCAAGGCACCCACCCCCCCATGTTGAGGGCATGCGGCCTGGTACGGCTCAGGAGGGGGGGGGCGCTCGCTCGTCCCCACCCCCTTTCCTGGCCGGCCGGGCTGCGTGCTCGGATAAGGGTCTGGTATTGATTTGGGGGGAACCCCCACGCCGATTTTTCGGCATAGGGGGTTCCCCTTACAATCCATGCCAGACCTAAGGGCCTGGTATGCCTCCGAGGGGGGAACCCACGCCGGTTTTTTCAGTTAAAATTTGGCGCGGTGTTCCCGCCTCAGGATTCATACTAGACAGCTGTCAGCGCTGCCTGTCACTCATCGCGGAAGGAAAACAAAGTTTTCCTTTCCCGATGAGCGAGCCAGCGCGACATTCACAGTACCCTGTCGCCGAGAACCAGCGCGATGGTATCGCGCTGGAAACAATCTTGCGGTCAGGTACTGTAGATGAGTTCTTGCTGGAAAAAAATATTTTAAGCTACAGACTGCATGGGTTCACGAAAGACAGAAGTTGTCAAACAAATCTGATTTCTTTTTATGAAGAGGCAAGTAAAACCTTGGACAAAGGGGTGGCTGTGGATATGATATACTTGGATTTTGCAAAAGCGTTTGACACAGTTCCCCACACACGTCAGTAGGGTTTATGTGTAAGGTAAAGTCTACAGGCTTGGAAATATCATTTTTTAAATGGATAGAAAACTGGATAAAAGACAGAATTCAGAGAGTAGTGGTTAAAGCGGGGTTCCACCCAAATTTTGAACAATATCTGTATGTATTCTCTTCCTTGCCTAGATGCTGACATGCCGTTTAAAAAAATTTAAATCGCCGTAATTACCTTTTATTTTTCTATTCTTCTTCTTTGCACTTCCTGGTTCTCCTCCCGTGGGAGTAGGCGTGTTTCTAGCCTCTCCCAGACTCCTGGGAGCTAGTCTCAGGCTTCCCAGGATGCCACTGAGCATGTGCGGGAACGACCGGTGAATGCTGGGAGCACAGCATTCACCACATCCAGGAAATAAATGCTTGTGGTCTTCAAATGCCCACAATGAAGATGGAAACCGCCTGCAGTGAATAATATAAGTTATTCTTTCCGACGAAATCTGACACAGGCGGACATATTACACACAATATGTGAGTATGTAATGCTGAGAAGAAAAGTTTGTGAATGAACTCAAAAAAAAAAAAAAAAACGATAGATAGGTGGACCCCCGCTTTAATGATTCTTACTCTGAATGGTCTAAGGTTATCAGTGGTGTACCCCAAGGTTCAGTGTTGGGACCCTTACTTTTTAATACCTTTTATAAATGATATAGGGTTCTGGGATTAAAAGTTCCTTTTCAGTCTTTGCAGATGACATCAAGCTATGCAGTGGAATAACGTCGTCGTCTAATTGGGCGACTATGTGGCAGATGAGGTTTAGTGTTGATAAATGTAAAGTTATGCACTTGGGGGCTAAGAATATGCATGCATCATACGTACTAGTGGGAGTTCAACTGGGGGAATCCATAGTGGAGAAGAATCTGGGGGTTTTGGTAGATCATAAGCTCAATAATGGCATGCAATGCCAAGCTGCGGTTTCGAACGCGAGTCAAGTCCTTTCTTGTATAAAGAGTGGTATGGACTCCAGAGAGAGCAGTATCATTTTGACCCTGTACAAATCATTAGTAAGACCTCATCTGGAATATGCAATTCAGTTTTGGGCACCAGTTCTCAAAAAGGAGATTGGGGAACTAGAAGTGCAGAGAAGGGCAACCAAACTGATAAGAGGCATGGAGGAGCTCAGCTATGAGGAAAGATTATAGGAATTGAATTTATTCTGTCTTCAGAGGAGGAGATTAAGGGGGGATATGATCAACATGTACAAATATATAAGTGGTCCATATAGTGAATTTGGTGTTAGTCACTGTACGGTCAACACAGAGGACAAGGAGGAACTCTTTACGCCTAGAGGAAAAGAGATTTCATCTCCAAATACGGAAAGGTTTCTTCACAGTAAGAGCTGTGAAAATGTGGAATAGACTCCCTCCAGAGTTGGTTCTGATCAGCTCAGTACATTGCTTTAAGAAAGGCCTCGATTCTTTCCTAAATGCACATTGATATAACTGGGTACGAACATTGATAGGTAAAGTTGATCCAGGGAAAATCTGATTGCCTCTTGGGGGTCAGGAAGGAATTTTTTTCCCCTGCTGTAGCAAATTGGATCATGCTTTGCTGGGGTTTTTCGCCTTCCTCTGGATCAACTGTGGGTATATGGGATTGTTTGATATTTTTTATTTATTTATTTTTATGGTTGAACTAGATGGACTCTCTGAGCTCCATGTCTCTAGTCCCACAAACTGTTCAAAAAATGAATCAAGGGATTGACCGATCAGATCTATTTGACACAGGCTTTTATGCTTAGATAAATGGTACCTGAGCCTTGCAAAGAAGACTCAAGATCCTGCAAGGTTTTGCCTCTGAACGCTGGACCCTGCAGAGTGGAAATCCTGGACAATTTACAGTCTCTAAATTTGACGGCATGGCTATTGAAGCTAGGGTGTTAAAGGACCGTGGCATCTCGGGTCCAGTGGTGTCTACTCTAGTGAATGCTAGAACAGCTATCACTAGGAAGATTTATCATAAGGTCTGGAAGACTTCTATTGCTTGTCAAACAGTGAATTGGATGTGACCTGGCACACACACTATAGCACACATGGCGACCCCTTTGGTGGGGGCGTGGCTTGGACTGCTGCTCATCGGCATCATGCTTCGACGCCGCAATTGGCGGTGTCCTCAATGTTGAATTTGCGTCTTTTTTTCATCCTTAGCCATGCACGAGATGGGTGGAGACCCACTGCTGATGGCTCTCTGGTGCTGACTGGCCAATCGGGCATGACGTTGACGGGGACCCTCCCTGGGAATTAGAGTATATAGTAGCCTTGGAGCAGCCAATGGTTTATTTGCTTTACTCAATCACAAGGAAGCACACACTGATCCCACACACAGGTTACCCTTTTCGCTGGGGGATCAGCCATCCTCTTTTGGTATGTTTTTTCTACCCTCCACTTGGTTTTATTTCACATACATCCCCTTATGTAGTCCCCTTCTGGGAACACATAGATATTTTGCCACATTGATTTTACACTTTCACACAATTAATCACTTTTTGACACATTTTTTTTCTACGAACACTATGCACTTTTCGTGCACACATAGTCTATTGGATCATGCTATGACCACCGTGTTTGGCTCCGGGCACTGTTCTCCATCCTTGGAGGGTACCCCCGTCTCAACCCCACGGGAGATATGCCTGTTACCCCTGTCTTCCTTGGCGAATACTTGAGGCTGTGTAGTAAGTATCCCAATTCATCTCCACCTTGTTGGGATATAATCTCTCTGTCCTCCCTTATTCTAAGGGCATTATTAACCCCTGTCCATTTCCTTTCCAGTAGATTACTTCATAACACTCCTGATCACCAGCTTAAAAGCTTGTGAGTTTGAATTTCAGAAGGGAGTGGAATCACGTCATGGAGGTGTGGTGGATGCTTTGAAACACAGCTGATCAGTTTGGAGTCACCTTCACTTTTTGGATTTTCTTGTTTCTTGTCGTGTCAGAATATCTCTTTTGTGGATATATATTTTTTTTGGATCACTGCCACAGGGTGTTTTGTTTCTGTTTGAAATGTATTATTTGATTTGATGTATATATATATATTTTTTTGGGGTAATAGGAAAGATACTTTACCCATACAGTATTTGTTTACCTTTGTATCATCTAGTACACGTCTATATCCATTGTAGCTTATTGGTTATATAGGAGTGTCTGACACCTTCCCACTATCTGGGGGTTAGCTCCACTATTCATCCTCTATATTTCTAGGTGAATTCAGTTTTTTTTACTCCTGATGAATGGCTGTAATGCCAGGAAACGTGTTGAGTGCCACTAGATGCCCAAAGTTATCTGTTCTTATAATACATGTTTTTTAACCCATTTATTTTATCATGTACATTTATTATGTCTAATTCCTATTTGTATTGTATGCTATGTAGCAGCATATTTAGTGTAAGTCATGTGACTACCTATCGATTTGACACAATATTTTTCTTCAATGTAACAATAAATCATGTACTGTAACTTCAACTTTAGGTTGTTTTTTTCCATATCTGACATGGCGGTCGCCTCATTTAAAGTCCCATAGCTCTCTTTTTCTATAAACTTATATTGCTTGGTGTGAAGCCAGAAAATGGAATCCTCAGAAATATGTGATTGGGAGAATTCTCTTTTCTACAGTCAGCTGTGGAAATTAAATTGGCTTTGAGTACAATCAGAGATCAAGTTTCGGCCCTATCAGTATTCTTACAAAGGCCTTTAGCCTCCCATTCACTGTTCCGAACCTTTATGCAAGGTGCAACTCGCTTGCTTCCCCCCCATTAGGTCACCCATGTGTCCTTGGGACTTGAACTTGGTGCTGTCTGTGTTAAAGAAACATCCATTTGAACCTATTAAGGAAATTCCATTAGACTTGCTGTCAAGCAAGCTAGCCTTCCTGGTGGCTATCACCTAGGCTAGAAGGGTGTCGGAGTTGGCGGCCCTTTCATGCAGGGAACCGTACTTGATCCTTCACCATGACAGAATCGTGTTACGACCTGTTCCATCCTTTTTGCCAAAAGTGGTGTCAACCTTCATTTAAATCAGGATGTTCTTTTGCCTTCTTTTTTCTCTCAGCCTCGTTCGGAAGAGAGACGACTGCATTCCTTGGACGTTGTCCAGGCAGTCAAGGATTATTTGTCTAGATCTGCGGAGATCCAAGGAGGGGTGTAGGAACCTCCTGGGCTTTTCGCCATCAGGTATCTGTGGCTCAGATTTGTAAGGCTGCTACCTGGTCTTCAGTGCATTTGTTCACAAAATTTTATCAAGTGGATGTTCGAGCAGCCGAGGATTCGTCTTTCGGCCGCAGTGTACTGCGGGCTGCCATGTAAGTTCTGATGGCTATTGTTTGGCAGGGTGTCTCCCTCCCCTCAAGGCTTTTGCTCTGGGATGTCCCAGCACGTAATGAATTTTGGGCAGCACAGTGGTGTAGTGGGTAGCACTTTCGCCTAGTAGTAAGAAGGGTCGCTGGTTCGAATCCCAACCACGACACTACCTGCCTGGAGTTTGCATGTTCTCCCTGTGCCTGCGTGGGTTTCCTCCGGGTACTCTGGTTTATTCCCACACTCCAAAGACATGCTGGTAGGTTAATTGGATCCTGTCTAAATTGTCCCAAGTATGTATGAATGTGAGTTAGGTACCTTAGATTGTAAGCTCCTTGAGGGTAGGGACTGATGTGAATGTACAATGTATATGTAAAGCGCTGCGTAAGTTGACGGCGCTATATAAGTACCTGAAATAAATAAATAAAAATAAATAATATTAACCTAACTCTGTGTCCCATGACGTATGAAAAAGAAAATAGGATTTTTCTGTCTTACCTGTATAATCCTTTTCTTTGAGTACATCATAGGACACAGAGATCCCTCCCCTCTTTTTTGAGGATTTAGTGCTTGCTACAAAACTAAAGTACTTCCTGTATAGGAGGGGTTTTATAGGGGATCACTTCCTGTCTGAAGACCTTTGGTCTACCAGTGTCCATTCCACTAATGATGGAGTATAACTCAGCAGGTAATGAATATTAGCCTGACTGTGTCCCATGATGTACTCAAAGAAAAGGATTTTACAGGTAAGTATGACGTAAAAATCCTAATTTTTTCAACCTATAACTATGAATGACTCGTGAGTTCCGTAGCGGGGTTTCAGTGATAGTGTACCTGGCAAACGATGCGTGAAATGAAGAAATGATATACAAATCCTATCTGCGACAGTTGAGCAAGACTCGATCTTTGCAAAACCATGAACGGAGAACCGAAAGCCTCTGGAAGTTTGGACACGCGACTCACAAACACTGAATGATTTGGAAGAGTCGGCCTAGTGAAGTAACAAATCACGCACAGGAACCGACAGAGACCACAGATAAGTGGGCTGCCTAAATACCCCCCAAACTCCTCCCATAAATTCACGCCACCATACTGGCCTTCTTATACACACACACACCATCTGGAAAGTATTCACATCGCTTCACTTTTTCCACATTTTGTTACGTTAAAGCTTTATTCCAAAATGGATTAGATTCATGTTTTTTCTCAAAATTCTACAAACAATACCCCATAATGTCAAAGTGAAAAGTTTGAAATCTTTGCAAATTCATTAAAAATAGAAAATGAAAAAAAATCACCTGTACATAAGTTTTCACAGCCTTTGCCATGACACTCAAAATTGAGCTCAGGTGCATCCTGTTCCCACTGATCATCCTTGAGATGTTTCTCCAACTTGATATTGGAGTCCACCTGTGGTCAATTTAGTTGATTGGACATGTTTTTTACACCCCTCACATATATGTAAATATTTTTTTATATCTTTTCATGTGACAACACTGAAGAAATGACACTTTGACACAATGTAAAGTAGTGAGTGTACAGCTTTTATAACAGTGTAAATTTGCTGTCCCCTCAAAATAACTCAATACACAGCCATTCATGTCTAAACCGCTGGCAACAAAAATTGAGTACACCCCTAAGTAAAAATGTCCAAAGTGTCAATATTTTGTGGCCACTATTATTTTCCAGCACTGCTTTAACCCTTTTGGGCATGGAGTTTACCAGAGGTTCACAAGTTGCCACTGGAGTCCTCCTCCACTCCTCCTTGATGACATCACAGCGCTGGAGGATGTTAGAGAGCTTGCGCTCCTCCACCTTCCGTTTGAGGATGCCCACAGATGCTCAATAGGGTTACGTGCTTGGCCAGTCCATCAACTTTACCCTCAGCTTCTTAAGCAAGGCAGTGGTTGTCTCGGAGGTGTTTGGGGTCGTTATCATGTTGGAATACTGCCCTGCGGCCCAGTCTCTGAATGGAGGGGATCATGCTCTATTTCAGTATGTCACAGTACATGTTGGCATTCATGGTTCTCTCAAGGAACTGTAGCTCCCCAGTGTCGGCAGCACTTATGCAGCCCCAGACCATGACACTCGCACCATGCTTGACTGTAGGCAAGACACACTTGTTTTTGTACTCCTCACCTGGTTGCCGCCACACACGCTTGACACCATCTGAATCAAATAGGTTTATCTTGGTCTCATCAGACCACAGAACATGGTTCCAGTAATCCATGTCCTTAGTCTGCTTGTCTTCAGCAAACTGTTTGCGGGCTTTCTTGTGCATCATCTTTAGAAGAGGCTTCCTTCTGAGACGACAGCCATGCAGACCAATTTGATGCCGTGTGCAGCGTATGGTCTGAGCACTGATGGGCTGACCCCACCCCTTCAACCTCTGCAGCAATGCTAGAAGCACTTCTACATCTATTTCCCAAAGAGAACCTCTGGATATGACACTGAGCATGTGCACTCAACTTCTTTGGTCGACAGTAGCGAGACCTGTTCTGTTTGGAACCTGTCCTTTTAAACCGCTGTATGGTCTTGGCCACCGTGCTGCAGCTCAGTTTCATGGTCTTGGCAATCTTCTTATAGCCTAGGCCATCTTTATGTAGAGCAACAATTCTTTTTTTCAGATCCTTAGAGAGTTCTTTGCCATGAGGTGCCATGTTGAACATCCAGTGACCAGTATGAGAGAGTGAGAGTGTTAACACCAAATTTAACACACCTGCTCCCCTTTCACACCTGAGACCTTGTAACACTAAGGAGTCACATGACACCGGGGAGCAAAAATGGCTAATTGGTCCCAATTTGGACATTTTCACTTAGGGGTGTACTCACTTTTGTTGCCAGTGGTTTAGACATTAAGGCTGTGTCTTGAGTTATTTTGAGGGGACAGCAAATTTACACTGTTATACAAGCTGTACACTCACTACTTTACATTGTAGCAAAGTGTAATTTCTTCAGTGTTGTCACATGAAAAGATATAATATTTACAAAAATGTGAGGGGTGTACTCACTTGTGCTTTTGTGAGATATTGTATGTGTATATGTGTGTGTGTGTGTGTGTGTGTGTGTGTGTGTGTGTGTGTGTGTGTATATATATATATATATATATATATATATATATATATATATACTAGGGCTGAAACAACTAATTGACATAATCAATTATAATTGATAATAAAAGTAGCGGTCAACAATTTTCATTATTGATTAGTTGGCCTGCATACATGTTGCATTATGTCTTTACATGTCAGTATACACAGTGCAGCACCCATACAGTTCAGTACACCATTTATACATTTTAGTAAGTGCCTAAGAACTTGTGAATGTATGAGGATCAATACCTCATGGGACATGTAGTCTTGGGCTAGAGATTGTTCCTGCTGAACTGGCCAAATTCTGATACTCGTATGGCTAGCTTTAGAGGTTCTCTCTCCCTCCTGCTGCACAGCACTCACTGTGTCATTATCTCAAAAGTTAAACATCAGTCTGTGTATGGACCCTGATTTCCAGACATCCCAACCTGCAAAAACTCATTTCAGGGAGGTGCAACCCCCCCATCCCCCGCATCACTTTTTCAATATTTTTTTCACAGTGCTTTTGGGGAAGGGAGTGGGGGCGGTGGGGGTAGTATGTGTAAGTGGAAGGTGTCAGTTTTTTTTATTTTTAATAATTGATTTTTTTACAATTTAATTTGTTTTTAATTTTTTTTTCACAATGCTTTTTGGGGGGAGGTGGTTGGGGCATTGGACAGTGTTGGTAGGACAGGGGAAAGTGGTGTTTTTTTTTTTTACACTTTTTTTCATTTTTTAGAATTTTTTTTACAGTAATTTTTTAAAAATATTTTTTTGGGGGCTTTGGTGAGTTGCCAGAGGTCTAAACAGACCCCTGACATCTCCCCTTAGGGAGACAAAGGGACTGAGGACACAGATTCCCCAGTCCCTTTCTCAGCACTAAAGATGAATGACAGAGGCTCCTGTTCATTCATAAACTGAGCAGAGTAAACAGTTTACTCTGCTCAGTTATCACAGGACTCAGGAGTGATCTCGCTCACTGTGTCCAATTCTTGACAGTTCCCCCCAGCCAGTGGGAGAGGAGGGGAGCCGGCTGTGGGGGATGGGGGGAGGCGGGAGGACAGGAGCGGCAGAGGAGAACACGGGGGGGCCGGAGGAGAACGGGGGGTGAAGAACACTGAGAGGGCTGGGGGAGGAGCACACTGGAAACAGCTGGAAATGATCAGTGCGGAGGGAGGGACAGTGCTAAACACCGAACTCCCTGTATAGCTTTTTAGCTGACAGCCGCAGGAGAAAGAGAAGGAGAAGCGGCTGTCAACTAAATATCTATACAAAGGAGATCGGTTTTCACAGCTGTTCCACACTGCACCGATCAGTCCCGGGAGATCGGGAGGCGCTTGTGGGTGTGCGGGAGCCGCTGCAGAAATGTGAGAGACTCCTGCACCTCTCTGGAGACTTGGGATGTCTGTATTTCCCAGAAGGATAAATCATACAGGAAAGATGAGGCTGGAGGGACCTTAAAGCTTGGTTCAAACTGCAGTGACTTGGGATCCCATTTGTGAGACCCCAAGTCACATGACATGTGAAATCCTATGTTAGTCAATGAGAGCTGTCTTAATTGGCACTACTTAAGTTGCTCTGACTTTAGAAAAGGTTCCTGCACTACTTCAAGGCGACTTCTATCCAACTTGTGCCCATGGACTTTATTGGAAGTCGTCTCCAAGTCTGAGCCTCATCTATATTCATGTAATTTCTATCCAACATTACAGGAAGATTACCCAGGCAGTGCATTGCATCTTCCTGTATATTGTTAACTCTGCATACCTGCACAATACAAAAGTCGCATCAAAGTAGTACTAAAATCGCCTGGAAGGCGCATGGCAAAGTCACAGCACTTTCAGTTTGCAGTAGTGTGAACCGAGCCTAAACTGCAAGGGAAGATTTTTTAGTTTTAACGAAATGGACAAGTGTGAACTTGGCCTGAAAAAGAATTTTAGACTTAGATTTTGCCTTCACACTTTTGCACTTCTTTGCATTACCACACGCACATCATCATGCCTTATGTAGCATGGTACTGTAAATAACATTACGACAGCCCATAATCGCTGTACTCATGCTGCGCAAACTGCTGGCGCTATATAAATCCTGTATAATAATAATTAGGAGTTGGGTGTCAACACACCACAACTTTTCTTTTTTGTTTTAACACAAAACACCACAATGCACAGATGGTTTTAATCTATTGCCCTGCAACACACAGCACTGCAGTTTAAGTGTTACCACAAAGCATAGGTCTGAAGCCAATCTCCAGATTTTTAGCATAAGTTGCCTATTTGAAAACCTTTGATTTGTGTATTAATATTTATTTGTTATTGTCAATAAGTTTTACCTTGTAGATTTATTAAGAATTTTGTAAGTTATGTTGTATTTGTGTGCAATTAGTAAACATGTGCGGGGGGGAGGGGGGAAATGGGGTATTTTAAGAAAGCTGTAAGTAAGGGAAAATAGTGAAACTAATGGTCTGGCCCTTCTGAGGTTAGAAGTGGAGGGCTGGGCCCAGCAGTGAAAATATTATTGCTGCAAGTTTTGTATTTTGAGGGCAACGAATGTAAATAAAGTGATACTCCTACTTTTTCTTTTTACTGGTTTTGCACAAATTAAGAATTGGGTATAACAAAATAAAGAAAAATAACGTTTACAATATATATTTTACCATTTTTTTAATCAACTAAATTGTGGAGTTTGTCATATTTATAGAATGAGTTGTGTTCTATTGCAAAGGAAAAGGGTTTATATTAAATAATATATTCAATCAGGCAAATGGTTTTAAATAGAAACTTCACCCCATGTGGTCTAGCATGTGCAGCTTTGCAATAGGTAGATTAAAGCTTTGTTAAGATGAAATTTGAACTGACGCAATGTTTTCATATATTACAATCAATTGCTCAAGTAGTCAGATGGTACTTTTTGTGACTTTTGTGTGTACAGGTTTTAGTTTTATGATTATCAGGGGCACACTCAGAATTGTATTTCCTTTTGTTGGGCAAGGAGATGGTTTCAGCTGTGCGCTGTCAGTAATGTGGCTTTCTCTCATCTAGTTACCATGGAAATCTCTGACCAGCATAATAGAATATTATTATATGTGGAAAACAACAGACCGATATGTACAGCAGGTAAAGGTTTTAACAGTTTCTACCTTGCAGTTTTTTATTTCATTTCTTCTGATGAACAGAAAAGCACCTTTAATCTTTTTTTTTAAAGCCGTGAGGTCTTGACTTTCTCTGCAAGTTATATTTTAGTTATGGTTAAAGACAGTACACATTTTATACAATTTATTGAACCATTGTTACTTATTGCATATATATGCAAACTTTATTCTTCTCATTTTAACATACCTATGTGCCTACTTGAGTCCCAAACCTGAGCTGCTCTGTAATGCACAGTATTCATTTTTGCTGATATGCTTCTCCCCTTTCAAACTTCATACATGCTACTATAGTGTGATGGAGCATCTTTTGTAAAAATCCTTCTTTGGTAGGTGCCCCCCACCTTCTTATAGTAATTCTGCAATGGTTGTATTTTTTAGGCAGATTACCAGAGCAATCCTTACCCTAATTGTTAACTCCCCCAACAGTTGCTACTCTCCTCCAATACTGCTTCATCCTAGTCCCTGAACATGGGTGGGCCCTTTACGTCCTCATGTACTTTTGGCCCTTTATGTCCTCATGTACTTCATGGGATGGATTTGTGGAGTGGGTGGCTGCACGACCAACATCAAGGTGATGTTTAGTGGGACCAGTCGTCCAGTTATAGGAAGACTACGGAAAGAGAAGTAAGTTAAGTAATACTGTATGTGTCCAATCCAACCGTGCCACAGCAGTAGCATAAATAAACCACAAGGCACGGGCACAAGATGCCCAGCCACTGCTCCAAAACTGGGACATGTTCTGCTGTGGATCAGAGTCTAATCCCTGCCCTATCGGAAGGCCGCATCTTAGGAGTCGAGAACAGTTAGGCAGACTTTGAATCAACAGTGCCTCAACTTGGGAGAGCGATCTGTACACCAGGAGGCGTTTCCACAGATCTGTTGATAAAAGTGGATCTGATGAACTCCCATCTCAAGGTTCTGTGGGGGTTGGATGGTTAATTGCAGGATTAAAAGATCTGCTAGCAGAGGCAGGTAACGCATTTGTCACCCCCTGGGAGCAATACATCCTGATTTACATGACTTTCTCATTCAAGGCTGGTTCCCCAACTTCTAAAGAGGATCAAGCAAACTGGGAAGTATTCTGGCCATTGTTTTCTCCCGATTGGTCAAGAAGGGACTGGGACTGGGGATCTGATTCATCTAGCCGCAGACACTCCATGGCAGCTGGCACAGGGCCCAACCCTGCTGATCATTCTTCTGTTTCCCTGCAGCACTCACTGATTCCTCCGGTCGATCTGCATGTCCCTTCAGGATACAGTAGTCACACAGAGAGCCTAAAGAAAACTCAGCACAGGGCCGCTTTATCTGTATAAGCATGCGACTAAAAAAGGGAATATTCATACTTTTCTAAAAGTTCACTGTTCCCTGGCCACAGCAAATATGCCACTTTACTAGACTTGTGGAACAGCTGGTTTCTCCTGCTTGCTTGTATGTCATCACAGGACACACAGGCTGGCAGGAGTAACCACAAGGTCACTTTAACAGCACTCAAAATAAGATTTCAGCCATGCAGGGTGGTCATTGGAATTTTATTATGGTGAATTAGGAGAAAGTGGTTCACAAACAACTGTGTAGCAGAACAGAAAGTGGAGTTTCCATATACAATGGGTCTGCCCATAAATGTTCAAAAATAATTACAAACTATGCACAGAAATAGTTTTGTTCTTTTTGATTAGCATTATTTACAGCAAACTGATCTATCTTTATACATGTATATTAAATATGGAAAGCCTCTACATTCACATTAATCATGTTCTTCTATTTATATGAATACTTTTATTAAATTCTTTGGTTTGATTTTCTTTTTCTTTCAAAGAAACGATTGAAAGCAGCAGAAGCAGAAAGCAAATTAAAACAAGTGTATATACCTAATTAGTAAGTATTTTCTATTGCATGTGTATTTTTCTGTTATGCTAGATTGCTACTTTTTGACTCCTTTCACATGGGCGGCAGTAAAAACAATGGCACTTTTAACTCTACATGCAGACTTTGATAGGTGTGACTGCCTATCTCTCCCATGTAAGCAAATAGAGCCGCGCCATAACCATGAGCCAGTTGAATGTAAAATTATTATCGGCAATTTAAAAAAAAAACAAAAAAACATTGCTTCCTCTCACCGTCCTCTGAAAGCGATCCACCACAGAGTAAACGCTACTGCTAGTTTGAAAATAGCCTTTGTGTTGGCGGGGGGGGGGGGCATTAAATGTGCTTATTACTGTTATTACATTTTATTAAAGTTGTTTTTAACCAGTTTAGGTTATTTGTGGGAATTGTGGGCCCCTTTCAGTTGAGCGTTCTAACTACCTGTTTTTTATACTGATCTAGATTGAATGCAATGTATGAATGTGCATCCTCTTACATCGGCCACATTGAAGTCTGTTTAGGTGCACAAAAACTAACAGGGTTTACATCCTGTTTTGTTTTTGCGTACCCAAAAGGGATAGATTTGATGAAAACTGAAGTGAATGAATGCATATCCACCCACCTCTGCCTGCCCATAGAGATTGCATGGGTCCATTTTTCCTACATTAGAATATGGAGGAAAAATTTAAATGGACGCGGATATCAGAAAAGTGATATCTGCCCTGTTTTGATCCAACTCAGCACGTGATTTGTTTACAGATCCCATGCTGACGCAGAACGGAGGACAGCCATGTAAAATGGCCTATATTAAACAATTATTGTTGGCATAACTGTTATTAAAAGCGTTTTTTTTCCCACTCTCCCTGTACATACCTACCTATTTTTTGCAAATTAAATTATTTTAATAATTCAGCACAGGACACATGACTTGTATTAGTAGACCATGGGTTTCACATGATTGGACACTGACTAAAGCTTTGCTGGTAATTTCTCCTCTTCACCTCCCTCACTCTGTGGAGTTTCATTTTTTGCTAGTGTCCTATGCTAGATGAGGTAAGTTTTTACATCACCCTTTATTTTTTCATCACTAGTTTGACTGACATGTCTATTAAGTTCTAATTGCTTATTGCCCAGTAGTTTTTGTATTGGTTACCCTCGATACACTGTGCGTCTTGATAAATTTTCTCATAATCCACTGCAACAGGGCAAGCCTGTGAAGTTTATTTTGGGCACTGGATTGTTCACCTTGGCATATGATAAAACGAGTTAGGCGCAGAGCTATACAGACTGTGGTCCATTCCTATGTTACCCAGACCATGAGGACCCCTTCAGGGACATGCCCACAATGATGGGTGAAGTTTTGGTTCTCTTCACGAACCTGCAGCATGGGTAAGGTAGGAAGTTCTTTCCTGTATTTATGACCAAGTCATGTTTTTCGTGTTTGTTCTTGTGTTTTTTTTCCACTCTTTTGGCTGAGGTGCTTCCGCCTGCCATTTCCACAGAGAACACAAGAAGCAAATCAGCTGATCTCCCGACTGCCTGGTTTTTCAAAGACACAACAACAGGACGTTGGTCAGTGCCTGGGTTATAGTTGACTATTTCCCAAACATGCAAATGCCCCCTCAGTCAGCATCAATTTCATGAGCACCCCACAGGGGATTCCCTCACACTTGGCAATGGCAGAAACATGCACAGAGGAACTGAGGAAAAGGTGCCTGCCTAATAGTACTTGTGTGCTATTAACAGCACTAAAGAAAACCAGTGAAATGCTAAGAGCGATAGTTGAGCAAGGTCATATATTGACATAGCTCCCTTCCTCGAATTCTAGCTCCTTCTTAGGGTTGCAGCAGATGACCGATCAGACTGAGGCAGATTTCACAGGGATCTTAATCTGGTGCTTTCATTTTTGATGATATCTATTTGAACTAATTTGGAATATTCAATTTGCGGGATCTCACCAGCAAGGTGGCCTTCTTGGTGGCCATCACCGTTGCCAGGCATGTTTCCAAGTTGGTGGTTTCTTATCAAACCTAATCTTATTTTACATAAAGACAAGGTGGTCCTGAAACCCAGACCCTCTTTCCTCACAAAGGTGGTCTCTTCTTCCTTTTACCTCTACAAGGATATTATCTCCCGATTTCCTGCCCCAAAACACTCCAAGGGGAATTTCACTCTCCTACCCAGATGTGGTCAGAGAAGTCAGGGTCTACCTAGCTGCAACACCTTCCTTCTGAAAAATGAGTGCCCTTTTGTCCTCTCTGAAGGTCCCAAGAGGGGGCCTCCTGCTTTCACTTCTGTCTTTGCTTGGTGGCTCAGGCAGCTCATTTCCAGGGATTTATGCCCTCAAGGAAAGGGTTGCCTGTCCGGGCCCATTCCACCAAATCTGTTAGTGCTTCTTGGGCTTTTCAGCATTCAGCATCTGTTTTGCAGGTTTGCAAGGCTGGCACCTGATCTTCTGTTTATACCTCTCAAAGTGTTTTTAGTACAAGCAAGGTTTTTTTTGAAGTATGTTGTACAGAAAAAAAATTTAAAATACATAACGTAACAAAACCAAGTGTCACATCATTATATAAAACAATGGTGAATAGAAATTCGAAGCTGTATGGATGGGAACAGTGTGTAGAAGTGTAAAAAATGATATTCAAATCTCAAGGTTTGACTACATTATGCATGTCAGGTGCTACACAATGCTAAGCCAGTCATACGTGGATCGAGATTTGGCCCGTTCAACAGGGACCGGACGAATTTCAATCCATGTGTGGGCACCCTGGTTGTGCACAAGTCAATCTATTGATCGACTAGTGTACAACCAGCCTGTCTGGTTTTCCCCAAATGATTAGTTCTGCCAGCTACACCATTGAACACAATAGGGCTTCAGGAGTGATTCTCCCATCAACACAGTCCGTGTCAAGCTATTTTCTTTCCTTCCACCCATGGTTGTAGTTAAAGGGCATTAAAAAAACAGCAACATTAACTGGTGACCTCAGGATAATGTTGTGGACTGGCTTAACCCATACAAAAATACTGTATTTATCGGTGTATAACACACACTTTTTCCCCTTAAAATCAGGGGAAAACTGTGGGGGTGTGTTATACGCCGATCCCTCCCGCTGTTTGTGAGCAGAGCGAGCCGGCCGCCGATATACAGATAGCCGAGTGTACTCGGCTAGGTTTGGCTAGCTCCGCTCACAGTCACGCCCAGTCCCGCCCTATAATGGACATAAAGCAGGGACTGGGCGTGACTGTGAGTGGAGCTAGCCGAACCTAGCCGAGTACACTCGGCTATGTATGTATATGGGCGGCGCTCGGCTCTGTTCAGTCACGCCCAGTCTGGGCGGGACTACGAGAGGAGCTGAGAAGAGCCGACTCTATATCTCTGCGCCGCCATTTTTAAACTGCAGTGACACTGACAAGTCACTGCAGTTTAACTGCAGCCTGGGCAAGGCTGCAAATGTCACTGACAAGGCTGCAGATGGACACTTATAAGGCTGCAAATGTCACTGACAAGGCTGCAGATGGACACTGACAAGGCTGCAGGTGGACACTCATAAGGCTGCAAATGTCACTGACAAGGCTGCAAATGTCACTGACAAGGCTGCAAATGTCACTGACAAGGCTGCAAATGACACTGATAAGGCTGCAAATGACACTGATAAGGCTGCAAATGACTCTGGAAAAGCATGCAGATGGACACTGACAAGGCTGCAGATGGACACTGATGAGGCTGCATTGATGGGCATTTTCCTTAAAGTTTTTTTCCTTAAAATTCCCTCCTAAACTTGGGGTGCGTGTTATACGCTGGCGTGTGTTATAAGCCGATAAATACGGTAGTTAAACTTTAGGATTCTTAGTTCTGTCTCTTCAACTTGCATGGGTATTTATAAACATGTGGCTGAATGTTCCAGTCAGTGATCCCAGACTATTGTATTTGGAGGGGCATCCTCTATGTATATACCGTAGATTAGCTTTTTAGAGGGAAGGTTGGTGTAAATTTTTACACGCCAGGATTGAACCATAGGGGGGAAAGTGCCTGCATCCAGTTACGGGCCATTTCCTTGCACTGAATAAAAATCTGTGAAGAAATGTTGTTCTATATTTATCAGCATCTGGATCAGGAAAGCATAGACACTGTTTAGGTTTTACAGTCCATGGTGAACCCATTTGATCATGAAAGAATTGCACCACCTGGACCCAGAACCTCTAAAGTTTAGGATATGCCCATAATAGGTGGTAAAAGGTACCAGTGGCACTAGGGTGTAAGGGATACTGAGAGCTGCGAGTGGGTCGATGTTTGGAAATGTGAATTGGGAGTCAGGTAGGCCCTGGGCAGAATGTACAATTGGGTAAGGTGGTCAGATCATTTGGGGGAAACAGCTTTTTAATTATCCAGGATCTCCAACTCCACTACCTCTAAGCCCCCATGTCCACCTCCAGTGTGTCTTGGCTTGGTATCTCCTGATCCGTGTACCCCTTCTAGAATGATCTGTAAGGGATGGGGCTGAGTGTGCAGTGGCTGCGCAGTCTAAGGTCAGGTAGCACAGACACTCCTGTAAATAGCACCACTCTACTGAGTCAAGCATTTTGACTGCATCCAGTCCAGTGTCTCCAACACTTGTGGACCAATGTGAGTGTGACAGACTTGAAGGTTTATGGATCATTACTGTATGTTAATAGCAGTATTTTTATCAGGCATACAACCTGTCTGATCCGAGTGGATCAATGGAAGATTTACCTAAGTGAGATGCATAGCAAGAACTTTTGCCAAGATTTTAATATCCACCTGGAATAGTGAAATTAGTCTGTGCAATTCTGAGAACAATGAGTTTTAACCAGGCTTATGAATTAATATTATGAGGGCCTCTCTCATAGATGGTGGAAGGGTAGTGGCTTCAAATATGTTACAGAATAGATATAGCAGTTTGGGGATGAGCATGTCACTATAAACGTATAAAATTTGAGAGGTAGCCTGTCAGAGCTTGAAGCCTTGATGGTGGCAAGCTGTGATACAGCCTCATCAATTTCATCAGCGGCTAGTGGAGCTTCAAAAAGGATCACTTGTTCCACATTCAGTTGTGGGAACTGAATATGTTTGTGTTTCGGCCATGGAGTGTACGCCCTTTGAGTACAAAATTCTAAAGAATGTACAAAATTCTGTTGTGACTAGCTTGGGGTCTGTAATGAGGTCCTGGAAGTCGAGGTGTACCAAGTCGAGGTGTACCAGGTAAGCAAAAGTTTGCCTGAACACTCCTCATGCTCGAATATCCATATCTTGCAAAATAGAAGTTTTGGTTTGGTCTTTTCATAATAAAGATGCTCTACCAATATGGTTTGTAATTTCAAACAGGAGGCATTGTCAGGGGGAGGGGTATTTGCCAAATGTGTCTTCCAAGGACAAATGTGATGTGGCTTGTTGAAATTTGAATTTAACCAGTATAACACCGGGTACTTTTACCCCCTTCTTGCCTAGATGACTAGAGCTTTCTTTTGGTGGTATTTCATAATCGGCACTGTTTTTTTTTTTGTTTTTTTTCCCAAAAAATAATTTTATTGAAAGAAAAAGAAATCGGCATAACAGTATCATCATACAGTTATACAAGAAGTAGGGAACAAAAAAATTCTTGCGATTGAGATAAATGTAACAGTGAATTGACTATAACAGAAAATCTCTTGTTGATGCTTTACAACATATGTACGGCAAGAGGGTTTAAACTAATCGATTAACACACTAAAGTAACTGTCGGGAGGGTGATGTTGATTACAATGCCATAAAATATTTCTTCTTTTTTTTTTTTTTCCCCTCCTTTTCCCAGTTGCTGTTATAATTACTGGGGGAAAATTCCCACTCGTTAGGTGAAGGCGTAGGGGTTTGTATGACAATTCAATCCACGAGTAAAGTAGAGATGTCGGTCGGGAACTCTGTTAGCAGACCCATACCGTACAAGGTGTTAAGATGGGTTGTGGGTGGATAAGGGGAAACAAATGAAAAAGGGGGGAGGGGAGGGGGAGGGAGGGGTGACCTAAGGGACTTGAGGGGGGGGGAGTGGGAACACAGGGGGGAGATTAAGGGGGATAGAGGGGTGGTTGTCTCCTCGGTCTAAGCCACTTGTAGTGTAGATGCGGTCTGGTGTTGCTTTATGGTGAAGTAGGTTAGGTTTGTCTGATCTCTATTCTCGGAGAATAGTACAGGGCTGACTTTGGCGTGCGACCCCCCCATACTCGTCCCTTGTTTAGGGGTGGGGGGTCCACGTCTTCTGGGGAGGAAGAAGAAGTATATGAGTGGTAAGGCTGAAAGGATTAAACAGTGTAGATAGTGGGTGGTGATCTTAAGTGAGCAGGTTCAGGTCGAAAATTATTTCATTAATGTCAGGTATCTGTCGGTTGACCGAAAATGAGTCCAGCATGCCCACGTCTTGGAGAATCTAGCTGGGGAGTCTCGTGAGATGGAAATGAGTTCTTCCATTTCAGCTATTTTATTAATTTGTGTGAACCACTCTTGGATGGTCGGAGCATGAGATGTACCCCAGTGTCTAGGGATGCACATTTTCGCTGCATTCAGTAGGAGTATGATCAGTGTCTTACGGTAGTATGAAGTAGACAAATCTGAGTGATGAAACAGGCATTGGGCTGGGGAGTGATCTAAGTTATAGGTCAATATTGATTCAGTGAGTTCTCGGACTTGTGTCCAGAATGGTTGAATAGCTGGGCATGACCACAAAATGTGTAACAATGTGCCCGGTTCATCACCACATCTCCAGCATTTATTGGGGAATGAAGGGTTGATTTTATTTAGGATGGCTGGGGTTCTGTACCATCGTGTCAGGGTCTTATAGTTATTTTCCTGAATGGACACGTTCAGGGAGCCTTTATGGGCAATCGTAAATATGTGTTCCCATTGGTCTTCTTCTAGTTCTGCTTGTAATTCTCTTTCCCATGTTTTGCAAGCTTTCCCTTCTTTGGGGGAAGTTCCAGTAAATCGCATAGCATATATACTGGAGATTAAATGTTGGGGGTTAGATTGAGAGCATAGGTGCTCAAATGGAGTGAATGGTCGTGATATAGAAGAGTCGCGATTGACTCCCTTTAAAAAATGTCGAATTTGAAAGTAAATCCAGAATGGTAAAGGGTCGCTGGTGATGGCTGGTGTTAGTGTGAGGCGGTCTAGAAAAGAGCCGTCGCAGAAAAATTGATGCGCTTGTATGTTGGGGAGTTGCCACTGACTTGCTAGGAATTGTGTGGACATACCCGGGGGGGAAGGCAGGGTTCTGTCTTATAGGAGTTAAAGGGCCCGGGGAGGATGATATGTGTAGTTTTCGGCAAGCTTCCCTGAAACAGCCAAGGGTCAGGCCAATAAGAGGGTGTTCTTTGAGAGTGGAGGGAATGTGTGTCGACGCCAGCCAGGGTGCGGATCCCAGAGGGAAGGGAGACGGTGATCCCTCCAATCTGACCCAATCTTTGTGTTGGGTGTGTAGTGACCAGTCCACAATACGGGTAAGGTGGCAGGCCCAGTAATATTTTTTTCAGATCTGGAAGACCAATGCCCCCCTTCGTCTTAGGTCGTGTTAGGAGATCGTATGCGATTCTCGGATGTTTTTGTTTCCATAAAAAATCTGTACAAAGTCTTCTATAGGACAGGAAGAATGATGGGGGAAGTTTAATGTGGGGATAGCTTGTAGAATATATAAAATGCGGGGAAGAATGTTCATTTTAATAATGGCCGCACGTCCGAACCATGAAAACTGAGGTTTGTTCCAATTTTTGAGATCAGCAGAGATCGTTTTGAGAATGGGAAGATGGTTTTGTGCAAAGAGATCTGATAGGTTCGTTGTAAGGTAAATGCCAAGGTATTTAATTGCGTCGTGCTGCCATTGGAAGGGGAAATTAGTCTCACACTGTGTAACAGTCTCTTTTGGGATGGTGACATTGAGGGCGTGTGATTTGGTGAAGTTTATTTTAAAATTGGAGATGCGCTGGAAGAGGTGGAAGTCTTTTAATAAGTTTGGAATAGAGGTGTCGGGCTCGCTAAGGGAAAGTAGGATGTCATCGGCAAAAGCTGCCAACTTATAGGTGTGGCCTGTTATGGGTATTCCTTTAATATTTTAATTTCTCCTGAGGCAATTCAGGAGAGGTTCAAGGGTTAGTACAAAGAGGATAGGGGAAAGTGGGCACCCTTGCCTCGTTCCATTGGTTATGGAGAAGGCGTTTGACAGATGTCCGTTAATCCGAACTCTGGCCGTGGGTGTCGTGTATAAAGACATAATTGAGTTGAACATGCGGTTTTGGAGGCCTAGGCGTCGCAGCACTGCCCCCATGTAGTCCCATGCCAGTCTGTCAAACGCCTTCTCCGCATCCAATGATGGGAAAAAACCTTTGTTTATTAGTTGTCATCCAATGATGGAGATTTATGGTTTTAATTGTGTTATCCCTTGCCTCTCGGCCTGGAATAAAACCAACCTGGTCCTTATCTATCAGTGATGGTAATAGAGGAAGCAAGCGATTGGCTAGGATTTTTGCAAAGAGTTTTATGTCAACATTTAGTAGGGAAATCAGCCTATAGTTGTTTACTAGGGTCGTGTCTTTCCCTTCCTTTGGTATGACTGTAATGTGAGCTTCAAGGAGTCTGTGGAAGGGAAGCTTGGAGGAGGACAGGGAGTTAAATGCTCTGAGAAAGGGACCAGTAAGTGTCTCTATGAAGGTTTTAAAATACACAGCTGTGAAGCCGTCTGGGCCAGGACTCTTTCCGGCTTTTAATTGTTTGATTGCATTTTTAAGTTCAGCTTCCGAAATGGGGAGTTCTAATTGGCGAGCATCTTTGACATTTGGATGGAGAGTGCGCCAAGTATCATGTAAAAGCAAGTCGTTCAGTTGTAGTTTGATTTGGCGTAGAGTTCTGTATGGCAGCGATGTGGAGCCTGAAGAGGTGTCTAAAATTGGGTACAGGGCTACATTAAAGTATCCCCCGAGCACGGTTAGACCAACAGAGAAGCCTGTAAATATTAGCCAAGGTTACCGGCCGGCCCTGTATCTTACCTTTTTACCTTTCACAGCCGAAGCGGCGCCGTTTTTTTGAATGCAGAGGCCGGGCGTGACGTCATAACATCGCGCCCGGCCTCCGAACGATCATGGTCTCTATGATCGTTCGGAGGCCGGGCGCGATGTTATGACGTCACGCCCGGCCTCCGAACGATCATAGAGACTCCGGCGACCATCTGGTCAGCCGGAAATCTCTATAGTGAACCTCCGGCGCCGGCGGATCCGCTATCCGACTCACCGATCGCTGAGGTGAGTCGGTAGAAGCACCGGAGGGCGGCGGGAGGGGGGGGACGTCCCCTCCCGCCGCCCGTAAGAACGATCAAGCGGCGGAACGGCCGCTATGATCGTTCCTATGGTGTACGGAATCACCGGCTGAAAATGCCGGTATCTGAATGATGTCTGTAGCCTCAGACATCATTCAGATATAAGCCCTGAAAGTCGAGGCCGTCATATGACGGCCTCCGGATGTCAAGCGGTTAAAGCAGTGATTTTTGCCTGGAGTAGAAATACTTTCTCCTGGCTTGTATCTATGATCAGACCTAAGTACTCCAGTCTTCTTACTGGTTTTAGGAAAGATTTTTCTAGGTTGAGGATCCAACCTAGGTGTTCCAGATACTTGACTGTGGATCTCAAGTTCCCGTTCAAGGAGGCTACCGACCGGTCTATCAATAGCAGGTCGTCTAGGTATGCTATGACAGCTATACCCTGGGCCCTTAGTCTGGCCAGAGGAGGGGCCAAGACCTTTGTGAACACCCGAGGTGCAGTGGCTATCCCAAAAGGCAGAGCCACAAACTGGAAATGGCGCCCTCCTACCTCGAAGCGCAGAAACTTCTGATGAGCAGGAAAAATGGGCACATGCAGATATGCATCTCTGATGTCTGTCAATGCCAGAAATTCTCCTCCCTGCAGGGTAGAGACTACTGTCCGGACTGAATCCTTAGGAACCGGTTCAGATCCCTTAAATCCAGAATGGGTCTGACATCCCCATTTGGTTTTTGGACCTTAAAAAGGTTGGAATAGAAGCCCAATCCCTGGTCCTTTGCGGGAACCATCATAATGACCTTCTGCGACAAAAGTCGCTCTAACGCTAGAAGGAGCGACTGCTGTTGTAATATGTTTGAATGTCAAGCGCAAGAAAATAGTTTGAAGCACAGTTTTTACTGCCATATCCAAACCTTTTGACCTTGAAAGTGAGTGCTGGTACATTGATAGTTCTTCTTACTATAAAGATGAAAGTAGAGTGTTTGCGTAAAAGCATCTTTAAAAATGAAAAGCTTGAGCCTGGAGATGAAAAAAATCCTGGACTTATGTGGATTGGAGTTCCCAGAGCATACCAAGATTACGTTCAGTGAGATGGTGAGAGATGTGATGAAGTCAGACCGAAGAATGGACTGTGACATCAGCTCGTCTTTGCGCAATAATCAAGAGCTTGATGTGATATAAGGCCTAACTGCTATATATGGGCCACTGATGTTTACCAAATCCTTTTCTAGTCATGGTCTAAAAGTTATATTATCTAATAACTGTTTCATGGGGATATTTTAGAGGCTGGCGAAGAGAGATGTAACCAGTTTCAACTTCATATTTTATATGAGCCATTGTAAAGCATCCAGTACCTTAAATCGAAATGACATTTTTGTTGTTTGATTTATGGGTCAGTTCTAGTAGTTAGAACCGACCCAAGTGGGGGTATATGTTGTAATATGTTCACCGATTTATGTGGGACATTATATGTATGTACACATACAGTCAATATTGACCAGGCCAGAATTCAATTGACTGGTTGATTTGTCCAACTGAATTTTAACATATCAAGGGGACAGCTGAAGACTCTTTGATGTGTTGATCTTATGCAAGTCTACCTAGGTGTGTGAGGTGAGGTATGGTCTGGAAACCTAATTGAACATTTCAAAGGGTACATTGTTTAAAGGACCATAGAAGAAGTATTTATTGTGGTATATGGTAATTAGACTTGAGGGGGTAACAATAAGATCAAAGAGTATTTTGGGTTGACCTAGCAGAAACTCCCTCCTAGTGGACTAGTATTTCATAGAGCACATTCAAGCTGGCATATAGTTTTGGGAGTGAGGCTCGTCTGTGTAGGGGAGTGAGGCTTGTCTGTGTAGGGGAGTGAGGCTTGTCTGTGTATGAGGTGAGGCTTGTCTGTGTATGGCTGGAAGACACAGACCTAGGAGATGGGTTTCTGAATTATATTTCCTCTGTCGGATTTCTTTGTCATCTGTGGACTTTGGACTTTGTTCTGTGTTGGAAGTCAATAAAGTGCATCTCTCTGGAAGAATTGGGTTGCTGCGGAAGAGTACTTACATCATCATCATTATTATAATGCCTAAATATTAATTATCTATCCACCCAATACATACATATATTCGATCACTACTACAACTGCTTCTTCTCTGGATCTCTGGGAATACTTGATCTGAGGAACCGAGGAGAGGGAAATTCCTGAAACTCCAGCTTGTACCCTAAGGTTACCGTGGAGATTACCCATCTGTCCTGGAAATCCTCCTGCCAGATCCCTGAGAACTGTCGCAGTCTTCCCCCCACTCGAGTGAGCGGGGGCGCCCCCTCATGCAGAGGTCTTAGTGTTTTGCCTAGTAGGCTTCTTCCCCTAGGACTTCTTTTGTCCCTGGGGTTGACTCTTGTCTCTGGACCCAGATGGAGGCGGCCGTCGAGACTGGCTGAAGCCCCCGGCGCTGGGGAAAGAGTCCGTTTGAAAGAGGGACGCTTACTCTTCTTCTTAACAGGTAAGAGAGTGCTTTTCCCACAAGAGATTCTCTTGATATAGTTATCCAAGTCCTCTCCAAACAACCTTTCACCACGAAATGGAAACCCCGCCAGGAGCTTCTTACATGGTGCTTCAGCTGATTAATTTTTCAACCATAGGATTCTACGTATATGCACCAAACCCAGTGATAGACAGGAGGTTTGCACAATAGAATCTCTAATGGCGTCAACCACAAAGCATAAGGCCGCTGGAAGGTTAGCAAACCCCTGGGCCTGCTGTTCAGGTAATACTTTGATGACCTGCTTAACATGGTCTCTTAAGTATTGACAGACTCCAATCGCTGCTACTGCAGGTTGAGCCACTAAACCTGCTAAGGAAAAAACATCCTTCAATAGGGATTCCATCTTTTTATCTACAGGATCCCTGAGCATCTGAGCATTGTCTACAGGACAAATCAGACTATTATTTACGGAGGAAATGGCGGCATCAATGGCCGGTATTCCCCACATTTTGATAAACTTTTTTTCCATCGGATAAAGTGTTGAAAACTTTCTCGGTGGAAAAAAAACTGTCTGGGTGATCCCACTCAGAATAAATGAGCTTTTCAAGTAAATTATGAACAGGAAAAGCCTGTGCTGCTTGGAAAGGTTTCAGTGACCCCAAAGCAGAAGAGGATTCTTTAGCAGTTTCAGGTAGGGGCAACTTAAATGTGGAGCGGACCAGTCCAGTAAGGATCTGCACTAAGACTTTCTCCTCTTGGGAAGTCGCAGAGGGTCCCTCTCCACCTGATTCCTCTGAAGAGGAATCATCCGTCCCATCCCGATCCTCTGAAAGGGATTCGTCTCCTTTATCCCAGAGCTCCTCTTCCTGAGGGTCTTGGGGAACAGAGGAAGGCCTAGTACGTTTTCTTCCACTGAGTGAAGCTGTAATCACGGCCATTAATCTTTCCTCTAAACCATTAATGGTTGAGGAAAAAACCTCTTGTGTAATATATACAGGGGCAGAAGTGCCAGAAGCAGGTGTAGCCCCTGACCCTGACGGCTCTCCCTGGCTAGCCATCCCTGGCCCCTCAGGGGGGGAGGATGCTGCTGACAGGGGGCCCTCAGAACCTGAACGAGGTCCCCTAGTGTCTCTGGTTCTTGGGGTGTTTGAACCTCTTCTACCCATAGTGCAAAGCAACAAGGTGTGAGGTATCCAAAATGAACACTGCCTGCTGAGCGATGTAGTCCGGCTAAAAGCCTTGCTACTCAATGCTCAGTCTGGTGTTACTTCAGTAAATGCTGCCTAGGAGAATGCCACCTTACATGCGACCGTCAGCTCTGTGTCCCTCCAAAGGCTGTGTGCACCTGTACGAGTGCCTTTATTAGCATGGGGGAGGGGAAGGAGGGAGAGAGACTGGTAGTAAAGAGCCTGCCTAAAAAACGGCAATGGCGGTAATGGCGGCCGAGGGAGCGGTGCCTGAGCACTATAACCACTTTCTAGACCCCTGCTCTAGCCTGGGGGAACATTCAATCATGAGAAATCCCCCCATCCATCCTACCTTGGAGCCGGAGCGCTGTGCAAACTTGTGCAGCATGAACACTTGAGACAGACATCAGCATGTAAAGGTATGTGCTCTTGGCAGCCCCCGGTGGTCACAATAGGCAAAGCATGCATTTACCTTAAAGGAGAAACCTACTAGAATTAGAAAATTCTGTGGAATCTCCTCTTACCTTATCCAGCCGCAGGGTTCAGTTTACACAGACCCAATCTTTACCTCTCACGGTGGGCTCTGTTTGAAAAACCGTCAGAGACTGGGGCCCCCTATGAATAGGAGGATCCTGCAGTTCTGGGCCTGTAAAGCACCCGGCTAGAAATTAGGCTAGAAAAAACATTTTCTAATTTGCAGGGTCCAGCTCTCTAAAAAGAGAAGCGTTACAGGTAAAACCTCGTTTCTTCGGACACGAGGCCCGGGTACCATCCAATTCGGCCTAGAAAGGACACTTTGAATGGATCCGGTCTGCCTGGCTTGCCCCAGTATAGGATATAGGATATTCCCTTTGGAGCTCAGTACAGGACATCTTTACACGTCCATCACCTAAGACACTGGCGTAAAAACTGAGGTGTATCTGCAAGGGAAGGGATTATATAGGGGGTTGAACTTCCTGATAGGGTGTGCCAGTGTCCAATCACCAGTGATACCCTATATAACCCATCAGTAATTACTGTGGCTCTGTGTCCTGTGATGTCCTTCGAAAGAAAAGAAGATATTTTTAATATAAGACTTGTCAAAAACTGTCTACTGTATTTTTTAACACTACACTACATTTTTTTGGTGAATGGGTAGGGGTACAATGTACCCCAAACTCATTCACATATGGGGGAGGCTCAGATCTGGGGACCCCCTTGTTAAAGGGGCTTCCAGATTCCGATAAGCCCCTCGCCCACAGACTCCGACAACCACCGCGCAAGGATTGTCGAGAAGGGGCTCCTGCCCCGAAGCACCCACCCCCCCCCCCCCCCATGCCTGCCGCGCTGCATGCTCTGATAAGGGTCTAGTATGGATGATTTGGGGGGCCCACACCTTTTTTTTTTTTTTTTTTTTTTTTCTTCTTCATTTTGGCGTGGGGGGGGCGGGTCCCCTCCAAATCCACATACTAGACCCAAGGGCCTGGTATGGGCCTGGGGGGGGGGGGGGGCTGCGCTGTGTTGTGTTTTTTTTTTAAAGCCGACAATTATATATGATTGTTGCTAACGAAGAAGAGAGAGAAGAAATTCTTTCTATGTGAGGTCTTGCTCGGTATTTATCTTTCCGATGCAAAGACAATGGGGTGTTACTTAATAACTAGCTTTGCAGACATTTGTAGCCATAGGTTTATCTGAATCCACCTGGGGTCTTCACACGCCACCTTCGTGTAAATATCAGGCTGGTTTGTGAGTAAATCGTGAACCATTGTTCCTATCTCCAGTTCTGTAAGCAAGCTTGTTTATAGCTCTCTAACAAGGTTATAAAAAATGCAGGATGTTCAGTTTGAAAAATTCATGTGACCGCCCTGAGCGTCTCCTCTGTTTTGAGGCCTATCTAACCTTACACCTCCATCTGAAATTTATTAAATATGTCTATTTCTTTATCATAGTTCTGACACCAAGTTCCAAGATGGCCACAGTTAGATTGCACATGCGTGGTTCTGCGTGTATCCCGGCTCTGCCCTACGTGTTTTTGTCATTTGTTAAGTCATCAGGGGCTCCTTTTTCATCTTTCTGCTCACTCTGGTTAAGAGGGCTTCCTTACTCTTGGCCTTCCCTATAACATCTGAAGCATTGTTGATTGATGTTTTAACCACTCACATTCCTCCATGGACATTAATTATTGGATCTGTAGGAATGTTTTTAAGAGTCTTAACTCAGCATGGAATATGTGTGCGTTTTTGTACCGTATGTGTATATATACTATATATTCTAAAAAGATATTCTACCATACTCATTTTACTGTTTGTTTTTCTGTTTTCTTCCCAGTAACAAACCAAACCCAAACCAGATTAATGCAAATAACATTAAACCAGCAGTAGTAAATGGAACAGTGGTGCAAGGCCCAAATGTGGGGGCAGGTCGAGCCTGTGAAAGTTGCTACAGTAAGTATTTTTAATTAATTTTTCAAGTCATACATCACATGGGCCATGCCTTTTTACAGGTGAAAATAGACATTTGTTAACTGTTTTCGGAGCCTCCAACTGTAATGTTTAAGATAATATAGCACCAGTTTTGCATGAGGACTGATCTCTGCAATTCTGTCTGTATTGGGTTTTACTTGTGAGGCTCAATCGTTTGCTCAGTTATGTCCAATCTATCAGGGCACCTGTAGAGCTTGAGCTGATAGTTTGACATTCTGTTTTGCTTTGTATGTTAAAGTGGTATTAACCCCAAACCCTTAAAGCAGAGCTCCACCCAAAAGGAGAAGCTCTGCTTGTTTGCACCCCCCACCCATTGCTACATTTGGCACTTTTTTTGGGGGGGGGGTGAGAGGTTCCTGCTCCCACTTCAGATTGCTGCAGCATGATGTTGTCCCTGCTGTCAGAATGCAATGACACAGAGGGGAGTATTTCTGCAGCCAACTTGAGGGGTTTGGACGGGCGACTAGATTTATTTATTTAATTTTCCCCACTTAGACTGATATAGTCAGCTTTAGAGGGACTAACTTGAACTCTCTGCGGTCTTTGATACGGTTGACCACCCGCTCCTTCTCAATAAACTACATTCTCTTGGCCTCTGAGATTCTGCTCTATCCTGGTTCTCTGCCTATCTATCAAAGCACTCCTTCAGTGTCACCTACAACTCTGTCTCCTCCTCTTTATTGCCCCTTTCTGTGGGGGTCCCCCAAGGCTCTGTTCTTGGACCCCTTCTCTTCTCCATCTACACCTCCTCCCTTGGTCAATTGATTACCGCCCACGGCTTCCAATACCACTTATACGCTGATGACACCCAAATCTATCTGTCTACTCCTCACCTCACTCCTTCAATCTCCTCTTGCTTTACTAACTTACATAGCAGCATGGATGTCGCACCACTTCCTTAAACTAACTCTCTCTAAAACTGAACTATTAATATTCCCCCCCCCACCATACCCACCTCCATGACTTTTCCATCAAAATCAACAGTGCAACTATCAGTCCCTCCCCTCACACCAGGGTACTAGGTGTAATCAGACTCTGACTTGTCATTTCAGCCTCAAGTCCAATCGTTGTCAAAAGTTTGTAGAATTCACCTCCGTAACATCTCTAAAATTCGCCCCTTTTTAACAAATGAAACCACCAAGCTCCTCATTCACTCCCTTGTCTCTCGCCTTGACTATTGGAACTCCCTTCTCATTAGTCAGCCTCTCCATAGGCTATCCCCTCTTCAGTCTATCATGAATGCTTCTGCCAGACTTGTACACCTTACCAACCGCTCAGTGTCTGCCAACCCTCTCCTCCAATCCCTACACTGGCTCCCAATCACCCAGCGAATTAAATTAAAAATGCTAACCACAACATACAAAGCCATTCACAACTCTGCCTCGAGCTACATCACCAATCTTGTCTCCAAATATCATCCAAATTGTCCTTTCCGCTCTTCTCAAGACCTCCTACTCTCAAGCTCTCTCGTCTCCTCCCATGCTTGTCTCCAGGATTTCTCCAGAGCCTCTCTCATCCTCTGGAACTCGCTACCTCCACCTGTCCGGCTATCCCCTATTCTTGCTACCTTCAGGCGATCCCTGAAAATGCATCTCTCCAGGAAAGCCTATCACGTCTCCAACTAATCTTTTACCACTTCATTAGCTCATTCCCCACAGTTACAACCTTTTGTACCACTTGCTCCACCCTATTAGATTGTAAGCTCTTCTGTGGAGGGCCCTCTTAATCCTCTTGTATTTTATTGTTTTATAGCTGTATTGTCTCCCTTTTATATTGTAAAGCGCTGCGTAAACTGTTGGCGCTATATAAATCCTGTATAATGATAATAACTAATTGAAGTCACATTTCAGCTCTTACTCTGCTACATTTGAAGGACAGCTTGGTCTTTTAAAAGATAACAGATTTACTGGCTTGATGAACAGGTGAAAATAAGGGGAAAAACTAAAAGACAAAACTAATGCAGACACCATGTCTAAGACTTGGTAAACTGCAATATAATAAATGTTTGATTTTTGAGTTTGATACTACTTTAAGAAACTGTTGTCAGACCAATACCACTCCCCTAATCTTGTTTTGACCTCTTTACCCATGTTCCCAAAACCACTCTTCCCTTCCTCCACACCTTCCTCCCACACCTTCATCCTCTCCACAGATATCCCTTACCCTTTGTTCTGTTTACACCCGTTAGTTCACAAAAGAGATATCACATGCTGAACTATCTTAGTACACCTCCAGATGTTTTGTGCATTTTAATGCAGTTTTCTAATATTGTGTGAAGCATTACTTTTTATCTCAATAAAACTTAAAGAGGAGTTCCACCCAGGGGGGGCGTCAAAAAAAAAAAAAAATTAAAAGTCAGCAGCCCTGGGTCCAGCGATGTGGGGGATCGAAGCCCCGCTCGTCCCCCCCCTCCGCTCGTCGGCGCCGGCATTTCAACTGTGGGCGCCGGGCTGTGTCTTCACAGCCTGGCACCCACTGTGCATGCGCGAGCGGCGCCGCGCGCCGTGATTGGCCGCTCAATCACCTGGGACCTGTAATGGGTCCCAGATGATTGACAGGAGGGAGGGAGCAGAGCGGAGCCCTTCCTGTGCCTGGGGGGAAGTGATGTCACCAGCCCAGGCAAAGGAACAGGCAGACTACGAGGGACCACCTAGCAACAGGCATTTAGAGGTAAGTGAAAAAAAAAAATATCCAAATGTTTTTTTGTTTTTTTAGAATTTTTACAGGTATTTTTGTTTTTTGGGTGGAACCCCACTTTAAATAATAAATGCATTGTAAAAAAAATGCCTTTGGCTCTCAAGTTACCATTAAAGTTCTGTTGAATTTAACCACATTCATTGACAGAAAAAAATGTTGCCATGTTTGCTAGTAGGTCAAATGCAACTCCAATATAAAGTAGGGAAAAGTTAAAACTATTGTCAGGTTTTTATTTCTGTGATCCAGCTGGGGAGAATTTCCATAAGTTTCTGCCCCATGATGTCCAAACCCACAAGAAAGTTTCCCTTAAAACAAATGACATACCACGAAAATTGTATGAATAAATTTGAGTTGTGATACTTGTAGAGCTCTCTGCCACCAGTTTCTATGTTATAATTTATCTCAGTACTGATCGGGGATACACCACTTTTTTTTGCAGGCTTAGTATTTTGAGCTTTTTTTGCATATACTGTACAGTAGATATGTTTTCACTTTTTTGCACAGATGTTATTTATAATTGGTTTATTGGGTGCGGAGGTGGTTTTATTTGTGTATTTTCTACACATATGTACATGTATTATTTGTATGTGTTTATTTGGTGAATTACATTAACATAATGCATATGGTTTACTGACCTGGCTCAATGTCATCCAGGGCTTATATTTGTGTTACTTGATGCATGATAACATTATAAAGAGACTGGAACAGTGTTTCGCAACCTTTTTCCGGTTGGGGCACCCCTGAAAATTTTTCCATGTGTGAATTATTAAAGTGCTGATGGAGACACAATGTGATTTATAGAATATATAACGCAGCAAAAAAGTGAAGGTAAAAATGTAAATAAAGTGCAAAGTGAAAAAAACTCCAAGAGAATATGAACTCTCATAAGTCTCTACAACTATAATGGTAAACTGTAAAGAAATAAAACCATAAATGGATGGGGATAGTGAATGGAGAAGTCCTTCCAAAATAGTAAAAAATTGGGGGTGTACAAAAGGTGATGAGGTGCAAAGGTGATAAAAAAGAGGAAGAAAAGTTCCTGGGCAACTCCACCGGTGATCTCCTAGTGTCAGTGCTCTCTCAGAACTCTCACCTCATGTGTATGAAGAGATCAGAATCAACAGATATCTCGCAGTGGGTGGATATTATTGCAGAAACCAAAAAAAGCCCCGGCAGGTTCTCATAGACAAACCATGGCTCAAACTGCTTCTCCTCAATCTCTGTAGACTTCCATACCCCTGTCCTAATGGACTCCGGTGTATAACAGGTGATATAGAAAAGGGAGAAAGGCTTCCAATAGTGTAGTACGTTAAAAATAAAGGCTGAAAACTGAGGACTCGGGAAGCCAGCCTCCCATCTACCCCCCCCCCCCCCCTTTCCATTGCTCTTCACTGCATTGTGCCGACCGGGATCCTGCTGGGCTGATGTACAGGTCAGCGGAGCAGGAGCTCGGCCGGGTCTGACAGCCTTTCTCAGCCCGCATGCTACTGGACTAGAGTGATGTACAGATCAGCGGAGCAGGAGGTCGGCCGGGTCTGACAGCCTTTCTCAGCCAGCATGCTACTGGACTAGAGTGATGATCCTTTTTCGAACAGTTTATATATATATATTTTTTAGACTGTGGGTTATATATGTGGGGTGTTTACATTTGCGAAGTGTCATGTAATATATAATAAAGATTTTTCATGCAATTTTTGTGGTGCGGCCATTTGTTTTTAGGGGGTACTTTTTCTTGTTGGATAATTTCCTTGTTTGCACACTTGGGGTTCAGTTGTCACTCTGATCGGAAAGGCATGGACACTGATTTAAAACCTTTGTCAGATGTTATAGTCCTTCCTTGTGCTACTAAAATGCTTTTTTTTTTTCGTTTTCATCTGTACTCCTGTTGGGAGGGATGTCCACAAACAAACTACCGTAGTTCTAAAGAAATGTACTTAGGAATGTTTCCTGCCTCCTGAGCAGAATTTTTTTTATATGGTTGACATACGCCGGATATATAATTTAATTGGGGTACAATTCACCCTATACTGCGATGCAGCGTAAATACATTGCAATACAGTTCTAGTGGCACAAATAAATTACATTCACTCAGCAGTATGACGTCTAACGTGTTGTACTGAGCAAAGTTCTCTGAACCATCATGTCATTCATGAAACCACTTTACCCAGTCAGCATTTCGTAGCCCCTAGGGTACCACTGATATACCTAGTGGTGCAAAGTCTGACATTCAGTGCCTGAGTTAAACCTCTGCCCAGCATGTCCTATAAGGCAATGCAACATAAATTCTAAAGACATTTCAAAACAATTCATCAAGTTACTATGATACATAATGGACACAGTTCACAACAGACATACACAATTACCCCATTACTCGACACGATAGTTGACAAAGGAGACACAGTATTGTGACCTTCTAAATATGAACTACTAGCCCAGAGTCCATCTAGCAAAATTGCCTTGTATGAGTTTCAAAACGCCTAATTCTTTAACTTTATCACTCTCCCCAAGTCTTGTAGGGTTTGTGGCAGTGCAATTTTCGAAAAGTGTGGGAAAAGTTTAACGACTTGGCGTCCACGCTATAGCCGAATGACGGCCACAGCGCGGACCTGAATTTCCGGGAGCCTGTCATATGACTGTCTCCCCTTTGCACGCTCCCTGCGCACGCCCTGTGATCACCGAGTCACTGAGACTCGGGTGATCACAGATCCGAGTAAGGGGCCAATCCCGGCCCCTTACCACATGATTAGCTGTCACCCAGTGACAGCTGATCACATGATGTAAACAAAAGCTCAGTAATCGTGTTTTTTTTTTTTTTTTCTCCTCACGCTGACAGCGTGAGGAGAAAAAAAAGCCGTTCACCGGCTTATATGCAAGGGGCACTGGTCCCGAAGAGGCAATTCTGCCTCATCTGTGCCCACCAGTACCCCTGCCAGTGCCCACAGTGGGCATGAGTGCCACCTATCAATGCCCACGAGTGCCACCTATCAATGCTCACCAGTGTTGCCAATCAGTGCTGCCTATCAGTGTAACCAATCAATGGCCATTATTGCCACTCATCAGTGCCCATCACTGCCACTTATCAGTGCCGCCTCATCAGCCTGCATCAATGACAGCTGTCTTTGTTTTTTGGAGTCCCCCTGTGACAGTTTAAAACATGGTGATCCGTCAAGTAAGTCTGTTGTTTTTCAGCAGTTAAAGGGCTGAGACAAACAATTTATTGATGACAGGGATGCTTACAATGGTCAGCTTATATTCATTGGTCTTTATTCCAAAAGGAAAAAAAAACTATTGCTGTAACTGCTTAATAAGTTTTAGCTGGAATTCAGCTTTAAATTGACATCCTTTATGTAAAGTCCATCTAAATCTACTAGCCCATCTAGCACTACCATTTAAAGCTACTAATTTATCCAACCCTAACCTCTCCAAGGGTGGCTATTTTGCTCCCCTGTAGATACAGTGGAGTAGTGAATGTAGCCACCCTAAGGCCTCATGTTCAACTACAGCTGCTAAACTTAAGTTTATAAGCAGTTTTGCGTTTTTTCTTTCAGCAGCCCCCAAACTCTCCTCTGTTATCTTATGTCTACATGTACACTCAGTACTCTGATATTTTCTACTTTTTGTTATGAGAAAATTCCAATAAACTCAATTTTAGTCATGCATTTAGGCCAAAATGTATTCAGCCATATGTCTTTGGTAAAAAAAATGTCAATAAGCCTATATTTATTGGTTTGCGCAAAAGTTATAGCGTCTACAAACTAGGGTACATTTTCTGGAATTCACGCAGCTTTTAGTTTGACTGCCTATTTCATTTCTTGAGGTGCTAAAATGGCAGGGCAGTACAAACCGCCCCCCTGAGTACATGAATACCACATGTGTGAGACTTTTTGGGAGCCTACTTGTGTACGGGACCACGAAAACCAATCACCGCCTTCAGGATTTCTAAGGCCGTAAATTTTTGATTTCACTCCTCACTACCTATCACAGTTTTGAAGGCCATAAATTGCCCAGATAGCACAAAACCCCCCAAATGACCCCATTTTGGAAAGTAGACACCACAAGCTATTTGCTGAGAGGCATGGTTGAGTATTTTGCAGCTCTCATTTGTTTTTGAAAATGAAGAAAGTAAAGAAAAATTGTGTTTTTTTTTCTTTTTTCAATTTTCAAAACTTTGTGACAAAAAGCGAGATCTGCAAAATACTCATAATACAGTTATTGTTCATATTGCAGAATTCACCAATATGGATTCATAAGAAATGGTTTAAAAAAATAGACACAATATTAAGAGATCTTATATGGAAAGGGGGACAATCAAGGATTAGCCTACAAACCTTGCAATTATCAACTCGAGAGGGGGGTATGGCGGTCCCACATCCCCAATTCTTTTTTTTAGCAGCTCAGTTACAGCACATAGGGTCAGGGGATGAAAATAATGAGGGTTTAATGACCATGGGAGCGCCACATGAAACATTTATGGAGGTGCTGGAGGCAAATTCTTTTGTCTCTAGACCCCCCACAGTTAAATTAATAATAAAAGTTTGGAAATCCATTAAAGTGTTGGAAGGTGTGGAAGGAAAGGCCAGGTACACTCCCCTTTGGGATAATAAGTATTTACAAGAATTAAAGCCAATGGGAAAAATAAAGTCTTGGGAAACAAAAGGAATAGTAAAGTTGGCCAACCTGTATAATGGCAGCACACTCAAAACATTCATTTCACTAAAGGAGGAATTTGACATTCCGAATCATACGTATTATAACTATCTACAAATAAGGCATGCCCTAAAGGCTCAATTTGGGGAACAAGCTCCGAGGTGGAGCCTCTCCCCTATCCTTTGCAGAATAGGTAGTGCGGATGGACACAAAGGTTCCATAGCAGAAATGTATCCATTGTTATGCAGAGGTGGGATGGAGAGACCAGAAAAGCTCAAGTGTAGAAGCAAATGGGAAAGAGACATGGGCAGCATATCGGATGAACAGTGGAGAAAGATGTTGGAGGGAGGACATCAGGTCTCTGTATCACCCGCGCAGAAGTTCTCACATCTAATGCTCCTTCACAGGGCATATTACACACCAAAGAGACTGTTTGAATTTGGGCGGAGGGCGGATGCAAATTGCCCAAGATGCCAGAATACGGGGGACTTGATCCATATGATATGGAAATGCCCAAAATTACATCGGTACTGGACAGAAATATTAGAACTTATAAATAAGATCTTTAAATTAGGATTGAAAACGTATCCAAAGTTATGTGTATTGGGAGTTGGGAAATGCCAAGGGAGAGGAAATAATATAAACAAAGCAGTGGTGAGATGCCTTTTTCAGGCAAGGAAATTAATAGCCCTGAGGTGGCAGGCGGAGAGACCCCCTTCAAAGGATGACTGGATTAGAACAGTGACAGAAACCGTATGGAAAGAAAAGGTAGTATACGTAAGGAGGAAAAAGTTGAAGGAGTTCAAAAAAATTTGGAACCCATGGTTAGAAGAAATAGGGTATCCCTTGTAAAGTGTGTGTAGGAAGAGGTGTTGTAGATGTACACAGAGGATTAAAGAACTACCGAAGGAAAAACAGTTAGACCCTTGGGTTGGAGGGTGGGGGGATAGGCACAGGGAAAACAAAAAGAGAAAACGGGTGAATAATGTTTTAGGATACTTTTATACTTGGAGTGTTGTGCATATGAGTTTGGAATGTTTATTGTTGATGGAAACACTGTATAACACTGTGTAATGAATAAAGATTATTAAAAAAAAAAATACTCATAATACCTCTCAGTTAATAGCTTGGGGTGTCTACTTTCCAAAATTGGGTCATTTGGGGGGGTTTTGTGCCATCTGTGCATTCCATGGCCTCCGAAAGTGTGATAGGCAGCAAAATCAAAAATTTACACCCTTAGAAAGCCTGAAGGCGGTGATTGGTTTTTGGGGTCCTGTACGTGGATAGGCTTCCAAAAAGTCTCACACGTGATATCCCCGTACTCAGGAGAAGCAGAGAAGCATTGAACAGGGTTGAACTGTCCTGGCATTTTATGCACAACATTTAGAAGCTTATGTCACACATCACCCACTCTTCTAACCACTTGAAGACAAAGCCCTTTCTGACACTTTTTGTTTACATGAAAAAAAATTCTTTCTTTTTTTTGCAAGAAAATTACTTTGAACCCCCTAACATTTTATATATATATATATATATCACTCACTTTTTCACCATAAAAATCGGGTGCAAATAGCGTGTGCGTGTTATACGCCAATACTTTAATTTTAGCTGCCTCGGAGGGGACAGGGAGCGGGGCGGAATGAGCGCCGTCAGATTACATTCAGTGAGAATCTCCTGTTTACTTGGCGGCCTCTGTAATAGGAAGCCCCGTCTCCTGGGCCGCCATTGGACCACTGTTCTGTTCGATCAGGCTGCACTGATGGCAATGGTGAGGCTGCTGCATTGAAAGCAATGGTGAGGCTGCTGCATTGATGACAATGGTGAGGCTGCTGCATTGATGGCAATGGTGAGGCTGCTGCATTGATGGCAATGGTGAGGCTGCATTGATGGCACTTGTGAGGCTGCAGATGGGCATTGATCAGGCTGCATTGATGACAATGGTCAGGCTGCACATGGGCACTGACTCTTATTTTGCTTTAAAGTTTCTTATTTAAAATGTAGTTTTTTTTCCTGAAACTTCCCTCTTAAAATGAATGTGCGTGTTATACGCCTGTGCCTTTTTTAAAATTTTAATGCACTAAAACGCAGCATGTTGCCCAAATGTTAGATTAAATAAACAAGATCTTAGGCCGAGTACATGGATACCAAACACGACATGCTTTAAAATTGCGCACAAATGTGCAGCGGCGACAAACTATATATATTTCTAACCAGTTGCCGACCGCCTAACGCAGATATACCGCGGCACAATGGCACGGGCAGGAAAAATCATGTACCTGGTACACGATTGCTTCCCGCGGGCGGGGGTTCCGATCGGACCCCCCAGGTGCCCGAGGCGATCGGCTTCTGACTGGAAGCGTTCAGAGATGAGGGGGCATCCATTCGTGGCCCCCCCCCCCCCCCTCGCGATCACTCCCAGCCAATGAGAATCTTCCCCTGCCTCTGTATAGTACACAGAGGCAGAGGAAGTGATGTCATCTCTCCTCGGCTCGGTATTTTCCGTTCCAGCGCCGAGGAGAGAAGACTTCCGAGTGAGTTACACCAACACACACACAGTAGAACATGCCAGGCATACTTTACACCCCCATACTTGGCGTCCTCAATGTCACCGGCGCTCCGGCAAATGTTGTCGGTGAGGAGAGCGGCGGCGGCACTGCTGAACCCGAGCAGGTCACTGAACACTTCCACATGGAGGCTGGCACAGACCCAAAGTCAAGACACGCAACTCATCACTGTGGATGAAAAATTGATTTAAGCTACTTGTGGGTGGTGTTAAGTCAGCAGGTGACCATATTGTCCACCCAGACCACCAGATACCATTGGAACATCCTGAATTATCCCACCCGGTGTGTGACGGAGCTCTTGGTCCCTGTTTCTGAACACCATCCATTTACATGACCCGTAAGGGAAGGCTTACACGACCCTCTGTAATTAAAGGGTCCTGGTCGCCAGGTGAGAGGCTATTTCAGATATCGGTGAAGGGCACATCAGTCACCTATACCAGCATTTATCATGTTCACTTGGTGGAATTTCTTAGCATTTTTTTTGATTTTTTTTGGATTTTCATGGACTTTTCTGGACTTTGACATATAGCTTTAAAACGCTTTATCTTATGTTGTATGGGTATCCTCTCATTTAACTGTATATAGCATCCCTTGATGTTTAGTTCTTTTAGCGCTGCACCATCTTTTATATTTTTACTTAAGGGATTTGATTGATTGACCCTGGTGTCCAGCTGCTTATTGTCATACACGCGCAGATTTATATTTTATTCATACTTTACACCCCCCTTTACCCCCCGATCACCCCCTAATCACCCCCCCCTGTCACACTGACACCAAGCAGTTTTTTTTTTTTCCTGATTACTGCATTGGTGTCATTTTGTGTTAGTTAGTGTGGTAGGGCAGTTAGTGTTAGCCCCCTTTTAGGTCTAGGATACCCCCCTAACCCCCCCTAATAAAGTTTTAACTCCTTAATCACCCCCCGTCGCCAGTGTCACTAAGCGATCATTTTTCTGATCGCTGTATTAGTGTCACTGGTGACGCTATTTAGGGAGGTAAATATTTAGGTTCGCCGTCAGCGTTTTATAGCGACAGGGACCCCCATATACTACCTAATAAAGGTTTTAACCCCTTGATTGCCCCCTAGTTAACCCTTTCACCAGTGATCACCGTATAACTGTTACGGGTGACGCTGGTTAGTTAGTTTATTTTTTATAGTGTCAGGGCACCCGCCGTTTATTACCTAATAAAGGTTTAGCCCCCTGATCATCCGGCGGTGATATAAGTTAGGTTTTAGGGTCAGATAGGGTCTGCGTCGCCCCAGGCAGCGTCAGGTTAGCGCCAGTAGCGCTAACACCCACGCATGCACCATACACCTCCCTTAGTGATATAGTATCTAAACGGATCAATATCTGATCTGATCAGATCTATACTAGCGTCCCCAGCAGTTTAGGGTTCTCAAAAACGCAGTGTTAGCGGGATCAGCCCAGATACCTGCTAGCACCTGCATTTTGCCCCTCCGCACGGCCCAGCCCACCCAAGTGCAGTATCGATCGATCACTGACACTTACAAAACACTAAACGCATAACTGCAGCGTTCGCAGAGTCAGGCCCGATCCCTGCGATCGCTAACAGTTTTTGTGGTAGCGTTTTTGTGAACTGGCAAGCGCCAGCGGCCTAGTACACCCCGGTCGTAGTCAAACCAGCACTGCAGTAACACTTGGTGATGTGGCGAGTCCCATTCAAGCTGGTGAGGTGGCAAGCACAAGTAGTGTCCCGCTGCCACCAAGAAGAAGACAAACACAGGCCCGTCGTGCCTATAGTGCCCTTCCTGCTGCATTCGCCAATCCTAATTGGGAACCCACCGCTTCTGCAGCACCCGTACTTCCCCCCCATTCACATCCCCAACCAAATGCAGTTGGCTGCATGAGAGGCATTTTCTTTATGTCCTCTCGAGTACCCCTACCCAACGAACCCCCCCAAAAAAAGATGTTGTGTCTGCAGCAAGTGCGGATATAGGCGTGACACCCGCTATTATTTTCCCTCCTGTCCTGACAAACCTGGTCTTTGCATTGGTGAATGTTTTGAACGCTACCATGCACTAGTTATTAGCGTAGGGTACAGCACTGCACAGACTAGGCACACTTTCACAGGGTCTCCCAAGATGCCATCGCATTTTGAGAGACCCGAACCTGAAACCGGTTACAGTTATAAAAGTTACAAAAAAAAGTGTAAAAAAACAAAAAAAATATATAAAATAAAAAAAACAAAAATAGTTGTCGTTTTATTGTTCTCTCTCGCTCTATTCTCTCTCTATTGTTCTGCTCTTTTTTTACTGTATTCTATTCTGCAATGTTTTATTGTTATGGTTTATCATGTTTACTTTTCAGGTATGTAATTTTTTATACTTTACTGTTTACTGTGTTTTATTGTTAACCATTTTTTTGTTTTTAGGTATGCCATTCACGACTTTGAGTGGTTATACCAGAATGATGCCTGCAGGTTTAGGTAACATCTTGGTATCATTCTTTGAAGCCAGCAGTCGGCTATTTAGCCTCTAGACTGCTTTTAGAAGCAGTGGGAGGATATGTCCCCCCCCTCCCACCGTCTTCCATGTTTTTCTCTGGCTCTCCTGTCCCAACAGGGAACATGAGAATGCAGCCAGCCGGTGATTCGGCCAGCTGACCATAGAGCTGATCAGAGACCAGAATGGCTCCAATCATCTCTATGGCCTAAGAAAACGGAAGCTACGAGCATTTCATGACTTAGATTTCGCCGGATGTAAACGGCGCCATTGGGAAATTGGGAAAGCATTTTATCACACCGATCTTGGTGTGGTCAGATGCTTTGAGGGTAGAGGAGAGATCTAGGGTCTAATAGACCCCATTTAAAAAAAAAAAAAAAAGAGTACCTGTCACTACCTATTGCTATCATAGGGGATATTTATGATAAAAAAAAAGTAAGGAACAGTTTAAAAATAAGATAAAAAAGCAAAAAAAAAAAAAAAAAAAAAAAAGCACCCCTGTCCCCCCCTGCTCTCGCGCAAAAGCGAACGCAAGCGTTGGTCTGGCGTCAAATGTAAACAGCAATTGCACCATGCATGTGAGGTATCACCGCGAAGGTCAGATCGAGGGCAGTAATTTTAGCAGTAGACCTCCTCTGTAAATCTAAAGTGGTAACCTGTAAAGGCTTTTAAATATGTTTGTAGTTTGTCGCCACTGCACGTTTGTGCGCAATTTTAAAGCATGTCATGTTTGGTATCCATGTACTCGGCCTAAGATCATCTTTTTTATTTCATCAAACATTTGGGCAATATAGTGTGTTTTAGTGCATTAAAATTAAAAAAGTGTGTTTTTTTTTTTCCCCAAAAAATGCGTTTGAAAAATCGCTGCGCAAATACTGTGTGAAAAAAAAAAAATGAAACACCCACCATTTTAATCTGTAGGGCCTTTGCTTTAAAAAAATATATAATGTTTGGGGGTTCAAAGTAATTTTTTACTATATTTTTTCTTGTAAACAAATAGTGTCAGAAAAGGCTTTGTCTTCAAGTGGTTAGAAGAGTGGGTTATGTCTGACATAAGCTTCTAAATGTTGTGCATAAAATGCCAGTTCAACCCCCCCAAATTACCCCATTTTGCTGAGAGGTATATTGAGTATTTTGCAGACTTCACTTTTTGTCACAAAGTTTTGAAAATTGAAAAAAGAAAAAAAAAAGTTTTTTCTTGTCTTTCTTCATTTTCAAAAACAAATGAGAGCTGCAAAATACTCACCATGCCTCTCAGCAAATAGCTTTGTGTCTACTTTACAAAAATGGGGTCATTTGGGGGGGTTTTGTGCCATCTGGGCATTCCATGGCCTCCGAAACTGTGATAGGCAGTGAGTCCCACACATGTGGTATCCCCATATAGGTAGTGAGGAGTGAAATCAAAAATTTACGCCCTTAGAAACACTGAAGGCGGTGATTGGTTTTCGGGGCCCCGTACGCGGCTAGGCTCCCAAAAAGTCCCACACATGTGGTATCCCCATACTCAGGTGAAGTAGCTAAATGTATTTTGAGGTGCAATTCCACATATGCCCATGGCCTGTGTGAACAATATATCATTTAGTAACAACTTTGTGCAAAAAAAAAAATGGTCACTTACCCGCAACTTGTGTCAAAATATAAAATATTCCATGGACTCAACATGCCTCTCAACAAATAGCTTGGGGTGTCTACTTTCCAAAATGGGGTCATTTGGGGGGGGGGGGGTTTGTGCCATCTGGGCATTTTATGGCCTTCAAAACTGTGATGGGTAGTGAGGAGTGAAATTAAAAATTTACGCCCTTAGAAATCCTGAAGGCGGTGATTGGTTTTCGGGGCCCCGTACGCGGCTAGGCTCCCAAAAAGTCCCACACATGCGGTAGCCCCATACTCAGGAGAAGCAACTGAATGTATTTTGGGGTGCAATTCCACATATGCCCATGGCCTGTGTGAGCAATATATCATTTAGTGACAACTTTTTATAAATTTTTTTGTTGTTGTCATTATTCAATCACTTGGGACAAAAAAAAATAATATTCAATGGGCTCAACATGCCTCTCAGCAATTTCCTTGAGGTGTCTACTTGGGTAAATGTACCCTAGTTTGTAGACGCTATAACTTTTGCGCAAACCAATAAATATACGCTTATTGACATTTTTTTTTACCAAAGTCATGTGGCCGAATACATTTTGGCCTAAATGTATGACTAAAATTGAGATTATTGGATTTTTTTTATAACAAAAAGTAGAAAATATCATTTTTTTCCCCGAAATTTTCGGTCTTTTTCCGTTTATAGCGCAAAAAATAAAAACCGCAGAGGTGATCAAATACCATCAAAAGAAAGCTTTATTTGTGAGAAGAAAAGGACGCAAATTTTGTTTGGGTACAGCATTGCATAACCGCACAATTAGCAGTTAAAGCGACGCAGTGCCAAATTGTAAAAATTGCTCTGGTCAGGAAGGGGGTAAATCCTTCCGGGGCTGAAGTGGTTAAAAGCCTTTACAGGTTACCACTTTAGATTTACAGAGGAGGTCTACTGCTAAAATTACTTCCCTCGATCTGACCTTCGCGTTGATACCTCACATGCATGGTGCAATTGCTGTTTACATACGACGCCAGACCGACTCTAGCGTTCGCCTTTTCACGAAAGCAGGGGGGGACAGGGGTGCTTTTTTTTTTTTTTTTTTTTTTTTTTTTTTTTTAATGTATTTATTTTGCTTTATTTATTTTTATTTTTAAACTGTTCCTTTTCATTTTTTTTTTTTTTTTATCATTTTTATTGTTATCTTAGGGAATGTAAATATCCCCTATGATAGCAATAGGTAGTGACAGGTACTCTTTTTTTGAAAAAAATTGGGGTCTATTAGACCCTAGATCTCTCCTCTGCCCCCAAAGCATCTGACCACACCAAGATCGTTGTGATAAAATGCTTTCCCAATTTCCCAATGGTGCTGTTTATATCCGGCAAAATTGAAGTCATGAAATGCTTGTAGTTTCCGGTTTCTTAGGCCATAGAGATGATTGGAGCCATTCTGGTCTCTGATCAGCTCTATGGTTAGCTGGCAGGACCACTGGCTGCATTCTCAGGTTCCCTGTTGGGACGGGAGGGCCAGAGAAAACCATGGAAGATGGTGGGAGGGGGAGGGGGGCGTTCCTAGCCTAATTAGCCATTAGGTTTGCTTTTACATGAAAGTCGACCGCTAGCTGAGAAGAATGATACTAAGATGATGCCTAAACCCGCAGGCATCATTCTGGTGTAACCACTCAAAGTCCAGCAACATACCAGTACGGGGCTGGTCCTTGGGCATATATTATAATCTTTTTTTTTTTTTTTTTTTTTTTTTTTTTTCATGCAGCCTGTGGGCTGAATGAAAAAGAGATTGATCGGTGGGTATGCCCACCATTAGAACCTCCCTTCATCCACCCATTTCTAATGATGGGCATACATGTAAAATAAAATAAAGTAACATTACAGTATAACAGTAAGACATACCATACCTGCAAAGCAAATAAAAAAAAAAAACATAGTAAAAAAACATTTTTTAACCTGACAAAAATGGAGAGGATCTACAAGGAGGAATGGCCGAGGATCCCCAAATCCAGATGGGAAAAACTTGTTGCATCTTTCCCAAAAAGACTCATGGCTGTATTAGATCAAAAGGGTGCTTCTACTCAATACTGAGCAAAGGGTCTGAATACTTAGGACCATGTGATATTTCAGTTTTTCTTTTTTAATAAATCTGCAAAAATGTCAACAATTCTGTGTTTTTCTGTCAATATAGGGTGCTGCGTGTTCATTAATGAGGAAAAAAATGAACTTAAATGATTTTAGCAATATAACAAAGAGTGAAACATTTAAGGGGGTCTGAATACTTTCCGTCCCCACTGTATATGCTCTTTTTTTTAACTGTGGTGGTGAAATCGCCTCCTTCAGCGCTAGAGTCACGGCTTTATGTATCGTGGAAGCAAATGCTGTTGCTGTCAAGATAAATAAATCCGCACTGCAGCTGAATGGCGTACCTGAAAACAAAAAAAAATGGTTAACAATAAAACACAGTAAACAGTAAAGTATAAAAAAAAATATATACCTGAAAAGCAAACCGGATAAAACTTTTTGTTTTTTTTATTTTATATGTATTTTTTTACACTTTTATTTGTAACTGTAACGGTTTGGGTCTCTCAAAATGCGATGGCGACTCGACCATGCAGCCCATCTTTTTTCAAGTGCCTACTTATTGTGCATCTTGGAACGGCCACACCACATGTTTTCAGAGAGTCCTGTATTTTACCTAAAGTTAAGTTTATTTGTGGTTTTTTCTTTGCATCCCGAACAATTTTCCTAGCAGTTGTGGCTGAAACTTTAGTTAGTCTACCTGACCGTGGTTTGGTTTCAACAGAACCCCTCATTTACCACTTCTTGATTAGCGTTTGAACACTGCTGTTTGGCATTCTCAATTCCTTGGATATCTTTTTATATCCCTTTCCTGCTTTATACAGTTCAACTACCTTTTTCAGCAGATCCTTTGACAATTCTTTTCCTTTTCCCATGACACAGAATCCAGAAACGTTAGTGCAGCACTGGATGAAAGATGCAAGGGTCTGTCAGGAGTCCAGAAGCTCGTACACACACACACACACACACACTAATTACAAGCAAACAGATCACAGGTGAGGATGGTTACCTTTATTAGCCATTCCAACCCCTTTGCCAACTTGTGTGCATGTTATCAGGTCAAAATCGCCAGGGTATGTCATTATGATTTAAAAAGCGTAAAAACACTGTTGATTGATAATAAATGGCTTCAGCCAAACACTAACCATAAGTGAAAGAAATGTTTGTGGTATCATTTATATTCTCTGAAAAATGGCCAAGAAATCATAAATTCTGCCAGGGTATGTAAACTTATGAGCACAACTGTATATGTAACTGCCAGGGAAATATTTATTATTATTATAATACAGGATTTATATAGCGACAGCAGTTCAGGCAGTGCTTTACAACTTGAGGGTAGACAGTACAAATAAAATTTACTTATATAATAATATAATAATAATATAAATATAATATATAATAATAATATAGTATAATAATAATAATATATTAATAATAATATAATAAAAATAATAATATAGTAGGAATCAGAGGGCCCTGCTCATTAGCGGTTACAATATTTAGCAGGTATATTTTCATGGAGGCCCATCTGATGATCTCAAGGTATCTTTTCTACTTCCCTCAAGGGCCTGGCTTAAAATAGAGCTTTCTTCCATAGAATTACATGAAGTAGTACATAGAATAAGGGACTTCTATGCACATGCTTTCCATTTGACCTCCTACCATGAGATCAAATGTGTGTTTTGGCATATAGCTGTTATGTAACTATACAGTCTAACTAATTTGTTTTTAGGTTTACATACCCTATGTACCTACTTTACTACTGTTTTGTATTTAATACATTTTGTATATTTTTATTTGCTTATTACTCCCTTTTCTAGTTAACATCCTTTGCCCACAAAATCCCCTGGGCACCCCCTTTTGCAATTTTCTCTTTTGTACTGGGATGTGGCAAAGGTTCCCAGCATTATACCTATAGGTGGTTTTCTTTTATCCATATTTTTTCTGTGTCACACACCTAAAACTGATTTAAAGATTGAAAGTATATTTGTCACACACACACACACACACACACACACCTATTTACATCTACTAATGGAAATTTCACATAAAACACCTATGGTGGCAATGGTGTGTCCCCTGGGTCACAATGTACTACTTGCAAGTTTTTTTGCCATGCATCCTTTCTGCCATCCTCCTATTGGCCCTGGTCTTACACGTGCTTCTGGTGAGTACCCGGTTATCGGTTTGAGTGTGGCAAAATGCTGTACCCTATTGGGGAGGGTTTATACTTGGTTTCCTCTACCTAAGCGCCCTTCTTGCTCAATTACATGTTGCAATGTTTGACATATAATGAAAGGCATTTTGCCCAGAGGAGACCGGCCTTTTTAATGCCTAACCAGCCAACCAAATTTGCTGTATGCTCAGGCTGTAACGTTAAAAGATGAGTTCACTTTAAAAAAAAAAAATGCATCTTTTTGCAGGTTAAAACTTGTGCATTTTTTTTTTTTTTAATTGGAACCCTCGAAAGCATTGCACCCATGATCAGCAGATCGTGGGTGCCATGCAGGGCTTTTCCAGGCTCTGTGTGTAAGTAGTTTGGCCGTACATCATACAGCCAACAATTACACATTAACAGGAAGCATTAATAAACTACCACAGCACCCAACAGCGCCAAAGTAGTTCATTGAGAGCTACAACCCGAAAGCTGCAAAGGCTGCCGGATCTTGCCTTTTTTCAATTTACAGAACTCTGTAAATGAGTGACATGGCCGGGCAGGCAGAGCCCCGCTCGGCCATGTTCTCTGCAGATTCTGGCAGAGAGTGACATCAGGGAGGTCCGGGGGCTGATGAATTTGTTACATTTTACACCCTGAATATGGGTGTAACGTGACAAAAGGTGACCTTGTACTTTAAGTTTGACTACGATAGAGCTTGTTTTGTGACAACTGCACTTGTTTCACAGTTTAATTGCAGGAACAGCAAGCACCCTTCTTAGTCATTCTCTGTGTGCTTGTAGAAAACAATTGCCACTAGTCAGCTTAAACTTGGTTTTGGTAGTAATATAAATTTGGGTCTTGCATGGACTCCAACTCTCAAAAAAAAAAAAAGTTTGTTTTTATCTTTCTCATGAATGAAAGTAAAATCTAAATGATTCTTATTGTAGTAAGATACCAATTCTTTTGGTTGCTCCGTTGGGCCTTTACATATAAGAATGTCATCTAAGTTGTACTGTATATACCTCTGGTATAGATAGGGAGATGTTTTCTGAGAATGGGTTGTTAGACCTTCCAGAAAGTTATACAGAGAAAGCCATAGAATCTAAATTAAGCCAACCAGCAGCAACTCTTACCTGCATGCACACAATTTGCCAAAACCCAAGGTGGATCAAGAATGTTACGTAGGTGTATTGTGCTTAGACTTCCTGGTGCTATATACAGCCATCCATTGGCATGAATGGTGCAGGTGGTTCTACGCAGCTATGAACTGCTACTTGCATAAAGTGGTGCATGCGCAAAAATATGCTACTTTGTTTAGGCTGTACTTAAAGGGGGGTTCCGGCCGGGAACAAAAAAATTAAGTCAGCAGCTACAAACACTGTAGCTGCTGACTTTAAATAAGCACACTTACCTGTCCTGGGTGCCTGCGATGTCAGCCGCCCGAGGCCGACCCGTCCCTTGGCTCTCGGCCCTCGACCCGTCCTGGCGCCGCCATCCTAACTAAGGGAAACAGACAGTGGAGCCTTACGGCTTCACTGCCCGTTTCCTACTGCGCATGCGCAAGTCGCGCAGCGCTTTGTGAATGGTACGCGATGTGTTGTGGGACACACACAGTTCCCATAACACACCGTGCCCCATTCCCCAGAAGACAACGCGGGAAGGAGAAGACAGAACATCACCGCGGTGTAGGAAGAGGCAGATTAGGAAGACTGCCTAGCAACAGCCATTTCAGGTGAGTTAAAAAAAATATATTTTTTTTTCCTCCAATTTTTTTAGGGATTTTTTTTGGTGCAAATTTTTTTTTTTTTTTTTTTTGTGGTGGACCTCCACTTTAAGAATTTGTCCTTGTTAATGAGCCCTGAGAAGAAATTTATTGAGAAAAGGCATAGCAGTTTAATTCTCTTTGAAAAAATACCCAAACAGCCAGGATTCCAACAATAGTACTTATACCACACTGAAAAAATTATAACAAATATAATTATGTGTTGAGGTGCTGTATTAAAGCATCAAAGCAGAAGCGGATTTCTTCTGCCCTTCAAACTTTTTGTCGATTAGGGCACATACAAGTGCGGTAATTTTAAAATGTGATTTTTATAGTACTTAAATCATTTTTTGATCACTTTTATTCCTATTACAAGGAATGTAAACATCCCTTGTAAAAGGAATATGGCATGACAGGACCTCTTTACAGTGAGATTATGGGGTCAATAAGACCCCACATCTCACCTCTAGGCTGGGAAGCCTATAATAAAAAATTTTAAAAAATCACTGCTTCCCAGCCGAGGCGCCGCCGTATTTTTTGAATGCAGAGGCCTCCGATGATCATAGAGACTCCGGCGACCATCGGGTCCGCTGGAAATCTCTATGGTGGACATCTGGGGCCGGCGGATCCGTTCTCCGACTCACCGATTTACAGAGGTGAGTCAGTAGAAGCACCGGAAGGTGGCGGGGGGGGGGACGTCCCCTCTTGCCGCTCGTACAAATGATCTAGCAGCTGACGAGCCGCTTTGATCGTCCTTATGGTGTAGGAAACCGCCAGCTGCAAAAGCCGATATCTGAATGATGCCTATAGCTTCAGGCATCATTCAGATATACCACCACAAAGCCCAGGACATCCATGGACGTTCAGCCGTCGGCAAGTGGTTAATCACTTCTGGGTTTTTTATTTTTTCCTAAAAAAAAAAAAAAGACAGAAAATTTGGAAAAAAGTTTTTCTTTGTTTCTGTCAGTAAATTTTGTAAATAAGTCATTTTTCTCCTTCACTGATGGGCGCTGATGAGGCGGCACTGTTTAGGAGGCACTAATATGCCGCACTGATGGGTGGCACTGATAGATGACATTGATGAGCACTGATAGGTGGCACTAGGAGGCACAGGCGGCATTGATGGGTGGCACTGATTGCTGGCAGTGGTAGGCACACATTTCTGGCACTGGTGGGCACTTAATTGTAATCAGGGCACTGATGAGCAGTGCCCTGATTACATCCCTAGATGTCCTCTGTGAGGAGATGCCGCTGATCGGCTCTTCTCTCCTCACATTCTGTCAGTGTGAGGCGAGGAGCTCTTATTACCGGCATCTCAGTGTTTACATGTAACCGGCTGTGATTGCACACAGCCGATCACATGGACAAAGAGCAGAAGCTCTTTACAGAGATCGGGGTCGCGCTGTGTCCTAGCACCACGGCACTGCCGTGATCGTGGCGCTGCTTGTGAGAGCGGTCGTTCTGGGAAGCCGTCATGACGTCCACCCAGAACGAGAGCCGCACCGTCCAGCCGTCATATGATGGTGGGCGGGGGGCAAGTGGATAATGATAGTGCACTCCTTTTCTATCCATATTAATTATTACCACGTGGATTTTCAAGGACATCCATCAAATGAAAAAACTCACCATGGTTAAAATTCACAGTAACTTTTATAGTATGTTCATCACATTTGTGCACAAAGATTTTACATCACCAAATATTGATTAACAATCTCAGCCTCTTATTCAATCCCAACTATACAGATCTTGGAAACTTCTAGGAACAGATCTGGTTCCTTCTGTTTTACCAAAAAACTAATAAAACAATCATTAGTGTTATATTTACAGTATCACACTTCCAATACAATCACCAATCAGGACAATTCAGAGTTAGATATACACCTTTATCTCCAGTGATCATTCATTATTGTCCTATCTTAAGCTGTTAGTCTTTGGTCACACATTTAACATGTTATACAGAACTTGTCTAGTCAGCTATTTTGTTCAAATGACTGGCATAAAAAGGGGTACAACCAGGTTTTTATCAGTGGGTGGAACCCTCTCCCTTTCCACGCCCAATAAGCAGGAATGGCGAGCTAAAAATTGAAATAATTGTAATAATCATGCCTACCTTTTTAGGAATTTAAAGGGTGTCGGCCACAATCAGACTTTTCTTCATTTGTTTAAAATGAATCCTAGAGTTACATAGCAAAAACTAACAATTTCAACTAGGCATTTATATCTGCAACAACAACATAATTAAACATTTCCTTTACAAAACCATCACCCAAATTTAAACATCGCATTTAACAGTATATTACTAATTTATTAGATGTTCGGAACGGCTCGCTTCACAGAAAGGCACAATCTTTTAAGGGGGGTTAAAAAGGGTGGAATGTCTGTAAACCGTTTGTCTCTCTTACACAAACACACACAAACAAATGAAGGGAGGGGGTGAGGAATCTGCAAATACAAGCAGGCTTTCTCATCTGAGTCCCAAATACTTGCTTACACAGGATGACCCTCAAACATAAGTAACAAAACTTATTTTACAAATCAGCCATACTTAGCATTACCTTTCTGTCTTATTTCAGGTAACATTGTCATTTTATAAAGTACCATATAAAGTACCATGTCCTCCACATTAGCTAGCTATGAACAATTCGGACATAAAGATATCTTTTATGTTACTGCAGTTTTAAAACATGAGCGGTCAGCTCATCGTTTTCAATATTCAAACAAGTCTCATTGCTCTGAAACTTCTATAGTCCAGAGACCAATGCTGTTTACTATCACAACTTGAGGCTTTCTAAAGATGAAACCGTTTCATTTGTAGTATATTAGTCTCTTGCCCAATTTATCAAACAAAATTTAAATCGTAAGCCGGTGTCCAATCGTGGGCACTAAAACAAATCGTCTTACACCTGATCACCTATATGCATCTCAAATAAGCCAGCTAAGTATCTGATACATTTCCTACACTTTTTGAATGTACTATGGCTTACAATACAAGAATACAACATTAAACCCAGCACAAACAGCCTAGCACAATTCTTCATTTTGTCTCTTTTGTTTGCACAAATCAAACACCCGACATTTCAGGTAGCGAATGTTTTTACACTTTCTTGGGTTGTGTTCGATATGTACAAAGAAAGATCACTCAAATACTTAAAAGTATAACATTTGGGGGCGTGGCCAAGAGCGGCATGTAAGCGGATGTCTCACAGAGCTCCCACACTTGATCCTTCTCTGATCCTACTCCCGGCCGGTTCTAGCCTCGGATCCTGCCTCATCACACCTGCATCTCCTGCACAGACCTTGCGGACACCTCCTGTAGTGGCCCGAACGTCATGGTGCTCTGCAAGCAGGAGGAGGATGGGATGCAGCCCGATTCACAAAATGGTGCCGCCGCAGCCCAGTCACAGTGCTTAAGCAGAGACCAGCAGAAGGACATAAGTAAACCTCCCAAAACCCCTAAGGCAGCTACTAAAGATCCCCTTAAGGACATGGTGTATTATGCCCGGAAACTCTCTGGTACAGCAGGACAGACCCTGGCAGAGGACTTAGAAGCTACCTCTGCAATGTTTCCTGCTGACCAGGAGGAGGATTACTCCCTGCCAGGCCCATCAGAGGTTACTGAACCAGCATGCACAGACACTGAGGAGGGTAAGGTGAAGCTGAACAACCCACTTTAGCTGCAATCCCAGGGGCTGTCCAAAAGTGCACAGCGTCAGTGGATACTTTGAAAGAGCACTTTGGATTGTTAATGGAAGAAATTGGGCTAATCCGCCATGACCTTCAAAAAATCCAGGAGCGCACAACTGCAGTGGAGGGCCGCATTAGTGAGGTGGAAGACCAGCTGGCTCCACTCGTAAGAGACCCAGATTGTAGCCCACCTGGGTAAAGCTAATGAACTGAAAGGGGAAGACATTGAAAGCCGTTTGGACATAATGTCTGCATAGTGGGGCTCCTGGGGAAGACGGAGGGTAGGGACCTGTAATGTTTGTGCAGAATCACTGTGACCCTTTACCCTTTTCTCCTGATGCATGCTGGTGGAGGGGCTGTACCAGGAAGTAAAGTCACGAGTGTGTGTGGGACTGGAAGCAGCCGCATGATACTTAGAGGGAGACTTGTTGTATTATGACTCCTCCATATAATAATGTACATCGCTTTCTGAGTGAGTAATAAACCCTTCCCTGGCTAAGAAGTACATCCAGCCTGTGTAGAACTTGCTGAGCGGATACTGGCAGCATTGCTAGCAACACCCTGAGAGACTCCGTTTCAAACAGGACCCCGCAGAATTTGTGGAACGCTGGCTGTTGGAGTTGTTCGGTAAAGAGGCGTTCACACACCTATATTCGGTAGGACGTGCACACAGAGTACCTACTCGACCCCTTCTGCAGGGGTATTTCCCAAGCACACTCCTTGCCAAACTACTCAATTACAGAGACAAGGAAATAATTCTGCGACTGACAAGGGAGCGTAAAAATATCCACTATAATGGGTCCAGAATATCTTTTTACCCTGACTTCTTGGCAGAGGTGCAACGTCGCAGAGCACGGTTCGCTGAGGTCAAGAAGAGGTTACAGTAGCTCCAAGCCTCATACGCCATGTTTCCCGCCAGGCTTCACATAATAGCCAGAGGCCAGGCACACCTTTGAGTCACAAACAGAAGCATCATCCTGGATTGATGCCAGCGAAAGAACCCTTCAGCATGCCAGGCAGGGGGCAGCAGCAGGGGATTGAGGGTCCGCTCAGTACTAGCCTGTACATGGTGGGAGAGCCTTCACCTATTTCCCATTGTCAGTTTTGACACATCGTGGCACCGGCTGGGAGCTACAGTTAGGCAACATGTAAGCGATAGGTCATATCTAAATTTTATTTAATTATAGCTAAGGGCTGTTCACGAGTGAAATTGTCAGCCTTGGAAGCCCGGTGTGGAGGATGAGACGGGCTGACCCGGTTCTAACTGTTTTCTAGTTTCAAGTTTCTTTGTTTTTTCCTTTGTTTTACAACCACTTCCAAGCTGCCCCTCTGGGATAAGACTGCAGAAAGTTCAAGTGATCCAATCTATCCTGTTGGATAGGGAGAGAGCTTTACATCTGATTGTTGCTGTTCCATTGTTGCTTTGACTTTGTTTCATTCGAGCATGTTATATTTCTTCCGGTCATCAAGAGGCACTGGTGGTCATAGCGCTTACCATGATCTCCACTACTGGTATGTACTGTTGCTATGTGGGCTGTGCCAAACCCGGAGCTCTGGGGAGCGGGCCTGAGATTGACAACCATACGTCATGGCCGGGACAGTACACCACTATCCCTACCTTTACAGAACAGGTATCCCATGAGTACTGTACCTATTGTGTCCTGGAATATCAGGGGTATACAAAGACCACTTAAACGGACGATGGTCTCTACATCGCTACGCAAACATTTACCCGCAATATGTGCACTGCAGGAGACTCATCTAATGCTTGACACTGTGTCCTATCTTAAGTTTGCCTGGGTGGGGTGGGAATATCATTCCACCCATACCTCATATTCTAGAGGGGTCAGTGCAGACTCATCATCCTGGATTGATGCCGGCGAAAGCACCAGGCAGGAGGCAGCAGCAGGGGATTGAGGGTTCACTGGATTTCCACCGGGCGCTGGATTTCAAAGAGTATACACCGGGCGCTGGATTTCCAAGAGTATGACAAACTGATAAAGAGGGTCGCTATGTGATTCTTTTGTGCCGTATATTTCACTTAAAATGTGTTCTTGCATTTATGTATGTTCCACCGCCATTTAATTCTGCCATTTTAGGAGTTCTCTTGGTGTACCAGCTGGGCCACCCGAAACTTCCCCTAATTTTACTGGGGGACCGCAATTACTATATTAATCCAGTACTTGATAAACACCCCATACACCGGGCTGGCTCGGGTAATTGTAGAACAGCATTATTTAAATTTATTGAGGAGGCTTACTGGGTAGATCCATGGTGTAGCCGGTTTCCTCAACAGAAACCATTTTCCTGTTTCTCTAAGACACACATCCTTATCCAGGATTGATCTGTGTTTATGCTCACCTCCTACTGTCCAATTGATCCAAGACATTCAGTATTTGATAGAGGAATTTCGGCCCATTCGCTCCTCCTTATACTTTTAAACGCTAAGCCAGCCACGACCTTACCTAGGTCTCCGTGGAAGCTGAATGCCTTCTGGCTGAACCTTTTTACCCCACATGTAGGAATAGCTGCTCAGATCTCTACATTCTGGAAAGCCCATGATGGTACTTCTAACTTGGCTCATGGGATGCCTTTAAAGCCTTCCTAAATGGGATCTTTCTAAAGAAAATATGGAGGTCAAACGTAACACAAGTGCCCAGAAAGAGCAGGTGGCACAGCTGGTAGGCCAATTAAAGGCTAATTTTATTGCTGACCCCTCGGACTCCCACAGGGAATCCTGGCTTGCTGTCCAAGAGGCATTAAATCGCATTAATGTGTCTGCAGCAGATAGAAAGCATATTTTTAATAAACCAGCCTTCTACGAAGAGGGGGAACAAATGGGGCACCTTCTCGCTAGAATAGTGCAATCCCAGCAGCCCTCTCCCTATATAGGGGCTCTTCGAGATCGGACGGTGCGGGTGGTGAACTCACCTGACAGCATTTTAAAGGAATTGGTAACATTTTACTCAGACTTAGACCATTCCTGTCTGGATTGATACATCGAGTCTGTACAGGCATTCTTACAGGAAGTAGAGCTGCCTTGTCTTTCTACTACACGGCGACACTTATTGTAATCCCCTATAACTTTAGAGGAATTGCAGGTGGTGGTTAACTCCTTTCCCAACTTTAAAGCACCTGGAGATGATGGCCTCCCTATTGAGGTTTGCAAACAAAACGGGACAGTTATATTACCACCCCTGCTTAAGGTGCTTAATGCAGCTAGGGAGCAACACTGTCTCCCATGCTCTGACAAAGGCCAATATTGTACTATTATTGAAGCCAGGTAAAGATCCGATGGACCCGGGGGCCTTTAGGCCCATTTCCCTCCTGTTGAATGACATAATACTAGCTAAAGTACTCCACTCTGATCAATCGGGCTTTATGCCGCAAAAATCAACTGCACATAATTTACGCAGATTGTTCATTAATCTCCAGGCCAAAGAGGATAACATGGTAGATAGGGAACTGCTGTCCCTTGATGCCCACAAGGCATTTGATAGTGTTGAATGGCAGTATCTCTGGGTTACCATACAAAAATTTGGATCTGGAGGCACGTTTCTGACATGGGTACAGTTGCTGTATAGCTCCCTTCAAGCAACCATTAGAGAGGCGGGTTGGTTGTTCGGAATCCTTTTTCTGTGTATAGGGGCACCAGACAGGGATGCCCGCTGTCCCCTCTCCTGTTTGCCATAGAACAATTGGCTGCCATGATACGCTCTGACGCCTCCATTTGTGGTTTTAAATACAGCAACCTGCAAGAAAAGATTCTGCTCTACGCGGATGAAACTATGCTGTTGCTTCGAGACACGGAGCTTTTGGAAAATACTCTGGCCTGGTCGTTAACTTGACGAAATCTTCAATTATATTACTGGATTCTGTACCAGAGGTTCAGGCAACCACCCTCCAAGATATACCTATATCTTCTTTGCTTAAATGCATATCGCCCAGGCCTTTAGACTATCTATGTGAACAGTAAGTACAGCGCTCAGAATAGATCTCGGAATAAACTGAAAAATGTTATATATATATATATATATATATATATATATATATATATATATATATATATATATATATATATATATATATATATGTATGTATGTATGTATGTATGTGTGTATACATAAAGTGCACATAAATGATCTAAGAAGAAACTCAAACAACATATATATGCGAACAATGTGTATAAACACTAAAATATACGCGTGTAATCGACCAAATTAATGTACTATGTGACAATCAAAATATGAGTGAATGATGTCTTTTAAGACGAAATGTGTCGGGACACTATGCTGAAGTCAGTTTTATTCTTAAGCGCTTTTTTATCTACTAAAATGTGAGTGTATTTCCTCCTTTTTCTATTGAATAAATTACTTCAGATTTAAATGGGATTACACTATGTGCCTACTTCTTCTTCCTTTTCATAAATTTGTCCTATTGGAGCAACTATCCACTTGGCTCTCTGTCTATTACCTATCCCATTGAGGTCCATTGTTGGAGTTGGTCTTCTGGTTGGAACTCGTGTCCTCTCTGACCGTTTCCCCTGCGTGTGTGGCCCTACAAGCCTGATTGACCCATTGGGTGTACAGTCATTTGTGTTCAATTGCTCCGGTAAACCTTTTGACTCTCTGGTTTTGGATCACTTATCAAGTTTGGTCACGTTTTCCTTTGTCACATCGTTATCCAGTTCAAATGTCAGTTATTTTGAACCACGTTTGCATATCTACAATTTATTGCTTGGTTCACCTGTCCAAACACTAAGGACTATAATTTTTTTTGAAAATAATTATTTCCCTTCACATTATTGGACATCATTTACTCATATTTTGATTGTCACATAGTACTATTTTTTGGTCTATTATACATGTATATTTTAGTGTTTATACACATTGTCCGCATATATATGTTTGTGTTTCTTCTTAGATCATTTATGTGCTATATATATATATATATATATATATATATATATATATATATATATATATATATATATCTAATAATTATTATTTTTCAGTTTATTCTGATATCTATTCTGAGCGCTGCACTTACTGTTCACGTTTTCATTTTTTGCAATTGATCTATTGCTGTTCTAGCTGCTTTTTTACATTGGTTGAAGACAGCACGGTATATTTGCTTTATATATTTTTCACATTCTTTAGACTATCTATCCCTAAATGTATCACCATTACTGGGGCATATACAAGATAAGGCGAAGGTATAGGTCAAACTTAGGCTGTCATTAGTGGGAAAAGTCAATCTTGTCAAAATGATTTTCATGCCCCAGCTCCTGTACATAATACACAATTCCCTTATGGTAGTCCCTCTCAAACAGTTTTGTATAATTTAATTTTTTTTTCATACTTTCCTCTGGCAAGCTAGGCTCCCAAGAATCTGGCTAGATCAGTTAGGAAACCTAAAGACGGGGGTGGGCTAGCGATGCCTAATCTGTGGCTTTATTACCTAGAAGCTCAAATGCAGCATATTGCCCGGGCTATACCAACGGCCAGGAAGGACACGGTTGACTCTACGGCAGCCCTTCTGCATTATGTGACAGGGGTGGACAATGTGGCCGAAGGGCTGATATTCGCTAAATCTAATAAACTGTTCCCCACGTTTGTCCTTATGCAGAAGGTCTGGAATAAGGCACGCCAGCTGCAAGACATACACAGTTGTACTAGATGTAGCCCTATATGGGGAAATGGACACTATGCTGATTTGCAATCGCTATCAAGTGGGCCCGGATAGAAGATGCATGGGGTCACATGCCTGGTCCATATTTTGGTAAATGGAAAGCTATGCCTCTTTTCAGATTTACATGCTAAATTTGGCCTTCCACAGTCCATGTGGTTCCACTATCTGTAATTGCAACTCTCGGTTACGGCACAGGCAGGCTTAGATATATGAGAGTTATCCCCTTCCCCAATTTTCAACTACATGGTGGACATCTCCCCTTTTAAAGGATTCATCTCCAGGTGCTATTACATGTTGACTATTTTTTTGAAGGGATTTCTGTCCCGGTCAGCTGACAGATGGGAAAGTAGTGTGGGTGGATTTGCTGAGGAACAATGGGAGGAGGTCTTGCAGGCAATACCAGCATGCTCTCTGTGTCTCGCAGCGCTTGACTCAGCTCTATATCACGCTAAGGGTGCATTTAACACCAGTCAGGTTATTTAAAAAGGAAGGATCCGTTGTGCGCTAGATGCGCCAGAGAACATGGGGATCTAATGCACCTTCTCTGGAGATGGCCAAAACTACACCTCTATTGGTCTGGAGTGCTCAATACTATAAACCGTGCATTCCGACTGACCCTAAACCATGCCTTTTAAGGATCCTAGATGGCCTACCTCTCTATTGATGACATTTCCAAACAAGCTATCGGTAGAGCTCTATTCCAGGCCCGGAAGTTAATACTTGTGCATTGGAAAGATACAGAACCACCCTCATTGAAGGAGTGGATTACACAAATGGGTGACACGTTACATAGTTACATAGTAGGTGAGGTTGAAAAAAGACACAAGTCCATCAAGTCCAACCTATGTGTGTGATTATGTGTCAGTATTACATTATATATATATATATATATATATCCCTGTATGTTGCGGTCATTCAGGTGCTTATCCAATAGTTTCTTGAAGCCATCAATGCTCCCCGCTGAGACCACCGCCTGTGGAAGGGAATTCCACATCCTTGCCTCTCTTACAGTAAAGAACTCTCTGCGTAGTTTAAGGTTAAACCTCTTTTCTTCTAATTTTAATGAGTGGCCCCGAGTCTTGTTAAACTCTCTTCTGCGAAAAAGTTTTATCCGTATTGTGGGGTCACCAGTACGGTATTTGTAAATTGAAATCATATCCCCTCTCAAGCGTCTCTTCTCCAGAGAGAATAAGTTTAGTGCTCGCAACCTTTCCTCATAACTAAGATCCTCCAGACCCTTTATTAGCTTTGTTGCCCTTCTTTGTACTCGCTCCATTTCCAGTACATCCTTTCTGAGGACTGGTGCCCAGAACTGGACAGCATACTCCAGGTGCGGCCGGACCAAAGCCTTGTAGAGTGGGAGAATTATCGTTTTATCTCTGGAGTTGATCCCCCTTTTAATGCATGCAATATTCTGTTTGCTTTGTTAGCAGCAGCTTGGCATTGCATGCCATTGCTGAGCCTATAATCTACTAGGACCCCCAGGTCCTTTTCCATCCTAGATTCCCCCAGAGGTTCTCCCCCCAGTGTATAGATTGCATTCATATTTTTTGCCACCCAAATGCATTATTTTACATTTTTCTACATTGAACCTCATTTGCCATGTAGTCGCCCACCCCATAAATTTGTTCAGGTCTTTTTGCAAGGTTTCCACATCCTGCGGAGAAGTTATTGCCCTGCTTAGCTTAGTATCGTCTGCAAATACAGAGATTGAACTGTTTATCCCATCCTCCAGATCGTTCATGAACAAATTAAATAGGATTGGTCCCAGCACAGAACCCTGGGGAACCCCACTACCCACCCCTGACCATTCGGAGTACTCCCCATTTATCACCACCCTCTGAACTCGCCCTTGTAGCCAGTTTTCAATCCATGTACTCACCCTATGGTCCATGCCAACGGACCTTATTTTGTACAGTATACGTTTATGGGGAACTGTGTCAAATGCTTTTGCAAAATCCAGATACACCACGTCTACGGGACTTCCTTTATCTAGATGGCAACTCACCTCCTCATAGAAGGTTAATAGATTGGTTTGGCAAGAACGATTCTTCATGAATCCATGCTGATTACTGCTAATGATACCGTTCTTATTACTAAAATCTTGTATATAGTCCCTTATCATCCCCTCCAAGAGTTTACATACTATTGATGTTAGGCTAACTGGTCTGTAATTCCCAGGGATGTATTTTGGGCCCTTTTTAAATATTGGTGCTACATTGGTTTTTCTCCAATCAGCTGGTACCATTCCAGTCAGTAGACTATCTGTAAAAATTAGGAACAACGGTCTGGCAATCACTTGACTGAGTTCCCTAAGTACCCTCGAATGCAAGCCATCTGGTCCCGGTGATTTATTAATGTTAAGTTTCTCAAGTCTAATTTTAATTCTATCCCCTGTTAACCATGGAGGTGCTTCCTGTGTTGTGTCATGAGGGTAAATACTGCAGTTTTGGTTACTGAAGCCCCCCGATTCACTCGTGAAGACTGAGGAGAAGAATAAATGCATGACGGTTAGAGTAATTCATTTTCCAGCACAGAGGCTGCACTGGCAAATTTGAGAAACTGGTCCCAGTGGCTAGATATCCCGAAACTTGCTCCTGTAGAACTGATTCTGAACCGCATTTTACTTTAAGGCGTTAATGAATGGTATCAATGCTAGCATCAAGATTAACTATGTACTTCTTAGTGCTAAACTATGATGTGGAGGCCATGCTGGTTTTCCTCCCTCTTTTTTTTTTTGTTTTTGTTTTGTGTGAGATGTGGTATGTATATTTGGACCCAGTGTGCTTCCTTTCTATGTGATTGTAATGTTCGTGCTCTGGAACGTGTTTTGGATTATTCTGTATATGTTTTTTTTTTCTAATTAATAGAAAACTTTTGTTTGGATATAAAAAAAAAAAGTATAGCATTTATTAAAAGTGATGACCGATAAAGACGGCCTAGTAATCATTAGTGAGCCACAATATTAACCAACAAAATATAGTGGAACCTCAGTTTGCGAGTAACGCGGTTAACGAGCGTTTCGCAAACCGAGGACTGTATTTCTAAAATTCCTAACTCGGTTTGCGAGTGTTGTCTTGCAATACGAGCAGGATTCAGGCCAGAAGCAGTGTGCAGTACCGCTTTTGGCCTGAGGTGGGGGGCACCAGAGCCGAAAGTCTCCGTTTGGCGCCATTCGGAAATGCATGGAAAGGCCCGAAGACAGTTCGGCTGACCTCGGCAAACCTCAGAAAGGCTTGTGAGTCTTTCCAAGGTTTGCCAAGGTCCGCCGAAGTGTCCCTGGGGCCTTTTCAGCCGTTTCCGAGGCTCTCCGGTGCCAACCGCCTCTGGCCGCATGCGGTACTGCATCCTATTGAAGTCAATGCGGAACAAATTATTTTCATTTCCATTGACTTCAGTGGGAAAACTTGCTTTGATATGCGAGTACATTGGATTACGAGCATAGTCCTGGAACGGATTATGCTCGTAATCCGAGGTTCCACTGTATACAGTTTCCCCAATACTAGCAAAGTAAACACATGAGGAGATGCGTACTAAATCCTTTTTTATCGTATTCAATAGGGCACGGGAAGTTAAGTTCATATGTAATGGCGGTAGGGAAGGATAGGGTAACTCCTAGATATTGAGGGTTTCTTGTTGCCCATTAAAATGGAAATTGCCATTTCAACTCTTTTAACCACTTAGCGCAAATCTCTGTCATTGTACATCAGTACTCTGGCGCTAAATACCTTTGTAGCCCCCGTATTTTCAACAACGGCGAGCGGCTGGCTTTCAGATAAAAGTGGTCTCCGTGGCGGATTCACAGCAAGATCACTTTTATCAGGGGCGGAAGAGAGGGGCCCCCCCACCACGCTCCAGTCATCTCCACCACTTACCGGAGCCATTGGTAGCGGCGGAGACTAATGTGTCCTTCCCCCTGACAGGCATGGAGCCGAGTGAGGGAAAGATGGCCCCGGCTTGGCTCCATAACATTGAATGGCGGAAACAATGTCAACCGTCACTTCTGCTTAATGGTCTTAAAGGGGACATTTTTGCCAAAAAATAAATTGCGATTCATATTTTTAAAATTTTTTTATTTTATTTTTTTTTTCATTTTAGTGTATATTTGAGATATGAGGTCTTTTTTGATCCCAGATCTCACATTTAAGAGGTCCTGTCATGCTTCTTTTTCTATTACAAGGGATGTTTACATTCCTTGTAATAGGAATAAAAGTGACCCCCTTTTTTTTTTTTTTTTTTTAAAGGACAGTGTAAAAATAAAAAGTAAAATAAATAATAAAAAAAATTAAAGCGCTCTGTCCCACCGAGCTCGCGCGCAGAAGCAAAAGCATACTTAAGTCGCGCCCGCATATGAAACCTGTGTTCAACCCACACATGTGAGGTATCGCCACGATCGTTGGAGTGAGAGCAATAATTTTAACACTAGACCTCCTCTAACCAAACTTGTAACCTGTAGAAATTTTTAAACATTGCCTATGGAGATTTTTTAAGAGTAAAAGTTTGTCGCTGTTCCATGAGCATGACATGTTAGGTATCAATTTACTCAGCGTAACATTATCTTTCACAATGTAAAAAAAAATGGGCTAACTTTACTGTTGTCTGATTTTTTATTTTTTTTAAATTGCGCTTGTAAGACCACTGTGCAAATACGGTGTGACAAAGTATTGCAACAACTGCCATTTTATTGTCTAGGGTGTCTGGGGAAAAAAATATTTGGGGTTTCTAAGTAATTTTCTAGCAAAAAAAATGATTTTAACTTGTCAAAAAGAGACTCGGTCCTTAAGTGGTTAAGTAAGATGTAGGTAAAACATAGACAAAATAGAGGACTTTGTGACATTGAGTTTTAAATCCGACACGGAACCAAAGGAATTCCATATTCGGCAAATAGACCGATTTTGTGGTCATGATCCGCCATACGGATACCACTAATACGATTGTCCATTCTAATGGTCTCCACCAAGTGCTCCATCACCAACGAAAAAAATCAAAGAAGACAGTGGACATCCCTGTCAGGTACCATTGGTGATGTAAAATGTATTGGACATAGCATTGGAGGTGTATACACAATGCACTGTGTACAGCGTCAAGATCGCTGAATAGATAGGACCAGTGAATCCAAATTTCCAAAAAGTATCCCAAGTGAACCCAATCAAATGCTTTTTCCTCATCTAATGACAGGAACACTGTTGGAACTCTACGAGTTTCCATCATTTTAGGAAATTTGTACATTCTACAGGTACTGCATGGAGCCGGTCAGCCTTTCACAAAGCCTACCTGGTCTGCTTTTATTAGGTAAGGGGTTATTTCCACTAGTCTATTGGCCAAAATCTTGGCATAGATTTTTAGGTCACTATTGAGAAGCCAGATAGGTCTGAAATTGGCTTAGGTAGAGCAACTATAACAGCTTGGAGCATCTCTTCAGGAAAGGAAGCGGAGGTGATAGCCTTATTAAAAAGTTTGCGTGGTCTGAATCCAACCCCCAATAAATGTGAGAATGGAAAGTGGCGCTAGCACAAAAAATCACTACTGACAACGTAAAGTGAGATGATGATGAACTGTGTAGACTAAAATTAATGACTAATGATAATCCATACACAGTACAGTACATCATTTTACATATATGTTTTTATATATATATATATATATATATATATATATATATATATAATATATTGTTTTCACTTTCATTTTTTGCATTTCAGTAGTGTCATGCATGTTGCACTATTGCTCATCAATTCACTTGGTTAAGTGATTTTTCATATCACTAGGTTTTTTATGTATGTTCATTCATATCATATAGATCATCTATTTCACATATGTGTGTTTCAGTTCACCATATATGTTGATAAGTTAAACTTATGCTTCAACACTAGGTCAAGGTGATTTACACTGGTTTAGTCACTATACTGTACTGTGTATGGATTATCGTTGGTCATTAATTTTAGTCTACACAGTTCATCATCATCTCACTTTACGTTGTCAGTAGTGATTTTTTGTGCTAGCACCACTATCCATTCTCACATTTATTGGGGGTTGGATTCAGACCACACATTTTTTCTCTAAGTGGCAGCTTGAGTTTTGTCTAGAGGTCGACCGATATATCGGCCGATATTTGGTGATTTTTACTTAATCGGCATTAGCAGATTGTGCTGATAAAAAAAGGCCGATATAACTTCAGCGCGACTTGCAAATGACTTCTGTAATAGAAGTCAATACAAGTTGCCTGAAATCTTCTGTGAAGACTTCTCCCCTCTCTGGGCAGCCTGCCAAATCTGATAAAAAGAACCTGAAGTCATACAATATTTACACTTATGAATGAACTGAACTCAGTGTGTAGGAGTTCTCAGTTTAACCATTTAAAGACTAAGAGCCCTTGCACACTGGGGCGGTTTGCAGGCGCTATTGCGCTAATAATAGCGCCTGAAAACCGCCCCGAAAGTGCCGCTGCTTGTATTCAGGTGTGCAAGCCCCGAGGGCTTGCACACTGGAGCGATGCGCTGGCAGGACGGTAAAAAAAGTCCTGCCAGTAGCGGAGCGGTGAAGGAGCGGTGTGTATACCGCTCCTGCCCATTGAAATCAATGGGACGGCGCGGCTATACCGCCGGCAAAGCGCCTCTGCAGAGGCGCTTTGCGGTGGTATTTAACCCTTTTTTGGCCGCCGCTAGCGGCCGCATACCGACGGTAAAACGCCGCTAATAATAGCGGCGTTTTACCGCTGACGCCGCCCCAGTGTGCAAGGGCTCTAAATCTTTTCTGACATTTGTTGCTTACAAGTAAAAATCCTGTATTTTCTGCTAGAAAATCACTTAGAATCCCCAAACATTATATATATTTTCTTTAGCAGAGACCCTAGGGAATAAAATAGCGGTTGTTGCAATATTTTATGTAACACAGTATTTGCGCAGCGGTCTTTCAAACGCAATTTTTTTTTGAAAAAATACACTAATAAATAAAAGAAAAACTAAGCAGTAAAGTTAGCCCATTTTTTTTCGTCCAAAAGTTTTGATTACCTGTTTTTGTATATTTAATATTTAAGATATAGGTTTTTTTTAATCTAAATTCTATATACAAGTGAACTGCTTGGAGGTTTGTTTTGTTTATGTTTAAATGTAAAAAAATTTCTGTATCACTTAAGGTTGCTGTCACACTGGAGCGGGCATGCGTTGACGGTAAAACGCTGCTAGTTTTAGCGGCGCTTTACCGTCATTTTAGCAGCGCTATTCGGCTGCTAGCGGGGCGCTTATAACCCAGCTAGCAGCCGAGGAAGGGGTTAAATGCGCCCCTGAAGCGCCGCTGCCGAAACGCTTGGCAGGCGCTTCGGCAGCGGTGCGCATTCATTTCAATGGGCAGGAGTGGTGGTATACACCGCTCCAAGGATGCTGCTTGCAGGACTTTTTTTTAAACATCCTGTCAGAGCATTGCCTCAGTGTGAAAGCACTCGGGCTTTCACACTGACACTACAGGGGAGCCATTTTACAGGCACTTTACAGGCGCTATTTTTAGCCCAAAAGCGCCTGAAAAACGCCCCAGTGTGAAAGGGGTCTAACTGTTAGATTTTATGAGATGAAGGGGGGAAAAAAAAAATCGGCCTAATATATCGTCCCAAAAAAATCGGCATCACATATCGGCCACCGAAATTTCTAAATATCGGCATCGGCCAGAGAAAGACCCATATCGGTCGACCTCTAGTTTTGTCAATCTTTACCATCTAGAGCGCAGTGGTGGGATTACGGGTTTAGGCGTTTATACCTGTATACCAACAGTATTGATAAAAAGCTTGCGTGTATATGATACTTGTGTGGTTTTAAAAGCCTTATAATAATCTGCAGAAAAGCTGCCTGCCCCTGGTGACTTGTTGGGGGGCAGTGAGTGGATGGCCTGAATTTCTCTGTCTGAAATATCAGAATTTGAGAATTGCAGCATAGAATCATCTAAAGTCCATAATTTAACAGATCGAAGAAAATTGAGATCAGTGTCAGTAGGTTGGGGTGTTGGGGTCAGATTTTAAATTATATAGACCATGGTAGTACTTGCAAAAAGCTTTATCAGTGGGATGGTATACAGTTTTTTTTTTTTTTTTCAAATATAAATTTTATTAAGCGTCAACGAAGGGAGAAGTCCCAGTGCAACATACAGTAGATAAATGCAGTAAATATTTCCTAAAGCACATACAAAGTTGTAAAATTTTAGGTAAATATGTTCAACTTTCTGTTCAGAACAAAATTATAAGTATGGGGTCGCTTATGGTTTGAATTTTACCCTTTAGCGCCCATTTATCCAGTAACAAATGGATCTCCTCCCAACTTTTTCCAATTTTCCATAAAAAGAGGAGAGAAAGAATAAAGACAGGAATAAAGCGAAGGAAAAAAAAAAAAAAGCGATAGAGGAGATGGAAGCAGAGAAGCAAAAGAGGGGGGGGGGAGGGGTGGGAGGCAGACAGAGCAAGGGAATGTCCAGTAATGGCAATTGTATTCCCTAGCGACATCCGAGTGAACTATGAACCCAGAAGGGCAACACCTTCCTCTGAGTAAATAAAAGCATTCCAAATAGCCCAGGTGTCAGAATATTTCTCTCTTTTATGTTGTGCCGTGAGAACTAGGTCTTCCATTGTATTTAGCTCGTTAACCTTACGCAGCCATTCAGCGATGGTTGGTGCACTCTGTTTTTTCCAGTGAATTGGTATACATGCTTTGGCTGCATTCAATAGATGTCGTAATAGGGATTTTTTATATCTTTTAATCGGAATGGTTGATAAATGTAAAAGGAAGAAGGCAGCATCGTCGGGAACCACATACTCAGTGAATTTCTGCGTGATACGCCGAACCTCCCCCCAGAAATTCTGTATGTTTGGGCAGGACCAAAAAATGTGATGATGGGTACCCTCGCCCTCCCCACATCGCCAACATCGATCTGAGGTGGCCGGGAAACATTTATGTAGTCTGGAAGGAGTGAGGTACCACCTTGTCATGATCTTATAGTTTGTCTCCTGGATTTTGGTGCATAGTGATGTTTTGAGTGCATGAGTAATGATTTTTTGTTTTTGTGTCTCCGAGAAGTCGCGATTAAGGTCCCTTTCCCAACTGGTTAGGCAGGGGAGGTGTGGTTGTGTGGGGGGCGTATTGAGTAGTACGTACATTTTAGAGAGTGTCCTCGCTATTGGTTCAACGCCTGTGCATATTTCTTCAAAAGAAGTCAGTTGTCTGGAGTAGTCTTGAGGATTAGGGATCGAGTGTAGGAAATGGTGTAATCGCACAGCTTTCCAAAAGGAAAGTTGGTATCTACCCGTCGCGTCGGTTAGTTCCGTTATCGTCGGCCAACGACCGTTCGTCACAAATTTTGCGGCATGGTCAAGGCCCAATTGTCTCAAGGACTCGAGCTCCGTGGAATGGAGGGTATACAGTTTTATCTGTGCTAGGATCTATTATATGGGGTAATTTTGCATGTTGCTGTTTTTTGCGTATGTATATAGCTAAGAATTTGCCGACTTTATTTCCCTGAGTATAATGCATTGCTCTAAATTTCTGCAGAAGTTTCTGATGATCCGAAATCAGGAGCAATCTTATATCTCATCTGCATTGAAATAGTGCGCATTGTACTGGTGAAGTAGGGTTAAGTTTATGCTGTGACTCAAGCGATTTGAGTTTGGCTAGTAATGTAGATGATGCTTGCATCCTCCGCCTCTTTTCCCTAGAGGCTGCTTGGATTAACAGACCCCTGCAGTACGCTTTATGGGCGTAAAGAGAAAAACTTTGTCTCTGGTAAGTCATTACTTAATTTTTTTTTTTTCTAATCCCTTTTATTCCTATTACAAGAAATGTAAACTTTCCTTTTAACCTCTTCAGCTCTGAAAGGCCCTTCACAACCAGGCCATTTTTTGCGATACGGCACTGCGTTACTTTAATTGACAATTGAACTGTCCCATGACGCTGTACCAAAGTAATGTTGATGTCCTTTTTTTCCCACAAATAGGGCTTTCTTTTGGCGGTATTTGATCACCTCTGAGGTTTTTATTTTTTGCACTATAAACTAGAAAAGACTGACAATTTTGAAAAAAAAAATGTATTGTATGCTATAACACATACCCATTAAAAAAGAGTAGAAAAAAATCAAATTTCTTCATTAATTTAGGCTAATATGTATTCTGCTACATATATTTGGTTCCCAATAACCGTATATTGATTGGTTTGCACAAAAATTATACCTCTACAAACTATGGGATATATTTATGAAATTTTTATTACATTATTTTTACTAGTAATGGCAGTGATTAGCGATTTTTAGCAGGACTGCGAGATTGCAGCGGGCAAATCTGACACCACTTTTTGGGGACCAGTGACACTAATACAGTGTGCACTGTCACTGTACTAATGGCACTGGCAGGGAAGGGGTTAAAGCGTTTGTGATCCTGTTCCTTTAAAACATGTTATGCAGCACAGTGCTTGTGCTGTGTAGTTTGGCCCCTTGTATCACCTGCAATACCTGGTTGATCCTGTCTGGTTCTGCCCCCCCCCCGTACACTGACCACAGTTTATCATGGCAGCTAAACCCTGACACAGTGGTCAGTTTACGTGCCTCCGTCATCTGTTCTCTACCCCCCTGCCTATCAGCTCATGACAGTGCCTGTCCCTCCCCTCCTGCCACCTGCTGAAATTACTTTAAATTTTTCATTGAAATCCTCTGTATTTCCTAATGCTGTAAGCCCCTGTGTCTGTGTTTTATCAAAAAATCTTTAAAAAATGCCATTCTGTACCTGATTTCAGAGCGTCGCTCACATGACCAACCGCCTCTCTCCACCTCTTCTCCCGACTGATGTCAGCGGGGGATTCTCGGCCCCTCCCGTTGTAGCTGTCAGATCTAAAGAGGGGAGAGGCGGCCGGTAACATGAGCGGCACTCTGATATCGGGTATAGAACGGCATTATTTTTATAAAACACAGACACAAGGGCACACAGCGTTAGGGAAGATATCACCGTGGCTTAACAACCAATTTAACATCAGGGACAATGAAAGGGTTAAATATATTCCCTGGGAGTGCTTGCTAACTGTGTGGGGGATGCTTTGAGTGGGGGGAAGACGGATCCGTGTTCCTGCTTAGCAGAAACACAAGTTGTTTACATTCGTCTGCTGCTCCGGACCCGCAGATTCGCACATGCTGTGTCCAATCACAGCGGGAGCAGGTCGCCGGCAGCGTGCATGTGTGCCCCAACCCGAAGAAAAAAATCATGTACAGCTACATGATTTTGCGCTGAAGGGCCGCCCTGCCACAGTATATATGCGTGGGGTGGTCCAGAAGTGGTTAATCGGAATAAGGCATGACAGGTCCCCTCCTGCTGCCTGTAAAAGCAATCTAGCAGCTGAATAGTCACTAAGGTGGCTTTTACATTAGAGCAGGGGTGCCAAACTGCTGGCCCGCGATGCCCTCTGATGTGGCCCACCACCTGCTGCTCTGGGATGGCGGGTTTGGTCTTTCACAATAGGTGAAAGACAGGTGGCTTAAGCTGATGAGATTACCATCTGCTATGCGTTTCCCAGTGTTGAGCAGTCATGGCTGGTAATGTGCCATTGAGGCCTTTAACCACTTAAGGACCAGACGATTTTCCCCCTTAATGACCAGGTCATTTTTTTTGCAATACAGCACTGCGTTGCTTTAACTGACAATTGCGCGGTCATGCGACGCTGTACCCAAACAAAATTGACATCCTTTTTTTCCCACAAATAGAGCTTTCTTTTGGTGGTATTTGATGTAAATGAATAATCAATCGTTTACATGTGTTTGCCCATAGAAACAAATTGCTGTTGGTTTTTCATCCACCAACAAGTAGATGAAAAATGAGCAGACAGGAATGTCCATATGACTTAAAGATGGCTCTACATTGCCCAGTTTTTCTGTTCAGCCAGTCGGTGGAACAAAAGGAACCGTTTATCCCATCCACACAACTGATTTGGATGGGGAATCCTCCCTGCTGTGCTATTGTATTTTGACAGTGGGGACTCTCCCACTGTCAGAATACACAGATCAGGGCTTCAGACATTTTTTTTCCAACAGGTCTGTTCAGCACAAGTCGATCAATAGATACACCTCTGTTGAGCAGCGGAAGCTACACATGGATCAAAATTCTTCCGGCCCTCCTAAACAGGCTGAATTTCGATCCATGTATGGCCAGCTTAAGAATGTTTTCATTGTTTCATAATATTTCTGCTGGACAGAACAATCTCTCCCTCAGATGCAATGCTAGCCTGTGAAAAAAAGCTCGGAATAAAACAACATAAAAAAAGGACACACAATTTAAGTCCTAAATATTGCAAAACGTAAATATTTAATGCATTTGTAAATACGGTTTTTTGTATTGAATTGTCTGCTTTGGAGATAAATAGCATGTATTCTATTAAGGTATTCATGTATTTTCCACTTAGTGACCCCAGTTGGTTTAAAAAAAAAAAAAAAAATTCTTTGGTACTCAAAGTATTGTTGCTGAGATTTACATGTTTACTGTGAAATTGAATATTAGTCTTTTCTAGTAAAAAAGTTTTCTTGTAATCATTTTTTATGTTTTTCAACTTTTTTTTTTTTTTTTTAAGGGATGCACTGATACTGGTATCGCTGTCAGTGCCTATACCAAGCATTTTCGTGAGTATGGGTACTCGCGCAAACGCTCCCGATACCGAAACGGATACTTTACATTGCCATTTGCGGCAATACAAAATGAATGGGCGCAAATCGCACTGCAAAGAATGGCGTACACTGATTCCTGTCCAAACCGCCTTTTTCCCACTGTTCCCGTGTGTGTGTATATGTATATATATATATATTATAATATATGGGAAAAATGCCATCTAGGGGCAATTTAATAAAAATGTTAGACCTCACAGTACATAACTGGCCAAATGCAAAATCTTCATAGGTGTCCCCATCCTGCCAATGATAGCAAATCATGGCCACTGGAGGAGATGTATAGGCGGTCTGCTCCCAAAGCTGACATTACTTCCACCCTATACTCACGGGGTCCCGGAACTTCTCCAGCCCTGTGAGCACTTCCAGCTGCCGTGATTTGCTATCATCGGTGGAGCCGAAAAACCTATGAAGATTTTGCATATAGCCAGATATGTACTGTGAGTTCTAACATTTTTAATAAACTACCCACTAGATGGCAGTTTTCCCTTTCTATACACAGGAGCAGTCGGGGAAGTTGCATGCGATTCTATGCAGTGCAATTTGTGCCAATATTTTTTATGCAAATCGCACTGCAAAGTATCGGTATCGGTGAATACTTGACCAAAAGTATCGGTACTCATACTCACCAATAGTTTTAATAGTGCAACCCTAGTTTTTTTTGTTTTTTTTTATTCCTGTTTTTTTACTAGTTCTAGTTGTCTTTATTGCTCAGTCTGAGTGCAAATTGTATGCATTTAAAAAGTTGTGTGTTTTTTTTAATAACTTTACACAGCAACACAGTCCTACCAGTGGTATTCTTGGGGACCTCCAAATATGCAGTGCCGATTATGTGCATCATGTTGGGCATACTGGAAAAAGTATGGTGGTTTGAAGATGCCAACCAGACTGGACGGTGAGAGGCCGGGTCCGAATCGTAATAATATGGTATGTTAATGTACATCTTAAGTAGGTTTAAAAATAATCTCTGTATTTTGAAGAACCATGTAAATTCAAAATCCAAAGCTCAGCTTTTTTTTTACACAAATGTGGTATAACAGAAGGCTGTAAAAGTATATATTTTTGTTGTTTCCTATGCTTGCCCAAACCTTTACAAATATTTGTATTGACTTGAGAAATGTTTATTATTTATTATAGGTATTTATATAGTACTCACAATTTAGTGTACATTTACATCAGTCCCTGCCCTCGAGGAGCTTACAGTCTAAGGTCCCTAACTCACATTCATACAAACACATACTAGGGCCAATTTATAATGGAGCCAATTAACCTACCAACATGTCTTTGGAGTGTGAGAGGAAACTAGAGTGCCCATAGGAAACCCAACAGGCAGGCACAGTGAGAACATGCAAGCTCCAGGCAGGTAGTACCATGGTTTGGATTTGAACTGAATATGTTTTAGAGATTTTTTTGTTATGTTGGCCACATCCTTATATTGCAATCTTTATCAAGAATTGGGATTCCCCTATGTGGTGGGACTTTAAAGGCTTAAGAAGGTATTTGTTTTTCGTATAAAAATGTATAAATTTTATTAGATACAGTAAAATTGGGTACACACAACAATATTTAATATTCCATATAGTAAAGCGAACTCAGAATCATATAATATGATACATATAGACAAATCTTTATGTAGAGATTGCATGTTGTGTCCAACGCATTTCAGAGTCAACTAGCTGTTTATTCAGGGTCATTTTTACCATTATCATGATGTGATAAAATGTTCTAAACAGGTGGAAATGAAAAGCGATCATAAAAAAACACATGTGAAACTACACATTTGCCACGGTCCTCCTAGACCTTATGCCACTCCCCAAGCCAGTATGGACATATGGGGGGTAGGGAAGAAGAGGAAATGTGGTTCCTCAGCCAGAACGGGCCAGTCAGGTGTGCACTGAGACCACTTCAAATTGAAGCATAAAGCTCCCAAGTGGGTTTTTTGATAAAGGGTAGTGGCTTTTGTAAGTTTGGTCTGTGCTCTCCCTGCCATGCTTTGCCTTGTGAGGATTACCTGTAGACAGAGTGTTACTGTCTTGAAATAGATGACGCACGTGATCATCACTGTCACATTATATGCGCCTAATAGTAGCCTTACAATCTTTAGCATGATGTTCTGTGGAAGCACAGCATTTGAAGCAAACCTCAAATTTCTTTAAAAGCTCTTTGTGTTCTTGCAAGGGTTTCTTTCTGAAGCCAATACATTTCTCAAGTGGGTGTGGTTTGTTATGTATGGGACATTGGCAATTTGGGTTCTTGGCTTTTTTTCCCAATCAGTGTTTTCAGGTAATGTAGTTGGTGCAGGTAGAATATCAGTCCCTTTCAGAGACACTGGATCTCTGTGGTCTAGTGAACATGAGCTTGAAGGCCTTGGAGAAGGTGGACCGTTAGGGTTGCGCTGCCCAAAGGAGAAACTTGGATCATAGGTATATAGTCTGGTTGAAAAAAAGACTATCTAGTTCAACTAATAAAATATAAATATATATATATCTATCCAAAGAAAAAAAAATCATGCAATCCTTTCATTCTTAGTATCTGCAATTCTCCTAATGAACTCACAAAAGTAGGAGGAGGGAGAAAAGGAAACTATATCTCAGCATACCAGTCAATGTAACTAACTTTGTTTCACATGAATTTGTAGAAAAAGGGAGGAAACTTCTTTTTGCCCTTGTACCTTGATCAAAGTGATGTCCATTTTTTCTGTATACTGTACATACATTCCCATACTTTAAAAAAGCCTTTCGCTATTTTTGTCCACATTTTGCTTGAACTAAAAACAAAGAAAAAACTGCGCTAAACCCTCATGTTGTGTGATAGGGTATATGTGAAAAGACACCAAATTAAATATGGATGTATATATAAAATCATAAACAAAAACTATATGACACAAAAAACCCAATTAATACCAATCAATACCAAGTGCATATAGATCAAAAAGGTGCCAAAAGCACAAAATCGTGAAAATAAATAAATAAGCAACAAAGTCCTTAGACCAGAAAAGAAAATCTTCTAGGGAGATGGGAATAGTCCCCTGATAGCTCTTCATAGGGATCAGTGTATAAAGGTGGAAAGTGGGAAAAACACCCCTCGCAGTGATCCTCCACCGTTAAGAATACACGCTTACCAGATAGTAAGCTCAACAAGCTCCTAAATAAACCAAGGACCAGATAGACAGCGGGTATTGGAGCATCCCTCTATGTATCGTGGCAGATGGCAGGCAAACCAGGTACTTGCAGGACCTTGGCTTGTTGAAGGCCTTTCCAGAACATTGCCGTGTTTGATCAAAAATCCACTGATAAAAGCTCACCTGGAGTTTCCTGTCTCCATGAACACATGGAGACAGGAAACTCCAGGTGAGCTTTCATCAGTGGATTTTTGATCAAACACGGCAATGTTCTGGAAAGGCCTTCAACACGCCAGCCCCAGTTTGTGACTTGCGTTGTGGTAACCCCCCCATGCATGCCTGCGGTATACCGCTTGAGTGATATCCTGATGCTGGTTGGATACCTGGATTCAAGGTCCTGCAAGTACCTGGTTTGCCTGCCATCTGCCACGCTACATAGAGGGATGCTCCAATACCCGCTGTCTATCTGGTCCTTGGTTTATTTATGAGCTTGTTGAGCTTACTATCTGGTAAGCGTGTATTCTTAACGGTGGAGGATCACTGCGAGGGGTGTTTTTCCCACTTTCCACCTTTATACACTGATCCCTATGAAGAACTATCAGGGGACTCTTCCCATCTCCCTAGAAGATTTTCTTTTCTGGTCTAAGGACTTTGTTGCTTATTTATTTATTTATTTTCACGAATTTGTGCTTTTGGCACCTTTTTGATCTATATGCACTTGGTATTGATTGGTATTAATTGGGTTTTTTGTGTCATATAATTTTTGTTTATGATTTTATATATACATCCATATTTAATTTGGTGTCTTTTCACATATACCCTATCATATACCCTATCACACAACATGAGGGTTTAGCGCAGTTTTTTCTTTGTTTTTTTATTCACATTATTGTGTGTGTCGCACATTTGAACTGTGGCTTTTTTTGTGTTTCTAGCGCTGTTTTTTTTTGTTTTTTACTTGAACTAAAACTTGTACAAATGCACTAGAACACATACAATTTCTCAAATTTAATTTAAGTACGTATATGAATGGATGCAGAGCAAAGCGGTATGAATGGGTCTTTTAAAGGATAAGTTCACAATTTGTAACATGTTACAGCCATATTCAGGGTGTAACATGTAACAAGTTGCAACTGCACAGCCCCCCCCTCCCCCAGTGTTCTGTGAATGGGAAAACTACGAGTCCCGACAGCCTTTGCAATTGTCTGCTTGTAGTTCTCAATAAACTACTAGGGCGCAGTTGATCGCTTTAGGTAGTTCATTGAGCTTCCTGTCATTGTATAACTGCCTGCCCGTAACGGAGGTATGGGCAGAGAGCTACACACAGTCTGCATATTTTTTTACTTGCAAAAATCTTTGAAGCATGGAGCCAGCGTTACTATCTCCAGCTTTTAGGAGATTCTTCAGCAGCATGTGTGGGGAACATGCACTCCATCAAGGGGAAATAAAAAGGTCATCTCACAGCAATGTCATGGTGGTCACCAGGACACAAAGTCAGGGGCAAATATGATGCAGACAGAAGCCAAATCCCTATAATTTTAACTTTCTGCACTCTATCCAAAAATTAAGAAAAAAAAAATAACAACTGTGAATCGAGTTTCATATTGTGTTGCATAATTATTGGCTTTACAAAGATAGTTTTTCCTCCTGTGTCTCAGCGATTTTATTTTCTCTTTTCACATAACAGAGTCCTCATGGTCTCCCTATGAGAGCCAGCGGAAGCCCAAAATTTGCAATGAAAACACGACAAGCATTTTATCTACATACTACAAAGCTGACCAGAATTGCTAGGCGGATATGCCGGGATATCTTCCGCCCGCAGTATGCTGCAAGACATCCGTACATGCCCATCAACAGTGCTGCTATCAAAGCAGAGTGTAGGTATTTTAACAACTGAAATAACATCAAATATGTTTTCATTATGTCTAGTGGGTGCTACATGTATTAAGTTTTGGGTGGCAGCCTAGTGAAATTAAGACAGAAGGTGGACCTTGTTATCACATGTTGGTGTTAATTTTTCAAAGTGGAGTTCCGCCTGCAAAAAAAAAAAATTAAAGTCAGCAGGTACAAATACGGCAGCTGCTGACTTTTAAAATAAGGATACTTGCCTGTCCAGGGTGCCCGCAATGTCCTCACCCGAAGAAGACCCGTCCCTCAGCTCCGGGTGGAGGTGCCGGCATCTTAAGGGAATCAGGAAGTGAAGCCTTGCAGCTTCACAGCCTGTTTCCCTACTGCGCATGCGTGAGTTGCACTGCTCGTTCTGACTGGTCCCTGCTGTGTTCTTGGACCTGTGTGTCTTCCAGAAGACTTTGGGGGGAATAGAGGAGGGGCCGGACATGGCGTAAATCGTCGCGGATACTGCGGCGATCTTTTGCCAGAAGTGGGAGCAAATACCTGTATTACACCGGTATCTGCTACCCCCTGAAAGGCGCCAAATGTGACACCGGAGGGGGGGAGGGAGGAACCTAATAAGCGGTAGTTCCATTCCTGGGTGGAACTCCGCTTTTAAATATTATTCCTGTAATATGGTTAGTTACAAAAGGAATTACAACTTTTTCAAAAGGGAGTTTTCAAGCATGGATGCTAAAACAGAACAGTCCAAAGGATAAAATTGTGTCAATTAAATGTAATTGTTTCTCTTTATATATAAAAAAGATATAGCTTACACCAATTACTACAGCTGTTCATGTTTTTTTCAAACAAGCCATAGTTTGATCCTAAGAATTTTAAAGAGTTTTTCCAACCACAACATGTTTTTGTTTTGAAAAAAAGTGGGGAAGGTTTAGAATTTCTATGGGCCTTTTTGTTCCTATCCCATTTAGGAAAATCGCTCCCTCACTTGTGGTAACATTGACTGCATAAGTCCAATTCTCCACAACACGAGTAAAATCCTTCCTGAAAAAATTATTACTGTACATGCTCCTATTATAGATATCCCCCATCTCTTCCTGTCCAATAGACCTCTGGGTGGTGAGGCAATCCTGCACAAATATGGACACTACAAACATGCCAAGAGGCAGTCTGAAATTGAGACTAAGGTAAACAACATGGTGAGCACCCCTGGAATTCATCTAATCTTTCTCACAAACCACTGAAAACGGACTTCTCGTCCTAATGGATAAATTAGACTATTTGGAAAAAGGTTCAGCTGAACGATTTAAGAATTTTTGGCCTCCCAGACTCTGACCTCTCAAGTGAGCTACCAAGATTTACAAATCCCATTTGTGATGCTAAGAATAGACATCGTTTTGAAAATATAAAGAGCCCACTGCCTGGAGACACTTAGGTCAGGTGCTGAAACACTACATTTTGTGATCGATACCTGGACTTTGCCGACAGATCACAGATCCTTACGGTGTGTAAAGCACAACATAATCCTGACTGCAGACAGCTGCAAGCTCCTAGTGTTTTCCGACTACGCCATGGATCTGCCAAAACAAAGAAAGCCTTTAACCACTTGAGCCCCGGACCATTATGCTGCCTAAGGACCAGAGGTCTTTTTCCAATTTGGCACTGCGTCGCTTTAACTGCTAATTGCGCAGTCATGCAATGCTGTACCCAAACGAAATTTGCGTCCTTTTCTTCCCACAAATAGAGCTTTCTTTTGATGGTATTTGATCACCTCTGCGGTTTTTATTTTTCGCGATATAAACGGAAAAAGACCGAAAATTTTGAAAAAAAATGATATTTTCTACTTTTTGTTATAAAAAAAATCCAATAAACTAAATTTTAGTCATACATTTAGGCCAAAATGTATTCGGCCACATGTCTTTGGTAAAAAAAATGTCAATAAGCGTATATTTATTGGTTTGCGCAAAAGTTATAGCGTCTACAAACTAGGGTACATTTTCTGTAATTTACACAGCTTTTAGTTTATGACTGCCTATGTCATTTCTTGAGGTGCTAAAATGGCAGGGCAGTACAAACCCCCCCCCAAATGACCCCATTTTGGAAAGTAGACACCCCAAGGAAATTGCTGAGAGGCATGTTGAACCCATTGAATATTTATTTTTTTTGTCCCAAGTGATTGAAAAATGACAAAAAAAAAAAAATATATTTACAAAAAGTTGTCACTAAATGATATATTGCTCACACAGGCCATGGGCCTATGTGGAATTGCACCCCAAAATACATTCAGCTGCTTCTCCTGAGTATGGGGATACCACATGTGTGGGACTTTTTGGGAGCCTAGCCGCGTACGGGGCCCCGAAAACCAATCACCGCCTTCAGGATTTCTAAGGGTGTAAATTTTTGATTTCATTCTTCACTGCCTATCACAGTTTCGGAGGCCATGGAATGCCCAGGTGGCACAAAACCCCCCAAAATGACCCCATTTTGGAAAGTAGACACCCCAAGCTATTTGCTGAGAGGCATATTGAGTCCATGGAATATTTTATATTTTGACACAAGTTGCGGGAAAGTGACACTTTTTTTTTTTTTTTTTTCATAAAGTTGTCACTAAATGATATATTGCTCACACAGGCCATGGGCATATGTGGAATTGCACCCCAAAATACATTTAGCTGCTTCTCCTGAGTATGGGGATACCACATGTGTGGGACTTTTTGGGAGCCTAGCCGCGTACGGGACCCCGAAAACCAATCACTGCCTTCAGGATTTCTAAGGGTGAAAATTTTTGATTTCACTCTTTACTGCCTATCACAGTTTCGGAGGCCATGGAATGCCCAGGTGGCACAAAACCCCCCCAAATGACCCCATTTTGGAAAGTAGACACCCCAAGCTATTTGCTGAGAGGCATGGTGAGTATTTTGCAGCTCTCATTTGTTTTTGAAAATGAAGAAAGACAAGAAAAAACATTTTTTTTTTCTTTTTTTAATTTTCAAAACTTTGTGACAAAAAGTGAGGTCTGCAAAATACTCACTATACCTCTCAGCAAATAGCTTGGGGTGTCTACTTTCCAAAATGGGGTCATTTGGGGGGGTTTTGTGCCACCTGGGCATTCCATGGCCTCCGAAACTGTGATAGGCAGTGAAGAGTGAAATCAAAAATGCACGCCCTTAGAAAGCCTGAAGGCGGTGCTTGGTTTTCGGGGTCCCGTACGCGGCTAGGCTCCCAAAAAGTCTCACACATGTGGTATCCCCGTACTCAGGAGAAGCAGCAGAATATATTTTGGGGTGTAATTTCACATATTTCCATGGCATGTTTGAGCAATATATCATTTAGTGACAACTTTGTGCAAAAAAAAATAAAAAAAAAATTTGTCTCTTTCCCGCAACTTGTGTCGCAATATAAAATATTCCATGGACTCGACATGCCTCTCAGCAAATAGCTTGGGGTGTCTACTTTCCAAAATGGGGTCATTTGGGGGGGTTTTGAACTGTCCTGGCATTTTATGCACAACATTTAGAAGCTTATGTCACACATCACCCACTCTTCTAACCACTTGAAGACAAAGCCCTTTCTGACACTTATTGTTTACATGAAAAAGTTATTTTTTTTTGCAAAAAAATTACTTTGAACCCCCAAACATTATATATTTTTTTAAAGCAAATGCCCTACAGATTAAAATGGTGGGTGTTTCATTTTTTTTTTTTCACACAGTAATTGCGCAGCGATTTTTCAAACGCATTTTTTGGGGAAAAAACACACTTTTTTAAATTTTAATGCACTAAAACACACTATATTGCCCAAATGTTTGATGAAATAAAAAAGATGATCTTAGGCCGAGTACATGGATACCAAACATGACATGCTTTAAAATTGCGCACAAACGTGCAGTGGCAACAAAATAAATACATGTTTAAAAGCCTTCAAAAGCCTTTACAGGTTACCACTTTAGATTTACAGAGGAGGTCTACTGGAAAAATTACTGCCCTCGATCTGGCCTTTGCGGTGATACCTCACATGCATGGTGCAATTGCTGTTTACGTTTGACGACAGACCGCCGCTTGCGTTCGCCTTAGCGCGAGAGCAGGGGGCGACAGGGGTGCTTTTTTTTTTTTTTTTTTTTTTTCTTTATTATTTTTTTGCTTTTTTAATCTTACTTTTAAACTGTTCCTTTCATATTTTTTTTTTTAATCATTTTTATTGTTATCTCGGGGAATGTAAATAATCCTTATGATAGCAATAGGTAGTGACAGGTACTCTTTTTTGAAAAAAATTGTGGTCTATTTGACCCTAGATCTCTCCTCTGCCCTCAAAGCATCTAACCACACCAAGCTCAGTGTGATAAAATGCTTCCCCAATTTCCCAATGGCGCTATTTACATCCGGCGAAATCTAAGTCATGAAATGCTCGTAGCTTCCGGTTTCTTAGGCCATAGAGATGTTTGGAGCCACTCTGGTCTCTGATCAGCTCTATGGTCAGCTGTCTGAATCACCGGCTGCATTCTCAGGTTCCCTGTTGAGACAGGAGAGCCAGAGAAAAACACGGAAGACGGTGGGGGGGGGGGCATTCCCTCCCACGGCTTGTAAAATTAGCCGCTAGGATTGCTTTTACATGAAAGCCGACCGCTGGCTGAAAAGAATGATACCAAGATGATACCTAAACCTGCAGGCATCATTCTGGTATAACCACTCAAAGTCGTGAATGGCGTACCTGAAGACAAAAAAATGGTTAACAATGGTTAACAATAAAGCACAGTAAACATTAAAGTATAAATAATTACATACCTGAAAAACAAACATGATAAAACATAATAACAATAACAATAAAACATTGCAGAATAGAATACAGTAAAAAAGAGCAGAACAATAGAGAGAGAGAACAGAGAGAGAGAGAACAATAAAACGACAACTATTTTTTTTTATTTCATATATATTGTTTTTTTTTTACACTTTTTTTGTAACTAACTTTTATAACTGTAACCGGTTCCAGGTTCGGGTCTCTCAAAATGCGATGGCATCTTGGGAGACCCTGTGAAAGTGTGCCTAGTATGTGCAATGCTGTACCCTACGCTAATACTCAACTAGTGAATGGTAGCGTTCAAAACATTCACCAATGCAAAGACCAGGATTGTCAGGACAGGAGGGACAATAATAGCGGGTGTCACGCCTATATCCGCGCTTGCTGCAGATACAACATCTTTTTGGGGGGGTTCGTTGGGTAGGGGTACTCGGGAGGACATAAAAATGCCTCTCATGCAGCCGACTGCATTTGGTTGGGGATGTGAATGGGGGAAGTACGGGCGCTGCAGAAGTGGTGGGTTCCCAATTAGGATTGGCGAATGCAGCAGGAAGGGCATTATGGGCACAACGGGCCTGTGTTTGTCTTTTTGGTGTCAGCGGGACACTACTTGTGCTTGCCACCTCACCAGCTTGAACTGCACTTATGGGACTCGCCACGTCACCAAGTGTTACTGCAGTGCTGGTTTGACTACGACCGGGGTGTACTACGCCGCTGGTGCTTGCCAGTTCCCCAAAACGCTACCAAAAAAACTGTTAGCGATCGCAGGGATCAGGCCTGACTCTGCGAACGCTGCAGTTATGCGTTTAGAGTTTTGTAAGTGACAGTGATCGATCGATACTGCACTTGGGTGGGCTGGGCCGGGCGGAGGGGCAAAATGCAGGTGCTAGCAGGTATCTGGGCTGATCCCGCTAACACTGCGTTTTTGGGAACCCTAAACTGCTGGTGACGCTAGTATAGATCAGATCGGATCAGATATTGATGCGATCAGATACTATACCACTAAGGGAGGTGTACGGTGCGTGCGTGGGTGTTAGCGGTACTGGCGCTAACCTGACGCTGCCTGGGGCTGGTGCTTGCCAGTTCACCAAAATGCTACCAAAAAAACTGTTAGCGATCGCAGGGATCAGGCCTGACTCTGTGAACGCTGCAGTTATGCGTTTAGTGTTTTGTAAGTGACAGTGATCGATCGATACTGCACTTGGGTGGGCTGGGCGGAGGCGCAAAACGCAGGTGCTAGCGGGTATCTGGGCTGATCCCGCTAACACTGCGTTTTTGGGAACCCTAAACTGCTGGGGACGCTAGTATAGATCTGATCGGATCAGATATTGATCCGATCAGATACTATACCACTAAGGGAGGCGCATGCTACGTGCGTGGGTGTTAGCGGTACTGGCGCTAATCTGACGCTGCCTGGTGCGACGCATATCACCGCCGGGCGATCGGGGGGCTAAACCTTTATTCGGTAATAAACGGCGGGTGCCCTGACACTATAAAAAATAAACGAACTAACCAGCGTCAACCGTAACGGTTATACGGTGATCAGTGGTGAAAGGGTTAACTAGGGGGCAATCAAGGGGTTAAAACATTAGGTAGTATATGGGGGTCCCTGACGCTATAAAACGCTGATGGCGAACCTAAATATTTACCTCACTAACTAGCGTCACCAGCGACACTAATACAGCGATCAGAAAAATGATCGCTTAGCGACACTGGTGACGGGGGGTGATCAAGGGGTTAAAACTTTGTTAGGGGGGTACCCTAGACCTACAGGGGGGTAACAGTAACTGTGCTAACACAGTAACTGTCACAAACTGACACCTAGCAGTAATCAGAAAAAAAAAAAAAACTGCTGGTGTCAGTTTGTGACGGGGGGGGGGGGGTGATTCGGGGGGGATCGGGGGGGGGGATCGGGGTGTTTTGTATGCCTGGCATGTTCTACTGTGTGTGTAGTGTTGGTGCACTCACTCACATACCTGTCTTCTCTCCTCGGGACGGAACGGAAACTACCGACCCGAGGGGAGATGACATCACTTCCTTTGCTGCTGTTTAGCATACAGCAGCAAAGGAGTGTTCCCATTGGCCGGCGGCGATCGCGAGGGGGGGGCAACGAACGGATGGCCTCCCCCTCGTCTCTGATCGCTGGGGGACAGAACGGGACCGCCTCGGGCGGCGGGGGGGGGGTCCGATTGGACCCCCCACCCGCGGGAGGCAAATCACGTACATGTACGTGATTTTGCCTGCCCGTGCCGCCTTGCCGACGTACATCGGCGTGAGGCGGTCCTTAAGTGGTTAAGTCTAATATGCCTAAAGCTGGTCCGCAAACTTATCATTATTATTATTATTATACAGAATTTATATAGCACCAACCGTTTACGCAGCGCTTTGCAACATAAGGGCAGATAGTACAGTTACAATATAATTTAATACAGGAGGGATTCGAGGGCCCTGCTCGTTAGAGCTTACAATCTAAGAGGGAGGGTCCAGAGATACAAAACGGTAAGAACTATGGGGGATGAGCTGAAGGTGGAAAGTAAAAGTACAGTTGTAATGTAGAGACGGAATAGGCTTCTCTGAAGAGAAGAATTTTCAAGGATCATCTAAAAGAGGAAAAAGTAGGAGATAGTCGGACAGATTGGAGTAGGGAGTTCCAGAGGATGGGAGAGGCTTGGGAGAAGTCCTGGAGGTGAGCATGGGATGAGGTGACTGGAGCTAGAGAGCAAGAAGTCTTGAGAGGAATGAAGAGAACGATTGGGTTGGTATTTTGAGACTAGCTTAGTGAGCTGGGGCAGAGTTGTGGATGGCTCTGCAAGTTATTGTTAGTATTTTGACTTTAATTTGTTGGGTGAGCCAGTGGAGGAATTGGCAGAGAGGGATAGGTAACCTGTCTATGGTCAATGATGTGAATCATGCCTTTTAACTCTGTTTTAATGTACAGTAAGTGCACTACTTTTTATAATAAATGAAACGTTTGTACAATACTGTACTATGTGGAGCCTGTTTCTTGCATATATATCTTAAAACGAAAGAAGATCTGTTTGGCTTGACATCCTGAAGCATTTGTTTGCCTTCCATTGCTGTTTTGCTGCCTGGGGTCACCTGAGTGGATATTCAAGCCATTGCCAGTGGATCTGGCTACTGGCCAAGCACTTTTTGACCACCCTGAATAAGGGTGGTCGCTGGCCTTCTAGTAAGCTTCCAGTGAGATTATACCTCAGTGTCATGTTTGCAATCTTTGGATTTCCTTTCCACTCAGCATGGAACTCTGTTGGGACTTTCCTTTATGAACACTTTTTTAAACTGATTTATTCATTTGCATATATTGGCCGTTATTCATATGAGTTTGATTTATCACATAGGGATTTATTTTGTTCACTTAAGCTATCATGCCTAGCGCTGCACTTTCTTGTTTGTTCATTATACATGCCTAATATCAAGGGTATAGTGCTCAGCTGCTAATATTGGTTGCAAGCACAGATAAACACTTTCCTTTTTTTTGCATTAAAGGTGTAAAATCAGCCTAGTTTAACCGCCTTCCACTCCCTACAGTGCCTTGCAAAAGTATTCACCCCCCTTGGCATTTTTCGTGTTTTGTTGCCTCACAACTTGGAATTAACATGGATTGTTTGAGGATTTGCATCATTTAATTTACAGAACATGCCCACAACTTTGAAGATGTTTTTTGTTGTTTGTTTCACAATAAAAAAAAAAAAAAATAGGACAAAATAACAGAAAAAGTTAATGTGCATAACTATTCACCCCCCCTAAAGTCAAAAGTTTGTAGAGTCACCTTTTGCGGCTATCACAGCTCCAAGTTGCTTTGGATAAGTCTCTATGAGCTTGCCACATCTTACCACTGGGATTTTTGCCTATTCCTTCTTGCAAAACTGCTCCAGCTCCTTCAAGTTGGATGGTTTGAGCTTGTGAACAGCAATCTTTAAGTCTGACCACAGATTTTCTATTAGATTGAGGTCTGGGCTTTGACTAGATTCCAACACATTTACATGTTTCCCCTTAAACCACTCAAGTGTTGCTTTACCAGTGTGTTTAGGGTCATTGTCCTGCTGGAAGGTGAACCTCCATCCTAGCCTTAAATTACACACGGAGTGGTACAGGTTTTGCTATCCCCACAGCATCATGCTGCCACCACCATGTTTCACTGTGGGGATGGTGTTCTTTGGGTGATGTGTTGGGTTTGCCCCAGACATAGCGTTTTCTTTGATGGCCAAAAAGTTAAATTTTAGTCTCATCAGACCAGGGCACCTTCCTCCATACATTGCTCAAAGTAATGGCTTTCTTCTGGCCACTCTGGCATAAAGCCCAACTCTATGGAGTGTACGGCTTATTGTCGTCCTATGTACAGACAAAAAGAGAGGACAGATGGGAATCCCGCCTATTCAAGATAGTAGCGATCACCGAAAAAGAATTCATTCGGTGAGTGCTACTATCTTGAATAGGCGGGATTCCCATCTGTGCTCTCTTTTTGTATATACAGTGGGGACGGAAAGTATTTGGACCCCCTTAAATTTTTCACTCTGTTATATTGCAGCCATTTGCTAAAATAATTTCATTTCATTTTTTTCCTCATTAATGTACACACACAGCACCCCATATTGACAGAAAAACACAGATTTGTTGACATTTTTTGCAGATTTATTAAAACAGAAAAACTGAAATATCACATGTTCCTAAGTATCCAGACCCTTTGCTCAGTATTTAGTAGAAGCACCCTTTTGATCTAATACAGCCATGAGTCTTTTTGGGAAAGATGCAACAAGTTTTTCACACCTGAATTTGGGGATCCTCTGCCATTCCTCCTTGCAGATCCTCTCCAGTTCTGTCAGGTTTGATGGTAAACGTTGGTGGACAGCCATCTTTAGGTCTCTCCAGAGATGCTCAATTGGGTTTAAGTCAGGGCTCTGGCTGGGCCATTCAAGAATGGTCACAGAGTTGTTGTGAAGCCACTCCTTTGTTATTTTAGCTGTGTGCTTAGGGTCATTGTCTTGTTGGAAGGTAAACCTTCGGCCCAGTCTGAGGTCCTGAGCACTCTGGAGAAGGTTTTCGTGCAGGATATCCCTGTACTTGGCCGCATTTATCTTTCCCTCAATTGCAACCAGCCGTCCTGTCCCTGCAGCTGAAAAACACCAACACAGCATGATGCTGCCACCACCATGCTTCACTGTTGGGACTGTACTGGACAGGTGATGAGCAGTGCCTGGTTTTCTCCACACATACCGCTTAGAATTAAGGCCAAAAAGTTCTATCTTGGTCTCATCAGACCAGAGAATCTTATTTCTTACCATCTTGGAGTCCTTCAGGTGTTTTTTTTAGCAAACTCAATGTGGGCTTTCATGTGTCTTGCACTGAGGAGAGGCTTCCGTCGGGCCACTCTGCCATAATGCCCCGACTGGTGGAGGGCTGCAGTGATGGTTGACTTTCTCCCATCTCCCGCCTGCATGTTTGGAGCTCAGCCACAATGATCTTTGGGTTCTTCTTTACCTCTCTCACCAAGGCTCTTCTCTCCCGATAGCTCAGTTTTGCCGGACGGCCAGCTCTAGGAAGGGTTCTGATCATCCCATACGTCTTCCATTTAGGGATTATGGAGGCCACTGTGCTCTTAGGAACCTTAAAGTGGTGTTCCACCCTAAAAAAAAAAATAATACTTACCTCTAAATGCCTGTTGCTAGGGGGTCCCTCGTAGTCTGCCTCTTCCAGTGCCTGGGCTGGTGACATCACTTCCCCCTCGGCACAGGAAGGACTCGGCTCTGCTCCCTCCCTCCTGTCAATCATCTGGGACCCATTACAGGTCCCAGGTGACTGAGCGGCCAATCACGGCGTGCGGCGCCGCTCGCGCATGCGTAGTGGGTGCCAGGCTGTGAAGCCACAGCCCAGCGCCCACAGTTGCAATGCCAGCGCTGCTGAACGGAGGGGGAGAAGAGCGGGTCAAATGATTCTACACCACACCACACCTCACTTCACTACTTCTCAACCCTATAAATTTAAATTAGGTTAAAAAATTAAGTAAAAAAAAAAAAAGAAAAGGAATAACCCAACTCCAGGCCATCCACAGGGGATTAGATTAGAGTATTAAATACTAAATACAGTGAGGAGGGTGGATAGTATTTATAGGAGCTAGAGAGTCTTTAAAAAAAAATAAAAAGTTGCCAACACCACACCTATTGATTGGTAATATGCAATATATTACATTTATATTTATTTATATATATATATATATATATATATATATATATATATATATATATATATATATATATATATATATATATACAGACCTCAGAACATAGCCATTCTAAGAAAATATGAAGGAAATTGGCATGCAGGAGAGAACAATGCTAGCAGGAGGAGGATTGATTTCTATAAATTCTTGCAAGTCTAGCTGGAGTGATGTAGATTTTTTATAATGGATTAGATGGTCCCTAGCTGACACCACTCTGGTAAAAGGGACCTACCAGCTATCATCTCCATCCAACCTCAGTATTCCATGCCAATATAGATTATTGCATTATTATTATTACATTATTGCAACAGGGTCCACTCCCTGACAGTTGTAAGAATCGAAATAGAGCAGTATTAGGCAGATGATACAAAGTATTGAGCTTGCTGAAGGTCAACAGCGTCCCATTTCTAACTACGCTTTTGAACGTTCTGATTCTAAACCTGGTCCATTAAATGGGATCAGGATAGGTGTAAAAATGTTCTAGATTTGGGTTTTTCCACAGCGGAGTGTGTGGAGAGGCAGGTGGGGGCCCAAACTATGAGCAATACCCCAGGCTTTAAGAACCGAGCATGAAGCAGGTTAGTTAAAAAGGGGATTTTGGACCCCTATGTACCATAAGGGTCAAGGCCTCATAGAAGCCAACAACCGCCATCTCCAGAGATACTGTGGCATTATCAAAATGAGTCATTAACCAGCAATGAGCGAATACAAAAAAGCAAAAAGATATTTAAAATAATTGGGTACTGTCAAAGCCCCCTCCCTGCCATTGCTGCGATGCCCATTTGCCGGGCCTTGGGTGTCTGGTCCAAGGTCTCAGGAACCTTGAATCTATGCTTCTAGATTCTGCTGTCTTCCAAACTTTATGTCTGAAACATGTGTCTTTGGCCTCTCTACTATGCTGACAGGCTAGTGGATAATATTTGCCAAATATCCAGAATCAAACTCCTTTCTGTGCATATATGAACGACCCTTTAACTCAAATGTTGGTCTTCTTTCATACTGGGATCCCTAGACAAATTTTATCAAGGAGGTCACCAGGGAGTAAAGTAAACTTCTGGACTTTGGAAAGTGGTCTCCTTATCCCGAGGTGTTTCAAGACCTCCGTTACAGGTAGGGATGCCAGATGTGTACCCTTTAGCTTCCAGGTTCAGTAATAATCTGAGCAGGTTTGACTCCCAGTCCAGGAATCATCTTGCTTTCACAGTGGATGTCCTGGTGACTCAGTGGATCAGTTCAACCTGATCCTGAAACTCCTTCATTGCCCACTCTGCAGGAATGAGATGGAAGTGCATTGCATGGATTCTCATCACACAGTACTAGCCCAGCCAGACACTGCATAAGTAGATTGAAAAAAGACACAATCTAGATCAATAGAAAATAGGGTGAATAAATGGAAAACCACCATATACAGAATCCCATTCCCACAGTTGATCCAGAGGAAGGCAAAATAATCCTTATAAATTATGGTCCAATTTGCTCAAGCGGGGAAAATTTCTTCCTGATCCCACATAAGGCAATTGGATATTCCCTGGATCAGCAATCCCTAATGGTATTACCTATAAATTCTAATATCTGCAAAGAGTGCCCCCTTGTCCTTTTGTGATGACCTTGAAGTGACCTACACCAAGCTCACTATATGGACCACTTATGTATTTATACATGGTGTATTTGGACCCTGTCAGACTCCTAGCAGACTCTCCATGGATAACCACCCTATTTTTCATTTGCTGTCTTTAATGGCCTGATTGTTAAAGCTAAGGTTCTGAGGGACAGCGGTCTGTTTGAGTAGGTTATTCCTATGCTTATAAAAGCCTGAAAATGTACTTCTCCTTCATATCTGGAAAGCATCATTTCCATGATGCAAAGTACTCTGTGGGACGGATACTGTCTTTTCTCCAGTATGGTCTAAATCCGTATTTGGCCTTGAGTAACATCAAAGGTTAAACCTCAGCCCTGGAGGTTCTTTTTCAAAGACCGCTTGCCTCTCACTCCTTCCTTTTGTACAGGGTGTTGCTCACATTATTTTCCCTGTATGTACTCCAATGACACCATGGTATCTCTTCTTGATTCTGCCATTTCTTCCGAAACTGCCCTTGGAACCTATCGTCTATAGCTCTGTCTATATTTATCTAACAAAATTGCCTTCCTCATGGCCATCACCTATGTGAGGTGAATTTCTGAGTTCGTAGCGTTAACCTTAAAGAACTATTTCTTGTCCATTGCACAAAGGCAAGGTTATCTTGACACCCAGAGTATGTGAACCCTCCCCTTGTAAAACAACTGTCAGTTTAAAATAGAAGTGAAAGGTAAAACTTTTGTGTTTTACATATAAAAAAATTCTACCTCCCTATTTTTTCCTTTATTTAGAAGCAATCACATACCCTTTGTTCTCAGCTGCATAAGGAGCTCAGAGAGCTAGGGGAGGAGAAACCTCAGAACACAGATCTTTCCAGTGAATGGTGGAGACGGGGGGGGGGGGGGGGGAGTGTGTCAGCATAACCCATCTGTTCTTGTGATCCACTCCTACTATTGCTTTGCTGCAAAACTGTAACGGTTACCGAATGCAGGCATACAGCAGGAATGACCTAATTGGTGAGTTACACTAAAGGAAGTAGAAATCTGTACAAGTATGATTTAAGTAATAAACCTCAAAACCGTATATGTACAAAAACATACTGTATACCATTCCAGTACTTAAAGTACAAGCTCACTAAAACCAGAGTCCAAAAAAAGTCCAATGATATGTAGAGTGGAATGGCCAGGTGATTCTGTAACTCCTGGATGATTTAGGTAGTGAGACAAAATCCCATCCAACAGCAGCAAACCGTATATAAGGCAAGCAGTAACCAAGTGATAGAAAACTCTTAACTAGCATGCAATATATACAGATGGAGACAGGCTGTCATAAACTGGGCATGCCTTGCTTGCAATGTGGCACCATTTACATTAATCTCCTCGGACCATGAGGGATGAACATAAACCAACGAAAGGTAAAGTCTGCATTATTCACAGGCTATTGTATTGCTTTTTGGCTCAAAAGCTGAACTTCCATCCCAACAGAAAGTGAGGGGAAACCTTCCAATGGGTACATCCCATGATAACGTTAGATGATTTTCCTTTACTTTGAAAATATTTGTTCTCTTTTGCTGTTGTGACTTAACAGGAAGCGAAGAAAACGTGTTTTGGCTGGAGACGCACTTTAAAAGGATTGTAAAGTCCTTTGTAAAATTGTTTTAGCTATATTTGTGGAAAAGATCAGCTTGATATAAATAATCCAGTATGTGTAAGTGTAAATATTCTAAAAATGTTCTTTTCCATTGAGGGACACAGCATTCTTTTGGCTTATACTGCCTAGGTAATTCTGTCACCTACAGGATGGTTGGACACTAGCAAACAAAAAAATTGTGTGCTATCCTACGCCCAGCATGCCTCAGCTTTTTTGCTGAGCAATGTTTTCTCCACTCTGCTAGGGACAGTCTGACATGTTTGCTGCCTAAACTTTTTCTTCAATCACGATTTCTGCTACATTGCTTCTGAGCTGGGCTCATAATGCACCTATCCAGGTCAGCCTTTCCTCAGCCTTACTTTGGGCCCTGGACTGGACATTGCTGGATTATCCAGGAATGTGACATTTGGCCACTGGGTTATGCATTGTGGTACCTTCCAGACTTGCATGTACTGATAAGTTATCCATGGATTGCTTTGTAGGTCAAGAGCCATGACATTGGTTTAGTGTCACCTTGTCTCTGAATAATTTGTGCGTGGGCCTCGCCAAGCAACAGGAGCCACAAGGGGAGTACCACTGGGCACCTATAAAATTTGCCATTTTCTGTTTTTCTTCAGACACTTGCATTTTCCCCTCTTTCCTGCCAATCAGCATTAAAGAGGCACCTTCCTGCTGTTGCTTTTTACTGCAGGAGATTACTGGAACTCTCATCAGTTAGTCCCTGCTGCCCGCCTATATTGACTTGATTACCTTCAACCACCATACACCTGATACCCAAGTATCCGGGTTCATGAGTATCTGAGGCCTAGCCTCATGCCCTGAGCTTGTTACCTTCTGCCTTGCAGTGCAACATGTCTTATTCTAAACACATGGGGAATAGTCCCACTGTACTGGGTACTCCCAGTCCCCTCTCCACTAATGGTTCTGGGGCTATTTATAGTGTCCTCTCGAGAGGTACCTGACACAGCCTGGAATTAGGCCCTCTGCTAAATTTAATACCATCCTTGCTGTCCTCCTTAGAAATGCTGGGCATGGCTGCTTCCTCCACCTACACCAGAAGTCAGTCTTTGGCCTTAAAACTTGAGGAACAACCCATAGCCTTTACCAGTGCTGTTTAGTTTAGGCTCCTTTTAAAGCGCTTAAATTTGCTGAGACCTTTCTGGTGCACCCACTGTTTGCAGTCTAACATTATGGAGACTGCTGGAGCAGGATTTCTGCCCCAATCCTTGGCCAAAATGCTTTCAGGAATATTAACTCCAATCTGTTAATAGTTGTCCTGGCACCCATCATAGCCCTGATGGTCCAGACTACAGAGGTTAAGCTGAGTCCTGAACTTTCAGATGTCAGCACTGGAATTAACTCATCACTTGGAATATCTGAGCCCAGTCCTAGACACAAGTCAAGCCAGACAGATTCACCTGGCATTGAAGAACATGCTGTCCCTTGCTTGGTGACCGAGGAGAGTTTCTCTGGATTCAGGAAAGTTGCTCCTGCACTGGCGTACATCAACTACCACAATGGAACCACAAGTCTCAAGAGAGGTTAAGCAGATCTTGCCCTGGTAGTGCAAGCAAGAGGTGTGCCACTCTAGGTGAGATAATTTAGTGAATTGCACTCCACACAAGGGTGCTAGCCTCGGTCTGCCTGCCATAGAATACAGGTGTATGTATACAAGGAATAGCTGCACACCAAGACAGCATGAGTCAGTTTTATTGCAACATCTCAATAGTGTAACATCTTTCACTACAGGAGAGTAGCAAGTACAGAGGTTGACGTGTTCACACACTTTCATTGTGCTTACTCCTAACCCCAGGATGCTCCACTGACACTCCTTAAATAATCCCTCCTCACACCTGCACAGGTGTGGGTGGTGTCAATAGAGCCACCCCCTATCCTAGCTGTTTTGTTTAAAAACAACAGCATCAAGTGACCATTAGACATTACCCATCCATATATACAAATCATTAAATGACACATAGAAAAAATGTGTATGGAAGAAATAATTTTGTGTGTATATATTATGTATGTATATATGATACGTATGATGGGTCATGCAATGGAAAACAAAAATACAGCTAAATATAATAGGACCTTGACTGAACAAACATAAAAAAAGTAAAGTACTGGAATATACACAAAAAATGTATATAAAAAAAAGAACCATACAAAAATAATTTCTTACATGGTAATAAACCACAACCAAAAAACAACAAATTGCCAGAACACATTTTTGAGAAAATCTAAAGAAAATGAATATAGAAAAAAAATATTAATTCTTGAAAAATATATCCCCAAAGAAAAAAAAAATCACAAAATAAATATATATGGAGACTAATAAGTACAATAAAAATGTATGCAAACCATGGAGAATATATCCATCATGGGAAAGCTAATATGTAAAGTATACATATAAATATAGACTACAACTAAATACTAAAAGTGGAGTTCCACCCAAAAGTGGAACTTCCACTCATCAGATTCCTCCCCCCCTCCGGTGACACAGTTGGCACCATCCAGGGGGGAGGGGGGTACAGATACCTGTATATTACAGGTATCTGTACCCACTTCCGGCATAGATAGCCCCAGAATCTGCGGTTATTTACGCCACTTCCTGCTCCCTCCCCGCTGCCTGCTGGGAAACACACGGGTCCCAGAGACAGCAGGGACCATCCGTATTGTGATGCGTGACTCGCGCATGCGCAGTAGGTAACCGGGAAGTGAAGCCGCACGGCTTCACTTCCTGATTCCCTTACCGAAGATGGAGGCGGTAGCACCCGAGGACGGAGAGACGGTTCGGCCTCGGGTGCCGACATCGCGGGCGCCTTGGACAGGTAAGTGTCCATGTTTTAAAAGTCAGCAGCTGCAGTATTTTGGCGGTGTTCCGCTTAAACATTTCCTTCCATGGAGACTCATTATGAAAAATGTTCTAAAACTATGTATATACATACAGTGCAATATGGCAGCCTGGTGTATTTGGTGTTCAGAACGTCTCCAAACATGCAATTTCCTGTTTGGGTGATTAACTCTGCACTAAGATGCAGGTCAGGTTTTAGGCATCCTTTGCAGCAAAAATGTAATTTTTGGTGAGATACTCCCAAAGAGTTAATCACTTCTTAAGGGATGCAGACACTGCAGACACTGCAGCTTTTCTCAGCAGAACCCTGAATCAGCTGAACAGCTGAATCAGCTCCTTATAGTAATTTAGTCACTCCCATTCAGAATTACTCAGTACATGACATGATCTAAAATAACTATTACTTCCTAAGAGAAGATGTACCTACGTTAATCACCCAGAAGGGATTTTTTTTTTTCTCAACAAAAGTGGAGTTATTTTTTATAGTTTATTCCCTATTTTGGACTCTTCAATCAACTTCTCACTATTTCAAGTACCACAATAGAAGCATTTTGTGTGGATCGGTAAAACCCTGGGAGCCAGACCTGGACCCCATGACGTAGGGACAGCTTGTATTGTTGCTTTGATCACTGGATCCTGTTTTGGTGCTCACCTGGACACTTATTGAAATACGTGTAGGCTGCTGCAGTGTACTAAACAGGTCCAGGGCCATGGTCTATCCCTATGGAACCAAGACCCCTTCGGGGGTATGTCCACTGTGACGGTAAAGCATGGACCCTGTATGGGGACCAGCAATGTGGACAGGTAAGACGGGCTCACCTGATATCTCTGACCATTAATGTAGCCCTATAGCAAGTACCTCCATTACTTGTTTTACTTTCTATTATGTGTTTCCCAAATAGCATTTTTCTAACATGTGATAACTATCAGAAAAATGGCAAAGTGTTTGGAAAATATTTACATGGTCACCCTGTATCTCTGAACTTTACTATAAAAAAACAGGACTATGTTTGGAATGTATTCACTTTACATTGTAAACTTATTAAACCTGACGCTTAAAATATAGGTAGGGTGGTAGGATCATGGGAGGAAACCAAGGGGGTGCGTCCTTTAAAATTTTTGTCATTAAACAATAACTGCTCAGGTTTGTCTATAATGAGAAGATGGAGTTACCAACATCCCAAATACTATTGAAGTCTAGAAGAAAAGGGGTGGGGCAAGTAGGATTTTCCTGGTACCGTCACAAGACATTACAACAATATTGTTAAAACCAGTAAAGTTTATTTTTACATAGACTCAACATTCATTTTAAAACACTGGGTGTTGCACATTAGTTCCCTTCTAAGTGGTCCTACAACCTCTGTTAGAGTCCCACTGAGAATGGTAAGTGTCTCCAGTCACCGTATGAACGTTAAAGATCAAACTCTCAACATGGTTTGCGGGTTCCCAGCTTCTTCAGGAGAGCAAATTAGGAGAACAGGAAGACTAAACACTAAAAAGAATAATAGAATATGTAGGTATACAAATAACACGTTAGAGACAAAGGTAGATATCCCATATATTCTATGAATGTTATAGGCATTGGAGATAGAATAACTATCTTGAGGACTGGGCTTGCAAACTAAAAAGGCATCGGGGCCAAAGACAACCCTGGGCGAGCATGGGAGCACATCCAAAAGGGTTACCTGTGTAAACTAGGTGGAATTATAATCAATTAAATGATTAGTCAAAGTAAATGACCAATAAAAATAAGTGTTAGAACATACATACCAAGTTCACATTTTCCAATGTATAGGCAACACACTTAAACAAAATCACAAGTGATATGTAGACGATGGGAAAGATGGCCCTGATGCCTCTTTAGTTTGCTAGCCCAGCTCTCAAGGCAGTTATTCTATCTCCAATGCCTATAACACCCAAAGAATATATGGGATATCTACCTTTGTCTCTAACGTGTTATTTGTATACTTACATATTCTATTATTCTTTATCGTACATCACGGGACACAGAGCACCATAGTAATTACTATGTGGGTATATAGGCACCTTCAGGTGATGGACATTGGTATACCCAATACAGGAAGTTCACTCACTATAAAACCCCTCCTCCCAGGAGTACCTCAGTTTTTTCGCCAGTGTCTAAGGTGTTGGTCACGAGTATAGATGTGCTCTGAAGATCTCCACTGGAGGGATCCTTACTCGATAGACTGGATCCATCCAAAGTGCCACTAAGGCCAAGGTGGATGGTACCCGGCCTCGCATACAAAGCACAAGGTTTTGCCTGTAAAGCCTCTCTATGCAGGGCTGGACCCCGGGGACCCAGGGCTTTTTGGTCATACTTGCATTACCTAAAGTTTTTCCTGGCGGGGTGCTATACAGGTCCAAGGTAGTTGAACCCTGAAGAAAAGGGACCTGGTCCTTGAAGGTTTGTTAACACAGCCCACCGTGATGGGTGAAGTTTGGATCTGTCTGTTACAGCAGTATCCTGCAGCGAGGATAAGGTAAGGGAAGAAGCCTAGGAACTGCAAAAAGTCCACCAGTGTTTTTTTCTTCCATGAGTAAAATGTTGTATGCCTTAAAGTCTCCACTAGAGGGAGTAAATGCACATACCTTGGTACATTGCTCTCAGTCAGCTCTGTGTCCAGCTAAAACAGCATGAAAAAGTTGGCATGTTCCTCTCTCCCCTGGGGGAACTAAGGGGCACCCCCCGGGGGTGCGGTGCCAGCTCCCTGTGCTGTATTTACTTTACAGCTTTGCATGCCTAAATGGAGTCAGTGAAAGATTCCCCACATAGCCATGTCAATGTTGGCTATGTCCTGCCATCGCCCCAGCCCTTGTCCGTACCTTTTTTTTTTTTTTATGATCAGGCGATCATAGCCTCCACCTGAATGCCATCTGCGCATTAAACTGCTGTTCATTTAAAATAAGGAGGGGGGGCAGGTTAGTGGCGAAGGGGCATGGCTTAGGCACGGCGCCGTGTGTGGGATGGTGTGTCCACGTGGAGCACACGGCGCAGACGCTGGGGATGGCGAGCAGAGCTCGCACCTGAGCATTTAAACAGACACTTCTCATAACAGAAGATCAGATGAACTCAAGAGATGGAAGTCTGACACACAGGACACAGGAGCGCTGGGGCACGTAAGGGATGCATGCAGGCATTTCCAGTACAGGAAATACATTGTTACTTAGCACAAGCTGAACTTTATAGTGGCTTTGTATTGCTAGACTATTGCTCAGCAAATAGTGCATTTACTTAGTGCCTCTGCTTTTGTGCTTAGCACTATGACTTCCAAAAAAGAGACCACAAAAAAAGGTACCAAAAATTCCACCCCCAGGCGCTGGGAACTCCAGTCGTGCCTCCACACTGTCATCCCCCCTGGAAATACCAGATATGGCAAGCCCAGGGTGAGTCATTGGAGCCAATTGCTTCTCACATATCAGCCCCTGTATACGTGACTGAAGATGCATTTTCCTCCGCCCTGCGGGGCCTAGAAGGATGATTAGCGACTTTAATCGCATCCAACAGGATAGGAAGCGCGCTAGATCCCCCACCTCAGACCCCCTACCAGGGGAACAGTGGGTACAGGATGAGGTGTTACCCTCAGTCGATCAGGAGGAAAGGCAAACCGATGACTCCTCTTTGCAGAAGACAACAGTGGATGAACCTCTTTCAGCCTCGCAATCTGAGAAATTGCTGGTACAATCTCTTACGGAGATTGTTCGTTCCTCTTTCAAACTATCCATAACGGAGTAAGCAGAAAGTTCTGAACCTTTAGGTTCCTTAAAACCTTCATAGCCAATTCATGCGTTTACTGTCCATGCTTTACTAGAAAAACTTATGCTGAATGGAATCACCCGGATAAGCATCTTCTCCCTCCGAAGAGATTCACAGCACTTTATCCCATGGAGGAGAAATTCACCAAAAAATGGAATGTACCAGCAGTTGACGCTGCAATTTCCAGTGTGAACAAAAGTCTAACTTTTCCAATAGACAATGCACAAATGCTTAAGGATCCAACAGATAAAATCCTCTTTTTCCTTGGCAGGGGCCGTTACTTAGCCTTCAATCGCTGCAATAGGCATCTGTCAGTCCCTAAAGGACCAGTTTAGATAGGCCCTTAAAGAGGTCCCTGCACAACAAGCCCGGGAATTGGCCGAACTACCAAAAGCATTATGTTTTGCCATAGACGCCATGAAAGACTCTATTCACTAGGCGTCCCGCCTTGCGATTGTGCTAGTACACGTGTGTAGGATCCTATGGTTAAAAAATTGGTCAGCTGAAGCACCTTGCAAAAGGCTTCTGACTGGTTTTCCCTTTCATGGGGATCGGCTATTTGGGGATGATTTGGACAAATACATCCAGATGATTTCTAATGGGAAAAGTACTCTTTTGCCAGTCAAAAGAAAGTATAAACGCCCTTCATTTAAGCGGACTCTTTCCCCTGCACCAGGGGCTTATGGCACAGAAAAGGGCAGAATTCCAAAGCCTCATTATTAAGGGGCGCCCCCCCCCCCCTCACCAGAGTGAGGGGAAGACTTGTGCATTACTCAAAAGTCTGGCAAGAGGAAATTCAGGATAGATGGGTAATCTCCACGGTGTCTCTAGGTTACAAACTAGAATTTCGGGAGTTTCCACCGTCTCGTTTTCTGAGGTCAAATGTTCCCAAAGATCCAGGGAAAAGGCAATCTCTGTTTTAGGCACTAGACCGCTTACTAGCTCAGAGGGTGATCATACAAATCCACACAGAAGAGCAAGGTTTGAGGTTTTATTCAAACCTCTTTACAGTACCAAAACCGAATGGAGATGTCAGACCCATTCTAGATCTTAAGAATCTAAATCCGTTCCTGAAGATCCGCTCCTTTCGCATGGAGTCGATTCTATCCTATAAGGAGGAGAACTTCTGGTGTCTATCAACATCAGGGATGCATATCTGCATGTCCCTATATTTCCCGCTCACCAAAGGTTTCAAGGTAGAACAGCAGCATTTTTAGTTTGTAGCCTTGCCCTTTGGGCTAGCTACTGCACCCCGGGTGTTCACAAAAGTACTGGCCCCACCTCTAGCCAGGTTAATAGCACAGGGCATAACAGTCTTGGTGTACCTAGACGATATATATTGCTAATAAACCAGTTGACTCGTTTGCAGCAAAGTGTACGCATTACAACCAGTTACCTGGAAAATCTGTGTTGGATTCTCAACCTAGAGAAGTCTTTCTTAAAACTGCTAAAAAGGCTGGAGTATTTGGGCTTGATCATAGACACAGCCCAGAAAAAGGTGTTCTTGCCTCAAGCAAAAATCAACTCCATAAGAGAGCTGGTGTGGATAGTCAGGTCGAAAGGAGAGCACTCCATTCGCCTTTGCATGAGGTTGTTAGGAAAGATGGTGGCTTAATTTGAAGCGGATCCCTATGCCCAGTTCCATTCGAGACTGTTGCAAAACAGTATCCTGTCTGCTTGGAACAAAACGATTCAAGTTTTAGACTTGCCAATGCGGCTGTCCCCAAGGGTGTCTCAAAGCCTCAGTTGGTTACTAACCCAGAATCTGCTGAAAGGAAAATCCTTCAGACCCATTATCTGGAAAGTGGTAACGACAGATGCCAGCCTTTCAGGCTGGGGAGCAGTACTAGAGAAGACAACTGTCCAGGGACAGTGGTCAAGAACCAAAAGAGCCTTGCCTATCCATATCCTAGAGATTCGGGCAGTGCGTCTGGCTCTGAAGGCCTGGACTTTCAGGTTACGGGATTGTCCTGTCAGGATCCAATCTGACAATGCCACAGCTGTGGCATATGTCAATCACCAAGGGGGCACCAAGAGTCTCGCAGTGCAGACAGAGGTGAACCATATTCCAACTTGGGCAGAAAGGAATGTTCTGTGCCTCTCGGTAGTCTTCATTCCGGGAGTAGAGAACTAGCAGGCGGACTACCTTAGTCGCCAGCAGTTATTCCCGAGGGAATGATCCCTTCACCCCGACATTTTTCGAGCTCTTTGCCAAAGATGGGGGACTCCGGACGTGAATCTTCTGGCGTCCAGATTCAACATGAAGTTAGTCAACTTTGTGTCCAGGACAAGGGATCCACTCGCATGCGGAATAAATGTGTTGGTGACCCCGTGGGATCAGTTCTCACTGATTTATGCATTCCCCCCTATTCAGTTGCTGCCAGGACTAATGTGCAGGATCAATCTGGAAAGAAAGCTGGTAATTCTGGTAGCCCCAGCGTGGCCCATAAGGTCTTGGTATGCAGAAATCGTAAAGATGGCGGTGGAGGATCCATGGTCCCTTCCACTACAGTCAGACCTTCTCTCACAGGGGCCCGATATTCCATCCTACCTTACGAACGCTAAATTTAACGGCTTGGCTATTGAAACCCACATTCTGAAGAAACATGGGCTTTCCGGGTCAGTTATCTCTACCATGATTAATGCAAGGATCCATGGTACATGGTCCCTTCCACTACAGCCAGACCTACTCTCACAGGGGCCGATATTTCATCCTATCTTACGAACGCTAAATTTAACGGCTTGGCTATTGAACCCCACATTCTGAAGAAACGTGGGCTTTCCGGGTCAGTTATCTCTACCTTGATTAATGCAGGAAAGCCAGCTTCCAGAACTATATATTATAGCGTATGGAGGGCTTATGTTTCCTGGTGTGAATCCAAGGGTTGGCACCCTCAGAGATATATCATAGGCAGAATTCTTGCCTTTCTACAATAAGGGGTAGAGATGAATGACTAGGATTGGTCTGGTTCACAGTCAACACCCAATATACAAGGCACCTCATCCCAAAACAGTATAGGGACAAGAGAGAACAGAATAACAGGGACTTTAACGGTGCCAACAAAACTTAGGAAATGCTTTCATATTAAAAATATAAATTTTATTGGTACAAAAAAATGTTTGAATAAAGCAAATTCATTACACTTGATACATCTCTTCTTACAAAAGTTATAAAAACAAGGTGGATAAGAGATAAGTAGTTTCAAACCATATTTGAGAAAAATTGCACACTAGCCCAACATGTTTCGCTATTTGCTTCTTCAGAGGACGTGCAATTCAGAGAAAAATTGGTATGACAAACTAAACAATAAATAAAGAGAAAAAAAGCAATTTAGATCAAATGCTCATTGAGTATTGGTTTATAGCATAAAAAAATGTACATTAATGTAGTATGGTGGCCAGGATTACACTGCAGATCAAATGAACACAACCACTCACTCCACACCGCCAACGAACACGCCAACCGGATGCGAGAGCTCACCTCTAGAGGTTTCCCAGCACAGAAGGGAGACGGTCTAGGTAGTGGTCATAGAGGGTAGAAGGATCGGGCTGTAATGTGAAACATGGGATATTAGGGAATAATATAGAGGGATAAATGGTGTCTAACATAGAGGATAAAATTAGAGAAACATTTATTATTAAATTATAATTGACACATTGTAGGGGGACTAATGTCTCATAAAGTTTACTTACTTTATATGGTTATAATCGATTGAGTAGGAATTAGTAGGGATAGGACTAATTCTGAAACATCTGCAGACTAACGGCATAGAATTAAGTGCTAAGGAGGATGCTATAAATAAATAAAGAGAGAATATGGTTCAATTAATATATAAATAGATAGTAGCCACAGTGGAAAATATAGCAGACAGAATAACGGTGCAGTAAACCAAGAAGTGATTAAATAATGGACCAGTGATTGCATTGATGCAAAAGACTATGTCTCAAGGAAATCAAGGATTGCAGGTATAAACGCTTAGAGTGCTCCTCACTCTGAAAAATAGTAAGAGTTGTGATTGGCCAGTGCAAAAGGTAGGTGAATATATAGAGCGTATTTAAATAAAGTGTATAGCATACCTGGAAATATGTGGTGATATAAACGCCAGCTCGGTGGAGCCCGATCCTCCGGCTCTGGCTAAAGTGAACAGCCAGACAAGCCGGTCTTATCTACTCTCCACCGAGCCAGCGTCTGACGTAATCGGCTCGATGCGGACGTGAACCGCGCCAGCGCGAAGCGCCAAAAGGAGCCTCCAGACTACAATGCCCAGGGAGCATAGTAGTCTAGACCGTCTCCCTTCTGTGCTGGGAAACCTCTAGAGGTGAGCTCTCACATCCGGTTGGCGGTGCTATTTGTGGGGTGAGTGGTTGTGTTCATTTGATCTGCAGTGTAATCCTGGTCACCATACTACATTAATGTACATATGTTTATGCTATTAACCAAAACTCAATGAGCATTTGATCTAAATAGCTTTTTTTCTCTTTCTATATTGTTTAGTTTGTCATACCAATTTGTCTCTGAATTGCACGTCCCCTGAAGAAGCAAATAGCGAAACATGTTGGGTAGAGATGAAGTTGGCCTTGAGTACTATTAAGGGCCAAGTCGCAGCTTTATCGGTCTTTGTCAGTGTCACAAAAACAGCCATTTGAACCGATACAGCATATTCCCTTAGTCCTTCTGACAAGGAAGTTGGTGTTCTTTGTTGCTATATCCTCAGCAAGGAGGATTTCGGAATTGGCTGCTCTGTCTTGTAAAGAGCCATACTTGATTATTCATGAAGACAGAGTGGTGTTACGCCCTCGTCCAGATTTTTTGCCAAAAGTGGTCTCAGTTTTTCACCTGAACCAAGATATAGTCCTGCCATCGTTTTTTCCAAAACCATGTTCCAAGGTAGAAAAGTCACTACAGGCAGCGTCAAAATCCACTGTCGCCAAGTGGATTCAGCAAGTTATAATTCAGACTTCTGATTTAAGGGGTAAAATTTCACCTGGTCAAGTCAAAGCGCACTATACCAGGGCGGTTAGTGCTTCTTGGGCAGTGAGTCACCAGGCCTCCATGGCTCAGATCTGTAAGGCCGGAACTTGGTCTTCAGTACATTCATTCACCAAGTTTTATCAGGTGGATTTAAGAAGGCATGAGGATATCGCCTTTGGGCGCAGTGTGCTGCAGGCAGCAGTATAGGTCCTCAAGTCTGGGGGTGCCCTACGGGTTGTCTCTCCCTCCCCTCAAATAACATTGCTATGGGATGTCCCACATAGTATTTACTATCGTGCTCTGTGTCCCGTGATGTATAATAAAGAAAATGGGATTTTTATAATAGCTTACCTATAAAATCCTTTTCTTGGAGTACATCACGGGACAAAGAGGTCCTGCCCCTCTTTTTGAGGTTTAAGTATATTGCTTTGCTACAAAAACTGAGGTACTCCTGGTAGGAGGAGGGGTTATATAGCGAGTGAACTTCCTGTATTGGGTATACCACTGTCCATCACCTGAAGGTGCCTATATACCCATAATTACTATGGTGCTCTGTGTCCCGTGATGTACTCCAAGAAAAGGATTTTACAGGTAAGCTGTTATAAAAATCCTATTTTTCAGTGTTTAGTCTTACTGTTCTCCTATTTTGCCCTCCTGAAGAAGCAGGGAACCCGTGAAACATGTTGAGAGTTTGATCTCTGACGTTCATATGGTGACTGGAGACACTTGCCATTCTCAGTGGGACTCTAACAGAGGTGGTAGGACCACTTAGAAGGGAACTAATATGCAACACCCAGTGTTTTAAAATGAATGTTGATTCTATGTAAAATTAACTTTACTGATTTTAACAATATTGTTGTAATGTCTTGTGACAGTACTGGGAAAATCCTACTTGTCCCACCCCTTTTCTTCCAGACTTCACATTTTTGTCATTATCAATTCACCTGAAGGTACCAGCCTATTACCCAAGAAGGTCTAGGGTGTGATGGTAGATCAGACCGAAGGATCCTAAAGGAGCTCACCAGGCGTCTCTGGTGTCCATGAGAAAAGAAAATAGAGGGAGGTGGGAGAGCCCTTCTAGTGTACTAGATTAATTCAGAAACAAGAAGAAAATGCTTCCACAATAAAAGGATACAACTGTTGAGGCTGCGGTCACCCAACGGGGGGGGGGGGCGGGACGACATGTGGCCTTTGTGTGTGGGGGGAGAAAAACTGTCTCCACGCATGGTCAGTATGGTCACTCTCTATGCCTCTGTCAGTCCCATCCTTAATTCTCTGTGGGGTTTTCAGGTGGGTGAACAAATGGATAAGAGAAGTCAGCGCAAAAAAAGCCCATCTGTGGTATGATTGGCAGAGGTTCCTGAAGTGGTTATTCAAAGGATAGGCATGAGTCGTCTGCTTTAGTAAAACATCCAATTATTTTATTTCACTGAATACAGTAAAACACGTTTCGTGGATATGCATGCTTGTATGTGTGGATGCGCAAAGAAAAAATTGTAGCATTTGGAACTGCTACATTTATTTTATTATTTGCACAATTCTCTATCGCATATTTGATTTGCTTTCTGTACGTTTTAAGTTTTTTGAATGTGGTTGTGGTTTTGAGTTCTATTAAATACCTTTTGTAGCCGTGACAACTTTTTTTTTTTTTTTTTTTTATTTCGAAACAAATTTTTATTGAAAATGAATGCAGTATTTAGGTCGACAAAATGGTAGTCGTACAATGAGAAAATTGTATAACAAAATCAGTGTCAAAACAAGACATAGCCAAGGGTTCCCAGTTGTGGTACATCACATATAGAACGGTGTGAAGCTGAAGGTAGGTATCAGGTTAACCAGACAAGTGGTGTGGTACGGGTATGAAGATACAGAAGCCAGGTGAAGGATATGCCATATGACAGCATTTTACCCACAGACACCTGCTTTATTGCCTTGAATCTAAGTCCTTGAAACATGTTTTATACGATACAGTAATTGGATGTTTTAAAGTGGTTGTTAAGCCACTGTCTCATCTTTATATAATCCCCTCTGTCAGATAAAAAGCTTCATCCTAGTGCCCGTGCTTTATAAAAAAAAAAACAATTTCTATCTCTTTTAACTGCATCTCCCTGCAATTAGATGACTCCAGTCTCTCAGCTCTCCCGGTGTGTTATCTCCACTGGTGCAGGGCCGAGATTCCCTCGCTGACGTCAGCCAGGTAGGAGGAGAGGAGCTGAGAGCCTGGAGGCACGTACGCTGACAAAGGTGTGTGGTCTCAGCAGCCCTGATATAGCGTGGTCAGCGTACAAAGGGGAGGGTAGAACTAGCAGGATAAGCCAAGTATTTCAGATGATAGAGGGAGCCAAAATACACAGCATAAGCACTGTGCTGTATAACATGCTTTAAAGGGGTTGTAAACCTTCGTGTTTTTTCACCTTAATGCATCCTATGCATTAAGGTGAAAAAACACCTGGCAGTGACCGGCCCCCTAGCCCCCCGTTTTATTTACCTGTGCCCTGTACTTCCCTCGGCAAGAACACGCTGTCCCTCTCTCCACAGGGTCCCTGCTCTTGATTGGATAGATTGATAGCAGCGCAGCCATTGGCTCCCGCTGCTGTCAATCAAATCCAACGATACGGGGCCGAAGCCGGCATGCGTGTCTATGGACGCAAATGCTGGACTCGGGAGCATGCCCGCAAGGTACCCCCCCCGGCAGAGCAATTCTCCTAGGGGGTTATCTGATGTGGGGAGGAGCTACCAGAGCTGCCGGGGGACCCCAGAAATGGATGATCGGGGCCACTCTGTGCAAAACGAGCTGCACAGTAGAGGTAAGTATGATATGTTTGTTATTTTAAAAAAATAAAAAACGAGTCTTTACAATCACTTTAACCACTTCCCTACCCAGCCATAATAATATGACGTCCACAGATGGAATCTCCCATCCTGGGTGGACGTCATATGAGGGCCTGGGATTCCCGGCCGTCTAGGGGGCGCGCGCGCCCGCCGCGTTGCTCGGGACCCGGTGCGTGTGCCGGGCACCCGCGATTGCCCGTTAACCGGGCCGGACCGTGGATCTGTGTGTGTAAACACACAGATCCACGTCCTGTCAGTTGTGAGGAGAGCGATCTGTGTTCCTAGTACAGCGGAACACTGATCGGTCTCCTCCCCTTGTACGTCCCCGCCCCCTACAGTTAGAAACGCTCCCTTAGGAAACATATTTAACCCCTTGTGTCCCCCTAGTGGTTAACCCCTTCACTGCCTGTCACATTTACACAGTAATCAATGCAATTTTATAGCATTGATCGCTGTATAAATGTGAATGGTCCCAAAAATGTGTCAAAAGTGTCCGATGTGTCCGCCATAATGTTGCAGTCACGAAAAAAAATTGCGATCGCCGCTTTTACTAGTAAAAAAAAAATAAATTTTTTTTTAAAAATGCCATAAATCTATCCCGTATTTTGTAGACGCTATAACTTTTGCGCAAACCAATCAATGGCGATTTTTTTTTTAACCAAAAATATGTAGAAGAATACGTATAGGCCGAAACTGAGGGAAAAATTTGTTTTTTGTTTTTTAAAAATTGGGATATTTATTATAGTAAAAAGTAAAAAATATTGTGTTTTTTTCAAAATTGTCGCTCCTCTTTTGTTTATAGCGCAAAAAATAAAAACCGCAGAGGTGATAAAATACCACCAAAAGAAAGCTCTATTTGTGGGGAAAAAAGGACATCAATTTTTTTCTTTGGTACAACGTCGCACAACCGCGCAATTGTCGTTTAAAGTGCGACGGTGCTGAAAACTAAAAATTGGCCTGGGAAGGAAGGGGGTGAAAATGCCCTGTATTTAACCGGTTAAAGGAACAGGATCTTTATTTTTATTTTTTTGGGTTAACAAACACTTTAACTCAAGCAGACAACTCATGCCTATCCTTCGTAATAACTGCTTTGAGCGCCTCAGCCAGTCATACTACTGATTTTTGCACTGACTCCCCTAGTCTAGTACCCAGGGTCTATGAATATGAAGCCGGTTTCCTATACTGTACTCCAATGTATGTAATTTACAAGTAAGTTCAAATTAATTTTATCCTCAAATAGGGGAATAGGACTGAATTTATTGAATTACATATCTACAAGTTACATAGATTATCCATCTAGGTCAAATAAATAGAATAAAACATCTATATACACAATCCTATATCCACAATTAATCCAGTATAACACAAACAAGCATCCCCAATAAAGCATGATCCTTTTTGCTCCAGCAGTGGGGAAAAAAATCCTTGCTGATTCCCCCTGGAGGCAAATTCGATATTCTCTATTTTGTGCATGTGGGGATGCATTCAACTCCTTTGTTAAAAAAAAAAAAAAATCAGAACTTGTTCTTGAGGCAGTCTATTCCACATTTTCACAGCTCTTACTGTGAAGAAGCTTTTAAATATGTGGAGGTTAAATCTCTATTTTTCCAGACATAAAGAGTGCCCCCATGGTCTCTGTAATGACCCTAAAGTATATAACTCTACACCAAGTTCACAATATGGTCCACTTACTGTATGTGTTATACATGGTAATCACATTCCCCATGAATCACCTCTTCTCAAGAGAATAAACTCAGTTCAGCAAATCTTTCCTCATAGTTGAAAACACTTTCTCCAGTTCACTGATATCCTTTTTTTGAACTGGTGTCCAAAAGTGAACTGTACAATCCAAATGAGTGTTTACTAATGACTTGTACAGGGGCAACATTATGTCTCTCATTCTTGAGTCTATATCTCTTTTTAATACAAAACCGTATTTTGCTTGCTTTAGAAACTGCAGCTTGGCTTTGCATGCTATTATTAAAATGGTTCTAAAGGCTCAAGGTATTCTCATTTCTGTTCTGTGTCCTTTAATGACAATATTGCCTACCAGATTAAACCTTGGAGAGCAGCCCTCAGCTTTTGTAAATGTTCTATCTTAAAACTAAGTGTTTTTATCTTTCCAGTATGTGATTGTGGTTTACAGTTAACATTAATTGAAATCATGTTATGGTCACTGCTACTAAAATGTTCTTTTATGTGAACATCAGTAACAAACTGCAATGCTTGCCTTGGAGACTCTCTTATGGGAAATTGTCTCCTTGCACCCATTCATTCATCATAGCTATTCTGGATGACGGTTCCCCCATAATAATACTTTACCTTACTGACTAGAGGTTTCTTTTATACATCTGCTTGAGCTTAAGAGGTCCAGCAGTTACAGTGCATCTGGAAAATATTCACAGCGCCTCACTTTTTCCACATTTTGTTATTTTACAGCCTTATTCCAAAATGAATCAAATTCATTATTTTCCTCAAAATTCTACAAACAATACCTCATAATGACAAGAAAGAAGTTTTTTTTGAAATCTTTGCAAAGTTATAAAAAACCAAAAAAATCACATGTACATAAAAAAGTATTCACAGCCTTGGTCATGACACTCAAAATTGAGCTCAGGTGCATCCTGTTTCCACTGATCATCCTTAAGCTGTTTCTACAACTTGATTGAAGTCCACTTTGGTAAATTCAGTTGATTGGAGATGATTTGGAAAGGCACACACCTGTCTATATAAGGTCCCATGGTTAACAGTGCATGTCAGAGCACAAACCAAGCCATGAAGTCTAAGGAATTGTCTATAGACCTCCGAGACAGAATTGTAGCGGGCCGCCCGGCCAAACTGAGTGATCGGGGGAGAAGGGCCTTAGTCAAGGAGGTGACCAAGAACCTGATGGTCACTCTGACAGAGCTCCAGTGATTCTCTGTGGAGAGAGGAGAACCTTCCAGAACAACAACCATCTCTGCAGCACTCCACCAATCAGGCTTGTATGGTAGATTGGCCAGACAGAAGCCACTCCGCCATAAAAGGCACATGACAGCCCATCTGGAGTTTGCCAAAAGGCACCTGAAGGACTCAGTCCATGAGAAAGAATATTCTCTGGTCTGATGAAACAAAGATTAAACTCTTTGGCCTGAATGGCAAGTGTCATGTCTGGAAGAAACCAGCCACCACTTATCACCTGGCCAATACCATCCCTACAGTGAAGCATAGTATTGGCATGCCATGGGGATGTTTTTTAGCAGCAGGAACTAGGTGACTAGTCAGGATTGAGGGAAAGTTGAATGCAGCAATTTACAAAGACATCCTTGATGACAACCTGCTCCAGAGCGCTGTGGCCTTCAGACTGAGGCAAAAGTTAATCTTCCAACAAGACAAAGACCGTAAGCACACAGCCAAGATAACAAAGAAGTGGCTATGGGACAACTTTGTGAATGTCTTTGAGTGGCCCAGCCAGATCCCGGACTTGAATCCGATTTGAACATCTCTGGAAAGATCTGAAGATCTGGATGCTTCCCATCCAACCTCATGGATCTTGAGAGGTCATGCAAAGAAGAATGGGAGAAACTGCCCAAAAATAGATGTGGTATGCTTGTAGCATCATACTCAAAAAGACTTGAGGCTGTAATTTGTGCATAAGTATTGAGCAAAGGCTGTGAATTCTTGTTGTACATGTGAATTCTTTTTTCATTTTTTATTAATAAATTTGCAAAGAATTTAAACAAACTCGTTTCACATTGTCATTATGGTGTATTGTTTGTAGAATTGTGAGCAAAATAATGAATTTAATCCATTTTGGAATAAGGCTGTAACATAACATAAAATGTGGAAAAAGTGAAGCGCTGTGAATACTTTCCGGATCCACTGTAGTTGGGGCTTCTATAAACTGTACCATAAAATTGTCTTGTAATCTGTTTATAAATGTCTGCCTGTTCCAGCAGTGCCATTACTCCATTTCAAGGTGGTTAAAATCCCCCATTAATCTCACTGTCCAAGCCCTTGCAGCCCTTTCTATTCATAGCTGGCCATAAATGGATCACAATTTGGCCAGTTCAGCAGTCTCCTCTATCTATGGCTGTTCCTGTTCATGAGAAGTCAATCTAATGATCAACTTCCTAAGAACAGGCTTGTTTAAAAATTTTTGTTCGATCAGCGCTGCAGGACTGATCAGTGTGTGTGTGTGTTGATTTTTTTTGTTTTCACTTTTTTATTATTAATATACACCCATGCTATTCTTTATACCTTCTGTTTGCCTTGGAGAACATCAGAAATGTCAAAATTTACTTTTGAGATGGCGAACCATCTGTTTTCATTTTTTATGTTTGTTTTATTTGTAACTCCGATGGATTGAGAGGAGATGTGAGCTGTGAATGTGGTGTTTTTCTGTTTTCGGAATGAACATTGTATGATCTGTTCAACTGAGTGTGGTCCTCTAATTTTTCATAAACCCTAATGATCGCCTCTGAGGGTCCGTCAGGATACCCTATCTCACATTATATCACAGAGAGCTGCCTCTAGGGCCTCCAAATATATTGAATAATTACAGAGTTCAGTACTCCTAATATATAAATAAATATATATTTCCTCTTTCCACTTTCACTCACAAAGTTGCCATCACTTCTGCAAGGGGAGTTTGAGCTGGCAGCCTTAAAGTGTTACTAAAACCAGTTCCCTGCATCCACTATATCTGGTCTCCCACAGTACACAGAGAATGGAAATGCAATAGTTTTATGAAATATAAACTGCTAAATAACCTTTTTTCATCAGCAGTTAGAGCAGTCTTGTGACTTCTAACAGTGTCTGGTTAACGCTTGTAGGAGGAGTTTTCATTCTCCTGTGATTGTCCTAGATGACTGCAGGACCCCTGACCCTCTGTCTGGACAGTGCTGATTGGCCCTGTGCTGATCACATGCACTTTCCCAAGAAAAAAAAATTCTCTAGCAATCTGAGCATGTGCTACTTGCCCCCTAGCCTCTGTTCTACCAGGAGATGGTTTGGGGATGTTGGAAGAAGGGGAGGAACAGAGAAGACAGGATCAAACGGCCTTTTTACACAATGCAGAGGATAAACCCTTAGGTTCCACAGTGAGTATAACGAGCTTGCTTTACTGCATATTCACATTAATTTTACTGTTGTGGGTTTAGTAACACTTTAACCTGTAAAGAGCTCTTCGTGTCTTAAACAAGGACACAATGTTAAGGCCCAGAACTTTCTAAATACCCTAGGTAGATTAGGCCTTTCTCCTCAACCAGGCCATTATTTTCTCATACCTCTGTCTGGCTCGAGTTCATCAGTAGATTTCCCTCCATTGCCTGGATGTACAATAGTTTTTGCTCTACCCCACAGCTACTGCTTCCATTAGAAACTCGCTTTGTCATTTCTGATGGTCCAATCATGGTGAACCTGCTTTGTGTTCCACCATTCTTCAGTCAGACAGACCATTATTTAAGCTTGTGATCTTAAGGATCATGTTCCGCACTTTCTTGTCAAGGCCCATACTACTTAAGCAACTGTTTCCAGATTTGCAGGCTGTCCCCTAGTATTCTTTTTAAAATTTTTCCATTGTTTACCAGGATGTTCAGACCTCATCTTCCTCCAGCTTCAGGTAAGATCCGGGTCATTGTGCTGCGGGCAGTCCCCAATTTTCAGTCTTCATTTGAACTGCATTTGGATATCTTGACAGTCTAAGTTCCTGTGTCCCTAAATGGATGAGAAAGAAAATGGGATTTTCATACTAGCCATAAAAATTCTTTATTTGAAGTCCATTGAGGGGCACAGATCCCACCCCTATTTGTTTGTGACCATAAACTTGGTACTGCTTTACCCCAAGACTGAGGCATGATTGGAGTAGGAGGGGTTGGCTCACAATTTTTTGTTTGCCAGTGTCCAGCACTCCTGTAGTGGCAGTATGCCCCAACAGAATTCTGAATTCATGCGTCCCTCAGTGGATGCCCAGAGGAATTTTATGGTGAGTACAAAAATGCCGTTTTCTGTTTAGTCTGTAATTATATAGGTACGGTATATGTGAGCGACAATATTTTCCATAACATATGCAGGATTTTCTTTCCGCTTTGCAGTAGTACACACTGGTTGTGTTTTACTGCTTTTTCCCAAATTTTAAGACCATGAGTTTAAAGATTTGTTGAAAACAATGCACTTTCTGTGTGGGTTATCTTATCCCAACAGCTGTTAACATATTTCTAAGACCAGGAACAAAAATGTAGCATGCTGAGGCTTCCCAGTCCATATATGTTGTTGTGGTGGCTGCATTCCGTATTTTCTGCAAGTGCAGAGAAAACCTGTTGATTCTGCAAGATCTTGTGTCCTTGTAACGACTTGCACAATGAGATTTCAAACAGTGCCTTCGCCCTTTCACAGAAATCTATTTCCCCTATGTAATAAGGTTTAGGAGAGGGGGAGATACAGTAGTCCAAATCAGTTGGAAAAGCTAGGTTGATAAAGCTGCTCCACAAAAGATACAGTACAGTTAGTGAGGTTTGTCATATAATTTGTATTAATTTGTTGTTTTTTTTCCTATTGTTTGTGAATGCAGGTACAACAAGGCTTCCAGAAGCTTCAAAAACTCCACTGATACTAAAACAGATTGTCAGAAAACCTTTAGAACAAGTTCTACGATATATAGGTACATACAAAACTATTTTTTTTTTCATTATTTTCTTTCCAATTCAAACAAATGTTATTAACACAGCCTTTTAATTCCACAGAGGCACACCCCAGCACTCCTAAGTTAGACTCAATAAAAAACCTCTCAATGAGCATCAGTAATACTCTAACCCCGGCTAAATCTTCACCAGTTATCAACAATGGGTCACCAACAATCTTGGGCAAGCGGAGCTATGAACAGCATAATGGTATGGATGGTACGTGTCTTTATGTACTTTATTTTTTGTTTGTCTCTGCATAAGTCATCTGGTTTAAATGGTGTCCTTGTCTTCTATACATTAAGGCTTTCAATAATTTCATTTTTTAAGTTTACAAGTCACCTGCACACACAAACTAAAACTGGAGAAAGGCAAGTTGTTCGCTAAAGTAGAGAAGTGACTCAAAATATTCAGTCATGTTTCATATTTTAGTCCCTGAGAAAATAAAATAAGAAAATAATTGGTGTTTATTTACAAGTTCTCTATTTATGTTCTCCAACCTAGGTCCAACATTTGAACAGATATAGCTAAATACACACTACATTGTCAAAAGTATTGGGACACCTGCCTTTACATACACATGAACTTTAATGGAATCCCCGTGTGCATTTAATTTTTTTCACAAAAAGGTGAACTTGGCTTTTAAATATTTATATTTCACATGTGCGTTCACACTGTCTTCATCATCTTGGGCAGGTCTGGCTATTGAGATATTTTCAAGAGTTTGGTGCACAGTGGCGGCTGTTTTTTTTTTTTTTTTGGGTGGGGGGGGGGCTTCCTTTGCTGGTACACAGAAAAGAGGAGGATCAAGGCCGCTCTGTGCAAACCCCCCTTCGCTGTCTGCCGGTGGGTCCGGAACTTACCCCATCTAGGTGGTGGCTCCAGTGTCCTCCAGCCTGGCGGACCCCATCTAGGTGGCAGGCTGCGGGCAGCGGCTCTGTTGTCCTCTCCTCCAGCAGGGCAGTTCCCACCGTGCATCTCCTCCTCCTAGGCACTAGGCGTCCAATAGGATCGCCTGACGTTTTGGCCAATCAGGACATGGGTTTCATGACCCACTTCCTGATTTGCGGGGAAGGAGATTTAGTGTAAAAATAGCGAATATTCATTCGCTATCATCACACAACTGGGTGGGATCGGGACGCCTTTTAGAGCCTCTGGCTCTAATCAAGTGCTTTAACCCCCCCCATTGGAATACATAGACCGGCACCTTGTATGTAGATCAGGGGGCTGGATTTATTGATAGGGAGGGCTGCCCTAATGAAGGGGCCACCACTGTTGGTGCATTTACTGCCACAGGTCATGTTACGATTCAGTTTTGACATTCCTTACACTCCTTTATAAACATGGACTAGAGACTCTTGACTGGATCTACATTGTCATAAGCATTTCAATGTACTGTGTGTTGTCCTGACATTTTTTAGGAAGGAAGAACTTTGCAGCTGGTGCTTCTCATGGAAGTTATAGTAGTAACTAATCATTTCAGTTCAACTTTTATTCAAACAGCATTAATAGGGTATTTCTTTATCGTACATCATGGGACACAGAGCCATAGTTATTAACTTAATGGGTATATAGGCACCTTCAGGTGATGGACACTGGTATACCCAATACAGGAAGTTCACTCCCTATATAACCCCCTCCTCCTTCCAGGAGTACCTCAGTTTTTTCGCCAGTGTCTAAGGTGTTGGTCACGAGTGAAGATGTGCTCTGTAGCGCTCCAAAGCTGGAGGGATCCCTGCTGGATTTAAACAGCCCCCATAGACCGGATCCATCCAAAGTGCCACTGAGGCCAAGGTGGATAGTACCCAGGCCTCGCATAAGAAGAACAAGGTTTTGCCTGTAATGCCTCTCTTTGTAGGGCTGGACCCCAGGGCCCAGGACATTTTGGTCATGCTACATTACCTATAGTTTTCCTGAGGTGCTATACAGGTCCAAGGGAGTGGAACCCATATAATAGGGACCTGGTCCTTGAAGGTTTGCTAAAATGCAGCCTGCCGTGATGGGTGAAGTTTGGATCTGTCTGCTACAGCAGTATTCTGCAGCGAGGAAAAGGTAAGGGAAGAAGCCTAGGAACTGTAAAAAGTCCACCTATGCTTTTTTTCTTGCATAAGTAAAATGTTGTCATGCCTAAAGTCTCCGCTAGAGAGAGTAAATGCATACCTTGGTACACTGCTTCTCAGTCAGCTCAGAAGTCCCAGCTAAACCGCATGTGTGTGTGATCTCAGCAAGCCAGAGGGGATCCTCATCCAGAACATTTCCCCCCTGGGGGAGGGAGGTACAACTGTAGCTTGTAGCGGCTTTCATATACGAGTTTATTCTGTTATTCCCCACAGAAAGTTTTTTTAAACTTCCCGCCTCCCAGCCCTCCCTTGCCTCCCCTCTCCCCAAGGAGCTTATCAATGACGTGCGCGGACTAGGGCTAATTAAAACAGAGGGGGGGACGTTGATTGATGGAGGGGGCCTGGCTTAAGGGCATGGCTAAGGCGCGCCGCCGTGTGCTGGACATTAGTATACAAGGAGCGCAGGCGCTGGGGAAGGAGACAGGCGCTCACAGCTAACAGCTGAAGTCGGACACACAGGACACGAGCACTGGGGGCACGTAAGGTTGATGCAGGCACTTCCAGTACAGGAAATAACATTTATAACAAAACTAAAGCTGAACTTTATTAGCATTGTCTTTTGCTAGACTATTTTGCTCAGCGAGTTGTGCATTTACTTAGTGCCTCTGTTTTTTTGTACTCAGCACTATGGCTCCCAAAAAAGACACCCAAAGGTAGCAAAAATTCCACCCCCAGGCGCTGGGAACTCCAGTTGTGTTTCCACACTGTCATCCTCGCCTGCGAAAGCAGATATGGCAAGCCAGGGTGAATCATTGGGACCAATTGGTTGTGCAATTGCTTCTCACACCTCAGCCCCTCTATACGTGACTGAAGATGCATTTTCCTCTGCCCTGCAGGGCCTAGAAGGAAGATTAACGGCTTTAATCGCATCCTCTATCCAAAAGGATATAAAGCGTGTTAGATTCCCCCTCCCCCACCTCAGACCCCTTACCAAGGGAACAGTGGGTAGAGGATGAGGGGTTACCCTTAGGTGATCAGGAAAAAAGGCAAACTGTTTACTCTGCGGAGGAAACAACGGTGAATGAACCTTTTTCAGCCTCGCAATCTGAGAAAATGCTGATACAATCTCTTACAGAGATGGTTTGTGCCTCTTTCAAGCTACCTCTAGCAGAGTCAGCTGATAGTTCTGTTTCTTCTTTGGGTTCTTTAAAACCGTCACAGCCTTTTCATGCATTTCCTGTACATGCATCACTAGAAAAGCTTATTTATACTGAATGGGATCACCCAGATAAGTGTTTTCTCCCTCCAAAGGGATTCACAGCACTCTATCCCATTGAGGAGAAATTTGACGCTGCGATTTCCAGTGTGAATAATAGTCTAACTTGTCCAGTAGACCATGCACAAATGCTTAAAAATCCAACTGATAAAAGACTGAAATTTCTGTTAAAATCCTCTTTTACTTTGGCAGGTGAGGTTACTTAGCCTGCAGTTGCGGCAATAGGCATCTGTCAGTCCCTAAGGGACCAGTTTAGACCGGCCCTTAAAGAGGTCCCTGCACTACAGGCCTGCGATTTGGCGGAACTACTAAAGGCGCTATGTTTTGCCGTAGACGTCATGAAAGACTCTATTCACCAGGCGTCCCGCCTTGCGCTTGTGCTAGTACACATGCGTGGGACCCTGTGGTTAAAAAATTGGTCAGCCGAAGCACCTTGCAAAAGGCTTCTGACTAGTTTCCCTTTTCATGGAGATCGACTATTCGGGGAGGATTTGGACAATACAAATCCAAATGATTTCTATTGGGAAGAGTACTCTTTTTCCAGTCAAAAGAAAGTATAAACATCCTTCATTTAAATGAACTCTTTCCCCTGCGCCAGGGGCATCCGCCTATAGGCAATGGCGACGGCCTCCACCGTCAGACTCTAGAGGAAAGCGTCAAGCTCAGGCCCAGGCACAGAAGAAGACCTGGGGACGGAAATGCTAAAGCCTCATTATGAAGAGGCGCCCCCCCCCCTCGCCAAAGTGCAATACTCAGAAGTCTGGCAAGAGGAAATTCAGGACAGATGGGTGATCTCCACGGTGTCTCCAGGATACAAACTAGAATTTCGGGAGTTTCCACCGTCTCGTTTTCAAAGGTTCCCAAAGATTCAGGGAAAAGGCAAGCTCTGTTTCGGGCATTAGACCGATTACTAGCTCAGGGGGGTGATCATACAGATTCCCACAGAAGAGCAAGGTTTGGGGTTTTATTCAAAACTCTTTACGGTACCAAAACCGAATGGAGATGTCAGACCCATTCTAGATCTAAAGAATCTAAATCGGTTCCTGAAGATCCGCTCCTTTCGCATGGAGTCGATCAGGTCAGTAGTTTCTATCCTACAAGATGGAAAACTTCTGGCATCTATCGACATCAGGGATATCTGCATGTCCCTATAGTTCCCGCTCACCAAAGGTTTCTGCGGTTCGCAGCATTTCCAGTTTGTAGCCTTGCCCTTTGGGCTAGCCACAGCACCCTGGGTGTTCACAAAAGTGCTGGCCCCACCTCTAGCCAGGTAATTCTGTTAGCCCCAGCGTGGCCCATAAGGTCTTGGTATGCAGAAATCGTAAAGATGGCAGTGGAGGATACATGGTCCCTTCTACTACGGCCAGACCTGCTCTCACAGAAGACCGATGTTCCATCTTGCCTTACAAACGCTAAATTTAACGGCTTGGCTATTAAAACCCACATTCTTAAGAAACGCGGGCTTTCTGGGTCAGTTATCTCAGTTAACTCTACCTTGATTGTTACCCGTTTATTATATTTAAGATTTAATATCTCAAAAATATGATGTGGGTTAAATGAGAGTTCTTTGACCAAGAGTGAAAGCTTTAACACAATAACATTTATTGGTAAGTAGTTGAAAGGCTATCTATACACAATCATCTATCTATAGTCTTACCCCAAGGAAGAAAATATTAGGTTGAAAAAAAATATTTACATGGAGGATTACAGAGTATATTCCTTAAGCCCGGGTTCACACCATAACGAGCGCTGTGCGTCCCTGTTCCTCATTTCAGGGACGAATCAGGGACGATTCTATGCCTGAATTCGGCCCTGAAACGGAGCCAAAGACGCACAGCGTTTTTGTGCAGTGCGCTCCGCAGCCGCCCCGGAGATATGTGAACCGGCTCCATAGGGAGCCAGTCACATTCTCCTGCTATGCGAAGTAGATGTGCGGAAACGCACATCTAGTTCGCATATGTGTGAACCCGGGCTAAAACCGTAATCTACAAACCTATTTAGTTACAAGTAAAAGGGCATACCTTTCCCCATAATTACCCATTCTTACCAAAGTTACATTCTGATGGCTGGTCTCCCAGAAAAAGAGCGTTACCTCCCCGCTAGTCTGTGTATATCAAACCAGGCTGATGTCTCATTGGTTGGCATAGCGTGACTTCTGATTGGTTAGCTTCCGTATACTTTGCCTAAGCCAGCCCCCTTTAATGCAAATCCTAGTGATTATTCTGAGCAGGAGAATGTTGCCGGGAAGTTAAGAATTGATTCCGAGGTGGGCCCCCTTTACTGCTTATCCCAGCATGGGATGCTTTGAAGTGAGTATGTCTAACAATGAGGTTGGAAACTCATTGTTTGTACACAAAAGCCTAGGCACCGAAGTGTCTGCTCTTAACAAGCACTTCTGTGACGCTCTCTTGCACGCCTTCCATAGATCCAAGCTAAATGAAATATAGTCACAATTACAATATTTTACAGCTATTAATGGAGATTTCACATAAACTCATAAGGAAACAGATGCCCCCTTGTGGCCAGTTGAGAATATGAGACTCGGCCACACCTGAAATAATGGTTTATGTATAACCTCCCTTAATATGTGGAACTTTTGGCTTTTCCTTCTGAAACAACAACAAAAAAAAAACTCTTTGAGGGGAAAAAAAAACTTTTAAACTCTCCATCTCTACAGTCCATATTTCTATATACCAATATCGGTATTCATTACTTGTTCTGGATGTCAAAAGAGCCAGCACCAAAAAAACAAGAAGGGAAACAAAAAACATTAAGATCCTTGTTCTCAACAGTCCAATAATAACCGTACGAAAGTCCATAAGGCGAATCTGGTCCTGTTGCCCTTGCTTCTGGGACAGCCTTCCCTGATGATTTGAATTGGATACAGCAATACAGTAACGGCCTGGTGACCAGCTTTCCTGGCTTTCTAAGATTATACTTTATTAATGTGGACAAAGGTAGAGAAAGAAACACAAGTACATTTAAGACATATGCATTTAAATGAATGCTTGCCTGTTAAGTCTGAGCAGTAATGGGGAAAGGTATGCCCTTTTACTTGTAACTAAATATGTTTGTAGATTACTGTTTTAAGGAATATACTCTGTATTCCTTCATGTAAATATTTTATTTCAACCTAATATTTTCTTCCTTGGGATGAGACTGTGTATAGATAGTCTTTCAACTACTTACCGATAAATGTTATTGTGTTAAAGCTTTCACTCTTGGTCAAAGAACTCTCATTTAACCCACATCATATTTTTGAGATATTAAATCTTAAATATAATAAACAGGTGACATTGATTAATGCAAGGAAGCCAGCTTCCAGAACTATATATTATAGAGTCTGGAGGGCATATGTTTCCTGGTGTGAATCCAAGGGTTGGCACCCTTGGAGGTATATCATAGGCAGAATTCTTGCCTTTCTACATTTAGGGGTAGAGCTGAAGTTGGCCTTGAGTACTATTAAGGGCCAAGTCTCAGCTTTATCAGTCTTTTCAAAGACCGCTGGCGTCACATTCTTTAGTCCGGGGCTTTATGCAAGGGGTGATGCGGATTAATCCGCCAGTTAAATCAGCTTTGAGCCCTTGGGACTTGAACTTAGTTTTGTCAGTGTTACAAAAACAGCCATTTGAACCGATACAGCATATTACCTTAGTCCTTCTGACAAGGAAGTTGGTGTTCTTGGTTGCTATATCCTCAGCAAGGAGGGTTTCGGGAATTGGCTGCTCTTTCTTGTAAAGAGCCATACTTGATTATTCATGAAGACAGAGTGGTGTTATGCCCTCGTCCAGATTTTTTGCCAAAAGTGGTCTCAGTTTTTCACCTGAACCAAGATATTGTACTGCCATCGTTTTTTCCATAACCATGTTCCAGGGAAGAAAAGTCACTACATTGTCTAGATGTGGTGAGAGCGGTCAAAGTCTATTTGAAGATGACTGCTCAGATTCGGAAGACTGACGTCTTATTTATTCTGCCAGAGGGTCCTAAGAAAGGACAGGCAGCGTCAAAATCCACTGTCGCTAAGTGCATTTGGCAAGTTATAATTCAGACTTATCATTTAAGGGATAAGATTCCCCTTTTTCAAGTGAAAGTGCACACTACCAAGTCAGTTAGTGCTTCTTGGGCAGTGCGTCATCAGGCCTCCATGGCTCAGATCTGTAAGGCCGCAACTTGGTCTTCAGTACATACATTCACCAAATTTTATCAGGTGGATGTAAGGAGGCATGAGGATATTGCCTTCGGGGGCAGCGTGGGTAACCTGCGGTTTGTCTCTCCCTCCCCTCAAATAGCATTGCTATGGGACGTCCCATTAAGTTAATAACTATGGCTCTGTGTCCCATGATGTACGATAAAGAAAATAGGATTTTAATAACCGCTTACCTGTAAAATCCTTTTCTTGGAGTACATCATGGGACACAGAGGTCCCTCCCTTCTTTTGGGTGTTTAGATATTTTGCTTTGCTACGAAAACTGAGGTACTAAGGAGGAGGGGTTATATAGGGAGTGAACTAACTGTATTTGGTATACCAGTGTCCATCACCTGTGCCTATATACCCACTAAGTTAATAACTATGGCTCTGCGTCCCATGATGTACTCCAAGAAAAGGATTTTACAGGTAAGCTGTTATAAAAATCCTATTTTTCCATGTTCTGTGATAGGTCAGCTTTAAAGTGAGTTTATAATGTTTTGAACATATTTTCTTCATTCTATTCTGGACTAAAATATATACCGTATATACTCTAGTATAAGTCGACCCGAATATAAGCTGAGGCACCTAATTTTACCACAAAAAACTGGGAAAACGTATTGACTAGAGTATAAGCCTAGGGTGAGAAATGCGCAGCTACTGTAAGTGGAAAAGACGGCCAACAATGCCCATTTGCATGCCTCACTGTGCCCATTTGCAGCCATAGGTCCCCAGAACTTCAAACTTGGTAGTTAAGGGTTCCTAGCTGCAGCCAAAATTTGGGGTCTCTGGACCCAATGGGTCCCGAAATGACATTGCTGCAGATGGACACAGTTGACCGAATTTGGGGCCCTGTATCTCAGGGCCACTTAGTGCTAGGAACCCCAAATTTGTTTTGGAAGCCCAGTGGAACTAGCACCATAATATATCCAAAGCTGGGGTTCCTAGCACCAAGTGGCCCCGAGATACGGGGCCCCAAAAATCAGTTCAGAAAATGTCAAGCACTTTTCTGCAGCAGAGAATGACATTTTCCCAACCGACTTTGGGGCCCCGTATCTCGGGGCCACTTAGTGCTAGGAACCCCAGCTTTGGATATATTGTGGTACTAGTTTGCACACCAAATTTGGGGTTCCTAGCGCTAAGTAGCCCCAAGATACAGGGCCCCAAAATCGGTTCGGAAAATGACATTTTTTGCTGCAGAAAAGTGCTTGACTCGAGTATAAGCTGAGGGGGCACTTTCAGCACAAAAAATGTGCTGAAAAACTTGGCTTATACTCGAGTATATACGTATAGAAGATTTACGTTTCTTTTTTAGTTGGGCAAATGTTATAATGGCATGTACATTCAGAGGTTGGACAGAATTATGGAAAACAAGTATGGTAACAGAACAAAATCATTACCTAACATCTTGTTGCACCGCCTTTGGTATCCAAGACGGCCTGAATTCTTCTGGGAATTGAAAAATATAAGTCTTGGATGGTGGATAATGGAATCCGATACCACTTTTCAAAAATCCGGGTTACAATCCTGTCACTTTCACACCTGCAAATCATGTAGTGTTTTCAGATTTTTATTCAATCCCTGTTTTTTATTTGCTACAGCTGGCAGGAAGTGTGAGGCAACAGAGTCACCTATGTGTCAAAACTTGGTGAATTACTTGTGTTGTGACCCGAGTAGCAGAATATTAGCTGAATGAGTTGGTGGAGGGACTCACCTGCCAGTCTGAATTTTCTAAATGCGGGAGAGCTTAACAAATGTAGAGCTAGTTATGAGCTTTAGCCTAGGTCAGTGATGGCGAACCTTGGCACCCCAGATGTTTTGGAACTACATTTCCCATGATGCTCATGCACTCTGCAGTGTAGATGAGCATCATGGGAAATGTAGTTCCAAAACATCTGGGGTGCCAAGGTTCGCCATCACTGGCCTAGGTTCACATTGGAGCGATTTGTCAAATTGCATGCCAAATCGGCGGCAATTTCCGGAAATCATACTATCCAAATCTGTGCAATGCCGCATTTGTGGCGCCGCAGCGATGCCCATAGTAGTTTCTGTCCTACTTTTGGCGACTTCCAGGTGTGATTTGCATAGACATCTGTGCAGCAACCTGCACAAATGTCTCTGAAATCGCCCCCAAAGTTGGGACTGACATGCGGGAATAAAATCGTGCGAGTTCAGCTGAACTCGCACAATTTCATTCCCGCTGTCCGTGTGAACCTGGGCTTATTGTTAGAAATTAATTTGTGCACTGAGAAAATGTTTTTAAAAAAAACTACCCTGTAATAGATGTTTCAAGGAACATGTGTGTTTTTTTTAAGTTTTACCAGAGTGTTAATGTTTTTATATTCAGGATGGCATGAATATTGATGCAGACCATGCACAGGCTCATTTAAATAAATTATTTTATATTATTTCATAATTGCACACCTTTTTCTTATTTGTATCTTACTGCTTTTGTGCATAAGTACAGAAATGCATTTTCTGGGTTTGTAACTTCAAACTATGTTGCAGCCTATTTTAGGGACAGATCAACAAGCAGAGATGTTCGCCTTAATCCAGTGGATGGAAAAAAAGCGCTGGCCTTTCTTGCATGTAGAAGGGAGAAAGTATTGAAGGAGATTAAACCTGACGGGGAGAGAAAATGGAGCACCTTTTAATTTGGACTGAAGCTGTGAAGAGACACAAATCAACGGTTTTTTTTTTTATAGGTGTTAACTTTTCTCTCCCCTCTTTCTCTCTATCTAAAATTTATATATACCTATATGAACAAATGAACTCTATTATTCAGTGAAACTGTGAAACTTTTTTTCATCTGAAACATTTTTGCAAGGTCCTCATAATTTCATTTCCATTGTTGACTTTCCCTGCACAAATTCAGTTTATCTTGTATATAAAAGTCAGATGCAGATCTCCATGGTTTGATTTACAATTTTCCTAAGAAATTACAGTCTATTGAATCACATTTGTATGGGCTATCACTTATGTATTTTGGATTTGCTTTTGAAATGATTTGCTTAAATATTTGTCTTGTTATTTAAATGTTTCAATTTTGCCTCCTATTTGTAACTACTGTCCTAGCATAGATGTAGGTTCATTTCTAGCTATCTGTACAAGAAGGGGCTGTGGTACTAAGCAAAGTGAATCATGAAAGAATGAATTCTGTAACTTGAACAGCACCAGATTATGACCAGATGGGAATCTAGGCAGGAAAACAATTTAGGTACTTTGCTTCCATTTCCAAATGTACCCCGTTAGCAATTATATTCTACAGATCACTCTGGAATACTGTGATTGGACAAGAAGTTGCATGTTTTTTTTTTTTTTTTTTTTTAAGCAGGATGTGGCTTCCCTACTGTTTGCCAAATATCATACTATTTAATGTGTGATTCCAACTTTGTGTGCGTTTTTAAAGCCCAACTCTCCCCCCTCCCTCCCTGAAGGTACCCCAGCATGTTTTCTGATATATTTAATTTTATACTTACCTTTTAGAAATCGTAATGGTGACCATGTGATTCTGCAGAGCTCTTTTACTCCTTGCCAATTCTCTGAGCTGGGTGGTCCATACTGAGGCAGAAAGCAGTTATAACATAATGATGTCAGCATCACTTTCTGCAACAGTATATTATGATTGAGGGTTGGGCTGGGAGCAACTTCATATTGAAGGTGAGTATTGTTCTTTTTCTTTCACACCTGGGAGACATCAATAACAAAAAAGAAATTAGTTGGGCTTTAGGTAAAGTTGCAATAAATACCTACCAAAGTTTTCTTCAATAGTTGAAAAGTTGGTTTCCTTTTTCTTTTTTAATTTCCAGAATAATAATTTTTTGGGGAAATTGTAAGAAATTTTTGTTGACTGTTTAGTGGCCGTAAATTAACATTCCTCATCAAACTGCCCAAGAGAATCCTAAAGCGGTAGTAAACTGCATAAGAAAAAAAATAGGCACCGGGCAGTTTAAGCCATAATGTGCTAGTATGCATTGCATACTAGCACACTATGACAGACTTGCCTGAAAACAAAGCCTTCCAGCAGCGTGATGTCACCGCTGTAGGCGCTTCCGTCTTTACCCGGTCTCCTCCAGGTTCACAAGCTTCGGTGATGTGAATGGCTGAGCCAGCGATGACGTCAATGTTTACAGCACTGGTATGCCGTTCCTTCAGAGCGCATGCGTCGGTGAGATGTCACCAACTGCATCTAAATTAAATATCCCCTAAACGGTGCACATTTAGAAGATATTTACTGTACCTATAGGTATGCCTTATTATAGACTTGCCTATAGGTAAAAATCATACGTGGGAGTTTACTCCCATTTTAAACTACACTCCCTTTTGTATTTATTTGCACACAGCTCTTAGCTGCGAGACTGTTCTGTCACTGCCTTGTTGTGCATTTTATAAAGAGAACACTTTTTTTTTTTTTAATCATAAGTTTAAACTTTTGAAAAATTGCAGATATTAATTTCACAGTCTATGCTATTGATCTGAGCAAAGTATTTGTTAAAACAAGTAAAAACCTTATATATCCTTAAAAAATATGTAATAAAGATTTAGGTAGTCAAGCCACAGAATCATTTGCAAGTTAAAACGTGTTAAACCCAAAAGAATACATTTATTATATTGCAGCTTACCAATTCCTCAGCAGGCTTTCAACAAACTTCAAGAAGTGCTATAGCCTGCTAGCATGTTTGTTCAAAAGTGGCAATCAGCACTCCCGTTAGGATCTTTGTTCAACATTTCTAAACTGGAGCTGAATGGTACTTTAAAAGCCTCAACAAAGCTTGCTGAAAGCTCTGCAAATGATTTTTCAATGCATGCTGTTTATACTGCTCTTCTACAAGCTGAAGCCTGTGTGAAACGGGCCTAACTGAAAAAAGCTCAAATATCATGATTGTTAGATTAAAAAAAATATATATATATATAATATATAATTTTTTTTTTTTCAGAGCTTTCAGCAAGCTTTGTTGAGGCTTTCAAAGTACCATTCAGCTCCAGTTTGGAAATGTTGAACAAAGATCCTTACGGGAGTGTTGATTGTTGCCACTTTTGAACAAACATGCTAGCAGGCTATAGCACGTCTATATATATATATATATATATATAGATAGATAGATAGATAGATAGATAGATAGATAGATAGATAGATAGATAGATAGAGATATATATATATATATATATATATATAGATATATATAGATATATATAGATAGAGAATCTAAACATTGTTGGTTTATTTGTCTGATCAGGGCAAAAGTCCATGCTAACTCACCTGTGTTGGAAGGCATAGGCAATGGCTCACAATCTTATCCTGTTGTGGCATGCCTACTCCTCCACCATAGATTTTACTTAAATTATTTCCGCAGCATGCCCGACAAAAAGGGCAGGGAATGACCAGATTGATCATAGATAGGAAGCTCATGCAAATTATGCAGTCCTTTGCCTGCACAATTTCTGCAACTCCTCTGCGATATTTTGGCAGAAAAGGGCTGAGCTCTGCTCCCTAACTTCAATAGTTTTTTGGGACTTTGCTACCTGCTCTAGCTGGTTTAAAGCTTGCTGATGTACTACAATACCTAGAAAGACCAAACATTGTGGCAATTGGTATATAAAAAGAAATGTTTATAAACACAAAATAGCATATAAAAAGAAATGTTTTACAGGTTCCCTTTAAAGCAGGCATGATAGCAGACCGAATCAGTTTAGACCCCTTTCACAGTGGCAGCACCGGCCTTTAGCGCTAAAGTGCCACTCATTTTAGCGGTGCTTTTCAGGCCGCTAGCGGGGCAGTTTTTACCCGAAAAGGGTAAAAACTTCAGTTTCATGGTGCTTTTTAAAGCGCTTTTAAGGCGCTTTGGAAGTGCTGCCCAGTCACTGCAATGTGCAGGGCATTTTGGGAGCACTAAATACAAAGCTCCCAACCCACCCCAAAGAGGTTGCTTGCAGGACTTATTGTAATGTCCCGCAAGCGCACCGCCGCAGTGTGTAAAGACACACCGCAATGACTGGGAAGCGATTTTCAGGAGCTTTGCAGAGGCTATTTCTAGCGCTAAAGTGCCTGAAACCCGCCCCAGTGTGAAAGTAATCTTAAAGTCTCTGCCAACAGAAAAATTGAAAACTTTTCCAAGATACATAACTGTCGTGTTCCAACTGGTCATGTATTGAGTTTTTCCTCTTTTCCTCTTCACCGGCATCAATAGTTGGGAGTTTAACTGTGAGCCTAGGCTGCACTATGACCCACTTTTAGCAGATTTGTCACAAACAACCTGGTCTCACAGGAACTGTTGCCTTGAATGATACTGGGCATCATTAAACTTGAAAATGGGTAGTGGAGAATGCAAAGGACAGTATGAGTGTATGTAGAGGGTGAGACTTTTTGTTAAAATATGTTGTTCCACGTAGGTGAAAATTCCATTATTCGCTGGGGTCTTTTAGTCCATGCCAACTACTCATCTGGGACTTTTATTTTTTTAGGCTATACCAACTACTCCTGATTGAATGTATATATTTATACAAACATACATATGTTGCTGTCTGAGATTTCATACAAACCAAGGTTTATTACAAAAGATAGCCAAAGAAATGATTGTAACCTGTCAAATATTTATTGAAATTTATACATATGCATAAACTCTATTTGTACTCCATTTCCTGTCGTGCATTAAGAGTGCTATTTGAGCTAAAGCAGCTCTATTTGTATTCCGCATCAGTGTTTACAGATAAGCCTTTGGGCATGGATTTCTTTTCATTTTATGCTTTAACCGCTTCCCTACTGGCCACAGTATATATATATATATATATATATATATGTCACGGTAGGGAAGTGGTTATACTGGGATCATGGTTGAGGCTACGACCATGATCCTGGTATTAATTTCTAGGGCCGATAACTCTTTTATGTTAGGCTTCATGTACACTGCGGCTCCTAACCTTGAGTTTTTTTGCCAAAGCTCTTAAACTCAACTCCATAAAAGCCCATGTGTCCATGTACACAGGCTTTTAGGATCATTTAGGAGCTGCTGCGGTAAGGGGAGGTTCAACCCCCATCTCCTGAATGCAGAAGAATTGCGTTCAGGAGAGGAACATTTTGACTGCTGGCCGCAAATCGCAGTGAGATTTTGCAGCGTTTTACATTTTTCCTCGGTCAAAGTAGGCTGTGTACATGAAGCTTTAAAAGTACTCCAAGCGGCTGGGCAGCTGGAATACTTTTACAGGTGGTGGAAGGGGGTCCCACCCCCCTTTCGTCCCTACTTTTACCGGGCTCTCCCGAGCGATTGAGAAGCCCAGTCATTAACAGATGCCCTGGGGGAAAAAAATGGTGGTTTCAGTTTTTATTTAGCACAATATTTGTGCAGCAGTTTATCAGATGCATATTTTCAGGAAAAATACACTTTTATTTTTTCTTTAGTACTATAGACATAGCGTAAGTGGATATACCAAGCACCACATCCCTAAAATGTGTGTAGGAAGTAGATTTCAATGTGGGACTTTAATGATGCTTAACCACTTGCCGCCTGCCATATAGCAAAATGGCGGCAAAGTGGTTTCAATAACCTGACCGGACATCATATGACGTCCGGCAGGATATCAAGCCGCTGCACGCCCCCGGGGGCGCGCATTGTGGCGATTGTTGTTGCGGGGTGTCAGACTGACACCCCACAACACCGATCTAGGTAAAGCGTCTCTGACGGAGAGTTTTTACCACATAATCAGCCGTGTCCAATCACGGCTGATCACAGTGTAAACAGGAAGAGCCAGTGATCGGCTTTTCCTCACTCTCGTCTGTCAGACGCGAGTAGAGGAGAGTCGATCGGCTGCTCCTCTGACGGGGGGTCTGTGCCCCCCCCCCCTGAAGATGCCTACACTGGACCGCCAGCGATGCCACTAGGACCACCAGGGATGCCACCCTAGACCACCAGGGATGCCAATCAGTGCCCACAATGGATACCAATCAGTGCCCACAATGGGCATTGCTGATTGGCAGGCATTATTGTTTGGCACTGATTGGCATCCATCAGTAACATTTATTGGTGTACAGTTCCACCTATCAGTGCCCGTCCATGCCTATCTGTGCTGCCTATCAGTGCCGCATATTGGTGCCCATCAGTGAAGGAGAAAAATTATTTATTTACAAAGTTTTTTAACGGAAACAAAAAAAAACTTTTTTAAAAAATTTTTTCGGTCTTTTCTTTAAATTTGTTTAGCAGGGGAACAAAATGATAAAAATTTTGTTTTGTGTACAGTGTAGCATGACCGCGCAATTGTCATTCAAAGTGCGACAGCGCTGAAAGCTGAAAATTGGTCTGGGCAGGAAGGTGTATAAGTGCCCAGTATTGAAGTGGTTAAACATCTCAGAAAAAGGCAGACAAAAATATTAATATAACTGGATACTGACAGGTAAAGTTGATCCAGGGAAAATACGATTGCCTCTCAGGGGATCTCTCAAGGAATTTTTTCCCCTGCTGTAGCAAATTGGAGCATGCTTTGCTGGGGTTTTTCGCCTTCCTCTGGATCAAGTGTGAAGAATTGTGTATATGGGATTGTATGATTCTTTTTTTTTTTTTCTTTTGGTTGAACTAGATGGACTTGTGTCTTTTTTTCAACCCGACTATGTAAAAACATACATGCGATTTTATCGAATACAAAAAATTTGAAACCATTTCCTATTTGGGAACATACAAAGATTTATAATGTTTACCAGACACTCCCAGCTTTTTTGTGTAACGTACCCATCTGACAACTGAAAACATCAACAAATTTGTGTAACAGAAAAACGGGTTACACACAACTGGTAGACCAAGCTAAGGGGCGCAGTTCGCAGCCACCACAAAGGAAGGACATAAGAACAGTCAAATATGGAATAGCTCCACAGTAAACCCCAGAGGACAGGCACCCAACTGGAGGGGAGCTTATCAACCAGGACCAAATCTACAAAATATAAGAGTGACAATATACTCCAAAATACTTTCAAAATACTTTCACTTTCATAGCTTCAATAGCTACCAAGAAAACCCCTTACCCCCAAAGCCAAAAAATGAAAATAATTCTAAATAGACTGGGGAAACATATCTGATCACAAAGTTATATAAAGACAGTGAGGGTTTATCAAAGGAAACATATCCCAGTTTTGGACAGAGTAAGGGGCAAGCAATGCCGGAAACGCCAAACATTACAAATAGACCAAAGTGGTGCACCTGTATATATATAATAAAATAAGTATACTACAACAATGCCCAAAGCCAATATAGGCATCTAAAAGACAATGGAGCATAAACAAGGAGACCCTAAGGTGTCCCATACATCTCACCTGTCTACCACAATGCATATGCATCCCAATGTACATCGCCCTCAGAGAGAGCACCACTTTTGCTGTACCTAAGGGAGAGGGAGGTTAAATAAGGGGCCCTAGGCCGAGCTACTCCACCAAGAAACACGGGTTGGGCAGCGTTGCAGATATGCCACTGCGCATGCACGGCCCATAACAGCCACATATGCCCAGTGGTGGCGGGACGAAGTGGAACCAAGAATGCCGCACACAGAATAGACGTCCTAGCAGACCGGGCCAGCATCTGCCACATAGGAAATCCCGTCAGCGCGCATATGTATGCCATACTGAATGATCTTCATGGTTACAAAGCGACCCAACAGCCGTAAGGCCTAGCAGTGACAAAAGCCAGAAGGACAGCTCGGGCTGGGCCACCCCGCCCTGCCAAGGACCAACTCCACCCCACCAGCCCAAAATATGTAGAAGTGATCACTTTTACTTTGTAGGAAATTGCTGGCCCTGAAAAATATCTTGATTATTGCTACAGCAATGAAATATCACCCTTTCCGTCCAAGGACGTGTGTATATACATACGACGGAAGGGAAGCAGTCAAAACGTGCTTGAAAGCAAATGGGTATCTGGCATGGATGGTTTTACTTGCAAATTTCATCCTTACAGCCCAGCATCATATCAGATTTCAACATAGTCACAGGTCGTTTTTATTTTTTTCATTTTTTTTTCCTTAAAAGAATCTACCCTTTACACTTCTGTCCTTTTGAAAATAAACAATATTTTGATTACCCTTTTGCTGATTTTACTTCAGTTAACTGAAAATATATTGCTGTTACCTCAAATTGCTCATCATTGTAGTTTTTGTTGCACTCCTACTGAATATGTTAAATATCTTGGGTAATGAAACCACGTTATTTCCAGTATTAACATCACACAGACAAATGTCCTTCTAACGAGTTACTTCTAGCAAGATGTTAAAGCGGTATTAAACCAAAAAACAAAAATGTGTTAAATTGCAGCTCATCAATTCTTGGATGTGGTGGCTGCATTAGTTTTTTGTTTTTTAGGCTTTTTTCCTTTATCTAGTGATACAGTCAGCAAGTCTGTAGTCTATTCAACTTACTTTAACAGACCAAACTGTTCAGACAAAGTAGTAGTTAGAGGGTTGAGACAAACCATTTAACATTGCCAGGGAGGTGCTTACAATGATCAGCTTTTATTCATGTATGTAAAACATTTATCCAAAAAAGAAAAAAAAAGTTTACTGTAACTTATAAAAATGTTATGTCATTCATCTTCATTTTCTTAGTCAAGTCCATCTAAATCTGCTAGTCTAACACTACCCTCTTCCCAGATTGACAATACTGCTGTCAAGAGGTGTCTGCTTTACCACTTCATTTAGAATGCAAATGCCCTAAGGCTCGATTCACATCTATGCATGTTGCTTTTGAGCGTTTCTCTAGGGCTTTTTGCGGTGCTTGGCACATTTTTGACACGCGTTTTTGCAGCGATTTGCGTTTTTTTTTTTTTTTACATTGTATATAGCTGGTTGCTAAGGAGGCCGCCACATCCTTAACAACCGATGAGGAGTCAGCAGGGATATCCAGGGGGAGTGGAAGTATCTGCTCCCCCCGAAAGGTGCCAAATGTGGCTCCGGAGGAGGGAGGAGAAAATGAGCGGAAGTTCCACTTTTTGGTTGAGCTCCGCTTCAAGCCTGGTACACACTTTTTTTTTTTTTTATTCAACCCCACAGGTTGCAGCTCCCCCCTTAGCCCCCCTAATAAGCCCGATCTCAATTCAGAGATGGGCACAAGAGCCAAGGCTCTCCTGGGTCTCTAACCCCCCCCACCCCTGATTGACTGAGATGCAGCAGTAGTAGCCATTGGCTCCCACTGTTGTCAGGGCGGGGGTGAGCCGTGCTCTGTTTCTTATGGATGTGGAGAGCCAGCTCGGGAGGGAGCACGCACGAGTCCCCTCACAGCAAGCTGCTTGCTCTGAGGGCACTCGGCAAGGGGGAGGGGACCCGAGAAGAGGAGGATTGGGGATGCTCTGTGCAAAACCACTGCACAGACCAGCTAAGTATAACATGTTTGTAAAGGTAAAAAATGTTTACTTAAAAGAAAAATAATCACTTTACTGGTTGATTACACAGTGAAGTATTAAAGGGTGACCCAACAATTAAATTGCTGTATAGCCCTTTTACACTGGTGCTCTTTAAACCATGGTATGCATTTTGGAAAAATCCATATGTATTTTTGCTGCGCTTTCTGGTTGCCTGACTCTCGGCAAGCACTTGTGAAACATGTGACCCAAGAACTCAATTGGTGCATTTTAGATGCATTTCCCATTGATTTCAATAGACGTCGCATTTTAGGGGCACGTTTGAAATGGCACAAAGGTTGCAGCATGCAGGACTTTACAAAATGCACCGCACTGATGGAAAGAGTTCCATAGAATTCAAAGGGAACTCTTTTTATTGTGTTTTTCTTGCGCTTTTAAGCAGGGTAAAAGTGCATCAGTGTGAAAGGGCCCATAATCCACAACATTTTGCTGCTACAAAGAGCAGTGTACAAATTGCAGTAGCCCATAGCAAACAGGCATAGGCCTTCCCTCATCTGGCTACCAAAATGAAATTGGTGGCTGGGCATTACTGCATTTTAAATGGACTTCTAAATTGACCTTCCTTTTGGAATATTCTGGTTGCCTAGCTCAGTGTTTCTCAACTCCAGTCCTCAAGGCGCACCAACAGGTCATGTTTTCAGGATTTCCCTCAGATGAAACGGCTGTGGTAATTACTAAGACAATTAAACTGATCAAATCACCTGTGCAAAATAGTGGAAATCCTGAAAACATGACCTGTTGGTGCGCCTTGAGGACTGGAGTTGAGAAACACTGGCCTAGCTGTTGATTCAGTCATTTTGGTACTTTCTAGTCAGTGACTTTGAAGACTCAACATGCATAATGTTTTTGGCTTGTTGACTTATTTTCTAATGAAGTCAACTTGGGCCATCTTCTATCTTCCTTCGTTTTTTTTTTTAAGTTTGGACCTGATCATTTTCTTTAATATTTATTTTTTATCTTGTATTTGATACATTGCTTCTGAGATTAGACACTTAGACCATAGAATCAGTCAAATGAATGAATATACAAATAAAGCAATATACTCTGCCTCCTCCAATAGAAACAATACTGTTTGATTTGCATGTCATACCCATGAGAACATTTATGCACAGTATGTCAGCTGTACATTTTATTGATGTTTCAGATGCCTTTAAGTTGCCAGTGTGATAAGAATTTTTTAACAGACAGGAAGGTTGAGTAGGTCAAAGAAAGTTAGTTTTTTTTCCCTTATTTTTTGTTTTTGTTTAAACAAGGACTCTTTTACACCTCTGCATTTGCGTTTTTACTGCAGGTGACATGCACATGGATAGGAAAAGTGGTGGTGGTATGTGTGTGTATATACAGTTGGGTCCATATATATTTAGACACCAGAACAATTTTTATACTTTTGGCTCTGTATGCCACCAGAATAAAATTAAAACAAAACCATCCAAATGAATTTCAAGTGCAGACTTTCAGCTTTAATTCAAGGGGTTGAACATAAATTTCAAGTACAAATTTTAGGAACTGTGACTGTTTTTATACACAGCCTCCCCATTTTCAGAGGCTAAAATGTAATTGGACAAATGAATATAATCATAAATAAAATGCTAATTTTTAATATTTTGTTGAGAATCCTTTACTGGCAATGACTGCCTGAAGTCTCTAACCCATAGACATTACCAAAGACTGGATTTCCTCCTTTCTGATGCTTTTCCAGGCTCTAACTGCAGCTGTCTTCAGTTGGTCTTTGTTTGTGGGTCTTTCTACCTTTAGTTTTACATTCTGCAAGTGAAATACATGCTCCATTGAGTTGAGATCAGTTGATTGACTTGGCCATTGCAGAATGTCCCACTTCTTTTCCTTCAAAAGCTCCTGGGTTGCTTTTGCAGTGTGTTTTTGATCATTGTCCATTTGTACTGTGAAGCGCCGTCCAATCAACTTTGCTGCATTTGGCTGAATCTGGACTGACTGTATATATATCTCTAAACACTGCAGAATTCATCTGGCTGCTTCTGTCACATCTTCAATAAACACCAATGACCCAATGCCACTGGAAGCCATGCATACCCATGCCATCAAGCTTCTTCCACCATGTTTTACAGATGACGTGTACTTTGGATCATGAGCTGTTCCAAGCCTTCTCCACACTTTTTTTTTTCCCCGTCATTCTGGTACAGATTAATTGTAGTTTCATCTTTCCAAAGAATGATTTTCCAGAACTGGTCTGGCTTTTTTAGATGTTATTTGCCGAAGTGTAATCTGGCTTTTCTATTCTTCAGGCTCATGAATGGTTTGCACCTTGTGGAGAACCCTCTGTATTTGCTCTTGTGAAATCTTCTCTTGAGTGTCGACTTTGACAATGATACACTCACCTTCAAGGAGGGTGCTTCACTTGTCTGGATGTTGTGAATGGGTTTTTCTTTACCATAGAGAGGATCCTGCCATCATCCACCACTGTTGTCTTCTGTGGATGTCCAGGCCTTTTTATGTTGCTGCGCTCACCAGTGCGTTCTTCTTTCCTCAAACTGTTGATTTGGCCACTCCTAATGTTGCCATCTCTCTGATGGATTTGTTTAGTTTTTGAAGCCTTACAATGGCCTGTTTCACTTGCATGGACAGCTCCTTTGAACACATGATGTAGGTTCACAACAAAATATTCCAAATCCAAATACAACACTTAGAATCAACTCCAGACCTTTTACCTTAAAGGGGTTGTAAAGGTAAAAATGTTTTCATCTTAATGCATTCTATGCATTAAGGTGAAAAAACTGCTGACAATACCGCCGCCCCCAGCCCCCCCGTTTTACTTACCTGACCCCTCGAAAGTCAGCTGCTCGCTCCCGACATCCATTCCGTCGCTCAGCCTGGCCGCTGATTGGCTACAGCGGATGGATTGGAAGCAGCGCAGCCATTGGCTCGCGCTGCTGTCAATCACATCCAATGACGCGGCGTGCTGGGGGGCGGGGCCGAGTGATACAGTGAGCGGCTATAGCCGCCGGCTGTATCACGGGAGCACGCCCGCAAGAACTAACCACCATGCGAGGGAGCTCGCATTAAGGTGGTTAGTTCTTGTGGGGAGGAGCTGAAACAGCCGTCGAGGGACCCCAGAAGAGCAGGTTCGGGGCCACTCTGTGCAGAACGAGCTGCTCAGTGAAGGTAAGTATAACATGTTTGTTATTTTTAAAAAATAAAAAAAAACCTGGCCATGAAACAAATTTTGATTCAATTCTCCAATTACTTTTGGTCCCTTGAAAAAAGGGGGGATGGCTATTCTTAAGAGCTTTAATTCCTCAACCCTTCCTCCGATTTGGATGTACATACCCTCAAATTAAACCTGAGTGTGTGCACTTTCAGACCATATGCAGTATATAACTATAGCTTTAATATGTTATGGTAAATACCTGAAAAAATATAAAATTGTGCCTGTGTCCAAATATATATCGACCTAAGTGTGTGTGTGTGTGTGTGTATGTATGTATGTATGTACATACACATATATATATGTATGTACATTATATATATATATATATATATATATATATATATATATATATATATATATCTCCCCTTGAAAGAGTATTGGTAATTGGTACCCCTTGAAATTCTCCACATTTTGTCATAATACAACCAAAAACATGAATGTATTTTATTAGGATTTTATGTGATAGACCAACGCAATGTGGCACACAATTGTGAAGTAGAAGTAAAATGAAAAATGTTTTTCAAAATTTGTTACGAATAAATATCTGAAAAGTGTGGCGTGCATTTGTATTCAGCCCCACTGAGTCAATACTTTGTAGAACCCCCCTTTCACTGCAATTAGAGCTGCAAGTCATTTTGGGTATGTCTCTCCCAGCTTTGCACATCTAAAGAGTGAAATTTTTGCCCATTCTTCATTGCAAAATAGCTCAAGCCTTGTCAGACTGGAAGGAGAGTGTCTGAATAGCAATTTTCAAGTCTTGCCACAGATTCTCAAATGGATTTAGGTCTGGACTTTGACTGGACCATTCTAACACATAATTATGATTGATATAAACCATTCCATTGTAGCCTTGGGTGTATGTTTAGGGCCATTGTCCTGCTGGAAGGTGAACCTACACCCCAGTCTCAAGTCTTTTGCAGACTGGAACAGGTTTTCTTCTATGATTGCCCTGGATTTGGCTCCATCCATCTCCCCATCAACTCTAACTAGCTTCCCTGTCCCTGCTGAAGAAAAACATCCCCACAACATGATGCTGCCACCACCATGTTTTACAGTGGGGATGGTGTGTTCAGGGTGATGTACAGTGTTCGTTTTCTGCCACATATAACATTTTGCTTTTAGGCCAAAAAGTAAAAATGTTTTCTCATCTGACCAGAGCACCTTCTTCCACATGTTTGCTGTGTCCCCCTCATAGCTTCTCGCAAACTGCAAATGGGACTTCTTATGGCTTTCTTCCTACCACTCTTCCATAAAGGCCAGATTTGTGGAATGCATGACTAATAGTTGTCCTGTGGACAGATTCTCCCACCTGAGCTGTGGATCTCTGCAGTTCCTCCAGAGTTACCATGAGCTTCTTGGCTGCTTCTCTGATCAATGCTTTCCTTGCCTGGCCTGTCAGTTTAGGTGGACTGTAATGTCTTGGTAGGTTTGCAGTTGTGCCATACTCTTTCCATTTTCAGATGATGGATTGAACAGCGCTCCGTGAGATGTTCAAAGCTTGGGATATTTTTTTTATAATCTAACCCTGCTTTAAACTTCTCCACAACTTGTCTGGTGTGTTCCTTGGCCTGACCTGTCTGGTGTGTTCCTTGGCCTTCATGATGCTGTTTGTTCACTAAGGTTCTCTAACAAACCCCTGAGGACTTCACAGAGCAGCTTTATTTATACTGAGAGTAAATTACACACAGGTGAACTCTATTTACTAATTATAGAAAATTGTATTGGTGATATAATCCTCAAAGAGCGCTACATCAGAATAATTTAGACACAAGAAATAACCCCTAAGTGGACTTTAAAGGCACTACAATTGAAAATCACTAAAAAAAGTTTATTAAACAAAGTTAGGGGACTTCTGTAGGTTATTGGTTCCACTAGTTAGGGTTTAGGGCTATCAAAGTAAAGGGGGCTGAATACAAATGCACCCGCACTTTTCAGATATTTGTAAAAAAATGTTGAAAACCATTTATCATTTTCCATTTACGTTTTTGATTGTAACATGATGAAATGTGGAAAATTTCAAGGGGTGTGAATACTTTTTCAAGGCACTGTGTATACATTCTATTGTCAAAAGTATTGGGATACCTGCCTTTACACACAATGATTAGGACCAGTGCATCAAGCAAGGTACATAAAGACATGGATGAGCAAGTTTGGGGTGCAGGAGCATGACTGGCCTGTACAGAGTCCTGACCTCAACCCGATAAAATAGAGCGGAGAACTGAGCCAGGCCTTCTCGTCCCACATCAGTGCCTGACCTCACAAATGCGCTTTTGGAAGAATGGTCAAACATTCCCATGGACACAATCTTACACCTTGTGGACGGCCTTCCCAAAAGAGTTGCAGCTGTTTTAGGATATATATATATATATATATATAAATAATATATATATAATTTTGTAAGCAGTTCTCCTTAAGGCTTTATTCACACAGGCATAAAGCACCAATTTTACAGGTGTACAGCATTTTTTTATTCCTCCAAACCGTTTGTTAGCCTATGGTGTTTAGATCAGTATTTGAAGAGCAGTATTTAGAGGCATAAAAAAAAATGCAGCAAAGTTGCATCCATATGCATATGCTTGCACATGTGTATAAATGTGTGCATATGAGAATGCATTTTTTCCAGTAGAATGCATTTACACTCCGCATACATGTGCTGCATGAGCCTTTTCTCTACCAATTTCTAGCAAAATAAATCCAGCATATTTGGAGCACAAACTGCAGTCTGTCCTGCTCTTAGTGCCAGACTCGGTGCTGCTGTGTAGGAATGAAACCACTGGACTTTTTTTTTTTTTTGCACCCTGCATACATTGTATACTAGCACATTATGTTAAACTTACCTTTAAAACAAAGCCCTTCCAGCGCTAAGATGTCAGAGTTGCAGGCACTTCCATCTTTACCCCTCATCCTTCTGGGATGACGTCACTCCCGCGCATGCGCCAGTGGAGTCACTGGCTGCGTGCACAGTAAATATCTCCGAAACGGTGCATGTTTAGGAGATATTTACACTACCTATAAGTAAACCTTATTGTAGGCTTACCTATAGGTAAAAGTCAGAGCTGGGCGTTAACACCCACCTTAAGTCTAGGTTCACAACTATGTGGCTGCGTTTGATGCGTTTTTTAGGCACATTTTGCATTTTAAACCAGCGTTTTTTATGCGTTTTTACATGCAGTTTTCCTACATTTTTGCGGTTTACGTTTTTTTTTCCTCAAACACACTGTATATAGCTGGTTGCTAAGGAGGGGGCCAGGAAGCCACCGTGTCCTTCACAACCGATGAGTCCTCAACTGTCAGCGAAAAAAAACGGCATGAGTTTCACCTCCAGGTCCATACAAGTATGGATTCGGAGGGGGCACCCCCCCCCCCCCGCCAAACTTTTTTAAAAAATGGCATGACCCCAAAATCCATACCAGACCCTTATCTTAACATGCTGCCCGGTGGGTCAGAAAAGGGAGGGGACAAGCGAGCGCCCCCACCCCTCCAGACCATAGTAGGCCGCATGCCCTCAACATGGGGGGGGTGCGTTGCTCCTTGCCCCATGTTGATGGAGGACAATCTTGGCTGGTGGTTGTTGGGGTGTGCGGGCGGGGGGGCTTATCGGAATCTGGAAACCCCCAATAACAAGGGCGCCCCCAGATCGCAGCTCCCCCCTATGTGAATGGGTATTGGGTACATCATACCCCTACCCATTCACCAAAAAAACTGGAATGTTAAACTACAAGAGCTGGTTTTTGACATGTCCTTAATTAAATAAGAAGCCAGGAGCCATCTTCTCTCGGTGCCGTCTTCTCCCCTGGAGCTGTCTTCTTCTTCGCCGCTGTCTTCTTCCGCGCTGCCGCCGCCTTCTTCTTCCGCGCTGCCGCCGCCTTCATTGCCGCCAGTTACCCGCTAAAAAATAAAAAAAGCCGGTTTTGTCCTCAAGCTGTCTGTCGTTCTCTGTTTTACTGTTCCCGCTGGCCTGCACCTCTTATATAGACATGGGGCGTGGCCATCCAATGACGTCGCCTGGAGAGCCCGCTCCTTGTGACGTCACAAGGGGCAGGCGATGTGGATGGCCATACCCCATGCCTATATAAGAGGTGCTGGACAGTGGGAACATCACAACGGAGAAAGACAGCTTCAGGAGAAGACCGTTTTTTTTTGTTTTTTTAGTGGATAACCGGCAGTGGCGAAAAAGAAGACTGCTCCACTGAAGAGGAAAGACAGCTCCGGGCTTCTTATTTAATAAAGGACTTGTCAAAAACCGGCTCTTGTAGTTTAACATTTCACATTTTTTTTGGTGAATGAGTAGGAGCCGATACTCGTATACATAGCGGGGAGGCAGGATCTGGGGATTCCGATAACCCCCCCCGTCCGCAGACCACGACAACAACCGGCCAGAGTTGTTGGGAAGAGGCCCTTGTCCTCATCAACATGGGGACATGGTGCTTTGGGGTGGGGGGGGGCACTGACCTACTGGGCGGCATGCTCGGATAAAGGTCTGGCATGGATTTGGGGGGGGGGGGGAAGAGCCACACCAATTTTTTATTTTAAATGTTGGCGTGGGGGGTTCCTGCTCCTAATCCATACTGGACCAGAAGGGTCTGGTATGGACCTGGGGGGGAACCCCATGCCATTTTTATTTATTTTTTTGCCAGCATTTTTTTTTTTTTTACATTCAGCTTTCAGTGGGGAAGGCAGCTGACAGCTGATGACTCATTGGTTGTTAAGGATGTGGCAGCCGGCTTCCCGGCCCCGTGCTTAGCATGTTAAAATAAAAAACGCAAAACACATCAAAAATCGCATCACAACACTTTAGTTTCTGGTGCGGTTCCATTGAAGTCTATTACCCGCAAACCCTGGGAAAAATGTCCCCAACCCTTTCCAAAAATGCACCGGCCACAAAACGCAGGGATGTGAACTTGTGCCATAGGAACCTATTTTAAATGGGCTGTAGTGTTTCTGCAAAACGCACAGGTGTGAACCGATACAGGTTCCAGGACTTAATTTCTTGTTTTTTTTTCCCCAATATATATCTGTATGGAATTAAACTTTACAGAGGCCTATAGTATTAGTCAAATGTATTCCTTTGTTTTTTTTTATGTGCTTTTAGTGTATGTTTTTGTTATTATTTTCAATTGACAGTCCACCTTTTGCACAAGATTATTAAATGTACAACAGTGAGCTCATGATCTTTTTTTGCAGTGAAGCTTGCAGAGCATTGCACCTACTATCAGTGCACTGTGGGTGTGATGCTTTTCCTGCTGGAGGAATTACAGCCTAAAATACAGGAGTGGGAGAGAGGGAACACTGGTACTGCATTGTTTCTCTGTTTACAATTCTGTTTAATTTATTTACAAGCCTGGGCTGGATGACATGGATATGTGGATGGAGCCATGATCAATTTAAAAATATAACAGGTTTCTGCAAGGAAATGTACCCTTGGAGTTGGAGGTGGTTTGAGGGTGGTGCTTTGGGGAATGTGACCATGCTGTTGCACCTTAAATAAGGGTGTAGCATGAAACCTAGTCACATGCATGGACTTGGCCTTTAAGTTGCTTTTTCATAAAACAAAATTAACAGAGCTTGGCTTGGGCATGGTGCCATAAGCAGCCTGGATCTTGAGCACCCGCTGAACAACCGCTTATCCACACAGACTACGTTGATTAGCTGGACTCATAAATGATTTCAAAAAGTGGAAGTCCAGAGGCATCTGCAAATCCTCCAGAGAAGGAGAATCTACACAGCCAGCCCTTGCCGACTCTGCACACCCAGGATTGTGCCGACATTAAAGTGGTAGGAAACCCTTACATATACCCAGGGAAGTGACTATCCTCAGGTGATACACAGAGATGAAACAAATACTCCAACATAGGTTGTACCTGTTCAGTTGCAGCCATTTCTTGTGTAGATTTTTCTAAAAGCATACAGATCAAGTGATTTTTTTCTTCACTCCCGCAGCAGGGGATGGGGATATCCTGTTACAGACTGTGGACAGCTCACTTGGGAATGATGCACAACTGTGGCTCTCAGTCACAGAGTGTGTGCTGGAGCTCCCTCCCCCATCACCTTTTTAACTCTTGGCGTCAGGAATCCCTGCCAGAAGTGATTTATGCAGAGAGCAGAGGAATAAAGCAGAGAGAAATCACACTAAGTGGTTTGGATAGAGACATGTTTACAGTATAGAATAATGTGCTTTGTTCATATTCATGTCAGAGGCTTACAACCACTTTAACTCTGCATCATAGGAAGAAGTCTTTAGGAGGCACTGGGATTTCTATGCTTATTCAAAATCTAATACCAGAAGCTTTCAATTAAGCTCACTGGCTTAGTAGGGCAGCTCTTAAAGTGAATAAGTCCACCTTAACTAGTGCCAGAATATGACTGAAAATGTAAACCGACCTACACAAATGGGCACAAACGTGAAATAATCCAGCAAGATTTTATTAGTTTACAATTCAACAATGAATTACATTCAACACATTTCAAGGTTTAGCACCTATGTATGCATGTTTACATTTTAATTCTGCATCATGTTATTCTGCTAGATGATGCTGCACCCCCTTAGAGCTATCATATTTCCCTGTGACCCAGGGAGATAGGATTTGGGTTCAGTCATGCCACAGTGTGAACTTCTTCCCACAGGGGAGCTCCTTACAAATCTCTTCTGCAACAGCAATTCTGAACCACAGGCCTCCTCTTTAAGTAACTAAAACCTATTTCCACCAAAACTGACTTTAAAGGGTAACTCCACTTTCATCGGAAAAAATTTTTGCAAATAATATAGCATATACAATTGCGACACAATTCATATTGTAATTGAATGTTATTAAAAATGACACTTCCTTTTCAAACTGCAGCACTGTAATTCTTTGTAAGATTAATGTAAGATCCAATATGGCTACCTGGAGGTGCTCTGTACACAGATGATGTACAGATAACCCCCCAGATATGTAATGTCCTGTTTATGTGATTGACTTACTGATTTTCCCAGAAGTCTACACTAAGATACAAAATCGATTTTGAGCATCCCCTGCAACAAAAATTGCATTTTTGGTGAGATATTCCAAAAGGAAATCACGGCTAAAGGGATGCAGACCCTGCCATTTTCCTCATTAGAGCCCTGCAGCAGCTCACAAAAGCTTTCCTATACAGACTCACTTTGTACATGGGCACAGACAAACAGATACTTCTACAGAATAACAAAAGGTAGGATTCTGCAACAAAGTTTGTTAAAATCCTTGCAATGTACATAATCACGCAGAGGCAATTTTTTTTTTTCTCAACAAAGTGGAGTTACTCTTTAAAGTGACGATAAATGCTGTTTTTTTTTTTTTTGTTGTTTTTAAATAAAAAAAGGTTATACTTGCCTGCGCTATGCAACAATAATGCACAGAAAGGCCCATTACCTCCCCTTCTGGCAGTCCGATCCCCTCTCCTCTGGACGCCCTCTTGGAAAGCCGGGTGCTAAGGGGACACTCATGAACGTGCGCTCCCAAGTTGGGATGTATGCATCCATAGACATGCACAGCACCAGCAAGCCACCCATCCATCTTCACAGGTTTTTGACTGACAGCAGCAGGAGCCTAAGGCTCTGTTGCCCTCAGTGTCTCCTGTGAGACCAGGAAGTGCTGCTGCAGCCGATACAGTGCTAGAGCCAGGTACGTTTTTAGGGATGGGGGTGGATAGGACAGGTAGTGGGGCGTTTTTTTTTGTTTTTTACCTTTTAAAGGATTAGTTTACCTTATTAGAAAAAAATAATAAATGCACATATTTTTGTAGAAAAAAATGTACATTTATCATTTTTTCCAGGGGGAGCCTGGAAATAATTGCACCCATGATCAGTGGTGTGCAAAGTCAGAATGTCCATTTAAAAACTGTGGGGCTTGTTAAAGTGATACTAAAGTCTTTTTTTGTTGAAAAATAACAAACATGTTATACTGGCCCTTTCCTCCTGCCGAAAACTCTCACAGCAAGCAGCTTGCTATGGGGGAACCCGAGCCGCTGCTCTGTGTGCCCATTCAGACACTGACGGCTCAGCCCTGCCCCTCTCTCTCCTCATTGGCTCACTGTCGTTGATTGACAGTAGTGGGAGCCAGTGGCTCCCACTGCTGTCTCAGACAATCAGGAGGGAGAATCCCGGACTGCCGAGTCTGTTGTGCAACATTGCTGGATTGAGCTTGGTTCAGGTAAGTATGAGAGGGGCTGCTGCACACGGAAGGTTTTTTATCTTAATGCATAGAATGCATTAAGATAAAAAAAAACTGCCTTTAGAACCACTTTAACCACTTCAATACAGGGCACTTTCGCACCTTCCTGCCCAGGCCAATTTTCAGCTTTCAGTGTTGTCACTTTTTAAATGACAATTGCGCGGTCATGCTAAACTGTACCTAAACTAAGTTTTTATCATTTTGTTCCCATAAATAGAGCTTTCTTTTGGTGGTATTTGATCACCTCTGCGGCTTTTATTTTTTGCTCAACAAATAAAAAAAGACCGATTTTTTTTTTTTTTGTTTTGTTTTGTTTTGTTATAAAATTTTGTAAATAAGTACATTTTCTCCTTCACTGATGGGCACTGATAAGGCTGCACCGATGAGGTGACACCAATAGGCAGCACTGATAGGTGGCACTGATGGGCACTCATAGGTGGCACTGGTGTGCACTGATAGGCGACACTGGGCACTGAAAGGCTGCGCTGATGGGTACTTATGGGTGGCACTGATAGGCGGCACTGATAAGCATCACTGGTGGCACTGGCAGGCATTGGGGATGGGCACTGATTAGCAGCTGCCTGGGCACTGATTGGCATTTCCCTGGTGGTCTAGGGTGACATACCTGTTGGTCCAGTGTGTTGGCCATCCCTGCCGGCATCCTGGTGGTCCTGGGCGGGCATCCGAGGGGGGGCTGCGCTGATAAAAAAAATCAGCACAGAACCCCCCGGTCAGGAGAGCAGCCAATCAGCTCTCCTCTACTCGCGGGAGGAAAAGCTGATCAACGGCTCTTCCTGTTTACATCGTGATCAGCCATGATTGGACACGGCTGATCACGTGGTAAAGAGTCTGTCAGAGACTCTTTACCTAGATTGGAGTTGCGGTGTGTCAGACTGACACGCCGCAACAACGAGCACCGCGCGCAACGGCTTGATATCCTGACGTCCGGACGTCATATGACGTCCGGTCAGCATATCGCAACCACTTTGCCAATGTCATTTTGCTATATGGCGGGCAGCAAGTGGTTAATAAAGCGCCCTTTCAGCGCCCTCACAGTTCATTCAGAACTACAAGCTGTCTGCTGCAGTGGCTGACAGTACTTGTAGTTCATTCATTTACAGAAAACTTAATGAATAATGCAGCTGTGTGAGTCCCGCATGACCGTGCTGCATTTGAGTTGCAACAGCGGTTCTGAGGAGAAGATCCCCCGCCTGCTGTCACACTGAGGAGGGGGTCAAATTGAGAGGAAAGGTAACAGGAGCTGCTACATGTTACATGTTCCACCCTAAATACGGGTGGAACATGCAACATGTTCCAAAAGGTGAGCTTAGCCTTTAGACCCCTTTCAAACTGAGGTGCTTTACAGGCGCTATAGCACTAAAAATAGCGCCTGCAAAGCACCTCTCCTGTCACTCCAATGTGAAAGCCCTCGGGCTTTCACACTGGAGTGATGCGCTGGCAGGACGCTCAAAAAAGTCCTGCAAGCAGCTTCTTTGAGGCGCTTTAGGAGTGGTGTATACACTGCTCCTAAAGCACCCCTTCCCATTGCAATCAATGATCAGCGCTGCTAAAACTACGGAAAAGCGCCACTAAAAATAGCGGCGCTTTACCGCCAACGCCCGGCGTGGCTCAGTGTGAAAGTGCCCTTAACGTAGAGAATAAGCTTACAAAAAAAAATTTAGACTTTAAATCACTTTACATTACTAGCATTAGAAACAGAAAAAAAAAGATTGAAGCAATCAGACAAAAGGTCTCAGTTGGCCACTAAGGCTCAATTCACACTAATGCGTTTTTTGATGCATTTTGCAGAAATGCAGGGAAATTTTTTAACATGGGTTCCTATGGAACATGTTCACATCAATGCATTTTTGTGCCTTTTCCCGCAAAATGCAGCATTTTGCTTTTAATAGAATTCAATGGACCCGCATCCAAAACGCGTTTTTACAGCGATTTGCGTTTTTTTTAATTTCTTTTTTTTACACTGTATATAGCTGGTTGCTAAGGAGGGGGCCGGGAAGCGGGCCGCCGCGTCATTAACAACCGATGAGCGTGAAACCATCTGACAGCTGATGACTCAATGTAAAAAAATGGCATGGGGGTCCCCCGAAAATCCATACCAGACCCTTATGCAGCCCGGCAGGTCAAGAAAGGGAGGGGACGAGCGAGTGGGCCCCCCCTCCTGAACCATACCAAGCCGCATGCCCTCAACATGGGGGATGGGTGTTTTGGGGCAGGAGAAGCTCTGCGCCCCCCACCCCAAAGCACCTTGCCCCCATGTTGATGGGGACAAGGGCCTCTTCCTGACACCCCTTGCCCGGTGGTTGTCGGGGTTTGCAGGCGGGGGGGTTATCGGAATCTGGAAGCCCACTTTAATAAGGGAGCCCCCAGATCCCGCTCCCCCATGTGAATGAGTATGGGGTACATTGTACCCCTACCCATTCACCTGGAAAAAAAGTAGTGTAGTGTTAAAAAATACAGTAGACAGTTTTTGACAAGTCTTTCATTAAAAATCTTCTCTGCATCTTCCCCTGGTCTTCCTTCATCTTCTCCCGCATCTTCATCCTCTGGTCTTCTCCTTCTCCCCTTTCTTCTTCTTCCGCTCTTCTGTCTTCTTTGTCCGGTGTTGTTCTTCCTCCCGCCAACGTCCCGCTGATCTGTCGGCGCCGATGTCCTTCATTTCTTAAATAACGATGGGGCGTGGCAATCGGAATAAGTCATCCGAAGGACACGCCCCCTTGTGACATCACAGACCCATCATGCCCCGGGCTGTGATGTCATAAGGGGCTGAGTCACCGGATGACATCAGCCGGTGACCCCGCCCCATGCCTATATAAGTCGTTGCGCACTGCGCACACAGCATTACGTTGGGGGAGAGCGTTGAGTCAACATCAGAAGAGGGAAGAAGACAATGGAGAAGACCGGGCAAGAGCTAGCAAGAGAGCAGGCAAAAGAGCAGAAGAACCCGGCAGAAGGCATCGGACAGCGGGAGAAGAACCAGAGAGTGTGGAGAAAGGAGTGGAGAAGTCAGAAGAGACCCCCGCAGCTGCCTAATAAAAGACAAAAACTGTCTACTGTATTTTTTAACACTACACTACATTTTTTTCCAGGTGAATGGGTAGGTGTACAATCTACCCCATACTCATTCACATGGGGGGGTGTGATCTGGGGGCCCCCTCCTTAAAGGGGCCTTCCAAATTCCGATAAGCCCCCCACCCGCAAACCCCAACAACCAACGGGCAAGGGTTGTCAGGAAGAGGCCCTATCGACATGGGGGCAAGGTGCTTTGGGGTGGGGGAGCAGAGCCCTCCATGCCCCAAAGCACCCATCCCCCCCATGTTGAGGGCATACGGTCTGGTATGGTTTTGGCATGGGGGTCCCCTCCGAATCCATACTAGACCCAAGGGCCTAGTATTGACCTGGGGGGGACCCCACGCCGTTTTTTCTCTTGATTTCCAGCAATTTTTTTTTTTTTTTACATTGAGCGGGATGCCCGCTGACAACTGATGACTCATCGGTTGTTAAGGACATGGCGGCCGGCTTCCCGGCCCCCTCCTTAGCAACCGGCTATATACAGTGTAAAAAAAAACCTGCAAATCGCGGTAAAAACGCGTGTCCAAAAACGCGGCAAGCACCGCAAAAAGCACTGCAGAAACGCTCAAAAGCAACCTGCATAGATGTGAATTGAGCCTAAGACAGATAACATGAAACTAATTCCATCCTAGACCAACAGATATTCCTACATGAGGAAGCAAAAGGGGAATGTCTGCAAAAGGTATGCATCTGCATTGGACTAGATGCATCATTCATTTGGTAATCTGGTTTCCACTAGGTGCCCTTCTGACACAGCCTTTTGTCCAATTTTATTGTTAGACTTCCAAAGACTCCTGTACATCTTACATCTATGTCAAAATATCTGATGCCAGAGAAAGTCTTCCCTTCCCTTCCACTAAGGTCATTTTGGAAGTTAATTTCCTTCCTGTTCACTTTTTCTATGTCCTGTACCATAGTCCAAGATACAAAATGTACAGGTACTTCAAAATCCCTCTTTCTATACAACATAATAATAAAATTATGGGCTTTTTTCTATTTTTTAAGATGAGAAAAATTAAAAAAAACGATGGTAATTAAGGGATTATACTGGGACTTCATGTGAACTCTCCTATAGTACCCATTGTTATACTTTTAAAAATTGAAGTATAATGTTCAAAAAATTTAAACTGATGTGGAGTTTAGGAGAAACATAAAGTTTTATAGCTCCCTATATTTATTTATTTTTTTTCTATATGAAAAAAAACTTGTTTAAAGCTGAACTTTAAAGCTACATATAGTTGCATAGTTAGTCAGGTTGAAAAAAGACACAAGTCCATCTAGTTCAACCAAAACGAAAAAAAAAAATACAATCCCATATACACAATCCTTCACCCACAGTTGATCCAGAGGTAGGTGAAAAACCCCAGCAAAGCATGCTCTAATTTGCTACAGCAGGGGAAAACATTGCTTCCTGATCCCCCGAGAGGCAATCGCATTTTCCCTGGATCAACTTTACCTATAACTGTTAGTAACCAGTTATATTATGTACATTTAGGAAAGAATCCAGGCCTTTTTTAAAGCAATTTACTGAGCTTGCCAGAACCACCTCTGGACGGGAGTCTATTCCACATTTACACAGCTCTTACTGTGAAGAAACCATCGGTTCGAAGATCCGTTAGTGGGGCTAAAGAAAATCACCTGGAAAGCATTTAGAGATGTTGATGATTTCCATTTTCTTGACAACTACAGAGCACCAAACACGTTTAGCTGCTTAACAAACTTGTTACAGCATACAAGCTGTTTTACTGTAGGTATCACTGAACAACAAAGATTTTGCTTCCTGAACATTTTTGGTGTATCTTATAGATTTTTCTCTGCTAATGATGAAAATAACCTATAGTTTAACCTGTCACCATTTTATAGAAATCTTCTGTTTTTGCAATAACCTTTGATTATGGTGCACATGAAAGGAACATGAAAATATGGTGCTGCTGTTAACCACTTCAGCCCCGGAAGAATTTACCCCCTTCCTGACCAGAGCACTTTTTGCAATTCGGCACTGCGTCGTTTTAACTGACAATTGCGCAGCCATGCGACGTTGCACCCAAACAAAATTGACTTTGACCTTTTTTAACCACAAATTTCTCTTTTGGTGGTATTTGATCGCCTCTGCGGTTTTTATTTTTTCCGCTATAAACAAAAAAAGAGCGACAATTTTGAAAAAAAAACACAATATTTTGTACTTTTTCCTATAATAAATATCCCCATTTTTTTTTTTTTTAAAAACACATTTTTTCTCAGTTTAGGCCGATATGTATTCTTCTACATATTTTTGGTAAAAAAATCATCGCAATAAGCATATATTGTTTGGTTTGCGCAAAAGTTATAGCGTCTACAAAATAGGGGATAGATTTATAGCTTTTTTTATTACTAGTAATGGCGGCGATCTGCGCTTTTTATCGTGACTGCGACATTGTGGCAGACATATCGGACAATTTTGACACATTTTTGGGACCATTGGCATTAATACAGCGATCAATGCTATAAAAATGCATTGATTACTGTAAAAATGTCACTAGCAGTGAAGGTGTTAACACTAGGCGGCAATCTAGGGGTTAACTGTGTTCCCTGGAAGGTGATTCTAACTGAAGGGGGAGGGGACGGACTAGAGGAAGTGACAGATCGTGGTTCCTAGCTAAAAGGAACACAAAATCTGTCACTCCTGTCAGAACAGAACAGGGAAGTGTGTGTTTACACACACTCGTCCTTGTTCTGTGTCTCCTGCTCACGATCGCTCGTGGCCGGCGGTCATCACGACCTTCGGGCAGGCGCATCGGCACCCCCGCTGTGCCGCGAGCGCGCACGCCTGCTGTCCCGACCCCGCGAGCCGACGTATAGCTACGACGGCTCGCGCAGGGGAGCCAACCTGGCAGGGAAGTGGTTAAACACATCCAGCTTCACATAAAACGGACTGATAAAAAATTTTATGAAAAAGATGAACAAAGATGGTGAAGGTTTTAAAGAACATACCAAGATTAAGGAGGGCATTTTTGTTGGTCTGTAGATCAGATACGTCATCAATGACAAACGGTTTGAAGAAGGGCTAAAGAAATTTACCTGGAAAGCATTTAGAGATGTTGATGATGACTTCCATTTTCTTGACAATTACACAGCACATTTAGCTGCTTAACAAACTTCTTACAACATACAAGACCATGAAGTGCAACATGCCGCTCAAGATTAAAGTGGTTATAAAGCTTTGCTTTTTTTTTAAATAAACATAACAAATATGTCTATACTTGCCTGCTCTGTGCAATGGTTTTTCACAGAGCAGCCCTGATCCTCTTCTTCTGGGGTCCCCCACCAACGCTCCAGGCCCCTCCTCTTCATCTGTGCCCCCCAGGGAAAAGTAAGGCTTTAGAACCACTTTAATTTTCTGCATTTACGTTGGGCTTTTTTCCTGAAAATATAGCTGCAGTCAGTGACGAACGTGGTGATTCACTAGGACATTGCAACAGTAAAAAAACAGTATCAGTGCAACTGGAATCCATCATTGCTGGCTGAATCCATTACTGCTGGCTCACTAATGTTGGACACTGCAGTGAGATGCACAAGACGCTGAGTACCAACAAAACTCAGCAACAAAACACTTTTAGCCCTGTTGAATGCATGCAGCGTTTTGGAAACATTATGCGATTATCTAATCAGGCTTGACTTCATTGCACATGTGCAGGGGATCTGACAACTGTGTGCTGATCACGATAAACATGAACGAATTCTGGACAGCCAAACTCAAATATTAGCCTTGTTTATTAGAAGATGCACATCAAATTCAAAAGATCACAGCAGACAAAAAAGAGCTGACGTTTCGCACTAGCGTTAATGCTTACTCATAGTTTTCTTCTAACTGTGTGCTTATGCTCCTTCATTGAACTGCATATTAGGTTGGAGAGTATTTAGGTTTTGCAGTAGTGATAGAAATGTTATGGAGGCCCCAGACCTGGTTATAGTATCTGGCTGGGGTGCATAGATCACTAGACAAATACTAATCTTTTGATGGATAAAATAGTGCCCATATACCATGTGTATTTAACATTTTACCAGCAGATCAATGATAAACCTGATTCCACATTGATCTAAACATCATTATAATGATTTTTTTTAAGTTGCCTTTACTATCTAACCTAAGCAGGGCACAGGAAACACCAAAATGTTTTTATACAGTTGACTTTTCTGTAACTAGATTTTGCTAACAGCTGTTACCTCCTTAGCCTTTTCTTGCATTTTGAAGAAAGAAAAAAGGCTTTCTTAGTCTTGCATTACTGGATACAGGATCCAAACTCTTTAACCATGGGTTACATGCAGCTACCTTTAGTCAATTGGTAATTTCTCAAACCTACTAAGATATGCATACGGTACTTGTCTCCACTCTGTAAAGCTATCTGCTCCTCGAAAACAATTAGCTCAGCAATATCCTATTGAGGAGAGATTCCTGCAAAAATAGACGATCCCTTAACAAGACACTAATGGTCTATGTAAAGGCTGATCCCATGTTCAAAGACCCAGTAGACAAAAGGTTAGACCCTTTTTTTCCTTTGCAGGCTCCACCATGCAAACTCTAGTTGTTTCCATGGCCGTCTGCCAGACCTTTGCTGCCTGGACTGAACTCATGATCTCAGATCTTAGGTCTATCTTTTCAGTTCCCTCTGTTCAACACCAACCAAAGCTTTAACCTGTGGCCTTATGCTACTGCATACCTCAAGAATATCACAGGGGATAATAGTACTCTCCTCCTCAGAAAAATTGGACTTTTGCTTCAGGTAGACCTTCTTCTCTTGAGGCTAGGGAAAATTCCTTAAAAAAAAAACTAGCGAAAGTACCTGGGCCTGATATTGGATACAGCCCTGTCCAGGATCTTCCATGTGCTCTCGTGCCTGGGCCCTTTGGTTTAAAGGTCGACTCTCGATTTTGAGTCAGCATGTGGGTCCTGGGCCTGATAGTAACCATCTTCAAGGGACTGCCGTGCTCCCAGTTTTACTCCAAATCATTACAACTCAATACTCTAGCGGTGTGGTCCTTGGACCACCTTATATGGCTGACCTGCAAGGCCAGACTGGTGTGTTGGAATTTCAACCTGGTGCTGGAGTCAGGGAGATGTACTTTCCTTCAAAGAAATGGGAGGTGAATTCTATGGATGCAGACCTGATGGGCTGTTCAGGAGTCCTGTATTCCCTCTTGGAGAGAAGATAGTTGTTTGATAGAAGTCAGTCTTTCCACGAACATTCTGGATCTCTGGGTGATTCAGTTGTCCCCTCAATTATGGAGTTTACATTAACCATCAAGTAGGCAGCAGAAGATGCGCCACTTGAAGGAAAGAGGGCTTTATCCTCTCATTAGCAGAACTGCATGTTCCAGCCCTGTCCGCTCCCCACATCTCAGACATAGAGGATTGGCAGGTGGACTATCTCAGTTTTCCGTGTCTGGATACTGGAGGTGTTCCAAGCCCTTTGCTGCAGCTGAGGTATTCCAGGTATTCTAGTGTACGACTTTACGCCCAGAAGGAAGTGATAGTTGGACATACTCAGACACCTGGAAGCCTGTCCAAGCACCCCTCTGGACCATCTGGACTCTCTCTCTCCCCCAAAAGCCAGTCACCAATCCTGCTTCTGGGTGGCGTGCTTTAACAGCTTGGCTTTTGAAGCTCAGGTCCCAAGGTACCAGGATCAGATCTGGTCATCTCCCTCTTGAAGGCTAGGAAGTCAACTTATTGCAAAGTCTACCCACATAGTCTGTATTGTGTGGTGTGACACCAATAAAATGTAATCTTAGAAAGTACTCAATAGGACACATCATTTCTGTCCACCAGCCTAGATCAGCATCTGGCCTTGAGTACCAGCAAAAGGGTAAATCTCTGCTTTGACCATTCTGTTTCAGAGACCAACACCCAGTTGCTGAGTTTAAATAAAGACACCAGTCCATCCAGTTCAACCTGAGAGTGTGTGTTTTGTCACTACCATTTTCCATATTCCTGTACATTACATTCAGCTCTGTCAGAGTGACCATTGAGTTGTTGGTCACCTCCCTTACTAAGGCCCTTCTCCCCCGATCGCTCAGTTTGGCCAGGCCGCCCGCTCTAGAAAGAGTCCTGGTGGTTCCAAACTTCTTTCATTTATGGATGATAGAGGCCACTGTGCTCATTGGGACCTTCAATGCTGCAGAATTTTTTTGTGCCTCGATACAATCCTGTCTCGGAGGTCTAAAGACAATTCTTTGGACTTCATGGCTTGGTTTGTGCTCTGACATGCACTGTTAACTGTGGGACCTTATATAGACAGCTGTATGCCTTGCAAGATCACGTCCAATCAACTGAATTTACCACAGGTGGATACCAAAGTTGTAGAAACATCTCAAAGATGATCAGTGGGAACAGGATGCACCTTTGTCATTTTATCATGACAAAGGCTGTGAATACCTTATGTACATGTGATTTTTTTTGTTTTTTGTTTTATAAATTTGCAAAGATTTCAAATAAACTTCTTTCACATTGTCATTATGGGGTATTGTTTGTAGAATTTTGAGGAAATTAATGAATTTAATCAGTTTTGGGATAAGGCTGTAACATAACAAAATATGGAAAAAGTGAAGCACTGTAAATATTTTCCGAATGCACTGTAATGAAGAGGACCAAGGGGCGATGTTAGAAAGGATGTCACAGAAGTTTTTTCACACCCATGCTCCCATACACCTGATATCACGACTTCACGCAATATCATAGTGGGGAAAGGCTATAGTTGGTAAGATTGAATAAAGACACTAGGACATCAAGTTTGACCTGTGTGTTTTTGTCACTACCATTTTCCAAAAAGTCCGAAGGAGCTCACACACGATCGGAATTTCCGACAACACAATCCGATCGCACTTTTTCCATCGGAAAATCCGACTGTGTGTTGGATGTTGGCTCAAATTTGTCTTGCATACACACGGTCGCACAAAGTTGTCGGAAAATCCGATCGTTCTGAACACAGTGATGTAAAACACGTACGTCGGGACTATAAACGGGGCAGTAGCCAATAGCTTTCGATAGAGCCCACACACGATCGGAATTTTTGACAACCCAATCCGATCGCACTTTTTCCATCGGAAAATCCGACCGTGTGTACAGGGCATTAGTGTTGTCAGTGGGGAGTGCAGATAAATGTTTTCTTTAGGGACCTTTGGTTAAATAGTTTGTTTCCAATGCTAGAGTCACCTTTCAAAAATATGTATAGTGTGATTATATCCCCTCTTGTCACGTGACGTGACGATACGCGTGAGGTTTGGAGCACGGGAACTGTCACAGACTGATGATAGGATTTGAGCTCGGCGCTCGTGGATGTTTTTTACTATAGCCTTCTGCTAAATGTAAATGTACCATGTTGTTTTTAACCTAATAAACTGATTTATATACGGGATCACGCTATGTGCACTCTCTTCCAATACTTTACATATATGCATCCCATTGTGACGAGCATTGAGGAAATGGGGACGGTTTGAAGACACCCTTTTTGAGGTATACGAACTCGGCGTTCGTTGGATTGACGCCCACACTCATTTTACAAAAGTGAGTGCATCCCCCTTCTGTGTCCTGTCCCTTTTTTCCACTTTGGCTGCCACGGAGTTATACTATATACTGTCTGCTTATGTTTTTTATATACCATCCTGCACACCCACCACCCGAATCGCCTGAACTACTGGATGGGACCCTTGCTTGCTGGTGATTTGTTACTGGATTACAAGCTGTTGTCTTGCAGCAGTAAGGTGAGCTGCTTGCGAGCACAGAGGTGTCCCCACTGAAGACTTTGTTTCCCATTCCTGTGGCTTGTGGACTTGCCTTTTTGGAACTGATGACTCATTGTTTGAGCACTTTGTACTACAAGGTGGTGAGACTGTTCACCATTTATTTATTTTTCTTGAAGTCACTAATAAGTATTTACTGAGTTACCACATATGTGCTAGTATGATACTAGCCCCTTTGCACTGAGATTTTTTCTTTTCTTTTGTGTCAGTATTTACAATATTTTTATGTGCTAGTATGATACTAGCCCTCATGCACATGGACTTTGTTTGATTTATATATTTTATTTTGTTCAATTTTTTTTTTTTTGTACCCACACTGTATTTGTCACTCATTTCATAGCTTTTTATACGCTTTAGACTATTTTGTTTCTTCAGTTTATTCGGATTTAGTGCTCATTAGACTGCACTTTATTACATTTCATCACACTTTTATATTTTGTATAATTTTTCCATTTTGCCTTTTGGAACTGATGATTGTTTGAGCACTTTGTACTACAAGGCGGTGGGAATGTTCACCATTTAGTTATTTACTTGGAGTCACCATTAATTATTTGCTGAGTTACCACATATGTGCTAGTATGATACTAGCCCTTTTGCACTGAGATTTTTCTTTTCTTCTGTTTCAGTATTTACATGATATTTTTAATGTGCTAGTATGATACTAGCCCTCATGCTCATTATACCTTTTATATTTTGTATAATTTTTTCATTTTTCATTCACCTCTCTATACATTTGAGCTAGCCCCTTCCCCTCCCTCCTCCTTCCTTCCCCACTTATCACAGCGCAATCACCACTTACTTTATTCACACCACATTTGATCACCTCTGCGGTTTTTATTTTTTGCGCTATAAACAAAAAAAGAGCGACAATTTTGAAAACCACGCATAATTTTTTACTTTTTGTTATAATAAATATCCCCCAAAAATATATATAAAAAAATATTTTTTTCCTCAGTTTAGGCCGATATGTATTCCTCTACATATTATTGGTAAAAAAAAATCGCAATAAGCATATATTGATTGGTTTGCGCAAAAGTTATAGCGTCTACAAAATAGGGGTTAGTTTTATGGCATTTTTATTATTATTTTTTTTTTATTAGTACTGTAATGGCGATGATCTGCGATTTTTATGAGGACTGCGCCATTACGGCAGACACGTCGGACAATTTTGACACATTTTTGGGACCATTGGCATTTTTACAGCGATCAGTGCTATAAAAATGCATTGATTACTGTAAAAATGTCACTGGCAGTAAAGGGGTTAACCACTAGGGAGCGATCAACGGGTTTAATGTGATTAATGTGTTCCCTATTGTGTGGTCTAACTGAAGGGGGGAGGGTACTGTGTTGGGGAAATGACAGATCGCTGTTCATACTCTGTCTGTTCTCCCCTCAAAGAACTGGGATCTGTGTGTTTACCGTGTGCTCCAAGCGATCGCGGGAGCCCGACGGTTATCGCGACCGCCAGGCACTCGGATCGGCTCCATGGGCGAGCAGGGGGCGCGCGCGCCCCTAGTGGGCGAATCTAGAAGCGACGTAACAATGACGGAGATTCGCGCAGCCGAGCCATGTTGCTGCGGCGGCTGGTCGGCAAGCGGTTAATTTTACAAGCCTGCTAGCCTTGCTTTGCTGCAGCTTGGCATTGCATGCTATTTTATATATAAAGTGCAGCGCTAGAAGTGAATTACTCAAGTAATGGCACTTAAATGAGCAAATATATAAAGAAAAAGAGTCCCAAAAAAAATAAGAAAAAATTATTAAAATAGTGCAGTGATACCACAGCCGTGTTGATTAGTAGGAATACTATCGAAACCCAGTGACACCTCACACACTCAGATTCTGCTTACCAGGCAGCCAGTGACCCTCTGTTAGAGTGGTCAATCTGCGCTTGAGTGTATTCCAGCTCACCAGCATAGATAATCAAACGGTCACTCTCCAGCGTGTGACACCATTCGGTATGTAGTATGACCACAAGATGGATGTCAGTAGGGTAAACTCCAAATACTCCAGAACTCCAGACAGGTTCAGATATAAAAAGCAAAGATTGCCAAAGATAGTGTAATACTGCTTAAAATAACTATTTATCGAACAAAGCTAAGATGCACTCACATGTTTCCAGATTAATACAAGCATGTAACGGCAATGCAGACGCCAACAATCCACAATTCCAGAAAAAAAATGGTCAATCCTCGACCACGCATGCGTAGTGGTGTGCGTACGTCGGCCTGTCCGGTTTTGTCACAACTGACATCATCAGGGGCATGCACGCACACCTCACCATGCACTTGATAGACACCACCCTGGGAGAGGATCGTAATGATTGGTTACATTCTTCAATCACAGCCACTTAACCTGACAATCGGAAATTTCCAGTAAGCTGCACTCATATATTGCTGTCCTGAGGCAATTTATCACTGCTGACATCTTGTGTATGCCTATAAATGCCAATTGAAGAAAAACATTTCTTTGGTGAGGCACTTTTACAAATTCATTAAAGATGTCACGGGAAGAGGGGTGGTTCTTTCACAAGAGAAAGTTAAAAAATCCACTTCCTCAGGAGCCTATATCTCTTCAAAATGCAGAGCACCAATGTTTTACCCAGGCTTCATCTTCTAAGCCTGGGTCCAGCCCTTCCTTTTAGCATAAGGCGTGTCCCACAAAGCCCACCAAGATTTCCCCAAAGCCCTTTTCCCAATAAAGAGGCACCTTCATTCTTAAAAATGAGGAGACATCTGTTACAGTTCTTCTTTCTCTTGATAACAGACATCCCAGACCTGTGGATTCAATTGGTGGCTTCAAAGGGAGTAGAAAACACTACCCTCTCACAGCTTTCTTATCTTAAATCAACCTGTTCAAAGAAAGCCATTTTTGCAGAATGACAAAGGAAATGTGTTGCAGTGCTAAAAACTCCATCGATACATGTGCATATACAAGTGTGACACCATCCAAGATTTCTTCTCCTAATAACATCATAAATCAACCTATGTTGTGTGTATATATATATAATAATTTAAAAGTGCAAGAAAATAGTCCTAAAAATCACTTTCACCTCAAAAAACTAAAGAGTGACTTAGTCAAAGTCCTGCTATTGAGTGAACCCACTATCCCAGTGCGGTAAGCATTTTTTATATGTACATCACCACACACATGATTCAGGGTGGACCCTTATCTTCAAACATTGAACTATAGATTATAACAGGCCAATGAGCACTTTTCCCCTTCCTGGGGGTTAAATAAAAGCCTCTGGTCCCAGATCTCCCTCTCTCTTCCACTGTTCATAAGGTATTTGTGTCTTTAACCCTTTCGCTGCCAGGTCCATATGGACCTACAGCACTGCTTCCAGCTGACCAGCTTTCCCTCCCCGCCTCCTGCCAGTTGCAGCTACTGCTCATGAGGGAGATCGCTGTCAAAATGGAGAGTAGGGAGGCTGGTAAAAATATCTTTGCCAGTCCCCTTCCTCTCCTAGATGAACATAGTGAGCGATCGGTACCAATCGCTCCTATGTTCAGTCATCACTGTGGCATAGTAAAAAGTGTTTACTATGCCCCAGTTTATGAATGAATAGGAGCCACTATGCAGAGACTTCAATTCATTCATTTGCAGCTGAGCCTGCAGAGAAAGGGACTGAACTCTGTTTTCAGCCCCTTTCTCTGTCTAAAAAAAGAGACATTAGAGGTCTCTTTAGAACACTGATGTCTCTCCAAATTGTAAAAATGAAATAAAAATCATAGGGTAGATTTAGACATGGGTCTAAGGCCTGGTTCACACCTATGCAAATTGGATACGGCTTACACCTCATCCAATTCGCATGACATTTTAACCACTTCAATACCAGGCACTTTCGCCCCTTCCTGCCCAAGACAATTTTGAGCCTTCAGTGCTGTCGCACTTTGATTGACAATTGCGCAGTCATACAACACTGTACCCAAACAAAATTTTTAGCATTTTCTTCCCACAAATAGAGCTCTCTTTTGGTGGTATTTGAACACCTCTGCGGTTTTTTTTTTTTGCTAAACAAACTAGAAAAGACCGACATTTTTGAAAAAAAAAAAACGTTTTTCTTTGTGTTATAAAATTTTCTTTTCTCCTTAACTAACGGGCACTCATGAGTCGGTACTGATAGGCACTGATATATAGAATTTATGGGCACTGATATGCAGCACTGACAGGCGGCACTAATGGGCACTGACAGGCGACACTGATGGGCACTGACAGGCGGCACTGATAGGAAGCACTGATTGGCACTGACAGGTGGCTTTGATGCACACTAATAGATGGCACTGATGGGAAGCACTGATTGGGCAGGTACTGACAGGTATTAATGCTGGGCACTGATTGGCACTGTGATGGACAATGATTGATGATTGGCATTATGGTGGGCACTGATTTGCACTGTGGTGGGCACTTTATTGGGCACTGGCAGGGGATTATGATGAGGCACTGACTGGGCACCGATTGGCAGCTGAAAGTTACATTTGATGGGGGCTGTGCTGATAATCAATGTGCTGAATATCAGCACAGACCCCCCCCCCGTGACAGGGAGAGCTGCTGATCGGCTCTCCCTGTCAGCGCGAACCGAGGAATGGCGTTTACCCGAACTTCCTGTTTCTCGCGATGATCAGCTGTGATTGGTCACAGCTGATCACGTGGTAAGAAGCCTCTGTCAAAGGCTTCTTATCACAATTGGAGATGTGGCGCTGCGGGCCCCGGCATGTTATCCTGCTGGATGTCATATGATGCCCAGTCAGGATAACAGAACCACTTCCGGCCATCAATTTATTATCGGCCAGGCGGGAAATGGTTAAAATACGTTCATTTGAATGAGGCTGGTTCAAATATGTGCGTTGCATTCGCACTCTGCATTGCCTAGAAAATGTGTGCATTTTCTGGGCATTGCGGTGCGAATTGCAAGCCCATTATCTTCTATGGGAATGCATCTGATTCGCAGATGCATTCCGTTGTGAACAGGATAAAATACTGACCTGATCTTGATGCAATCCTGACCTGATCCTGATCAAAAACTGACGTGAAACCCTGAACATGTTGAAAGTAGATGAGAAAATCCGGACAGCCGCACTCCAGGAAGATATAATTCAAAAACCATTTATTGTAAATTTTAAAAACATATGGCATACAAGACACTGTGGCAGGGGGTACAGGCAATCAGCTAACGCGTTTCACACTTATGCTAAGTGCTTACTCCTTGTGAAACGCTGAACAATTGATTTTTCTCTTCGCAGGGAAACCTGAGCTTCAATTTGCACCGCACATGTGTGAACCGGGACTTAATCTTCTTGCCTCTGAAGCCTGAGGCTACGCTCCAGAAGCTACTGACAGGTGGTGTGGAAGCAATGCGACGCCTAATCACCTGTTTTAACCCCATTTTTGTGGGGCGTTTGTGGCACCTCCCCTATTGATCTGTATGTGTAGTGTTTGGCAGGCGGCATCGCTACAAGTCGGGTCAACATTGCCATGGGCGCAAAGCATTGCAGCCCCAGCATGTAAACACCCCCCCATCCGCTGCCTATTGCAGCTTGAGGGGGTGTGGTCGGCGGGTGGCAAAATAACAACTCAATCGTGCATTTTTGCCACCCCCCCAACTGCAAGTCTAAACAAAGCCTATGGCCTTGTTCACGCAAGGTATACTACAGCAGGGCCATATTTAGCTGATGAGGGATGCACAGGTGTTCCATGCATCACCATGCAGGCAGCCCCATTAATATCAATTGGGACACAGTGGCTGCACGGGAATGCACAGGTGTTCCGTACATTCCTGTGCAGGCAGTCCCATTCCTGTCAATTGGGATACAGCGGCTGCAAGTACTCAGCCTCCGCCTCTAACTTGACGTCCGTGTGGGTGCATGTCCCTGAACTCACACTGTCTGCGTTTGGGGACATGCACCTACCGCAGCGTCCCAATTAACATGATGCAGGTAAACACGGCCCTCCATGGGCGTACGTTTTAGCCCACCCCACTGAATGAGACCTTAGTAGGCATTTAGCAGGAATTATGTAAGTTATATTGTGTTTATGTGTGCAAATAAGTATTTTAGTGGGGTTTTTTTTGTGAAAATAGTGATTTGATAAACATTTGCGCAAAAATCGCAGGGCCTTAAAAATCAGTAGCACCTTTTTTTTATTCTACTGGTCATGTGCTTTCAGAAAATATATAGTTGGGGGGGGAGGTCTTTTCCAAATTCTGAAAGCTGTAAATGGTAAATGAAAACCTCCAGAAGAAGAAATTTGGATATTTACATTTTTGCGTGCATTCGATTTTCACCATTTTGCAAAAAGACTCAATTTTAAAATTTACGAATATCACCGGATGTCGGAGTGATTTGGATATTTACATTTTTGCGTACATTCAATTTTCACCATTTTGCAAAAAGGCTCAATTTAAAATTTTCTAATATCACCGGATGTCGAAGTGAATGGATGTGTGCGTGCTAGCTCCTGCTCCAGCTCCTTAGAAATACTGTCAGCTGTGAGCTGAGGCAAGGGGGTGAAAGTGACGGATAGGGGGTAAGTCGGTCTGGCTTAGCAATGGTCGTCCTCCGGTGCAGAGAGAGGAGGGGACTGATGCAGGGAGATCGTGTGGAGCCAGGGTTGTGCCAAAAAGTGTCTAAACACACAGGCTGTTTATCCGCCATGACGCGGAAAAAGGGGGTGGAGCTGGCACAGCAGGATGGCACCGGTGTACAGCCACAACCACAGTGAGCCACAAAGAAGGAGGTGAATCAGGCTGCGGCGGCTAAGCTAGAGCGGTTTGCTCACACCCCAGGTCAGTCACCAGCGAAGGGATCTAAAACCCAGCCGGGGCCCCTTCTGTGAGAAAGAGCCAAGGACAAACAACAGCAGCACCAAGGAGAACCATCTTTGAAAGCAGTTCTGCAAGCAGTCAACTCCTGTAAGTTATCCCTATGTGAACTGTCTGAGCAATTGAAAGGTATTAAGGAGGAGTTATCCTGTGTGAGACATGATTTGCAAAAAGTATGTGAGCGGGTGACAGCTTTAGACGGGGGGATTAGCTTAGTGGGGGATGATTTGACTCCAATAAAGCAAGAGATAAAAATGATAGGAGAGAAAGTCAGTATATATGTAGCTAAAATGAATGACACAGAAAATAGACTGCGGAGGAACAATGTGAGGATTATGGGTCTCCCTGAGCGAAGTGAGGGCTCTAACTCTTTAGTGTTCCTGGAGAACTGGCTTAAAAGAGAAGTAAAGGATTTTTTTTGCAGATCAATACTTAGGTGGATGCAGCATCGGCGCCTCTACACTGAGAATCGAGCAATGGAACATCGCCGATCACTCGGTTTTCAGAGGTCCGCGAGCAGAGAGCTGTGGACTTTCAGTCACAGCTCTCTGCTCTTCTCCCCCCTAGCATATTAATTTACAATTGTTGTTTTTCTTATAGTATATATTAATTCATGCAACACTTCTCAAAAAATTCCTGAAGAAGCTCCTCTGAGCGAAACATGTAGAGTAGGAAGTGGCTGTATATGTCCAAAGAAATAATACGTGATTCTTGTAAATATTTACTGCGATTTTAAAGAATTGTTCAAATAAAATTTATATTTTTCCAAATTGATTGATTATTCTTCTCTCTGGTACCCTAATGCCCTGTACACACGGTCGGACATTGATCGGACATTCCGACAACAAAATCCATGGATGTTGGCTCAAACTTGTCTTGCATACACACGGTCACACAAAGTTGTCCGAAAATCTGATCGTTCTGAAAGCGGTGACGTAAAACACGATTGTCAGGTCTATAAACGGGGCAGTAGCCAATAGCTTTTGTCTCTTAATTCTGAGCATGCGTGGCACTTTGTTCATCGGATTTGTGTACACAAGATCGGAATTTCCGACAACGGATTTTGTTGGAAAATTTTATAGCAAGCTCTCAAACTTTGTGTGTCGGAAATTCCGATGGAAAATGTGTGATGGAGCCCACACCTGGTCGGAATTTCAGACAACAAAGTCCTATCACACATTTTCTGTCTGAAAATCCGACTGTGTGTACAGAGGATAAAAGTCCCGCTTGCTCCTTCTTCCTTTTTTCTTGTATAAATGGGATGTGATACGGAATTTTGATCTCTTGTCACCCAGTTCCTAAATACAAGGACAAGGTTATTATACTTCAAAAATGCCAGAGAAATTGGAAATATCCATTATAATGGAGTAAGGCTTTCTATGTACCCAGACACTCGGCAGAGCTGCAGAAACGTAGGGCCAAGTTTACAGAGCTTAAACGCATGCTGCAACAATTCAAAGTTACATACGCCTTGTTATATCCTGCACGATTGCAGATAACAGCCCTGAGGGGGACTTAGTTTTTTGATACCCCAGCTGGGGTGGCGGCGTGGTTGGAAGACAATAAGAAGAGACTGTAGGCAAATTGGAATTAAAAAACTGAGCATGAAAATGGCATATAAACTGCACAGATGATTAATTAAAGTTTAGTAAATATTGCGGGGCCTTAAAAATCAGTAGCACCAACTTTTTATTCTACAGGTCATGTGCTTTCAGAAAATACATGGTTTGGGGGGTCTTTTATAAATCCTGAAGCCTGTAAGGGAAAAATGAAAACCTTTAGATTTTTTGAGAAATGTGGATATTTACATTTTTGTGTACGTTCGATTTCCACCATTTAGCATAAAGGTGCAGTTTAAAAGTTACAAATGTCTATTATTTATTAACTTAATACAGGTTAAGCTTTTATATTTAGTAAGAATTTAGCAGGAATTTTGTAAAATTTGCTGTTTTTTTATCTGGTAATTATTGTTGTGTATTTTGTAGCGAAAATATTGTTTTGATAAACATTTGCGCACATATCAGGCAGCCTTAAAAATCAATAGCACCTTCTTTTTATTCTGCTGGTCCTATGCTTTCTTAAAATATAAGGCTTCGGGAGTCTTTTACAAACTGAAAGCTATAAATGAAAAATAAAAAAGCAAAGGAGCAGTTGCAAAAATGGTCTGGCCAGCTGAGTTTAAAAGTGGAGCGGGTCTGGCAGTGAAAGGGTTAAGGTTCACTGTACTGCTGTAGTTGTTTTGGCGGGTGAGCTCAAAACCACATATAAGCCACTATTGTGTAATAAATTAAAAACACCAACTTATTTATTAAAATTACATTTACATGTATCATAGAAAACAACTTTCATAGTAGAACAAAGATTCCAGCCTCCGGAATGCAACACTTTGCTCTACATACTATGCAAGCTTCTTTCTACGATACATGTGAGTGTAATTTTAATAAATAAGTTGGTGTTTTCAATAAACTACACTATGATGGTTTTGAGCTCACCTGACAGAACAACTACAGTAGTATTGCGAACCTTAAAGACCGATACCTTATGAACAGTGAAGAGAGGGAGACCTGGGACAATTTAAAGGCTTTTATTTAACCCCCAGGAAAGGAAAAAAGCACTCATTGACCTGTTATAATCTATAGGTCAATGTTTGAAGGTAAGGATCCACCCTGAATCATGTGTGGGGTGATGCACATTGAATGTACATATTAAAAAGACTTACAGCACCAAGATAGTGGGTTCACTCACCAGCAGTAGTACTTTGACTGTTTGAGTCCCTCTTTAGTTTTTTGGCATGGAATTGATTACAGTATTTTGACTATTTTCTTTTCTATTTTGACTATTTTCAGTTTTAATTGATTATATACAGTGGGGAAAAAATCCCCTGCAGATTTTGTAAGTTTGCCCACTTACTAAGAAATTAAGTGTCTATCATTTTTATCATATGTGTATTTTAAATGATAGAGACAGAATATCAACCAAAAAATCCAGAAAAACACATGATACAAATGTTATAGAGTTTCAGTTCAGTGAGTAAAATAAGTATTTGGTCCCCAAGCAAAACATGGCTTAGCACTTGGTGAAGAAAACCTTGTTGGCAAGCACAGAGGTAAGATGTCACCGCCTATATAAGTCCATTGTGGAGCCCTCAGAGAGCATTCCAGCCAGAGAGAGCGTTGTGTCAACATTGGAAAAAAACAAGAAGGCAGAAGTCCGGGCCACCGCTAGCAATAAAGCTGCAGAAGATAGCGGAGGAGCCGCCAGAAGATCAGGACACCGGGAGCAGACGCCAGAGAGACCCCTGAAGTCGGAAGAACACCCCGAAGTCGATAGAAGACCCCCGAAGTCGGAATAAGACCCCGAAGCTGTCTAATAAATTACTTTAAAAACCTGTGTAGTGTGTTTTTTTTATTGACACTTTTTTCCCTAGGTGAATGGGTACGATGTACCCCATACTCATTCACAAAGGGTGGGGGGGCCGGGATCCGAGGGCCCCCTTAATAAAGGGGGCTCCCGGATTCCGATAAGCCTCCCGCCCGCAGACCCCAACAACCAACAGCCAGGGTTGTCGGGAAGAGGCCCTTGTCCTCATCAACATGGGGACAAGGTGCTTTGGGGTGGGGGGGCCGCAGGGCGCCCCCCTGCCCCAAAGCACCGACCTCCCCATGTTGGGGGCATGCGGCCTGGTACGGTTAAGGAGGGGGCGCTCGCTCGTCCCCACCCCCATTCCTGACCGGCTGGGCTGCTTGCTCAAGTAAGGGTCTGGTATGGATTTGGGGGGGACCCCCACGCCGTTTTTTCGGTGTAGGGGGTTCCCCTTAAGGTCCATACTAGACCCAAGGGCCTGGTATGCTCTTGTAGGGGGGACCCATGCCGGTTTTTTATTTAAAATTTGGTGCGGAGTTCCCCCTCAAGATCATCTGAGCACAAGTCGCATGCCGAAGTCGGATCATGCGAGGCGGCGATCCGACTTTGATCCGACTTCAATGATAGTCAATGGGCTGAAGTAGGATCAAAGTCGGACCAAAGTAGTACAGGGAGCATTTCTAAAGTCGGAACGACTTCTGTCGGACCAGTTAGGACGGCTCCCATAGGGAAACATTACATTTCACACGTCATGCGACATGCGCTCCCAATGTCGGAGCGTTTGTCGGACCAGTGTGAACCCAGCCTCAAGAAGAATGGACAAAAATCCCTCCTGAGATGTGTGCAAACCTGGTCACCAAGTACAAGAAATATCTTACGTCTGTGCTTGCCAACAAGGGTTTCTCCACCAAGTAATAAGTCACGTTTTGCTTGGGGATCAAATACTTTTACTCACTGAACTGCTACTTAATTTATAACATTTATTTTATGTGTTTTTTGGGGATTTTTGTTTGATATTCTGTCTCTATCATTTACAATACACCTATGGTAAAAATGATAGACCCTTCATTTCTTTGTGAGAGGGGGAAAGAAAGTATTCACAGCGCTTCACTTTTTCCACATTTTGTTATGTTACAGCCTTATTCCAAAATAGATTAAATTCATTATTTTCCTCAAAATTCTACAAACACCCCATAATGACAATGTGAAAGAAGTTTGTTTGAAATCTGTGCAAATTGATTACAATTAAAAAACAATGTACATAAGTCCTTTGCCAGGACACTCAAAATTGAGCTCAGGTGCATCCTGTTTCCACTGATTATCCTTGAGGCTGGGTTCACACTATACTACACGACAGTAGTACGACTTTCATCCTACTTTTCTCTGCAACATCAGTCCTACATTGATCCTACATTGGTCCACATCCATCCAACTTTCATGAACAGGATACTACTTTGATCCGACTTTTCAGATAATACACTTGTCCTTTGACCAATCAAAACTAACACACAATGGGAGGGGCTACAGCAGGGGGCAGGAAATAACACAATGTCGGATGCCAAAGTCGGATGGTTAGGACAAGGATTCGACTTTGATCCTACTTCAATGATAGTTAATGGGCTGAAGAAGGATCAAAGTCGGACCAAAGTAGTACAGGGAGCATTTTCAAAGTCGGACCGACTTGTGTCGCACCAGTTAAGACGGCTCCCATAGGGAAGCATTGATTTTCACACGTCATGCGACATGAGCTCCCAATGTCGGAGCGTTTGTCGGACCAGTGTGAACCCAGCCTCAGCCTACTTTGGATCTAACTTTGCCCTGCGACATGAAGCCAGCATGCGTCCGACTTTCAATGAACAGGGATCTGACTTGGAATCTTGAGGGGGAACTCCGTGCCAAATTTTAAATAAAAAACCGGCATGGGTTCCTCCTCCAAGAGCATACCAGGCCCTTGGGTCTGGTATGGACCTTAAGGGGAACCCCCCTACGCCAAAAAAACGGCATGGGGGTCCCTCCAAATCTATACCAGACCCTTATCTGAGCATGCAGGCCGGTCAGGAATGGGGGTGGGGATGAGTGAGCGCCCCCCCCTGAACCGTACCAGGCCGCATGCCCTCAACATGGGGGTGGGTGCTTTGGGGCGGGGGGGCGCCCTGTGGGCCCCCCCACCCCAAAGCACCTTGTTCCCATGTTGATGAGGACAAGGGCATCTTCCTGACAACCCTGGCCGTTGGTTGTCAGGGTCTGCGGGCGGGGGGCTTATCGGAATCCGGGAGCCCCCTTTAATAAGGGGGCCCCCGGATCCCGGCCCCCCCCACCCATTCATCTAGGGAAAAAGTGTCAATAAAAAACACACTACACAGGTTTTTAAAGTAATTTATTAGACAGCTCCGGGGTCTTCTTCCGGCTCCAGGGGTCTTCTTCTGGCTTCGGGGATCTTCTTCCGACTTCGGGGTTCTCTCTGGTTCTTCTCCGCGCTCTCCGGGTCTTCTGCCGGGCTCCTCTGCTATCTTCTGCCCTTTTGCTAGCGGTGGCCTGGACTTCTGCCTTCTGCCTTCTTGTCTTCTTCCCTCCTCTCTTCTTCTGATGTTGACACGACGCACTCTCCAGCTGGAATGCTCTTTGAGCGCTCCACAATGGACTTATATAGGCGGTGACCCCGCCCCCTTATGAGGTCACTGTCCCGGGACATGCTGGGACTGTGCCATTATAAGGGGCATGGTCAGCATCACTCGGTGACCACGCCCCTAAAACGTCACAGTCCCAGCATGTCCAGGAACTGTGACAGCATAGGGGGGCGGGGTCATCGCCTATATAAGTCACATCGAAGCGCTCAGAGAGCATTCCACCTGGAGAGAGTGTCGTGTCAACATCAGAAGAAGAGAAGAGGGACGAAGACAGGAAGGCAGAAGTCCGGGTCACCACTAGCAAAAGAGCGGCAAAAGAGCAGAAGATAGCGGAGGAGCCTGGCAGAAGACCCGGAGAGCGCGGAGAAGAACCGAAGAGACCCCCGAAGCCGGAAGAAGACCCCCGAAGCCAAAAGAAGACCCCCGGAGCCGGAAGAAGACCTCGGAGCTGCCTAATAAATTACTTTAAAAACCTGTGTAGTGTGTTTTTTATTGACACTTTTTTCCCTAGGTGAATGGGTAGGGGTACGATGTACCCCATACTCATTCACAAAGGATGGGTGGCTGGGATCTGGGGGTCCCCTTATTAAAGGGGCTCCCGGATTCCGAGACGCCCCGCCCGCAGACGCCGACAACCAATGGCCAGGGTTGTTGGGAAGAAGCCCTTGTCCTCATCAACATGGGGACAAGGTGCTTTGGGGTGCTTTTTTATTTAAAATTTGGCGCGGAGTTCCCCCTCAAAATCATCTGAGCACAAGTCGCATGCCGAAGTCGGATCATGCGAGACTTTGATCCGACTTCAATGATAGTAAATAGGCTGAAGTAGGATCAAAGTCGGACCAAAGTAATACAGGAAACATTTCTAAAGTCGGAACGACTTGTGTCGGACGGCTCCCATAGGGAAACATTGGATTTCACACGTCATGCGACATGAGCTCCCAATGTCGGAGCGTTTGTCGGACATGTGTGAACCCAGCCTGAGTCCACATGTGGTAAATTTGGTTGATTGGACATGATTTGGAAAGGCACACACCTTTCCCATATAAGGTCCCACAGTTAACAGTGCATGACGGAGCACAAACCAAGCCATTAAGTCCAAGGAATTGTCTGTAGACCTCCGAGACAGGATTCTATCGAGGCACAGATCTGGGGAAGGGTACAGAAACATTTCTGCAGCATTGAAGGTCCCAATGAGCACAGTGGCCTTCATCATCCGTTAAATGGAAGAAGTTTGGAGCAACCAGGACTCTTCCCAAAGCGGGCTGCTCTGCCAAACTGAGTGATCTGGGGAGAAGGCATTAGGAAGGTGACCAAGAACATGATGGTCACTCTGACAGAGCACCAGGGTTTCTCTGTGGAGAGAGGAGAACCTTCCAGAAGAACAAGCCTCTCTGCAGCACTCCACCAATCAGGCCTGTATGGTAGAGTGGCCAGACGGAAGCCACTCCTCAGTAAAAGGCACATGACAGCCCACCTGGAGTTTGCCAGAAGGCACCTGAAGGACTCTCAGACCATGAGAAACAAAATTCTCTGGTCTGATGAAACAAAGATTGAACTCTCTGGCCTGAATGGTAAGCATCATATCTGAAGGAAACCAGGTACTGCTCATCACCTGGCCAATACCATCCCTACAGTGAAGCATGGTGGTGGCAGCATCATACTGTGAGGATGTTTTTCAGCGGCAGTAACTGCGAGACTAGTCAGGATTGAGGGAAAGATGAATGCAGCAATGTACAGAGACATCCTTGATGAAAACCTGCTCCAGTGCACTCTGGGCTTTAGACTGGGGTGAAGGTTCATCTTCCAACAAGACAACGGCCCTAAGCACACAGCCAAGATAACAAAGGAATGGCTATGGGACAACTCTGCGAATTTCCTTGAGTTGCCCAGACTTGAACCCTATTAAACATCTCTGGAGAGATCTGAAAATGGCTGTGCACTGATGCTCCCCACACAACCTGATGGAGCTTGGGAGATCCTGCAAAGAAGAATAGGAGAAACTGCCCAAAAATATGTGTGCCAAGCTTGTAGCATCATACTCAAAAAGACGAGGCTGTAATTTGTGCCAAGACGCTTCAACAAAGTATTGAGCAAAGGCTGTGAATACTTATGTACATATGATTTTTTTTTTTTTTTTTTTAATTTGCAAAGATTTCAAACAAACTTCTTTCACATTGTCATTATGGGGTATTGTTTGTAGAATTTTGAGGAAAATAATGAATTTAATCCATTTTGAAATAAGCCTGTAACATAACAAATTGTGGAAAAAGTGAAGCGCTGTGAATAGTTTTTGGATGCACTGTATGCGCAGAATTAATGGATAGTGTCACACTTGTGTATATATACATGTATTGATTGAGTTTCCAGCAGTGCAAAACATTTCCTTTTGCCGCGTACACACGGTCGGACTTTCTGGCAGGAAAAGTCAGACGGAATCTTTTTGTCGTACATTCTGTTCGTGTGTGAGCTTGATCTGACTTTTTTTTTCGAAAATTCTGATGGACCTAGAAATAGAACATATTTTAAATCTTTCCGACGGAATCAGTTCCTATCGGGAAAACTGCTCGTCTGTATTCCGTCCTGATGGACCAAAAAGGACGCATGCTCTGAAGCAAGTACAAGACAGCAGCTATTGGCTACTCGCTATTGAACTTCCTTTTTCTAGTCCCGTCGTGCGTGTTGTACGTCACCACGTTCTAGACGGTCGGACTTTGGTGTGATCGTGTGTAGTCAAGACAGTTTCCTCGGAACTCCGTCGGAAAAACCTTCAGAGTTTATTCCGACGGAAAAACCGGTCGTGTGTACGCGGCATAACAGTGATTGCAGAAGCTGATTTCATTTTCTGTATGTTGTTTTTCATTTAGTACACACATTTTTGGCGGCACACAAATATCTTGGGTTTAATTATATTTTGCAGTTTTGCAGAATGCCCTGAATCAACTTTTGTTCTAGGAAGTAGTTCTAGCAGTACCTCCACAGGACAGGTTTAAAAGAATCTATTCAAACCTGATCACAGTACCACAGTACAGTACCCAGTGGGGGTATGCATCATATCTTGGACCTAAATTCCAAACAAATACCTTAAAATTCCAAAATTTCACATGGAATCTGTGAGCTATTGCTTCTCTAAGACAAGAGGAATATTTGGTATCATACTCCCATTTATCTACCTCATCAGTGCCTTGTACGCTTTGCAGTAGTAAACAATCACTTCCAGTTTGTTGCACTGCCATTTGGCCTATCCTATGCTGCCAGAGTATTCATAAAAGAGCTCGCACCTGTTCTTGACCTTCTAAGAACTCTGGGCATTCAGGTCTCAGGTTATCTAGATGACCTTTTTCTGAAAGACTCATCTCCCAGCTATCTGCAAATGTTAACAGGGCAATTCCGATCCCTCAGGCTTTCAGCTGGGTTATAAGCTTCCAAAAATCCACTCTCCAGCCTTATCTTCACCTGGAATACTTGGGGGTCTGATTCTAGACACATCCCAAGCAAAAGTCCTCCTTCCTGAGAACAAACTGCTGTCTCTCAGAACTCATGCACAGGACTTCAATGAGATATAATAATCAAAGTTATACCAACAGATGAAAGTCTTTAACCACTTCAGCCCCTGAAGGATTTACCCCCTTCCTGACTAGAGCATTTTTTGCGATTCTGCGTCGCTTTAGCTGATAATTGCGCGTGTGACGTTGTACCCAAACAAAATTGACGTCCTTTTTTTTCCCACCTCCTATGTCTGAGATAGGGGACCCCAAACATGGATATCCTGGCCTCCAGATTCAACAGCCAATTACCTGTTTGTGGCAGGACCAAGAAGCCTCTAGCACTAGCATCAGATGCCCTGATAATTCCTGGGCCCCAGTGCAGGCTAATGTATGCATTTTCTCCAATTCAAATTCTACCTCAACTGCTCCAGAAAATAAAGTAGGGGAAGAAATTGGTCATTCTCATTGTACCAAACTGGCCAAGAACAAACTGGTACAGAGACACACACATTCTGCTGGGAGCCCCTGGCCTCTTCCCAACAGGATAAATCTGTCGTCACAGGGCCCTCTATTCCATCCTGCTTGGCTTTTGAAACCCAGGTCATAAAAGACAGATCTTTGAGTTTGTCATTCCTACTACAAGCAACTTCCAAAAGATTTACTCTCCTACATAGAAATGGTTCTTTCTTGGTGTGAGCACAGGCGCTTCAATCCCAGAGAATATGTGCTTCACATTTTGTCTTTCCTACAATCAGAACATGGCCCTAAGCACTCTAAAAGGACAGGTTTCTGAGTTTTCTATTCTTTTTTAACCACTTCCATAACGCAGTATGTCATATGACGTCCTGGGCTTTCAGTGGGGAAATCTAAATGATGCCTGCAGCTACAGGCATCATTTAGGTATCATTTTTTTCAACTGGCGATTCCCTGCACCGCAAGAACAAGCTTGATCGTTCTTACAGGCGGTGGGAGGGGGCTCCCGCCCTCTCCCGTCACCCTTCGATGCTTCTACCGGTTTGAATCCGCCAATGCCGGAAGTTGGCCGTAGAGAATACTGAGGGCCAGATGTCCCCGGCAGTTTTTATGACTCTTGGAGGCCCGGGCGTGACATGTGTCACGTCCAGGCCTGCAGAAGTAAACATTGCCGGGGACTCGGCTTGAAAGGCTGAGGACGTTTATTTTTTTTTATTGATCTTGGTCTTTCCTGCCTAGAGGAGAGATGTGGGGTCTTATAGACCCCACATCTCTTCATAAAGAGGACCTGTCATGCCCTATTCCTATTACAAGGGATTTTTACATTCCTTCTAATAGGAATAAAAGTGATAAAGAAAAACAATGTAAAGGGAAAGTGTAAACAATTTTTTTTAAATAAACAATAAAAAAAATGTAAGCGCTCCCCTCCCCGCATGCTCACACGCAGAAGAGAACGCATATGTAGGTTGTATCCGCATATGTAAACGAGGTTCAGAACACACATGTGAGGTATCACCGCGAATGTTAGAGCAATAATTCTAGCCCAAGACCTCCTCTGTAACTTAAAATAGGTAACCTGTAAAATATTTTAAAGCGTCACCTATGGAGATTTTTAACCACTTGCCGCCCGCCATATAGCAGAATGACGGCGGCAAAGTGGTTTCATTATCCTGACCGAACTCCATATGACATGATCAGGCTAATGAGCCACTGCGCTCCCCCGGGGGCGCGCATCACGGCGATTGTTGTTGCGGGGTGTCAGTCTGACACCCCGCAACACTGATCTAGGTAAAGAGTCTCTGACGGAGACTCTTTACCACGTGATCAGCCGTGTCCAATCACGGCTGATCACAATATCAATAGGAAGAGCCGTTGATCGGCTTTTCCTCACTCACGTCTGACAGACACGAGTAGAGGAGAGCCGATCGGCTGCCCTCCTGACAGGGGGGGGTCTGTGCTGATTGTTTATCAGTACAGCCCCCCCTTAGGTCCCGCCCAGGACCACCAGGGAAGCCGCCCAGGACCACCATGATGGCCACCACACTGGAACACCAGGTATGCCCCCTAGACCCCCAGGGAAATACCAATATGTGCCCAGGCAGCTGCCAATCAGTGCCCAGGCAGCTGCCAATCAGTGCCCACTCCAATGCCTGCCAGTGCCACCAGGGATGCCTATCAGTGCCTCGTATCAGTGCCCATCAGTGTCATGAATCAGTGCCCATCAGTGCTACGTATCAGTGCCCATCAGTGTCGCCTATCAGTGCCCATCAGTGCCAACCAGCGCCACCCATGAGTGCCCATCAGTGCCGCCTATCAATGCCCATCAGTGCTGCATATCAGTGCCACCCATCAGTGCCGCATATCAGTGCCCATCGTCAGTGCCCGCTCATTGGTGCCGCCATATCAGTAAAAGAGAAAACTTACTTATTTACAAATTTTTTTAACAGAAACAAAAGCAAAACTTTTATTTTTTTCAAAATTTTCGGTCTTTTTTTATTTGTTTAGCAAAAAATAAAAACCGCAGAGGTGATCAAATACCACCAAAAGAAAGCTCTATTTGTGGGAACAAAATGATAAAAATTTAGTTTAGGTACAGTGTAGCATAACCGCGCAATTGTCATTCACACTGCGACAGCACTGAAAGCTGAAAATTGGTCTGGGCAGGAAGGTGTATAAGTGCCCTGTATTGAAGTGTGCGCAATTTTAAAGCATGACGTGAGGTATCTATATACTCAGCGTGACAACATCTATCACATTATAGAAAAAAATTGGGCTAACTTTACTGTTTTGTTTTTGTTTTTTATTCATGAAAATGTTTTTTTCCCAAGCGTTAGAAAAATTGCTGCGCAAATACCATGTGACATAAAAAGTTGCAATGAACCGCCCATTTATTCTCTAGGGTATCTGTTTTTATATATATATATATATATATATATATATATATATATATATATATATATATATATATATATATATATTTATATATATAGAGAGAGAGAGAGAGAGAGAGAAATGCTGGCATTCGTACGGTATGGAAGTTGTTAAACGTCTGACTTTGCTGTTTCTTGTCAAGATAAGGTGTATCTCATAGCCCCCACCCCCACCCCAATTAACCCCCTTTACAGCTTCATTTGGACCTCAGTCTGCTTCTCTGCATCTTCTACAAACCACCATTTGAACCCATCAGGTGAAGGGGAAACCCTGTTACCTAAATATGTTTTACCTTAATGCAGGCTTTACAACCACTTTAAGGATCCAACGGGAAAACGTTTGGAATCACTCTAGGCCAGTGACGACGTACCTTGGCACCCCAGATGTTTTGGAACTACATTTCCCATGATGCTCATGCACTCTGAAGTGTAGTTGAGCATCATGGGAAATGTAGTTCCAAAACACCTGGGGTGCCAAGGTTCACTATCACTGTTCTAGGCTGATTTTTTTTTTTCTCTGGCTTCACCTGTGCTTTAAACCAGTGTTTACCTTTGCCTGGGTCTCCCAGTATTGACTCACTGTGCTAGGATTCACCTGAACACCTAATTGATCTGACTGATCAGATAGTACAAGCAGTCATGTTTGTGGCACTTCTCTAAATACATCACACCTGGAAGGCCACATCAGCTTGGCTTCTGTGGTTGTTGGGACAGTGCTCTACCTAAAATCACCAAAACATCTAAGAGATCTCTGTACTCAACTTCTTTTTTCTGGAAAATGGCTCTTTAGGGCCTCTCTGGATAAGACAATAAAGAATGCCACAGGTGGCCTCCACTGCACAAAAGATCACACTTTTATTGTGTGTAAGTGCTCTTTTTGAAGCAGGTGGTCTAGGCTGATCACAGCCAGAACCCATCAACCCTGCAAAGTCCACCAAAGACTTATGAAAAGCTTCCTTAGCATGAAGTTCTTTTCCCATCTGTGAACAACAGGGTGGGAACACATCTGTTTTCTCGCTCTGGATGCAGGTATCTACTGGGTACAAGACAGAACTGTCTACCAATCCCAACAGTATTTGTACCCCAAATCTTCCTTTTTCTCTGCAGGATGCTCCAACCTTGTTTCAAGCAGTGCACCAACTTGTCCCCCAGAGGGTGGTTTACCTAGTTTCCCATCACAAAGGAGGTTTTACTCAAGTCTGTTCACTGTACCTAAGCAAGACTGGTCTGTTTGCCTCAAGATGGCATGTGCACGCTTTATGTACACAGAAAGAAAGATTCGCATGGAACTGGTGTGTTCAGTTATATCCACTTTCTTAACCAGAGAGTTTTTGTTGGCCTCGATAGATATTAGAGATGCCTACCTTCATGTTGCAAACTTCCCTGGCCACCAGTAATTCTTTTGCTGAGGAACATTACCTTCAATTTTGTGTTTCTCCTTCAGATTGGCTATCATTCACCTTTGGAAGGTTCCCCACTGTCCCAGCGCTGCTGAGAACCACGCTTATCCCAATAAATTGATCACCAAGACAACGTTGGCTAAAGGGGTGGCTAAAGGGGTGCAGACAAGCCTGCAGAACACTTGGCGATGAATCCCTGAAGAACTTAAGTTTACATACAGGTGATACTCGAAAAATTTGAATATTGTGCAAAAGATCATTTATTTCACTAATGCAACTTAAAAAGTTTAAGTAATATATGAGATAGACTAATTAGATGCAAAGCAAGATAGTTAAAGCCGTTATTTGTCATAATTGTGATGATCATGGCTTACAGCTCATGAAAACCCCAAATCCACAATCTCAGAAAATTAGAATATTGTGAAAAGGTGCAATATTTTAGGCTCAGTGTGTCCCACTCTAATCACCTAATTAAGCCATAACACCTGCAAAGGGTTCCTGAGCCTTTAAATGGTCTCTGAGTCTTGTTCAGTAGGAATCACAATCATGGGAAAGACTGCTGACCTGACAGTTGTGCAGAAAACCGTCATTGACACCCTCCATAAGGAGGGAAAGCCTCAAAAGGTAATTGCAAAACATGTTCCCAAAGTGCTGTATTAAAGCACATTAATAGAAAGTTATGTGGAAGGGAAAAGTGTTGAAGAAAAAGGTGCACAAGCAGCAGGGATGACCGCAGCCTGGAGAGGATTGTCAGGAAAAGGCCATTCAAAAGTGTTGGGGACTTTCACAAGGAGTGAACTGAGGCTGGAGTCAGTGCATCAAGAGCCACCACACACAGACGAATCCTGGACATGGGCTTCAAATGTCGTATTCCTCTTGTCAAGCCACTCCTGAACAACAAACAACGTCAGAAGCGCCTTACCTGGGCTAAAGAAAAACAGACCTGCTCTGTTGCTCAGTGGTCCAAAGTCCTCTTTTTTTGATGAGAGAAAATTTTGCATCTCATGTGGAAACCAAGGACCCAGAGTATGGATGAAGAATGGAGAGGCACACACTGCAAGATGCTTGAAGTCCAGTGTGAAGTTTCCACAGTCTGTGTTGATTTGGGGAGCCATGTCATCTGCTGGTGTTGGTCCACTGTGCTTCATTAAGTCCAGGGTCAACGCAGCTGTCTACCCGGAGATTTTTGGAGCACTTCATGCTTCCTTCTGCAGACAAGCTCTATGGGGATGCTGACTTCATTTTCCAGCAGGACTTGGCACCTGCCCACACTGCCAAAAGCAACAAAACCTGGTTCAATGGCCGTGGGATTACTGTGTTTGATTGGCCAGCAAACTCGCCTGACCTGAACCCCATAGAGAATCTATGGGGCATTGCCAAGAGAAAGATGAGAGACATGAGACTGAACAATGCAGAAGAGCTGAAGGCCTCTATTGAAGCATCCTGGTCTTCCATAACACCTCAGCAGTGCCACAGGCTGATACCTTCCATGCCATGCGCATTAAGGCAGTAATTGCTGAAAAATGGGCCCAAACCAAGTACTGAGTACATATGCATGCTTATACTTTTCAGAGGTCCGATATTTTTCTATGTACAGTCCTTGTTTTATTGATTGCATGTAATATTCTAATTTTCTGAGATTGTGGATTTGGGGTTTTCATGAGCTGTAAGCCATAATCATCACAATTATGACAAATCACGGCTTGAACTATCTTGCTTTGCATGTATATTTATACATATATTAGTTTCACCTTTTAAGTTGCATTAGTGACATGAATAAACTTCTGCACGATATTCTAATTTTTCGAGTATCACCTGTATAATTCACGAGTCATCCCTGACTACCTACACCTGTACTACCTATGCCTTATCCTGTATACCAGCCTGGCAAAGATTTTTATTTTTTTTTTGCCCAAAGAAGCAGAGAATTCTGTGACTCCAGTGATTCTGTTTCTCTACAGTATATGCAAATGCAGCCCAGGTCCTGTCTCTGGAGTTGCATGTAGGTTCTGGGACTGATGGCCCTCTTTGCTTAGTTCCACAGCAAAATCTTACTAAGGGAAAAACTATGCAGATGGAACATATCTTCTGCCTGTGAACAGGGAGTTTTGTCTACAACCCTAGACCAGGGCAACTTCCATGGTGGCTCAGATCACCAGTAGTGACTCTGGGCAGTCCTTCTTTCCCTGAGAATGGATGGTTCTTACCATGAAAACAATCTGCCCCTGCTAGGGAGGTGTGATGGGCACTCAGGATGCAGAAGAAATGTGGGTTGTTAAGTAGCTTGCAGGAAATATGAGCCATGTAGCTGTCTCTACTATGTTGGGCCTGTTGTAATTCTTTGAGAAATGCAATTGTGATGGCACATTTACTCCAAGGGCAGCTTATGACGCCTGGCTGCAACTTGAGAAGTGTACCACATCTTTTTCTGGGAAGAATGTTGGGTTCTAGCCATCTCGGTAGTTCATATCCTAAAAATTTACAATATAGGAGACAGACATTCTGGATCAACGGTGTCTTTAGGCAATTGGTCTTTTCACCAGGGCATATTAAAGATGGGGAACACTGGATTTGAGCTCCTGCTGCTGTTACTCAAAGTCAGTCAGCCAATCAGGAGAGAGGGGGAATGGGGTCAGGCCGGGCCGCAGCTCCGTGTCTGAATGGACACAGAGCTGTGACTCGGCTCAGGTGCCCCCAAAGCAAGCTGCTTGCTGTGGGGGCACTCAACAGGACGGAGGGACCAGGAGCCTAGAAGAGGGACCCAAGAAGAGGATGATCTGGGCTGCTGTGTGCAAATCGACTGCACAGGGCAGGTAAGTATAGATGTTTGTTATTTTTATAGAAATAAAAACAAGACTTTACAATCACTTTAACTTCTGGGGAGGATTATGTCAGCAGATATTCCCATCATCCTGATTTCTCTGAACTGGCAAGAAAAGCCTGGTACTCTACCCTGGCTCAGCAGCTCACAGACGCTCTGTGGCAGCTTCCAGATTAGCTGGACTTTTTGTCCCACAAATCAATTCTGCTGCTCGGTCACTAGCTTTAATGGCATGGTTACTGTAGCTCAGATGCTGAGACAAAAGGGACTCTGAGTCAATGATGTCCACCTTTCCCATTAGCTTACTTCCGATGCTGTGAATCTCTCAGTTTTCACCCTTAGAGCAGTGACACTTCTTGGCCTTTCAGCATCAGACTTAGTTGTCACAGGCTTACAAATCTGATACCTAGTCCTCAGTCTACATGTTTGCTAAATTTAAATTTTATCCTGAGACAGGAATGAGACCTAGTCAAACAAAATTGCTGTGGCATTGGTTTGACCTTTATGTTTTGGCTTGCCCTTCATTTTTGGGACTGCTTTGGGATGTTCCATATGTTAAAGAATAGAGTCTTGTGTCATTCGAGTGCTGGAAGAAAATAGGATTTTTTTGTACTCGCCATAAAATTAATTTCCCCAGCAGTGATGCTGGTTTTTTAGTTTCAAGCAAGTTCCATGAATAAAAATGTGCTGAGAGCTCTGCAATCATGTCAGCACCAGGGTTGCCAACCCCCAACTATTTTTTTTTTTTTTTTTTTACTGTCGAAACATAGAAAATTTACTGACAGCACATTTTTTAATGAAAATTGAGATATCACAGAAATAACTACAAGTAAAGTCAAAACAGCGTGACAAAATGCAAACATGCCTAGACCTGGGGCACCCTGCATTACAACAGACAAACAAATTTTGTGGTGAACAGCGTGCATGACCAGATTGCATCTCAGGCCAGGTTAACACCTGAGAAATTTCAAGCACTTTAAATCCGAATGATCGTCCGTTTTTCTTTTTTCTTGCATGCTAGTCTCCGAAAATGAAGAAGTTACTAAAGTACGAAAATTTTCGTATGACAGAACAAAAATGTGTAAGTGATGTAAGGTATTGTATTGTATTTTGGGGCGAAAACTGTTTTGATTAAATGAAAATCATGCAAGAAAATTGTTTGTGTTTGTCCCTTTGGATAATTTCAGACGAAAGCTGTTTATCAATGAACAGATTATCTTATGATCATTTCGAAAGCCATTTTTTTGTATGATTTTCTGATAATGTGTATGGGCCTTCACACTCAAACTCAATTATCTTCATTGGTGCCTGTTAAAACCTGAGCATAGTGTCACTGGAGTCGCGCATTTTAGCCAATAGACTCTAATGGGAATGTGCAAAAAAGCATTTAATGGGTTTTTTGCCTAATATCTAACTTTCAACTGGCTAAAAACAAAAAAGCTCTCAAGTATGAAATGTGCAAAAACGCCTGTACCTGATGCTCGGCTCAAGTGTGAATGGGACCCAACAGTGGTAGCTTTTAAACAGGAATGAATAAACAAAACCTGCGCCTGTTCATTGCATTTACTGCACATGTAAGCCCCAATCCTTGTACTTAAAAAATACTGCTAATTGACAGTCTCACATACACACACAAACTGCAGCACATTTGAGCATTTTTCATGAATTAAGGTGGTATTAAACCCAAAATGTGATTGCTGCATTCTTTTTCTTTTTTAGGCTTACTTTCCATTATTTTCACCTGGTGATCCTGCCAGTAGGTCTGTTATTTTTCAACAAATCAAGCTATCCTGCAAATATACTAGAGGAATGGGACAAACAATTTACTACTGACAGGGGTGCTTACATTGATCAGGTTTTATTTATTTATGTAAAACGTTTTATCCCAAAATACAAAAAACTGTTGCTGTAACTACAGTGTGAGCTGAAGTTTGGCAACAATTTGTTAGTGTATGTATATCTGGTAGTTCATCTAACACTCTTCTGCCCACAGACTGACAGTACTCCTTCATCTAGAGTGGTTGAACTCTAATACAGAAGATGTGTTACTGGCCAGATCACCAGGTGAAAACAAAGAGAGGAAAAACCTAAAAAAGAAAACTAATTCAGCCACCACATTTAATGATTTAATGTTATATTTTTTTATTTTGGATTTAAAGTGTAACTTAAAGGCAAAACTTTTTTCTTGTTTTAGTTTTGGGTAGACTGGAGAGGGATTAGAACACCCGTCAGGTTCTAGTTGCTGTCTGTGTACCGGTTAGAGAGATTCACTCTCGCTATTTGTCCTGTTTAATGTTCTCATCAATTAAAAGAAAAAGAAAATCCACAATTTTGGGTTGACACCAGTGTTGGGCAAACGGTTCGGGTTATGAGTTTGGGCCAAACATTGACTGTTCGTTGAACACCTAAATAGTCGGGGGGCGTTCGACCGTTTGTTCAGCCTGCTGGGCGCCCTACAATGCACTGCACGTCGCACAGTGCATTGGAAGCCCTGGTTGACTGAAGTAATGAAGGTTTTGCCTAAGCAGGGCATAAAACACTGTCAGAGCCATGATTGGAGAAAGTAATAATGACTGTGCCCAATCATGGCCCATTGCTCATAGACCCACCGCACACTATAAAAGGTTCCTTCTCAGAGCAGCCATTTGCAGTGTGATATGGAGTGGAGATAGATATAACAGGGCTCTGTTCATTGCTACTAGCAAGTTAGTGTGCTATTGTGATTCTATTGTGAGTGTAGAGTGTCAGTGTAGTGTGAATATAGTGATAGTGCAACATGAGTGTAGTGCGACCTTCCTTTTTTCTGTCTTGTCCCCCCATTTTTATTTTTTAGCTTGTTAGCTCTACGGGGTGCGGTGCAAGGCCTGTTGCTTCAAGGGGTGATCGTTCCGGAACGTTTCCAGGGTTTTTATTCAAACCTGTTTACCATCCCCCAAAAAGAGGGTACGTTCGATTCTGGACCTCAAGGCCCTGAACCGCTTTGTGCAGGTGGGGACGTTCAGAATGGAGTCCATTCACTCCGTGGTGGCATCTTTTCATCAAGGGGACTTTCTTGCCTCCATCGACATCAAGGATGTCTACCTGCACATTCCAATATGTGCACAACACCAGCAGTTCCTCCGCTTTGCTATGGGAGAGGAGCATTATCAGTTCGCGGTGTTACCCTTTGGTCTCACCTCTGCTCCTCGGGTCTTCAACAAGGTGTTGGCCCCGGTTCTGGCGCTACTGCGCCAGCAGTGAATTGCAGTTCTGGGCTACCTGGACGACCTTCTGCTGTGAGCAGAGTCCCCAGCGACCCTGATGGGCGACGTGGAGATCGCTATTCAGACTCAGACGCAGATTTTGGGTGGCTGATAAATTACCAAAAGTCTGCGCTGATTCCATTTCAGAAATTGGTTTATCTGGGTCTGACTCTGTATTCTGCTCTAGCAGAGTGTTCCTTCCGCAGGACAAACTCCAGAAGTTACTGGCGGCAACCCGCTTACTGCTGTCCAGCAGGTGGGTCTCCCTGTGGACTTGCACTCGGGTGCTAGGCCTGATGGTGTCTACTTTTGAGGCTGTCCTGTTTGCTCAGTTTCGTACGAGACCCCTGCAAAAAGAGATCTTGTCAAAATGGGACAAATGTCCGGGGTCTCTGGACAGTCCGATTCAGCTGAGCCAAAGAACCAAAGGGTCCCTGATCTGGTGACTTCATTCCCCGGCTCTTCGGCTAGGGAAATCTTTCTCCCTCTGTACTGGACAGTGGTCACCACTGTTGCCAGTCTGTCCAGGTGGGGAGGAGTCCTGGGCCTGAGCTCTGCTCAGAGTCGCTGGAGGAATCCAGGCTACCTATCAACATCTTGGAACTCTGGGCAATCAGACTCTGGATCATTGGACAAATCGACTTCAGGGGCCCCCGATACGGATCCAGTCGGACAATGCCACGATGGTGGCCTATGTTAACCACCAGCCACCAGGGAAGAACAAGGAGCGTATTAGCGGGCCTGGAAGTAACCCGACATTCTCCTGTGGGCAGAGCATTTCGTCCCGGCCATCTCCGCCATCCACATTCCGGGGGTGGACAACTGGCAGGCAGATTACCTCAGTCGACAAGTGTTGGACCAAGGGAAGTGGTCCCTTCATCAGGAGGTATTTCAACAGATATGTCTGCGTTGGGGCTCTCCAGAGGTAGATCTGATGGCATCCTGGGTCAGCAGGAAGGTGCAAAGGTTTGTGGCCAGGTCTCCAGACCCTCTGGTGGATGCCTCAGATGCACTGGTGGGCTCCGTGGGGGCAGTATCGTGTGATCTACTCCTTTCCTCCTCTCAATCTTCTGCCTCGGCTGTTACGCAGGATCGAGGCCGAACGAATTCTGGTCATTCTAGTGTCCCCGGACTGGCCTCATCGATCCTGGTGCGCCTGGTTGCAGACGCCCCCCTGGGGGCTCCCTCTCAGGGAGGATCTGCTATCCCAAGGGCCAATCTTCCACCCTGCTTTACCGTTGTTGGCTTTAACGGCCTGGCTGTTGAAAGCCAGGTGTTGAAGGATAGAGGCTTACCTGCGTCTGTGATTCCGACACTACTTAAAACTAGGAAGTCTACTTCCAGGAAGGTATATCATCGGACGTGGAAAGCGTACATTTCATGGTGTGAGTCAGAGGGGTTTCACCCACATTCCTTTTCGGTGGCTCGGATTTTGGCTTTTCTTCAGAGGGATGTTGAAAATAATTTGTCCTTGAGTACTATCAAGGGCCAGGTGTCAGCTTTGGCGTTTTTCTTTCAGCGCCCCCTGGCTTTGCATTCCCTGATGCGTACCTTCATTCAGGGGGTGCGACTTGTGGTTCCACCAGTGTGATCTCCCTTGCCACCGTGGGACTTGAATCTGGTGCTTTCAGTTCTACAGAAGCCTCCGTTTGAAAATATTCGAGAAATTCTTCTGCTCACTCTGTTTACAGAAGGTGACCTTCTTGGTGGTTATCACCTCTGCTCGTAGGGTGTTGGAATTGGCGGCGCTATCCTGTCGCACGCTCTACCTGGGGATGCATAAGGACAAGGTGGTTCTTCGTCCTTGTCCTTCGTCCCTTCCAAAAGTTGTTTCTGATTTCCATTTAAATGAAGACATTGTGTTGCCTTCCCTGTGTCCCAGGCCGCAACATCCAAGGGAATTTGCCTTACACACCTTGGATGTGGTTCGGGCGATCAGGGTGTATTTGGTGGCCGCTCTTTCGGGCCAAAGAAGGGGCATCAGTGACGCAAGTGTGCAAGGCAGCCACCTGGTCATCGGTGCACACTTTCACAAAATTTTACAAAGTGCATGTGCTGGCATCTGAGGATGCCTCTTTTGCAGGCTGCGGTCTAGAGGGTTTTTCCTTCATGAAAAGGTTTTCTTGCTGTTCAGGTTCGGCTCCAGTTGTTCTTATTGAGCTCCAGGTTGTCTTGTTGGCCTGCTTTTTGTTGGCTGCCCCACCCCTCATGTTTGACACTGCTTCGGGACATCCCTATGGTTCTGAATAAGGAAGCGCTGTGTCTGTCAATGAACTTAGAGAAACAGATTTTACGGTAAGTCAAAAATCCTATTTTCCCTTGCAGGGGATTCAGCATACCTTTTTCCATCAACAAAACGACATTCAGCCTAGTTGGCTCTCACTTGCAGCACTGCTGCTCTGGCCTTACACGCCAGGCCCTTGTCTGTCTCGTACAGACTGTTACACTGACCAACTTGGTGCACACAGCTAGCAGCCTCTTGCTGCACTGACTCCCCCGTGGAGCCCTCCTGACTCCTGACCAGACTTCCTATCTGCTGGGGTGGAGCCCAGAACCATGGTCAGGTTGTTACTAAAAGCCCAGCACACACCTGACCAGTTAGTATGCTGGCTGTTTTCAAAATCAGGACCCAGGACTGGGGATTTCATCCCACCCGGATCTCTCAGAAATCTCCGGGCTCCAGGTCCCAAAGTGGACTTTTCTAAGAAAGGAGGAAACTGAAAAGCCAGTTTCCTCTTCATTTTAAAAGCTCCCTGGAGCCCCTCAACCCATCCGGTTGAGAATTCTGGGTCACAACCTCCTTCTAGGCCCTGGCAGGGTAACGCTCTGCCACAGGGGGTAAATCTTTAAAGGCTGAAGGGGTTAAAGTGCACCAAACACCACTTTCCATTGATCAAAGTACATCCAAGTACACATTTCCCCATCTCTATTACATTTCGGTAATAAGCCCCCCACTATGTCTGGGTGGCCAACAAAGAGGGGCAGACGTTCCCATGGCACTGTGAGGGGGCCAGCAGCGTCTGTTTTCACAGGCAAAAGTGGACGTAGTCTGTCCTCAGGCAGGGCAACATTTCCTCCGTTTAGTGATGTTTTCCATGTTATCCAGCCACAGCATGCAGAGCAGATGGTGAACTGGTTTACTAAACCATCCTCCTCATCCTCTATCACCCAAGAAGAGGCTAGTGTGCAGTCCACCAAAGTTGCCAGAGTGGCTTATTCTGCCTCCTTGTCCACAGCTACGCCTGCCATAGCCCCAGCATCATGCATGGAGGAGTTATTTGAACATCAGCCACTTGCTCCTTGTCAATGCACAGGCATTACTTGATTCTGATGTTGGTTCTGAGGTTGAGAAAGGTAGGAACATAAGCCTACAGAGAAGGGAGAACACTGGTAAACAACAAATTGGCAGTCATGTTCCCCCAGCCGCAGCCTATTGACAAGTTGGCGCCAGTGATGATGAGGATGAAGGGGATGATGTCACTGACTCGACTCGGTGCCGAATAGAGCAGAGGAGGAAAGTGAGTGTGAGGCACAACCCCTATTGAGGCAGCCATCATGAAAGAGTAGAGAGCAGCCACCCTATTCCATTACATTGTGGAGCTGTTATCCCCCGGCCCACTTCCCACAGCTAAGCTGTCTGGGCATTTTTTAGAATATGTGCAGCCAATCTCACTGTTGCAATTTGCAAACTTGGTCTCAAGCATGGCAAAAACACCAGCCATTTGGGTACCACATTTAACCTTCCACCACTTAGCCCGTTGGCAAGAGCACCTGAAAGCCACACAAAAGGGATGCAATTCTGCTCGTCCTCACTCCTTCTCACCTTTCAGGTCTGTCCCCGCTATATCTCATTACCTCTCAGTGGCCTCCACAAACAGGGATAATGGTATATCGAAGGGTGTCACAGGTCCTTGCAGCGTGTCTGCCAGCAGCACACCAACAGCTATAGACTATAGTAGGCAAATGTCTCTGCCTCAGCTGCTGCAGCGAAAAAAAAATACAGTCACTGTCACCCACATGTCCAGCGTCTAAATTCAAGCTTGTCAAAGCTGATGGCTTTACAACTCCTGCCTTTCTGTCTGGTGGATTGCAACCCCCCCCTGTGATTTTGCAGAATGTGCTATTTCTTTGCACATAAGGCCATTCCAGCTCTGTACCATCACGTGGAAGGTATTATTGTGGCATCGTTGGGCAAGGCAGTCAGCTGCAATGTCCACATTACTGCTGACACGTGGTCCAGCAAGCATGGTCAGGGACAATATATTTTGTTTACAGCACACTATGTAACTCTGCTTGCAACTCGGAAGGATGCAGGACAGGGCTCAGCACTGCAGCTTGTTTTGCCGCCATGTCTCTATACAGCTGGTGGTGATGATGCCAGATTTTTTCAGCTCCACCCCCTCCTCCATGCCCTCCTCTGCTGAATTGTACTATGAACCACTTTGTACTCCCTAAACTTTTAAGGGGATATTCAATGAGTCAGGCTAAAAGATGCCATGCAGTGCTTTAGCTGGTCTGTCTAGGGGACAGGAGCCACACCAGAGCAGAGATTCTTTCAGCTCTGCAGGGTCCCAGAGGTGGTTCAGGCCAGCAGGAGCCAGGCATGGTGGTGTGCGGTAATGGCACTATTCTCCTGTCCACCCTTCAACAGGGAAAATTGACACATGCGCCATGCCTGGCACAAATTGGCAGTAATGTTTCCCCAGCTGCAGCCTATTGCCAAGTTGGCTCCAGTGATGATGAGGATGAAGGGGATGATGATGATGATTAGGGCACTGACTCAACTTGGGTGTCGAATAGAGCAGAGGAGGAAAGTGGGGGTGAGGCACAACCCCAACGAGACAGCCATCATGAAAGAGTAGAGAGCAGCCACCCTATGCCATCACATTGTGGAGCTATTATTTCCTGGCCCACTTCCTACAGCTCAGCTGTCTGGGCCTTTTTTAGAACGTGCAGCTGATCGCACTGTTACAATCTGCAAACTTGGCCTCAAGCATGGCAAAAACACAAGCCTTTTGGATACCACATGCTTGACAAGGCATTTAATCTCCAACCACTCAGCCCGTTAGCACGAGCACCTGAAAGACACACAAAAGGGACGCTAGTGGAGGTGTGCAATAATGGCACTAACCTCCAGTCCACCCTTCAACAGGGAAAGTTGACACATGCGCCATGTCTGGAACATGTCCTCAATTTGGTGGTGCAGCATTTCTTAAATAGGTACCCAGGGTTTGAAGATCTGCTAAAGCAGGACAAAAGAGTCTGTAGACATTTCAGGTAGTCATACACAGCCAGCGCTCGGTTGGCTGAAATTCATCGGGAATTCCACCTGCCCATAAACCGCCTAATTTGTGACATGCCTACCAGATGGAATCCATTTTTGGCAATGCTGCAGGGGCTGCACATGCAACAGAGGGCCGTCATCAAGTATCTGTGGTGTGAGTATGGCACGACAACACTCTCAGGCAGGCTCGGCTTGTTTTCCACACGCCAGTGGCTGCTTAGAAAGGATGCATGCACTGTACTGTAATCATTTGAGGAGGCAACAAGGATGGTGAGCCATGACAATGCATGCATCAGTGATACAATACCTCTTGTGTTGCTGCTGGAGCAGACTCTGCATGGCATTATGGACAGGGCACTCACAGCAGGCGGAAAAGGAGGACTTCCTTTCCTCTCAAGGCCTGCTTTATGCAGACACCCTTCTTGCAACACCACAGAACACACAAGAAGAGGAGGAGGATTCTGGCAGTTTGGGAGGCATTGAAGCAGAGGAAGACATAATTCAAACCTTAAGAGATGGTTTTCTGTCCCCAGAACCCTTGGGAGTAGTATTTGGGCTGGGAGGAGGCGGTTCCAAAGCCTGCAAAAGGACCCAAGAATTTGTAGCATCAAGGAGGAGGATCACTATTGGCAGCCCTCTTTGACCACCATTACAAGGGGAAAGTCTCGGAACTCCTCCTGTCCTCACAGAGGAAGCAGAGGATGAATTTTCTTGGGGACATCTTAAAGAGCAGTTTATGTAATGCCTTTCCAGACTCTGCTAGGTTACAGTCTCATGGAAAGGATAGTTTTGAGGCTTCTGCTCAGTGGTGCATTTCAATTTTTTTTTAGTCCTCTGCGCCCAGGGCTGTCAGCTTCCACATCCCATCAGCAGTATCTGCATCATATGGTGGGAGATTATCTAGGGGCGAAAACAGACATTGAGAGCTTTCCAGTAGACGACCCACTGGGTTACTGGGTCATGTGAATAGACCACTAGCCAGAACTTGCCCAGTATGCAATTGAGCTGCTGGACTTCCCTGCATCCAGCATGCTTTCCGAATGGGCATTCAGTATTGTGACAGATAAGAGTGTGTCTGTCTACAGACTCCGTTGACCGGCTGAAATTTATCAAAATGAATCAGTTCTGGATTAGCAGCAGCTATCAAGCCCCTGATGCCAATGTCGATGATTACGTGTATTCTGGATCTTGAATCTCTGCAAGACTGTCTACGCTTCCTAGCTCTGTGGGTGTTGATTTTATCTGGTAGAAATTTTTTTGGTGTAGGTTTTATGGGCACAATTGAGACCCAAGGACCATTTTTCCACACCTATTTGACAGGTACATATTTGATTTTTTTACAGCAAAGTTAATTCTTGCTTTAATCAAGAGTACCTCTATAGCAGGGATATGCAATTAGCAGACCTCCAGCTGTTGCAGAACTACAAGACCCATGAGGTATAGCAAGACTTTGACAGCTACAAGCATGACGCGCAGAGGCATGATGGGACTTGTAGTTTTGCAACAGCTGGAGGTCCGCTAATTGCATATCCCTGCTCTATAGGGTTACAGTGTGAAAGTACCACCAACACCCAAAGCCCAATTTTTCCGCACCTGTTACTTCTATCCAAAGTCTGCAAAACAGACACCAAAATTTATCCAAAAAAAATGTATAATCTTGTTCCGAGTGCACTAAATTGTGGCCTCCTCAAGCTTGCTGTGAAAATGCCTTTTTTTTTTTCCCCTTTTATAAATGTCATTTCTTTTTCATACATCATGGGACACAGAGTCAGGCTAATATTCAATACCTGATGGGTTATACTTCATTATTAGGTGAATAGACACCGGTAGACCAAAGGTCTTCAGACAGAAAGTGATCCCCTATATAACCCCTTCCATACAGGAAGCATTTCCGTTTTTTTTATCAGTGTCTGCAAGGTGGATGGCATGGTTTGTTTGAGCTCTCTGAGCTCCAGGTCTCTAGTCCCACAAACGGTTCCAAAAATGAATCAAGGGATTGACCGATCGGATCCATTTGACACAGGCTTTTATGCTTGGATAAATGGTACCCGAGCCTCGCAAAGAAGTCTCAAGATCCTGCGAGTTTTTGCCTGTAATGTGGCCTCTGGGCGCTGGACCCTGCGGAGTGGAAATCCTGGACACTACAGTGCTAAGGCATTGCCTGCAGGGTGCTGTACAGGTCCAAGGGAGTGGACCCTAAACATGAAAGGGTACCCAGCCCTTGAAGGTCCAAGTGACAGGAACCCACTGTGAAGGGTGAAGATCGGGCCCTTAGCTTCTAAGTGGCCCTGCGCCTGGACGGGTATGTGAAACCCCATTTTATTATCGTGGGGTGTCCCAGTGTTTGTAACAATCAGTCAAGCTAGCTAAAGGCTGGACACCTGTGTGCGGTGACCATACGAGGGAGTTCTGGGCTAGCTGTGGGTGTTTTGCAAAGTGTACCTTTTTTGCTTGGCTGTTTTTTAACTTTATAATGGCGCACCACGGTGCGTCATTTTGCCTTGGTTCACCATGGTACACGTGTGTTCACAAGAGCGCCGCTGGGCACAGCAGTTTGTTTGGTGGCCATGGCGCACGCAGCTTCAAAGATTTGCGTTGCACACGCGCATAGAACGTTCCGGCGCTCACCCAGCTTATTTAAGCTGTGCAGGCCAAGCATGTGGTGCTTCCAAAAGGAAGCTGTGGGACACAGAGCAGGCTCTGAACAGACATTTGCAGTGGTTCATTTTTCCTTACCTGGGTCACCTGAGTCACCAGGTGTTACTTGGCAGGCTAAAGGTGCTTAGCAGCATTGTTGCATAGGGGCTTGGTGAGCCCTATTAAAGGGTCTCCCTTAGGTGTTTTAACTACACCCAAGTACTCTTTGTTTGCAGGCATTGAATGTCTTCCAAAAAGAGGAGTGGGACTAACACCATAGGGTAGGGCACACCTATGTTATCAGTAGTACCTGATGAACCTAGTTGTATTCCTAGTGTTGTATCCCCTGAAAGACCAGAGGCTCCCGGGCAATCTGAGCCACTGCGCTTATCTGGTATTGTGCCTACAGTCAACGCTGCTGCTTCACCCTTTATCACTAAGGATGAACTGTCCTCAGCCCTAGTCGGGTTAGAGCACAGGATTGCCGGCATGATTGTCTCTTTCCCGCAGGGTGGCAGGAAGCGCGACAGATCCCCCTCCTCAGAGTCTCCTAGTCTGAAGCAGGCATGGGTTGAGGATGGGGAAGGGCTGAAAGTTCAGGATTTGGTGGAGTGCCTGGCAGATGAGTCTGCTTCCGAGCAATCTGGACAAGAAGATATCCAGTCGATGTCTGCCTCTCAGTCACAGAGGCTTTTGATCCTGGCTCTGCCTTTAAGTTGCCTTTTGCAGAGGTGACTGAGCCCCTGGTCCTTTTTGGGTTCTCTGAGACCTTTTCAGGTCACACAGTCTTTCCCGCTACACCCCCTGTTGGAACAGGCGGTGTATGCTGATTGGGAACATCCTGACAGGACTTTTTTGCCTCCTAAAAGGTTTTCCCTTTTATATCCATGGATGAAAAGTTTGTTAAAAATGGAGCATGCCAGCCTTAGAAGCAGCAGTCTCTTCCTTAAACAAGAACTTAACTTGTCCGGTAGATAACGCACAGGGCTTGAAAGACCCTGTTGACAAGAAATTGGAATTATTATTAAAAGCTTCCTTTTTCTTTGGCCAGTTCAGCTATTCAGCCAGCTGTTGCAGCAATTGGTATTTGCCAGTCCATAAAGGATCAAGTCAAACGGCCTGATAGGCCTAACCAGGTGGATGATCTGCCTGAAAGTAAGACAGATATTCCTCGAGCTCTGTGTTTTGCTATTGATGCTTTAAAGGATTCAATACAGCAGGTTTCTCATCTGGCTCTCTTGTCTGTACATATGCACAGACTATGGCTTAAGAACTGCTAAGTCGAGCTTCCTTGTAAAAAGTTATTGGCAGGTTTCCCGATCGGTGATCACTTGGACAAATATATCCAAAAGATTTCCGGAGGGAAGAGTTCTTTACTTTCTGTGAAGAAAAGCACCAAACGTCCCTTGTTTAAAAACCCAGGGACTGCTTCCTCAAATGTCTGTGTCAGGGCGGTTCCGCCGCCAACAGGGCGCTAGGGTCAGGGACAAGCTGCAAGGCCAAGGCCAGAAAAAGCCCTGGGTCCAAATTTCTTCTAAACCCAGCACCAAGCCCTCCTTTTGAGGGGACGCCCCCACTCAATCTGGTGGGGGGAAGGCTGCTGCACTTTGCGGACATTTGGAAAACAACAATTCAGGACGAGTGGGCCACCTCAATTATATCTTGCTGGAGTTAGGCGGGGTGCCCCCTCAGAGGTTTCTAAGATCCAGCATTACCCGGATCCTCCAAAAAGAAATGTATTGCTTCAAGCACTACATCATCTAGTGCATCAAGGAGTGATTGTAGAGGTTCTGGTACCCGAAAGGGGCATAGGGTTTTCTCAAACCTGTTTACGGTTCAGAAACCAAACGGGGACACAAGGCCCATTCTGGACCTAAGGTCCCTGAACAAGTATCTATTCATACAATCCTTTTCGGATGGAGTCTGTCCGCTCAGCTTTTAGCCTCCATCGATATGAAGGATGCGTACTTACACGTACCTATCTTTCAGCTTCATCAGAGGTTCCTAAGTTTTGCAGTAGAGGAACGTCATTTTCAGTTTGTGCCTCTACCCTTTGGGCTTGCTACAGCTCCCCAGGTGTTCATAAAGGTCCTAGCACTAGTACTGGGTCTTTTTAGGGCCCAAGGGATCCAGGTGCTCGGGTATCTGGATGACCTCCTGCTCAGAGATCACTCAGTACAGGCTCTAGAACAGAGCATAATATACACAGTGAGATATTTGAAAAGCTTAGGCTGGATCATAAATACCAAAAAGTCAGCCTTGAGGCCAGCTCAAAGTCTAAGATATTAAGGTCTGATTCTAAACACGATCCAAGCAAGAGTATTCTTGCCACCCGTAAGGATCTGTGCCCTGAAGGATCAGGTGCATCAGATAAGGGACACCATTACAGACCCTCCATTTGGCTCTGTATGAGTTTTCTAGGGAGGATGGTATCCTCCTTCGAGGCAGTGCCCTATGCCCAGTTCCATAGTTACATAGTTAGTAAGGTTGAATAAAGACACCAGTCCATCCAGTTCAACCTGAGTGAGTGTGGGTCTACAACCCTGACCCTTGTCCCTAACCCTGAACATCGCACACTCACATCAGTCCCTACCCTCAATCCAAGGTCCCCATTCATATACTAGGGCCAATTTTGGACGGAAGCCAATTAACCTACCAGCATGTCTTTGGAGTGTGGGAGGAAACCGGAGGAAACCCACGCAGGCACAGGGAGAACATGCAAACTCCAGGCAGGTAGTGTCGTGGTTGGGATTCGAACCAGCGACCCTTTTTTACTGCTAGGCGAGAGTGCTAACCACTGCACCACTGTGCCGCCCTTTAAAATTTCCATTCCAGGCCTTTACAACAAGACATCTTGTTGGCTTGGAACAGAGAAAGAAAAGCCCTGGATTATCCAATGTGTGTATCTCCTCAGGCATGCTTAAGCCTAAACTGGTGGTTGCAGGATCAGAACTTGCGAAAGGGAAAATCCTTTCTCCCAGTAACTTGGAGAGTACTGACTACAGATGCCAGTCTCTAAGGCTGGGGAGTGACCCTAGATGGGCTCACAGCCCAGGGGAAATGGCCAGGGACAGAGCAGACCCTGCCTATCAATGTCCTAGAGTTACGGGCAGTATGTCTAGCCCTACGATCCTGGACGGTGGAGCTTCAGGACTGCCCCATCAGGGTTCAGTCCAATAATGCCACGGCAGTGGCCTATATAAACCACCAAGGCGGTACCAGGAGTCGTTCAGCTCTGAAAGAGGTGAACTACATACTAGCCTGGGCAGAGGGATATGTGCCAATAATATCGGCAGTCCATATCCCGGGAGTAGAGAACTGGAAGGCAGATTATCTCAGCCGCCAGCAGATCTGCCCGGGGGAATGGTCCCTACACCCAGAGGTGTTCCAGGAAATTTGCCAACGTTGGGGATGGCCAGAGGTCGACCTACTGGCATCAAGGTTCAACAACAAGCTACAGCAGTTTGTGTCTCGAACAAGAGATCCTCTGGCATTTGGAGCAGATGCTCTGATCCCTCTCCTTCCACATTTGTTGTGCAGGATTTCGGAGAGCGGGGATTCCAGTCATTCTGGTGGCACCAGCCTGGCCCAGAAGGCCCTGGTTCCTAGAGATTGTGAGACTAATAATAGACAGGCCATGGGCGCTTCCACGTCGCCCCGATCTACTGTCTCAAGGTCCTATATTCCACCCCAATTTACAGTCTCTAAATTTGACGGTATGGCTATTGAAGCCAGGGTGTTAAAGGGGTTGTAAAGGTAAAATTTTTTTCACCTTAATGCATTCTATGCATTAAGGTGAAAAAACTTTTGACAATACCGCCGCCCCAGCCCCCCCGTTTTACTTACCTGACGCCTCGAATCTTCGCTGCTCGTTCTCGTCATCTCCACTGCAGCTCAGCCTGGTCGCTGATTGGCTGCAGTGGATGGATTGAAAGCAGCGCAGCCATTGGCTCGCGCTGCTGTCAATCACATCCGATGATGCGGCGCGCGGGGGGGCGGGGCCGAGTGATACAGCGAGCGGCGATAGCCGCCGGCTGTATCACGGGAGCCCTCCCGCAAGCGCTCACCACCATGCGAGGGAGCTCGCATTAAGGTGGTGAATGCTTGCGGGGAGGAGCTGAAACAGCCGCCGAGGGACCCCAGAAGACCAGGTTCGGGGCCACTCTGTGCAGAACGAGCTGCACAGTGAAGGTAAGTATAACATGTTTGTTATTTAAAAAAAAAAATAATTTTACCTTTACAACCCCTTTAAAGGACCATGGCATCTCGGGACCAGTGGTGTCTACTCTAATGAATGCTAGAAAAGCTACACCCAACGAATCAAATTCAAAATATTAATGACTACCTACAAAGCCATCCACAACTCTGCCCCCCTATTACATCACTGACCCCAATCTGTCTGCTTATCTCCTACTCTATTAGCTTTTAGATGATCCCTAATAACCCTTCTCTTCAGAAAAGCCTAACCTACCCACACCTAAAAACTGTATTTTTATTTTGTCCATCTGATCATCCCCCACAGCTACTACCCTTTGTTCCACTTGACCCTCCCTTCTAGATTGTAAGCTCTAAAGAACATGGCCCTGATTCCTCCTGTGTTGTATTGTAATTGTACCGTCTTCCCCGAAGTTGTAAAGCGCTGCGCAAACTGTTGGCGCTATATAAATCCTGTATAATAATAATAATAATAACAACTAGGAAGATTTATCATAAGGTCTGGAAGACATATATTGTTTGATGTGAATTCGGAAAATGGCATCCTCGGAAATATATGATTGGGAGAATTCTCTCTTTTCTACAGTCAGCTGTGAAAATCAAATTGGCTTTGAGTACAATCAGAGGTCAAGTTTCGGTCCTATCAGTATTCTTCCGAAGGCCTTTAGCCTCCCATTCACTGATCCAAACCTTTATGCAAGGGGCAACTTGCTTTCTTCCCTCCATTAGGTCACCTATGTGTCCTTGGGACTTGAACTTGGTGCTGTCTGTGTTACAGAAACAACCATTTGAACCTATTAAGGAAATTCCATTAGACTTGCTGTCACGCAAGCTAGCCTTCCTGATGGCTATCACCTCGGCTAGAAGGGTGTCGGAGTTGGCGGCCCTTTCATGCAGGCAACCGTACTTGATCCTTCACCATAACAGAGTCGTGTTACGACCTGTTCCATCCTTTTTGCCAAAAGTGGTGTCGGCCTTTCATTTAAATCAGGACATTATTTTGGCTTCTTTATTTTTAGGTTTAGGTTTATTTGTCTAGATCTGCGGAGATCTGAGGATCAGACTCTTTTTTTTTGTTTGTTTTACTCATTCTACCAGGGGTGTAGGAACCTCCTGGGCTTTTCGCAATCAGGTATCTGTGGCTCAGATTTGTAAGGATGCTACCTGGTCTTCAGTGCATACGTTCACAAAATTTTATCAAGTGGAATTTCGAGCAGCCAAGGATTCGTCTTTCGGCCGCAGTGTACTACAGGCTGCTGTATAAGTTCTGATAGCCATTGTTTGGCAGGGTGTTTCCCTCCCCTCAAGGCTATTGCTCTGGGACATCCCAGCAGGTAATGAATATTAGCCCGACTCTGTGTCCCATGATGTATGAAAAAAAAAATAGGAATTTTACGTCATACTTATCTGTAAAAATCCTTTTCTTTGAGTACATCATGGGACACAGAGATCCCTCCCCTCTTTTTTGAGGATTCAGTGCTTGCTACAAAACTGAAATGCTTCCTGTATGGAAGGGGTTATATAGGGGATCATTGCTAAATTACTACTCTACTACTACTACTACTACTACTTTTTTATTGATATATGTCCCCAAGGGCAGTACCTGGACCCTCATACCCTTTGTATGCCCAAAAACTTGCATCTGTGTCCTCAAAATGGGAACTTTTGATTTTCCAGTTCGGGTCCTATAGACTTCAATGGGGTTAGTTATTCGGCTAAGAACTTTTCGATGTTTGAGAGTTCTAGCACAAACCAAACCGGGGGTGTTCGGCCCATCTCTAGTCTTGACACCTAAACAGTAATAGAGCGTAAATCTTTCAATGGGGACAGTGACACTGTGGGATTTCCTCACTTTGGATAGATTATCTCTCACTCCCTGTTTTGGCTATGAGACAAGAAGTGAAAGGAAATCTCACTTTAATACCACTTTGAACTTTTCCATTACATGTGCACAAAAAGCTATCCCTTTGTCTAATGAAGATCTTTATTAAATCCAGCAACTGTTGAGGCAAAAGACACTTTGGGAGAAAGAAGGAGAGAAAGCAAGAGAGAGAGGGGAGAAAAGAGGAGAAACGAGGCAGAGGAACAGGGTTAAGAGTGCAAGAGGGGAAAGGGAAAGCAAGGGGGGAAAGGGAAAAAGCAGTGAGAGAAGGGGGTAGAGAAGAGGAGGAAAGAAGAAAAAGTAGAGAGATGGCATAGAGATGGAGGTGGGTATAGTGGGTTGGTGGGAAGGGTAGAAAAGGCAGGAGAGAGAAGTAACTTTTTTAAAATCATATCCATAGATTGAAACAACCTACGTTATAAGATACCAAGTGTCAGGTTTGCTTGCATTGTAAGATTCAAAATATGAATATGATGTTTCTTGTTCAAAGTATTGCAAATCATAAGGGCAGAATAAAACCTGGTGTAGCAGTGAAAAGATGGCTTGCGTCTGTTCTGTTTGTATATTGTCATTTTCAATCCATCTATGATTAAAAAATCTTGTTTTACAGCTGAATTAGGCTAGAAGGGTACTATTGCACATAAAAGTGATTGTAAAAATATATAATTTTTTAATAACAAACATGTCATACTTGCCTGTTCTGTGCACAGAGCAGCCCCGCTCCTTCTCTTCTTGGGTCTACCCGGCTCCTCCTTTTTCTTGGTGTTCCACCATAGGAAGCCACTTCCTATGGGTGCACACGTGCAGGCTTGATCCTGAGCCATGCTTTGTGTGTCCTTTGACATACACAATGCATCTCGCCCCCGCATCACTGGAATTGAAAACAGCAGAAGGCAATGGCTTCCGCTGCTTTCAGTGAAGAGGGAAAGAGAGAGCAGTGCTGATGCTTTGGGGAGGAGCTGACAATAGAAGATTTTTTTTTACCTTAAGACTGCTTTCACACTGAGGTGCTTTACAGGTGCTACAGCGCTAAAAATAGTGCCTGTATAGTGCCTCTAAAGAGCCTCTCCTGTCTCTCCAATGTGCAATCCCAAGTGCTTTCACACTGGAGCGGTGCGCTTGCAGGACGGTAAAAAAAGTCCTGCAAGCAGCATCTTTGCAGTGCTGCAGGGGCGGTGTATACACCGCTCCTAGAGCGCCCCTGCCCATTGAAATCAATGGGGCAGTGCCACCGAACCGCCAGCAAAGTGCCACTGCAGCGGTGCTTTGCTGGCGGTTTTAACCCTTTTTTGGCCGCTAGCGGGGGTTAAAAGCGCCCCCCCTAGCGGCCGAATAGCGTCTTTAAAATGACGGCGACGCCTCGGTGTAAAAGTACCCTAATGCAAAGAATGCAGCCTTCACAACCACTTTAAGGTTGAGCTTGTAGTATTTTATTCCCAAAATTATATGCCAAATGCATTAAATTTGAACTTCCTACAGTATGTGCATGTAACTTACTAGTGGATAGTATAAAGTATTTGCCTTTCTATCTTACCATCACTAATTTCATTATTGGTTAGAAGTCAGGTAAGCAGTTTCTGCTATGACCCAGAAGTCTATATTTAAACATTGGTCTAAAGTTAACTGTACTTGTTTTTTTCAGCTATATTGCAGTTCTAGAAAAAACAAATTGCTAATGTAGTGTTTTTTGTTTTTTTTTAATCTGCGCATGGACAGGCAACATGAAGAAGCGCCTTCTGATGCCAAGTAGGGGTAAGAATTTCAATGTGTTATTGTTTGTCCTGTGTAAACCTGACTAATATGCCCCATGTGTGGCTAAATGTATTTTTTTTTTCCTTTTTGTAATGTGTTGTAATTCTATTGCTTGTTCATGTCAATACTGTAAGCCATAGGACTGTACTGTGGAGAAAAAGTGGAAAGAAATTGCCCCAGGGATTTTGTGGGTTGGGGGGGGGGGGGGAGAAAGAGAGGAAAAAGCAATTGTAGAGAGTAATAAATAGATGATTGGTATAGAGCAGGTGATCAAAAGTAGTAAAAAATATATTTTATTCAAAAAATTGCACAAAATATTAGTTAAAAACAATGACCAGCTCATACAAATATTTCACTAACATCATGTTACCAAGGGTTCTAATGAAAGACACACACACAGACATGATATGCTAGAGTTTATATGGAAAAAAGGTTGGGAAAATTGGCGCTGCCCTATTAGCAGTGTTTATTGCTTACAAATTAAAAGTGATGATAAAAGTGATTAAATACACACACTAAAAGTGGTCGTGAGATACCTATGCAAATATCAAGCAGCTATGCAATCAGGTGACAAAAGCATGTATGAGGGGACATGAGCTTATGATTTGTCCCCTGGGTGAACGAACCCTTACGCAAATAAAAAAAAAAATATATATATATATATAAACCCTCTGAAAATGAACGTGCAAATCTTCTGTGTTATATAAGTGTGTGATAGGTCTCATGTGTTCCAACAGGTGAAATGAATTTTCACTTGCCCATCTTGCAATATAAAATTGTACATTTACAACACCCCAACTTTCAACATAAAATTATATAATGGTGTACCACCCCCTATTTTGGGGCTACCAGCATCCGTGAAAAAACATAGAAATTAGTTAAAACATATCAACAGCATGTGTAGTAACTAATGTGCACTGTGTCTAATAGGTAAACAATAAATCCCAGAGACTCTATGTTATTATATGCTGGACCCCCTCATGGTTCATATATGGTTTAAATAGAATCCATACAGGCAATTGTATTATAAACAATATATATATAAAGTCTCTATGGTGAAACCAGGCAGAATTGAATGTCTATTTGGAGAAACAGGAGTTCTATAGAACCCCAGGATCGGTCAGCATGCAGTTATAAATGCCAAGGGGTAATAAATGGTGACTTCCGTGCTTGTACAGGCTGGTGACTCCAAGTGCTCCCCCCCGTGCTCCCCCACTCACCAGAATCAGTCACCCCCACAGGGGTACTGTGCAGAGGAGTGGGTATCTTAGGATGGCTGCCTCTTGTAGATGTCCCACTTAAGCTCCGCTGCTCCGTGGGATCGCTCCGGTGATCCAATTCAGGGGTCCCCACCATAATATGATATGCTAGAGACCCAACATGTTTCGGAATATTGTAGGTATAATTCCTTCTTCAGGGGTTTCCTGTGAGGATATATTGTATGATCTAAAAAGATGCATAAATAGGACATACCAATCATTATTACAAAAATAAGTCAAGTATATTGCAATGAAATATAAACAATGAAGGTGGTAGAAATAGGGGGAGGAAAGAAGGAGGAAACAGCGGATAATGATAAGAGAACTTACTCGTTCACAAAGCCGTAACTATATCTTAGACCGATAATAATTGATAGTTTAGCAAATGGCACTCCAAATTCCGATGTCCATAGTACCAGTCAGAGATGTCTTTTGAGCAATAAATCAGTATATGGGCACATCTGTTAAGAACTAAACGTTGGATATCGTATAGGATTTCTTCAGTGTGTCTAAATGGATGGCAGCATCACATAAGAAACACATCGGGTATGTCAGGCCAACGGAGTCCACAAGGAACAGCAAAAAGACCCCATATCTTTATCACTATCCCACCCTTTCTTTTAGGTTTGTTTGGTTTTTGGGTTTTGGTTTTATATTTTTTGTACATGCACAATGCTGCGATTATAAATTGTATCTATGACATCTATACTGTATAATCTATGTGACTTATATTATTGCATTGTGATGGACACATAACGAATGTATGCTTTCTCTTTTTTAGCTCCACCCCCATTTTCGATCTCCTATACCAGGTCTTATATTCTTGTTGTTTGCTTTTTGGTTTCTGTTTTTTTGTCACAAGTAAGTATTCACCATCATTTTTTCCATCGGGTTATTGCCTAGTGTCTTTCGTGTTGTCCCCCGACACGGGTAGGCCCCACACCTCTTGTGTTTGGGGCCTTACTATGGGCTCCAATGGGATCTGCCGTTCGCGCATGCGTGATACGGCTATTCTTCGGGCCAGCTGTGGACATGCCCCTCCCTCCCGTGTCGGCGGCACTCCGTCGTCTGACGACATCGCGCCGTTTGACGCGGTGACGCCGGATGCCACTGCGTCGAGGGAACAGTACTCGGCAACTTTTTACCCCCTTGCTTACACTTCGTCTGCTCTTGGAGGTGTGCCGCCGAGCCTGGTTCGCCCCCCCCCCCACATATCACTACCATGTTGGGGATTCCCCGCCCCTTATAGGCGGTGTCTCCCATTATCAGCTGGTATTTAAATCTCTGGGTGGCAACTTCTCTTTGTTGCACACCCAGACTTCATATCCAGGAACAAGGAGATCTCAGTGCAATTTCAACTATGTAGTAAGTACCTGGCCTTGCTGCCTGTTTGTGCTATGATTCACTCTTAGCAGTTACTCAATCTTTCCAACTAATCGTGTTTATTATGGACATCCTATTGAGATATTTTGCATATATAACATCTAGCTGCACTGTATACCTCACCGCATTAGTTCTTACCGGGTCTTATACAGTGTTTTTTATTTCTGGCCACCTCTTACTCTATGACTTAATTTCATTTTATTGTTCCATGATTTATATATGACTCTTCCCCCTACCTGTCTGCAAGTAATTTACAGAGGTCTATTGACCATGAATTTGTCTGTAATCCCTTGCACCCAACAATTGTCCTATTGTGTATATAATTACATATATTAAAACTTCCTCCTCTACGCCCCTCCAATTTGCCAGCTTTTACTAATGCTACATATTAAGCTTTGACTTTATAGCTATACTTACACCATACTACGTTATTTATTTACATTCAGGGACCTGCACCTTTTTGTCTTTTTGCTGTTCCTTGTGGACTCCGTTGGCCTGACATGCCCGATGTGTTTCTGATGTGATGCTGCCATCCAATTAGACACACAGTCAAATCCTATACAATATCCAATGTTTAGTTCTTAACAGATGTGCCCATACAATTTGGAGTGCCATTTGCTAAACTATCAATTATTATCGGTCTAAGATACAGTTACGGCTTTGTGAACTAGTAAGTTCTCTTATCATTATCAGCTGTTTCCTCCTTCTTTCCTCCCAAGCCCCTATTTCTACTACCTTCACTGTTTATATTTCATTGCAATATACTTGACTTATTTTTGTAATAATGATTGGTATGTCCTATTTATGCATCTTTTTAGATCATACAATATATCCTCACAGGAAACCCCTGAAGAAGAAATTGTACCTATAACATTCCGAAACATGTTGGGTCTCTAGCATATCATGTCTGTATGTGTTTCTTTCATTAGAACCCTCGGTAACATGATGTTAGTGAAATATTTGTATGAGCTGTTCATTGTTTTTAACTAATATTTTGTGCAATTTTTTGAATAAAATATATTTTTTTACTATTTTTGATCACCTGCTCTATACCAATCATCTATTTATTACTCTCTACAATTCCTTTCCCCCAACCCCCCCTCACCCACAAAATCCCTGGGGCAATTTTTTTCCACTTTTTCTCTACAAATTTGGGATGAGGTGAGGGGTGGTTTATACCTAGATAATCATTTTCCATTAACTTGGTAGTCTGCCACTTTTCAATTTTTCAATTTCTAGGACTGTACTGTGAGCCATAGGAAAGGTTACATTTTCTTAGTTTGGCACAATGCAACAGCTGGAGGTCCACAGGTTGTGCACTCATTTTATACTGTATATTTTGTTAGATATATATATATAATCTCCATATTGAATGTTATGAATTATTGTTTCTGGCCATGAGATTGTACTAATTTTGCTCAGCACTTTTATGCACATTACAAGTGATTTTTCTTGTTATGTTGCTGAGTTGGTAGTTATTGTCACACACGTGTTTTAGATGCAGTACGTGAACAAAAATCCAGCTTGCCGCATCTTTGATGCACTTTCATAAAATGCAATTTATATAGAGTTCAATGGTAATGCGCCTAAAACGCATAGTAGTTGCATGGTAGTTTATGTTTTGTTTTGTCTTTTTATCCTGTTTTTTTTTTTTTTTGTTACTCTTTTAACTGTTACAGCATGTTTGAAAGGTTGGTTGCCTAGTTATAATCCCAAAGATATAAAATATTTATTTCAATAGGACTTTCTTGGTGCCAGACCATAATTACACATTTTTATCCATATAAAAAGTAATATTTTTAATGATAAAATGTAAAATATTTGCAATTTAAAACTTGCTAATATTACTATGTTCAATGAAAATTGAACCTGTACAATAAAACCCAGACACTTATACCTAGTCGCCCATTCCCTATTATGCGTTTAGGGCCTTGTACATTTACTTTCAATTATTCATTTATTAGTGGTATAGACCCTTCAAGTTTTTAGCACAAATCTTGTTCCTACATGGATGCAAATTTCACAAAACTCAATACAGAAGTGGCTGCTCTATTTTGGCACGCTCCGCAGTTACCTTCTTCAAAACCAGGGATAATCTGTAGTATAAATATAGCATATAGCATAGATGGAGAGCTGCACCAAATTTTGCACTCTCCAGTTTTAGTAAATCAACCCCATTGTGTTTTGACAGTGGGAATCCCTGCTGTCAGGATACACTGATTAGCAGCTGCAGCCAATTGGTTTCCAACTTCTTTGTTTGACAGAATTTGATCTACTGATTAACGTCTGTTAAATAGGGCATCCACACATCAAAAGCAGCATATTATTGCCCATAGGAATCAGGACAAATTCCTGGCAGATCGCTTCTGGCAGAAGCGGCGCGGCCTTTTGTACAAGACATCAGAGTGGCCTGGGGACATGGAGCCTCCCCTCCGGGTTGCTCTGATGGCCACACCGCTTCTGTCAGAAGCGATCGGCCAGGAAACTGTCAGCCCAGTCCGCCCCTGCTCCACACTCCCCCTCCGCTAATTTGCACTCGCCAAATGCAAACAGGCGAGTGGAAATTTTTGAGGGCTGCGTGTGCAGACACCTTGCCCCCCCCATGCAGACGCCCATGCATCTATAGCCAGCTAAAGTGAAAAACAAAGAGAGAAAGATGCACCAGTAATTCAAACCAGAATCAAAACAATAGTACAATAAACTCTGTGGAACAGCTGTAGAATGACTGCCAGAGATCATTCTAAAGCTGGCCACATCTATGGGCATGTTGGTTGTACTGAAGTGGATCTACTGGATCTACTGAAGCCTGTTGGCTTTTTTACCATTCAATCACTGCCGGCGGCTATAGCTGCCAGCAGTGATCAGTGTATTCCGATGGCTTAGAAATCTCTGACTGTCGACCCTCCACTCCTTCCATCATATAAAACGATATTGATAAGATAGAACAAGTCCGGAAACAGATAAAAAAAAAAAAAAAGGGGAAAGGTCTGAGGGATAAAATGTATCAAGAGTGACTTCAGGAACTTAATGTGTACAGTCTGGAGGAAAGAAGGAAGAAGGGAGGCATGATTGAAACCTTTAAATACATCAAGGGGGTGAATAAGGTTCAAGAGGGCAGTATTTTAAAAATGTAACCAAGATCAAGAACACGGAGACATGACCTCAAACTAACTGGAGGAAAATTCAAAACTAATTAGTATTATTTTAGTGAAAGGATAGTTGAGTTGAGGTAGTGAGTCAGTAAATCGTAAGGGGTTTCAAACATGCTTGTTTTTTTTTTGTTTGTTTGTTTTTTGTGAAAGCTTAATTGAACAAGCTGAAGTTAGAAGCTAATTGGCTACATTTTGAACATGGTGCAAAAAACGGAAACGGAGCGCAGATTTCCCACCCCGAGTTCTGGTGTGAGCTGGCCTTAAAGCATAACTCCACTTTTGTTGAGAAAAAAAAACATTGCACCCTGTGTTATCTATGTGCATTACAAGGATTTTAACAAACTTTGTTGCAGATTCCTACCTTTTGTTATTCTGAGGAAATCACTGTGTATACCTCTGTGGCCCTGTGCTGAGTAAGTCTAATGGGAGTGGTTTCATAATTATCAATCAGCTGCTGCAGCTTCATGACACTAATGAGGAAAGCTGCTGGGTCTGCATCCCTTTAGACGTGTTCCTATTGGGAATATCTCATCAAAAATGACAAATTTAATGCAGGGAATGCCTGAAATCTGACTTGTATCTTAGTGCAGACTTCTGGGAAAATTGGTGAGCCAATCACACAACCAGGAAATTATGTTTCTGGGGGGCGTTCTGTATACACATTCTGTGTACAGAACACCTCCAGGTAGCTATAGTGCATTGCAATTTTAGAAAGTTACAGCGGCTGCATATTGGAAAGGTAATTTTTATTAACTTTCAATTACAATATGACTTGTGTCGCAATTGTATAAGCTGTATTATTTTTTATTTATTTGCCATTTTTTTACCCCCACGAAAGTGGAGTTACCCTTTAAGTGTTTCTGGACCATATAAATGTTGAGCCCTTGTGGACATGGTTTTTCTCCCTGCAGTTACTATCAGTTTAAAGACAGTATGACTGTGTGCCAATCATGGGTGCAATTCTTTGGGGGCTTCAGTTTAAAAATAATAGATGCATATTTTTAAATGGATGTAAACCTGATTCATGAAATTTGAGCTAGGCACATATATCTGCAGTGTTTTGTCATCTCTCTCAAAAGCATTATGTTCTGTAACTGTCTCCTGCTCCGTTCTTCTGTTATCAGCCTGACATGATAAAAGCAGCCTGAGCTTTGTGTTGGGGAGGATGCTAAATAAATAGCAGACAGCTGCAGTTCACAATTGGCTACAACAGTGCTGATCAGCACCCTAGTAGTTCACTGACACTTCTTGCAGCTGACTGTCTGACCAATCATATGGAGGGATGGGCAGAGAGCTGTCAGGAGTGTCCTCAGGAGCCTGACATTGCACCCAATCATGGGTGCAATTCTTTGGGGGCTTCAGTTTAAAAATAATAGATGCATATTTTAAAATGGATGTAAACCTGATTCATGAAATTTGAGCTAGGCACATATATCTGCAGTGTTTTGTCATCTCTCTCAAAAGCATTATGTTCTGTAACTGTCTCCTGCTCCGTTCTTCTGTTATCAGCCTGACATGATAAAAGCAGCCTGAGCTTTGTGTTGGGGAGGATGCTAAATAAATAGATTAGAAGAGTGCTGAACTATTCAACGATCAGCGCTGAAAGTCTCTACTTATAAGGAGAGGGGGTGTGTGCCTTTCCTCCAATCAGCTGTCTTGGCTGTATGCCCAGGCTTCACTGCAGTGCTAACCAGGAAGAGAAATTCTCCTGACACGATGTGCCCTTTCTAAACTGTATATAAAGATGAAGACAGCAAAAATACATGTAAAACTTGTATGTAAGGAGATTTGTTTCATTCCTGTGTATCATCTGAGGCTGTTCACTTCACTGGGTATATGTGCGGGTTTACATCCACTTTAATTTTACCCTGCAAAATCACGTGGATTTATTACTTTTATTTTTTTTACTAAAGGGTCAATGCTACCCAGATGTTTTTTACATGGACATTAGTAAATAGGTTTCACAATTTTTTGAGATTACTAGGCCCACTGAGCATCCTTTTTAGTTGGGTCTTCTATAAACTGTACCAAATATTGTCTTGTAATAAATGTATATATTTCAGCCTCTTACTGTCCCAGCAATGCCATTATTCCAGGCTGGGCAAAATCCACCATTATTATCACTGTCCCAGCCATTTTGCAGCCCTATCTGTGCAAGAAATTGAGTCTCCACCTCCTCACTAACTATAGGTGACCTATAACACAGTCCAAATTAAAGCTGAAGTCCAGGCAGAAATGTTATTACCTGTCATTACTGGAGCTTTCACACCTTATTATAAAATGTTTGTTGTTTCTTTCCCCACTGTATCATCTTTGAGAAATCCAGGGTGCATTTTCTGTACCAGGCCTTCATTTACTGTGACATCCATTTTGCAAGACCAGTGGCTGCTATGCTATGTATTCCCCTGGCCACCTGTCTTATCTCTGCCCCACTGTAGTACTTTACAGCCAGTGGGGATGTTATTGCATCCCCGCTGGCTGTAGTGGGAGGACTCAGGAGTCTGAGACTCCTGGTCTGAGCCACCCACTGTGCGTATTATTATAATGGCTGGCTATGAGGTCATGACCGAGATACAGCCCAAAGCGCCAACCCTCTGCTCCCCCACTTCTCAGCCTGTGACTGCAGCAAGAGAGAAAGTCCTTATGCCGGCGCACAGCTTTCCAAGGGATATCATGATGTCACGAGGGCAGAAAATCAAGGATTACAGGAAAAGTAAGGCACTATGATTTAAACTGTGTCAGTGGTTTAAAATAGCTTAGAGAGAAAGATCTGCAATTGTTAACTTAGCTAGAGCCAGGAGTTCAGCTTTAACTTTGTTTTACAAAAGTTTTATTCATTTTCCAAGTTTTACAATAAAAAAAAGGTGTAAACAGCAATCAAATACACAGCGTATTGGTACAAGTGGTGTGACAAAGAAGGCACACTGCATCAATGATTTCAAGGTCACAGTAACCAATGCCAGTGAGGCTAAATGTACAATTCACTACCCAACAGTGTGCATGTCACAATAAGCAAAGAAAAAGAAAGGATGAAGAAAAAAGGGGAGAAAATAGTAAAGGTGGGAAAAGTTACAAAGGAAACTTGCCTCTTGGAAAAGAGGACAGAGGGGGGAAAAAGGAGGGGGGAGGGGTTGAAAGAGTCTCTTCTGCAGGTTTCAGCCAGATCATAGCGCCAAAGATTTGCTAAGCATGGTCAGACTGAAAGACAAGTCCTGTCTACTGTCACCTGGGTATTATATGTGATCCACAGGGGATACCGATTGGACACATGGTTTAGACACATGGTTTGGGATCATTTACCGTCAGCTTTACTTTTGAAATACACCCATCAATATGCAACTCCACCCATAATGCTTGAGCACCATCACAGTCTCCAATAACAATGTCCTCTTTCATTTGTCTAAAGATCACTTCTCACATAGGAATTTATTTACTAATGCTGGAAAGTGCAAAATCAGTCTCACTTCTGCAGAGAAACCAGCTTCTATCCTCAGCTTGTTCAGTTCAAGAGGAAGTAAACTTCCTTTACTGACTCTTACCTGTAGGTAAGCCTGTAATAAGGCTTACCTATAGGTAGTGTAAATTTCTCCTAAACGTGCACAATGTATTTACATTACATGCAGTCATTGACATTACTGACGCATGCGCTTGGAAGGAACAGCCACCCGTGTCCACCCTTCCCAGCCCTGTGCCGTGAATAGCAGCTCCCGTGCGCATGTGCGGGAGTGACGTCATCGCGGCTTGGGACAGTCACAGAGCCCACGAGCCCAGAAGCAAGATGGATGAAGATGGAAGCGGATGCAGCGCTGACGTCACGGCCCTGGAACATCTTCATTTTAAGGTAAGTTTCATATAATGTGCTAGTGTGCAATGCATACTAGCACATTATAACTTTACCTTGCAGGGGGGAAAAAAGTCCAGCAGTATACAACTGCTTTAAGCTTTGGCAATAAATCCTGGAAGCTGAATGGTTTCTCTGCACAAGTGAGACTGATTTTGCACTCTCTAGCTTTAGTAAATGAACCCCACAGAGACAGACACCACCACCTTTTCGTTTTACCCTGTTTGTTCAAAAGAGAGCATAGCCAGGAATAATAACAGCCTAATCATGTGAAGAATGAAGCCAAAATTCAACAATACCAACTAAATCATAGTTCTCTTCATGCACCAAGGCTTGCAACTCCCTTACTTTGCTTGATGGACTTCTGCTATTGATGAGCATACACTAATTGTTGCATTTTGCACTTGTGTTTTGCTTATCTTTTTTACAGTAGTAGTACAAACAGTACTATAATTGCCGGTGGTTGTTTGTAATATGGATAACTCCTTATCACATGCCATAGCCCTCCATCCATTTTCCCTCATCCCTCTTTCTCTATTAGTGTCAGACTTCTAATTCTTTCTTTCTAATTTCTAATTCTTTTTTTCCTCAATCCTAGTTTAAATACTCCACCCCTCCCATAAACCTCTCCCCAGCACAGCAGACCCCATCAATTTAGGCGAAAACCATCTTTAGCATATAGGTTGTGCCCTATGCTTCTATAAATATTAAGAATTGAGATTATTATGCATAAGAGGAATACTAGAAAGATTTTTATTCGGTTCAGATTTGAGCCATTGTTGCCTCTTTCCCCCTGCAGTCGCCACCTACAGTTTGCCCCTGTTTTGTGCCCTTATCGAATGATACACAAACACATTGATTTAAAAAAAATCTAATAATGTAAACAAAGTTCTGAGAAATTATGTATATATGTTTAATGTGACATTAAAATGCTATATTTATACTATAACATTTCCTTGCTTTGAAGAAGCTGGCTGTGAAAAGCTTAAAATGGAGCGACCACTCTGTATAGCGCTAACTGAAAATTATATCCATGTAGGAGCAAGATTTGTCTTAAAAGCTTGAAGGGGCTATACACCTAATTTATCAATTATTTCAAGTAAATGTATTAGGCACTAAATACGTAACGGGGAATGGATGACTGGGAATTCGTGTCTGAGTCCTATTGTATATGTTCAACATTTATTGATACTATGCACATTTTAAATGACACAAATTTTACAGTTTATCAACAAAAGTGTATCTTTTTATGTGGAGAAAAATGTGTGATTAATGTCTGGAACCAAGAAAGTCCCATTGAAATTAATATTGTATAGCTTTGGTATTGTAAAGGACTTGGGGCCTATCATCACCCACCAACCCACTTGTAATCCTATAATAAATTATTTCAAAATAAACCTCTTGGCTTTTTGATGTCCAGTTCTGTGTCCTGTCCTAGTAATCTGTGCTTCTGTTAAAAGTACTGGGCAGTGTACAGATTGAATTGTTAACTATATTTTTGTATGAGGGACAATCATGATTTATACTGTTACTGTACAATTTTAGGGTCTTTGATACATGTATACTACATACATAAACACTGCAATCAAAATGCATAAGACCTTGAAAACTGCAGACAAGATTTAAACAAGTGAATCATGATGTCTGTGTGCCTGTGTAATTTATCATAATGATTGAAGTGAAATTCATCTATTTTAGTCCTACTCCATATTATAGAATTAGTAATGTGAATATACACCAGGGTACACTTAGTAATACTGGATGATTGAACACATTGCGCAGCACTGTTTCTTATATTATCTTACACAATTTGTAATGCAATTGCAGAAACTGTTTGTGAACCTGTAAGAACTTTCTGGTTCACCTAGTCTTAAAAATAAACCAGGAAAGTCAGTTACTTAACAAACATGATCATTTTATTTATTATGTCCACATTTGTTTATTTGATATTAAACCCCAAAGCAAAAATGTATTATATTGCAGCCTACCCAAATTCATAGATGTCATATCTGCATTTTTTTTAGGCGTTTTTCCTTTATTTTAAACTTTAATAGACCAAGCTGTCCAACAGAAGTGGCAGTTAGAGGGTTGAGACAAACTTTTTACCACTGACAATGGTGCTTACAATGGTCAGCTTTTATTAACTTATGTAAAACTAAAGGTTTTACAATAACGTTAGCCAAGTCCATTCACTGTAAATCTGCTAATCTAACACTACTGTTTCCCCAGATTGACATGTTACTGTCCAAAGCTGTTTTACTACTTCATCCAGAATGCAGCCACCCTATGTGCTGGTTCACACAACAGTTTCTGCTTCCTGGTGTGTTTTTGATGAATTTTCTCCTCTTTTTCTTTATCTCAAGTCAGGACATGTGCATTCTTGTTAGTTTTTTTTATGCGTTCCGGTGCATTTTGTATGCATTTTGCTGTGTTCCATGCAGAAAAAATACAGCATGCTATACTTTTATTGACTGCGCTGATGTGTGAACCAGGACCATTGGAAAACCACTGTGCATGCATTTTTAGATGCAGATTAAAAACACATTGGACTGCATCTGGTGTGAACCAGCCCTAAGACAAGAAGTGTGTTACTGGCCAAATCACCAGTAAAAGGGTAAAAGTATAATAAAGGGCTAATGCACATAGGGGGAAAAAAATGCTGCTTTTACAGAGTTTTTTTTTTCAGCCTGTAAAAGCTCCTCTATGTTAGCCTATATGGCCAAGCACACATAGGCATTTACAGGCATATTAGAAGAGAAGTATTTTCAGGCCGGAAAAAAAACACCACCAGCGCAATCAGGAGTGAAGCTTTTGGGCAGAAAAATGCTAGATGGGCAGAAAAATATCTAAATGCACCTAAACGCTAGATGTGTTTAGCACCTGAGCATGCGTTTATGCCAGTGGCCAGAATGAAGTAATATACTGGCCAATGGCATCCATTAACACTCAAACGTTTGACATGCCTAAACACGTGCAATACATAGCTTAAGGCCGGTTCACACTGGTGTGACAATCACTCTGACTTTGAGAGCACAAGTCGCATGACATGTAAAAATCAATATTTCCCTATGAGAGCTGTCTTAACTGGTCCGACTTGTATCAGTCCGACTTTGGAAAAGGTTCCTGCACTACTTTGGTCAGATTGCTGTCTGATTTTTTTATAAATAAAAATTTAAGAAAACGGCATTGGGATCCCCCAAAAAATCCTTACCAGACTCTTATCCAAGCATGCAGCCCGGCAGGCCAGGAAAGAGGGGGGGCGAGCGGGCTCTATCCCCCCCACTCCAAAGCACCTTGTCCCCATGTTGATGTAGACAAGGGTCTCTTCCCCACAACCCTGGGATGTAGTTGTAGGGGTCTGCGGGCAGTGGGCTTATCGGAATCTGAGAAAGGGGCCCCAAGATCCCCCCCCCAATGTGAATGAGTATGGGGTACATAGTAGCCATACCCATTCATACAAAAAAAAAGTAGTGTAACAAAAAAACATGAGGCAGTTTTTGACAAGTCCTTTATTAAAAATTACTAATGTCCCAAGATGTAGATCCAACGTCAATTATGATGTCTTCCCCCGCCACCACCAATCCCGATAAAACCCCCCCCCCCAATGGATGCTTCCACCATTCTGGAAATTCTCATGTCTGACAGTTCTTATTTAGCTGGGGCGTGTCCATGCGGTGACATAACTCGAAAACCCCATCCTCCTGTGAAATCAGGAACCCCGACACCACATGCCCAAGCCCCATAGTTATATAAGAACTGTCAGACACCGGACCTGACAGAATGGCGGGAGTCAGCATCAGGGGAGGAGCATTTTTTTTTTTTTTGCTTTTTCCAGCGGGTTGGCGGCTGAAGACATTGTGATTGACATTGGAGCTACCACGGGGTTTTATTAAACTACACTTTTTTTGGGTGCATGGGTAGGACCCCATACTCATTCAAATGGCACATGGGAGGGCAAGATCTGGGGGCCCCCTTGTTAAAGAGGGCTTCCATATTCTGATAAGCCCCCCACCTCCATACCCCCACAACCACAGCTCATGGCTGTGGGAAAGAAGCCCTTGTCCCTATCAACATGGGGGCAAGGTGCTTTTGGGGTGGAGCATAGCTCATCCCCCATTTCCTGACTTGCCAGGCTGCATTCTCAGATAAGGGTCTGGTATGGATTTTGGGGGTGACCCCACGCCATACTTTTTATTTTAGCATGGGGTTCCCCCCTCAAGGGGGAAGGGCCTGGTGTGGATTTGAGTGAGGGACCCCAAGCCAGTTTTTTTTTTTTGGATAAATTTGGCATGAGGTTTCATCCATACCAGAACCAAACGAATTGTTTTGATTGGTCAAAGGACAAGTCACACTCAACTTAAAGTCGGATCAAAATCGAATCCTGTTCATTAAAGTCGCATGGAAGTCGGACTGAAGTCGCATGGATCGAAAGTCATGCAACTTTCATGTTGCACCAGTGTGAACATGGCCTTAGGCATGTTTTTTTTTTCAAGCTGCTTTTTCCGACCAAGAGAAAAAAGGAGCTTAGAGGAGAAAACCAAACACCCCGTGTGCATGAAGCCAAAAGTAAAGAAAAGCCAAGAAAAGAAAACAAATGCATGCTGCATTTTTGTTTTTGGGTTTAACACCACTTTAAGGGTAAATCCACCCAAGCTTAATGTTTCAGTTATAGGTGAGGTTTAGTGGGTGGAATTTCACACCTGTTTCTTATATCTGTTAGTTATCCAATGATGAGACTTTCTGGTTCTCTTTCCACACCTTTTTGAGTTTTGGGCATTCATTTTCACCCAAGTAACATATAATAAATACAAAGTCCAATGCAAAGAGTAGGAGTCCCTAATACAGGCCTTAGTATACATGTTTACAGAGGCGGCTCTCTAATTAGGCAAATAAGGCGGTCGCCTAAGGCCCCGCGCTCCTAGGGGCCTTGCGGCCGCCTAATTTGCCTGATGTGCATATGGAAGAATGGGAGGGAATGTCCCCGGTCAGGGTCCCCAAGCTTGCAGGGTGAGTGGGCGGGGCTGGTAAAGCGTCACTGTCTTCAGTATACAGCGCTGCTGCAGACAAATTGTAGAGGAGGCGGAGCTGCCGGCCACTTCTGAACCCGCCAGGAGGTAGGGGCGGACTGCGCAGGGAGGCCTCGTAAAAATGCTGCTTCCTCTGCACCGCTGCAGACAGCCGTGACACCCGCCGGTGTTCTGCCGAGAAAGTTCCCCTCGGGGAATAATGACCCCCCTGTACTGCGCAGGCGCAGCGCTTGCGCAGTACGAACAACAAGGGAGCCGCCGAAGAGATCCGAAGCTGAACAGCTGTGAGTGAGCTGTACACGGCGCCTGAGCAATAAGCAAGACATTGTGGCTGATGCTGCCACACGCTCCCTATGCTCGTGCTACTCTGCAAGGGGCAGGTGTATTACTGTGACAATGTGTTTATTTTCCGCCCCTTGCAGAGTAGCACGAGCATCGGGAGCATGCGGCATTGTCTGGTAGCATCGGGAGTGTGTGGTAGAATGTGGTGTTAAATGTGCGCAGGCGCGGTGTAAAGCTGACGCTCAGCTGTGTATGTTCGGCTATTTTCAGCTCGGTAGTGCTTCGTACTGCACAAGCGCTGCTCCTGCGCAGTACATGGGGGTCATTATCCACCAGGGGAACTGTTTTGGGAAGACACCGTACTGCGCAAGCGCTGCACCTGCTCAGTACAGGGGGGTCCTTATCCGCCGGGGGAAATTTTGCGGCAAGACACCGGCTGCCACTGCACTGTGTTAAATCTGCAGCAGAGCGGTGCGAGCATGCTATAGGTCTAACCGACACACGCCCGACAGGAGCTTCCTAGTCCCGGGTCATGTCATTCACAGGCCGGGAGGCGGGATGAAAAGGCAGAGGAGATTGCTGCTGCACAGACCTGCGAGGAGCCAGTGAAGCCCCGTGCAACAGTGTGCAAGTAAGTTTGCAGACGCCAAAAACCTTACCTGAGGCACTATTGTGTCAATGGCTTAGCTGTGTTAACTGCCTGAAGTGTTTAACTCTTTGGGGGGGTTAATTTACAATGGTATTTGTAATATGCAGCATGGAGGGGGTTAATGCATTACTATACATTAGTGACCAGTGGCAGTTAATTAACCCTTTTGTGCTGCATTAATGGCAACAGTATCAGTGTTAATTAACCCCTATATGGTGCAAAATGAAAGGGTTCATAAACACTGATATTGTTGCCACTAATGCAGTACAAAGGGGTTAATTAACTGCCACTGGCCACTGCAATGCATCAGTGGTGTATTTGATACTATCCCCCCACCATACACTCCGCACCCCTCTCATGTCATATTACCCCCCCACCATACACTCCGCACCCCTCTAATGTCATATTACCCCCCCAGCATACACTCCGCACCCCTTTCATGTCATATTACCCCCCCACCCTACACTCCGCACCCCTCTCATGTCATATTACCCCCCCCCACCATGCACTCGACCCCTCTCATGTCATATTACCCCCCACTATACACTCCGCACCCCTTTCATGTACATGCTATCCACCATACGCTCCGCATCCCTCTCATGTCATACTACCCACCTCCATACACTCCACACCCCTCTCATGTACATACTACCCACCTCCATACACTCCGCACCCCTCTCATGTCATACTACCCACCTCCATACACTCCGCACCCCTCTCATGTACATGCTACCCACCTCCATAGACTCCGCAACCCTCTCATGTACATATTACCCGCTGTCATACCCTCCACTTTCCTCTCCTACTCAGGTTTACCGCCATTGTACAGTAGGGGCCCCTACTAGGGAGATGGTGACCTGTGGCATACAGAAAAAACAGTGAGTGTAGATAAATTATGCTACCTATTGGGCATGGCTTTTTAGTTTGATTAGAAATGTTAGTGTGTGTTTTTTTTTCTTTACAGTTTTATTTATTTATTTTTTTACAATCTTTTTATTTATTTTTTATGTTTTTTTGGTGAGAGTTTTTGGTTTCTTTGGTGAGATATCAGGGGTCTAAACAGACCCTGTCTCACTTTTGACACAGAGAACGTAAATGAGGAAACACATTCCCCAGTTCCTTTCTCTATAGCGTCAGCTGCATTGCAGATGAATGAACATGAGACAGAGGCTCCTGTTAACTCATAAACTAAAGCATAGTATGCTATGAATGAACACAGTGAGTGATCAGTTCCAATTACTCACTGTGTTCTTTTAGAAAAGGTCCAGCCCCTTTCCCCGGCCTCCATCCTGAAGATCCCCCCCCCCCCCCCCACAGCAGTCAGCTGGAGAGCAGAGGCGGTAAGTCCGCAGGGCTGGGGGGGGGACACCGTTATTTTTTATCACTTTAATTATTTTTCCCATTATGGGCGTGAGTGGGGCCTCATGTCTAAGTTTTGCCTAAGGCCTCACAAAGCCTAGAGCTGCCTCTGTGTGTCTACTTTGAAATTCATGCACAGATATTTCACCAACAGAACCCCTCCATTTTTTTGAATTCATCAAAAACTAAAATATCAGTTTTAGGTGGACTGACAGTGGTTGTAAACTCCTTCATACAAGGAAGTACCCTTACATAGTGAACTGACTAGCCTCAGGTGATGCACAGAGATGAAACAGATCCTCCTACATAAGATGTGCCTGTATCTGTACCTTCTCTTCTCTACAGCTGTTCAAAGTAAAGCATTTACACAGTATTTCTCACCTACAGAAGGCAGGGGAACTGATGTCATACAATGCACAGTATAGAACAGGGAGCTGAGTTCAATCTGAGCTCTGAGTGGAGGGAAATGACACAACCCCTCTGCACAGTTTTCATAGGAAAACAGGCACAGCTGAGGCTGCCAAGCACCTGCTGTGTATTGGGGGTGGCGTCTCCCGGGATTGCTTGATGTCGATATATAGTAGATCTCTTAATTGACATAAGCAGATAGAAGACGAATGTCAGCAGACAGAAATCACACAATGTGCTTTAGAATGAGGCAAGATGCACACTATAGGACAGTGATGGCAAACCTTGGCACCCCAGATGTTTTGAAACTACATTTCCCATGATGCTCAATTACATTACAGAGTGCATGAGCATCATGGGAAATGTAGTTCCAAAACATCAGGTGTGCCAAGGTTCGCCATCACTGCTATAGGATATGCTTTTTTATTTTTCATTTCAGGGGCTTACAGCCCCTTTAAGTTTTGTTTCCTGCCTGCTGTGTGTATATTGTGATTTTCTCAGTTTAAAATAAGCTGTTCTACTTGAAACGTTGTCCCTAGCTTTCTTGTATTTCTTTGAGGGACTTCTGTGCAAATTGTAGGATTTCCTATAACGTGGGTTATTTTTTAAGTGTTCTGTTTAATTGTATGATGGTGGCAAAAATATTACTGTAGTTCTTGTGTTCTTCATTCTAAGGTGGCCATAAAGTTTACAGTTTTTCATCAAGATAACCTGTCATGAGAGCCTGCTATACCCGGCCTGAATATGTAAGGTGTCTTGCTGTTGTGCTGACACTTGTTCATCAGTGCTTCGAGTCTCTGATTTCTTGTATGTTGAAAAGGACATCTGCCTTTTTCATATATTTTTATTTTTAGTGATTTAATCTAGCATTTTACACTAGCAATCCTCTTATGTTAATTCATGGCTAATTTAATGATAAGCTGACTTTCTATATTGTTTTCTAAATTGTCAAAATATTATTTATATGTGCATAATAAGGTCCCTATCAGAAATACAAACCTAGTCCTATAATATCGGTAGAAGGTAAAAAAAAAAAAATGGTGCGATCTTTTACTTTTGAATAACTGCTTCCCAAACGATTTCTTTTTTCCTCTTTATCACTAGGGTAGGAAGCTTTGGTAGCCGTCACTGAAATTTCCAGGAGCACCAAGGTTCTAAGAAACCTTGAACACTACTAAAAGGTGCATATTTAGCATTCTGCTTTGGATGGGGGACACAAGGTTTAAAGCGGAGTTCCACACAAAAATGGAACTTCCGCTTTTCGGAACCCTCCCCCCCTCCGGTGTCACATTTGGCACCTTTTAGGGGGGAGGGGGGTGCAGATACCTGTCTAAGATAGGTATTTGCACCCACTTCCGGCATAGACTCCCTTGGGAGTCTACGCCACTTCCCGTCCCTCCGCGCTGTCTCCTGGGAATCACACAGCTCCCAGGAGAGAGCGGGGACCACTTGGGATGCGCAGCGCGACTCGCGCATGCGCAGTAGGGAACCGGGAAGTGAAGCCGCAATGCTTCACTTCCTGATTCCCTCACCTAGGATGGCGGCGGCAGCTGCCGAGAACCGAGCAGGTTCTCGGCGTCCCCTGCCGACATCGCTGGACCCTGGGACAGGTAAGTGGCCATGTATTAAAAGTCAGCAGCTGCAGTATTTGTAGCTGCTGGCTTTTATTTATTTATTTTTTTTTTTGCGGTGTGGGTGGACCCCCGCTTTAAGTGGGCGTATTTAAAAGGTAAAAAACAAACACAAGAGGGTGCCTCCATCTAGGTTTAACGATTTATTTAAAAAAAAATAGACATATGCCTGCTGAGCTCTGCAGCCTCATGGTGATGCTATGGAGGTCTATGACAAGTCTTGATCCAATTTTATCTAGTGAGTGCATTTCTATTGTCTTTCATACTTTTTTTTTAAAGTTACATAGTAGGTGAGGTCGAAAAAAGACACAAGTCCATCAAGTCAAACCTATATGTGTGATTATATGTCAGTATTACATTGTATATCCCTGTATGTTGCGGTCGTTCAGGTGCTTATCTAATATTTTCTTGAAACTATCGATGCCCCCCGCTGAGACCACCGCCTGTGGAAGGGAATTCCACATCATTGCCGCTCTTACAGTAAAGAACCCTCTACATAGTTTAAGGTTAAACCTCTTTTCTTCTAATTTTAATGAGTGGCTACGAGTCTTGTTAAACTCCCTTTTGCAAAAAAGTTTTATCCCTATTGTGGGGTCACCAGTATGGTATTTGTATATTGAAATCATATCCCCTCTCAAGCGTCTCTTCTCCAGAGAGAATAAGTTCAGTGCTCGCAACCTTTCCTCATAACTAATATCCTCCAGACCCTTTATTAGCTTTGTTGCCCTTCTTTGTACTCGCTCCATTTCCAGTACATCCTTCCTGAGGACTGGTGCCCAGAACTGGACAGCATACTCTAGGTGCGACCGGACCAGAGTCTTGTAGAGCGGGAGAATTATCGTATTATCTCTGGAATTAATCCCCTTTTTAATGCATGCCAATATTCTGTTTGCTTTGTTGCCAGCAGCTTGGCATTGCATGCCATTGCTGAGCCTATCATCTACTAGGACCCCCCAGGTCCTTTTCCATCCTAGATTCCCCCAGAGGTTCTCCCCCAGTGTATAGATTGCATTCATATTTTTGCCAACCGAATGCATTATTTTACATTTTTCTACATTGAACCTCATTTGCCATGTGGTTTCCCACCCATTAATTTGTTCAGATCTATTTGCAAGGTTTCCACATCCTGCGGAGAAGTTATTGCCCTGCTTAGCTTAGTATCGTCCGCAAATACAGAGATTGAACTGTTTACCCCATCCTCCACGTCGTTTATGAACAAATTAAACAGGATTGGTCCCAGCACAGAACACTAGGGGATCCCACTACCCACCCCTGACCATTCCGAGTACTCCCCATTTATCACCACCCTCTGAACTCACCCTTGTAGCCAGTATTCAATCCATGTACTCACCCTATGGTCCATGCCAACGGACCTTATTTTGTACATTAAACGTTTATGGGGAACTGTGTCAAATGCTTTTGCAAACTCCAGATACACCACGTCTACGGGCCTTCCTTCATCTAGATGGCAACTCGTCCCCTCATAGAAGGTTAATAGATTGGTTTGGCAAGAAAGATTCTTCTTGAATCCATGCTGATTACTATACTATTAATGATACCGTTCTCATTACTAAAATCTTGTATATAGTCCCTTATCATCCCCTCCAAGAGTTTACATACTATTGATGTTAGGCTAACTGGTCTGTAATGCCCAGGGATGTATTTTGGGCCCTTTTTAAATATTGGTGCTACATTGGCTTTTCTCCAATCAGCTGGTACCATTCCAGTCAGTAGACTGTCAGTAAATGGTCTGGTAATTACTTGACTGAGTTCCCTAAGTATCCTTCGGGTGCAAGCCATCTGGTCCCGGTGATTAATTAATGTTAAGTTTCCCAAGTTTAATTTTAATTCTGTCCTCTGTTAACCATGGAGGTGCTTCCTATGATGTGTCATGAGGATAAACACTGCAGTTTGTGTTACTGAAGCCCCCCTGATTCCCTCGTAAAGGCTGAGGAGAATAAATTCAATACCTTCGCCATATCCCCATCCTTTGTAACCAGATGTCCTTTCTCATTCTTTATGGGGCCAACCAATATGGTCTGTCCTCCCTTTTTTACTGTTTACATACTTAAAGAATTTCTTGAGATTTTTTTTGCTCTCCTCCGTCATGTTCTATCTTAGCCGTCCTTATTGCACCCTTACATTTCTTGTTGCATTCTTTAAAAAGTCTGAATGCTGATGATGATCCCTCAACCTTGTATTTTTTAAAGGCCTTCTCCTTTGCTTTTATATGCATTTTTACATTGGAGTTAAGCCATCCAGGAATTTTGTTCGCTCTTTTAAATTTATCACTCAATGGGATGCATTGGCTAATGCCCTTATTTAATATGCTCTTAAAGCAAACCCATCTCTCCTCCGTGTTCTTTGTTCCCCAAGATTTTATCCCAATTTATGCCTTCTAGCAAGGTTCGTGGTTTAGGGAAGTTGGCTCTTTTGAAATTCAGTGTCTTTGTATTCCCCTTATGTTTCCTAATTGTGTGATTTATACTGAAGCCAATTGACCTGTGATCGCTGTTACCTAAATTGCCCCGTATTTCCACATCCATGATCAGGTCTGTATTGTTGGTAATCAGTAGATCCAGTAACGCTTTATTTCTAGTTGGTCCGTCTAGCATCTGACCCATAAAATTGTCCTGTAAGACATTTAGGAACTGGCGAGCCTTAGATGAATGCGTGGTTCCCTTCACCCAGTCTATGTGTGGTTAATTAAAATCCCCCATTATGATAATACTTCCCCTCCTTGCTGCTGATTCAAATTGTGATAGGAGATGTCTCCCCTTCCTCCCTCAGGTTAGGGGGCCTATAGCATACTCCAGTATTATTTTCCCCTTAGCTTCATCCCTTTGGAGCTCTACCCATAAGAATTTCACCTCCTCCCTAGCTCCCTTAGTGATGTCATCTCTCACATTCACTTGTACATTATTCTTGATATATAGGCATATCCCTCCCCCTTTTTTACCCTCTCTATCCTTGCGATAAAAGGTATACCCTTGAATGATTGCCAGCCAATCATGAGAGCTGTTGAACCAGGTATCTGAAATTCCCACAAAATCCAAATCCTCCTCGTACAACAGTATCACTAGTTCACCCATCTTGTCTGCCAGGCTCCTGGCATTGGTGAACATGCCACGTAGTTTAGACCAGTTGCATATTATCCTCTTATTGGGTGTTCCGAGATTGCAACCAGGACTTGCTACTATACTTACCTTGGGCTTATGTGTTTTAGTCAACCTACCACTAATTCCCTCAATACTACCCTCTGGAATATGTTCCACACTGACTATCTCTACCTCTGGACCCTCCCCCTCATCGCCTAGTTGAAAACCCCTCTAACTTTTTGGCCATCTTCATTCCCAGCTGATCTGCACCCTCCTCATTTAGATGCAGTCCATCCCTTCTATGGTACTGGTTATCGACTGAGAAATCGGCCCAGTCCTCCAGGAACCCAAACCCCTCCTTACTACACCTGCTCCTCAGCCACTTGTTTACTTCCCTAAACTCCCTCTGCCTTTCTGGTGTGGTTCAATGTACCGGTAGTATTCCTGGGAATACTACCTTGGAGGTCCTTTTCCTCAATTTAGCTCCCAAGTCCCTAAAACCTTTAGGACACTCCATCTGCCTCTGAATTTGTCATTGGTGCCAACGTGCACCTATTATATGTAAGTACAGTACAGTATCTCAGAGAAGTGGGTACACCCCTCACATTTTTGCAAATATTTTATTAAATCTTTTTATGTGACAACACTGAAGAAATGACACTTTGTTCTATTGTAAAGTAGTGAGTGAACAGCTTGTATATGTAAATTTGCTGTCCCCTCAAAATAACTCCACACACAGACACTAATGCTTAAACTGCTGGCAACAAAATGAGTAAAGTGAAAATTTCCAAATTGGGCCCAATAAGCCATTTTCCCTCCCCGGTGTCATGTGACTCATTAGTGTTACAAGGTCTCAGGTGTGAATGGTGTACAGGTGTGTTAAATTCTGTGTTATCGCTCTCACTCTCTCATACTGGTCACTGGAAGTTCAACATGGCACCTCATGGCACAGAACTCTCTGAGGATCTGAAAAAAAGAATTGTTGCTCTACATAAAGATGGCATAAGCTGTAAGAAGATTGCCAAGACCCTTAAACTGAACTGCAGCGCGCTGGTAAAGACCATACAGCGGTTTAACAGGACAGGTTCCACTCAGAACAGGCCTCGCCATGGTCAACCAAAGCAGTTGAGTGCACGTGCTCAGCATCATATCCAGAAGTTGTCTTTGGGAAATAGACATATGAGTGCTGCCAGCGTTGCTGCAGAGGTTGAAGGGGTGGGGGGGTCAGCCTGTCAGTGCTCAGACCATATGCCGCACACTGCATCAAATTGGTCTGCATGGCTGTGGTCTCAGAAGGAAGCCTCTTCTAAAGATGATGCACAAGAAAGCCCCCAAACAGTTTGCTGAAGACAAGCAGACTAAGGACATGGATTACTGGAACCATGTCCTGTGGTCTGATGAGACCAAGATAAACTTATTTGGTTTAGATGGTGTCAAGCGTGTGTGGCGGCAACCAGGTGAGGAGTACAAAGACAGTCATGCATGGTGGTGAGAGTGTCATGGTCTGGAGCTGCATAAGTGCTGCCGGCACTGGGGAGCTACAGTTCATTAAGGGAACCATGAATGCCAACATGTACTGTGATATATTGAAGTAGAGCATGATCCCCTCCCTTCAGAGACTGGGTCACAGGGCAGTATTCCAACATGATAACGACCCCAAACACGCCTCTAAGACGACCACTGCCTTCCTAAAGAAGCTTGGGGGAAAGGTGATGGACTGGCCAAGCATGTCTCCAGACCTAAACCCTATTGGGCATCTGTGGGGCATCTTCAAACGGAAGGTGGAGGAGCGCAAGGTCTCTAACATCCACCAGCTCTGTGATGTCGTCATTGAGGAGTGGAAGAGGACTCCAGTGGCAACCTGTGAAGCTCTGGTGAACTCCATGCCTAAGAGGGTTAAGGCAGTGCTGGAAAATAATGGTGGCAATACAAAATATTGACACTTTGGACCCAATTCGGACATTTTCACTTAGGGGTGTACTCATTTTTGTTGCCAACGGTTTATACATTAATGGCTGCGTGTTGAGTTATTTTGAGGGGATGGAAAACTTACACTGTTATGCCGTGTACACACGGGCAGACTTTTCAGCATCAAAGGTCCGACAGACTTTTGACGAACTTTCGAACAAACGGACTTGCCTACACACGATCACACCAAAGTCCGACGGATTTGTACATGATGACGTATGACCAGACTAAAATAAGATAGTTGATAGCCAGTAGCCAATAGCTGCCCTAGCGTCGATTTTCGTCTGTCGGACTAGCATACAGACGAGAGGATTTTTCGACCGGGCTCGAGTCCGCCGGAAAGATTTGAAACATGTTTCAAATCTAAGGTCTGTCTGATTTTCGACCGAAAAAGTCCGCTGCAGGTCCGATGAAGCCCACACACGGTCGGATTTACCGATGGATTCGTCCCGTCGGACCAGTCCGGTCGAAAAGTCTGCCCGTGTGTACACGGCATTATACAAGCTGTACACTCACTACTTTACATTGTAGCAAAGTGTCATTTCTTCAGTGTTATCACTTGAAAAGATATACTAAAATATTTACAAAAATGTGAGGGGTGTACTCACTTTTGTGAGATAATGTATATGTAAATAAAAAAAGATTCTGATAAGAAAAATTCACTTGAGTCAAGAAAAAAGATAATGTGTAAATTTTCCATGCCTTATAATTAATATAGAAGTAAATGCTAATATGTAATTAAATATAGTAGGTGCAATAAATAAAAAGGATAAACTACCATATTTATCGGCATATAGCACGCACAGGCACATAACACGCACCTTCATTTTAGGAGGGAAGTTTCAGGAAAAAAAAATAAATTTTGAATAAAGAACTTTGAAGCAAAATAAGGGTCAGTGCCCATCAATGCAGCCTCACCATTGCCCATCTGCAGCCTGATCAATGCCATCTGCAGCCTCACAATTGCCCATCAGTGCAGCCTGATCAATGCCCATCTGCAGCCTCACCATTGCCCATCAATGCAGGTTGATCAATACCCATCTACAGCCTCACAATTGCTCATCAATGCAGCTTGGTCAATGACCACTTGCAGCCTCACAATTGCCCATCATTGCAGCTTGATCAATGCCCATCTGCAATCTCACCATTGCCATGAATGCACTCTGATCATTGCCCATCTGCAGCCTCACCTCAGATTACTGCTGCCTCGGAGGGGACAGGGAGGGGGGTGGGACAAGCGCCGTGAGATTACATACAGTGAAAATCTCCTGTTTACTCGGTGGCCTCTTTAATACAAAGTTCTATGATAGACAGAACACTGGTCTAATGGCGGCCCAGGAGACGGGACTTCAAATTAGGAGGCCACTGAGTAAACAGGAGATTCTCGCTGTATGTAATCTGACGGCTCTCGTCCCGCCCCCCTTCCCGTTCCCTCCTAGGCAGCCCAAAATGCAGTATCGGCATATAACACACGCACACTATTTGCACCCGATTTTCAGGGTGGAGAAGTGCGTGTTATACGCCAATAAATACAGTATTTGTTTTACATATATTATGATCATTATATCAGAAAGTAAATAGACTAAAATAAGTGTAATCACATGGATTTTCGAAATATTACCAATCTGAGGAAGTGATTTTAAACTTGTTATTTTGTGGCTTTATATAGTAACAACAATACTGGTAACAACTAACAAAATATTCCTACAAAACAGAAATATGTAATACAATGTATACTAAGATAATCGTTGAACTGGTGACAGTGTATTGGAAGTCAAAACAGGTACGTCAAAAATCCCTAAATTTTTTTTTTCAATATCCCTAGATGATTGGAAAAAACTTAAGAGCTTGTGCCAGGGGTTACCTAGTGATCTAGAAAATTTCCGGGAAAGAATTGTGTGGGGTTTTTTTTTCACAATTTAGGAGAGACTCAACAGTGTGCCCCTAGGCCTTTCTCCTTCGTTCTTCTCGACCCTTTCTAACCCTGCTTTTTGCTATATGCAAGTCGATATGATTTTTTGGGGGGATAATCCTTGCAGCACATTTACCAAAGGGTTGTCAAGTAAATCTTCAAACTCCAGAAAATTGTGTAAAAGATAAATGCTTTATTTGAAAATATTGTATTGAATTTGTAAGGGTAAATTCATCTTTTAATTGCTTAAAGGTTCAAAAATGTCCATTTACTATAATGTGTTGGTATAGGTAATCCCCAGTTGGCACCACAGCACCATAGTCTGGAATAGAGAGCAACATTCTGAGGTGTATGTTTTTATTAGGTATATGAACATTCTTTTTGCACATTACTATTTCCCAGGTCTGAATGGCCTGTTATCTTCTGAACTTGGTAGCTAAAGCGCTAATTTACATGCAAGACTGAATGACTCATCCCTTGTTAGACAGTTCAGTTCAGACAAAGCAAGCTACTAAGCACATGGTCGCTGCTGCTGCTGTGCTCTTCCTTTGGATCAGTGCTCTCCAAACTTTGGCTTATGGGGCAGATGCTGTCCTTTGCTTGCCTTCATCAAGCCCATGGGGCACTATTCCTCCCACTGAATTAAGACAGTATTCCTCCCAATGACACCAATGGTGAGGCACTGTTCATTCCCATGAAGCCAAATATGGGACACTATTCCTTTCATTAATATTACTGCTACTGGCCATAGTCTGGCCCCCTGAAATGCAAGTAAAGTGGCCCTTTGTTTAGAAAATTTGGAGACCCACGCTTTAGATTAACCATAGTGCTCTGACATTTTGTCATATTGTTTGTAAAAAAAAAAATTGTGTACTTACAGTGAGTGGCCAGTATCCGGTGCAGGTGTTATGGAAGCAGTTGTCCCTAGATGTGAGATTGGGGTTGTCTGTACATGATGTAAAATCATAAAACTGTCTAAAGCCAGCCATACACGGATCGATGTTCAGTTCAGCAGAGACCAGCCTAATTTTGATTCATATATGGACACCCGCTGGTTGAACGGAAAAAAAACACTCACCCTGGGCTGCTTAACAGTCAGTCTACTTTTAAAGTGGTAGTAAACACTGCTTGGTGACTTGTACCTACAGATAAACTTGTAATAAAGCTTATCTGTAGGTACAAGGAATATTGCCTAACTGTGCACCATTTAGGAGATTTTCTCTGCAGCCAGTGTGTACACCGTCCATTCAGAGCACTGTGCCATAATCGTGGCTCCCATGTGTGGTAGTGACATCATCGTGGAGCCCGCAAACAAGGAAGACAGGGTGAAGATGGAAGCCCTGTCAGTGGTGACAGCGCGCCACTGAAGGACTTCGTTTTAAGGTAAGTCTTTCATTATGTGCTAGTATGCGGTGCATACTTCACATTATGCCGTTGATTTGCAGGAGGAATTTTTTGTTTTGTTTGTTTTTAATTTACAGCCCTTACTACCGCTTTAACTATTACCCTTTGTCTACAATTCTAAACAATGTTAATAAGATCAGGAGCATCAATAACTGAAATGTGTGCTGTTAAAGAATTTGCAGCATACACGCTGTCATGACTGCAGCTCTGGAGGCTGAAGTACAGGAGGCATGGCCATGATGGCTGGTGCTAGAAAGAAAGGGTGAATGATGATGGGCGCAATCCAATCCAGAGGTGTAAAGATCAGCACAACACGAAGTATGAGTTTAGCTGAGCAGTGCAAAGGTTTCATGTGTTGCATATATTAGCCAGGAAAGCAGGAGTTGGGCTTTAATAATGTATACACTTATGTTTTTATGATTTCAGATATTTTCTTAAACCCCAACTAAAACCTGTGAGTGACACCTTGCTTTTCTAATGAAGAATTGTAAAACATACAAACATCACAGCATAAAACTGTTTGTAACGTATTTATTGTTTGCAGTCCATATATGCAAATTATTTGGATGAGGAAGTGAGTTGGAGGAACCACTACTTTGTTCTTTGTAATTATCATGTAAGATCACTATGTTCATTTTCATTTGACTTTAAAAAGATGCCCAACAAAAGTGACAGAAGGTTCCAAAAGGAAAAATAAATGTTTCTATAACTGCTTTAAAAGTGTTCGCTGGAATTAGGCTTTAATTTAAATTGTAATGAGGTGAGGGCCCATTCACACACACTTTATGCACTTAAAGTAGAAATATGGCGTCCCTATTACAAAACACTGCTGCAAGGATGGGGGTTCTTGCTTCCGCCAATTTGCTGGAATACAAGATCCGACAGAGTTTACCAGGGTGCTAATTTGAGAATTTTCATATGTTTTTCTAAGCATATTGTTATGGTGGATTGGGAAGAAGGTGAGTCATGTGGGGCATAGCTTTTGGTAAATTTTTGGATTATTTCCTCCACTGTCTTCCAGAACTCATCTAAATTAAAACAGGCCCAAAAATATGAAGGAAGGTACCCTCACCCTTTCCACAACACCAACAATTATGGGCTGGGATGGAGACAAAGTATGCAATGTACTAGGACTCTGTACCATTTTGTTGGAACTTTAAGGACACTTTCACACTGAGATGCGGGGGCATCTGCGGTAAAGCACAGCTATTTTTTGCAAGCGCTTCAGCAGTGCTGCCTATTGATTTCAATGGGCAGGGGAGCTTTAGGAGCAATGTATACATCGCTTCTATAGCGCCTCAAAGATGCTGCTTGCAGGACTTTTTTTAACGTCCTGCTAGCGCAACGCTGACAGGAGAGGCGCTTTGCAGGCGCTGTATCCTGTTTCCTGTAACTGTAAAAGAAGGTGTTAACTGCTGTTCTATGAGCAAAGCAGGAAATTCTCTATTCTTGTTCCTTTGTAAAGATCAACTGTAATTCCTTTTGCCATTTCTGTAAGAACTCTAAAGGTTCTGAGTCCTTTGGACTAATGAGTAGAGTGTATATGGATGAGAATGTATGTCCAATTGGGCCCTGTCCATCGCATGTGGCTTCAAAAGGTGTTAGTGGGCGTGAACTGTATCCTGGCAGGGGATAAAGATTAAAAAATTAAAGTTAGTGAATTCTCTAAAAGCCAATTGCCAAAAACTGCAGCCAGTTTGTGTTGGATATTAAAAACCTGTGATTCCGGGTTGGAATAGTGGGTTGCCTGTGATTAGATATAGTGATGTCAGCACCTGAGTGATGCTTAGTGTAAATTTCAGGGAAATTGAGATAGTAGAGTGGAATTTTAGACTTGCTTCTGTGGCTTGGGAACACCAGGATAGATGTGTTGGGTTAGTGGTTTGTTCTAAGTTTATCCATTGCTTCAGCTTTTTTGTGTCTGTACAATCGGTTATTTTCCCCAAGTGGGTAGCTGTGTAATACATTCCAGCCTGATCAGTGCCCATCTGCAGCCTCACCATTGCCAATCAATGCAGCCTGATCATTGCCCATCAATGCAGCCTGATCAGTGCCTATCTGCAGCCTCACCATTGTAGCCTGATCAGTGCCCATCTGCAGCCTCACCATTGTAGCCTGATCAGTGCCCATCTGCGGCCTCACCATTGCAGCCCGATCAGTGCCCATCTGCAGCCTCACCATTGCAGCCTGATCAGTGCCCATCTGCAGCCTCACTATTGCAGCCTGATCAGTGCCCATCTGCAGCCTCACATCAGATTACACTGAGCGTGGATCTCCCGATTACTCGGTGGCCTCTTTATTATGAAGTCCCACCTCCTGGACGGCTCCTATGATAGACAGAACACTGGTCCAATGCCGATCCAGCAGATGGGACTTCATATAACAGGCTGCCAAGTAAACAGGAGATCCTCGCTCTATGTAATCTAACAGCGCTCGTACCCCCAACTCCCCCTCCCCTCGGAGGCAGCAAAATATCACTACATAACATGCACACATTTTCATCTTGACTTTCAAGGAGAAAAATTTCATCTGATTTTCAAGCAGAAAAGTGCTTCCTTATACACCGATAAATACGATATATAAGGCCTCTGACTTTTGGAAATTGTGAAATTGGACAATGATCTATATGTATGTAGTTCAGGTACTGAGGTGTTTTACCTTACTGCAGAGAATGAATTAGTAGTAAAAAAAAATAAAAATAAAAAAAACCTATACTTTGCTTACATGACTAGTGCCACTTTAAAGCTAAGCTCCAGACAGATATAAAATATACAAATTAATGCAGCTCATATTTATACATGGTTTCAAATAGTTTTTATTGGTTTTAAAGTTGGCAACGGGTGAAATTTACAACAGTGACTAATATTGACATCTGAAAAACCGATTGCAGTGTAACAGTAGTCAGCCTGGAGAGAAGTAATACACCATCTTTGTGCACCTATAGTGTGAATAATCATTATAAAGAACATTTTAAAATGACAACCTATGTCCAAGAGAATGGACGAAAAGTAGAGAAAAGGGAACAAGTGAATATAACAAAAGCAGAGAGTAAAGGTGAAGTGATACTCCACCAATCATGAACCTTTTCTGAATAGTTTCCACAGAGCCCACCTGCATTGACATTCTCCATGTTTGCCATCTTTATATGTAATCAATTGCATGTATGTACAGATTGTGTCTAGGTGAGCACTAACCTCAGAGATGGTAGGGATCGCATTTGATTTCCAGTTTTCCTCCAGAAGGAGTCAGGCCACAAACAGGATATTGAGTGACAGTGGTCGTTTGGGAAATGATTAATGTTGATACTGAGCAATGCTTGGGCTGGATTAGCTTTACTTATTACCCCAGTTGCTTTAGAAATTAACCTGTAGACCCCATTTCAGTAACTGTGGATATGCCTACAGCATGTGCACCAAAGTTTATTGTTATTAGGGGTCATTTTTGGCAATGGCTCGTTTCCATTGATCATCTGTGGCCAAAAATTGCAATTCTGCTTCCCATTTTTGTAACGGTGTGGTTTTGGTGAATATTAGCTTGGACTGGTTGTGAATAAATTAGTGAAGTGAAATGCCCTTAAATTGAGAAGATTTAGAAGTTAGAGAGGAGGTCCTGCCCCCCCACACAGAAAAGATAAAAGTCAGCAGCTACAAATACTGTAGCTGCTGACTTTTAATATTAGGACACTTACCTATCCAGGGATCCCACAATGCCAGCACCCCAGTCAATTTTCTGATCGGCTCTCAGGTGCTGCTACTACCATTCATGGTAAGGGAAACCAGCAGTGAAGCCTTTCGGTTCCCTACTGTGCATGCGTGAATCGTGCTGCACTTTCTAACTGGCAGTGGAGGAGGAGGGACGAACTTCCAGGGGACCTTGCCGCAGCCAGGTCTCCCAGAAGCCCCCCCCCCCCGAAAGGTGCCAAATGTGGCACCGGAAGGGGGGACAAGCAAACAAATGGAGCTTCCACTTTTGAGTGGAACTCCATTTTAAGAAGGACCACATAAGTTCTGATATGACCAGGCTTGAAACAGGGTTTTACTTCAAATATGGGCTAAATATGAATATAGCAAATAATCATGTATGGGTATGGAGTATTTTCTGGTAAGAGTTGAGAAAGGAAACCGGTTGCCTTCCTCTAGAAGTTCTGGCATGGATGTGAGTCCCTGTAGTATTCACCTTTTAAGAGAGATCTCAGATAAAAGGCATTGGAAATGCAAATTTAGTACACAGATGGGCGCTGCTCTAAAGAAATAAATCATCCGTGGAAGAATAGACATTTTATAGGCAGCCAATCTGCCCATCCAGGAGGAAGAAAACTCCCAATCTTTTCCGTTCACCATCTATTTTGGTTATCGGGTAAAAAATTGGACATTTACAGATCAGAAGGGGGGAGGTAAGGGCTATTCCTAGGTATTGTAGCGGACCATGAGTCTTGGGGAATGGGATAGAGTTTTGTAAGGCATTCCATACCTCCGTAGATAAATTAACACCTAATATGTTAGATTTTGAGGGGTTCATTTTATTATTCAAAATTTTGTTGAATTAATGCAAAATTTCATATGCTTTGGGTAACAAAACCTTGGGGTGGTTAGACAGAGTCGAAATTACATTGTCAGCGAATAATGTAAAAACATGCAATACTTCTCTAACCTTGATCCCCTCGATAAGTGTATGTGAACAGAGTTTCTCTGCCAGAGGCTCCATCCTTGACGGGTAACATTAGTAAATATACATTTATCTGAGAACACTCCTTCAATATACACATAGGCTGAGGGATTTGTGTATAAAGCAGAGCTGGCTGCGCAAATTTCCCCCTGCAGACCAAATTTATCTAGTACCTTCTTCAAATAACCCCAATGAATGCGGTCAAAGGCCTTCTCTGCATCTAAAGTGAGAAAAGGTGTCTTTGAAACTTCCGTGTGGTATAAAAGATTCATACTACATCTGGTGGCATCAGGAGCCTGCCTCCCTGCTATAAAACCAACTTGATCAGGCCTAATTAGCTTGGGAAGGAGATATGCCAGCCTATTTGCTATGATTTTCTTATAGATCTTGATATCCACGTTCAGCAACAAAATGGGTCTGAAGTTTTGGGGGGAGTCAGGCTCCTTGCCTGGTTTAGGAAGGGTAACAATTGTCGCAGATAACACCTCTGAGGGAAAAACTGCCAAGGATGCAGCACCCTGAAAGACCTTCTGCAAAATGGTTGTAATCTAGTGAAGAAATTTTTATAGTATTTGAACAAAAAGCCGTCCGGTCCCAGTGATTTATTTTGAGGTAGCGCCTGAATAGTGTCATTATTTCTTTGATGGTGAAAGGGCTGTTTAACATTGTGAGGTCTTCTTTAGATACTTTGGGCAGGGAGATTGAGTCTAAGAAATTTGCTATTGTTTCATGGGTTGGTTGGGGGTAGAGGATTCCATCCCCAAGTGGTTTACATTTTGATAATACTTGCTAAAGGTTTCTGCTATTTCTTTTGGGTTATGCGGTTTGTTGCTTGACAGAGGGTGTTTTACTCTGCCCACTTAGAGCTTACTCATAGGGATGGAGTCTCCTGTTGGAGGGGGGCGGTTAATATACATCATCAGACACCACTAGTGGGTAATGAGGTGTCAGGTGTGTGAGATAGCATATCCTGCTGGTCATGAAGATTATATCATTAGGAAGGTCATAAAAGACCCAAAAGCTTTACTAATATGGTTCCTAAAAACGAAAAAAATTGTGAATTGAAAAAGGGAGAAATACCCTATAAGATTCTGCTACATAAATAAAGGGGTTAAAGAAGAACTCTGACAAGACACGCTACAACTTGAGTACAGAGATAGAAAAAAATGAAAATATCCCGGTTCACACTTATGCGACGTGGGAAAAGCAACGGATCCTGTGTGTCTCACGCATCGCAATGGCACCGTGTCCACGCGACCTGCCGCAGGCGTCAGAGTTGTGTAATGACACCACGAAATAGATTGCAAAACGAAGCACGACTGCCAGTATCGCAACACACGGATTTGAACCCCAAGGCGATGCAATTCAGGCTTGGCGAAAGAAGGCACCAAACTGGTGCGGATGTGATGCGACTCCAACCACACAGGCTGTATGGTCGAAAATTGCACAGCACAGACATAGCACAGGAATACGGTACAAGCCACATGCAACGTCTGCAATCGCACCAGTATCAACCTAAAAGGAAAAGGCATCATGGATAAAAAAAATGTAGAGATGAAAACAAAGAGCCAGAAGTAGTGAGACAGGATATATATTTGTAATCAAAGTTAAATCAACAAATCCTGAGGGGAAAGTATCAAGGCTATACAGTATCTCACAAAAGTGAGTACACCCCACACATTTTTGTAAATATTTTATTATATCTTTTCATGTGACAACACTGAAGAAATTACACTTTGCTACACTGTAAAGTAGCGAGTGTACACCTTGTATAACAGTGTAAATTTGCTGTCCCCTCAAAATAACTCCACACACAGCCATTAATGTCTAAACGGCTGGCAGCAAAGGTGAGTACATCCCCTAAGTGAAAATGTCCAAATTTGAGCTGGTGGATGTTAGAGACCTTGCGCTCCTCCACCTACCGTTTGAAGATGCCCCACAAATGCTCAATAGGGTTTAGGTATGGAGACATGCTTGGCCAGTCCATCACCTTTACCCTCAGCTTCTTTAGCAAGGCAGTGGTCGTCTTGGAGGTGTGTTTGGGGTCGTTATGTTGGAATACTGCCCTGCGGCCCAGTCTCCGAAGGGAGGGGATCATGCTCTGCTTCAGTATGTCACAGTACATGTTTGTATTCTTTGTTCCCTCAATAAACTTTAGCGCCCCAGTGCCGGCAGCACTCATGCAGCCCCAGACCCTGACACTCTCACCACCATGCTTGACTGTAGGCAAGACACACTTGTCTTTGTACTCCTAATCTGATTGCCGCCACACGTTTGACACCATCTGAACCAAATAAGTTTATCTTGGTCTCATCAGACCACAGAACATGGTTCCAGTAATCCATGTCCTTAGTCTGCTTGTCTTCAGCAAACTGTGGGCTTTCTTGTGCATCATCTTTAAAAGAGGCTTCCTTCTGGGACAACAGCCATGCAGACCAATTTGATGCAGTGTGCAGCGTATGGTCTGAGCACTGACAGGCTGACCCCCCCACCCCTTCAACCTCTGCAGCAATGCTGGCAGCACTCATATGTCTATTTCCCAATAACAGCCTCTGGATATGAGGCTGAGCACGTGCACTCAACTTCTTTGGTCGACCATGACAAGGCCTGTTCTGAGTAGAACCTGTCCTGTTAAACCGCTGTATGGCTTTGGCCACCGTGCTGCAGCTCAGTTTCAGGGTCTTGGCAAACTTCTTATAGCCTAGGCCATCTTTATGTAGCGCAACAACTTTTTTTTTTCAGATCCTCAGAGTTCTTTGCTATGAGGTGCCATGTTGAACTTCCAGTGACCAGTATGAGAGAGTGAGAGCGAAAACACCAAATTTAACACACCTACTCCCTATTCACAACTGAGACCTTGTAACACTAACGAGTCATATGACACCGGGGAGGGAAAATGGCTAATTGGGCCCAATTTGGACATTTTCACTTAGGGGTGTACTCACTTTTGTTGCCAGCGGTTTAGACATTAATGGCTGTGTGTTTGAGTTATTTTGAGGGGACAGCAAATTTACACTGTTATACAAGCTGTATACTCACTACTTTACATTGTAGAAAAATTACATTTTTTCAGTGTTGTCACATGAAAAGATATAATAAAATATTTACAAAGATGTGAGGGGTGTACTCACTTTTGTGAGATACTGTACATCTATATTAACAAGGTGAGGGCACATCTGGGGAAGGTGGCACAATTAACAATGATCAAGGCATGGTGAAAAGTATAAGCAATTGAAGGATATTTCTGCAAACAAGGAATAATAGCACTATACATCTTGAAAATCTTTTTTGGTTGTGTGATTTCACAAGGACAGATGAAAAACTTGTTCTTAAAGGGACAGCACAAAAGATTGTTGGACATTTATACCTAAATCCACATTTTGTTTTTTATGTTTTAAGAATTATTGTTTTTTTGATGCACAGTGCGATAAAAAGATAGATTCGCTCATTTCGAAACCAAGGATTAGCGCTACCTATTTATACAATAGGTAGTGCGCTAAACTGGGGAGTAAGCAAATTGAACAGTATACTTATTAGCAAGCATCATATCAGGAACCGAAGCCGCTGAAAGATATATATTCGATTATTGGAAAAAAGCCCTTCATTTTGCTTCAGCATCTTATCGCTTGGGTTGCGGAGATGGAAATCCGATTTGGAGGCAAAAAAAATGCCAATTTTACAGCATGCGGACACCCTCCTCAGCAGAAGTTACCACAAATGTCTCTCCCTCGTAATCGGTCAACAATTTAGCCAGGTACTTCCACTTGTAGGTTATATTGTGATTTCGGAGAGATTATGTGATTGTGGCGAGATTTTTCCTCAATTTGTCGAATAAGGTCAGACCCTGTCAAGCACTCTGGGGTACGATCTGGATTCCTTGTCAGAGCCAACAGCTTTTCCTTAGTGTGGAAAAAATGTATCCTTGCTATTGTGTCTCTAGGCAAGTGTTCAGACACATGTTTGGGTTTTGGTAATTGATGGATGCGGTCAATCACAAGTTCCTCTGTAGGGGAATCTGGGAGTGCTGCTGCCATAATTTGCGTGAAGTAAGCCTTGAGCTCATGGTTATGGACAGACTCTGGGATGCCATGTATTTTAATGTTTCTCCTAGCGCGGTCCTCTAGGTCTCCCACAATTTTGATTTAATCCAACTTTTGTCATCCTCACGGTCATTGTGAGCATCATGAAAGGTGGTCGGGAATTCTCCCATTTTACTTTCAACATGAGATACTCTTATCAATAGAGCTTCTAAGGTATACCAGCATCTTTTAAAGTAGTATCCATAACAGGTTGGCTACTTGTTGGAAATGCCAGGATAGAGTCATGTAGTTCTCTGGTATCATCAAGTAATTCAGATGCACTCACCTCTGCTTGTGTAATAGAGACAGGGGACATCTCCTGTCTAGATTTAGGAGTGCTTTTGGCACTAGAAGAGGCTCTGGCGTTAGGACTGCTACTGTAGATGGGTATATGCTGCTTTCCTCCGAGTTGCAGCTGTGCCATCTCCTTGTCCTGCACATGTCTCTGTAATGTGGACGGAGACCTGGTGCCGCCATCTTGGCTACCTGAACCGAACAGCTGAGGGAAGAAGTCGGTCATCTGACCCGGCTTCCCTCCCCCCCCCCCTTTTTTTTTTATACATTATTAAATGGGTTTTTAATAATGCAAGCATTCTAAGTACCTGAATTTGACTTTGTATCCACCTCTTGCAGTCTCTGTACAGCGGAACTTAAACTGAGGTAGGAAGAAGCAGCACAAGGAGCCAAACAGTTGTGCTGCAGTGCAAGAAGTATGCTGATAGGTGAAAAGCACATAGTGGCAGAGAGTTGAGCTAATCAGTGTGCTGTTTATCCTTTCACTTTCCAGTCACAGGCTGGGGCCACTGAGGAGGTCTGTAAGTTTTCCAAAACTGCAGCAGAGAAAAACAGGTCTCCTATCCTAAAAGATAAGGTGCTGTGTGGTAGTGCTGTGTAAAATCTCGGAACTGGATGGACAGAAATACAAATATTTTTGCAGGTAAACAGCTCTCATATATCTTTTTATATGTGTATTGGAGTTAAATTTAACAGCAGTAGGAAAGATATTAGATATATATTGAGTTTGTTTTTCAGATTGTTGGCCAACAAAGTGTCAGACTTTTGTCCGAAGGGCTTGTGCCAGGAACTTGTCTTGCATACAAATGGTACACAATTGTCGGCCAACAAACACGAACGTAGTGACATACTTTGAGGAATTTCAGCTCTTAAGCGCCACCCTTTTGGCACCTTCTACTAATGTAGTGTTTGGTGAGCATCGATTATGAGCATGCGTGTTTTTTTGTACTTTCAACTGTTCTGCGACGGACTTGTGTACAGACGATAGGAAAATCTGTCAACAGACCATTGTCCGCCGAAAATTTACTAGCCTTCCATCCAACATTTATTGGCTGAAAGTTGGACAACAATTGTCTAATGGAGCATACTAATGTTCGGATTTTAGGCCAACAGTCTGTCATCACACAATTCCCTGCCGAAAATCCGATCGTGTGTACGAGGCTATAGTCTTGCATTGTGAGAAGAAGCAGTAAGGCTCAAAAGTAGTTTAGCACTTGAAAGCAGTAAGTGGAGCCTATAAATGTAATGAGCAAATATTGTCGTCCTCTTGTACATCTATAATTGCAAACTATACAAAGAATAAGTTCTTTGGAATATTAACATACATTAATAAAATTATTTTTCTCATGCTAATAGATGAAAATGTAATTGATATATATATGTATATATACGTTGCCTTAAAATATGTATTACCCTAAAATGCATAGGTGATGATTCATCCATTGAAAGTGATGGTACAAACCACTCAATGAGAACGGCTGCACCTAAAGAAAACTAAAAAACAAAATTGTACACGAAACTTAATGCTAAGGCGCCCTATTGGAACAATGACTCAAAAGATGTAAACTAGCATCTCAAAGTATATTGAACAATTTGCTTACTGAGGCTAACCTAATAGTCTTAATGAGTTGGTATTTAGACCCCCCACAAAATCTGTCCGGGAACCTCACCTTTGTGCTTCAGGGTCTTGTAATCTTCAGGGCTTGATAATTCATATCTGGTGGGAAAGCGCTAAGATAATGATTTTGAAAAGGTATATTTGTTTTGATAGGGAAAGTTACAGGGCAACAAATACAGAAAACACATTCTATTACACTATTGTTCGAAACAATTAAAAATATACACCCGCTGCGTGCAAAGGCTAGTTTTCTTTATATATCATTTGCAACTAAAATTACTATGACTAGAGAATGGAAAAAACAAAACCCTGTTACTCTCACTTAGACTACTATAAGATCTCTTGGATCATATTGCATGAAGAACTAGCCAGCATAATTCCCGATAAAAAATTTGAGAAGATGTGGGACCCTTGGGCTCAATATATACACAAGTCATACCACTCCTTAAACCCAATATTGGCAAATCTGTTAGAGGAAAACTTCCTTGATCCAGAACACTTTGTTTTCTTTCTTTGTTTTTCACTCTTTTCTTTCGCCTATAATTTATGTGAGAATTTATGTTGCTCTTTGTACACCCAGTTGATGATAAAATTATTGAACGTAAGAAAACTAAATTCAGATATACAGTGGGGACAGAAAGTATTCAGACCCCCTTAAATTTTTCACTCTTTGCTATATTGCAGCCATTTGCTAAAATCAAGTTCATTTTTTTTCTTCATTAATGTACACACCGCACCCAATATTGACAGAAAAACACAGAATTGTTGACATTTTTGCAGATTTATTAAAAAAGAAAAACTGAAATATCACATGGTCCTAAGTATTTAGACCCTTTGCTGTGACACTCATATATTTAACTCAGGTGTTGTCCATTTCTTCTGATCATCCTTGAGATGGTTCTACACCTTCATTTGAGTCCAGCTGTGTTTGATTATACTGATTGGACTTGATTAGGAAAGCCACACACCTGTCTATATAAGACCTTACAGCTCACAGTGCATGTCAGAGCAAATGAGAATCATAAGGTCAAAGGAACTGTCTGAAGAGCTCAGAGACAGAATTGTGGCAAGGCACAGATCTGGCCAAGGTTACAAAAAAATTCTGCTGCACTTAAGGTTCCTAAGAGAACAGTGGCCTCCATAACCCTTAAATGGAAGACGTTTGGGACAACCAGAACTCTTCCTAGAGCTGGCCGTCCGGCCAAACTGAGCTATCGAGGGAGAAGAGCCTTGATGAGAGAGGTAAAGAACAACCCAAAGATCACTGTGGCTGAGCTCCAGAGATGCAGTCGGGAGATGGTAGAAAGACAACCATCACTGCAGCTCTCCACCAGTCGGGGCTTTATGGCAGAGTGGCCCGACAGAAGCCTCTCCTCAGCGCAAGACACATTAAAGCCCGCATGGAGTTTGCTAAAAAAAACACCTGAAGGACTCCAAGATGGTGAGAAATAAGATTCTCTGGTCTGATGAAACCAAGATAGAACTTTTTGGCCTTAATTCTAAGCGGTATGTGTGGAGAAAACCAGGCACTGCTCATCACCTGTCCAATACAGTCCCAACAGTGAAGCATAGTGGTGGCAGCATCATGCTGTGTTGGCGTTTTTCAGCTGCAGGGACAGAACGACTGGTTGCAATTGAGGGAAAGATGAATGCGGCCAAGTACAGGGATATCCTGGACGAAAACCTTCTCCAGAGTGCTCAGGACCTCAGACTGGGCCGAAGGTTTACCTTCCAACAACACAATGGCCCTAAGCACACAGCTAAAATAACGAAGGAGTGGCTTCACAACAACTCTGTGCCTGTTCCTGAATGGCCCAGCCAGATCCCTGACTTAAACCCAATTGAGCATCTCTGGAGAGACCTAAAAATGGCTGTCCACCAATGTTTACTATCAACCTGACAGAACTGGAGAGGATCTGCAAGGAGGAATGGCAGAGGATCCCCAAATCCAGGTGTGAAAAACTTGTGGCATCTTTCCCAAAAAACTCATGGCTGTATTAGATCAAAAGGGTGCTTCTACTAAATACTGAGAAAAGGGTCTGAATACTTAGGACCATGTGATATTTCAGTATTTCTTTTTTAACAAATCTGCAAAAATGTCAACAATCCTGTGTTTTTCTGTCAATATGGGGTGCTGTGTGTACATTAATGAGGAAAAAATAAACTTAAATTATTTTAGCAAATGGCTGCAATATAACAAAGAGTAAAACATTTAAGGGGGTCTGAATACTTTCCGTCCCCACTGTATATACTGTTAATTAAAATGACATAAAACAATTACATCAGTAATTGGATAGTGGGATAGTGAGGCTGGGGTGGAGCAGTGAGCCTGGTCTGATAAAGCTGATCCCCAACAGCCTGCTTTGTCAGGAGAACCGACCCTGAAACATGTGTTCCTGGCAGTACAGTCCTGCAATACAACTCTGTCTAATTTGTCTACCCAATTTCAACTATTATGTGCCATGATATGCAGAAGGTGTGGGAGCGCACCTCTGCTCTGGAGGGTCATGTCAGCAACATAGAGGATGACATACCCCCTATGAAATGCGACCTTAAGGTGGTGGGGCTCCAAAGGAATCATCACACAAGTCTTATAGATGATCTTAAAAATAGGCTCTGCAGAAACAACGTGCCAATCCTAGGCCTCCTGGAACAAATGGGGGGGGGGATCCCACTGAATTTATTGCGCAATGGCTTTTAGACACCTTTTGATAAGCAGTACTTTTCACTGTTCTTTGCAGTAGATTGTGCACACAGAATCCCAGCCAGGTCTCTCTCTCCTGGGAAATTTCCAACACTATTTATCCTGACGTTACTACATTATAAGGACAGAGGTAAAATCCTGGAAATGGCCTGCATGAGAGGAAATATTGAAATCAATGGCTCTAAAGCGGAAGTTCTAAAGCTGGGGGCTCAGTATGAAGATTTTTAAGTGGTTGTGAGTTTTACCTAGAATAAGGCTTAACTATAGGTAGTGGAAATATCTCCTAAACGTGCGCCGTTTAGGAGATATTTCACTTGTAGTGCGCAGATGATGTAATCGGGGCATGCGCTGTGAAGAAACGGACCTCCGTTTCTTCTCCCAGCCTGTGCCGTTACTGATGGCTCCCATGCGCATGCGTGGGAGTGATGTCTTGCGGCTCCAGCCAGTCACAGAGCCAGAGTCTGCGGCCCCCGGAAGGAAGAGGGGCAAAGATGGATGCAGCCTGCACAGGATACAGCGATGGATTTGTTTGCAGGTAAGTGTCACATAATGGGCTAGTATGCGATGCATACTAGCCCATTATGCTTTTAATTTGCAGGCTTTGCAGCGAGAACATCAGGGTTTACTTCCTCTTTAAAGGGCACCTCTGCAAACTTCAAATAACATACGTTAAGCTGTATTCAGCAAAACGGCGCATTGTGGCCAAGGATTAAACACTATTCTTTGACAACCCTAGGGCGGCTGCCTTCTGGTTATACAGGGAAGAGCAACACCTGGCTCCTTGTTGTAGCAATGCTCCTACCTGATGATGCACTACTTTTGTGAATTGTTGCTTCTCTACTGTTTCCTGGCATCAGGTCCTTAAGGATGTCTTTCTCAATATCGACTATAGGCGGAATTCAAATGGCTTCTCAATTTCCAGCCTGTTGTATCTGTTGTTAATAACGTTCCATATATTGTGGATTGATTGCCCACATGCAAGCCTGGGCAATTTTTCTTTCCCCCCATTTATTCCCCTTGGGAAAATTGTTTGGTTCTCTGTGTTAAACTGCTAGCCCTGTTTGGCTCACTTTTCCTTTGTTTTTGTTGTTTTTTATTATTACCTGTTTCATGGTGCCATCAACCGTTGCAAAACTGCACACAGACGAATTGTCACATCACTTATGGTCAGCTTTCCTGTACTGACTTGGTCACCTGGACTCCCATATGTCTTATACCTGAGGCCACTATGTCTTTTCTTCGGAACTGTTTGTCTCTGGTACTAAAGGCACCAAAACACCCTTTTGGGTTGACCTATGGAAATGTGTTTACCTGTCTAGCTGCCTTATCATTATTATCTGTAACTAAATATGGCTTCTGACCTTGTGCTACTGTCCTGGAATGAGAGAGGTCTTAAGGACCCAATTAAAAAAAGCTATTTTTACTACTCTGATGCAGCAAACTGCATCAATAGTTTGTTTGCAGGAAATTCATCTCAGCCAGGACACTGTTTCCTTACTACAAAATAGGGCTTATCCTACTCTATATCACTCTGTATACGCCGCATTTGCTCGGAGTACCAGTGTCTTGATATCCTCTAAAATACAATTTTCCTTCAAACATACGTTGATAGATAGTTAGGGTAGATATATCTTGTTGGTGTGCAAGTTTTCTGTCACATGTATTCTCGGTTCCATGTATATTCCCCGCCCCATAATGCTGAGGTGCTGCAGAGAATAGGAGCATTTCTGGCAGACCACCCTGGTATACCTTTATAGTTAGTGGAACATTTTAATAATATGTGTGACCCAAGTATGGGCTGTCACCCCCCGAGCCCTCAGTCACAAACTTTTTTCTAGGCAACTTCAGAAGTTGGGGTCACATGTGCAGCGGCTCCGTAACCCTATGTCCCATGCTTACTCTGCTGTTCCACTACATATCAGTCTCTCTCTACTGACTGATTTAACTTTGGGCACAGACCCAGTGCTCCTATTGATTTCTGATGTACAGTATTTACCGAGCGGTATTTCAGATCACTCTCCATTCCTCCTGTCCCTAGCCAAAATTAAATCACCTCTTAAACCTAATTGGCGTGTCAATGCCTTCTGGCTGCAGGTATTACTTTGTATACAATGACCAGTCTGCTGTCCCACAGGTAATATGGGACTCTATGAAAACTTCCTGAGAGGATTGTTGATACAGGCTATTAGTGTATACAAAAAATCCAGTGTGGAATGGGAGACCTTTCTTGTAGCAAAGGTACAACAAAAATAATTTCTATATATTCAGAACCCCACTCCTTCTAACAGCTCTATATGGAAAGATGTGCAATTACTATATAAAAGGAAGGCTTTGGATAAAGCTGACCGAGCACAGTTTTTCACCAGGTGTATATATTTTGTAGAAGGCGAAAGAACTGGTCATATGCTAGTGGTTATTGCTAATTCCCAAACTTTATTTCCTCTATCCTCACACCTGCAGGATTAATTAATTCAGGCAGTATCAGACTCCCCCAATGGCAAAGCCCAGGATTATTGATGGGATACCACCAGAGATATACAAGAACTATGGAGACATTTTACTACCGAAGCTGCTGAAGACTTTAAATCAGGCGTTTACTTCCTGTAAACTTCCAGAATCTATTAATGATGCCTGCATAATCGTTTTGCCCAAGCCTGGAAAAGACCATTTACACCCGGAGTCTTATCGTCCAATTTCACTATTGAATTCAGACATCAAGCTTTTAGCTAGAGTCCTGGCCACGAGACCAAGCAATGTTGTACAGAAACTAATACCTCCCGATTAATCGGCCTTCATTCCAGATATGTCCACGGCAGTGAACTTGAGGAGACTCTTCTTTAACTTACAACTGCCTTCCGATAATGTGGGCAACAGGGCTATTTTGTCTCTTGACGCTGCCCAAGCCTTGGACAACGTCGAGTAGATATATCCTTGGGACTATTTGGCCTTGGTAATAGATTTATAAGGTGGATTAAATTCCTATACTCTGCTCCGCAAGCGTATATGCAAATTAATGGATCAGCGTCTGAGTTTTTCCCCCTTTTTAGAGGCACTAGGCAGGGGTGCCCTTTATCTCTGCTATTCGCGTTAGCTATTGAACCACTGGCAATAGCAATTAGGCAAAGTGATACCATCAGAGGGTTCTGAAGGGGAGACAGGGAAGAAAAAATATCACGATATGCGGACGACGCTTTGTTCTTTGGGGTTGCGGACAGCTCATTGATATCCATTATGACCCTGATAGGAACATTCGGTTCCTTTTCGGGACTTGCAATAAACTGTTACAAGTCCATTTTTTTCCCATTGGACGAGCCTTCCCCTGCTCTCTGATTGGACTCCTCAATTACTTTATGTTTTTCACAATTTACCAGTGTGGATACCCCTTAAAGCTGAGTTCCACACAAAAATGGAACTCCCGCTTTTCGGAACCCTCCCCCCCTCCTGTGTCACATTTGGCACCTTTCAGGGGGGAGGGGGTTGCAGATACCTGTCTAAGACAGGTATTTGCACCCACTTCCGGCATAGACTCCCATGGGAGTCTATGCCTCTTCCCGTCCCCACCGCGCTGTCTCCTGGCAACACACAGCAATCCAAGCCCAGGAGAGCAGTGAGAGTGTCACCTGGAAGGGAGAGAGTCTCTATAATCCAGGAGAAGAGCCCAGGGGGGTCCAGTACTTCACACCGGGCACAGCTGGTGACCTGGGAACTGCCCCCACCTACAGGAAGAGCGGGGTGCAGGTAGAGGAGGAGGGGCTGTGTACAGCAGTTCTGGAGTTTTTAGAAAAGATGCAGAATGGATAGAAGGTTATCTAAAGAATAACTTATCTGGGAAGATACAGTTAAAATCACCATTTCCCAAAACCCCTCCCCTTGGAATGTCAAAGCGTGTATCCTGATTGGCTGGTGACTGCAGGAATCAGTTTTCACTTGTGCTGGGAGAGAGAAGTTCTCTTCTGCTTCTTAAGGAGACCCTCAGTGTGGACAGTTGGATTTTCCCAGGGAAGTCTCACCAGTTTCTCTTACTTTTTAAATCATGGTGTTGGCATCAAGAAGCCGTGGAACTTAATAGTAACACATAACCGTAATAGCTGGATAATTGCCTGTGATATTTCTGACAGACTATGTCCCAGTATTCTCACAACTATCTGCTGGTTCCTATCCCTGAATATCCTCTCCTGGACTGTGACCCTAACAGGAACATCAAGATTGTGGTACTGGGGGGCAGTGGTGTTGGAAAAACAGCTTTGGTTGTAAGGTTTCTGACAAAAAGGTTTATTGGAGACTACGAAGCAAACACCGGAGTCCCTTGCCTTTGGACCTTTTCCTTCACTTTGCTGATCCCTATGGGAATGCTCGTTTGACCCTTATGAGAAGGGTCCTTGCGACCAGGTGAGAGGCCATTTGGTTCATGGTGAAGGGTTCTTCTATCAGCTACACACCTTTGCTGTGATTATCACGTTTGCCTGGTGGATTCATGTCTTTATATCTGGACATTTTATATCTGGACATTTTTTGTGCTCTTTATTATTTATAGGATTACCGTATTGTTATTCCCCTCATCCCTGGATTATTGTATTTTATACACTCTTTTTGTTTTTTTTTGTTTTTAGCGCTGCACCTATTTTATTTATTTGCTTAGAGGGATTTGATCGTTTGACCCTGGTGTTCAGCTGCTTCCAGCTTTTTGTCATACATGCGCTGATATATTTTCACATTTAAAGCCCGCAAACAGTTTGCTTAAGACAAACAGACTAAGGACATGGATTACTGGAACCATGTCCTGTGGTCTGATGAGACCAAAATAAACTTATTTGGTTCAGATGGTGTCAAGTATGTGTGGTGGCAACCAGGTGAGGCGTACAAAGACAAGTGTGTCTTTCCTACAGTCAAGCATGGTGGTGGGGGTGTTATGGACTGGGGGTGCATGAGTGCTGCTGGAACTGGTGAGCTACGGTTCATTGAGGGAACCATGAATGGCAACATGTTCTGTGACATACTGAAGCAGAGCATGATCCCCTCCCTTTGGAGACTGGGCTGCAGGGCAGTATTCCAACATAACAACCCCAAATACATCTCCAAGACGACCATTGCCTTGCTAAAGAAGCTGCGGGTAAAAGTGATGGACTGGCCCAGCATGTCTCCAGACCTAAACCCTATTGAGCATCTGTGGGGTATCCTCAAATGGGAGGAGGAGGAGCGCAAGGTCTCTAACATCCACCAGCTCTGTGGTGTCGTCATGGAGGAGTGGAAGGGGACTCCAGTGGCAACCTGTGAAGCTCTGGTGAACTCCATGCCCAAGAGTTGCTGGAAAATAATGGTGGCCACATAAAATATTGACACTTTGGGCCCAATTTGGACATTTTCACTCAGGCGTGTACTCACTTTTGTTGTCAGCATTTTAGACATTAATGGCTGTGTGTTGAGTTATTTTGAGGGGACAGCAAATTTACACTGTTATACAAGATGTACACTCATTACTTTACATTGTAGCAAAGTGTCATTTCTTCAGTGTTGTCACTTGAAAAGATATAATAAAATATGTACAAAAATGTGAGGGGTGTAATCACTTTTGTGAGATACTGTATATCTGCAATGTTTTCTCATCACTCCCAAAGCCTTAAGTCCCGTGTCTTTCTGCTGCTCCGTTCCCCTGTTATTAGCATGATGACTTCTGACAAGCTCTCCATCACGGGAGATAAAGGCAGCTGAAAATTTGTGTGGGGGGAGGGTGCTATAAATAGATTAGCAGAGAGCTTGTCTATTTACAGCACAGCTCTGCAAGTATCTTCATTCTTATTCCTATGTGGAGGGGGGGTGGGTGTTCCTTTCCTCCAATCAGCTGTCACACAGTGTATGCCAGGACTCCCCTCCCCCTGCTGGAACAGGAAGAACACATTCTAACATGATGTGCACTTTCTAAAGAATATAGCAAGCTGAAGGCAGCAGATATACATGTAAAACTTATGTAGGGAGATTTGTTTCATTTCTGTGTATCATCTGAGGCTGTTAACGTCACTGGGTATAGGTGAGGGTTTACATCCACTTTAATACTTATGTATCATTACAGCTTAAATGGTTATTGCCATGATTTATTATTTATAAAACAAACCAGTGGAACTTAAATAATCCTAAAGGAGTCTTTGCGCTAAGATATGCAAGCAAGCCATCCTCTAATCAATATTCTTAAGCCTCGTACACACGGTACGATTGTTGGCAGGGGATTGTCTGTTGACAGACTGTTGTCCAAAAATCTTACCGTTTGGGGGTGTGGCTAGCCAGCGGAGAGTATGGACGCTCACTAGCACAGCTCCTCTCTGCCAAGGGCCAATAGGGGGAAATACAGCGGCTGGAAGCCTCGTTTCACAGCGCCAACCGGATATCTTGGAGCGGGCACACACCGGGATGCCTTCCCGCAAGAGAAAAGAGGGGTCACAACCGGGTAAATTACCAGATTACTTTCTATTACAGCACCATTATGTGGACCGAGATGGTGGCAAGCAGAGAGAGCGCACACGCGGCTCTCACACTCCGAGCAGCGCAGCCTCACACCCACATACAGGACACCACAACGGCAGCCTGGGGAGAGGACAACCTCTACACCTCCATCAGTGACTTCCAGCCCGGCCAAAAAGCAGGCAAAAGATGAACAGCCCGGCAGCAGAAGGCCTGGAGGTAAGCCCGGAGTCATCTCTGGATGATACCAGGGAATTACAGGACTCGATCACTGACTTCCCCACAGCTAACATGCCAGTAATGGACATGCTGGTGTCACTGAGGTTCACATTGCATGCTGACATCCTTGCCCTGACCAGACAATTTAAAAATGAAATATCCACTGTTAACGAAAGAGTTTCACATGTGGAGGAGAAAATGGGGGAATTCGTTTCTACCTTCAATGAGCTAGTGGATGCTCACAACGACAGGGATGATGACATGATGCAAATGAAAATTAAGTTAGCAGATTTAGAGGACGGGTCCAGGAGGAATAATGTTAAAATCAGAGGAATCCCTGAAACAGTGAAGCCCCCTGACCTGAAAAAGTACTTTACTGATGTCATGAAAGCAGTCTTCCCTGATGCACCCCTGGAAGATCTCCTGATAGACAGAATCCACAGGCTACCCAAACCTAAGCACATTGCATCCCATCTGTCCAGAGACACTATTGACAGGATCCACTTCTATAACACAAAATATCACTTTATGGCAACTGTTAGGCACCGTGACTCACTACCATCCAACCTGCAAGATCTGTCCTTCGCAGACCTGTCAGCCTTCTCTATGCAACAACGCAGGCAATTGGCCACCATAATGAAGCCCATGAACAACAACAATATAGCCTACCGCTGGCTATATCCGACGAAGCTACTAGTAACGAGGGAGGGCAACAACCATGTGATTACGAATGTGAAAGAGGGCTTCTGCCTTCTGCGAGAATGGCAAATTATTGCCCCTGAATCAATGACTGGTAACAACACCAGTTCACCTGTGTCCATCTGTGAAAATTCTGATACTGAAACAGGCTGATCATCTTACATGTGCCATGCACACTTGTTCACTCCCTGTTGGCCCAGGAAATTGCCGCATTACTCACAGTTAACCCCTCACGTTGAGCAGTTATCCTACCACACAGATTCTCCGTAGAATCACAAGCTGTTCTCTATTGACTTTATTATTTTACTTCCTTTGCTTTTACTAACTGTTTCTTTAAAAGGTTTCTACAATGGATCCAATCATCTTCGCTTCATCATGGAAGGTACCATCTCACCCACCAACGGACATCCACATTTTGGATTTGTACTCACAACTACTCAGGAACAGGTAATTCCACATAACATCAACAACCCGCCTCTCATACGTTAGCCTGACATCACCAAAATTACAACATGCCGCTCAAAATCTCTTCACTTAACGTTAAGGGTCTGAACAGCCCTTACAAACAGCAAATGGCATGGAAAGAGGCGAATAGACTCCATAGTGATGTAATATGTTTCCAAGAGACCCACTTTGTTTCTCACAGACCTCCTTCTTTCCAACATCGCAAATACCCTCATATCTTTCAGGCTAATGGCACATCCAAAAAAAGGGGAGTGGCAATTGCTATCAAGGACTCTGTCCAATTTAAAAAGTTGGAGACTTTCCTGAATGATACAGGTAGATACATAATCCTTGTATGCAAACTCAATAACTCCAAATACACATTGGTTAATGTATATCTTCCCAACACAAAACAACTAAATTTTTTTTTTTAAATCTGGAAGAAAGTATCTAACATGAGACGGGGAAATGTAATCCTATGCGGTGACTTCAACGCAGTTCCTGGCAAGACTTGGACCTGTCCAGCCATACTAGGCTCCAACAGCGTAGAGCAACTCTGGACAGCTTTATCTCTTCCTCGGGCCTATATGATGTATGGAGAAGTCAGCACTTGTCAGAGAGGGACTTCACATTCTTCTCTAACGTTCACCATACATACTCTCGAATAGACTTGTTCCTAACAAATTTCTTTTGCAACAGGTCGTTAAGTTGGAAATTCATTGTATTACGTGGTCAGATCACGCACCATTTTCCATCAGTGTGGGGGATCATCGTGCCACAACCAGGGCAAATAGATGGCGCAGCGACATTTATACTTTATCAGAACCCATCCACTCGGACCAAATAGGCAAAACGCTTATGGAATTTTTCAATATTATTGCCCTATCGGTCGATGATCCCTTCATGCTATGGAATATGCATAAAGTCTATATAAGGGGACTGCTCATACAGCTAAGTGCAAAGGTTAAAAGACAACACTCAGAGCGACCTAATGAATTACTAACTAAAATCCGCCACTTAGAAAACCTTATTAAACAAAATACAACACAAAAAACAGGGAATCACTATTTATTACTAGACAGGAACTATGAACCCACCTGATAGCCCAACATGACTATCAGATGCGTTCCTTGAAGGCCCAACCACATAGATGTGGAAACATAGCAGGGAAGCTACTAGCAAGTCAACTAAAAGAAAAAATTGGTAAACAAAAAATCCTGTACATTGTGAACCCCAAAACCAAGTTAAAAGTCACAAATCCCAAAGAAATCGCAGATGCATTTAGTGACTATTACGAGGAGCTTTATAATCTTAACAATGATCTAAATACTTACCAACCTAATGAGGATATCATTACAAAATTCCTAGCCTTAGTGAACATACCTACATTATCTCAAACTGACCTACATTTTTTGAACCAACCCTTCACAGTACAGGTTATAAAAAATGGCAATTAAAAACCTTCCCCACAACAAGTCTCTGGGGCCAGACGGATATTCTTATGAATATTATCAACTGTTTAGTCACATCTTATCACCGCACTTACACCGAATCTTTGAAGCAGCAAAGAATACTGCAAGTTTCCCCCAAGAAATGCTAACGGCCATCATTATCACTCCCTAAACCAGGCAAAGAACCCAACCTACTGCAAAATTTTAGAGCAATTTCACTATTAAATGTGGACGTGAAATTGTATGCTAAATTGATAGCACATAGACTAATGACTTTACTGCCTAAACTGATCAATTATGACCAAGTGGGATTTGTAATGAGCTGCCAAACCACAGATGCCACCAGAAGGATGGTAAATCTTCTCCACTTGATGGAGAGGAAAGGAGAGCCTTCTCTGCATCCAATGTAAGAAGCAGAGAAGGCTTTCGACAGAGTTCATTGGGGGTATCTCAGCAAAGTTTTGGGAAAATTTGGATTGTCTGGCCCAATACAAAGTGCGATAATGGCATTATACTAATCTCCCTCAATATTTGTCTTTAAAGAAGGAATGTTCTCTAAAACATTCCAAATAACAAATAGGACCAGGCAAGGGTGCCCCCTGCCCCCTCTAATTTTTGCAGCACATTTAGTATGGAACCCCTTGCAGAAAAAATAAGATCAAATCCGAACATTCCAGGCATTAAAACCCACAAATATCAGCATACAATATCCTTGTTCGCTGATGACGTTATTTTATCTCTAACCCAACCAAGTCATTACCCACAGCTCACGATATATTGCAAATGTTCGGTAGAGTATCCTTCTACAAAGTTAATGCTACCAAATCCAATATATTAGGAATAGCCATGGACACAGACAAGGAAATATCCCTGAAAAGGAACCTTCCATACCTATGGACTAATGGTTCCAACACTTACTTAGGAATAAAATTAACAACCCCCCTCTCAAGACTATATCACGCTAATTACTTACCACTCATAAACACCTTTCAACAGGAACTCTCTAGACCCCAAAAATATTACTTAACCTGGTCATGGTGTATAAAATGTTCCTACTACCAAAATGTATTTACTACTTCAGAGCATTAGCTATCCCTATACCCGCATTTTTCATCACAACAATGCAGAAGCAACTATCAAAATTTGTGTGGGCGGGGAATAAAGCTAGATGTTCTCCCCTCATACAGAATAGGCACAAATCTGTTGGGGGTATGGGAATAACGGTACTGAAAGACTACTATATAGCACTGGTTATAGATCAACTCTTGGTTCCGGAAACCCATCATAAAACCCTTGTGCCAAATAGAACATATGTGGTTAAACAACAAATCCCCCCTCTCCCTTCTAATGGCCCTCATGTTACCAAAAACAGGCGATTTAGCGGATCACCCTACCATGCAAGCTGCAGTCCAGGCTTGGACTGCTCTATGCCCAAAAGGCACTGAAGTATACCCAACCACCCATCCCTCTCGAATCTCTGTGGTGGATGATTCCCAACCTAAGGTTGAATACATGGATAGGGAACGACATTCTGAACCTAGCAGATATAGTTAGGGAAAATAAATTACTGCCCTTTACAGCTATACAGCATAAATACCAAATTCCGGATTTGGAATTCCTCACGTACACGCAGATATCCTCTTTTTATCAGAGTACCAAAACCACCAATGTACCGATAATGGAAAAGGTATGGAACTTTATTTAGTCATGTAACCCCGCATTGAAAGGTATCACAATAATCTTTATTATCTACACACTGAATCCTAATGCCCCATACACACGATCAGAAATGCCGCCAGCAAAACTCCAATGAGAGCTTTTGGTCGGAAATGCTCCATCGGACTTTTGCTGGCGGAATTCCAGCCAGCAAAAGATTGAGAGCAGGTTCTCAATTTTTCAGTCGGAAAAAGTTCCTACCCGAAAATGTGATCGTCTGTATGCAATTCCGACGCGCCAAAAATCACGCATGCTCAGAATCAAGTACGAGACGGAAGCACTCGGTCTGGTAAAACTAGCGCTCGTAATGGTGCTAGCACATTCGTCACGCTGTAAATTTTTGGATCTTTTAATGCAGCGCATTCTTTTGTTCTTTATAATGCTAGAAGAATTAAGTTGTTTTGCTGCTGATATTCACACAGAGTTCTCACAAACTTATTACTTTATTATTTCTCGTGATCTCCTGAATAATATTTTTTGTTTTTAAAGCCAGATCTCCGTAATAATGTTTAGAATTATTTTTTAGATTTATCTTTTTTTTATTTTTAATCAAGCTCTGCTGTTTTTTTTGGATTATTTTTAAATGATCTCCATAATTTTTAGTGATCTCCATAATTTTATTTTTTGGTGTGTCAAGTTTCCACAACAACATTATTATCTTGTATTTTTATAAAGTTCAAGGAGGTTTGTTGTTATCCCTTGTTAATTACACATTGTATTTTTGAAATGTACCTGCCTACTCACAAACAAACTGTCCTATTTGAAGAAAAACACATAGGCAAGTATTTTCATATAAAAAAAACCTTTATTCTGGCTCATAATAACAAAATAAAGAGGAAGGCAACGCTGGGGAAACTGCTTGAATTTGTGAAACCTTTGGCCCCCAGGGCACACATCAACTCTTTGTATATTAAACTTGGTAGCCTGAGAAGTCCATAAAATCGGGAGCACAATCTGGTCCTGGACTCCCAGAGATCACGAACAGCAGCAGATGACATATATGTCTCCAGGCTGTAGTACTACGACAGCCTGCGTCTTCTGTCAGACTAGACTGAACCCAGGACCATCACTTTCTTGTCTACCTTGCAGCCTTCCCTCCACGCTTGCCTGCAGCCTTTCTTGGAGGCTGTGGCTCTGGAGGTGGACTTGTGGCAGGAGGAGGAGGAGGATGGGCGAGCGCAACTAAGTGCATGTTATCACTCATTTGGCCACTCAGCCCCTTATGAATGGCCTCAAAAATAATTTTCTCACACCTGAGGCATTGGCCCTCCTCCATTTGCTGCAATTTTGCAGCTATATAGCAGCCATAGGCCTCTCCAGCGTTGGGGGGGCTTTTCAGGGCCGCATTAGCATCCTTAAAGAGGCCCAGTGCTGCCTCCTCCACGTTACTCCCCTTCCTGGCCCTTTTAGTTGGAAGACAGGGAGGGGGGCACCTGGGATTGGGTGAGGCTCCTACTGGGCCTGGCCTCCGCCTGGCTGCCACTTACCCTCGCCTCCTCCTGTCTGCCACATTCCAGAGCCTTGTCCTGGCTCAGGTCTTCCTGTGTATGAAAAAAGGGACATAGTTTTGTTTTTGGTTCATCAATCACACAATTTTCAGCTCATGACTGTTGCAAATTGAATGTTAATAAATAGAAAAGACTATCATTCTGAGCCCAGCATTTTTCATTCTTGTCACACTCATTTTTGGCCCCTACTTGTCTATTGATATGTAAAACACTTTTTGTTAAATCATTCATTTGTTAGCAACAATAACATATAGTTAACAACAATAATTTTTAGACAATAAATATTTAAAAAAATACTATACCTGGCTCCAACTGGGCTCCTCCACTTCTTCTTCAAGGATGGAAGGCCCAGGTTGGTCCTCGGAAGCCTCAGCTGGGGTTGAGTAAAGGGTTGAGGGAAGGCTGGATGGAAGTGTAGAAAGTGATTCCCTGACTTCCATCTGGTCTTCCAGAAACCGCATCCTGTTGTAGTACCACAGACTGGGTGCATACACGTCTTCTGCTGCAGCTCCTGATCTCATGGAAGCCTGGACCTTATTAAGCTGCTTCCTATACTACGTGCTTCTCAAGCTACCAATTTTCCTCTCCACAAACTCGATGTCTGCGTTGGGGACCTGCGTCTTCACAAATTGCAGCAGTTTCTCCAGTGATGCCTTCCTAGCTGGTTTATTGCGATATAACAGGTTTTTAATTACCCACAAATTGCACATATCCCTGTATTTGTCAATGAAATGGCCCATGAAATTAGGGTCTTTGAATTGTTTCATATTTGCTGCAAGACAAAAACACTAATATCAGGCTAAACTCTCCTAATCTTATCCCAATATAGGCCTCAATCTTGAATCCGTATAGGCCACTGATGTCCCAAGTTAAAATGTTACCTTCATTAGAACGTTCGGCGCTTCTGGTCCTCCTTCCTACGCACACAGAATGTAGGTACGACACACACGTGTTAGCTGTATATGCACTGCGCATGCGTGAAACTCTGCCCGCGTCGCCCGCCCCTGACGTTCTTTGTAGAATATTCCCCGCCCCTTCTCTTTTGGCACAGTGAGAGATGAACATGGCGGAGACACAGCAGGTGCGTAATAGCAGTAACGAGGAGGAGGAAAGCCTGGAGCCTGAAACGTCCCGATCCCAGAGGAGAAGATTTAAGGCCTCAAATATGTCCTTTGTAGAGATGGTGGACATCTTGAAGAGGGCCGACTATGATGGGAAGTATGGACCGTACCTACACCCAAATGTGAGACAGGCCAAGATCATGACTAAAGTTGTGAAGAGTCTGCCCAGGAATTTTGGGGTACGACGATCCAAGGAGTAATTAAAACGCTGGTCAGACCTTAAATTGAGGGAGCAGGATCAGTACAGAAGAATCAAGAAAGTGCTTCTAAAAAGTAAGTAGTTGTCGTGTGTTCCGATCATTATTAATACTTGCATGCTGCTCTATGTGCTTTTCTTTACTGTTGTACAGTTTAAAATGGCAACTTTCAGACTAGTGGGCACAGTAATCGTTCGTAGTAAACATTGTTCATTCACCAACTAAATACGATGTTTTAGGCAGATACAGGGTTAACTACATTTGGTCATGCTAATTTGTATTAAAAGAAGTTTATGACATTGATGTCTAGATGTGTTTGTAACTAGAATGAATAGCAAGCTTGATTCAGTGTAATGTAAGGAGAGGACACTCAGCAGCTGTTTACACATCTGGACTCAGGAGCACTAGTGTGGGACACAAGAACAAACTTTTTAGGGTGTCCCACACAGGTACTCCAGTGGATACTTGGGGTGTCTCCATGTGTGAAACGTGTCCATAAAAAGGTAAGTATTGCAGCTTTGTTAAGGGGATAAATAATGTCTTCAACTTGGAACTCTGCCCAAACAGAACATTGTAACCCACTTCCAAGCAATGTTTCACATTCATATTTCTGGCCACAAATATCTGTGTGCTAAGTATACCTTTTGTTTCATTCTCATAGGGGATAAAAGACTTGGGACGTCAGAGGAAACAGGAACCCTTTCCCCCCCCCCCCCAAGGGGAAGGGGAACAGAGGACACAACCTCAGGATGTGGAGGAAGGAGAGGTGGTTGAGATAGTCACCACAACAGGTGAGTGTCTGACACCACAGATTCAGGTAATAGATGTATGCCTGCATATTTATAATACATGGTGTGTATTTTTTCTTTTAGGTGTTGTGCATGTTGTGGAAGAACAATCTACTGATTTCACGACTGACAGTGCACAAAGGCTAATCCAGGACATAATGTATTGTAGTCGGGATTTAGACCTCATAAAGGAAAAAATCAAGGGGATTGAACAAAGAATGAAGAACATGATTGATGTACAGTATCAGGGAGAATCTAAATTTAAAAAAAATACTATTTTTTTTTTTCAAAGAAAATTTAAATAACCTTTTTATACATTTTAAAAGCTAAACTTGGAAGATGCACATGGTGTGTCAACATGTGCTATCTGCCATCAGGGGATATCAATGTACGTGTTTTGTGGTTGCAACCCCTTCCTCGCAACTCAAGTAGGTGAGAGGAAGTGGTTGCACCCCCAAAACACGTCCATTGATCCCCCATGATGGGAGATAACACATGTTGACATTAGGCATGGGATCAGGAGTGAAATCCACATTTTTACTCCCAATTTGTGTGCATCTTCTAAATTTGGCTTTTACAGGGGGACATCACCCCATCTTATGAAGGCAAGATCAAGACATTTTTGACACTATAATGTCTGATATTGTCTTCAGTTTTTCAATGTTGAACTTTGTAAGTTCCTGAGTTGTGTGTGTTATGTTTTGAAACATGCCTGTTTATGTACCAAAATAATTTTTTCAAGGTAAAAATTTATAAAACATAGATGTTATTTTTTAACAACGCACAATTATACTCAACAATGTGTGGCTTCTTCTTTCAATGCTCAATACCAGTTTTTGTATTAAGTTGGTGTTTATAGTGACAATGGGTGTTATTTAATAATAGAAAAACCACTTGGCACTACAAGTACTAGTACTTTTGCACATAACATTGCAAGCAGATTAGACACAAACATTCTTGGCCAACATCAGTATAACATTTTTTTAAGGAGTATTTAAAGACAAAAATATAAGGTCCACTTATCAGATTTGACAAAATGCATTGTTAAGTGACTACGCTAGGTGTATATGGGCCCAGGATAGCATGCTGGGGAGGTTTGTGAAGGCAAATATGCATGAAGGACAAAAAAGGAGCATTAAAAACTTCCAGCATGCATGAGGATAAAGAGGACAAACACAGCCTATTACAATCATGGTAATTAGAGAATGATGAAAGAAATACAATACATTAGCATACATTAAATACATAGAATGTGATGTTAAAGGAGAAAACTTACCCTAGAATAGTCCTTCTGCAGGACCTGAATGATGGCAGAACAGGTCTCTGGAATAATGATTCCCAGAGCCTTCTCCCTGTCGCCAAGTACCGCAAAGTGGCGACTAGCCTCTGCTCCGGAGTGATGGCTTTCCGCATGCAGGTGTCCTGCTTCATATTATAAGGGCACAGCAAAGCCAACAGACAGTGAAAAACGGGGTCCGTCATCTGGAGAAAATTCCTGAAATCAGGGTTATTCTCCTGGATCTCACGTAGCAAAGGCATATGAGAGAATTGGTCACGCTGGAGCAACCAATTCTTGGTCCATGAACTCCTCCCCACCCTATTCATGGACTGGACTTGGGTCAAAGTAATAACCCCAAAACCAAGCACCCGCATAGCAAGAACTCTACGACGAGTACGTACTCGCAACATGGCTTCAAAACGGTCGGCTGGTCAGAACGAACTAACAGAACACACTGAAAAACAGCATGGCCTGTGAAGAGCGAGCTGAAAATCAGAAACGAGCGTACAAGAACGCACTGAAAAACAGATACGAACTGACTACACGCACTGAAAACCAGATACAAACCCACTCACAAACTGAAGAGCAGTAACGGACTGAAAAGCACGAAAGCTGAAAAGCGTGAACCGTCTCTCACCAAACTTCTACTAACACGAGATAAACACGAGATTAGCAGAAGGAGCCCAAAGGGTGGCGCAGTGGCTACTGAACTTTCTATTTCTAGTACCGTCTTACGTGTTGTACGTCACTGCATTCTTGACGGTCGAAATTTGGTGTGACCGTGTGTATGCAAGACAAGCTTGAGCGGAATCCCGTCGGAAAAGCCATCATACTTTTTTCCGACCAAAATCCCGAACGTGTGTATGCGGCATTAGGAAATATTCACTAAGTATACACCATTACTAAAATGGGGAAAGAGTTCTCGGAACTTCAATGGAAAAATGCAATCAAATGCAACCCCCAATTCTCGAGATGTTCAAATTAGCCCAAAAACGTACGCAGCGGTGGTACTTTACTCCCTATAAAGTTGCTAAATTCTCAAAAGATAATTCGAACCTATGTTGGAAAGGATGTGGACAGGTGGGTACCTTAACACAAATGGTATGGTCCTGTGCCAATCTACGTACTTTCTGGGCAGAAATTTTCACACTAATTACAAAGGTGACAAGTGTTTATGTTAAATCAAATATTGAACAGGCCATCCTCAATATAAATGTGTCAAATCTCCCTACTGATGTTAGGCCTATAACAACCAAAATACTATGGGTAGCACGATCTGCAATTATGTACAGATGGAAATCTACAGGCATCCCCAGGGTAAGGGATATAACAGCTAAACTAAACACGATAGCTGAATACGAAAGAATTCTGGCGAATATAGCTGGTAACACATCTAAATTTGAAACCAATTGGTCCACTTGGAGATCCTTCTCTCTTACTTGTTAACCACTTAGATAGCTACAAGCTACATCTTTATTTTTTAATTTTTCCTTTTATTTGTTGTTTTACATTAAATATACTTATCCCCTGATGCTACATCTTCTGCTTTAGTGGTGGAGGGGTGACGGAGTTGGGGGGGGGCTCATCCCTTCTCCAAGCACAGTGTGTTCCCATAGGGGTGCCTGGGGGTGGGCTCCTTCACCCAGCGACCCCTTTAGTTCAGACCCATGTCCTTGAGGAGCAGGGTAAAATAATTCTATAGGGGCAAGAGTTACCTATTTATATGCACAGCAGAGACGGAAATAGATGTGAATGGAAATTGTTTTGTGAATTATTTTGTCCTATTGTCACAACAGAAAGTTAAATGTGTAATCCTTTGTAACACTATCTTTTAATTATTCAATAAAAATGATTGAAACAAAAATCTTACCGTTAGTACGCTTCTTTTGACAATTGTTGTCCAATTTTCAGCCAACAAATGTTGGATGGCAGGCTAGTACAATTTCAGCGAACAACGGTTTGACGTCAGAATTTCGTATGGTAAGTACACAAATCCGTCACACAAAAGTACAAACATACATGCTCAGAATCAATGCTCACCAAACACGAAATTAGCAGAAGGGACCAAAAGGATATCGCTTAAGAGCTGAAATTCCCCGTAGTGCGTCACTACGTTCATGTTTGTGGCATGACAATTGTGTACCGTTAGTATGCAAGACAAGATCCTGGCACACGCCCTTTTGACAAAAATCAGACGCTCAGTTGGCCAACAATCGTACCGTGTGTACAAGGCTTTAGAGTGGAACTGGAGAAAGGAACACACATTAAACCCCTGCAACATTTTGGAATGCACATTTGGTCCTATTTTGAAACCATCATTTTTGCTCTGTTGAATTATCCTTGTTTGTTGCTGCTGTGCAATTTTCATTTTTCTTTACCTTAGGAGCTTGAATGAAGATGTGCTGTTTCAGCTTTCTTTTCAAAATCCACAAACTGCAAGCGACATTTCTTATTTTCTCATTGTTTTATATTTATATGAAAACAGTTCATATTTCAATGTACCGTATATTAAATTTAAAGTAATATTAAAATGAATACAATATACACCTTAACACGTGTCTCCACTATTTGTTACATGTTCCCATCCACATAGCATAACAAAAAAAACAAAAACTTGCAGCTTACTTTTTCTAGTTGTTCTTTTGTGGAATCTCCAAAACTGTAAAATCCTACTAGTTCTCTATCTAGGAGGCTGTTGGGGAGCTGTTCTTGTGGTAATAAACCCTCTCTCTATTGTGCAGGCAAATCTTAATTATCAGTTGCAAACTAGATTGGAACACTGTCTGTCATAAAGCTGGCCACTGATGAGTCAGTTCTTTTTCTTTTGCATTACATTAAATGAGAAAAACTTACCTGATTCCACCATCAAGTGAGTGGGGGAATCCTCCCCTGCTGTTTGTAATCAGACTGCAGGGAGACTTCCTCACTGCTGCATTACTGATCAGTAGATCAACGTCTGTATAACCACTTCAGCCCCGGAAGGATTTGCCCCCTTAATGACCAGGCCATTTTTTGTGTTACAGCACTGCGTCGCTTTAACTGACAATTGCGCGGTCGTGTGACATTGTACCCAAAGAAAATTGATGTCCTTTTTTTTACCACAAAAAGAGCTTTCTTTTGGTGGTATTTGCTCATCTCTACGTTTTTTTTTTTGTTTTTTTTTTGCTCTATAAACAAAAAAAGAGCGACAATTTTGAAAAAAAAAACAATTACTTTTTGCTATAATAAATATCCCCAAAATTAAAAAAAAAAAAAAAAATTCTTCATCAGTTTAGGCCAATATGTATTCTACATATTTTTTGGTTAAAAAAAAATTGCAATAAGAGTATATTGATCGGTTTGTGCAAAAGTTATAGCGTCTACAAAATAGGGAATAGATTTATGGCATTTTTCTCACTGGCAGGGAAGGGGTTAACACTAGGGAGTGATCAAGGGGTTAAGTGTGTTCCCCAATTGTGTTTATAACTGTGAAGGGGATGTGACTGACTAGAGGAGGAGCTCGATTGCTTTTCCTACTTAATAGATCTGTCTCTCCACCCCTGTCAGAACAGGGATTTGTGTGTTTACACACACAAATACCAGTTCTGGCTCCCAGCCATGTGCATCCCCCGTGGGTCCTCCGCCGTGCAGCGCGCGCCTGCTATGGCTCTTAAAGGAGCCGCCGTACAAATACAGTGATTTGTGCAGGAGAGCAAACCTGCTGCAGTATATGTATGGGTGCCAGTTGGGAAGTGGTTAATTACAGTGCCTATACATTGATTAAAATGTGTCTGGTCCCTGCTGAACCAGCTGAATTTCGATTCATGTATGAGCAGCTTAACACAGGGTTGAAGGTGTTAGTAGCTAGTCTTCTTGCATTCTATGCTAAGGAGGGGAGACTCAGCCTGTCCTTAGGGCAGACTCACTATCACATTGTTCAGAAATCTTTGTAGTCAGACTCAAGACCTTCTCCTGAGAAACATCTAAAACATTTTTATGTTTTGCTACGGTATGCTTTCTGATTAGGAACACATAACAAATAGTGGGGTTTTCCTGCAAAAGCGGAAATATTTCCTTATATATTTTATACATATACTATGTTTAATATCATTACATTGTTCTAAAATTATTTATATGTAGGTTAAGATGTATATGAAATCAGAAATACTCCCCTGCTGGTTCTATACAGCAGTGTTTCTCAACTCTTTTTTCAGTCAAGGCACCCTTTAAAATTATGGACAATCTCAAGGCACCCTTTAAAATTCTGGACAGTCTCCAAGCACCCCATTCTAAAATGTAAAAAAAATATTTTTAAGTTTTACATAATGCGGCAGCATTGACACACGTAGGACACCCAACATTAGAGGTGATTTATTCTTCTAAAGCAAATACACTTTTGCACACTAGTATTCCAGTGTTTCTCCTCTCCCTCAGTTTCTCTCCATCACTCAGCTAATAGGACTAGTGTTGACGGAGAGGGGCAGAGGTGGGTCAAACAAGGATGCTGTGCAGGCGATCAACACCCTTCTTTTCATCACTGACACCACTGGTTGTTAGGATCAGGTTTAAATGGTGCACAATAAAAAACTTACTTTGTGTAACTAAAAGGCAGACTTGATCCACCTGCTGGCTTGTATACATTTTTGGGAAATTTTTAGGCATTTTGCCAAGGCACCCCTGAAGAAATCTCAAGGCATCCCAGGGTGCCTGGGCACCCTGGTTGTAAAAGGCTGCTATACAGTATAGGCAGGTAACACTTTATATTATAAAAATAGCAGATGGCCTGGTCACCGTACCCCCATAGTTGCTTTATTTGGAAATGGTACACTATTATTATTTTTTTTTACGTGTATCTGTGAATCATTTTTCACAAATCTTTGTTGGACTACAAGCTGGCAGAGCTAGCATATAGATGTTTTAACTCTTTCATTCAACTTTACTAAAGCTGGCCATACATGGATTGAAATTCGATCGACTTTTCATGAACGGACTTGTTGGAAAATTTCTGCTCAACCAGCGCATGCAGTCAGTGGGTTGCAGGGCTGATCAATGTATTCTGATGGTGGGGAGTCCTGCTATCAGAATACAATACAGAAGGGAGGATTTCCCAATTCACCTCAAAATGTGTGGATGGGGAAATTGGCTCAGATTTTTATGTTTAGCCAGCTGGCGAGAAAACACAAGCCCTTTTTATGGTCAGCTTTACCATTCTTTTGATCTAATTTTCCTTGCTGATCCATGTGGGTTTAAAAAAACAATATTTGCTTTTTTTCTTGGTACATAAACAATGGAAGAACTAAGAATAGCATCCTTCAGCACACAAGGTTTGAGTTTTCTTCAAAAGAGATACAATACTAAACAATGTGAGCAAATCGCTCCTCCCAACTCTAAATGTAATCCCTGATGTATAATTTGGTGTTCCAATGTGGCCTGTATACCCCTAGTGACTCATCCACCCATTACTACCCTACTCCTTCCCTCTCGCTCTTTAACCCCATCCAGAATGGAATCTGGTATAGTTGTACAAGGCAACCAGTCAGCTTTTATCTTTCATATTCAAAGCTTAACTGAACAAGCTGAAGATAGAAGCTGATTGCCATGCACAACTGCTCCAAATTCTGCCTGCTTCAGTTTTGAAAAATTCCCTGCCAATGTACACTATTTAAGACTCTAAATCTTATAAAATGCAGGAATGTATAAAAGCAGAAAACATGAATCATTGTTAGTTGCAGCAGAGGGGTAAAAAGCTTTAAAGCCTGGTTCACACCTATGCAGTTTGCATATTCCAGGTGCATTTTACATTTCTAATAAAACAAGTGGAGGCGCAACAACTAAAACCATAAAAAAAGAATAAAAATCTGCAATAAAACTGTAAAGCGATCAGTCATAGATCTGTGACCAGTCCGTTTTGTTTTATATACACAGTCTATATAAGTCTATGCACGGATGGTGAGGAGGGGTTAAATATCCAGAGCAAGCAGGTCTACCATCATATTAGAACAGAAACCATGTTCCAGGGAGCTGCAAAAAAACAAGCCTCTGGGTGCAGATGTTTTTAACAAGCTTTAATACATGTAAATTAGTCAAGCTCACATTTCAGCAGAAAGTGATAGGCATAAAAGTATAGACATGGTTATGTCACGGTGGCGATCCTGAGCCCTGGGCCTTGTAGTTCCCCTGTCAAAACAGTCTGGTCAGAAAGGTGTCCGCCGTTAAGATGGTTATGCCGGCTCCGGAAGACAAACTCGAGACGAGACGTGAGGCGCAGGGAACAGCAGGCTGCAGGAAATGACGTCACCAGTAGTGGACGCATTTCTTGAGTAGGCGCGCTGAGTGTACTGGCAAGCCGCACTCCCTTATCAACATGTCTGTTGATGACGTCCACTACTAGTGACTTCATCCCCTGCAGCCTGCTGTTCCCTGCACAACGCCTCGTCTCGAGGTTGTCTTCCGGAGCCGGCATAACCATCTTAATGGCGAACACCTCTCTGACCAGACTGTTTTGACAGAGGAACTACAAGGCCCAGGACTCAGGATCGCCACCGTGACATAACCATGTCTATACTTTTATGCCTATCACTTTCTGCTAAAATGTGAGTTTGACTAATTTATGTGTATTAAAGCTTGTCTGCACCCAGCGGCGCCTCTCTCCTTGTTTTTTTTTTGCATTTCTCAATACACCTTTTTGATCCATGGAACCAAAAACCAGAAAAAAGTCCCTGGCTCTTTCTATAAAATGCAAAGATGTGAACGTGACCCATAGGAAAGCATGTTAAATGAACTGTAGTGTGTTTCTGCAGAAATGAAAACACACTAAAAATGCATAGGTGTGAACCAGGCCTTAGCCAGATAAATTGTTCTTTTCTATTGAAAACACTTTAATTTCTCAATAGCAATTTTAGGTCAAATCATTTCTCTCTACACAACTCCAAGCACTAAAAGAAAGCTAAATGGGACATATTCCAAACCAATTTTCATAAAAAAGGGTACACAACCTGGGATGTCCTAGTAATGGAAATTTTTCTACTCAAAGTAGGAAATAGACACATCAGGAATAATAAGTGTTGCTAGAGAATTTAAAATGTTGGCTTATGTAGACTATTTCCTGATCTATGTTACAAAGCCCCGATCTCTCTTCCAGGCAAATTTCAATGAGATTTCCAGACTAATTATATGTGTATTTTACACAGGAATGCAAAGTATACACAAATTTTAATTTGGGCTCCTCTGTGAAAAAAGCACATGCTTTCCACCAGAATTGATCCAGCCTTTATTAGGCAGAAAGAACATGACTTTTGATTCCATTCCCTCTGGGGAAGCCTGTTAGCAAAACAAGTCAGGGTCTTGTGACTTAATTTCCATGTGGATCCCCTGGTGATACTGTCTTTTCAGCTGTTGCATCAGAAAACTCTGAGAGGTTGTATTATCTACTTACATGGACATCTTAAAATGGTGAGACTGGTCTTTTTGAAGACTTTGTTCATTGACTTTATATTTGATATAGACACAATTAAGAGATTGTTCTCATCATTACATATATTCCCCTATGTGGAGGTGGTGTCACTAAAAATATGATGCTATGTATAACCTTTTGCCTTTCACATGATCAATTGCACAATGAAGCATTTGATCTATCAAGGCATTGCACACATTTTACCATTTAATAAAGTTATGCAATGTTTATCACTATCCAAAACTGTGCAAATGCTGTCCTGAATATGATACATCCAGGGGCTTGTGATATTGAATGGTTTTCCAGCATCCTCCTAAAGGAGTATTATATGATACACAACCGCATCTTTTCACATGATTGTGGTTGGTATGTTACAAGTAATCACAGTGCCAAAGCTGTGATGTTATTATACATTGGTTTCAGGGGGGAAAGTGTCCAATTCATGCTTCATAAACCGTATCATTCACGTGGCTTTATATAATTCCTATTTATTTGCATCTGAGTACATATCCCCTATAATGGTGATCATTTAGTAGAATTTATCTGATTGTGACAAGAAATAGAAATCCAATCGCTTGACCATAATTCTAGTACGTTTTATTCATACTTACACAAACACCTTCAGGAGTCTTTGGTCCATTCATTTAAAAATGTACTTCTTTATTGACAATCTATGAGATTTTTTCAGATGCGTAATGGACAGAAAAATGTACAGCTTTGTACTACATATTCATTTTTTGTGTTTGGAGCCCCTATGGCGGTTTTGATTATGTAGTTAGTCTGGTTGAAAAAAGACACAAGTCTGTCTAGTACAATCAATAAAAAGGAAAACAAATCCTTAAAGAAAATCATACAATCCTATACCCACAGTTAATCCAGAGAAAGGCAAAAAACCCCAGCAAAGCATGAACCAATTTGCTCCAGCAGGCGAAAAAAAATCTTTCCTGATTCCTCAAGAGGCAATCGACTTTTCCCTGGATTACCTTTACCTATAAATGTTAGCAGGGCTTTTTTTCTCAGAGAATAGGTGCAGGAACTCCTGCCTTCTGAGTCGGCCGTCGTTTCTGCCCCCTACTCACCTCTGAGCAATTTCCCTTGGTTCCACCTTCTACATACCTCCCAGTACTGCCCCTTTTTAGAGAATACAGAACCAAGTATCATTTTGTACTACTAATTGATTTGTTAATGATAACAGAATTTGTTAATGATAATGTGACAAACCTAGCCAGGAAAGAGGCTGTTGGAGAGGACTGTATGCAAGCCTGTTGCCTTTTGATTATGGGCCCTGGATTTTCAATGGAACAATACTCTTTGTGAGGTGAATGAGAAATCCAGGCTGAACTGTACTAATCGGACTCAGTCGTGTATATATTGTATGGGGACTCCTTACTGTAGATTTGTGTCCCTGAAGAGGGAGGGGGGATTCCTCCAGCAGCCCCCTGCTGATAAGACTGATTCATTCTGTTGGGACACATCCTGTGAGGAGATGCTGGTGTCATCAATTCCAACTACCTGTGTTTATGTTAATTGAATGAGCTGATGACATTGTCCTCTATACAATGTAGGAGACGGGGCGACTCCTATTTGAGCTGCCATTGTGAGAAATGTCCTGTGATAATTAACTCAGTCTGGGCAATAGGTCATGTCTCAGTCACCTAGGCTGTATAAAGGATTAGTTAATTAGCTCATGTCAATTATGTTAATTAGGTTACAGTTCTATTGTTAGAGGAGGTTCCAACGGCATATAAAGTCTTGTAATTTTGAGTCTATAAAACAGTTACTCCAAGACTGGTGTTGTCTAGTTCTTGGGGTTCCTATAGCCAGATCCATTGGACTCGTGTTCCAGAACTCAGGAAGCGGTATATGACGGAAGCACTCAAGCAGAGTGTGGGACGTTCCGTGACAGATAATAAGACAGAAAAATAGAATCCCTGCGAGCAACAATAGACCCCCCCCCAGCAACAATGCTCCCCCACACCAAAAAAACACCCCAGCAATCTACTGAGCTGGCCAGAACCAGCTCTTGAGGGAGTCTATTCCACATTTTCACAGCTCTTACTGTGAAGAAACCTTTCCCTATTTGGAGATTAAATCTCTTTTCCACTAGCCGTAAAAAGTGCCCCCTTGTCCTCCGTGATGACCTCAAAGTGAATAACCCAACACCAAGTTCATTATATGGACCGCTTATGTATTTATAGATGTTGATCATATCCCCCTTAATCTCCTCTTCTCAAGAGAGAATACTTTTAGTTCCTCTAATCTTCCCTCATAGCTGAGCTCCTTCATGCCCCTTATCAGTTTGGTTGCTCTTCTCTGCGCTTTCTCCTGTTCCCCAATATACTTTTTGTGAACAGGGGACCAAAACTGAACTCCATACTCCAGAAGAGGGTTTAGGACTTTGCTCACTTTGAAAAGTCTGGCTGCAACCATTTTAACTGTGGATAGCTGAAGCTGCTACCTTTTCACTTCCTAGATTTACACAGACACACAGAGGCACACCTCCAGCTCTGCAGCTCTCATTGGCCCTCTCATGACTCATCCCCTCCCCCTTCCTTCCTGGCAAACTCTCACGAGAGTGAGAGGGAGAGCTGTGCATGATGTCATAAGCCTAAGCTATTAACCAGACAAGAAACAGGAAGTGGGCTGAAAAAGGTATTTACTGGCATAAAAAAATGTTTTACTATCCAAAGTTAAAACAACAAGGACAGAAGATTTATTAGATGGAAAGGTGAAAAAATTAGTGAAGTTATGCTTTAAAGTGGAATTAAACTAATTTTTTTTTTAAACCGCTGACAAGCAGGGTTTTTATGACAGAAGAGACCCTATTGGTCTCTTCTGTCAAAAATGCTTCTCCTGGCCTGTCAGCGGTAATGTACACTGAGCAACACATGCACAGCTCAAAGTACATTTACAGCACAGCTTTGTATCATGATGAAGTTACTCCCATGCGCATGCTTGGGACTAATATCATCCTGGCCCACCCATTCAAGGGACCAAACAGAACGAACCAGAAAGGTAGACTTGGACACGATGGAAGCGGCCGAGTGTCAACAGGGCTAGAAGGCTTTGTGTTACAGGTAAGTCTGCCATAAATGTGCTAATATGCTGTGCACATTATGTCGTTAACCTCCTGGAGGTCCATTTAAAAAAAAGAGCTATGGTGGAGTTTAATTCTGCTTTAAAAGCCAAGTCTACCTTTTATACCATATGTTGGGTGTAACATAGTGCCAATCCGCACCCCCCACCCCCTTCCTTCCATCCAGCATTCTTCCCCCCGACAGTTACTGCTGTAACTTTTTGAATTTTGTGTGGCTGTGTGTAGCTTTGCTCGCACAGCCACATCATTCATTCACAGAGATCTGTAAATTATCAAACTACAGATCCTGTTTGTCGCCTGCCCACAAAAGTGACAAGTAGAAAATGCCTCAACCACAGCAAACACTGCCGCTTACCGGAACACGGTGGTCCTTTATTACAGGGGACCACACTGAGCAGATGGCTATTACCCCAGCCCGGGATCTCTGTGGCACGTAACAAACTCCTCAGCCTACGCGTTTCGTCATCAACAGGCCCCGTGACGACGTCCTGTTGATGACGAAACGTGTAGGGAGGAGGAGCGACGTACTGACGTCACCGCTATATGCTTAGTTCCGGAAGCCACGGGCTGTATTCGAGGCCGGATGGCTCGATTTTATTATATCTGTTTTTATCTGCTTAACCGTAAGGGTCCATTCGCCTCTAATACTTGAATAAATGTAAAGGGTTTTACACTATGTGAGCCTCTCGTTTTATGGGGATTTCAATACCGGGCCTGATTTGACTTACCTGCGGACCATCGCTATTGAGGCTGAGGAGTTTATTACGTGCCACAGAGATCCCGGGCTGGGGTAATAGCCATCTGCTCAGTGTGGTCCCCTGTAATAAGGGACCACCGTGTTCCGGTAAGCGGCAGTGTTTGCTGTGGTGGAGGCATTTTCCTGGGGGGTCCTGTGTTGTATCATCATAGAAGAGTCACCAGTCAATTTGCATGGACTTTTGTCATTTCATTTTTAATGCACGTTGCGATCCTTGATTGATTCTGCTTGATCACTATTATCACATATGGACTTTTGGTTATTCAGTCACATGAGTTGTTTAGTTTTTCACAGAGTTTAACATTTTTATTTAGGTGGTAACATTTATTCATTTGAGTGCTAGCATTTATTTATTTATTGATATCACATCATTATTAATGTATTCATTGATATCACATTAATATCTTTTCACCTAATTTTTCTCCACTGGCATATTGTTGTTTTTTCACTTCTAAGGATTTTTTCTATCTCACAATCCCACTTGTTGTAGCATACCCTCTGCTCACTTTGTGAGGATATGGAATATTACCTCAGATCATTATATCATTATTCAGTTAGCGCAGCTCCTTTTTTTTGCTTTATCTTTGTCTGGTGTATAACATTTTGAACCGCAGCTTCAAGTTTTTTAGATAAATAGCGCAGTTTTTTCTTTTTCCATGAAAGCTATATTCAGTACTATATTCAGTACTTTCCTTCTATCAATTATTTACATGAGAGCCTAAAATGGAACTTGATAATTTTTTACCCTAGGTTCACATTTATGCCTTTCTGCGGAATGTGTTTGCGCAGGCACGGCAGCCCATTCATTTCAATGGGCTGCCATTTCTGCGTTTCCCGCAGAAAAAGGTGCATGCACCTTTTTCAAAACGTGGGCCATAGGGAATTTTTTTGATTGCACACACACTGCGATTTTACATGCGTGGGGGTGCCATTCGTGCGTTTTCTCACAGCAGCACGTTTTCACTGTGGGTGGTTGCGATTCCTGTACCCGCAGCCACACGCATAGGTGTAAACCTAGCCTAATACCTAGCCTATGTAACTAAGTACTAGCTGAATTTGGCAGTTAAATGCCTTTTCTTTTTTTCCACACATGTACATGCACAGTAGCATGACTTTTCAAATGCCAAAATTTGTTTATTTAAATATTTCCTTGCTTGTCGGTAGGGAAAACGAATGAACAGTGTAAGATGACTATAGGATTCATTCTAAATAAATATGTAATTTGTACAGAAATGTATTTATCTCTAAAATGCACAGATTAGATACATAAACATTAGTTATATTAAAATTTGTTTTTCTGTTCAGCTAGTTTTGTGACCCAGGCACCCCTACCAGACAGCCTAACTAGGTTGGTGACATCAATTTCCTGCATTGTAATTAAGTAGTAAAGCTTTATCACAGCCTCATCATCATTTAGTGAAAGCGGTAATAAACTGCATTAGAAAAAAAAGCAAATGATCCCCCAGCAGGCTCATGTCATAATGTGCTAGTTTGCACCACATACTAGCACATTAGGACAGACTTGCCTAAGAAACTGATTCATCACCGCTGACAGGGAATCGAACTTCATCCAGTCTTCCTTCGGGGGTTTGCGGACTTCGGCCGTTTAAATGGGTGACCCGTGATGATGTCCCTTCTGCCCATGGACACAGGAGTCACGCCCGCAGCACAGCTCTCTCAATGCCGTCTATTGAGAGTGGCAGTGCGCATGCGCCGGTGGCATCACCGGCTGCTGCACATGTAACTATCTCCCAAATGGTGCACGTTTAGAAGATATTTACTGTACCTCAAGATAAGCCTTATTATAGACTTACCTGTAGGTACAAAACAACAAAGGGAGTTTACTACCAATTGAATACATAACTGAATTAGATTTAGATTTTTTTACTGTAAATTTGCTGCATTACACTCTGGTATGCTGCCCTTACATGGTACGATATATTTTTCCAAATGTGTCTATATTTGATATTCTGGTTAAAATAAATGCAACATTTATACACACCAGATGTTGAATAAATATAGTTCTTACATTTTCAATGCCAACTAGTTTAGTGAAACATCCAGATTTTCTACATAACCATGAAGTTCAGCTGAAAACACTTTACAGTTAACATACATAAGCCTGATTTAGTTTTGGTAAAAAGTGATCTTTTGATTGTCGTGGGAAAAAAAGAACACCTTGCATGTTGTGGACACCTATTTCATTATTACACGTCCACACGTATTGTAGTTTCTGAGTTTAACAGGATCAAAATATTTGATCTAGCCTGTTTCTTATGTCATTAATCACCCTGTCAGTGATGTTTACCCTAGTTTTATGGACAGCATGTTGAAGCAGTATAAAACCCAAAAGCAAACACATTGCAGGTTACCAATTTTTAGATGTGATGGCTGCATTGATTTTCTTTTTTAGGCTTGCTTTCTTCTTCACCTGGTGGTCCTGTCAGTAAGTCTGTTGTTTTTCAACAGAACAAGGTGTTCTGCAAATGTAGCAGGTAGAGGGTTGAGAGTAAGCATTTACCACTAAAAGAGGTGCTTACAATTGGTCAGCTTTTATTTATGTAAAACATTTATCCAAAAAGGAACAAAACTGTTGCTGTCAGCTGCTTAAAAATTGTTAGCTGGAGTTTGACTGCAGTTTGTTTAGTGCATCTAAATCTCCAAGTACATCTAAAGGCCCATACACACGATCGGAATTTTCGACAACAACGGTCCGACGGACCTGTTTTATTGGACAATCCAACCGTCTCTATGCTCCATCGGACAATTGTTGTTGGTTTTTCAATGGACGAATGTTCGCTGTGCATGCTCTCAAACTTTCCGCCAACAAATGTTCGATGGAGTATAATCTGATCGTGTGTACACAAGTCCATCGGACTAAAGTCCAAAGCACAAACACGCATTCTCAGAACCAATGCTAAAGATCAGACAACAATAGCAGAAGTTGCCCAAAGGGTGGCAATAAAGAGCTGAAAAATCACGTGATTTGGGGAATGTTGGCTGAAAAAGTTCTGCCGTGTGTATGCAGAACAAGTTCACGGCCAACGCCCCTTCGGACAAAAATCCACAGAAAAGTCTGATGGAAGTCTGATCGTGTGTACGAGGCTTAATACTCCCTTCACCCAGACTGACAATGCTGCTGTCCAAAGATGTCTCTGTTGCTGCTTCATCCAGAGTATAAGGCAGAGCACAGGTGAAAACAGAGGGGGAAAAAAACTAATAAAGAAAACTGACACCACATCTAATGATTAATAAGCTGCAATATATTAACGTTTTGGGTTTAATACTGCATTACGTTCATTTAGTAGGATTTTTTTCCTCCTTAAAATCCCATTTGACATACATCTTTGTTTGCCAGTTTTTGCACATTGCTGTGGTATTACTTAAGTAAATATGTGCAGAAGCTTGCTGAAGATTTTGCTTTTTTAACATTTATGTTTTGACAATGTGTGTGGACAGATTTTTAAGAAATCAGTAGACTTTCATGTACGTTTTATTTTTGTTATGATCCAAATACAGTGTCTTACCAGATCTATTCTCTTTCATGTTTGTTAGGTATTCCTAACCACGGACAAACCAGACAAATGGTAAGAGAATGTTTCATTAAGCCAAAACAAAATGCTGAACAAAAGGAAGTAGCTTTAAAGAGAACCTGTCACCATTTAGATTAATTTCAATCTGGCATACAAGGCAACCAACTTATTACCCGTTTGCCTACCAGAATGTTAATGATAAAGTTCCCCTTGTTTGCAGCCTTTTTATTGGTTTTTTTGTACTTGTCCAAATCACAACATACTACTCCCTTCGCTGTAACTGCTACACTTGACATTGCATTGAAAGGCAGCAGGTACTTGAACTGAAGTATACGATATTGTGAGCAATGATAACTTCAGGCCAACTTGTTTACACCTGTGACAGGCAGTCATAAGCTACCTTTGGGGCCAATGCCAATAAGACCTGTTAGCTCACTGACTGAGCATAAAAGGCATATTGTCAGTTGCATTCCCAATGATGTAATCTGAGGACAGTGCACGAGTCTGTATGGAAAAACATGCACACTTTGACAGCTTCATATGGAGTATTTGACTGCTACTGATAGACTGTTATGCTGTGCATACTCCCAGCTGTAACTTGCCTATAGATACTGTGAAATTTCTGTAAACAAGTTAGGGGGAGGGAGAGAAGCAGGTGCCTTCCAATGTCAGTGTACCTGATTCACCCTAATTTGCTTATTGGCAGAAATGCAGCAGAGAAAACTGAGATGCTCTAAAGGAAAGAATATGTCTTATGCAACGAGTATTCTGTAATAAAAATTAAAAGTAATGCACATTTAGGAGATGACTGGTTCTCTTTAAAATATAAACTTTTACAAAAGAATTGTTGCTTAGCTATGTAATACATTTTACCATTTCTCCAAAATAAACGTACCTTCTCAAAATAAGCTTACATTAGAAGAAAAAAGATTCAGCAAAGAAAATTCAATACTTGATGTTATTTAATCACTTGGAAAGTAGTTCACCGCTTGTTGTATTACTGTGTACAAAGAAGTTCACCATTTGCATATATTAAAAGAAGTTTGAAATGAGACCGTAAATATAAGCATTTGCTTTGTTTAACCTGTAATAGCACCCTTTTTGGAATGTTAATTTGTATGCTTTGTGGTGGGTCTCTTTTTTTTTATCCTAAGGTGCTTTCTTAAAATTGTTTGAGGTTAAAAAAAAAGATTAATTGTTGTAGCTGTCACAGAAAAAAAAGGATAGGGTTACCATATACTGACAGATCTCTGAGAACGAAGGGGCGCTGATTAATTTGCCTACATGTACTATGGGGAATATAACCATAATACTAGAATAACACTATTGGAAAGTGATTTATCACAGGCTCACTGAAAGATAAAGTACATGCAATTAAGCAGTTGTTTCACTTTTTAATAAGTGATATGAATGACTGGGATTTGACATTTTAAAATTTATGGAAACACGCACTGATTCTCAATGTGCTTCTAATGAACAGAAGAGTTGCTTATTCCTTCAAAGCCAGTTAGGGCAATGATGCTTGAATCTTTTGCATTACATATTTTTATTGACTCATGTTTTGGCTCCCTAAGGGGGGCATTTAAATTAGTTGTATTTACCACTGCGTGACTGAGGGTAAAACAAATGTTAACACCCAAACACAATTTTGCAACTTTGAAGTGCGTTAGTAGAACTGTACATATCACCGCAACTACTTTTTGTATCCAGGTGGTAAATGGTAATGAATATCTCCTGTTTTTTTAATATCAAAGGAAATTTGCTGTTTATTTCTTACAATTATTATAAGTTACCACAAAAGAGAAGCCTAAATTAAATTCTCCTGACTTATGCAATGATCATTTGTACCCGTAGTAGGGCCCAGAAACAATAGCGCACGTTTTGCTTTTTTTTTTTATCCTACCTCAAACACACTGACAGATACTTATTTAACAAATGCTTTAAAAAAAAAAAAAAATCTGATCCAAAATATACTGAACATGACTTTTCTGACCCTGACCTTAACCTTTGACCTTTACTTTGACACTAATGCCCTGTACACACGGTCGGATTTTCCGATGGAAAATGTGTGATAGGACCTTATTGTCGAAAATTTCGACCGTGTGTGGGCTCCATCACACATTTTCCATCGGAATTTCCGACACACAAAGTTTGAGAGCTTGCTATAAAATTTTCCGACAACAAAATCCGTTGTCGGAAATTCAGATCGTATGTACACAAATCTGATGCACAAAGCGCCACGCATGCTCAGAATAAATTAAGAGACGAAAGCTATTGGCTACTGTCCCGTTTATAGTCCCGACGTACGTGTTTTACATCACCGTGTTTAGAAGGATCAGATTTTCCGACAACTTTGTGTGACCGTGTGTATGCAAGACAAGTTTGAGCCAACATCCGTCGGAAAAAATCCATGGATTTTGTTGTCGGAATGTCCGATCAATGTCCGACACTGACCTAGCTCAAACTTTGATCTAGCTATTTTTTTTCCTTTATTCTTTATATTTTTATATGCACTCTTGTTTGTTTACAACTTTCTCCCCTGCAAGGAGAGAAAGATACAAATTATCTTTTTCTCCAATCAGAGGAACTTTCACCAGGGCAAATCGGAAATGTGAATCTCACCTATGAAGATGTAGACAAATACAAATCTCTATCAAAATTTAAAAAAAAAATGTTTTACATACACTTTAAGTTCATTATTTTAATTTTTATTAATTGTGTATTTTATATTTCCTTGCATTTAATATATTGGCTGTTATTTACAACTATTTTTGCTAACGCGTGGCTGAAGTTCAAGCATGTTACCTATCTGCACATTAAATGGTCACAGCAGCATTTTAAACCTGTGTCTTCACAGACATATCTAACACATTTTACAATTTCTTACAATTATGGGTATGTTCAGCCATCCGTTCTTTAAATACTAAAACATGTGCAGAACATCTCTGCAGTGCATGCACATTTCTCTGTTTTGTCTCTTTTAAAAGCTTCAAGCCTAAAAAAGAAATGTTGATATGCCAGAAATCAGGTGTGCTCCTAACTTTCCTTTTGAGCTGACAACACAATGGGGTTGATTTACTAAAACTGGAGAGTGCACAACCTGGTGCAGCTGTGCATGGTAGCCAATTAGCCTCTAACTTCAGCTTGTTCAGTTAGGCTTTGGAAAATAAATCTGAAAGCTGATTGGTTTCTATGCAGAGCTGCACCAGATTTTGCACTCTCCGGTTTTAGTAAATCAATCCCAATAATGCTGAAATAATAGGGGCGTTGAGAATGTTCACACAATAAATAGTGTGACGCTTCACTTCAGTTATCCAATCAAGGAAAATGGAAATCCTAGTTTATTTAATTTAATTGGATAATTTAAATTAATATTTACATAATGTATGTGAAGGTTCTTAACTCCTTTAGTAAGTAATCCTGAATGCCTAGGTTGCACTGACATTTTGAGTAGTGTTGTCAGCCCTGCCCCGTCCAGTTCTACTCTTCTGGTTTGACTACACATTACCTAGACTAGAACCCCTGCTATTTTTTTTTATTGACGTTTGTGTCCCTGTTACAGATTTTTCCTTACATCCTGCCTTGTGAAACTGTTACTTTGGTTGAAAAAAAGGCACAAGTCCATATAGAGTTCAACCGGTAGAAAAAAATAAACAGAAACCTTCATATTCAGAATCCTTCAATTGATCCAAAAAAACGAATTGACTGTAATTGGATATTCCCTGCATCAACAATCTCTGGTGTTATTACCTATACATGTTAATATCCAGTTATATTTTCTGCATTTAGCAAAGCATCCAGCGCTATAAAAAAACATGAGATTATGAACAGTGCCAACAGCTCAGCTCGCTACCTTTTGCCTTTGTGTATTAGCATAGTAGCTCGCAGGACCATCTATATTCTAAGCTATTACATATGTACATTACCATGATCTGTCAGTGGAATTAGGATAAGGATGGTAGCATGTTCCAGAGATACAATGCAAATTTGGGAGCAGATGAGGGCAGTTTGCACTGTTGCACACCAATAGCCGAAGGGTTATCATCATTTCTGTGTATAACAATCGTAAAAACATGTTATGTTATGTTGAGCATGTGGAAATGTGTGTCACGTAAAATTAATTTGTAACTAGTCAAAGCATCTAGATACAAATACTGTAACAATACCATAGACTACTGAGAATTTTTCTTATTGTTTTTTATCTTTGCATAATGTTTTGTGTTTTGTTTTTGTTTTGTTTTTTTAAATCCCATTCTGGGATGTTTGGCAAGATAAAAAATCAAAGATGTAGTGTGAACTTTTGTAATTAATAACTGCTCAAGTTTCAGTTTACCTAATGGTGTGGTGATAGGTTATTGAATCCTGGACAATCCTGGACTAAATTTGCACTGAACAATTTAGCAGTACCAGTGTGTGTTCAGTAACTTGACTATATTTGATACATTTGGTAGACTGTTTTCATCATTTTCCTTTATATGTTATATTTTAAATATTATAGGCTGACAAATGTACACAAAAAAATGTATTATAATACATGATAATACATATAATATACACATATGTAATACATATGTAATACATATACAGCTAATTTTTAAATGTTTTGGGTTTTTAATACTACTATTGTATCTTACAATACATTATTGCCCCGTACACACGGTCGGACTTTGTTCGGACATTCCGACAACAAAATCCTAGGATTTCTTCCAAAGGATGTTGGCTCAAACTTGTCTTGCATACACACGGTCACACAAAGTTGTCGGAAAATCCGATCGTTCTGAACGCGGTGACGTAAAACACGTACGTTGGGGCTATAAACGGGGCAGTGGCCAATAGCTTTCATCTCTTTATTTATTCTGAGCATGCGTGGCGCTTTGTGCGTCGGATTTGTGTACACACGATCGGAATTTCTGACAACGGATTTTGTTGTCGGAAAATTTTATAGTCTGCTCTCAAACTTTGTGTGTCGGAAAATCCGATGGAAAATGTGTGATGGAGCCCACACACGGTCAGAATTTCCGACAACAAGGCCCTATCACACATTTTCCGTCAGAAAATCCGACCGTGTGTACGGGGCATATTAATCAGAGGCATGCTGCCATCTGCAGGCTTATTTTTTGTGAATCAGCCTCCAGCTTGCATGTAATCACAATTGCCGTAGAATATGAATTATGAGCCTGAGGCACCCCCCCCCTGTTCACACAGCACACAGAAACAGAACTGAGGCTGTCAATCATCTAGAGATCCCTCCCCTGTCACCATTTTTCTCTTGGTGTCAGGAAAACTTGTCAGAAGTAGCTCATGCAGACAGCAGAGGAAATTGAAAGCGGACAGAAATGACACTTAGTGCTCTGGGTTGAGACAAATACACACTACAGAGGGATATGCTTTGTCCATATTTCATGCCTGAGGTTTACAGGCACTCTAGTTGTTCAGTAACTTTACATGCTACAGAGCTGTAAATGTGCAACAACCTTAAAGTCCAGCAGGGGATAAAAGAGCTTCAGCTTTGATACATTACACTTTTATGCAATTTTTTTCAGTAAAACATTACATCAACGTGCAGTAAGTATAGACAATCCATTGCATATGCATCCATGCATGCATATGTATGATAATATGCATGCATCATACATGCTAGGGGGAGTACAACTGGGGGAATCTGTGGTGTAGAAGGGTCTGGGGGTTTTGGTAGATCATAAGCTCAATAATAGCATGCAATGCCAAGCTGCGGTTTCTAAAGCGAGCAAAGTCCTTTCTTGTATTAAGAGAGGTATGGACTCCAGAGAGAGAGATATCATTTTGCCCCTGTTCAAATCATTAGTAAGACCTTACCTGGAATATGCAGTTCAGTTTTGGGCACCAGTTCTCAAAAAGCATATCGGGGAACTGGAGAAAGTGCAGAGAAGGGCAACCAAACTGATAAGAGGCATGGAGGAGCTCAGCTATGAGGAAAGATTAGAGAAACTGAATTTATTCACTCTTGAGAAGAGGGGGGATATGATCAACATGTTCAAATATATAAGGGGTCCATATAGTGAACTTGGTGTTGAGTTATTCTCTTTACGGTCAACCCAAAGGACACATCTAGAGGAAAAGAGATTTCATCTCCAAATACGGAAAGGTTTCTTCACAGTAAGAGCTGTGAAAATGTGGAATAGACTCCCACCAGAGGTGGTTCTGGCCAGCTCAGTAGATTGCTTTAAGAAAGGCCTGGATACTTTCCTAAATGTACATAATGTAACTGGGTACTAACATTTATAGGTAAAGTTGATCCAGGGAAAATCAGATTGCCTCTTGGGGGATCAGGAAGGATTTTTTTCCCCTGCTGTAGCAAATTGGAGCATGCTCTGCTGGGGTTTTATGCCTTCCTCTGGATCAACTGTATAAAATTGGGTATATTGGATTGTACAATATTTTTATTTTATTTATTATTTGTTTTTAAGGTTGAACTGGATGGACTTGTGTCTTTTTTCAACCTGACTAACTATGTAACTATGTGTTCTGGTTTGATTGCAGTTAAATATATTTTGTTGATTGCTATGGATTACTGCATTTTTTTCAGTAAAACATTGCACCAACATGCAGTAAATATAGAGAATCCATTGTGTTCTGGTTTATTTTGTTTGATTGCTATGGATTACTTTGGCTTGACCAATTTTTTTGTTTAAAGCGGAATTCCAGTCATTTTTGTGCTTTATTAAGAGAGTAGAACTTACAATCGGATCGCCTATGCCTGAAGATAGAAAACCTTTTGTGTGCAGCAGCCCCCCGCCCCCCTTTGATACCTACCTGAACCCCATATTGATCAAGCGATGTGCACAAGAGCAGCAGCTCTCCCAGGTCTCTTCCATCTTATTGGCTGTGACAATTACTGTCAATCACAGCCAGTGAGCCAATGAGGAGAGTGTGGGGGCAGGGCTGAGCCACACTCTGTGAATAGACACACAGAACAGCGGCTTGGGAGTGAGCCTGCTCTGGTGCCCCCCATAGCAAGCTGCTTGCTATGGGGGCCCTCAGCAGGAGGGAGGGGCCAGGACATCGGTGGGGAACCAGAGAAGAGGGCTGCTCTGTGCAAAACACTGTACAGAGCAGGTAAGAATTACATGTTTTTTTTATTTAAAAAAATATATGCCTTTAATATCACTTTAATATCACTTTACCTTAAAAACATTGACCTTGCCATGTTCCAGAAATGTAGCTTGAGAGGGGGTTAAGCCAGCTTTACTTCATCAGTTTCATTGTCACGCTTCTGAATCACTTGTTCACTTTATTTTTAGGACATCGATTTCCAATGCATTAGAGGTGAAGTGATAAAAAAAAAAAAAAAAAAAGATGTTTAAAGTGAAACTTTATGAAATGTAATCCCGAAGACACATACTATGCTTGTTCTGCATTTAAAGTTACTTGTCTGTCTGTCTGCCCCTATACACTGAGCTGCACACGTGCAGTTCATTGTACAGTTTCAGCAATCCCATGGTAAATGAACTTTCATGCATGTATGGGAGTGATGTCATCTTTGCCCAACCAATAAAAGCAGCTGGCCAAAGATGTCAGCAGCTGGCTGGGAGTTCAGGGATGCTGCAACGCTTGGGTGGAGGTAAGTTTACCACCTCTTTAACATTTCAAGAGTATTACAATAATATTGCTCACATAGTTTTGACCATAGATTTAAAACATAGTTACTAATCACAAGGAAAGTAAAGGAAGACACTTCTATATCAGACTACCAATGGTCTCAAGAAATAGTCATCTGATTACACTCACCCCCCCCCCCCCAACATGCATACACACACACACACACAACCCTGAATCACAAAGCATCCTGTTTTCTTTTGTTTAGTTTAGTGCGTCTGTTTGTGTCTTCACCCTCTCAGCCGCACCAGCCATTCTTAGGGATCTGTGAATGGGAAGACTTACAAGTTCCATCTGCCACTGCGGCAGAGGGACTCGCAGATCGCATGAGCACAAGTGCGGTGACATCAACAAACTTATGTTTGTTTACTTCCTCCAACCCCATAGCATAAGGTCTGTATCAACCTGGGGGTAAATAGTGCAAGAACCTGTGCATGTCACTTGCAAGGCACTGGATGCAGTTGCAATGCTCTTTGGGCTTCAAATGCACATTTTTTTTATTTCATAAATGTAAGTGCATTTTTTTTTTTTTTTTGAAAAGGTGGACTATGTCATTATGGACCAGATTTAGGGTTTCTTCTCCGTAGGCCAACTGTCTTCTGCCACCCAACTCCTATCCAAGCTGACTGTCTACCTTTTTGTATCACGCTTGTAAGATCTGACATCATACCTACACAAGGCATGACAAGTATGGGAGCAGAGGGATATTTCACTTATTCCATGTCAGTACACTTGGAATTATTGGTTGAAAAAATAATGAAGGTTGCAATTTGATTCTAGGTGTGTAGGCTCAGAGTGGATAGACTGTAAGTGCGCAGTACATTATTGTACCAATAGAAACATGTAAACTACACAGATGAGAACTGTGAAGATCTGGCCAGGTGCATTAGCATATAGGGTTCCTTACTGTACACAGGAATGTGATACAGTCAATACCACACCTGGCAGTCCTGTCTCCCTAGACCACAGTGTACGTGAGCTATGCAAAATGCCAAAAATGTTTTCTTAGCAAATCTTTGCATACTATCCTGCATGTGTTTGTTTAATAATTGCTAATCTTGACAGAGTGAATCCTAATATGGCCACAGTAGCGTAATATTAAAAATGTAAGAACTAAGAGATGAAGAGTTTAGGTCATAAACCCACATGTATAGTCTAGTCATTTTACAAATGAGTGTCACAGAATCCATATTTTGTGGATTGAGAGAAAGAGGGCATAGTATAAGGAAACTAGTTTGCATTTTTACATTTCACTAGTCATTGTGATTTTGGTCTTATGTTGCCATTTATTGTAATCTTCTCCTGAATTACAGTATAGGGTCAGCAGAATGCAAAAACAAATGTCACAGTCACAAAAAAGTTAGTAAAGAATGAGAAAACACAATATCATCCAAAAAAACAGTAGTGAAGTATCAGGTAATATAACTACAGACTTCAGCTGATGGCCAGGTCAGGAATGCCAGGCTATCAAATTATTTTTCATACAAAACATAATTATACAAACATACACATACTGTATTGTGCATGTTTGTGCCTATAGAAGAATGAGGGAAATAATTCTTTGGACTCCCCCAGTGCTTGTTTACATCAATAAAAACTGGTGTACTTGTGGAATATTTAACCTAGTCAAATAATTCTCCCCACAAGATTAGCCAGGGAATATCTGTTGGGTCAGGAAAGGCTTGTCTGAAGGTCAGATATGGAGGCTGTTGAAAGTTTTCTTTCTGTGTTTTACACTCTTGGGCCCCTTTCACACTGGGGCGGGGGCGGCGGTAAAGCGCCGCTATTATTACGGCGCTTTACCGTCGGTATGCGGCCGCTAGCAGGGCGGTTTAACCCCCCCGCTAGCGGCCGAGAAAGGGTTAAAAACCACCGTAAAGCGCCTCTGCAGAGGCGCTTTGCTGACGGTATAGCCGCGCCGTCGCATTGACTTCCTTCACCGCCCTGAAGATGCTGCTAGCAGGACTTTTTTTTACCGTTCTGCCAGCGCACCGCTCCAGTGTGAAAGCCCTCAGGGCTTTCACACTGGAATCAAAGCAGCGGAACTTTCGGGTCGGTTTGCAGGCGCTATTATTAGCGCAATAGCGCCTGCAAATCGCCTCAGTGTGAAAGGTCCCTTATGGGTTTCACTTCTTATAGGCCTCATTTACACTTTATGTCTCGTTGCTCAGCATATTTAAACTGCAGAAAATCTGCCTTTATATCAGCAACAATGCTAATCCCGATAACTCACATGACCTACCTTATAATAACACCCAGTTATGTAAAACTATGTATACAAAAAGAGGTTGAGGGTAACATTTATCTCAAACAAAGTAATGATAAATAGTAGTCACTTCACTGGGTTGCATATATTAATTGCCGTGGGAAAGGAAGACACAACCAAGGAAAAAGGGGGAATTTAACCACTTGAGCTCCGGAAAGCAATTTTTTGCGATACAGCACTGTGTTACTTTAACTGACAATTGCAAGGTTGTGTGACACTTTACCCAAATAAAAGTTTTGTTCTTTTGTTTTCCCACAAATAGAGCTTTCTTTTGGTGGTATTTGATCACCTCCGCAGTGTTTAATTTTTGCACTATAAACAAAAGAAGAACGGCAATTTTGAAAAAAAAAAACCCAATAAAAAATGTAAAAAATCTAATTTCTTCATAAGTTTAGTCCAATATGTATTCCTCTACATATTTTTGCTAAAAAAAATTACCAATAAGTATATATAGATTGGTTTGCGCAAAAGTTATAGCTTCTACAAACTATGGAATATTTTTATTTATTTATTTTAAATTTTTACTAGTAATTGCGGCGATCAGCAACTTAGAGGGACTGCAATATTGGGGTGGACAAATCTGACACCTAACTAACACTTTTGACACTTTTTGGAGACCAGTAATACCGTGATCAGTGTTAAAATATATGCACTGACACTGTACTAATGACACTGGCAGGGAAGGGGTTAATATCAGGGACGATCAAAGGGATAAATGTATATCTAGGTTGTGCTTACTAACTGTGGGGGAGGTGCTTTGATTAGGGGAAGGCAGCGTTCCATGCTCCTGCTTAGCAGAAACACAGGACCAAAGCCTTCCCAGCTGACAGAATGACAATCTGCTTTGTTTACACAGGCAGACTGCCGTTTTGCATGTGTCCTGAACGATCAGTGGGTCCCGGCGGACATCGAATCCGCCGGACCCGCTGATTGGCTCCTGCTGTTTCCAATCACAGCGGGAGCGGGTTGCTGGCGGCGCGCATGCACTCCAAACCCGGACGTGTCAGATCACGTACTAAGTACGTGATCTGGCACAGAGCGGCCGCCCTGCCGCAGTAAGTGTACTTCTTGGGTCGACCATGGCGAGGCCTGTTCTGGGTGGAACCTGTCCTGTTAAACAACTGTATGTTCTTGGCCACCGTGCTGCAGCTCAGTTTCAGGGTCTTGGCAATCTTCCTATAGCCTAGGCTTTTTTTCAGATCCTCGGAGAGTTCTTTGCCATGAGGTGCCATTTTGAACTTCCAGTAACCACTGTGAGAGAGTAATGTCCGGTACACACGATCCGATTATCGAACTAATGATCGTCCGCTTTTTTTTTTGCATGCTAATCTCACGTCGAATCTGATGAGTTTACTAAAGTCACGAAAATTCCCGTACGACAGCATAAAAATTCGGAAGTGATGTCATGTGTTGTAATGCATTTGTATTGCATTTTGTAATGATAGGTGTACTGATTTAACGAAAATCGTACGATCTGGCATCGTATGAAAAAAATTTCCGTGCATGTCCGATAGAATAATATCGGATGAACTGTCCTGAACGGCTCTCAAAAGCTCTGTACTAACGTTCTGATTATCGTATGATCGATTCGAATGTGGCATTTTTCGTACGATTTTCGGATCGTGTGTACGGGGCTTGAGAGTGATAACACCAAATTTAACACACCTGCTCCCCATTCACACCTGAGACCTTGTAACACTAACAAGTCACATGACACCAGGGAGGGAAAATGGCTAGTTGGGCCATTTCCACTTAGGGGTGTACATACGTTTGTTGCCAGCTGTTTAGACATTAATGGCTGTGTGTTCAGTTATTTTGAGTGAACAGCAAATTTACAGTGTTATACAATCTGTACACTCACTACTTTACATTGTAGCAAAGTGTCATTTCTTCAGTGCTGTCACATGAAAAGATATAATAAAATATTTACAAAAATGTGAGGGGTGTACTCACTTTTGTGAGATACTGTATTATATTACAACTTACCAGTCCTTAGGTTTGGTGGCTGCATTAATTTCTTTTTTCATGCTAAGAACATTTTCAGCAACTAAAATACAAAATACCTGTTGATCCTGTGAGAAATGCTGTGTCCTTGTACCTGAAATCACAGTGGTATCTTTCTTCTACGCTGTCTTCTGTACACTGCAAATTCCCCTGCCCCCATGCAATGAATATGAACAAAAGGAGGATGCGTTTATTTGAAGCAGAAAAGCAGCCTAGGATTACAATGCTGCAACTCCATAGATACAATGGAGTGAGGAAGGGAAGCCAGGTTAGAACAGGAATTTATTTGCAGTGTTACCAGGTAAATATAATGAGTAAAGAGCCTGAACAATAGATAACAAATGAAGCCACCAAATCTGCATTGGTAAGCTTCAGTATATTACATTTTCATTTTTGGGTTTAGATACATGTTAAAATCTATTTGGTTCAATGAGGATGACAAAAATGTATGGCATGCTTTGATTTCTGAGATGTTACTCTACACATATATCCATGGTAACTAGCAGCATTAATTATAGTAGTTGCTGAATATTGTAACATATTTTAGGAAAAAACTTGGATTCTGAAGAAAACTAGAAGTAGTTCTGAATATTGGCTTGAAGACATTATCTACTAGGCCTGAAAGTGTCCCATAAATACTTATTATGATGAATCCACTAGTAACTGTATACATTCCAGAACCAAAAGTACTTGAAAGATAGGGAGCTGTTGGCGGGCCCTTGGCGTCTTCACTTATAACACAGGAGTGCTGGTCCTGCATTGTACATGATGAAGTCAGAGCTGTGATCACCAGAGTGTTAAAGAGAAAAGGCTTTGAGGGACTGGTCCAATGAAAGGATAAAGCTACAGGAACAAGGGATAAGGTCATTAAAAGTGCTTTGTACTGGTACCTTTGGCAAAAACTAGCTTTTAACACTAGCAGCGGTGAGGTCGGAGAGGGAGGAACTGCAAAGGTATATTTTTCATGTTTCAAGATGATTGTTGAAAGTGAGGTCACCTTGATCAGTCAATAGTTGTCAGCTATGCCTCTGAGACTTATGTAGGCATACTTCTGCACTTCTAGTAATGTTGTAACAAATACAAAAAAGGCATACAAGTAGGACATCATTTTGCACAAGACTACTTTATAGAGGACATGAATGTCTTGTTTCTAAAGAGGAATTTTAAAACCAGAGAGAACATTTTTCTTAAATCTGAGTTCCAGGAAAAGAAAAATGTATATCAGGTCTGCAAAATGATTTATCAATTTGTCCAACTTTTGTGATTCATATACATCCACCAATAGCACAGCCAGGAGTGTTAAAATGCAATTGTATTTCGACTCACAGCTTGCTACCTGAACAATGAAGGAGCCACACCAAATACTGTATATCTTCCACTCTGCTCCAGACCCCTGTCAGTATATTCCCTGTCAGCACTCGTGTGTTCAGTAGAGCCTGGTTAGCTCCCAGTGCTATCCCTCTTTTCCCAGAATGCGTGCCGCTCTGCAAAGTGACTGGACACTGATATCCGGACAGATTTACTTTATTCTAGTTGTATGTAAAAAATACATTTAATTATTAATAAAGAAGCACACAATTAAGTATTTTATTTTAATAACTGCCAAAAGTTTAACTTTATATCGCTATTGTATACTTTTATAACCATTCTCACCTCTGTGGCCCTACCCTCTATTAAAAAAAAATCACATCGCCGCCCATCCCATTCATAAAAATCAGGCCTCTGTAAGGCTCGGTTCACACCAAAACCGGTCGCGCATCTCACAGCAACGATGTCCGTCCCTGTTCTCCGTTTCAGAGACGAATCAGGGCAGAATCTTTGCCTGAATTCGGTCCTGAAACGGAGGCAAAGACGCACAGTGTGCAGTGCGCTCCGCAGCCGCCCCGGAGACATGTGAACTGGCTCCATAGAGAGACGGTCATATTCTCCTGCTATGCGAATTGGATGCGGGGGAAACCGCATCCAATTCGCATAGGTGTGAACCCAGCTGTACTGGGGAAGAGCCGTCCATGTGACTTTTACAGGTCACATGACTGAGCTTTCCTCCTGTGTGTGTGTGTGGTTTTTTTTAAGGAACTTCAGATATGTTGCATTCTCCTGGCTTCAAAGTCTGCCTGGCTGGCTGACAGACCACATTTGTTAAGTGTAAGGGAATAGTATGTTTGTGTGTATGAAAGTAACTTTATTTGTTGAAGCATTGATGGTTTGTAGGTAATGTTATAAAGTACTGAAGATGTAGCATTTAGGTTTTTATAATTGTGTTTTATTTTTATCTACAAGGGACCAAACCGAAACTTACTGCTCAATGGGAAATCCTACCCAGCAAAGGTCAGATTAATCCGAGGAGGCTGCTTGCCTCCAGTCAAGAGGAGGCAGATGAACTGGATTGATGCTCCCGATGATGTTTTTTATATGGCAACAGAGGAAACAAGGCAAGTCCCGACAGCATTATATAATATAAAATAGTCCTGATGATCTGTGTATTCTCCTGGCTTCTCTTGTCCGTTTACCACATTGCAATGGTGTGTGTGCATATTGAAGGGCCAATTATATTCAAGTAACATTTTGTGTTGTGTTATTTGTGCTTTGACGAATAGTAAATACATTCACCGGCCACTTTATTAGGTACACCATGCTAGTATTGGGTTGGACACCCTTTTGCCTTCAGAACTGCCTTGCTCAGAGATTTTGGTCCATGTTGACATTATAGCATCACACAGTTGCTGAAGATTTGTCGGCTGCACATCCATGATGCGAATCTCTCATTCCACCGCATTCCAAAGGTGCTCTATTGCATTGAGATCTGGTGAATGTGGAGGCCTTCGGAGTACATTTGAACTCATTGTCATGTTAAAAAAAAAAGTTTGAGGTGATTTGAGCAATCTTCTATTGTCCAATTTTGGTGAGCCTCTGTGAATTGTAGCCTCAGTTTCCTGCTCTCAGCTGACAGGAGTGGCACCCGGTGTGGTCTTCTGCTGCTGTAGCCCATCTGCTTTAAGGTCCGATGTGTTGTGCATTCAGAGATGGTATTCTGCATACCTTGGTTGTAACAAGTGGTTATTTGAGTTACTGTTGCTTTTCTATCATATTGAACCAGTCTGCCTATTCTCTGACCTCTGATATCAACAAGGCATTTTCATCCTAACAACTGCCGTTCACTGGATATTTTGTCTTTTTTGGACCATTCTCTGTACACCCTAGAGCTGGTTGCGTGTGAAAATCCCAGTAGATTAGCAGTTTATAAAAAAAATACTTAGACCAGCCCTTCTGGCACCAACAGACATGCTACGTTCAAAGTCACTTTAATCCTGTTTCTTCCTCATTCTGATGCTCAGGTTTGAACTTCAGCAAGTCATCTTCATCACATCTAGATGCCTTAATACATTGAGTTGCAGCCATGTGATTGGCTGTTTATAATAATAAGCATGTCATGTCTACACTGGTGTTTCTCACTAACAAAGACTACCAGTAGAGAAACCCTGGGCCAGGAGTCACTGCAGAGTAGGCCAACTCAGACTTCTATTTCTTGAACATGGATTTCCCAGATTATTATGAAACCATACTACCGGTATTATTAAATCTCTATTGCTGGAATAGTGTAGGAAGCCTTTTCTTTTAAAATGAAACTAAACTCCCTTTTTAAATATAGGCACTACATTGGCCTTACTGGCACATTATTATCACCATCCCAGCCCTTACAGTCATTTTTTATCTGTGCAAGGAGCTGAGTTTCCATATCCTCATCAACACTGACTGGTCTGTAACAAAGTCCAATAATTAACTTCCCAAGCACACCCATATGCTTCAAGCACCTTCACACTCTGTCATCAAGGTCCTTTTTTACACTTGCTTTGAGATCACTTCTTACATAGGGGTTGATTTACTAAAACTATAAAGTGAAGAATCTGGTGCAGCTCTGCATAGAAAACCTATCCACTTCCAGTTTTTGTGAAAGCTTAACTTCCCTGGCGGTTTTCCCGAGTGTGGCTCGGGGTTAAAATTCAGGACCATTAGCGGTAACCCCGAGCCACACTCGGGATTACATCGCAGGATCCTGGTGCCTCCTTACTTACCTTGTCCCCGGGATCCTGCGATGTCCCCCGCAGTGTCCGCGGGCTGTGTCCTGTTCCGAAGCCTCTCTGTGCCAGGCTCCGTTCCCTGCGAGCGTCGCGACGCACGGGGGCGGAGCCTGGCGGCAAATTTAAAGAAATGTAAAAAGCATAACACATACAGTACTGTAATCTTACAGATTACAGTACTGTATGAAATCATTTCACATCCCATTTGTCCCCAGTGCTCTGGCCCATGCCCTGCATGCAGTTTTATATTACATATACTGTTCTTTCTGCCTGGAAACTGGAGATTGTCCATAGCAACCAAAAAGTGTCCCTTTACGTCAAAAATGGCTTTAGACCAGCTAGAAAACAGCGATAGTAAATTAGAACACTTGCAGAATTGAGCGATAGTGAATCGTGTGGAAATTTATTTTATTACTATTTATTTTTATTTTTTTTAATTATTATTTTTTTTTTTATTATATTATAATTTATGTTTTTGTGTTTCAAACTTTATCATACCCGGGATATCTACTAGACTCTTGTTTGGACAGATTTAAGTGTGTTATTGTTAAGAATTACAGACCTACAATATAAAACGCCAAATTTCCATGCAAAATAATTGTACCGCTTTCAGCACCTAAAATCAGAAAGAATCATACCGCCAGGGAGGTTAATTGAACAAGCTGAAGTTAGAAGCTGATTGGTTACCATGCACAGCTGCACCAGATGCACTCTCCAGTTTTAGTAAATTAACCCCATAAAGACAGACAATGCCACCTTTTCGTAATGTAACCTCAAAAGTAAAGACCACTAAAGTGAAAGTGAAATCTTTGGCACTGGGCTTTACCACTTCATTGTGTTACATTAAAACATTTCTTTCTTTAGAACAATATACTTTTATTCAGATTTTACAACATAGAAATAGCAATTGGGATACAGCAACAGGCAAAGTCAAAACCTTATGGACAGACGCCAGCAACGCAATGCAGTAAAGTGAGTCCATTAGGTATAGCAATCAATATCTTGGACCTATAGTTAAGTGTGTAGTGAGTAAGTTACAGGTAATAATATCATGCTATGGTCCAGAGTTGTGTAGCTTTAAAGCAGGAATATTGGCATAAGCATGTGCTATCGAGAGAAAGGCACGAGGGAACAGCAGGAAAGAAAAAATAGAAAGATAGACATGTAACACTAACATCCTGCATTAGGTTATTGATCAGGGGACAGATGGACCAGTAGTTTGAGAGAAATACAGACAGGAGAATGGTCATGATGCTCCCATTAAATGAAATAGCTGTTAAACTTGGGGGGGACCCAGGGTTACCCAAGAAAGGGGTCAGTGATTCCACATAGGAGGACAGTGTAAGAGTGGTGTTTAGCATGTCCCAGGTTTTAAGAAGTGAGGATATTGGTGTCAAGAGAGTATGTTTACTGTGACCTATGTTGTGGGTTTACCCACATTAGGGAGGTACGTGGCATATCCATGGAGGATTGTTATAGGGGATCCATAATTTTTACTGAAAAAAAGAAAAACAGTCAACAGTATGTCTCAGATTGCAACCCTGTACTGTTGTAGTATTCCATATAAGGTAGAAGAAGGGTACAGATGCGCCTCTAAGTGCAGACTGAAGTGCAAACACATTTATTGAACACGAAGTAGGAGTGCAAATCACATTTTTTTGGATAAAACAGGCATGTATGTATAGTCCACTGTTCGTGGGACAGTGCAGAGAAGAATCTCATATACCTATCAACGTTCTGGAGCTTTGTGTGATTTTTCTGTCTCTGCAAGTATATAGCCCATGCAGAATTCCAAGTTGCCATCTTTTGTATGCTCACATTTCAGGTGTGGACAATTGGCAGACAAACTGCCTCAGTCAGCAGTGCCTGAATCCAAAGTAATGGTCCCTACACCCGGAAGTGTTTCAAGACCTGTGTCAAAGGTGAATGCCAGATGTGGACTACATGACCTCTAGAATCCGCAACAAACTGGACAGGTTTGTCTCCATATGCAGTGATCCTCTAGCACAGTGGTTCTCAACTCATGTCCTCAGGACCCACTAACAAGCCAGATTTTAAGTATTACCTTGAAGAGATGCAGACTAGAATACTGAAATCACTGAGCAGCAAATTACATCACCTGTGATGTATTTCAGTTATCTTGCAAACCTGGCCTGTTAGTGGGTCCTGAGGACAGGAGTTGAGAACCACTATTCTAGCAGAAGCAGAGGATGCTGTGCACAGCCTGATATAAGCCTTTCCTCCTCTGAGACTGCTTCCCTGTCTACTCCCACAGATTGATTCCTTTGATCCTCATAGCTCTGAACTGATCCAGGTGGATATGCTTCTTTAACCTGACTTTTGGCAGACACCACATGGGCTTTTCCAGATTGACCGGACCTTCTATTTCAAAGATTGGTCTACCACCCTGTTTCACAGTTGCTGGCTTTAATGGCATGGCTGTTAAACCCGAGGTGTTGAGAGCCGGAGTCCCTCTGCGTCAGTAATTTCTATGTTGTTAAAACCTAGGAAATCTACTATTAGAGGACAAATCTTGACCCTTTCGATCTTATTCCAAAGACTGCTAGCCTCCCATTCATTGGTTTAAAAATTTGTACAGGGTGCCCCTCTTGTGACCAATCAGAACCCAGTAGTCACAACCACCTGACTACTGGAATCTGAATTTTGTTTTTTGGCACTTCAGAAAACACCTTTTGAACCTCTCAGGGATATTCCCCCTTCCGCTATCATTCACAAGGTTGCGTTCCTTGTTGCCATTACCTCTGCGAGGTGTGTGTCTGAGTTGGTAGCATTGTCCTGTAAAGAACCTTATTGGGTCCTACACAAGAATAAAGTGATATTGAGGCCTCTTCATTTTAAAGGTGGTTTCGGCCTTTCACCTCATCCAGGACAATGTTCTTCCATCTCTCTGTCCTGCCCCTGTACATCAAATGGAGTTTTCCTTTCACTGCATAGATGTAGTTAATGCTGTGCAGGTTTACCTCACAGCTACTGCTTACATAAAAGAATACATACAAAAGAATGACTCTATTTTTATTCATGGCAGTGTAATGGAAAACCAGCTTCTTGCTCCATTTATCAATGTCTCATAAGGATCCTTTTCAAGATTATGATCTTAAAATGGAACTTCTTTCACATTTACCTGGATCGCCTGGGCCAGGGCTCAAAATTTCAAGTCCTGATCTACTAGCTAGGCCTTAAGAGTTACTCGCCACCAGTTGCCCCACCCAAACCCTACTCTGCCCCACCCCTAATTCCACCCCTAAACATGCCCTTGTAAATTATCTAATGAAATTACACTGTTAAATGCTTTATTCAGTATTAGGTTTTGTTTCGCCTCCCCCCCAGTACGCCTCTACCTCCAATGCCTTCCTGTCAGGGCTGGGCTCAGCCCTTCCTTCTCTGAGCTGGCCGCTCAGCTGTTGGCTAATTGCCAGCTGCTATCTCTCCACAGTTACTCACCTGTTGATGATATCCTGCTCGTCAGTCCTGCCTACTTAAGCCATCCAGCCCAGAGGATCTCTGCCTTCGCCTTGGTCAACATCACAGAGACTATCTCTTCCGTTCCTGTTAAAGATTTGCTTGGCTGACATCCCTTCTGGCTCCAGATCCTGCTTGTGGTTCCACTACACTGATCCCTGACTTTCTGGCTTGGCTGACTATCCGTTCTTTTTTTTTTCACAAGAAAAGCTGTCTATCTGTTCTGGTTACCGAACTTTGGCTATGTTTTGACTATGTTTGTTCTATTTACCTTTATTATTAAGCGAGTGTGATTTAACTGTACTTCTGTCTCTGTCTTGAGTCATGGTTTCTGACAGTAGGCAAAGGCCATGAATTCAAAAGATACAGTCAATCCACTTGTTGGTAATATTTTTTCCAGATTGGATGAGCAGGATCACCACATGGATCAGTTTGCCATGGCGTTACAAACGCTCCTGAGTCGCACGGCTCACCTGGAATCTCCCACTGTGGCTGCTCCGGTACAACCTGTGTTGCAGGCCATCCCTACTGCTGCTTCAGTCTCTTTGCAGGCACCCGCCTCGAGTATTTGCCTCTATGAGAGGTATGTCGGGTTCCATTACGCTTTCCCATCAATTTGGGGGCGATCGCGTCCAATGCAGAGGGTTTCTCAATCAGGTTCAGATATACTTTGAGATGTTGCCCCAGGCGTTTCCCACGGATAGAAGCAAAGTAGGTTTCGTGATATCTTTGCTTTCTGAGAGAGCCTTGGCCTGGGCAAACCCTCTACGCCTCCCTCTGGGAGACGCAAAAAACTGTTGTCTTGAGTTACCCTGAGTTTGTGGCTTCTTTTAAAAGGGTATTTGACGTTCTCACACACTCTGCTTCTGCTGCCAAGTGCCTCATGTCCATTAAACAGAGTACGAGAACTGTAAAATCAAAAAGAACTGTTGCCGATTACGCCATTGAATTCCGTACTCTGGCAGCAGAGTTTGCTTGGAACAATGAGGCCCTCGTGGCTGCTTTTTCTCATGGTCTCTTGGATACCATCAAGGATGAGATAGCAGCCCAAGATATATCCACTGAGCTGGAGAAGTTGATCACGTTTGCCATCCTCATTGACTCCAGACTCTGAGAAAGACTCTTTTAAGGAGCGCTTGCGGAATCCTCCTGTGCATTGGTCTCCGGGCTTTGCAGTCCCACCCTTGCCTCCCTCACCTCCCATGCCTCCTAGTACCGAGTCGGTCAGTGAAGGTGAACCCATGCACTTGGTTTTCACGCGTCTCCCTGCGGATAAGAGAACCTTTAGGAGGAGGGAGAGATTGTGCCTTAATTGTGGCTAGGCAGGTCTCTTTGTGAAGTATTGTCCTACCCGTCCAGGGAACGCCCGAACCTTGAGGTCCTGTAATGGACAGACCTTAGGTGGCGTTGTTTCATCCCCAGTTATCCAGAAGGATAAGCCCCTGGTTTCAGTCACCCTTTCTCGACTGCAGGCCTGTTCATTGATGCTGCCTCTGTATCGAAGCACTCAATTCCGCTGCAGCTGCGTGACACTCCATTTGCCATTGAGGCTCTTGACGGGAGACCTCTACAGCCTACCCATGTGACTCATGAGACTGTTTCACTGTCCATGGCCGTAGGGGCTCTTCACCATGAGATAATCCAATTCCAAGTTATTTTCTTACCTAAGTTTCTGCTGGTTATTGATTTTCCTTGGTTACAGAGGCACAACCCTTCTTTTGATTGGCTCCATGCTGAGGTTCTCTCCTGGTCACCACAATGCAGTAAGACATGCTTCCAGAAGGTAGCCAAGGTCCTGTGCTCCTCTTCACTCTCCTCCCTGCCGGAGGAGTAACGCGATTTTAGTGATGTCTTTGACAAAGGTCAAGCTGGTAGTTTGCCTCCTCATTGGTCATATGATTGCGCAATTGACCTTCAACCTGGTGCCATACCCCCTCATGGCCGGGTTTACCCTTTGTCGATCTTGGAGGCTAAGGCCACGGAGGAGTATGTTGCAGATGCACTTTCTCGAGGTTTCATCCGCAAATCCTTGTCTCCTGCTGGTGCTGGTTTCTTTGTGAAGAAGAAGAGTGGTGAACTGAGACCTTGTATTGATTAAAGGGGTCTCAATTGTTTCACGATTAAGAATGCCTATCCAATTCCGTTGATTACGGAGTTATTTGACCGCCTCAAGGGAGCAACGGTTTTCAGGAAGCTAGATTTGAGAGGGTCATACAATCTCATGAGGATTAAGGAGGGCAACGAATGGAAAACTGCGTTTAATACCAGAAGAGGCCATTATGAGTACCTCATAATGCCTTTTGGCTTATGTAACGTTCGGCAGTTTTCCAGGAATTTTTTAACAATGTCCTCCGAGATTTGTTGCAGTTATGTGTGGTGGTTTATCTCGACGATATCCTCATGTTTTCCAAGTCCCTGGAGAGCCACCACACAGATGTCTTTCATGTGCTTCAGAAACTAAGAGAGAACAATCTCTATTGTAAATTGGAGAAGTGCGAATTCCATCGTGAACAGGTTAAATTCCTGGGCTTTGTCCTTTCCACTGCTGGTTTTTCGATGGACCCAGAGAAACTTTCAGTAGTCCTACAGTGGCCCTGACCCATGGGTTTACGTCCTTTGCAGCATTTTCTGGGCTTTGCCAACTATTATCGGAAGTTTATTCGTAACTTCTCTTCTCTGGTCAAGCCCCTGACTGATATGACCAGAAAGGACGGTAACCCACAGAGTTGGTCTCCGAAATCCATTAAGGCCTTTGAGAGTCTCAAGGCTGCCTTTGTTTCTGCTCCTGTGTTGGCACATCCTGATCCTACGTTTCCTTTTATCCTTGAGGTTGATGCTTCTGAGACTGGTGTTGGCGCCCTTCTGTCTCAATGTCCTACCTCTGAGAGTGCTATGCATCCTTGTGGTTTCTTTTCCAAGAAATTGTCACCTGCAGAGTGCAATTACGAGATAGGTGACAGAAAGCTGTTAGCGATGATTTTAGCCCTGAAAGAATGGAGACATCTCCTCAAAGGTACCACTGTGCCGGTTCTCATTCTTACTCACCATAAGAATTTCACATTCTTGTCTGAGGCTAAATGCCTCTCTCCCAGAAGGGCGCGATGGGCTCTTCTCTTGTCTAGTTTCAATTACATTGTCTCATTCTTACCTGGTACTAAGAATGTAAGGGCTGATGCTTTGTCAAAACAATTTTCCTCCACTTCCAAGATGGAGTCCGTTCCAGTTCCTGTGATTCCTCCTGATCGTATTCTGGCTACAGGAGGCACCAGTCTCACTTCTCCTTTGGGTGACAAAATTCTTGCTGCTCAGGTCCATGCTCCTCCTGAGAAACCCTGTGACTGCTGCTTTGTTCCAGAGTGTCTCCGTACTGCCATGCTCCAGACTTACCATTCTCCCAAGGCTGCTGGCCACCCTGGGAAGAATCAACTCTTTTGGGCCATTTCCCAACAATTCTGGTGGCCTAGTCTACGTGCTGATGTAACCGCCTTCATAGCTGCCTGTTCTGTGTGTGCTCAGAGTAAGACTCCACGACACCTTCCTGTGGGCATCCTACAACCCATACCCAATGGAGAGAGGCCCTGGACCCATGTCTAGAGGCCCTGTCTATGGATTTTGTTGTGGAGTTACCCAACTCCCAGGGCAGCACAGTTATCCTTATGGTGGTTGACCGGTTCTCAAAAATGTGTCATTGTATTCCACTTAAGAAGTTGCCCACTTGTAAGGAACTGGCTTTCATTTTTGCTCGGGAGATCTTTCGCTTACATGGGCTACCCAAGGGGATTGTCTTGGACAGGGGTAGTCAGTTTGTGTCCCTGTTCTGGTGAGCCTTTTGTGCACAGTTGGGAATTCAGCTTGCTTTCTCTTCTGCATATCACCCGCAGTCTAATGGGGCCACAGAACGAGCCAATCAGTCCTTGGAGCAATTCCTACGTACAATGAGTCAGGCGAACAATGGTTTCCAACCTTCCATGTTGCCTGACTCATTTTTTCCTCAGAGTACTCCTGCGTTAGAGGAGCATCTCTGTGGTCTTCGTTCCACTTGGGCACAAGTCCAGGAGGCTTTGCAACATGCTAATGATAGGTACAGACTCCATGCTGACCGCAGACGCCTGCCTGCGCCTTCCTACCAGGTTGGAGACAGGGTCTGGCTATCTTCTCGCAACCTCCAACTTCGTGTTCCCTCTCTGAAGTTCGCACCTCGGTTTATTGCGCCTTTCCGTATTCTTCGCAGGATTAACCCAGTGGCTTACGCGTTAGACCTTCTTTCTAATGTGCGTATCTCAAATGTATTTCATGTCTCCTTATTAAAACCTTTGGTCTGCAACCGCTTTACGACCTCAGTGTCACGGCCTTGCCCTGTACAAGTTGAGAATCATGAGGAGTATGAAGTACAGTCCATTACTGACTCCCATAGGTTTTGTGGGCGCATACAGTACCTGGTGCATTCAAAAGGGTACGGTCCGGAGGAATGTTCTTGGGTCTCATCCTCGGACATACATGCCCCTGTCCTACTCCGTGATTCCCATAGACGGTTTCCCCTCAAGCCTGGTGGTCCTCCGAGGGGGAGGGGTCATTGAGGAGGGGGTACTGTCAAGGCTGGGTTCAGCCCTTCCTTCTCTGAGCTGGCCGCTCAGCTATCGGCTAATTGCCAGCTCCTATCTCTCCACAGTTGCTCACCTGTTGATGATATCCTACTCGTCAGTCCTGCCTACTTAAGCCGCTCAGCCCAGAGGATCTCTGCCTTCACCTTGGTCAACATCACAGAGATTATCTCCTGCATTCCTGTTAAATACTTGCTTGGCAGACATCCCTTCTGGCTCCAGATCCTGCTTGCAGTTCCACTACACTGATCCCTGACTTTCTGGCTTGGCTGACTATCCGTTCCGGTTACCGAACTTTCATTATGTTTTGACTATGTTTGTTCTATTTACCTTTATTATTAACCACTTCAGCCCCGGAAGGATTTGCCCCCTTCCTGACCAGAGCACTTTTTACAATTTGGCACTGCGTTGCTTTAACTGCTAATTGCGCGGTCATGCAATGCTGTACCTAAACGAAATTTGCGTCCTTTTGTTCCCACAAATAGAGCTTTCTTTTGATGGTATTTAATCACTTCTGCAGTTTTTATTTATAAACGGAAAAAGACCGAAAATTTTGAAAAAAAACATTATTTTCTACTTTTTGTTATAAAAAAAATACAATAAACTAAATTTTAGTCATACATTTAGTCCAAAATGTATTCAGCCACATGTCTTTGGTAAAAAAAATGTCAATAAGCATATATTATAAATATATGTTTGCGCAAAAGTTATAGCGTCTACAATCTAGGGTACATTTTCTAGAATTTACACAGCTTTTAGTTTGACTGCCTATCTCATTTCTTGAGGTGCTAAAATGGCAGGGCAGTACAAAGCCCCCCCAAATGACCCCATTTTGGAAAGTAGACACCCCAAGGAAATTGCTGAGAGGCATGTTGAGCCCATTAAATATAAATTTTTTTGTCCCAAGTTATTGAATAATGACAAAAAAAAAAAATTACAAAAAGTTGTCACTAAATGATATATTGCTCACACAGGCCATGGGCATATGTGGAATTGCACCCCAAAATACATTTAGCTGCTTCTCCTGAGTATGGGGATACCACATGTGTGGGACTTTTTTTGGAGCCCAGCTGCGTACGGGGCCCCGAAAACCAAGCACCGCCTTCAGGATTTCTAAGGGTGTAAATTTTTGATTTCACTCCTCACTACCTATCACAGTTTCCAAGGCCATAAAATGCCAAGATGGCACAAAACCCCCCCATATGACCCCTATTTTGGGAAGTAGACACCCCAAGCTATTTGCTGAGAGGCATGGTGAGTATTTTGCAGCTCTCATTTGTTTTTGAAAATAAAGAAAGAAAAGAAAATTGTATTTTTTTTTTCAAAACTTTGTGACAAAAAGCGAGGTCTGCAAAATACTTACTATACCTCCCAGCAAATAGCTTGGGGTGTCTACTTTCCAAAATGGGGTCATTTGGGGGGGGGGTTGTGCCATCTGGGCATTGCATGGCCTCCGAAACTGTGATAGGCAGTGAGGAGTGAAATCAAAATTTTACAGCCTTAGAAACCCTGAAGGCGGTGCTTGGTTTTTGGGGTCCCGTATGCGGCTAGGCTCCCAAAAAGTCTCACACATGTGGTATCCCTGTACTCAGGAGAAGCAACAGAATGTATTTTGGGGTGTAATTTCACATATTCCCATGCCATGTTTGAGCAATATATCATTTAGTGACAACTTTGTGCAACAAAAAAAAATGTCTTTTTCCCGCAACATGTGTCACAATATAAAATATTCCATGGACTCGACATGCCTCTCAGCAAATAGCTTGGGGTGTCTACTTTCCAAAATGGGGTAATTTGGGGGGGGGGGTTTGAACTGTCCTGGCATTTTATGCACAACATTTAGAAGCTTATGTCACACATCACCCACTCTTCTAACCACTTGACAAAGCCCTTTCTGACACTATTTGTTTACATGAAAAAATATTTTTTTTTTTAAAGAAAATTACTTTGAACCCCCAAACATTATATATATTTTTTTTAAAGCAAAGGCCCTACAGATTAAAGTAGTGGGTGTTTCATTTTTTTTTTTTTTTTTACACAGTATTTGCGCAGTGATTTTTCAATTGCATTTTTTGGGGAAAAAACACACTTTTTTAATTTTAATGCACTAAAAGACACTATATTGCCCAAATGTTTGATGACATAAAAAAGATGATCTTAGGCCAAGTACATGGATACCAAACATGACATACTTTAAAATTGCGCACAAACGTGCAGTGGCGACAAACTACATTTTTAAAAGCCTTTACAGGTTACCACTTTAGATTTACAGAGGAGGTCCACTGCTAAAATTACTGCCCCCGATCTGACCTGCGCGGTGATACCTCACATGCATGGTGCAATTGCTGTTTACATTTGACGCCAGACCAACGCTTGCGTTCGCCTTTGCGCAAGAGCAGGGGGAGACAGGGGTGCTTTTTTTTTTTTTTCTCTTTATTATTTTTTTTGCTTTTTTATCTTATTTTTAAACTGTTCCTTTCATTTTTTTCATCATTTTTATTGTTATGTCAGGGAATGTAAATATCCCCTATGATAGCAATAGGTAGTGACAGGTACTCTTTTTTTTAAAAAAATGGGGTCTATTAGACCCCAGATCTCTCCTCTGCCCTCAAAACATCTGACCACACCAAGATCAGTGTGATAAAATGCTTTCCCAATTTCCTAATGGCGCTGTTTACATCCGGCGAAGTCATGAAATGCTCGTAGCTTCCGGTGTCTTAGGCCATAGAGATGATTGGAGCCATTCTGGTCTCTGATCAGCTCTATGGTCAGCTGGCGGAATCACTGGCTGCATTCTCAGGTTCCCTGTTGGGACAGGAGAGCCAGAGAAAAACATGGAAGACGGTGGGAGGGGGGGACATTCCCTCCCACTGCTTGTAAAAGCAGTCTAGAGGCTAATTAGCCGCTAGGATTGCTTTTACATAAAAGCGACCGCTGGCTGAAAAGAATGATACCAAGATGATACCTAAACCTGCAGGCACCATTCTGGTATAATCACTCAAAGTCCAGCAACATACCAGTACGTTGCTGGTCCTTGTTGGGCATATATTGTAATCTTTTTTTTTTTCATGCAGCCTGTGGGCTGAACGAAAAAAAGAGATTGATTGGTGGGTATGCCCACCATTAGAATACCTCCCTTCATCCACCCACTTCTAATGATGGGCATACATGCACCATTTATATATGCCGAAGCATGGGGGCACCTGCCCCAAAAGTTAGGAGCAAATCGCTCCTCCGCCCCTGCTGCCCCCATGCTTCGGCATATATCACCTCTGCTGGAGTCGCGGCTTTATATATCATGGGAGCAAACGCTGTTGCTGTCAAGATGAATAAATCCGCGCTGCAGCTGAATGGAGTACCTGAAAACAAAAAAATGGTTAACAATAAAACACAGTAAAGTATAAAAAATTGCATACCTGAAAAGCAAACATGATAAAACATAATAACAATAAAACATTGCAGAATAGAATACAGTAAAAAAGAGCATAAAACCCATAGTGTGTCCAGGCATTTTCGCCTTTGTCACCATAAGGACCCCAAATGCCTCAAGTTTTGGGGGATAGAAAAGGTTCCCCGTCACTGGAGGAGTGGCCATTACATCAGACAACTTAGCCGTAGAGAATCATTCTGGATATACGAGACCAAGGTCCTATCCCCAGCCGGAATGAATGTTGATTTTGATATAAACTGTTTTTATTTCTAATAGATAATTTTATTTATGTTGTTTACTTTCTATTTTTTATTTGGGTTTTTTTCTGTAATATCTGCAATTGCAATTGATTATGTATATATGATCGTATCCAGGTGATGCCCGCGGTCTGATGTCTTTTCTTTTTAAGATTTCCTTGTTATGCGTTTTTTTAATGTGATTTTATGCGATTTTAAAAGTGAATTGTTATTTTTCCCTTTTTTGAAATAGGCAATAAGCTGGCCAATTCTCTATGAGGATTTGTACATCCCGGGGTGGCTTCCAAGCTTTTTATTTTAAGACTTATGAGCAGTTATTGACATTTCTTATTTGGGGAATTATATGTATATAGATTGATTGTATTAATTATTTCTTCACTCCGGGGGAGGCTGAATGTTCTGCTGATTATTAGTTCAGGTGTAGCTGGAAGGACGTGCTTGATTCATGTTCCCCCTTGATCACTGCATCTGCACTGTGATTGGTGCACTGCCGTCGCTATGGCACTGTATATAAACAAAGCGGGCCGTCATTGCGCATCCCGACTGCATTTAGTTGGGGATGTGAATGGGGGAAGTACGGGTGCTGCAGAAGTGGTAGGTTCCCAATTAGGATCGGCGAATGCAGCAGGAAGGGCATTATGGGGACTACGGGCCTTTGTTTGTCTTCTTCTTGGTGGCAACGGGACACTACTTGTGCTTGCCACCTAACCAGCTTGAACTGCACTTATGGGACTTGCCACGTCACCAAGTGTTACTGCAGTTCTGGTTTGACTATGACAAGGGTGTACTAGGCCGCTGGTGCTTGCCAGTTCACCAAAACGCTACCAAAAAAACTGTTAGCGATCGCAGGGATCAGGCCTGACTCTGTGAACGCTGCAGTTATGTGTTTAGTGTTTTGATGTTTTATGTGTTAAGTGACAGTGATCGATCAATACTGAACTTGGGTGGGCTGGGCTGGGCAGGGTGGAGGGGCAAAACGCAGGTGCTAGCAGGTATCTGGGCTGATCCCGCTAACACTGCATTTTTGGGAACCCTAAACTGCTGGGGACGCTAGTATAGATCTGATCAGATCAGATATTGATCCGTTCAGATACTATACCACTAAGGGATGTGTATGCTGCGTGCGTGGGTGTTAGCGGTACTGGCCCTAACCTGATGCTGCTTTGGGCGACGCAGACCCTATCTGACCCTAAAACCTAAGTTATATCACCGCCGGGCGATCAGGGGGCTAAACCTTTATTAGGTAATAAACGGCGGGTGCCCTGACACTATAAAAAATATACTAACTAACCAGCGTCACCCGTAACAGTTATACGGTGATCACTGGTGAAAGGGTTAACTAGGGGGCAGTCAAGGGGTTAAAACCTTTATTAGGTAGTATATGGGGGTCCCTGACGCTATAAAAAGCTGACGGTGAACCTATATATTTACCTCCCTAACTAGCGTCACCAGTGACACTAATACAGCGATCAGAAAAACGATTGCTTAGTGACACTGGTGACGGGGGGTGATCACGTGGTTAAAACTTTTTTAGGGGGGTTAGGGGGGTACCCTAGACCTAAAGGGGGCTACTACTAACTGCCCTACCACTTCTAACTGTCACAAACTGACACCACTGCAGTAATCAGAAAAAAAAAACCTGCTTGGTGTCACTGTGATGGGGGGGGGGGGGGTGAAATGTGTGCCTGGTGTGTTTTACTGTGTGTGTTGTGTTGTTGCACTTACTCAGTTGTCTTCTCTCCTCGGCACCGGAACTGAAAATACAGAGCCAAGGAGAGATGACATCACTTCCTCTGCCGCTGTTTACTATGCAGCAGCAGAGGAAGATTCTCATTCGTTGGGAGCGATCGCGAGGGGGTGGCCACGAATGAGTGGTCTCCCCCTCAGCCTGGATCGCTCCCCTAATGAAGCCGACCGCCTCGGGCACCGGGGGGGGGCATGTGATTTTGCCTGCCCGTGCCATTCTGCCGCAGTATATCTGCATTAGGCGGTCGGCAAGTGGTTAAACAAGTGTGATTTAACTGTACTTCTGTCTCGGTCTGATTCCTGGTTTCTGACACTCCCCCAGTACACCTCTACCTCCAACACCTTCCCTAGTACGCCTCTACCTCCAACGCCTCCTCCAGTACACCTCTACCTCCAACACCTCCCCTAGTACGCCTCTACCTCGCCTACAACGCCTCCTCCAGTACACCTCTACCTCCAACGCCTCCTCCAGTACACCTCTTCAAGTACACCTCTACCTCCCAACACCTCCTCCAGTACACCTCTACCTCCCCCAGTAAACCTCTACCTCTAATTCCTCTTCCCAGCATATCTCTGCCTCCAATGCCCCCCCATCTGTGCTTTTAACGACCCCCCCCCCAGCACGCTTCATCTTCTGACCTCCCCTCTCCAGAACACCAATGCCTCCAATCTCCCCTCCCCATCCAGCGCATCTATGCTTCCAATATTCTCCCCAATCCATTATACCTATGCCTTCAGTTCTCCCCCCCATTTCATCATACCTATGTCTCCAATCCCCCCCAATCCATCATACCTATGTCTCCAATTCCACCACCACCCACCCCAATCTATCATACCGTATGACAGATTGGGGCTGAGGGGGTGGAATTGGAGGCATAGGTATGATGACTTGGGAAGGAGGGAGGTGGAATTGGAGGCACAAATATGATTCAGACCTCCAATTCCACCACCCCCCCAATGCAGCACATGCTTGCTCTCAATACCAGCACACATCCTGTTTAATCCCCCATTGTACCAATGCCTCCAGCACACTGTCATATTTACCATTCTGCAGCCACGGGGGTCAGTCATCACTGTGCAAACTGAGGGCAGACCGAGATGGTTTGAGCCTGCCCACTTAAGACCGCCCCACTCCTTAGATGTGCAACAGCTTGCGCATGCACGGTGGGGAGCTGGTTGTGAAGCCACAAGGAGTCACAGCCTGCTTCCCACAGTTAGCATGGCAGCCCTAAGGACCCTAATGCCCTGTACACACGATCAGAATTTCTGTCGGTGAAAAACCTTGGATGGTTTTTCCGACGGAATTCCGCTCAAGCTTGCCTTGCATACACACAGTCACACAAAACCGTCAAGAACATGGTGATGTATAACACTACAACAAGCCGAGAAAAGGAAGTTCAATGCTTCCGAGCATGCGTCGAATTGTTTCCGAGCATGCGTAGGAATTTTGCACGTCGGAATTGCTACAGACGATCGGAATTTCCGATAGAAACTTTTTCCGTCGGAACAATAGAGAACCTGCTCTCAATCTTTTGTTGTCGGAAATTCCGCCAGCAAAAGTCCGATGGAGCATACACTCGGTCGGAATTTCCGACCAAAAGCTCACATCGGACTTTTGCTGGAGGAATTTCCCGATCGTGTGTACAGTTCATAAGACCGGCGAAGAACAGGCCCAGGTGAGGACAGCACTGGATCACTAGACAGGTGTGTTATTTTATTAAAAGTCAGCAGCAACAGTATTATGCTCTGACATAAGGGGCAGAGACCATCACTGCGTATAACCCTGTGTTCTACCTTCTCATTTGATTGACTGCAGCATCCAAAATGAGTTACAGGGGACTGATAAAAGAGCAAGAAACAGGAAGGACTGGGGTGGGGATTGAACTGCCCTTTTACAAACCTGGTGCCTGGCAAAGTATGATAATGGTTTTTATATAATGGTTTATATATATAACTTTATTTGTAAGAGAATTTTTATATCACTTCCCTCAGACAGTAGTAATACCTTTATCATCTCCAACTAATGTTGAGGAACCGATTCCGCAAGATGGCATAAGGATAATATGAAAAATGGATAATGTAAAACAGATTTGCAAGCATGCATGCAGAATTTTTAACTTGCAATTTAGAGTGTTTGCATTAAAAATATATATTTCCGTTTTGCTTTAGGAGGGCTCATTTTTCAATTTTGAGAGCTGCACTCTAAAACATAGACTGTGTGGATACTTTGTCATCAGAGACAGGAATGAAAATGTTAAATATTGGCTAAATATACTCCTATAGAAAAATATTATTTGCAGGGACAATAGGGTTAATAGGCTACAATAAGACACAGGCGTCTCACATCTAATGCTAAAAAAGCCATTAACAATAAGGCCTCATGCATACTGAGCATTTGCCCAACTCCCATGAACGTCTTTTCTCCTGGCTGGAGAAAAGTTGCTTAAAAAAAAAAGCTGTCCGAGCCCAGGTTTACACTGAGCTGTGGGAATGAAGCAGTGCGAATTCAGCTGAACTCGCACGATTTTATTCCCGCATGTCAGTCCTGATTTTGGCCGCGATTTCAGAGACATCTGTGCAGGTTTTTGCACAGATGTCAATGTAAATTGCAGCCCGAAATTGCAAATAGTAGTATAGAAATTACTTTTTGAAATTTGGTGCGGCGCCGCAAATGCAGCGTCGTACTGATTAGGATGGTGCCATTGCCGGCAATTGCCGCCGATTTAACATGTCAAATTGCATGTTAAAGCGTACCAGTGTGAACCAGGGCTGCAGCTGCATTTTGCACATGCATTTAGGCACGTCAAGCATTTGCAGTTTAATATAAAGGTAAAGGCTATTTAAAAAAATAAATAACAAACGTTAAACTTACCTGCTTTGTGCAATAGTTTTGCACAGAGCAGCCCCAAACCTCCTCTTCTGGTCCTCCACGCCAGCACTCTAGGCTCCTCCTCCCTTTCGAGTGTCCTCATAGCAAGCCACTTGCTATGGGGGAACTCATGCGTGCTCAGTTTCTGAGCTGGACTGTGTGCGTCTATAGACACACAGCTTGGCTCTACCCCATCCCCGCCCTCCACTCACTCCTCTCATGAATTGCAAACAGCAGCAGCAGGAGCCAATGGCAGAGAGGGGAGAGTAGAACTAAAGCCAGGCACTGTGCTGGATCGATACAGGACTCAGTTAAGTATCAGGGAGGGGGTCTGGGGGCACTAGTATTTTACTTTATTTTTATTTTATTTTAGTATTTTACTTTACAACCACTTTCATTTATTCTGGTCATTAAAATGAATGATTGCTCCTAGCATTTAGGCGTGTTTAGTTGCGTTTAGGCGTGTCAAGCTTTTTTTTCTTCCCAAAGGTTCCTCCTCTGAATGCGCTGGTGGTGATTTTTTTTTCTGTCTCCTAACATGCCTGTAATTGTCTGTGTGCATGGACACATAGACTAACATAGCATTGCATTTACAGGCAGAAAAAGAAAGTCAAATTCCTGTAAAAACTTTTTTTTTTGTTTTTTAAGCCCAGTGTGCATGAGGCCTTAAAAAAGTAAACAGAGCTGATATGAAAAATGAGGATGGCAAACTTCAAGATCATTCAATTTATTAGGAGTAGTCCAGAAAAAAATTGCAACACAATGTGGAAATGGATATATCAGTTTATGTTTTGACTATAATGCTTTAATTGAACTGAATTTATTCTCCTTTGAGAACAGGCAATATAGGAAGGAAATGGTCACATATAGAATTTTAGATCTCATTTCAAATCATGTCTATACAATAACAATATACTTGTATCAAAACTTTTGGTGTACTGTGGAAAAAGTTATTATGCTATTGGCCTCAGAAGCGTGTATTGCCCACATTAGCAGAAATGAATTCTTGAATTCTTGAAGTCATTTGGCCTGACTGCACCATAATGCACGATCAATCATCCATAACTGTGCATTGCAGTAACACCCATTACCACAATGCATATTTGTAAAGATCTGAAAGATAGGACAGAAACAATCAAAATAAACACTACGTCCCAATATACAAAAGATTCAAAGGGGGGACAGGGAGGTCACAAACCTCGGGACTTTAAAGGTGTTAGGTAAAGTGACTGAAAGGCTCACTAATACAATATATAAAATTAATTTTGTTACAAAGATAAAAAACATGAGAACAGTATTTCATCCATATCAAAAGTCAATTGTTCTATACAAAGGGATAGTTAACAGACACCACCACTCAACGTGTTTCGCTCAGCAGAACTTCCTCAGGAAATTCCGGTGTGATGTTTTAAATGCTATAGACAACAAAAAGATTGGAATGAATGCTCATGTAAATAAATGCAAAAAAAAAAGCAAAAAAACATATTGATAGACAACATTCTTATTGCATTAACTTAGTATGCAAAAATGTCAACATAGTGGGTTTAATATCCATTATAAAGCACTAATCAATACTTATAGATATAAGTGAGAGACATGGACCTTACCCCGGATTGCCCAGAGTTGAAATGTAGCTTGAAAATGAAGAAATACAGATTTTTTATGTATATGCATCCCATTGGTAAAATGCCCAGCCAGTGTTTGCAGAAGGAGACAGAAAAAACAAATTTCCTGAAAAAACAGTTAAAGAATATATAAAATAGGGGTGTCCCTTTTTGGAATATATAATACAGGGACCAATTCAATGATACTAGAGGAATAAATGAATAATTTACCTTGGCATGTTGTGCAGGTTGAATCATTTTAATAGCTACTTAATTAGAGTTAATATCAAACAATGGTGATGAACCCCGATTGTTGAATGTCAGCAGGAATACAGTCAGTGCCAGTGTCATGAGAAAAACTCATAGCATGGGAAATAGATTCAAAGGCTGTCACTTCCCAGGCAAACCTGAAAAAAATATGTACTAATAAAGCACCATAGGAGAGAACCCAATGGTTCAAATATTCAAGTAATGGCTGTTCTAAGTGAACAGGATAGTCACATAAATAAGAGTTGACTTACCAGCATGGGGAAGAAAAAGCAATTAAGCAGAGACAGGAGAGATGTTTCTTCTCCCTCTCTCAGTGGGTCTCTGGCAGAATGTAGCGGCGAAATCCCGCAATTCATAGTCTCCCTCTGAGCTGGCAGCATCTGACGTCATCGCCGGGTCGTGGACGAGGTATAGGAATTCCCAGGCGCATGCGCCGAAGCTAATGATGGCACACGTGTGATGATGCTGCATTGTGTCAAAGCATGGCCACCATCTTTGAAAGTCTAATGCCCACAATAGATGGTATACACGAGAAACAGACAAAGCAAGTGGATCCGAACACCAGCAAAAGCCTTTGCGGAGACCGAATCCCCCATGCAGAGGGAAAAAAAGGCTGGTAAAAACAAAGAATCTCCGGTGGAATGGGCACTTGACGGGACTCACAACCATAGGGCTGAAATCGGTCGGATCATTGATTAGGAAACCGATCGATGAGTGCCTGGGGCGTCCATACAAACAAAAAAAATCCAGACAAAAAAAAATGGGAATATATGAAAAAAAGTATATAGATAGATAGATAGATAGATAGATAGATAGATAGATAGATAGATAGATAGATGGACATGAAAATTAGTAACAAGTAATCAAAATTGAATTGTTAGATACTAAAGAGTGATTAAAAGTAATTCAATCAGATCCAAATAATCAAATTATCAGCAATTATCAGGCAAGGTCTAATCTCTACCTAAATCTAAAAAAGTGCATTCACACACAGGTTTACAGCAAAATAAGCAACATTGCATAATTTAATATTTCAATATTTCAATAAAATTAAAAAAAAAAAAGAGGAGAAAAAGGGATTACAAAAAAGATTTGAAACTTAAAGCATCATTTAAACTGGGATGCCTGAGGGCAGACAGCTCATATATCCAACGGGCCTCCCGTTGTAGTAAAATGTTATCATTGTCACCTCCTCTCTCTTTAAGGGGAACAGGCTCGAGGGCAAAGAAATGCATCTTTGAGTCATCAAAATTATGGTAGAGGCCCATATGGCGACTTATGGGCGTTTCCATCTTACCTTTCAATACCAAGGACACATGATCCCTGATACGATCAAAAAAGGGGCGTTTGGTTTTCCCAACACAAAAAGTGCTACACTCACATATCATCATGTACACCACCCCAATGGACTGGATTGGGGAGGATAACATTAGACGACGAGTGAATGTAGCAACAAAAGGCCAGGCTATGGGCTCTTAAAACCACAGGTCCCTTCCTCCATCTTCCCCTTCATTACCAAGGACACATGATCCCTGATACGATCAAAAAAAGGGGCGTTTGGTTTTCCCAACATAAAAAGTGCTACACTCATATATCATCATGTACACCACCCCAATGGACTGGATTGGGGAGGATAACATTAGACGACGAGTGAATGTATCAACAAAGGGCCAGGCTATGGACTCTTAAAACCACAGGTCCCTTCCTCCATCATATCAACACATAAGGATTACAAGCCTAAATCTAGGACTTTTCCAACTCTACAGGACAACCCCAATGTGTGGGCTTTCACCCATCAAGTTACTAATGAAATTCGTAAAAACAAATGGAAAGGGATGTCACAGTCTAATTTAACGCCAGCCCAAATAGAGGAGGTAAATTCCTTACAACAGGATAAGCATTTAAGTATAAAACCTTCAGACAAGGGAGGAAATTTGGTTGTAATGGAAAATCATCAGTACGAGTCAATGGTTACGAGATTACTACAGAATCGCGAATGGTACAAAAAAGTACCGGAAACCCATGTAAATTACATTGCGATCCGCTACGAATTTCTTAATGTCCAAGTCCCTAGAACTCCAACTCTATATGCCCTCCCCAAAATCGACAAAAACCCCATCAATCCTCCAGGACGCCCTATTGTTTTGGGCAATGGTTGTCTCACTGAGACCGCCAGTGAACTCATTGATGACTTCCTCAGACCTCATGTGGAGGGCCTGGCATCCTATCTGCAGGACACCAGTGACCTCCTCAGAACCCTAGATGGCATTTCAGTTCCAGAGGGGTCTTGGATGCAAATTTATTTTGAGCAGATACCGATTTGGAGGCGCTTCATCGATGATATTTTCTTCATTTAGACAGGCAACGAGACCGATTTACTTGCGTTCTTTGAAAGTCTCAAGCAGAAACGTTACAATTTAAATTTTACCATGGGAATTGGTCAGTCAAAACTAACATTCTTGCATTTTCAAATTCTGATTAATTCCAATGGTAGTGTTGGATCTACATTATTCCGCAAACCTTCTGTGGGAAATTCTCTTTTACATGCCACCAGCTCCCATCCTGCCTCCTTGATAGCCAGTATACCCTATGGGCAATATCTCAGGCTTAAGAGCAACTGTAGTGAAAATGATCAATTTGAATGTGAGGCTAAAGCACTCCAGATCCGTTTGAGACAACGAGGCTATAGCAACAAATGCCTCAAAAAAGCTTATCTCAAAGCCAATAATCAAGATAGATCTCTCTTGATTCATGGTCAAAAAGTTCCTAAAGTTAACACAGGGGTTAGGCTAATTACCCGATTCTCAGGTCAGCACCGTCAGGTGAGAGATATCATGCAAAAATATTGGTACCTCCTTATCCCCCATACCAATCCAACATACCAATGTTTCTAAATATCTTAAAGAATATCCTGAGATTTACTTCCATAGTCAGTTGATGATCAGGCTGCGGTGTTTAGTGCAGACCCCTCGCCTTCTCATTTTGACTCGCTAAATGCAGCTCAGAGTGCATTGAACATACATATGTCGGAGGTCACTAGGCTAGACATACATACAGGTAGACAACGGTTCTTTGAGCAGGGTGACAAAAACGGTCGTTTTTTGGCTATGTTGGCTCAACATGACCATCTACTCACAGTAGTCTCTAGCCTGCGTTCCTCAGATGGAGAGACGGTGACGTCCCAATCTGACATATTAGAGATGCTCAGTGCCTTCTACGGAAGGCTCTATGCCTCCTCTCTTCCCTCCGATTTCCGACCAGAGTCACTACAAGATCTCTTAGATCCGCTGGCACTTGGTTGGCTCTCGGACGCAGAGAGACAGTCACTGATCCAGCCTTTTACGACATTAGAAGTTTTAAACGTTATCCGCTCTTTCCCCACCGGTAAGGCACCAGGGCCAGACGGACTTCCCATAGATTTCTATCGAACTCACTGTGATCTATTGGCACCCATTCTGGCCCAGCTGTATACTACTTGCCTGTCTAAGGGTGACTTACCTCCATCAATGCACCAGGCATACCTTACCTTAATACACAAGCCCCCCAAAGACCCGGAACTATGTGCATCTTACAGACCGATCGCACTGTTAAACAACGATCTTAAAATCTTAACCAAACTGCTAGCCTCCCATCTCTATCCATTGTTGCCATCAGTAATTGATTCCGACCAAACAGGTTTTATGCCCAAGAGGTCCACTGACGTAAATCTCAGGAGACTTTTCACAAACATCCATACCCAGCATAAAAATTCGGGGACAAGGGCCATAGCGCTATTGGACATAGAAAAAGCCTTTGACACAGTGGAATGGCCCTTTCTGTGGGAGACCCTCCGAAGAATGGGCTTCCCATTAAAATTCATTGCGTGGTTACAGGTGATCTACAAGTGCCCCACCTCTTCGATTCGACTTGGCTCCAGATTATCATCTCCCTTCAAATTGTTTAGGGGAACTAGGCAGGGCTGCCCCCTCTCTCCGGCCTTGTTTGCCATAGCCATTGAGCCAGTTGCTGAAGCCCTACGTACATCACCCCACATTAAGGGGCTGCGTATTGGCTTGCTGGAGGAGAGGGTAGCCCTGTACGCTGATGATATGGTCCTTTTTCTCGCAGATGCTGGCCCGTCGCTCCAGGGTGCATTATCGGTCCTAGACACATTCTCTGAGGTGACGGGTCTTCGGGTCAATTGGTCAAAATCCACCCTAATCCCCATAGATCAGGAAGCAAAAAACACCTCTCCCCCTGATAGCCCGTTGAGATGGGTAGACACCTTCAAGTATCTTGGGGTCCAGATCTCTGCCCATGCCCAAGATTTCATTAAACTAAACCTTGACCCAGTGGTGGGAGATATGAAACTTAAACTCAAATCATGGAGCAATCTACCCTTATCGGTTTGGGGTAGAGTTAATCTCCTTAAAATAAAAATCATCCCAAATTTACTTACCTCTTTTGCCACTCCCCACAGTGGATCCCCAAATCATTCTTTACCAAACTTAACCAAAAATTTTCAGACTTCTTGTGGGGACCCACCCCACCCAGATATAAACTGTCTACCTTGATGAGGCCCACATCACAGAGAGGCATGGCTTTCCCAGACTGCTACAAATATTTCCTGGCCTCTCAGTTAGTGACAGTGGTCTGGTGGTTGGTCCCTGACAAAACTAACGCGGCCTCAGCTCTGGAGGCTACGGTGGTGGGTTCCTGGGAGACCCTTCAGTTTTTAATCCACAGAGGTCCAAGCGCCCTGCACCCACTTACCCCTCCATGCACACTACTCTGCGAGCATGGCGAATAGGTCTTAGTATTGGTAAATACAACCGCTCAGAACTTTCCCCCAACGCCCCACTATGGTTAAACCCCAATTTACCACATATCTTTAAGCTCACAGACCCCCAGGCATGGACTAAATATGGTATTAAATTAATTTCACAAGTGGTGTCACAGACCTCATTGCTTTCTTTTGCCCAGTTATCTTCAATGTACAATCTTCCGAAACACTACCAGTTCCGTTATTTTCAGCTAGCACACGCATTTGCGGCTCAATTTCCCCACGCATCTTGCATCCTGACTCAATACGAGCTGGAGAAGACGCTCAGATCCGGCTGCGCTGAGAAGCCTACATCATCTCTGTACGCGCACCTGGTGTTTGTGTCCCTACCACCTCTGGAAAGGCTCTGGTCCCGTTGGCAACGCGACATTCCTGCGTTGGATAATGATGACTGGGATGACGTCTGGGATTTCCCCTTCAGGTCACTTGTTTCCATAAGAGACAGAGTAGTACAATTTAAAATTGTTCATAGGGCTTACTTTACCCCACATAGACTACATTTGATGAACCCTCAGCATTCTTCGGAATGCTGGAGATGTAGTCTATCCCCAGGAGACTTCGCAGACATCTTCTGGCGCTGCCCAAAAATACAGCAATATTGGGGAGAGGTACTCGACTTGACTAACAAGGTGGCTTCAACTAATTTATCACCGCTGATGGAGATATGCATACTAGGTTTACTAGAAAATATTGTTCCAACCATAACCAAACGCACGTTGACCAGTTTATTACTTTTCTATGCCAGGAAGTGCATCGCAATACAGTGGAAAAAACCTAACCCCCCTTCAATTACACAGTGGAAACATTTGGTCAATGAGAGCCTCCCGCTATACAAAGACACATACGCTAACAGAGGTTGTCCTTTGAAATTCGACAGGGTCTGGTGTAAATGGATGGAGGTTCTGAATATTTCACAGTGAACACAGATTCACAATAGTCCTCAGGTTAATGTATTGATTAAAATACTATGTTTCTAGGCTTAGATATCTGAAATCTCAGGCGTAATTTGTTATGGTATCTAACTAATAATTCCCTCTGAGGAGAACCATATACATACCTTGATTGCTGTTAATTAACCTAGCAACTCACGTTGTCATATGTTCTATCAAATGTTCTATTTAATCTGGCGCAGTCTTGATGTACTGTAGCAGCCATGTGTTATTGTGTTGTTTGTTGTTTGTCTCAAAAATCTAATAAAAATATATTTAAAAAAAAAAAAAAAAGAATATCCTGAGATAACATATAAAAGATCTCGTTCATTAAAGGACAATTTTGTGCATAGCCACTATACCCCACAACCAGTGACTCTGAATAGAGTTAAAGGGACTAGACCCTGTCACAAATGTAACTTCTGTCGCTACATTCACTCGTCGTCTAATGTTATCCTCCCCAATGGACGTCAGCATAGGCCGAGGTTCTCGGCAACATGCCAGTCCATTGGGGTGGTGTACATGATGATATGTGAGTGTAGCACTTTTTATGTTGGGAAAACCAAACGCCCCTTTTTTCATCGTATCAGAGATAATGTCCTTGGTATTAAAAGGGAAGATGGAAACACCCATAAGTCGCCATATGGGCCTCTACCATAATTTTGATGACTCAAAGATGCATTTCTTTTCCCTTGAGCACATTCCCCTTAATGAGAGAGGAGGTGACAATGATAAAATTTTACTACAACTGGAGGCCCAATGGATATATGAGCTGTCTGCCCTCAGGCATCCCGGTTTAAATGATGCTTTAAGTTTCAAATCCTCTTTTTTTGATTTACTAAAACTGAAGAGTGCAAAATGGCAGCTGCACCAGATTTTGCACTCTTCAGTTTTAGTAAATTAACCTCTATGTTTTCCTTAAAATAAAAACATAAGACCACAGGGCGAGTTTGTCGCCCTCCGAGTCTGTAGATTGTACAGCATGTTTCCATGCACCGCTTCAGCAGAGAAAAAGTGCCCCATTGTTGGTGTCAGTGGAAGGAATAGTGTCCCATCATTGGTGTCAGTGGAAGGAATAGTGCCCCATCACTGGTGTCAGTGGGAGGAATAGTGCCAAATTGTTGGTGTCAGTGGAAGGAATAGTGCCCGATTGTTGGTGTCATTGGAAGAAATAGTGCCTCATCATTGGTACCAGTGGGAGGAATAGTGCCCATCGTTGGTGTCATTGGAAGGAATAGTGCCCCATCATTGGTATTAGTGGGAGGAATAGTGCCCCATCGTTGGTGTCATTGGAAAGAATAGTGCCTCATTGTTGGTATTAGTGGAAGGAATAGTTCCCCATTATTGGTATCAGTGTGAGGAATAGTGCCCCATTATTGTTATTAGTGGGAGAAATAGTGCCCCATCATTGGTGTCATTGGAAGGAATAGTGTCCCATCGTTGGTGTCATTGGAAGAAATAGTGCCCCATCATTGGTACCAGTGGGAGGAATAGTGTTGTGTTGTCATTGTCAGAAATGATGCCCCGTGGTTGCTGACAGTGGGGGGAATAATGCCCCAAGGGTCAGATAAAAGCAAGCAATCGCAGGCTGCAGTTTGGAGACCACTGGTTTAGAGGAAAGAAGAGAAAGGGGAGACATGACTGAAACCTTTAAATACATCAATGGGTTGCATAAGGTTTAAGAGGGCAGGATTTTCAATATGTCATCAAGATCAAGAACCGGTTTAGGAATATGTAATCTTAGAAAGTAATATTTTACTGAAGGGGTAGTTGATGCTTGGAATCGTGCTCCAACAGAGGTATTGAGTCAGTCAACAGTAAGTGGCTTCAGACATGCTTGGAACAAACCCCCAAAAAAATTACAAAATGGGCAGACTCAATGGACCACTTCTTGGGTCTTTTTTCTGCCGTCCCTTTTCTATGTTTCTAGGCATATTTGACCATGCATTGTTGTAATGCATAGAACTTTGTGCCCTTCATTGCAGTGTCATTAATTTTGAATGGCACCACAATATGCATACACAGCGCACTACAACAATAACTTGTCGAGGACCGTACTTGAGGCCCCCTATATTTGTGTCTACCACATTAAGCAATAAAATTCCCTTGCAGAGTGGAAAGGCACCACCCAATTAGTATTTAGACTTAATAAATTGCTCCTAGACCCTTCCACCCTTACAGTGCCCTATTACATCAGGGAATGAGAGAGAGAATTGGGCTGCAGCTTGTCTGAGAGTAGTATAGAGAAAATCACCAATCCCATACCTTTTCGGGTTAGTTCTAAAACACAGGAGTCCTGCTTTAAATGTTTAGTGCATTGGAATGGTTATTAAGGGTACAAGAGATACAGGTGCACAGGGCCAGCACCAGCATAAAGCAGCTTAGGCAGCCACCTTATGAAGCCAGGCTGGTAGGAAGATAAGATCTGAATCCCTTTCCAAGCTGCACCCAGTAAGAGAGAGGGGGCAGCATGAAAGTTTTAGTTTGCCTGCTGTTTACTAGGCTGCTGTCAGAGAGAGCACGAATAGCACATTAGGCAAGCAAGGCAGTGTGCATGTCCCACATTCAGAGTGGATCTGGTGGGCGGATCCCCAGTGTGTGCATGAAGGGGTCAGGGCCCACTGTCAGGCAGGCTCTGGTCAGGAATGGTGCCATGCACCCGGCTGTGTGAGGTGTGTCAGGCCAAGGGGTGCCGGCAGAGGAGTCCCCCTGCTCTTTGCTGCAGATGCCGCTGGAGATCCTGGTGGAGGTCATCTCCTGCCTGCCCATGACACAGCTTACACCTCTTGGCATCAGATCCTCTCCACTGACACCATCTGGAGGGGCAGCTACAGGACCAGAGAGATCTGGGAGGATTGGTCATTCCCAAGGAAACTGGAAGGTGTGATGGGGGTATTTGTGGGGGGGGGGGGTGGATAGGGCCGGTGCACGCATAAGGTGGCTTAGGCAGCCACCTTTAGGGCACCAGGATGGGGGGGCGGTGAAATCTGAATCCCCAGTCACTTGCTGTGAATACAGATTTTTTTAAATACCAATCTTCCATTCCCTATGGTGGGGGGAAAGTGGTGCCCCTGAACACAGGAGCCCCAGAAGGCCAAACCTCACCTGTGTCAACAGGGATCAGTGTGTCCTTGTCACAGGAGGGGACAGATCTTCATAGCAGAAGGCATGCCCAGTGTGCTTATCTGAGTTCCCCGGACAAGTGTTCTGGGCGTTTCTGGCTGTTATTATAGCCATATGTCATAGATCCTGGATGTAATGGGAGACTAGCAGAATGGGGTGGGGGTTGGCGGAAGGATGGGGGGGGCGCAGCCAAATGCACCTTTGCCTGTGTAGACAAAAATTCTTGCATCGGCCCTGAGCATGCAGAAGAATGGAGGCATCGGCAGTATTCTGATAGTTATCAAAGGGAACTATACAGTACAAGCTGGGCATTGTGGATTGATTTTAGCACCTTTAACGTATATAAACGGCTAATGCAATGATGTGTTATGGTGATAATTGTTTTTGTATCCCCTGCTAAACAAATTTTCTCAGGCTTTTAGGGGGCTAGGGTTGGATTATAGGATATAGCAGTTTGATTTACTTGGTCTTTCTTTCTTTTCCCACTCCAGGTGGGCAGGCCTTGTGGTCATCCTATCCTTGGATTCTTTTGCTTCCCCTTTCTGGCTTTTACTAGCTCTCCCATTTCTTTTTTTCCCTTTTGGACTATTTGCCTCCAGTCTTCTGGTGGGTTAGGGGGTTGCCCAGGGGCATTTTATGAAATGAGTGGGCCCGTGTGCAGGATCATAGATTGGGCCCTGGACCTAGTGAAAAAGAAAATGTGGCGCGCATAGGGAAGGTGAGTATGGTTTGCGTTAAATATTGGGTGTGGCCTAAAGGGGTGGGTAAATAGTCTGCGATGACTTTACAATTAAAAAATCGGTGTGAAAAAACTGTGAGCATGACTAACATTATGAAAGGCTGGATTCACACCTATGCATTTTTAGTGCTTTTTGCATTTTGCAGATTTGCACTACAGAACACGTTCCATAGGAAATCATGTTAAATGGACTGTAGTGCAAATCTGCAAAAAGCACTAAAACTGCATAGGTGTGAATCCAGCCAAAGACCTGGAGAAATTTTGGATGGGGAAAAAAAAACATATACTACACTATGTGTATAGCAAAAGAGAAAAGATATAGAGAGGGGAGACAAAAAGGGGACTGACAGTAAGCATTGAATTTATATGTATCTTTACTTTTACACCTTACGTATATTTTTCTTAACCTCTAGTATGTACGGAAAATAAAAAAAAATAAAGAAAAATAAAGATTATAATAAAGATTTCAACGGAAAGTGAAAAGGTTATTTGCCTTTAGTAAATCAACCCCGATGACTGCAAGTTGCTCAGGCTCTAATGTAGCAAAGCAGTAACATTTTCACCACCATACATCATAGTTGTTATAGGTTCTAAGGTTCTCCTGAAATATTGTCTTTGGTTTACAGCACATATGTCTATTGTTATTTCGTCCACACGTGTCATGAATGTCACGTCTACCCCAATGCAGGTGGTCAGACACTATAGCTAGCTACTGTGTGCTTCACCTATAGCAGCCCCCTTTCCGTTAAGACAAGCAGGTCTACCGATACTTGGTTGCCCCTAGGACTATACACAATGCTATAGTGCCTGCCACCACACTAGGGCAGACGCAAACAGAGCAAACAACAGACTACTTGCAGTGTAGCAGACAAATAGCGTGATTCTAGGGCAGACGCAAACAGAGCAAACAACAGACTACTTGCAGTGTAGCAGACAAATAGCAGACAAATAGCTGATTCTAAGATGGTCCAGGTAATAAGGCAGGCTGAGTTCAGGGAATAGTCCAATATCTGATCCGGGTCATACACAGGGAGATCCAACACCAAGGCAAGGCAGACAAACAGCAGGCTTGATCAAGATCAATGCAGGTAACTATGTCTCTATCACAAGCAAGCGATAGAGTGTTCGGTTTGCTTATATCAGGTGACTGATCAGATCAATCATCTTGCAGGTAAACACAGACAGGGGAAAAGCCAATACGCGGGTGCTGGAATGAGGAACAGGGACACTAAGTGATCATGACACACAGTTCTTTGTTTTTTTTAAAACAGTTGTGCTTTATTGAAAAGTATATCATTTACAGCATACGTAAAGAAACCGCTTATTAACAGACACAGATTGAGCATATATGTTATACCAGAACAGCATTGTATAGAGTCACCGGCTATTACTGAGGGTTATGCTTACAAGTAAATCTTTATAGGACAAAATAACATTGCACACCATAGTATCTCCCAGGGGTGCGATATCGACATATGGACATCGGGTTTCACCCTGCATCTGGATCCAACCCGTCCTCATTAGGGGTTCAATCCAGAGTTCAGGGGGCCCATACCTTTTCATCTTTCCAATGACAGCCTCTATTGGAGTAGGTCATTTTATATAGGGGCAGGGCTGCGTTTACCATGGATTCCCAAGCCGACACTTCTGGTTTATCCGAGGGAAAACCATTTCAGCAGGATCTATTTTTTGGCATAATATAGAAGGTAAGCTAAAAGAAGTTTAGAGTGGTGTGAACGTTGGTCATTGTCTGGGATACCCAGTAGGGCCAATGAGGGAGTGGGAGTTAGGTCAAGTTGTAGTCATAGGTTAACTTCATCACCCTATAGATAAAATTTCGAAGATCCTGCAGGGAATCTAGAGAAGCAGCCTCCAAACAGGTGGCCGCATTAGCCCTAGATCCCTTAAACCACCAATATACGGATACTAGCACAGCCGCCCAAAAATAAACCTTAACATTTGGTAACACCAGACCTCCCAGCTGTGGATAGAGGGATAGTGTGGCCCTGGCCAGAAGGGGGGATGCCCCATTCCAAATAAAGGAACTCACACTTGTCTCTATTTCTTTAAAGAATGGGGTCGGTACCCAGATTGGACAATTACGAAAAATGTATTTGAATTTCGGGAGAAGCATCATTTTAACTAAGTTGATTCGACCTAGCAAATTCAGTGGTAGCCCAGACCAGGACACACAACTGTTTTGAGTGACTGTTAGAAGTGGCTGGAGATTCTGGCCGAAAAAATCTGCCGTTCTCCTGGTCACCTGCACGCCCAGATACTTGAACTCCTCAACCCACTGTAGTGGGGTGGAGGAGGCTGAGTTGATTGCCTGATGTTCTATTGGAAATAAGATGGACTTGGACCAATTGATCCATATACCTGAAAACGAGCCGAACATGTCAAAAAGATGCAAAGCAGCTGAAAGCGACAGGCCCACGTCATTCATGTAAAGGAGGGCATCATCCGCATATAGGGACAGTTTTTCCTCCAACCGCCCCACCCGTAATACCTTGATCTCAGAGGATTCTCTGATCAAGATAGCCAGGGGTTCCAAGGCCAAAGCAAACAAGGAGGGGGACAGGAGGCACCCCTGTCTCGTGCCTCTGTGTAGGGAAAATGACTGCGACAACCAGTCATTGGTACGAACTCGTGCCTTCAGGGGCTTTGTACAGCATTTGTAACCATTGAAGGAAACCAAACCAATGACAATGAAGGAAGCCAAAACCAAACCGCCTCAGGACCTCCCATAAATAGACTTATTCCACTGAGTCAAATGCTTTTTCTGCATCCAAGGATGCTATGACTCTGGTGCCCTGATTGTCATATGGGATCGAAAGGTGGAGGAATAGGCGTCCCAGGTTTATGTCCGTTCCTTTACCCAGCATGAAACCAGTCTGATCAATATTAATCAGATTTTCAATAATGGTAGACAGCCAGTCTGCCAGGACCTTCGCTAGAATCTTTGCATCAACATTCAAGAGAAATAGGTCTATAAGAGGCACAATCTAGGGTGTCCTTGCCAGGCTTGGGAATCAGTACGATGACCGCCTCTTCCATGGATTTTGGAAGGGTGTCAAGGGAGGGTAACTCCTCAAAAAGGGCCCTCAGCTTAGGGGCTACAGTGTCTACAAAATTTGAGTAGAATTCTGCTGGGTGCCCATCTGATTCCGGTGTCTTACCCGCCTGCAATTTTCCAATGGCTCTCTGTATTTCCTCCAGAGAAATATTGGCTTCAAAGCGTTCCCTGTCCTCCTTGTCCAGTACGGGTAACTTAACAGTCTCTAGGAAGGCATTGAGCTCAGTCTGAGAGTAAGTGGCCCTGGAACCATAAAGATGGCAAAAAAACTGCATGAACAGACGTTAATAAAGTCTGGGGTCGTTATGACTTGGCCAGTCTCCCCCCATATGGTAGCAATGTGGGTTGAGGGATTGTGGCTTTTTGCCAACCATGCCAGTAGACGACCGTTTTTGTCCCAGTATTCAAAAATCTTTTGCTTAGAGTAGAACAGGGCTTTTTTTGTGTTGTCTACCCTAAGAAGGGATAGCTGTCTCAGGGTTCTCTGCCAGGCCCGATACTTCCCTGTGATCTGGGAGGTGATATACTCTGCCTCTAGACCAGCCGCCTCGCTTTCCAGAAACTACAGTGACCGGGACGTCTCTCTCTAGAGTATAGCAATTCTGGAAATGTAGGCACCCCTGACCCATGCCTTGAACGCATTCCATTTTACCGTGGTTAGCCCATCGTCCCCATTTGTGGTCCAATCTGTACATAGAGACTCTGTAATGGGTTTCTGCAGTGTCTCATCCGTCGCCCAGAACCTAGATAGGCGCCAAAGCCTAGAGTCGGGATGGGGCGAGAGAGAGAGTCAAGCTGAGCGGTGCATGATCAGACATCCCCAAGGGAGTATGCAAGCCCTTCACCCAACGTACGGCATCGGATGAAGCATAGGCCAAATCTATATGTGACAGGGATTTACAAGAGGCAGAATGACAGGTAAACTCCTTACCGGTCGGGTGCAGATGACACCATACATCCACCAGTGCAAAAGTAGATGCCCATTGGGCCAGTGCAGAACCTCCCCCCACCCCACCCCTCAATCTGTCCATGTCTGGGGAAGGGACCATGTTAAAATCACCCAACAGGAACACAGCAGGAGTATCAAAACTTAAAATCAGCAGCATAATATCATTCAGGGTGGTGACAGACGCCGGGGGGGGGCAAATACAGTCCCGCTATAACCACATTCTTGTTATAGATATTGGCATGCATTATAACATATTTCCCCTCTGGGTCGGTATGTACCTCCAGCATTCTAAAAGGCAGCGATATGCGGATTAGGATACTGACACCCCTGGAATAAATAGAGTAGGTGGCGTGATAGTGTGCACCCACCTAGGGAAGCCGCAGACCACCAATTCTAGAGCCCTGGAGGTGGGTTTCTTGTAATATGCAGATATGAGGATTGTATCTTTGGGACCGTTTCACCGCCGAGTTAAGACCACGGACATTCCATTAAATTATTGTTATATGAGACATTATTATTATTATTATATGAGATTTATATAGCGCCAACAGTTTACGCAGCGCTTTACAATGTATAAGGGGGACAACACAATTACAGTACAGTTCAATACAAAAATGTATAGGAGGGCCCTGCTCGTAGAGCTTACATTCTAAAGGGAGGGGGTGGTGGTACAAAAGGTAATAGCTGCAAAGAATGATTTGATGGGGGTGGCTCAGGGACAGTTATGTGGGTGTGGGATAGGCTTCCCTGAATAAATTAGTTTTCAGGGATCTCTTAAAGGTGGACAGGGTAGGGGCTGATCGGACATACTGGGACAGGGCATTCCAGAGGATGGGAGAGGCTCTGGAGAAGTCCTGAAGGCGAGCGTGGGAGGAGGTAACAAGGGAGCTAGAGAGCAGGAGGTCCTGGGAGGAGCGGAGGGGGTGATTTGGGCGATATCTGCAGATGAGATTGGTGATGTAGATGGGGGCGATGTTGTGAATGGCCTTGTATGTTATGGTTAGCATTTTGAATTTTACACGGTGGGGTAATGGAAGCCAGTGAAGGGATTGGCAGAGAGGAGCAGCAGTCACGGATCGATTAGTGAGGTGTATTAGTCTAGCAGCGGCATTCATAATAGACTGAAGGGGGGATAGCCTGCTTAAGGGTAGGCCATTAAGGAGAGAGTTGCAGTAGTCCAGGCGGGAAATAATCAAGGAGTGAATAAGTTGCTTTGTGGTGTCATTAGTCAGGAAGGGTCGAATTCTGGAGATGTTGCGGAGGTTAAGGCGGCAGGATTTAGCCAGTGATTGAATATGGGGGCTGAAAGAGAGGTCAGAGTCAAGGATTACACCCAGGACCCTGGCATGTGTGGAGGGACCAATGGTTGTGTTGTTGATATTAATGGTGAAGTCACAGGAGGGGGACCGTGAAGGAGGAAATATAACAAGCTCAGTTTTAGAAAGATTAAGTTTGAGGAAGTGGTGTGACATCCATACCGATATGTCATTCAGCAAGTTTGAGATCCGTGAGGAGATAGTGGGGGTGAGTTGAGGAGTGGAGAGATAGATCTGTGTGTCATCGGCATAGAGGTGGTATTGGAAGCCATGGGAGGTTATCAACTGGCCCAGGGAAGAGGTATAGAGTGAGAAAAGGAGAGGTCCAAGGACGGAGCCTTGGGGTACCCCAACAGAAAGAGGAAGGGGAGCGGAGAAGATGGAGTTGTAAGTGACACTGAAAGTGCGCTGAGATAGGTAGGAGGAGAACCAGGATAATGCAGAATCATGGAGGCCAAGGGAGTGTAATTTGCTGAGGAGCAGCAGGTGGTCAACTGTGTCAAAGGCAGCAGAGAGGTCTAAAAGTATGAGTATGGAGTAGTGGCCATTGGTTTTGGCAGTTATTAGGTCATTGGTGAGTTTTAGTAGGGCAGTTTTTTAGTAGAATGTTGTAGGCGGAAGCCAGACTGTAGGGGGTCCAGAAGGTTGTTGTCCATGAGGTAGCGACCAATTTGGTCATGAACAAGGCGTTCGATGAGCTTGGAGGCAAATGGGAGCAGGGAGATAGGTCTTAAGTTATTCAAACAGGTGGGGTCTAGTGAGGGTTTTTTGAGTATGGGGGTAACCAGTGCATGTTTGAGCGGGGAAGGAAAGGTGCCGGAGGAGAGGGAGAGGTTGAAGATGTGGGTTAGGGAGTTGAGGATAGAGTGGGAAGGTGGTCGCAGTAATTGAGAGGGGACAGGGTCCAGGGGACATGTAGTGAGGTGGGCCATGGAGAGGAGTTTATCAACTTCTTCTGTGGTAACTGGGCAAAAGGAGGAGAGTATTGTGTGTGGTGTTGGACCTGATATGTTGGGTAGGGGAAGAATTTGAATGCTGGATATCTCCTTGCGAATTGTGTTGATTTTGCTATTGAAGTGGTTGGCAATATGTTGAACGGTAAGCAAGTTGGTGGGTGGGGGCAGTGGGGGGTGAAGTAAGGAATTAAGGGTAGAAAAGAGTTGACGAGGTTTGGATGAGAGGGTTTTGATGAGAGTGTTGTAATAGGTTTGTTTAGCAGTGTGGAGGCAGGAGTTGTATTTGAGAAGGACTGATTTGTAGAGGGTAAAATCTTGCAGGGATTTAGATTTACGCCATGCTCGCTCAAGAGCACGGCTGTGTCTCTTGAGACTTCTGGTGTCGTCTGTTTGCCAGGGTTGTGGCAGATGGGGCCTGGTTCTGCGTGTAGAAAGAGGAGAAAGTAGGTCTAGGGAGGATGACAACGTGGTGTTGTAGATGGAAGTGGTTAGGTCTGGGCAGGACAGGGGAGACATGAGAGGTTACTATCACATGGTGTCAGCGGTGATAACATGGCAGGCAACGCTGTCGGCAGGGAAGAATGTCCCTGTGGTAATCTCCCCTCAGTATGCATAGCCACCCTTACAGTATGCAGCACAGAACAGGTCTCCTCAGGGCCCTTTTTAGGTAAGTAATCATAAAGCACCAAACATAATACAGTACAAAAATGAACATATATAACCAAACGTAATACCGCTCCTACCCTTTCCCCACCCACCTGGAGTAAATAACCCCACTTTACACTATGGGCATCCCTTCTCTCCTACATGATGAACATACAAAACGCTGCTAACAACATTTAGAGCACAGACCAGGACCGCCAGGGATTGCTACACAGTGGCAGATACTGTGGCTGCACAGCACCCCTGTGGGGGTGAGGCTATATGGTGAGTGCATGCACATTAGGAGCACGAATAGGGAGCACCATCACTAGCTGGCACCTGAATAGAAGTTTTCTTCCCTTTTTTTTTTTTTTGAACTACAATACTGTTTCTCGGTAAACACTGGACTATTTTTCTAGAGCACATGTCACTTTGCTAAACAGCTTATTTGGCAGAACTGGACACTTTTTGAGCACTAAGCACTTTTTTAAATATGCACTTCTATTAAGATTTTCAAATGTTAATTATTCTAACTGTGCAGAATGCATTATTAATTTATCACATCATTGGTGAATAGTATAGTTCTCAGTTTGTACATATCTTTTTACTGATTAGACAGCCGGGGGGTGTAACACATTTTGGACACTTTACTTAAATCACTTAACCCACTCTGGAAATCAACTCTAGGAGTAAGTTGGGTAAACTGGATTACCCTTTCTGGTTGCTGAGATTATATTGTCAACCAGCGGCCAGAGGGTGTAACACAATTCAGACAGATTTATATTGTCAACCAGCTGCCAGAGGGCGTAACACAATTCAGACAGATTTATTTCACTTATTCATTTATTTTTAGCATCAATTATTGAACATTAGCTATACCCCAACACTGTTTTTTTTATATGGAAGATTCAGCAGCATTACAAGAAAGGCACCACTGGAGTTCCCTTTATGCATATTCACTCCCCCTTCTGCAATTTTAGACGTGGACATTAGAGGATAATTTATCTGTTTTCTTTACCATTCATGCTCATATCTATATAATATTCCCTCTTTTGAGGTGAGTTTAGCCAGAGAGGATAACACACTTGCACATATGCAATTAGCGGACCTCCAGTTGTTGCAGAACTACAATTCCCATGAGGCATATCAAGCATGACACCCAGAGGCAGAGGCATGATGGGACTTGTAGTTTAGCAACAGCTGGAGGTCCGCTAATTGCATATGGTATCACACCCTGTCAGGAGTGTATACACACAGGCACCTGTTGATAAGCTAATATCTACAATTTTTGACATTCTGTATATTAATCCTCTTACCAATCATATTTTGCTTCCAAGCACTGCAGAGGGTGTAACACAGTAGTTTTTTATAAAACATTTCCTTTCTTAGAACAGCGCCACACCTACACTTCCCCTTTTATCCACCATAGTACACTCCACCCAGGTGGGTGTACTTGTAGAGGCAGCAGTTCCTTTTTTTGTTTATATTTATCTTTCTCCTTGCGCGGATTTACTTATATATTATTTCAAGAATAATATTTTGTTATTTTAGTAACGGACGTCTCCCTGTATCCTGGCAGCACAGAGCACTTCATCTCTGTCCCTAAAGTTTTGGAGCCGTAGGATGAATGTGCGAGGGGGGCCCCTGGGGGGGCCAGGCTTCGGTGGAATGCGGTGAGCTCTCTCAACAGTGTAGAAGGGGGAGAATTGGGCATTTGGCAGCAGGCCGCACAACATATCCTTCATAAAGACCATAGGATTTGCGCCCTCCACCCCCTCAGCCAGCCCCACTATGTCAAGGTTATTTCTTCTGTTGCGATTTTCAGCATTATTGTATTCCAGGGCTTTTAACGTACTTTGCAGTGTGCGGAGGGAGGAAGAGTGTTCAGTGACCGTGTCCTCTGTTTGGCTCACCCTCTGCTCTGTCTCTGTAACACAGGACCGGAGCTTGTCCACATCCTGCCGCATGATGCCCATATCCAGTTGCACAGCCTCAATCTTCGTGGTGAGCATGGACTGACAGAGAGCGTTGGCCGACACAATGTCCGCCACGAAGCTAGGGTGAGGAGAAGCATCAGGCTCCATCTGGGACACCATGTTAATCCAACTCGTGGTGCAGGCCTCCACATGCTCCAGGGGAGGAGGAATCTGTGTCTTCTCAGGCGGGGGGAATTGGAGCTTCTTTCCCCTGCCAGCTGCTGTTCTAGACGAGCAGCGTCTCATCCGGTTAATAATCCCTCTGGTTCCGACGTGGAAAGTGCCCAAAAGAGGATAATAGGTAGTGCAAGCCAGCAGAGCTTGGCAAAGAGCGGCTGTTCAGGTGGCAATCTTTGACACACACACACACACTTCTAGTTTTGACTGATCGGTCCACAGCACATTTTTTTTCTAAGAAAGTTTGGACTTTGTATGCTCAAAGGCAAACTCAAGTCTAAAGCCTCGTACACACAATTGGATTTTCAGCAGGAAATTGTGTGATGACAGACTGTTTGCCTAAAATCCGACCGTAAATTTTCGGCGGACAGTGGTCTGTTGTCAGATTTTTGTATCGTATGTACACGAGTCCATCACACAAAAGTCCAAAGTACAAACACGCAAAATCAATGCTCACCAAACACGACATTAGCAGAAGGTGCCCAAAGGGTGGCGCTCAAGAGCTGAAATTTCACGTAGTACGTCACTACGTTCGTGTATTGTTGGCTGACAATTATGTGCCGTTAGTATGCAAGACAAGTTTCTGGCACACGCCCTTCGGAGAAAAGTCTGACGCTCTGTTGGCCAACGATCTGATCATGTGTACAAGGCTTTAGACCCCATACACACTATTAGATTTTCTGCAGATTTTTGTCTTCAGATTTACCAAAACCATGTAGTGCAAGGGCCTGCCTGATTGCATACAAATTGGAACTCTTAAGGTTTGATCTCATATTATATGAGATTGATGTTTTGGTAAATCTCAAGACAAAAATCTGCAGAAAATCTAATAGTGTGTATGGGGCTTTACTTTGATGTAGTTTTTAGACTAAAAAAGTATTTTTCCAGTCACATTCACACAGGACATATTGTAAACTTTCCTAGAAACCCTGCCTCCTGGCAGCAGCGTTTTGGCAGAAAAAAGCCTGACACTTGTAAAAGTATCTAAAGCTTTAACAATCTTTTAGGTGTGTTTACAGGCGTCAAGAGCATGGGCGTTCATTCATTTAATTGGTCAGAATAATAATTTATTCTGGCCATTGAAATCAATTAACAATCAGGTGCTAAATGCACCAAGCGTTTAGGCACACGTTCATCAGCTTCAGGTGTTTTTTCCACCAAAACTCTGCTGCTCCTGGACTCACTGACAGTGTTTTTTTTTTTGCCTCTAAACTCTTCTGCCCTTAAATGCTGCTAAAAGCCTATGTGTGCCTTGACACATAGGCTAACATGCAGGGGAGTTTAGAGGCAGGATAACAAAAATGCCTAATGCCCCTAGAAGCAGCAGGACAAACGTCCAGTGTGCATGAGGCCTAAATTAGTACAATCTCCATGATTGTTGATACATGCACTTTGACACTAATTGTTCCAAGAGTTGCCTGCAGATCCTGTAAATAAATTTTGGGGTGCTTGGAGACTTCTCTTAGGATCATGCAGTCAGGTCTGGGGATGAATTTGCTGGGCCAGCAATCTCTGGACAAATTAGCATTCATGTAAAATTTACACCACTTGCAGATTATTTTGCATATAGTGAAATACTTTATTTCAAATAATTTGGCAACCTATTTAAATCCCTGGCCAGACTTATAGGCATCCATAACCCTGTTTCTTGAGGGCCTTAAAGAACGATTTTGATCTTTACATGACACCACACAAGTCAATAGTAAAGAAACCGCCTGACCTTACATATGAAGTTTAAATAAGACAAGTTACACTTACATATTCTCTAAGGAGGTTCTAATTCTTGGCAATAAATTGTAGCACCCTATTTTAATTTAATTGGTTTGAAGTGGTGGTAAATGCAGGAGAGTGCTTACTTTTCCCATGTGAGAAATCTGCATTTTTGTTCACTTTAGATTATGAGAATGAATGTATCATGTCCGTTTTTATGTTATTTGTTCAAGTATATAACCTTTATATTGATGCCGTGTACAAACGACCGGACTTTTCGTCGGACTGAATTTCGAAGGACTTTTCGACTGAGTTCCAACTAAACGGACTTGCCTACACACGATCACACCAAAGTCCGATCGTTTCGAACGTGATGACGTACGACCGGACTAGAATACAGAAATTCATAGCCAGTAGCCAATAGCTGCCTTTGTGTCCTTTTTTGTCCGTCGGACTAGCATACAGACAAACAGATTATTTGATCGGACTCAAGTCCGTCGGAAAGATCTAAAACATGTTCTATTTCTAAAGTCCAACAGAGTTTTCGACAGAAAAGGTCAGATGAAGCCCACACACGATCGAATTGTACGGATTCGTTCCGTCGGACCAGTTCGGTCGAAAAGTCCGGTCGTGTGTACACGGCATTAGACACCTTTTGAATGAAGATCTTATGTTTTCAAGTTTAAATATGTTGAAAAAGTCAACAATTTCCATGGGGTGCACTTATTTTTCACATGACTGTATAATCTTATGGGAAAAGTATTGTTTGAATGAATGGTTTGGCAAGATAGTCTCTTAAGGCAGGGTTCCCACTGGAGAACGCATCGGCTCACAGCAGGAGCGTCTCCATTCACCATTTCAGGTCTGATTCCAGCCTGAAATTTTGGCTGAATTCGGAACTGAAACGGAACAAAAGACACACAGGGCTCCTGTGCAATTCGGAGCCGCTGCGGAGATGTGTGAACCGCCTTAATAGAGAGCCGGACACAATCTCCTGCTATGCGAATTGGAATGCGGGGAAACCCACATCCAATAGTATGAACCCAGCCTTAAGGTTGTAAATGACAAGGGGACACTCCTTTTGCCTAAAGGGAGATAAGTTTAATTTGCATTTAGAAAGGTATCTTTACAGTAATTCCCTGTACACACGGTCGGACATTGATCGGACATTCCATCAACAAAATCCATGGATTTTTTCCGACGGATGTTGGCTCAAACTTGTCTTGCATACACATGGTCGCACAAGGTTGTCCGAATTTCCGAACGCCAAGAACGCGGTGACGTACACCACGTACGACGAGACTATAAAAGGGCAGTTCAGTTTCAAGCGCGGCACCCTTTGGGATCCTTTTGCTAATCTCGTGTTAGTAAAAGTTTGGTGAGAGACGATTCGCGCTTTTTCAGACTCATGGTTTTCAGATCGTATTTCTGCTGTTCAGGTTGTGCTTGTGGGTTTGTATCTGGTCTTCAGTGCGTGCAGCGAGTACCATTGATACGTTGATTTAGCATTGTGTTCTTGTCCGTTTGTTACTGATTTTCAGGTCGCTCTTCACAGGCCTTGCTGTTCTTCAGTGCGTTCTGTTACTTCGTTCTGAGCAGCCGATCGTTTTCTAGCCATGTTGCGTGTACGTACTCATCGTAGAGTTCGTGCTGTGCGGGGGCTTGGTGTTGGGGTCCTTACTTTGACACAAGCCCAGTCCATGAACAGGGCGAGGAGGAGTTCATGGACCAAGAATTGGTTGCTCCAGCGTGACCAATTCTGTCGCATGCCTTTGCTCCGTGAGATCCGTGAGAATAATCCTGACAATTTCAGGAACTTTCTCTGGATGACGGACCCCGTATTTCACCGTTTGTTGGCTTTGCTGACCCCTTATATTAGCAGGCAGGATACCTGCATGAGGCAAGCCATCACTCCGGAGCACACTCTAGTCGCCACCCTGCTGTACTTGGTGATGGGGAGAAGCCTGCAGGACCTCAAGTTCTCAACAGGCATCTCCCCCCAGGCTCTGGGGATCATTATCCCGGAGACCTGTTCTGCCATCATTCAGGTCCTGCAGAAGGAGTATATGAAGGTAAGATTTTTATCCTTTAACATCACGTTATTGTATTCAATGTTTGTTAATAAATTGTATTTCTTTCCTCATTGCCTAATTACCATGATTGTAATATGCTGTGAATGTCCCCTTTGTCCACATGCATGCTGTATTTTTTTGGAATTTTTTTTGGTCCTTCATACATATTTGCCTTCACTTACCTCCCCAGCATGCTCTCCTGGGCCTATATCCACCTTGTCTACTCAATTAACAATCTGCTGACTTTGCCAAAACCAAACACACTATACCCACCTCTTTTGTGGTCATATTTATGGATGAATTCCCCAAAGCATGTAGTGCAAGGGCCTGCCTGAATACTTTCAAATGGTAATGTTCAAAGTTTTTGTATCCTATTATTATCTTGATAGGTAATATCAGAATGTCAAAATGTGCTAAAATGTGTATAGTGTGTATTTATATTTATGTATTATGACACTTCTTACCTGTCCAGTGGGCTGCCAATAGTGTAAGTAAGGAGGGGCTGGCCAAAGTAATACACATTTTTTAGGCATTCATCTCTCAATGAAGTGGAGAGGGTTACCTGGCCAAAACATCTCCCCCCCCCCCTAAAATTTATAAAATGGCCAAAGAGAGGGGAGGAGGAATCTGATAGGTGGACCTTATACCTTTGTCTTTAAATACTCCCTAAAATAAATGTTATACTGATGTTGTCCAAGAATGCTTGTGTCTAATCTGCTTTCCATGTTTATGTGCAAAATGATTAATTTATTTTTCTTGTTTGACTCCACAGTTTCCTTCCAACTTACAGGAATGGCAGACTGTGGCCTCCCACTTTGCCCAGAGGTGGGACTTTTCTAACTGAGTCGGGGCAATTAATGGGAAACACGTCCACATCGTCCCACCACCCAACTCGGGGTCATACTATTACAACTACAAGGGGTTCAATAGTATTGTGATGTTGGCGGTGGTGTCGGCTACTTACGAGTTCCTGTATGTGGACGTGGGGAAGAATGGCCGGATGTCAGATGATGGAGTCATTGCCCACACTGAGTTCTACAGGCGTCTCCAGAATGGCAGCTTGGACTTGCTACCTCCAGAAGACAATGCAGAAGGACTCCCATTCGTCTTCATTGCGGATGAAGTGTTTGCGCTGGGGGACCATCTTATGCGGCCATTCCCTATGAGGACCCTCACCCGGACCAGAGGGTTTTTAATTACCGGCTGGCCAGAGCCAGAAGAGTGGTGGAGAACACGTTTGGAATAATGGCCAGCCGGTTCCGCCTATTTTTTACACCGATACACATGGCGGAGTATAAACTCAATCACATCATCCTGGCTTGCTGTGTTCTTCACAACTTTTTAAGGAGAAAATTCTGTGAACTATGCTGGCTCAGTTGGGCCTGAAGCCGGAATTAATCTAAATGAACCCACCCTGACGGCGCTTGAAGCCGGCCGTCCTGGCTTGCCCCCCCAGAGTACCCGCGAGGTCCGTATAAGATACATGGAATACTTTGCGGGTAGGGGGGCTATCAATATGCCAGACAATGTCTGAGACATTTTTTAAATAAAAAAATATTTTAAACTGAACAAATATTTGCTTTGATTTACTGCTTGTCTTTCTTTTAGCTGACCCTGACAGAAATTTGGGGAGTCCTGAAAATGGCGTGATTGTGTAAAATTAGAAAGCACTGTTGGGTGTTATTTACTAAAGGCAAATGCACTTTGCACTACAAGTGCATTTGAGACTGTACTGAAACTGTACTTGTAGTGCAAAGTGAATTTGCCTTTAGTAAATAACCCCCATTGTCACTGAAAACACCAACTTTACAACAAAAAAATGCATTTAAGCATTGAAAGAAGGAGCCACACATTGTTGATTCTCAATCTTTTTAATCCAAGCACAATCACATGTGCACTTATAAAAGGTTTTTAAAACAAACCAACAAGTTTGTTGTATAACAATTTTTTAGGTGACATTAAAAGTTGAAATTTCCTTTTAAGGTAAAACAGGCATGTTTCAAACCAACAAGAAATACACAACTCTGGAACTTACAAAGTTCAACTTTTGTTGAAATTGAAGCCAATATCAGACATGAGTTTTTATAAACTGTGCTTGATATTGCGTTCAGCAGATGGGGGGAAGTCACCCCTGGAAAAGCCAAATTTTGAAGATGCACACAAATCGCCGAATGTCAACATGTGCTAGCTGCCATCATGGGGGATCAATGGACGTGTTTTGTGGGTGCAACCCCTTCCTCTCAGCTACTTTATTATTGAGGAAGGGGTTGCACCCCCAAAACGCGTACACTGATCTCCCGTGATGGCAGATAGCACATGTTGACACAGTGTGTGCATCTTCAAAATTTGGCTTTTCTAGAATATGTCAAAAAATGTTCAAAAAATTGTCAGAAAAACAAAGCAGAAATAAGTTAGGGATTTCAAGGGGTTTTAAACTCTCCCTAAAACATCAATGATGTTCTTCATTTTGTTTTGAACATCATTGATGTTTTGCTTGATGTTTTCCAAGTCCCTATTATACCACATGATCTCCCCGATCAGGATCTGGGCACTTTCACTGGTGAAATGACCTTCATCCACAACATCACGATCACTTAACCACTTCAGGCCCGGAAGGATTTACCCCCTTCCTGACCAAAGCACTTTTTACAATTTGGCACTGCGTCGCTTTAACTGCTAATTGCGCGGTCATGCAATGCAGTACCCAAACGAAATTTGCGTCCTTTTCTTCCCACAAATAGAGCTTTCTTTTGATGGTATTTGATCACCTCTGCCATTTTTGTTTTTTGCGCTATACACGGAAAAAGACTGAAAATTTTGAAAAAAAATGATATTTTCTATTTTCTAAAAATTACAAAAAGTTGTCACTAAATGATATATTGCTCACACAGGCCATGGGCATATGTGGAATTGCACCCCAAAATACATTTAGCTGCTTCTCCTGAGTATGGGGATACCACATGTGTGGGACTTTTTGGGAGCCTAGCCGTGTACGGGGCTCCGAAAACCAATCACTGCCTTCAGGATTTCTAAGGACGTAAATTTTTGATTTCACTCCTCACTACCTATCACAGTTTTGAAGGCCATAAAATGCCCAGATGGCATAAACCCCCCCCCCCCAAATGACCCCATTTTGGAAAGTAGACACCCCAAGCTATTTGCTTTGAGGCATGTTGAGTCCATGGAATATTTTATATTTTGACACAAGTTGCGGGAAAGTGACAAATTTTTTTTTTTTTTTGCACAAAGTTGTCACTAAATGATATATTGCTCACACAGGCCATGGGCATATGTGGAATTGCACCCCAAAATACATTTAGCTGCTTCTCCTGAGTATGGGGATACCACATGTGTGGGACTTTTTAGGAGCCTAGCTGTGTACGGGGCTCCGAAAACCAATCACCGCCTTCAGGATTTCTAAGGGTGTAAATTTTTGATTTCACTCTTCACTGCCTATCACAGTTTCGGAGTCCATGGAATGCCGAGGTGGCACAAACCCCCCCAAATGACCCCATTTTGGAAAGTAGACATCCCAAGCTATTTGCTGAGAGGCATGGTGAGTATTTTGCAGCTCTCATTTGTTTTTGAAAATGAAGAAAGACAAGAAAAAAGTTTTTTTTTTCTTTTTCAATTTTCAAAACTTTGTGACAAATAGTGAGGTCTGCAAAATACTCACTATACCGCTCAGCAAATAGCTTGGGATGTCTACTTTCCAAAATGGGGTCATTTGGGGGGGGGGGTTGCCACCTGGGCATTCCATGGCCTCCAAAACTGTGATAGGCAGTGAAGAGTGAAATCAAAAATTTACGCCCTTAGAAAGCCTGAAGGCGGTGCTTGGATTTCGGGGTCCCGTACGCGGTTAGGCTCCCAAAAAGTCCCACACATGTGGTATCCCCATACTCAGGAGAAGCAACAGAATGTATTTTGGGGTGTAATTTCACATATTCCCATGCCATGTTTGAGCAATATATCATTTAGTGACAACTTTGTGCAACAAAAAAAAATGTCTTTTTCCCGCAACATGTGTCACAATATAAAATATTCCATGGACTCGACATGCCTCTCAGCAAATAGCTTGGGGTGTCTACTTTCCAACATTTTTTTTCACACAGTATTTGCGCAGCGATTTTTCAAATGCATTTTTTGGGGAAAAAACACACTTTTTAAAATTTAATGCAATAAAACACACTATATTGCCCAAATGTTTGATGAAATAAAAAAGATGATCTTAGGCTGAGTACATGGATACCAAACATGACATGCTTTAAAATTGCGCACAAACTTGCAGTAGCGACAAACTAAATACATTTTTGAAAGCCTTTACAGGTTACCACTTTAGAATTACAGAGGAGGTCTACTGCTAAAATTACTGCACTCGATCTGACCTTCGCGGTGATACCTCACATGCATGGTGCAATTGCTGTTTACATTTGATGCCAGACCGACGCTTAGCGCGAGAGCAGGGGGGACATTTTATTTTTTTGCTTTTTTATCTTATTTTTAAACCGTTCCTTTCATTTTTTTTTTTTTTTTTATCATTTTTATTGTTATCTCAGGGAATGTAAATATCCCCTATGATAGCAATAGGTAGTGACAGGTACTCTTTTTTTGAAAAAATTGGGGTCTATTAGACCCTAGATTTCTCCTCTGCCCTCAAAGCATCTGACCACACCAAGATCGGTGTGATAAAATGCTTTCCCAATTTCCCAATGGCGCTGTTTACATCCGGCGAAATCTAAGTCATAAAATGTTCGTAGCTTCCGGTTTCTTAGGCCATAGAGATGTTTGGAGCCACTCTGGTCTCTGATCAGCTCTATGGTCAGCTGGCTGAATCACCGGCTGCATTCTCAGGTTCCCTGTTGAGACAGGAGAGCCAGAGAAAAACACGGAAGACGGTGGGGGGGGGCATTCCCTCCCACTGCTTGTAAAAGCAGTCTAGAGGCTAATTAGCCGCTAGGATTGCTTTTACATGAAAGCCGACCGCTGACTGAAAAGAATGATACCAAGATGATACTTAAACCTGCAGGCATCTTTCTGGTATAACCACTCAAAGTCGTGAATGGCGTACCTGAAGAGCAAAAAATGGTTAACAATAAAGCACAGTAAACGGTAGAGTATAAAAAATTGCATACCTGAAAAGCTAACATGATAAAACATAATAACAATAAAACATTGCAGAATAGAATACAGTAAAAAAGAGCAGAACAATAGAGAGAGAGAGAGAACAATAAAACGACAACTATTTTTTTTTATTTTATATTTTTGTTTGTGTTTTTTTTTTTTTTACACTTTTTTTTGTAACTTTTGTAACTGTAACCGGTTCCAGGTTCGGGTCTCTCAAAATGCGATGGCATCTTGGGAGACCCTGTGAATGTGTGCCTAGTCTGTGGAATGCTGTACCCTACGCTAATACTCAACTAGTGAATGGTAGCGTTCAAAACATTCACCAATGCAAAGACCAGGATTGTCAGGACAGGAGGGACAAAAATAGCAGGTGTCACGTTTATATCCGCGCTTGCTGCAGACACGACATCTTTTTTTGGGGGGTTCGTTGAGTAGGGGTACTCGGGAGGACATAAAGAAAATGCCTCTCATGCAGCCGACTGCATTTGGTTGGGGATGTGAATGGGGGAATTACGGGCGCTGCAGAAGTGGTGGGTTCCCAATTAGGATTGGCGAATGCAGCAGGAAGGGCACTATGGGCACGACGGCCTGTGTTTGTCTTCTTGGTGGCATTGGGACACTACTTGTGCTTGCCACCTCACCAGCTTGAACTGCACTTATGGGACTCGCCACGTCACCAAGTGTTACTACAGTGCTGGTTTGACTAGGATTGGCGAATGCAGCAGGAAGGGCACTATGGGCACGACGGCCTGTGTTTGTCTTCTTGGTGGCAGCGGGACACTACTTGTGCTTGCCACCTCACCAGCTTGAACTGCACTTATGGGACTCGCCACGTCACCAAGTGTTACTGCAGTGCTGGTTTGACTACGACCGGTGTGTACTAGGCCGCTGGTGCTTGCCAGTTCACCAAAATGCTACCAAAAAATCTGTTAGCGATCGCAGGGATCAGGCCTGACTCTGCGAACGCTGCAGTTATGTGTTTAGTGTTTTGTAAGTGACAGTGATCGATCGATACTGCACTTGGGTGGGCTGGGCCGGGCCGGGCCAGGCGGAGGGGCAAAACGCAGGTGCTAGCAGGTATCTGGGCTGATCCCGCTAACACTGCGTTTTTGGGAACCCTAAACTGCTGGGGACGCAATTATAGATCTGATCGGATCAGATATTGATCCGTTCAGATACTATACCACTAAGGGAGGCGTATGCTGCGTGCGTGGGTGTTAGCGGTACTGGCACTAACCTGACGCTGCCTGGGGCTGGTGCTTGCCAGTTCACCAAAACACTGCCAAAAAAACTGTTAGCGATCGCAGGGATCAGGCCTGACTCTGCGAACGCTGCAGTTATGCGTTTAGTGTTTTGTAAGTGACAGTGATCGATCGATACTGCACTTGGGTGGGCTGGGCCGGGCGAAGGGGCAAAACACAGGTGCTAGCAGGTATCTGGGCTGATCCCGCTAACACTGCGTTTTTGGGAACCCTAAACTGCTGGGGACACCAGTATAGATCTGATCGGATCAGATATTGATCCGTTCAGATACTATACCACTAAGGGAGGCGTATGCTGCGTGCGTGGGTGTTAGCGGTACTGGCGCTAATCTGACGCTGCCTGGGGCGATCAGGGGGCTAAACCTTTATTCGGTAATAAACGGCGGGTGCCCTGACACTATAAAAAATAAACGAACTAACCAGCGTCACCCGTAACGGTTATACGGTGATCAGTGGTGAAAGGGTTAACTAGGGGGCAATCAAGGGGTTAAAACATTTATTAGATAGTATATGGGGGTCCCTGTCGCTATAAAACGCTGACGGTGAACCTAAATATTTACGTCCCTAACTAGCGTCACCAGTGACACTAATACAGTGATCAGAAAAATGATCGCTTAGGGACACTGGCGACAGGGGGTGATCAAGGGGTTAAAACTTTATTAGGGGGGGTTAGGGGGGTATCCTAGACCTACAGGGGGCTAACACTCACTGCCCTACCACTTCTAACTGTCACAAACTGACACCATGCAGTAATCAGAAAAAAAAAAAACACTGCTTGGTGTCAGTTTGACAGGGAGGGGAGGGGCGATCGGGGGGGGATCGGGGGTGTAAAGTGTGCCTGGCATGTTCTAATGTGTGTGTGTGTATGTGTTGTGCACTCACATGTCTTCTCTCCTCGGCGCCGGAACGGAAACTGCCGAGCCGAGGAGAGATGACATCACATCCTCTGCCTCTGTGTACTACACAGAGGCAGAGGATGTTTCTCATTGGCTGGGAGCGATCGCGAGGGGGGGGCCACGATCGGATGGCCTCCCCCTCATCTCTGATCGCTGCCAGATAAAAGCCGGCCGCCGCTGGCACGGGGGGGGGTCCGATCGGACCCCCCGCCCGCGGGAAGGCAATCACGTATCAGGTACGTGATTTTGCCTGCCCGTGCCATTCTGCTCACATATTTAGGCGTGAGGCGGTCGGCAAGTGGTTAAAAATATATAAAAAAAATACTCCATGTATGATAAATATGCCAGCATCCATCTCTTACCTGAGCCTGTGGTCGCAGACACTCACCTGTTGTGGTGACAATTTCCACAACATCTCCCTCCTCCTCCTGTTGTCTTTGTGGTATTTCCCCTTCATCCTGAGGTGGGGGGTCTGTTGTCTTCCCTGATGAGTGGTGTCCTCCGAGTCTTTTCTTCCCTATGTAAAAAAAAAAATGGTATACTTAGCACACAGATATTTGATGGCAGAAATAGGAATATGAAACATTGCTTGGAAGTGGGGTACAATTGTCTGTTTTGGCAGAGTTGCAAGATGAAGAAATATTTTTTTCCTTTGTCAAGCTTGAATACTTACCTGTTTTGTACAAGCTTCACAGATGGAGTCACCCTTATAGCATACACTGGAGCACCTGTGTGGGCCCCCTAATAAAAAGGGTGTTCTGGTGTCCCACACTAGTGCTCCAGCGCCCAGATGTGTAAACAGCTGCTGAGTGTCCTCTCCTTAGACAGAATCTAGTTTGCATTTAATTCTAGTTACAAACCCATCTAGACAAAAAACTTATTTTAAGAGATGTAGGCCAGAAAAAATGTATTGAAATGCATCTGGACAAAACATGGTGTTTTATTGGCCGAACGAACAATGTTTCCTACGAACGAATAATGTGTCCATGAACTTGAAAGTTGCCATTTTAAACTGTACAACAGTAAAGAAAAGCACATGGAGCAGCACGAATGTAATATAAAGAATAGGAACACAGGACAACTACTTACTTTTTTTCAGCACTCTCCTGATCCTTCTATACTGATTGTCCCCCCTTATTTGAGGTCCGACCACCGCTTCCTCAGTTAAACTTGGATCGCCGTACCCCAAAATTCCTGTGCAGACTCTTCACAACTTTCGCCATGATCTTGGCCTTTCTTACATTGGGGTTGGGGTAAGGTCCATACTTCCCGTCATAGTCGGCTCTCTTCAGTATGTCGACCATCTCCACCATCTCAACAAAGGACATATTTGATGCCTTAAATCATCTCCTCTGGGATCATGACGTTTCTGGCTCTGGGCTTTCCTCCTCCTCCTCCTCGTTGCTGTAATTAGCACGTACCTGTTGTGTCTCCGCCATGTGCTCTTCCCCACTGCGCCGAACGAGAAGGGGCGGGGAATAGACTAGAATGAATGTCAGGAGCGGGCAGACTTTCACGCATGCACAGTGTATATAAAGCGTAACACGCGTGCGTAGTACGTAGATCTGTGAGCGGAGGAAGGAGTATAGGAAGCGCCGATCGTGATAACGAAGGTAACATTTAAACTTGGGCCTATACTGCTTAGAGATTGAGGCCTATATTGGGACAAGATTAGGAGACTTTAGCCTGACATTAGGGTTTGTCTTGTGTATTGCAGATAAAATGGATGGGTTCAATGACCACAACTTCTTCCCCCTGTTTATAGACAAGTACAGAGAGCTGCCCTGTCTATGGCAGGTGAAACATCCGCATTATAATCACAAACAAAAGAGGCAGGCAGCGCTGGAGAAACTGCTGGAGTTGGTGAAGCCAGTGGTCCCCACGGCAACCATCCCCTATTTAAAAGCCAAAATTGGTGGCCTGAGGAGCACATATCTTAGGGAGCGCAAGAAGGTCCAGGATTCCCAGAGATCCGGAGCTGCAGCAGATGACGTTTATGTCCCCAGGCTGTGGTACTATGAGAGACTGCGATTTCTTTCAGACCAGACTGAAGTCAGGGAATCCCTCTCAACCCTACCTTCCACTCTTCCTTCCACCCTATCTTCCACCCCAGCTGAAGCTTCCGATGTCCAACCTGGGACTTCCAGCCAGGAAGAAGTGGAGGAGCCCAGCTTGAGCCAGGTATAGCATTGTTCTACAGATTTCTGGTCAATAAATAAATTATGTTTACTAGATGTTATTATTGATCACTAATTGCAGATTAAATAGAGGTGTTTACATATCAATAGACAGTAGTGGGCAAAAATAATTGGGACAAGAATGAAAAATGCTAGGCTCAGAATGATAGTCTGTTATATGTTAACATTCAATTTGCAACAGTCATGAGGTGAAAATTGTGTGTGATTAATGAAGAAAAAACTAAAACTATGTCCCTTTTTCATACACAGGAAGACCTCAGCCAGGAAGAGGCTATGGAATGTGGCACACAGGAGGAGGCTGTGGAATGTGGCAGCCAGGAGGAGGCGGGGGTTAGTGGCAGCCAGGAGAAGGCCGAGCCCAGTAGGAGCCTCACAGAATCCCAGGTCCCTCCCTTCCGCCTTCCAAACAAAAGACCTAGGAAGGGGAGTAACGTGGAGGATTCAGCACTCGGGCTGATTCAGGAGGCTTCTGCGTCCCTCGGAGCCACCCCCACTCGTGAAGAGGCCTTTGCCTGCATGGCTGCCACCAAACTGCAGGACATGCAGGAGGACCAATGCCTCATGTGTGAGGACATGCTTTATGAAACATTAACTAAGGGGGTGAGGTAATTACACCCAATACCCACCTGTGTTAGTTGCATCATCCTCCTCCTGCCATAACTCCACCACCACAGACACAGCGTGGAAGGAAGACAAGAGAGTGATGACCTGGGTTCAGTCTGGTCTGACAAAAAATGCAGGCTCTTGTATGACCACAGCCTGGGGACATGTATGTAATCTGCTGCTCTTCATGATCTCTTGGACTTCTGGATCAGATTGTACTCTCTTATATATGGACTCTTCAGGCCAGCAATTTTGCAGTAAAATAATTGATGTGTGCCCTGGGGGCCAAAGGCTTCGCCAATTTCTGCAGTTTCTCCAGCGTTACCTCCCTCTTTCTTTGGTTAGGACCCCTTAATAAATTTTTGCTTTGTTTTATTATACTCACCTATCTGTGTTTTCCTTCAAAAAGGACAGTTTGTTTGTGAGGAGGCAGGTACATTTCAAAAATACAATGTGAAATTAACAAGAGACACCAACACCAAGCAATCTCCTTGAGATTAAATGATACAAGATAATAATGGTGTTGTGAAAACTTGACACACAAAACACACCCAAAACTATTCTGGAGTTAAAAAAATAAAAAAAAAACACAATCAGGATTTTAAAAAAAAACAATGTTTTTTAAAAAAACATCAAAAATTTCGGTATGTGACAAATAAAAATATTATATTGATGAAATCACGAAAAATAATGAAGAAAGAAGTTTGTGAGAACTCTGTGTGAATATGAGCAGCAAAACAACTGCATTCTTCTAGCATTATAAAGAAGAAGAGAGTGCGCTGCATTAAACTATTTAAAACTTTGCAGCGTGACGAAAGTGCTATATCCATTACGAACGCTAATTTTACCAGACCGAGTAGTTCCGTCTCGGAAATTTATTCTGAGCATGCGTGGCACTTTGTGCGTCGGAATTGGCCACACATGGTCGGAATTGACGCAATCGGATTTTGTTGGAAAATTTTATAGCCTGCTCTCAAACTTTGTGTGTCGGAAATTCCGATGGAAAAAGTCAGATGGAGCCCACACACGGTCGGAATTTCCGACAACAAGCTCCGATCGCACATTTTCCGTCGGATAATCCGACCGTGTGTACGGGGCATAAGAGCTGTGAAAATGTGGAATAGACGTACACAGAGGCTAGTACTAGCCAATTCTGTAGAATGCTTCAAAAATGTCTTGATATGTTTCTAAATGCCTAAAGTATAACTGGCTATTAATATTTATAAGAGATGACAACGTAGAGTGTGGATCCAAGGGAGAATCTTTAGTCAATTAAGGACCAGGCCTATTTTTTACACCTGGTGTTTAAAATCAGATTTTTTTGGTAGAAAATTACTTGGAACCCCCAAACTTTTTTTTTTTTTCAGACACTCTAGAGAATAAAATGGCGGTCGTTGCAATACTCTACGTTACACCATATTTCCACAGCGGTCTTACAAACACAATTTGTAGTTAGCCCAATTTTTTTTTATATTGTGAAAGATAATGTTACGCCAAGTAAATTGATACCCAACATGTCATGCTTGAAAATTGCGCCCACTCGTGGAATGGCGACAAACTTTGACACTTAAAAATCTCTATAGGCGATGTTTAAAATTTTTTACAGGTTACCAGTTTTGAGTTACAAAGGAGGTCTTTTACTAAAATTATTACTCTCGCGCTAATGATCGATGTAGTACCTCATATGTGTGGTTTAAACTCTGTTTACATATGCGGGCGCAACTTACTTATGCATTCGCTTCTGCACGTGAGCATGGGGTGACAGGGCGCTTTAAGCTTTTTATTTTTTCTTTATTTTTATTTTTATTTTTACATTGTCCCTTTAACCACTTAAGGACAGAGCCTCGTTTTGAGATTTGGTGTTTACAAGTTAAAATCATTTTTTTTGCTAGAAAATTACTTAGAACCCCCAAACATTATATATATATATTTTCTAACACCCTAGAAAATAAAATGTCTATCGTTGCAATACTTTCTGTCACACTGTATTTGCACAGCGGTCTTACGAGCGCACTTTTTTTAATAAAAAAATAAGACAATAATAAAGTTAGCCCAATTTCTTTTGTTATTGTGAAAGATAATGTTACACCGAGTAAATTGATATCTAACATGTCACGCTTCAAAATTGTGACCGCTCCTGGAATGGCGACAAACATTTACCCTTAAAACTCTCCATTGGCGATGTTTTAAAAATTCTACAGGTTGCATGTTTTGAGTTATAGAGAAGGTCTAGGGTTAGAATTATTGCTATTGCTCTAACGATCACAGTGATACCTCACATGTGTGGATTGAACACTGTTTTCATATGCGGGCGCTGCTCACATATGCGTTCACTTCTGCACGCGAGCTCGGCGGGACGGGGCGCGTTAAAAATGTTTGAGGTTTTTTTTCTTATTTATTTTACTTTTTTATTTTTATGCTGTTCTTTTAAAAAAAATTTGTGTCACTTTTATTCCTGTTACAAGGAATGTAAACATCCCTTGTAATAGAAAAAAAAGCATGACAGGACCTTTTAAATATGAGATCTGGGGTCAAAAAGACCTCATATTTACACTAAAATGCAATAAAAAATAAATAAATGTCGTTTGAATTTTTTTTTTTAACAAAATGTCCCTTTAAGAAGAGCTATGTGCGGAAGTTACATTTTGACATCGCTTCCGTCCTGCAATGGTATGGAGCCAAGCGGGCTCCATCTTCCCCTTCAAATCCATACCACAGACCGCGAAGGATCCGATCGCCTCCACCGCTACCGACGGGTCCGGTAAGCGGCGGGGGGCCCCTCTCCCGCCACCGATAAGAGTAATCTCGCAATGAATCCACCGCAGAGACCACTTTTATCTGAAAGCCAACTGCCCGCTGAAGAAGAGGTTACCAGGGTTATGGCAGCTAGCTGCTGCTATAACAACAATACACCTCTTTAAACAGCCGACGTATAACGACGGCGGGCGGTCGGCAAGTGGTTAAAACATTTTTTTTGGATTACTTTAATTCCTATTACAAGGCATGTAAACATTCACATATTGTGAAATCGGGGGTCAAAAGACCTCAGATCTCACATTTGCACTTAAATGCAAAAAAAAAATGTCCACTTTTATCTGAAATCAGACTGCCCGCCGTTTAAGAAAATACCGGGGTTATGGCAGCTATCTGCTGCCAAACCCCGGTATTTAAAGTCAAAGTACCGTCGTATAACGACGGCGGGTGGTCTGGAAGTGGTTAAAGGAGAAGTATAGCCAAAGCTTGTTTGGCTGTACTTCACCTATGGATCACAGGAATGCAATTTGTTTTGCACTCCCGTGACCCATTTTCCGCTCTCTGCTGATATCACCAATGTCAGTCGAGGCACCGCATCATCCCGAACAACGAAGTATTGATCCACCAGGTGCCTGGACTGACACCCATCTCAGCCTCTCAGCGAGCTGCTACGAGCCTGAGATGGCCGCTCCGCCCCCTCCTCAGCATAGAGCTCCAATGAGCGAGGAGGGAAAAGATCAGAGAGCTGTGACTGACAGTGAACAGCTCTCTGCTCACTGAGCTCTGAAAACCGAGCGATCAACGGTGTTTGATCGCTCTGTTTTCAGTTCAAAGGCGCCAGGGTACAGATGCAGCATCGGACCCATGCTGCATCTACCTAGGTAAGTATGAATGTGCAAAAAAAATATTCCTTCTCTTTTAAGGAATCGGGAAGGAATGTTTTTCCTATTGGAACAAATTGGACCATGTTTTTTATAGGGGCTTTTTGCTTTCCTTTGAACCAGCTGCGGGTTTAGGGTTCTGAGAATTCTGATGTTTATTATACATATTTTTGCCTTTTAGGTGAACTTGGACATTTTTGAAAGGATAAGTTCACCTTTTTAAATAAAAATAATGCAAATCTTTTTGCAGGTAAAAAAATATCCATTTATTTTTATTTTTTTACTTGGAGCCTGGAAAGAATTGCATCCGCGATTTGCTGACTTCTCAGTGTAGCTGTCTGCTCGTACCTCGTACGGGCAGACAGATACACACTGACAGTAAGAATGAATGAGCTACCAAAGTGCTCAACAGTGCCATGGTAATTAATTGAAACTACAAGCCGACAGCAACAAAGGCCGAATAGGCTGGAACTTGTAGTTCCCCATTCGCAGAAGACTGTGAATGAATGATGTGGGCAGAGCACTGCATGGCCACGTTATTTTCCTTGTCAAAAGAAGTTTATTGAGTATACAATATTATAAAGATACATAAAGTAAGTTTACAAGGATCTATAAAGTAAGCTCATTGTTTTACAGTAGGGTTTATATAGGTAAATATCATGAAATTTTAAATATTAAACATTGGGTTCACGTAAACCTAAATTAAAGATATATATCATTTCCTTAGTTGCTTTTGTAGGTATTTAAATGATTTATACCTACTATACATATTGTTTACAGGTAGAGTGTATATAGGTCAAATAAATTCTGATAATGAGCTTTAATCGTAAGGTGGAGAAAAGGAAAGAGAAAGAAGAAAAAGGGTAGAAAGGTAGAGGTATGGTCTACAAGGTTGTCCCACACGTCAGTTTATTATTCTTTTTAGTTCTCTTTGAAGCCTTAGAATGGGTGTCTCTGTAGGTCATTTAATCTGCTACCATGGCAACAGGACAGAGTCATTGAAGTTTGACAGGAACTGTTGTTTTATCCAAGGATGCCAAAGTTTTTCAAATTTTGGAATTTGATTTTGATCGATGGCTACCATCTTAGCATGGGACATTGTATTATTCATTCTGTGAATTGTTTCTGCTAGTACCAATGTAGGAGATTTCCATGCCTTGGCCACTGTTTGTTTTGCAGCTGTTATTAGTTGGATCATAAGTTTGAATTGAGAGAGTGTTAACCATTCCGGTTTTAGATTAAGTAAAGTTATATATGGATCTGGTTGTATTATTTTTTTTAATATTTTAGATGCAATCACGAAGACTTCCTTCCAGAAGGTTTGGATTACTGGGCACATCCACCATATGTGTAAATGTGTGCCTATTTCTGGGCATCCTCGAAAACAAAGAGCTGAGGTATTAGGTGAATATTTTGCCACTCTAGCGGGTACAAGGTACCAGCGAGTTAAGACTTTATAATTTGTCTCCAGTGCTAAGATGTTGGGTGAAGATGACTTAGATGTGAGCCATATGTTAGACCAGCCCGTGTCTTCTAAAGTTCGTCCCAGGTCCTCCTCCCACCTCTGAACGTAAGAGGGTCTATTAAGATTTGCTACTCCATATAATTGATTATAAAGTGATGAAATTGTACCTTTAGCAAATGGATCTTTTGTACAGATTGATTCAAAAATGGATAATTGGGATAATGGTGTATCCCCCTTTAGGAATGGTGTATAGAAATTTTTGATTTGGAGATATCTAAATATCTCAGAGTTTGGTAGATCATATTTTTCTCTAAGCGATGGGAATGAAAGGAATGATTTAGATGCTATGAAGTCATTTAGTGTCTGAATGCCTGATGTTGTCCAAGCTTTAAAAGAATTTGGGTAGATCCATGCCGGATAAAAGGCCGGATTTCTGATAAAAGAAAGGAGAGGATTGTGTGGAGATTGTAACTGATATTTGGTTTTTAGTTTATCCCAGAGAGATAAGAAGTGTTTAGTTATGGGATTATGAATTTTAAAGCGGTCTTTAGGATTAAGCCATAATAAGTTTGATATTAATAGAGGGTCATTTTCTGAAGCCTCTATAAATACCCATAATGGGATTTCCTGTTTTGCATGGTATTTGGACAGACTGACCAAATGTGCTGCTCTGTAGTAGTTAGTAAAATTAGGGTATCCCAGGCCTCCTTTATTTTTGGGAAGATGTAGTGTGTGTATAGGTATATGTGGTTTAGAAGAGCCCCATATAAACGAAGTTGCTCTTTTTTGTACTATTCTCAAAAAATAGGAAGGAATTGGAATAGGGAGGATTCTGAATAGATAAAGCAATTTGGGTAGAATAGTCATTTTGATTGCATTAATCTTCCCTATCCAGGATAAAGGAAGTTGCGACCATTGTTTTATTAGATTTGTGATCTGTCTTAATACAGGAGGATAATTGGTTGAGAATAAGTCAGAATGAGATGCTTTTAAATGAATTCCAAGATATGGGATTGATTTTTCTGCCCATGTGAATGGGAGTGCAGCCCTAGCCGGTATCAATTCCATGTTTGTGAGTGAAATATTAAGCACTAGGCATTTCTTAGGATTAATCATAAGGCCGGATAGGGCTGCAAATCCATCAAGAGCTGGTATTAAGTTAGGACCAGAGACCTGTGGTGATAATAGAAAAAGTAATATATCGTCTGCAAATATACATAATTTGTGTGTAATACCTCCTACTTCAATGCCATTTATAGTTTGGTTTGTTCTGATGTATTGGGCCATGGGTTCGAGTATAAGGGCAAATAATAAGGGAGATAATGGGCAACCCTGTCGGGTACCTCTTTCGATATTAAAGGCTTCAGATTTGTATCCAGCATATTTTATATAGGCTTTGGGTTTATTATATAATGCTTTGATCCATGTTAAAAAGTGGGGTCCAAAACCCCATTTTTGTAATGAATATTGCATATATTGCCAGGATACTGTGTCAAATGCCCTCCTAATATCGAGAGATAGAAAACATAAAGGGATTTTCCGTTTTTTAGCAATATGTGCCAATAACACTGCCCTGCGTATATTATCGCCTGCCTGTCTATTTGACATGAAGCCTACTTGATCTCTATGTATTAATTTTCCTATAATGCTATTGAGGCGTTTTGCTATTATTTTTGCTAATAATTTAATATCAAGGTTTAACAGAGAGATAGGCCGATAATTCACACAGGAAGAATCATCAGAAAGGGGTTTTGGGATCATACAAACAATTGCCATTAGTGTTTCTTGCCGAAAAGAATGTTCATCTAGAAGTTTGTTAAAAGTTTCAGTGAGAATGGGAGAGAGTATTTCTGAGAATGTTTTATAGTATAAAGCCGAGTAGCCGTCTGGGCCTGGTCTTTTGTTAAGTTTTAGGTCTTTTATGGCGTTAGCAACTTCATCTATAGTTATAGGCTCATCCAAACTGCTTTTTTGATTCTGAGATAACTCAGGTAAGGTTATTTTTGAGAAGAAGGATTCAGCCTCTGTAGGATTAAATTCATTGTTTGTCTTGTATAAAGTTGCGAGATGTGAGTGAATTTTATGGACTATTTTAACTGGATTACAAGTATAAACATTTTTTGATAATTTCAAACGTATTGGTTTGTAAAATTTGTTAGTTGAATTTAATGCCCGAGCCAAATATGTACCTGGTTTGTTTGTATTCATGTAGAAATTGTGTTTGGAGCGTTTGAGGGATTTATCAACTGACTCAGTGAGAAATAGATCGTATTCCAATCTAGATTTTTCCAGATGAGATTTTGTACTCTGAGATGGATAATCTTGGAATGATATGTAGGCTGCATTAAAATTGAGTTCTAGTTTTTTTGCTAGATTTTTGCGTTCCCGTTTAAATAGTGCCATTTGTCTTTGTATTGTACCACGCAAGACAGGCTTATGAGCTTCCCACAGTGTTATTGGGGAGATGTCTGTTGTATTATTAATTGATATGTATTCCTTTAAAGCTTGTTCAATGGCCATCTGATGTAGTGGGTGTTTGAGCATTATGTCCGGTAAGTACCACGTTGGGTCATGCGCTTTTGGTATGGCTGAGGCTATAGTAGTGTATACTGCATTATGGCCAGACCACAGAATCGGAATTATATCTGATGCAATAATTTCTGGTATCATTCCTATTGTTAGAAAAATATGATCTATTCTGGTGAAGGTTTGATGAGGGGGCGAGAAATAAGTGAATTTCTTTTTCATTGGGTTACTTTCTCTCCACGAATCTACCAGATTGTATTTGGAAAGAAGTTGAGAAAAAGGTAATCTAGAGGTTATTTTGGATGGTGTAAAAGGTGATTTATCTAGAAATGGGAGGAGGACCTGGTTCGAATCCCCACACATTATCACTGTTCCTATTTTGTGTGTATTAATCACTTGTAATATATGTGAGAGGAATGGTGTAGGTTGTTTGTTAGGAGCGTAGTAGGAAATCACCGTGATTGCTGTATCCATTATATAACCCATGAGTATCAGGTATCTACCTTCTGGGTCTTTCATTTCTGATGATAAGGTGAATGGTGTGGATCGGTGAAATGCAATTAGAGTTCCCCTTTGCTTGGTACAGGCAGAAGCCGTGTAAATTTGTTGATAAAAAGGAGAAATATATTTTGGAGTAGAATCTTTGGTGAAGTGTGTTTCTTGGAGGCATACTATGTGAGCCTTCTTGTTATGGAAAGTACGGAAGGCTTTGGTCCTTTTTTGAGGGACATTTATTCCCTGAACATTCAGGGAAAGTATATTCAGTGGTGCCATGGCAACAGATCAAATAGTTTTGACTTACTTTTTGTTATGCAGAGCTGACTGCGCAGATCAACCTGTGTGGACTGAAGAGATGAAAAGATAGAAAAGAAACCAGTGAATTCTGGAGTAAAGAGTAAACAAAAAACATATGAGATTAGATGATACATTATATAAATTTATTTTTTGCAAGTAATCACAATTTACCCGTTAAAGAGAATAAATATCTCTCTCAGGGGAATAAGTGCCTTTGTCACACTCCCACATAATATGGTTGGGAGAATGAGGAGGGCTAATGGGGGTACACGGATCTTCTGCTTACAGGAGAAAAGTGCTATGTCAAAAGACATCAAAATTATGTTTCATTAATTGGAGTGCAGAATATAGTTTTTGTTGAAATTATTTATTCCAGGGTGGTTGTATATGGTTAGTCTTGCCCTAGGCTAAATAATTCAGTTAGAAAGGTACTGTTAATAAATTTGGTATTGATGAAGATAGTTTGAATTATTTTGGGATTTTAACCCTTTTAGAGTAAACAATTACATATTTTATTCATATGTAACTGTTTAGATATGTTAACTCATAAAATTGAGGTTGTATTGCTTCAGATTAGAATAAACAAAAACATAATTCTAGGAACTAGTTAGGTCATAATATATTTGTTTTAAGAAAAGAAAGAAAAAGCTTCCATTACTTCTGGATTATTGAACATATTTGTCCTAAAAAGTAATAAATCTATTGTTATTACCTGATAATATATAACTGAACAAGAATTTCCTTATTTCATTTATATATTCTAAGGCTATATGAATCAGAAGTAATAAGAAATATAACTGGAATGTAACATGATCCCACACAGTGTGTGACTATCAGAATGCAGTTACATTCAGTTATAAATACAGGTTTTTTATAGAGAACCATCTCTTAGTATAATAAATGAAGAGATATCAGGAATTAGGATGTCAGTCCATTGAATCTTCTTGGTCCATGGATGATGTGGCATAACGGCCTCTTTTGTGAGATTGATGATTCCCATTTTGTTCTGAAATTTTCTGGGTGCTGCCTGAAGGTGAAGATGATGCCATTCTTCTGCGTGTGGGAGAGTTGCTGCTTGTGGGTTCTGTCAGATTTAATTTTAAAAGGGTCTGTTGTAGTTCATCTGCTGATCTGCTTCTGTAAATTGTACCTTGGTAGTTAAATCTGACTGAAAAGGGGAAGACCCATTTATACACAATGTTGTGGCGTTGGAGTTCCATTAGTTGGGGTTTCAGGGATCGTCTTTTAGTAATAGTAAGTTGGGATAGGTCAGCAAAAATTTGATAATTGTGTCCTTGAAAATTAAGTTCCTTTTTTTCTCTTGCAGCAATTAGTATTTGTTCTTTCGTTCTGTAATAATGAAATTTTGTGATTATATCACGTGGGGGTCCATCTTTCTTTTTGGCTGTGAGGGCTCTGTGTACTCTGTCCAGTTCTAAACGTTCAATAGGGATATCTGGCTTTAGTTCTTGTAATAGAGCAGTAATAGTAGATTGCAGGTCTGTCACAGTTTCAGGTATTCCCCTTATGTGCAAGTTTGAACGTCTGGCTCTATTTTCGTAATCTTCGAGCTTAGTTTGAAGTATTAAACTCTCTTCTTTTAATTGTTCCATTTCTGTTATATTTACTTGGGTTGTAATTTCAATTTCATCCATTTTTATTTCTAAGGCTGCTGTGCGGTTTCCCAGCTCTCTTATTTCTTTGGTTAGGCTTTTTGTTATTTGGTCTGAGGTTTGTTTTAAAGCCTTATGAAGCATCTTTTCAAATTGTAATAATATTACTGGGGATGCTGAGGAGGCTTGTGGAGAAGTTTGTGAGAGGATTTGTTCTGTATCTGACTCAAATGGAGAGTCTTGCTGTGACATTTTCTGTCTGTGAGAGCGCCCTGATGCTGTATGTTGTGAGGTGACTGGAGCTGCTTTAGTTGCAGTGAGTGCCTGTGAGCTCTTTGTGAGGTGATTTTTATTTCTGCCACGGTTTCCTCCCAGTACCATATTTCCTGGCCAAACTTTCACAGTTTGTTCCCTGGGGCAAAAAGGTTCAAATGGATACCTTTTGAGCCTGCAGGCTCCGCTTTGTCCTTCTCTTCTCTCCTCAGCGGTGCAGAGCTCTAACAATGCATGTCTGCTCCGCTAGGCTCCGCCCATCTCCCCCCGGCCACGTTATTTTCAAACGGTGACAGCGGGCACCCAGAGAAGATGCATGCCTGCTGTCACTGGGGAGGGGGGGAAAGATCAGGAATGGCTGCATTGGTATGTTGTGATTGTATTTGCAGTTGTTCATTGTAACTGAGGTCCTGCTGTGCCCTTATTTGTTTTGTTGCCCTTCTCTGGACTCACTTCAGTTCAAAGACATCCTTCCTGAGGATTGGTGACCAAAACTGGACAATATATTCAAGATGTGGCTGAACCAGTGTCTTGTAAACTCATAGAATTATAGTTTTACTGTATCTCTCGAGAACCATTTTGAATAAAAATAATAGTCTGCTGGCCTTGCTTGCTGCTGCATGATATTGCATGCTATTGCCATGTCTGTTATTTATTAGGACCCCCAGATCCTTTTCCATCCTCAATTCCCCCAGAAGTTCTCCCCCTAGAGATTAGCTTGCATGCATATGTTTAGCCTCCAATTGCATTTCTTTACACTTTTCAATTTTAAACCTCATCTGCTATATAGCTGCCCACCCCTCTATTTTAACTATGTCTTCTTGTAGTTGCTTAATCCTGTTGTGAAGTTATTGCCTTTCTTATCTTTGTATCATCAGCAAATGCTGGGATTGAACTATTTATCTCAACCTCCATATAATTCATGAACAAGTTAAACCAAATTGGGACCAGAGCAGAGACCAGGGCAGAGAACTTGGTTACACCGCTCAAAACTCTAGACCTATTCTACATATACCATTGAGAAGCTTTAAAACAGTCTATAATAGAAAAGGTAGTTTTGTTGGGTGTAATAACTGTTGAAATATTAATATAAATTTTTTCTTTTCTTTTTTTAACCCAGAAAAGTCCGAAAGATGCTCTCATCCTCTGAAACCAAGAGAGCTGCCCGCCGGCCTTACAGACATATAGTTATTTGTCAGTCTCAGGTGGGACTACCTATGCGTCACCCTGTCAATGATGAGCCAATTGTTATTGAGGACTAAGAGTCATCTGAAGAGATAATCTGCAAGAGACTCCATAGAAGATTCTTCTCATGATGATACTTGACTTTGAAAGTGTTGAGTTCATTAAAACTTTTTGCAGCTGTTTGCATCTTTTAAAAGATTCCATGCTTTGTAAAAGCATCAAAATCTAAAGACTTGTTAATGCTTTGGTTAATTTTTGTTAACCCAGTCATTTCTTCATAAACATGTACAATGTTTTTGTTATTAGTACATTTTCTTTATTTTGGGATATTTTTGACTGGTGTTGGCTAACCACAAAGAAAATGTAACATGTTAAAAGGGACAGTTTTGACAGTTATGGTTTAGTGTTCGATTACATTGCAATTACAAATAAGATGCTAAAACTTTGTACACTTGAAAATGTATTATTGCTGATGCCTTTCTTTTTACAAGGTGTATTGATTTTTTGGAAGTGCCATTTAATGTTTTTTTTTCCCATTTATAGACTGAATAAAAACAAATCTAACTTATGGAATATAATTTTGAGGAAAATGTCTGATAAAATATAATTGTGCTTCTTGTGTTATGGGATTAAAGTTTAGCATTAAAATGTTTCCACACATAATCGTTCATTTTGGGATACAAATAAATGCATTCACATAGAAACCATTATGCCAAGATTTTTTACAATAAACTGTTCATATTTTAGTTTATATTTAAAATAAATCTCTGGTTTCACCAACCACCCATTTATTCACCAGTATTTGGTCTGTTCTCTCCTTGTAACTCTCAGTGCCATTAAATCTTTTTTTTTTTTTTTTTGCCAATTACATCTACAACATTTTTCTATGTACACCTAATATTTAGATGTTTTTGGAACACTGTAAATAAACAAGATGCATTAACAGGTACAGAAATGATCACCAAGCAGGCCAGGTATTATGAATGTGATGAGTATTTCAGTGCTAGATGAATGAGGGCTCAGGCCAGATATCAAAAGCCCTGCGCTGCATTACTTGACATTACCGTTTCACATGTAAAAAATGATCTGATTTTGGCTACAAGTAAACAGGCTATGTCAACAGATACAGAATAGTGTGGGATGACTATGATGTCATATGCTACAGACTGTGTCAGGAGGATGTCATACTAATACTATCAGAGTAATGCCTTGCTACCAATATAATTGCCAATGTGGCATTAATCTGCCTCTGGAAAAATTACATCACATAGAGTGATGCCAGAATTTCATTGCCTGGGATGCCCTGGAAACTCAAAGAACTACAGTATATTGCAGGTAGCATATATATAATGATAAAGAGCCCCCATTCATCGACCCATCAATATTACTGTTTGCAGATGAGAGCTGTATGTCTCATCAACCCTTTGTTTAACAGTGTGTCAGGGCTGGGCCCAGCCCTTCCTTCTCTGAGCTGGCCGCTCAGCTGTCAGCTAATTGCCAGCTCCTATCTCTCCACAGTGACTCACCTGTTGATGATCCTGCTCGTTGGTTCTGCCTACTTAAGCCATCCAGTCCAGATGATCTCTGCCTTTGCCTTGGTCACATCTCTAGAGACGCTCTCCTGCGTTCCTGTTAAAGACTTGCTTGGCTGACATTCCTTCTGGCTCCCTGACATTTTGGCTTGTCTGACTATCCCTTCCGGTTCCTGAACTCTGGCTATGTTTTGACTATGTTTACTCTGTTTACCTTTTTTTTATTATTATTAAACAAGTGTGATTTAACTGTACTTCTGTCTCAGTCTGATTCATGGTTTCTGACAGTAGGCGAAGGCCATGAATTCAGAAAATGCAGTCAATCCACTTGCTGGTAAAATTTTTTCCAGATTGGATAAGCAGGTTCACCACATGGATCAGTTTGCCATGGCGTTACAAACGCACGGCTCACCTGAAATCCCCCACTGTGGCTGCTCCAGTACAACCTGTGTTGCAGGCCACCCCTGCTGCTGCTCCAGTCTCTGTGCAGGCACCTGCCTTGGATATTACCTCTTTAAGAGGTATGTCTGGTTCCGCTCCACTTCCCCATCGATTTGGGGGCGATCCAGTCCAATGCAGAGGGTTTCTCAACCAAGTTGAGATATACTTTTAGATGCTGCCCCAGGCATTTCCCACGGATAGAAGCAAAGTAGGTTTTGTGATATCTTTGCTTTCTAAAAGAGCCTTGGCGTGGGCATACCCTCTGTAGGAGGGACAAAAACCTGTTTGTCTTTAGTTACCCTGAGTTTGTGGCTTCTTTTAAAAGGGTATTTGACGTTCCCTGCTTCTGCTGCCAAGTGCCTCATGTCCATCAAACAGAGTACGAGAACTGTTGCCGATTACACCATTGAATTCCATACTCTGGCAGAGCTTGCTTGGAACAATGAGGCCCTTATGGTTGCTTTTTCTTATGGTCTCTCGGTTACCATCAAGGATGAGATAGCAGCCCGAGATATACCCACTGAGCTGGAGAAGTTGATCACATTTGTCATCCTCATTGACTCCAGACTCAAAGAAAGACTCTCTTTCTTAAGGAGCGCTTGCGGAAGCCTGCTGTACATTTGTCTCCGAGCTTTGCAGTCTCATCCTTGCCTCCCTCACCTCCCATGCCTCCTGGTACCGAGTCAGTCAGTGAAGGTGAACCCATGCACTTGGGTTTCACGCATCTCTCTGCCGATGAGAGAAACTTTAGGAGGAGGGAGAGATTGTGCCTTTATTGTCGCCAGGCAGGTCACTTTTTGAAGTCTTCTACCCGTCCAGGGAACGCCCGAACCTTGAGGTTCTGTCACGGACAGACCTTAGGTGGCGTGTTTCGTCTCTAGTTATCCAGAAGGATAAGCCCCTGGTTTCGGTTACCCTTTCTTGGGCTGAATAGTCCGTCAAGATACAGGCTCTAGTTGATCCTGGGGCTGCAGGCCTTTTCATTGATGCTGCCTTTGTACCGAAGCACTCGATTCCGTTGCAGCTGCATGACGCTCCACTTGCCATTGTGGCTCTTGATAGGAGACCTCTGCAGCCTGCCCATGTGACTCATGAGACTGTTCCATTGTCCATGGCCGTAGGGGCTCTTCACCATAAGATAATCTAATTCCAAGTTATTTCCTCGTCTAAGTTTCCGCTGGTTATTGGTTATCCTTGGTTACAGAGGCACAACCCCTCTTTTTATTGGCTCTGTGCTGAGGTTCTCTCCTGGTCACCACAATGCAGTAAGGCATGCTTCCAGAAGGTAGCCAAGGTCCTGTGCACCTCTTCGCTCTCCTCCCCGCCGGAGGAGTACCTCGAATTTAGCGATGTGCTTGACAAAGGTCAAGCCGGTAGTTTGCCTCCACACCGGTCGTATGATTGCACAATTGATCTTCAACCTGGTGCCATACCCCCTCATGGCCAGGTTTACCCTTTGTCGGTCTTGGAGGATGAGGCCATAGAGGAGCATGTTACAGACGCACTTTCTCGAGGTTGCATCCGCAAATCCTCGTCTTCTGCTGGTGCTGGCTTCTTCTTTGTGAGGAAGAAGAGTGGTGAACTGAGACCTTGTATTTATTATAGGGATGTCAATCGATTCACGATTAAGAATGCCTATCCGATTCCGTGGATTACGGAGATTCGCAAAGCTTGATTTGAGAGGGGCATACAATCTCGAAAGGATTAAGGAGGGCAACGAGTGGAAAACTGCGTTTAATTCCAGAACAGGCCATTATGAGTACCTCATAATGCCTTTTGGCCTTTGTAACGCCCTGGAAGTTTTCCAGAAATGTATCAACGATGTCCTCTGAGATTTGTTGCAGTTATGTGTGGTGGTTTATCTTGACGATATCCTCATATTTTCCAAGTCCCTGGAGAGCCACCACACAGATGCCTGTCGAGTGCTTCAGAGACTAAGAGAACAATCTCTATTGTAAATTGGAGAAGTGCAAATTCCATCGTGAACAGGTTAAATTCCTGGGTTATGTCATTTCCACTGCTGGTTTTTCGATAGACCCCGAGAAACTTTCAGCAGTCCTACAGTGGCCCGACCCGTGGGTTTATGTCCTCTGCAGCGTTTTCTTGGCTTTGCCAATTATTATCGAAAGTTTATTCGTAACTTCTCGTCTCTGGTCAAGCCCCTGACTGATATGACCAGAAAGGACGGCGACCCACAGAGTTGGTCTACGTAATCCATTAAGGCCTTTGAGAGTCTCAAGGCTGCTTTTGTTTCTGCTCCTGTGTTGGCACATCCTGATCCTACCCTACCTGTTATCCTTGAGGTTGATGCTTCTGAGACTGGAGTTGGCGCCCTTCTGTCTCAACGTCCTACCTCTGAGAGCACTATGCATCCTCATGGCTACTTTTCCAAGAAATTGTCACCTGCGGAGTGCAATTACAAGATTGGTGACAGAGAGCTGTTAGCGATCATTTTAGCCCTGAAAGAATGGAGACATCTCCTCGAAGGTACCACTGTGCTGGTTCTCATCCTTACTGACAATAAGAATCTCACATTCTTGTCAGAGGCTAAACGCCTCTCTCCCAGAAGGGCGCAATGGGCTCTTTTATTGTCAAGTTTCAATTACATTGTCTCATTCTTACCTGGTACTAAGAATGTAAGGGCTGATGCTTTGTCACAACAATTTTCCTCCACTTCCAAGATGGAGTCTGCTTCCTGCTCCTGTAATTCATCCTGATCGTATTCTGGCTAGGGGTTCGCACCAAGTCTCACTTCTCCTTTGAGGGATAAAAATCTTGCTGCTCAGGTCCATGCTCCTCCTGAGAAACCTTGTGACCACTGCTTTGTCCCAGAGAGTCTCCGTACAGCCGTGCTCCAGACTTACCATTCTCCCAAGGCTGCTGGCCACCCTTGGAAGAATCAATTCTTTTGGGCCATTTTCCAACAATTCTGGTGGCCTAGTCTACATGCTGATGAAAAACTCTTTCGTAGCTGCCTGTTCTGTGTGTGCTCAGAGTAAGACTCCATGACACCTTCCAGTGGGTCTCCTACAATCCATACCCAATGGAGAGAGGCCTTGGACCTACCTGTCTATGGACTTCATTGTGGAGTTACCCAACTCCCAGGGCAACACAGTTAGCCTTATGATGGTTGACCGATTCTCGGAAATGTCTCATTGTATTCCACTTAAGAAGTTGCCCACTTCTAAGGAACTGGCTTCCATTTTTACATGGGCTACCCAAGGTGATTGTCTTGGACAGGGGTAGTCAGTTTGTGTCCCCGTTCTGGCGAGCCTTTTGTGCACAGTTGGGAATTCAGCTTACTTTCTCCTCTGCGTATCACCCGCAGTCTAATGGGGCCGCAGAACAAGCCAATCAGTCCTTGGAGCAATTCCTATGTTGCTATATTTCTGACCATCATAACAACTGGTCAGACCTCTTACCGTGAGCAGAGTTTGCTCACAGTAGTGCCTTGAATTCTGCTTCCCGATTGTCCCTGTTTATGGCAAACTATGGTTTCCAACATTTCATGTTGCCTGATTCTTTTGTTCCGCAGAGTATTCCTGCATTAGAGGAGTATCTCCTTGGTCTTCATTCCACTTGGGCACAAGCCCAGGAGGCTTTGCGACATGCTAATGATAGGTACAGACTCCATGCTGACCGCAGACACCTGCCTGCACCTTCCTACCAGGTTGGGGACAGGGTCTGGCTGTCATCTCACAACCTCCGACTTCATGTTCCCTCTCTGAAGTTTGCATCTCGGTTTATTGGGCCTTTCCGTATTCTTCACAGGATTAACCCAGTGGCTTACGCATTAGACCTTCCTTCTAATATGCTTATCTCAAATGTATTTCATGCCTCCCTATTAAAACCCCTTTGGTCTGCAACCGTTTTATCACCTCGGTGCCACATCCTCACCCTGTTCAGGTTGAGAACCATGAAGAGTATGAAGTACAGTCCATTGTTGACTCCCGTAGGTTCCGTGGGCGCATACAGTACCTGGTGCATTGGAAAGGGTACGGTCCGGAGGAACGCTCTTGGGTCTGATCCTTGGACCTACATGCCCCTGTCCTCCTCCGTGATTTCCATAGACGTTTTCCCCTCAAGCCTGGTGGTCCTCTGAGTGGGAGGGGTCATTGAGGAGGGGGTACTGTCAGGGCTGGGCCCAGCCCTTCCTTCTCTGAGCTGGCCACTCAGCTGTCGGCTAGTTGCCAGCTCCTATCTCTCCACAGTGACACACCTGTTGATGATCCTGCTCGTCGGTCCTGCCTACTTAAGCCGTACAGTCCAGATGGTCTCTGCATTTGCCTTTGTCACATCTCTAGAGACGCTTTCCTGTGTTCCTGTTAAAGACTTGCTTGGCTGACATTACTTCTGGCTCCCTGGTGTTTTGGCTTGTCTGACTATCCGTTCCGGTTCCTGAACTCTGGCTATGTTTTGACTACGTTTACTCTATTTACTTTTTTTATTATCATTAAACAAGTGTGATTTAACTGTACTTCTGTCTCAGTCTGATTCATGGTTTCTGACACAGTGTAGTTTACCATGCCTTATTTGTCAGATTGCTTACTGTTACATCTGTCTCCGCTTGTAATTATCAGTAACATTATAGTTATGCTTGAATTAATTCCTCACATGTTACATTATACATCATCTGTAGTATTTTCAAAAAAACTTTACCTTTTATTGTTAAAAAGCAGTCCTTGACCTCAAAACATTAACTGTTCCTAGGTTGAAAGGATCAATATGGCAGAATTTTGTCATTGTTGTCCTTCTTGGTAGTAAGGAAGATGAGGGCACTGTCGGGATCACAGCATCAAATGGACATGCTGTGCTTGATAGGTAATGATTCCTAATTCTTTTGCATTTTTTAAATAAAGTACACTTATTCCTTTGGGTATTTGTGTGGACAATAAAAGCACTTGTTAATTATATACATCTCTGATGCACCTTTTTTCCCCTAATTTCATGTATATTTACACATTTGATACCGGGTACAATTGGCAAAGCGTAGTAATTAATATATTGTAAATCTCTATTCATGTTGGCTCTGTGGGTTGAATTTCTTTAGCACTATGTTGGATGGATTAGCTGCTGGGGTATGATCTTTCATTGTGCTAAGGATTGATCATCTTTTATAAACGTATCTCTCAACGGTGGTCTGTGCCAGTCAGGTAACATGCTTTACCTGCCATTGGACCACTTGTGAGGTGCAGAGCTGCACTCTCAAATCATACAATCCCTCAGTTGTCCACTCAAAAAAAAAAGTATTCATACACATACATTTACATCAACCTGCATATTTAATTAAAAATACATAGAATAAAGCTTATGTTACACTTAAACTACTGTGTATAACACCAAATATTGGCAGATCTCTGAATCTGTTCAATAGTTCTAGAAGTTCTTGTTGGGGGCAACCTTGTATTAAAGGAGAAGTACACCCAAAGCTTGTTTGCCTGTATTTCTCTTATGGATCACAGGAGTGCAGTTCTTTCTTCAATCCTGTGACCCGTTTTCAGCAGACAGCGGGCTGATGTCACAGAGCTGGTCCAGGCTGGGGCAAGATTGTGACAATAAATTTGGACAATAAAGTTAACGAACAAAAAAAAAGATGAGCAGACTACTCTGTCTTTTTCTGCCATCACTTTTCTATGTTTCTATGGGATCCGCCCACAACCCTGGATCGGCATCTGTCTCAGCCTCTTAGCGAGCTAAGAGGCTGAGCCAGCTGTTCCCACCCCCTCTGCAGTCCAGCGCTCCAGTGAGCTTGGGGGAGAGGGGGGTAGTGGCAGAGCAGACAGCTCTCTGCTCATGGAGCTCTGAGAACCAAGAGATTAGTGGTCTTTGATCGCTCAGTTCTCCGTCTTAGACCCGGTGGGGGACAGATTAAGGTACAGACGGAAGCTGCATCTACCTACAGTCAGGTCCATAAATATTGGGACATTGACACAATTCTAATCTTTTTGGCTCTATACACCACTACAATGGATTTGAAATGAAACGAACAAGATGTCCTTTAACTGCAGACTTTCAGCTTTAATTTGAGGGTATTTACATCCAAATCAGATGAACGGTGTAGGAATTACAACAGTTTGTATATGTGCCTCCCACTTTTTAAGGGACCAAAAGTAATGGGACAGATTAACAATCATCCATCAAACTTTCACTTTTTAATACTTGGTTGCAAATCCTTTGCAGTCAATTACAGCCTGAAGTCTGGAACGCATAGACATCACCAGACGCTGGGTTTCATCCCTGGTGATGCTCTGCCAGGCCTCTACTGCAGCTGTCTACAGTTCCTGCTTGTTCTTGGTGCATTTTCCCTTCAGTTTTGTCTTCAGCAAGTGAAATGCATGCTCAATCGGATTCAGGTCAGGTGATTGACTTGGCCATTGCATAACATTCCACTTCTTTCCCTTAAAAACTTTTTGGTTGCTTTCACAGTATGTCCATCTGCACTGTGAAGCGCCGTCCAACGAGTTCTGAAGCATTTTGCTGAATATGAGCAGATAATATTGCCCGATAATATTGCCCAAAATACTTCAGAAATCACCCTGCTGCTTTGTCAGCAGTCACATCATCAATAAATACAAAAGAACCTGTTCCATTGGCAGCCATACATGCCCACGCCATGACACTACCACCACCATGCTTCACTAATGAGGTGGTATGCTTGGATCATGAGAAGTTCCTTTCCTTCTCCATACTCTTCTCTTCCCATCACTCTGGTACAAGTTGATCTTGGTCTCATCTGTCCATAGGATGTTGTTCCAGAACTGTGAAGGCTTTTTTAGATGTTGTTTGGCAAACTCTAATCTGGCCTTCCTTTTTTGAGGCTCACCAATGGTTCACATCTTGTGGTGAACCCTCTGTATTCACTCTGGTGAAGTCTTTTCTTGATTGTTGACTTTGACACACATACACCTACCTCCTGGAGAGTGTTCTTGATCTGGCCAACTGTTGTGAGAGGTGTTTTCTTCACCATGGAAAGAATTCTTTGGTCATCTATCGCAGTTGTTTTCCGCGGTCTTCCGGATTTTTTGGTGTTGTTGAGCTCACCAGTGCGTTCTTTCTTTTTAAGGATGTTCCAAACAGTTGCTGGGGCCACACCTAATGTTTTTGCTATCTCTCTAAAGGGTTTGTTTTGTTTTTTCAGCCTAATGATGGCTTGCTTCACTGATAGTGACAGCTCTTTGGATCTCATATTGAGAGTTGACAGCAACAGATTCCAAATGCAAATAGCACACTTGAAATGAACTCTGGACCTTTTATCTGCTCCTTGTAAATGGGATAATGAGGGAATAACACACAACTGGCCATGGAACAGCTGAGCTGCCAATTGTCCCATTACTTTTGGTCCCTTAAAAAGTGGGACATATACAAACTGTTGTAATTCCTACACCATTCACCTGAATTGGATGTAAAAATCCTTAAATTAAAGCTGAAAGTCTGCAGTTAAAGCACATCTTGTTTGTTTCATTTCAAATCCATTGTGGTGGTGTATAGAACCAAAAAGATTAGAATTGTGTCAATGTCCCAATATTTATGGACCTGACTGTAGGGAAGTATGATTTTTTTTAAAAACACACTCAACTTTTAAAGCATTTTTATATATCCACAGCAGATATTGCATAGTCACTCATAGATAATCCTTTTGGAGAATACAGCATACACCGTCTGTCCATTCACATACACAGGGAAGCTTATAGACAGAGTTCAATCCTTTCTTTCTTCCTCCAAGTCTCAATGTCGATACTAAATCTCCGCAGCAACACAGGACTCACAACATACTCCTTCCATTGTGCTCTCCTAGATTAATGGACACCAATAATCCCTTGACCATAGGGTTATATCGCCACCTACAAGAGTAGGACACTAGACAGAAATCCTTTCTGAGGACTGGTGCCCAGAACTGGACAGCATACTCTAGGTGCGGCCGGACCAGAGTCTTGTAGAGCGGCAGAATTATCGTTTTATCCCCTTTTTAATGTATGCCAATATTCTGTTTGCTTTGTTAGCAGCAGCTTGGCATTTCATGCCATTGCTGAGCCTATCATCAACTAGGACCCCTAGGTCCTTTTCCATCCTAGATTCCACCAGAGGTTGTCTCCCTAGTGTATAGATTGCATTCATATTTTTGCTACCCAAATGCTTTATTTTACATTTTTCTACATTAAACCTCATTTGCCATGTAGTTGCCCACCCCATTATTTTATTCAGATCTTTTTGCAAGGTTTCCACATCCTGCGGAGAAGTTATTGCCCTGCTTAGCTTAGTATCGTCCGCAAATAGAGATTGCTCTGTTTACCCCATCCTCTAGGTCGTTTATGAACAAGTTCAATAGAATTGGTCCCAGCACTGGTTTGGCCATCAAGCACACGCAGACCGTTAGCTAAGTCCTAGGTTGGCAGCGATTAAGCCCCATTCTGGACCGGTGCAGGCCAGTCTTGCAGGGACACATAGGACCGGGCACTGGAGTTCATGTCACAGTGTTACCCTGGCCGATAGCCCCCACTTCGGTGAAGAGGAGGTTCTGTCTTGTGAGCTGTGTGGGGCGCGGGTGCTCCCTGGGGTGGTCAGGCCTCTGGGTTCTCCTCCTCCCCTATATGCTTTGGCTTCTGTTACTGATCCCCCCTCCACCTTTCCCTTCCCCACTGCTTGAGGGCATGGGGTGCCTAGTCTACTGTTTGTGTCCTGCATATGGCCTAAGGTTCATACTGGCTCCTACATGTTATCCTGGTGCTGTTTTGGCCCCCTGCTGGCTGGGTTTGCGTAGGTCCCTTGGGGAAGATGGTGTTTCCCGTGGCGCCATTCCCATGTGGCAAACAGCATCGGTGGCCATTTCATATAAGGCGGTGCTGAACCTGTTACTGGTTGTTCTCTATGGTGCCATCAACTGGCTGGGTCCCTTGTGGTATTTTCTTTTATCCCACATATTTTGTTAATTTGTCTACAACACTGGGAATGCCCAAAGCAGCTGTTTGTGGCCCCTATGAGCTTGGTGGTCCATTTTCTTTGATAAGGCCCTTCGGAAGAAGTGGACCTCATCTCTTGTGATAAATCCCACCATTCTAGCTTCAATACTGCATCTGTGATACTAGTTGGGGAGTTTTCCTCCTTTAGGAATCTCGTGGTCAGCTTTGCGCCCAGTGTTGGCCAGGCCCTGGTGTAACAGACGCTTATCAAAAAGGCTTAGTTCCTTCGGTAAGTTTTGAACACCAGACGTGGATCAGGTGTATGTGGACCTGGCAAACCAGTTGGTCCAGGGCCTGAATTACGGATGTGATGCATCCCTAGATGCTGCTCCGCTTCCTTTCAAGCCCCTCTTTCAAGCTCCTCATCTCAGCTGTGCTGCTTGGTGGGTGCTTTGGCTCAAATGCTGGCCTGATGATCAGACTTCTGAAGCGGCCCTGCGAACCTGCCCTTCCAGGGGTTTGTCTGCTACATAATTACATAGTTAGTCAGGTTGAAAAAAGACACAAGTCCATCCAGTTCAACCTGTCTTGGACGACATCATCCAGATCCTCCCAAGGTACCTTCCTCCCACAAGCCAAGAGTGAAGTCAAGCCATGTCGGAAGTCTGAGCCCTCCTTCACTGCTCACATGTGCCTTTTTCATTCCTCTGGCTCCTTAGACTAAAGTCCACCAAGCCCACAGCTCAGTCCACCTCAGTAGGAAAGTTTGCCTCACCCGTCTCCAGGGTAGGGGGGGTCATCTTTGCTGGTTTTTAGACCCATGGGCAACCCCTGTCCCTGACCAGTAGGTCCGCACTCTGGCTTTGCAAAAGATGCAAATTGGTGAAATTCTCATTCAATTTCGCCTCGTGCAGGGCCTGCTTCACTAGGGAGTGAATGTCACAGTTCCCAAGCCGGTTCCAGGGTTTTACTCCAATTCGTGACCCCCGAAAACAGGATGGGATTTGCCTAATCCTGGACCTGAATACCCTAAATTGCTTCATGCTAGGTCAGAGGTTTAAGCTGGAATCTATGATTGGTGGTGGCCCCTCTCCATCTAGGGTATTTACTAGCATCCATGGACGCCACGTTGCATTTCTGCACGTTCCAAGGTGTGAAGGACATCAGTGGTTCCTGCACATTGCGGTTGGGGACACGCATTATCTGCTCTGTGGTGCTCCCCTTTCGGACTGGCCTCTACTCCTCAGGTGTTTTCCAAGCCACTGGCTTCAGTCCTAGCATTGCTGTGACAAAGGGGGATTGATGTAACAAACTATTTGGATGACCTGCTCCTGCAGGCGGGCTCCTAGGTCACACTGTGGACGACGAGATCACAATGCACTCCCTGCGGGACTTTGAATGGTTTCCGACCAGGCAAAAGGTTTCTCCTTTGGACAACCCCTGGCAGCTTCCTCCTGCGTTATTGCATGCAGGCTCCGGGTCTTATGGTGTCCACCTTCAAGGCGTAGTTTTCTTACAAGGGTCTGCAGAGGAAAATTATGTCTGGGCCAAATCTACATCTTCTCTAGACAACCAGATTCGTCTGAAATGGTCGACAAGGGCCTTCCTCTTATGGTTGTTGTGGTCCCCTGCCCTGCAAGCTGGGACATTTTCTCTTCCCCTCTACTGGACAGTCGTCACGTCGGAGATCAGCCTGTTCAGCTGGGGAGGAGTCCTGGGTTTGAGATCGGGATAAAGTTGTTGGACTCTGGGGGAGGCTCATCTACCCATCATTGCTCATTATTGTCCTGGGGCTGAGAGTGCTCAGCTGACTCTGGAGCGATGGACGCACCTCTCAGGGGGCTTCTGGTCAGGATCCAATTGAACGTTGCCACCGCAGTGGCCTGTGTCTCCCACCTGGGCGGCTCATGAAGTGAGGCTCCCTGCTTATTACAGTGTGCAGAATGGTATGTTCTGCCCTTCTCCATTGTGCACTTTCCATCGTCGTGACTTGCCAGGTGGACTACCTCACTCATGAGATGGTGGATTGATCAGGGGAATGGGTTTCGTCAGATCTGCCTAGCTCGTGGAACCCCTGACACGGATCTTCTGGCATCCTGCCTCAACAGGAAGGTGCCATGGCAACGGATGCACCAGTGGTGTCGTGGGACTGGTATTGTCTCATTTAACCACTTCAGCCCCGGAAGGATTTACCCCCTTAATGACCAGACCATTTTTTGCGGTAGGGTACTGCGTCACTTTAACTGACAATTGTGTGGTCATGCGACGTTGTACCCAAACAGAATTGATGTCCTTTTTTTCCCCACAAATAGAAGAATAGAATAAACAATAAAAGAATGACAATTTTGAAAAATGTATTCATCAGTTTAGGCCAATATGTATTCTTCTACATATTTTTGTTAAAAAAATTGCATTAACAGTATATGGATTTGCACAAACCAAAGTTGTAGCATCTACAAAATAGGGGATAGATTTATGCCATTTTTAGTATTTTTTTTTTTTTACTAGTAACGGCAGTAATCAGCGATTTTTAGCGGGGTTGCAGCGTGCAGGTCAGACACTTTTGACACTTTTTTGGGACCAGTGACATTATTGCAATGATCAGAGCTAAAAATATCTACTGATCACTGTATAAATGACACTGGCAGGGAAGGGGTTAACACTAGGGGCAATCAAGGAGTTAAGTGTGTCCTAGGGAGATGTTTCTAACTGTGGGGGGAGTGGACTGACTGGGAGTACAGAGAGATCACTGTTCCTGATCACTAGGAACAGACGATCTCATTGTACTCTCTTGTGTCTTGTGCACAAAATTACGTACAGGTATGTCATTTCACGCAATAGGGCCGCCCTGCTGCAGTATATATATATACGGTGGGCGGTCCTTAAGTGGTTAAGCCTTTCCTCCTGTCAGGCTGCTCCCTCGTTTGCTGCGTAGGCTCACATGTATAGGGGTTGAAGGGATTTTGGTTCCTCTTGTAGCTCCAGAGTGGTCGGTGGTACGCCAACATGGTGTAGCTGGTTATAGACGCTCCCTGGTGGTTGCCTCTTCGGGAGTCATGTCTGTCCTGGGGTTGGTTCTGCCCCCCTGCGTTAACATCTCTGGCCTTGAGGGCATGGCTACTGAAAGCCAGCTATGAGGGACTGTCGGAGGAATTGTCGGGTTTGGTGTTCCCCAAAATGTTGGAAGCTCATAGGCCTAACTCTCAGAAGATATATCTTCACACCTGGAAGGCTTTTATTGCCAGGTGCATGGGTTTCCGTCCACATCTCATCTCGGGTGTTGGCTTTTCTTCAACGAGGCATTGAACAAAAAACTTGCCTGGACAATCATTAGGGTCTACTTTCTGCAATTGATGTCCTTTTTAAGGGTCTCTTAGCCACATACCTCCTGATTCGCACCTCTATTCAGGGGTTTTTCATCCCACAGTGGGACTTGAAGTTGGTTCTTCAGAAGCCTTTCTTGAAGAGTATTGAGTTAATTACCTGCTTACTCTTCTTCTAAACGCTGCATTTGTGGTCGCCATCACTTCACTGAGGCGGGTGTCTGAGCGGGCGACCTTGTCTTGTAAGTCTCCCCATTTGGTCCTACTCAGTATGTGGTGTTTCGTCTTGTAAGTCTCCCCATTTGGTCCTACTCAGTATGTGGTGTTTCGTCTGTGCCCCTCCTTTCAGAAGGGGGTTTTAGTTTTCTCATCTGAATGAGGACATTGACCTGCCTTTCTGTCCATGCCCGTTGCCTCCTAAGAAGGTTGCCTTGCACCCCTTGGCTGTGGTTCACTGCGGCCTCCTGCAGGAGGTCAGACTCATTTTTATGCTTACAGATGGCCTAAGATGAGGCCTCCTCTGCCACAATTTGCTGTTTACTCCGGCAGATGCTTGTTCAGGTGTATACTTTTGTGGTGCTGGTTCCTGTCTTCCCCATTGAGGCATACTCTGTATTTAAGCATCGAGCATTTGTGTCTCAGGTTTGCAGGGTGGCTTCCTGTTTGGTGCACATTTTTACAAATTTTCATAAAGTTTGCATCTTTGGATGCCTGTTTTGGCCATAAGTTTGCAGGCTGCTGTTTCAAGTTCCTTGTTTTCCCTTTTTGGGGTTGTTTAGATGGTGGGCATGTTTGCCTGGTTGCTCCAGTTGCTTATGGTTTGCCCACCCCTCGTTGAGGCACTGCTTTTGGACATCCCTATGGTCAAGATTCAGAAGAGCTGTGTCAGTCAATGAATGTAAAAGAAAAGGGAATTTTTTGTTACTCAACATAAAATACCTTTCTCTGAGTTCATTGATGGATACAGCACCCACTACTGTTGTGGAGTTTAAGCTTTTGACACTGCTTTGTGACTAACTAGCTTGCCTATAGCAGAGAAGGGGTTTTATACCAGCTAGGACTGCCCATAGGGGGTGCTGTGTTTCTTTTCTGCCTAGTGTCCTGCTCCTGTAGGTGGTGATATAACCCTATGGTCAAGATTCAGAAGAGCTGTGTCCGCCAATGAACTCCAGAGAAAGGGATTTTTCAGTGAGTAACAAAAAATTTAGTTTTTGCCATATTTAGTTTTTGCCATTGGGGAGATTGCCCTTCACTTCCTGTCCCATTAAAAAAACAACCCAAAATTTGGGATTTTCTTTAACTTTCACTTTTAATGATAATGGTAAACAGGACAAATGGAGAGGGTGAATATCCCTTATGGGAGCACAGACAGCATTAAAAACTGACAGAAGTTCTAATCCATCTGCACTCTAAAACTGAAAAAAGTTTTGCCTTTAGTTGTACTTTGGAATCCCTAAATTAATTTCTTACTGTTCCAAAATGTTATATATAATCAACAAGATCTGACATTGTGTTCAAACAAGGAGAGTTTTTGGCAACAGATGTTATCTACACATTCTCATCTTCATATTCCCCTCATCTTCCCCTCACATCCACACTCTGCATTTTGCTGTAGAAGAACTGTCAGGGCTGGGCTTAGCCCTTCCTTCTCTGAGCTGGCCGCTCAGCTGTTGGCTAATTGCCAGCTCCTATCTCTCCACAGGTACTCAGCTGTTGATGATTTCCTGCTCGTCAGTCCTGCCTACTTAAGCCGTCCAGCCCTTCGCCTTAGTCAACATCATAGAGACGCTCTCCTGCATTCCTGTTAAAAGACTTGCTTGGCTGACATCCCTTCTGGCTCCAGATCCTGCTTCCTGTTTTACTACTCTCATCTCCCACTCCCTGACCTTTGGCTTGTCTGACTATCCATTCCAGTTCATGAACTCTGGCTATGTTTTGACTACATTTGTTCTATTTATTTTTATTATTAAACAATTGTGATGTAACTGTACTTCTGTCTCGGTCTGATTTCATGGTTTCTGACAGTAGGTGAAGGCCATGAATTCAGAAGATACAGTCAATCTACTTGTTGGTAATTTTTTCCAGATTGGATGAGCAAGATCACCGCATGGATCAGTTTGCCATGGCAATACAAACGCTTCTGAGTCACACGGCTCACCTGGAATCTCCCACTGTGGCTACTCCAGTACAACCTGAGTTGCAGGCCTTCCCTACTGCTGCGCCAGTCCCTGTGCAGGCACCCACCTCGAGTATTACCTCTATAAGAGGTATGTCTGGTTTTGCTCCGCTTCCCCAGCAATTTGGGGTCGACCCAGTTCAATGCAGAGGGTTTCTCAACCAGGTTGAGATATACTTTGAGATGCTGCCCCAGGCATTTCCCATGGACAGAAGCAAAGTAGGTTTCATGATATCTTTGCTTTCTGAGAGAGCCTTGGCCTGGGCAAACACGCGTCTCTCTGCGGATAAAAGAACCTTTAGAAGGAGGGAGAGATTGTGCCTTTATTGTGGCCAGGCAGGTCACTTTTTGAAGTCTTGCCCGAACCTTGAGGTCCTGTCAAATACAAGGTATTAATTCACTACAGATACTGCGATGTCCTATATGAAAGGATTCAAATGTCTAAAAAAAAAAAAAATCAATTTGCCTCGCAGTATTCATCAAGGAAAAGTTGTGCAAATGATCACATCATAAAACCATATGAGAATTATGTTATGAGGTGGGTCGTTCATGTAGGTTTGCTGATTCAACTGAAGGGGGATGACTAGTACATCCTGTCAGTTGGGGATGCTACTTCGGGTTTTTGTTTAGTTTTTAAGATTATTCTTTTAATTACTTTTCTAATTATTTACTTGGATTTTTTCTAAGTTAATTTTTATTTTTATTCATTCATTTTTCTCCTTTTTTCTCTTTTTGTACAAACAGAGGAACAGATTTTCCTCTTATGTTTGCAATTTTTCCTTTTTTTTCTTTTATTTTCGTATATATTTATAGCAAATGCATTGGTAATCTTTTAGTGAGAAAGGCCTACAATTGTTATGATATATACTGATTGACCACTAGAGGTCACTAGAGTCATCTCTTGGCCCTGAAAGAATCAACAATGAATTTCATCAAGTTTTTGTTTATTAAATTAACTGTTGGAATTACATTAGTTTTAAGAATCTCCTTTAGGAAACAATCCAATAGGATAATACTTATTGTATAACTTGATACTGTTTTACATCCGGTTTCAAGATACCAGTTGATGGTTACAGTTTCCCCTCAATTACTGGCAATAGCCCTGTTCTATGATTGTGGCTATTGCGACGTGGACGCTCGGAGCTCAGGACTGGGCGTTCCTTTTCTTGTACTATGGAGCTTAAAAGGTGGTGAGTCAGCATGCCGCCCGTGCCCCTGGACTACGTCACCTTTGATGAAACGGCGTAGGGAGGAGCGGCGTGCTGACGCCACCAACACAACGTGCAGTCCCGGAAGCTACAGGCCTTCTTTCGAGAGAGCCGGCCGGCTCGGATGTTTCTTAGATGCCATTCTTTTTCGCATTTTCTGTAAGTGCATTACTTTTTAATATTATAAAAGAAGTTTACAGTTTTACACTATAGTAGTTTTCTCCTTTTCATTGGGTTGACTGCTGACTGAGAGACATTCGGGAGAGACCAGAGAGGAGGAAAGTTGTTATGTAACTGGTTCACTGAGAGACTCTGGCTGGGGGATAAGCCTAAAAGCGGAATTGATCTCCTTAAAAAAGAGATCTGGGCAGCTGGTAGGAGGCAGTGATTTTTCCAGGTGGAAGGACTTTCCTATCTTACATCACTTTTTCCTATGATGTTTTTCAGTTTGAAGTCACTGTCTTAAATGAAGGAAAGACTTTTCTATAATGTGACCATAGAGTGATCAACAATAATACCAGCTCAGACATCTTTGAGAACAACAACCTCTTCATATATTCTTATGTGGTTTTAAGATGTGATCATCTGCACAACTTTTCCTAGATGAATACTGCAAAGCAAATTGATTTTTTTTTTTTTTTTAGACATTTGAATCTTTTCATTTAGGACAGTATCTGTAGTGAATTAATACCTTGTATTTGGTCTCATATAGTGCAGTTTCTTCTTTCTGACATTTTATTTATTGTGTGTATCTCATTCTAAACTGCAGCAAGACCGCATTTGTTGTACCTTCTAGAACAGACAGGGATTGCAATCTTGTCTCTTCTGGAAGTATCATTTAGACAGCGCTGTATTTTTTGTTTTTGATATATGCTGTTCATTGATGCTGCCTTTGTATCAAAGCACTCGCACTGTCTGACACTCCACTTGCCATTGAGGCTCTTGATGGGAGACCCCTATAGCCTGCCCATGTGACTCATGAGACGGTTCCATTGTCCATGGCCATAGGGGCTCTTCACCATGAGATAATCTAATTCCAAGTTTTTCCTCACCTAAGTTTCTGCTGGTTATTGGTTATCCTTGGTTACAGAGGCACAACCCCTCTTTTGATTGGCTCCGTTCTGAGGTTCTCTCCTGGTCGCCACAATGCAGTAAGACATGCTTCCAGAAGGTAGCCAAGGTCCTGTGCACCTCTCCACTCTCCTCCCTGCCGGAGGAGTACTGCAATTTTAGCGATGTCTTTGATAAAGGTCAAGCCAGTAATTTGCCTCCGCATCGGTAGTATGATTGCGCAATTGACCTTCAACCTGGTGCCATACCCCCTCATGGCTGGGTTTACCCTTTGTCGTTTTTGGAGGATAAGGCCATGGAGGAGTATGTTGCAGACGCACTTTCTCAAGGTTTCATCCGCAAATACTCATCCCCTGCCGGTGCTGATTTCTTCTTCGTAAAGAGGAAGAGTGGTGAACTGAGACCTTGTATTGATTATAGGGTCTCAATCGTTTCACGATTAAGAATGCCTATCCGATTCCATTGATTACGGAGTTATTTGATTGCCTCAAGGGAGCAACGGTTTTCACAAAGCTTGATTTGAGAGGGGCATACAATCTCATGAGGATTAAGGAGGGCGACGAGTGGAAAACTGCGTTTAATACTAGAACAGGCCATTACGAGTACCTCCTAATGCCTTTTGGCCTTTGTAATGCCCCGGCAGTTTTCCAGGAATTCATGAATGATGTCCTCCGAGATTTGTTGCGGTTATGTGTGGTGATTGATCTCGATGATATCCTCATATTTTCCAAGTCCCTGGAGAGCCACCACACAGTTGTCTGTCGTGTGCTTCAAAAACTAAGTGAGAACAATCTCTATTGTAAATTGGAGAATTGCGAGTTCCATCGTGAACAGGTTAAATTCCTGGGTTATGTAATTTCCACTGCTGGTTTTTTGGTGGACCCAGAGAAACTTTCAGCAGTCCTACAGTGACCCCGAACCATGGGTTTACGTCCTCTGCAGCGTTTCCTGGGCTTTGCCAACTATTATCAGGAGTTTATTCGTAACTTCTCATCTCTGGTCAAGCCCCTGACTGATATGACCAGAAAGGACGGTAACCCACAGAGTTGGTCTCCGGAGTCCGTTAAGGCCTTTGAGAGTCTCAAGGCTGCCTTTGTTTCTGCTCCTGTGTTGGCACATCCTGATCCTACATTACCTTTCATCCTTGAGGTTGATGCTTCTGAGATTGGAGTTGACGCCCTTCTGTCTCAACGTCCTACCTCTGAGAGCGCTTTGCATCCTTGTGGCTACTTTTCCAAGAAATTGTCCCCTGTGGAGTGCAATTACGAGATTAGTGACAGAGAGCTGTTGGCGATCATTTTAGCCCTGAAAGAATGGAGACATCTCCTCGAAGGTACCACTGTGCCGGTTCTCATGCTTACTGACCATAAGAATCTCACATTCTTGTCTGAGGCTAAACGCCTCTCTCCCAGAAGGGCGCGATGGGCTCTTTTCTTGTCAAGTTTCAATTACATTGTCTCATTCTTACCCGGTACTAAGAATGTAAGGGCTGACGCCTTGTCACAACAATTTTCCTCCACTTCCAAGTTGGAGTCGGTTCCGGTTCCTGTGATTCCTCCTGATCGTATTCTGTCTATGGTTCACACCAGTCTCGCTTCTCCTTTGGGTGACAAAATTCTTGCTGCTCAGGTCCGTGCTCCTCCTGAGAAACCTTGTGACTGCTACTTTATCCCAGAGAGTCTCCGTACTGCCGTGCTCCAGACTTACCATTCTTCCAAGGCTGCTGGCCACCCTGGGAAGAATCAACTCTTTTGGGCCATTTCGAAAAACAATTCTGGTGGCCTAGTCTACATGCTGATTTAACCGCTTTCCGTGTGTGCTCAGAGTAAGACTCCATGACATCTTCCAGTTTGCCTCCTACAACCCATACCCAATGCAGAGAGGCCCTGGACCACCCTGTCTATGAATTTCATTGTGGAGTTACCCAACCTCCAGGGCAACACAGTTATCCTTATGGTGGTTGACCGGTTCTCAAAAATGTCTCATTGTATTCCACTTAAGAAGTTGCCCACTTCTAAGGAACTGGCTTCCATTTTTGCTCAGGAGATCTTTCGCTCTAATGGCCTACCCAAGGTGATTGTCTCGGACAGTAGTCCAGGAGGCTTTGCGACATGCTAATGATAGGTACAGTCTCCATGCTGACTGCAGACGCCTGCCCACGCCTTCCTACCAGGTTGGGGACAGGGTCTGGCTGTCGTCTCACAACCTCCGACTTCGTGTTCCCTCTCTGAAGTTTGTACCTCGGTTTATTGGGCCTTTCCGTATTCTTCGCAGGATTAACCCAGTGGCTTACGCATTAGACCTTCCTTCTATCATGCATATTTCAAATGTATTTCATGTCCCCTTATTAAAACCTTTGGTCTGCGACGGCTTTACCACCTCGGTGCCACGTCCTCACCCTGTACAGGTTGAGAACCATGAGGAGTGTGAAGTACAGTCCACTGTTGACTCCCGTAGGCGCATACAGTATCTGGTGCATTGGAAAGGATATGGTCCGGAGGAATGCTCTTGGGTCTCATCCTCGGACGTACATGCCCCTGTCCTCCTCCGTGATTTCCATAGACCTTTTCCCCTCAAGCCTGGTGGCCCTCCGAGGGGGAGGGGTCATTGAGGAGGGGGTACTGTCAGGGCTGGGTTCAGCCCTTCCTTCTCTGAGCTGGCCGCTCAGCTGTCAGCTAATTGCCAGCTCCTATCTCTCCACAGGTACTCAGCTGTTGATGATATCCTGCTCGTCAGTCCTGCCTACTTAAGCCGTCCAGCCCAGAGGATCTCTGCCTTCGCCTTAGTCAACATCACAGAGACGCTCTCCTGCATTCCTGTTAAAAGACTTGCTTGGCTGACATCCCTTCTGGCTCCAGATCCTGCTTGCTGTTTTACTACGCTTATCTCCGGCTCCCTGACGTTTGGCTTGTCTGACTCTCCGTTCCGGTTCCTGAACTCTGGCTATGTTTTGACTAAGTTTGTTCTATATACTTTATTATTAAACAAGTGTGATTTAACTGTACTTCTGTCTCGGTCTGATTTCATGGTTTCTGACAGAGACACAAGCACACTGAATGCAGCGGCTGTTTTGATGATGATCGTTCTTATTGACTGTACATGTAAGTTGCTACAATAAATCCTTTTACAAGTGAGACAGGCTTCACTATATGCTGCTTTATTTCCATTTGGCGATGATATCCCTTGATTGGGTGAGACGCCCACTGACTGCTGGAAGTGTATTGCTTTATTGCTGCCTGGGACAAGTGAATGGATGCAAGCTTTGCAGTGTATTTTAACCATCTACTTACTGGTGTTTAACGAGTTCAGATGTGATCCCTTGGGAAGTTATTAATCAATGCCTATCACTTGCTGATATCTGCTAAGCAGATTTTAAAACTGGTGAAGGGATTATCATCTTTTCCTCTTTTAATACTTTAAAGACTGTTGCTTTTTATTAGCGCTGCATGTGGAGTTTTTATATTGATGAGGTGGCACTGATGGGCTGCACTTATGAGGTGGCATTGAAGGACACTGATGGGTTGCACTGATGAGGTGGCACTGATGGACACTGATGAACTGCACTGATGGGTTACACTGTTGGGCACTGATGAGGTGGCACTGATAAACACTGATGGGCTGCACTGATGGGCACTGATAGGCTGCACTGATGAGGTGGCACTGGTAGGCTGCACTGGTGGGCACTGATGAGGTGGCACTGATAGGCTGCACTGGTGGGCACTGATGAGGTGGCACTGAAGAACACTGATAGGCTGCATTGGTGGGCAATGATGAGGTTGCACTGGTGGGCACTGATGAGGTGGCACTGATGGACACTGATAGGCTGCACTGGTGGGCACTGATGAGGTGGTACTGAAGGACACTGATTGACACTGATAGGCTGCACTGATGGGCGGAACTGGTGGGCACTGATGAGGTGGCATGCATGGACAATGATAGGCTGCATTTAATTGGCACTGGTAAGGCTGCATTTCATTGGGGGGGGGTTCACCTCCCTGAAATTAGTTAGCCACCCCCATGAAATGAGTTTTGCAGGTTGTGATGTCTGGAGAAGGGTTGAAAGGAAAAAAAAACATGAGGGGTACAAGGGAAGGGGGGGAGAGGAGGAGGGAAGGCAAAGAGGAGGGGGGAAGGGAAAGGGGGGAGGGAAGGGAAAAAGAAAGGAGGGGAAAGAAAGAAAGAGAAAAGAAAGAGGGGAGGCGGAGGAAGGAGGGAAGAATATTAACAGTACCAAGATAACTAACCTGGAGTAACCAATAATACTCACATGGGTCCAGGGGGAACAAAGCAGACAAAGAGAACAGAGTTTAAGATGTACATGTAAGCCCCTGTGGTTTACACAGACAGTCAGTACAGCTGTGGACTTCAAATAGCAGCCACAAGCCGGGGCACACAGTCTGAGAATTACAAGGAGAAATCATAATGATTAAAGCAAAAGATGCCTAACCCCAAGCCCATGAGAAAGGGGAAAGGGGGGGGGGGTGGATCAATAGATCCATATTCAACTCAAACGATGGTATGTAGATAGCAACAAAGCTTATCTGAATGTCCCTTGAAAAGGTATGTCCCCCCCTGGAGCTGGCATCCACTGCACTGAACAGCAGGTATAAATCTGCTTATATAGCCCCCAACCCAGCGACGTCCAAAGCGCATGTGTGCAATAGGTGCAGCCTAAGGGCAAATGGCCCAAGCTGCAGCTTATGCAAGTGAGGGGGCGAGCCCAGAGGACCATGGGCATCGCTCCCACAGCTGGGAGATCACATATCCACCAGGGAAACAGGCGGGGGTGTACAATTGACGCACCGCATAGTAAACACAGTATAATACCAAACAGGGTAAATAAATGACATTGGAAAAAACAGAACCATGAATGGTTACTAAGAAATCTGAACCTGATTAGGACTTATAAAGCAACAATACAAAGTGCAATTGCAGTGGCGCAGACACTGGCTCTATACTATCCCAAGAGAGATGTAAGGTCATTTAAATATCTCCTCAAACAAATCAAGAGATCCTACCTAGTGGCTGTACAATTATGAATGTATAGCCCTACAATTCGATTTAAAAAGTAATATCATATTGAATAAAATATATATATATATATATATATATATATATACTTTTATTATTTATCTTAATTATATGTCATCCTAAAACACCTATCTGGCAAAAGGTCCCTACCATTTTAACTTCCCTTGTAATTTTAAATCACATATGCAGACATATTGTAAATAGCCACTAGGTGGCAATGTATATCCATATTAATACATGATACATAGCATTTGCATTTCACCATCATATTCCACATATATTTTCTTTACTTTTATATTATTATCTCTTTGTTAGATTTTTCCAACAATTATTCCAAATAGTTTTCTTTAATTTGGAGTTGTTGGATCTATGATAATATGATGGCATACAATGTGGGGCACGCATAAAAATCAACAAGTTAACAATCAACAACAAGGTAAATTTCTTTATGGCATAATGAATATCAAAGAAGATAAATATATAATGATTGACAATGTTGCGCACAGTGGACACAGGAACATTAAGATATCTGGAGATGGACTTGTAACCTTGAGATTGTCCATGCTTTTCCACAATTTTTGTTCTCAAATCCTTAGACAATTCTTTGCTGCTCTTTCACTTTTCTATGCTCCATGTGGCACACAGAGACACACAACAAAAAGGTTGAGTCAATTTTTCACCTTTTTACATGGTTGCCGGTGTGATTTCTATATTTTCAGCACGTGTTAATAGATACAGGTTAGTGTAATTACAATATACAAGAGCATCACAAACTTGGAACGCAATTATTTCTTACAATTTTGAGAAGGTGCCAATAATTTTGCCCAGCCCATTTTTGCAATTTTGCCTGGAATGTGTCAGATTTGGCTTTTTGTTTCTTCACTTTTTTTGTATCATACCAATACAAACAAAAATAAACATGAGAATGCCTAAAAACATTTGTAATTGCAACTTTTCTGGCCAAAGTGGTGCATTATCTGACAGAAATGCAGGGGTGCCAATATTTTTGGCCATGACTGTATGTTATTTGATTATTAATAATTCAAATATTTTAAAGTAATACCTGGCAGTATTGATTTAAACATACAGCACCTTTCCTCTTTGCAGTACTGATAGTGGAGTTGAGTCAAAATCCATTTATTTGTCAGGAGCATCTAGCTCTCCTGCTTCTCATTCGAGCATCCTGGTTTTGGTTATGGCATTCTCCTTGTCTGTCCACCTGCAAGGTGAATAATGTGGCCAGTCTCTGGGTGGAAACAAAACCTGTTATAAGCAAGCCAAACACTCACTTGCATGCTTGTAATAGAGAGTAATACATGTAATTCATGATCAAGCCCCCATGTCTGTGTGCCCTGCTCTGCTAGTTTGGATTTCCCTGTATGTGACCTTGGGCCAGATATTGGACTATTCCCTGAACTCAGCCTGCCTTTTACCTGTCATAGAACCACTCTGCCTGTCTGCCCCCCGCAATTACCTATTTGCTTTGCTCAGTTCGCGCCTGCCCTGGCATGGTGGCCAGGCACTATAGCATTGTGTATAAGACCTGGGGGCAACCGAGTACCGTTAGGCCTGCTTGCTTTATGGGAAAGGGGGCTGCTGTAGGCGAAGAACATAGTAGCCAGCTATAGTGTCTGACCACCTGCGTTGGAGTAGGCATGACATTTTTATTTTGTTTATTTTTTTTTCATCGATTTTTTTACAGAGACCTCCTCTACTATATATGTAAAGGATAATGATGGGACTTTGAGGACATTTTATGATATGTGTTCTTGGATCATGTCCATCTACTTGATGAAAATAAAACATATTTAAAATCTTGTGCAGTTGATATTGAACTGGCGGGTTACCGTTGAGAATATTGATACAGTAGAATTCAAATGTAAATCTAAAACAAATTCCAACCCTACAAACATATCCAAGTAATTGAAACCAGATACAATCAGCACAGACACACACTAAATGTAAGCTATTGCTAGCTGAACACTAGAGGATAAATCACATAACCTCATACAACCTATAGAAATACATTAAATGCAGCGCAATAGAAAAAGATCACACAATAAGAAAATAGATCAAATTCAAAATAACATATCATAAAAGTCCACATCTGTAAGGTCGAATGTTAAAATTCACAAAGTAGCAGCAGAGCCCAAAATACAGCACAAAAGCTGCATGTGAGTGAAAGGAGATCCAAATGACACTTCAGGTGACATTAACCTCCACCAACAGATAGCTTGCTCACTCACATCATAACATGGATAGACCTTTGAATTAACAGAAGGCCATATATGCTTGCCTCACCTTGGGGTAAACATAGCAGTCAGCCAGGAGTCATCTATTGGGGTATTTTTTTTTGTCTTCCTGATCACCTCCCTCTCGTTCTCTTCTTTTTCCCCATATCCTTTTCCAGTCGGTGTATGTAGTGACTGGAAAACCTTCCTCCTGATCTTCCCATCTACCATACAATGGTGTAAACCTGTTCTGTACAAGGATAGGGGCTCTTCCTTGAAAATATCCCCCTATAAGAATTATTGGGGATACCTTGATAGTATTCTTCCCTCTGATGTGGGATATTGGGGTCACCACCTCTGGAAGATCGAAATCTATCCTTCCTGTACTCCACTACCTATAATGATAATCATAAGAGGGCGAGAGCTATTCTCTCTACCACTGCCCCCCCGTGGTTGATTCCTTGCCCCCCCCTATTGAGGGGCAGGATACTTCCATGATAATGAGAGATATTGTGGGGGCCACAGGGATAGGCTGTGGACGTTCCATCTGGTCCGGAGAAAGAACATTGGCCTGCCATCTAAACCCCTCCTTCCGTATAGAGTCTCCAGAGTCCCTAATGAACTTCCCCTTCTTTCTGTCCTGGGCTTCCTTATCCCATTTCATTAATTTATTTTTGAGTTTGTCTGCCAATCTAGAAAACTCAGGTGTAATCTTTTAAATGGTTCCATCCTGGTAGCTCCACCCCGTTGAGGAAGTCTCGTTGGACCTAACATGTACCGGGGAGAGGATCTACTACATATGACGTCATCTGCTGTTATCCTGCTCTGCCAACACGAGACTGCAATTCTTTTTATGAGCAAGCAACATTTTTAAATAAATTTTGACTTGATATACAAGCGATGTCTTGATATACAAGTAGTGTCATATCACAACTGAGTATAAAAGAGAAGAGAGGCCCCTCTAAGTGTAGCAATATAGTTACATTTAATGAAGGTACAACATTTAGCAACTCACATGGTTGATGATTAAAAGAGGCACATCTAACTATGCAGGCATCCGGGGTAAAGATGTCCACATAGACCATCCTCTTCACTGCCATCAACGTCATCTCTTCCACGCTGCTCTCCACAAGCAGTTCAAGGCACACTTTCAGATCACTCTACTGCTGTGTAGTCTTTCCAGGCACGATTGCAGACTTATAGCGATGAGAGCCGGCGGTGCGGGGATGGTTTTTGTGGCCAGCTTTATCACAGATGCCTGCATCAACCATGTGAGTTGCTAAATGTTTTACAATCATTAAATGTCACCATATTGCTACACTTAGAGGTGCCTCTCTTCTTTTTTTATACCCTGTAGCTCCTGCTGGATTTTGCTTCTAGGGATCGGTTCAACCCAAGCATAAGTTCGGGCTGAACTTTCGTTATTCGGTAGTTCGGCGAACATCCGAACAAACGGGTCATTCGACCATTTGTTCAGCCCCCGAACCAACCACAATGCATTGCGGCACTGAACAGGGCATTGCAAGCCCTGATTGGCTGAAGCAGTGAAAGATTCAGCCAATCAGGGCACAGAGCACTGTCAGAGTCATGATTGGACACTGTCTAACTGTCTAATAACTAGAGTAGGGACAGTTCTGATAGCATCAGTGTAGTGATGGTTGAACACTGTCTATTTGATTGCGTTACTGTCAGTTTAATGCCATTTACTTCTGTGTGTACTTACTTCCCATTTCTTTATCGTACATCACGGGACACAGAGCACTATAATAATGACTATCTGGGTTATCCGCCACCTATAGGTGATTGGACACTGGCAACCAATAGACAGAAAGTTCCCCCCATATAAGCCCTCCCATACAGGAAGAACCTCAGTGTTTTTGCCAGTGTCTTGAAGGTGATGGTCGTGGCTGTTTGAAGCGCTTCAAAACTTAATGATGTCCCAGTAAAGGATCCATTCGGATGGCATGAAGGCTAAAATGGATGGTACCCGAGCCTCATGGAAAGGAGAGAAGATTCCTGGAGGTTTTGCCTGTAATGTAGCCTTATGGCGCTGGACCCTGCGTAATGGAAACCTGTGCAGTGTTTGTTCTGACCAAGGTGCTTTCCTACAGGGTGCTATACAGGTCCAGGGGAGTGGACCCCAGATTAAGGGGGACCCAGTCTCTGAAGGTCTTTTATGACAAAGCTCGCCGGGATGGGTGAAGATTGGGCTTCTGTTATGTTCAGAGTCCTGCAGCAGGAATGGTAAGTCTGCATTTGTTTGCAGTTTCTCTTTTTTTTTTAAAGAGAGAAAGCTGACTGTCTGTTCTCCCGCTGGCCATTGGGAGCAGTGTGCCGTTTAATCATGCTATGTACTCTTACTCATGTGGCTGCAGATTCTCCTCCAGCCACTAGAGGGCACAGGCTTGCTCAGTATGGCCTATTTTTATATAGGCAGGAAGTGGAAGGGCGGCCATGCCATGTGGCAACAGGTTCAGTAGGCCTCTGGAGACATAGCAGCAGCCTAAGGATACTAACAAAGTGTGAGTACTTGCTATAAGAGAACTATGTGAAGACAAGTCATGATTATATGCTGCATATTTACTGCTTATCCGGGGGGGGTACAACTGTAAGTTAAAACGCCTCTGGATGGTTAGCAGTTCACTTTAAAGTGTTGACTGCTCTATAAGCAGGTGCAGCGTATTATACATGCTTGCGATCTTGTTACTTAAATGCATTAAGGAGTTATATCTCCAGTATAGTGCATATGTGCTTGGCTAAAATCCTGCAGGTCTAGTTGGGCCTAACTTCAGTTAAGCAGGTGCTTGCAAACCTGCCGAAACACACAGTTGCTAAAACGCACGGCTGCTGGAATGCACAAGGATGCATGATTACACAAATATGCATGTTGTTGTCATGTTATACATGATTATACAGGTTTGCATAGAGATATATAATCACACACATAGGTTGGACTTGATGGACTTGTGTCTTTTTTCAACCTCACCTACTATGTAACTATATATGATTATGGTTGCACAGAATGCATGGTTGCTTAAGCATCCATGGATGCACAAAAGATGCATATTTATTCATGTTTGCATATGTACAGGAATTTACATGTTTGCATAAAGATACATGTTTATGGTTGCACAGAATGCATAATTGCACAGGGATGCATGGTTATTAATGCTTACCTAAAGATGCACGTCCATATTCATCTATAAGCCCTCATCTTCATGGGGCGGTTTTTCTCCTGGTTTATGAAAGATTTCTGTATTTGCAGTGAAACGCCGTTTTTTTGTGAATCTTCCCTTTGGATTGGCCACAGCTCCGGAGGATTCTTAAAGCATCTAGCCCCAGTGCTGGGCTTGCTGAAGAAACCTCAATACTCTTTACCTCAATCTTGGATCAAGAAGCAGTCAATTCCAGGGGTTCCTTCAATACAGTGGCGGAAGTATAGGGGTCGCTGAGGTCGCCATGGCGACTGGGCCCCATGCTGCAGGGGGCCCTTGAGGGCCCCCTGTTTATCTTGTAAGGATGAGCGGCTGAGATCGTTCTCCCCATCGTCAGCCGAACTGTAATCGACACTGTACGGGGAGCTTGTCACACTGATCAGTGAAAGCAGTGTGTGCTGTGCTCTTTGTCTCCCCCTACAGTGCAGTACCCAGCAGGAAGAGGTAAGGTAAAGCACTGCCGTCTTTGAAAAGGCTTTCTGTATATGTGTGTTTGTGTGTGTTTATATGTGTGTTCATGTATGTGTGTTCATGTATGTTTGTTCATGTATGTGTGTTCATGTATGTGTGTTCATGTATGTGTGTTCATGTATGTGTGTTCATGTATGTGTTTGCATGTGTTCATGTGTGTATTTATATATGTGTTTGTGTGTGTGTATATACAGTATATGTGTGTGTGTATATAATGTCTGTGTTTATGTATGTGTGTGTGTTTAGATGCAGTGGCGGCCCGTGCATTAAGGGCGCACGGGCGCCGCCCCCTCCCTCCAGCCACCCTTCTATCACCAATAGATAGATTCATGCATTGCATGAATCTATCTATGGCCGCCGCTGCCACCCCCTATTCAGGCGCCCAGCCCCTTTTTGGGCGCAGGGAAGCTGAATTACAGCGGCGGGGGGTGTTTTTGAAGCACCAGATTAGAGCCATAGGCTCTAATAGGCATCAAAAAAGGTGACCTCACAGGTCACTCAGCTGTGTTAGAAAAGCGAATGACTATTCGCTCTACTAACACTAAACTGCCTCTCCGCCAATCAGGTGCTCGGATGTGTTACCCATCACCTGATTGGCTGAAACGACAGGCGCCGCTATTGGACGCCTATCAGGAGGAGAGGACGGGAGATGAGGACAGCAGGAGACGCATGGAGGACCCCACTCGTCGCAGTCACCCGCTGCCCCACCAAGACAGGGTAAGTGCCGGTGAGCGGTCAGGGGGTCACACTGGCGGCATTCAAGGGCACACTGGCAGCATTTGATGGGCACACGGGCAGCATTTGATGGGCACAGTGGCAGCGTTTGGGCACAGTGGCTGCAATTGATGGCACAGTGGCTGCGTTTGATGGAACACTGGCAGCATTTAATGGGCACAGTGGCAGCGTTTGATGGCACAGTGGCAGCGTTTGGGCACAGTGGCTGCGTTTGATGGGCATAGTGGCAGCGTTTGGCACAGTGGCTGCAAATGATGGCACAGTGGCTGCGTTTGATGGCACACTGGCAGCATTTAAGTGGCACAGTGGCAGCGTTTGATGGGCACAGTGGCAGCATTTGGCACAGTGGCTGTGTTTGATGGCACACTGGCAGCATTTAAGTGGCACAGTGGCAGCGTTTAAGTGGCACAGTGGCTCCATTTGATGATTTTTTTTTCAAAAAATGTTTGCGCCCCCAAAAAAATTTTGAGCACCAGCCGCCACTGTTTAGATGTATGTATGCACATTTTATGTATGCACGTTTAATCCTGACACCCTATATGTGTACAATCAGGACTGACTTTTTTTTTTCTTGCTCGTTCAAAGTACCAGCAACAAAATGCTGTTCCTCTGAAAAGCGATCCATGCTCAGATCACTTTTCAGAGGCATTTGACAGCCGGTAAAGAGGCAATATGTTGCCTCCTGACCACCTGTTTTAACCCTTTAAAGTGATTGTAAAGGTTTTTTTTTTTTAAATAACAAACATGTCATACCTTCATTGTGCAGTTAGTTTTGCACAGAGTGGCCCCGAACACCGACTTCTGGGGTCCCTCGGCGACTCTCGCGGCTCCTCCTCTTATCAGACATTCCTCTAGGAAAAGCGCTGTCCAGGGGGAAGGGGGGCCCTTCATGATTTCTTGCATCGGGGCCCTGAAGGTTTTAGTTACGCCCCTGCTTCAATATATTTCTACAGGAGGAAGCTGTGTTTAGGTCAAAGCACGTTATCTACACACGGCCCTACTGCAGGTCTTGGTAGAGGTTCATTCTCTGTTGGGAACTTGAGGATCAAGGCATTGCATTGCCGGAAGACTCTGTTTCCAGGATGTTGCAGAGCAAAGATAAATGCTTGATATTCTTCCTTTTCAGGAATTTGGAAAATAACCACTGATGCCAGTCTCTCTCTAAGCTGACTTAAAGGGGTTGTAAAGGTATTTTTTTTATTTTTTAAAAATAACAAACATGTTATACTTACCTTCACTGTGCAGCTCGTTCTGCACAGAGTGGCCCCGAACCTGCTCTTCTGGGGTCCCTCGGCGGCTGTCTCAGCTCCTCCCCGCAATAATTAACCACCTTAATGCGAGCTCCCTCGCATGGTGGTTAGTTATTGCGGGCGCGCTCCCTGATACAGCCGGCGGCTATAGCCGCTCTCGCTGTATCACTCGGCCCCGCCCCCCAGCGCGCCGCGTCATTGGATGTGATTGACAGCAGCGCGAGCCAATGGCTGCGCTGCTTCCAATCCATCCACTGTAGCCAATCAGCGGCCAGGCTGAGCAGCAGGATCGAGGACGTGAACGAGCAGCCAAATTTCGAGGGGTCAGGTAAGTAAAACGGGGGGCTGGGGACGGCGGTATGGTTAGTAGTTTTTTCACCTTAATGCATAGAATGCATTAAGGTGAAAAAATTTTTACCTTTACAACCCCTTTAAGTTCAGTGGGCTTGGTCTCCACAGGAGAAAATACTATCTCTGGATTATAGGACAAACCTGTTGTAGGTTCAATCTGGAAATGCCTCTGCAGGCATATATATATGTATAAAATCTGAAAAAATAGGAGATTGGCGCTGTTCACTGGTGAAAAATAAATAAACTATAAACAGACTCCTAACACAAGGGAAGCATTACACCCCAATTCTAGGTGGGTGAAAAGTGTAACACAGTGTAAAATAATAATTGAAAATAAATATGCGTGCTAAAAATAGTCACAAAAATGTGCAGACTACTCAAGGTGAAATGTTAAAAATAATACATGAGATAATAAATAGAACTCCAAGAAATGATAAAAGTGAATGATCAATCAGGTGAAAAAAAAAAAAAAATTTTTTCTAAATCCACACAAAATATGTACAATGAAAGGTATAAGTGAGTTATACCTAGGAGGGATGACAAACACAGTGTTGCCCACTATAAATTAATGTATATACTAGTGTTAGATAAAGAATGAAAAAATTATATATAAAAAAATATATATATAAGCTGAAAAAAAGTTTACTGACATGTGGTGTGCATAACAATATTAGAGCACAAAGAAAATCAAAAAAGTGAAAGAGAGACAAAATGAAAATAAAAATAAAAAGTCCAGGCAACAAAAATTTTTTTTTAAAAAATACCAAAAAATGCCGTGAATATTAAATCTATCGTTCAGTGTAAATAAACAGTTCTTGTGCAACAAGCTAGTGCATCTTCAAAGGTTGCAGGTAAGTCCGTCCCAATGAATGTATACTGTCCTGTGTGGAGTCTCCTCTAGTGCCCCCACTCACCGGAGCGCCCAACCCCTGCAGGGGTAATGAGCATGTAGATGTGAATCCGATGATCCAAGCGGTCGGTGTCCCCCTCACCACCTATTTTCCACCTGTGTCACCAGATCGCTTTCAAAAGGCATCCAACCGGACCAATTACCATGTGCAGGGAGAAGAGAAGAGCCTCATAGTGTGATTCCAGATATAAATTTATTAAGCTCAAGCTTACAACAACAAAAGAAATAAATAAAATAAAAAACTAAAAGCTAAAATCAAACAGCACTCCGCCGGCTGACTCCACATCAGAAGCCGCAGACAGTGCAGTGTGAGCGGCGTGTGTTCCACAGCCGTCTGCCGAAACCGGAAGTGCAGGACAAAAACAGAAAGAAAGAAAGGACGTATGCGTACCAAGAGGCCAAGCCTTACGCGTGTCGTCATCAAGACGTCATCTGAGGCGCCTAGACGTCTTGATGTTGACATGCGTAAGGCGTGGCCTCTTGGTACGCATACGTCCTTTCTTTCTTTCTGTTTTTGTCCTGCACTTCCGGTTTCGGCAGACGGCTGTGGAACGCACGCCGCTCACACTGCACTGTCTGCGGCTTCTGATGTGGAGTCAGCCGGCGGAGTGCTGTTTGATTTTAGCTTTTAGTTTTTTATTTTATTTATTTCTTTTGTTGTTGTAAGCTTGAGCTTAATAAATTTATATCTGGAATCACACTATGAGGCTCTTCTCTTCTCCCTGCACATGGTAATTGGTCCGGTTGGATGCCTTTTGAAAGCGATCTGGTGACACAGGTGGAAAATAGGTGGTAAGGGGGACACCGACCGCTTGGATCATCGGATTCACATCTACATGCTCATTACCCCTGCAGGGGTTGGGCGCTCCGGTGAGTGGGGGCACTAGAGGGGACTCCACACAGGACAGTATACATTCATTGGGACGGACTTACCTGCAACCTTTGAAAATGCACTAGCTTGTTGCACAAGAACTGTTTATTTACACTGAACGATAGATTTATTATTCACGGCATTTTTTGGTATTTTTTTAAAAAAAATTTTTGTTGCCTGGACTTTTTATTTTCATTTTGTCTCTCTTTCACTTTTTTGATTTTCTTTGTGCTCTAATATTGTTATGCACACCACATGTCAGTAAACTTTTTTTCAGCTTATATATATACCCGTATTTATCGGCGTATAACACGCACTTTTTTCCCCTTAAAATCAGGGGAAAGTCGCAGGTGCGTGTTATACGCCAATCCCCTGCGATCCCGAGCTGTCAAAAGTTAAAAATCGCCGACCGCGATTTGAAAATGGCGCCGCCGGCGCCGAAATACACAGAGCCGGTCCTCGGCTCTTTCCGGCGGCGCTCGTTTACTTTCGGTTTCACTCGTAGCCCCGAGCGGAGCTATCCGAACCTACTCGGATAGCTCCGCTCGGGGCTACGAGTGAAACCGAAAGTAAACGAGCGCCGCCGGAAAGAGCCGAGGACCGGCTCTGTGTATTTCGGCGCCGGCGGCGCCATTTTCAAATCGCGGTCGGCGATTTTGGAGCACAGCAGCAGGGACAGGGGATCGAAGGCTGCACTGGGGCAAGGCTGCACTGGGGCAAGGCTGCACTGGGGCAAGGCTGCACTGGGGCAAGGCTGCACTGGGGCAAGGCTGCACTGAGAAGGCTGCACTGACATGGCTGCACTGGGGCAGGCTGCACTGGGGCAAGGCTGCACTGGGGCAAGGCTGCACTGGGGCAAGGCTGCACTGGGGCAAGGCTGCACTGGGGCAAGGCTGCACTGGGGCAAGGCTGCACTGGGGCAAGGCTGCACTGACATGGCTGCACTGACATGGCTGCACTGAGAAGGCTGCACTGATGGGCATTTAAATGTAAGTTTTTTTCCCTTCAACTTCCCTCCTAAAAGTTTTTTTTTCCTTAAAATTCCCTCCTAAATTGGGGTGCGTGTTATACGCCGGTGCGTGTTATACGCCGATAAATACGGTATTTTTTATATATAATTTTTTCATTCTTTATCTAACACTAGTATATACATTAATTTATAGTGGGCAACACTGTGTTTGTCATCCCTCCTAGGTATAACTCACTTATACCTTTCATTGTACATATTTTGTGTGGATTTTCAAAAAAATTATTATTTTTTTTTTTTCACCTGATTGATCATTCACTTTTATCATTTCTTGGAGTTCTATTTATTATCTCATGTATTATTTTTAACATTTCACCTTGAGTAGTCTGCACATTTTTGAGACATTTTTAGCACGCATATTTATTTTCAATTATTATTTTACACTGTGTTACACTTTTCACCCACCTAGAATTGGGGTGTAATGCTTCCCTTGTGTTAGGAGTCTGTTTATAGTTTATTTTTCACCAGTGAACAGCGCCAATCCCCTATTTTTATCAGATTTTATAAATTGTTGGATCGCACCTTTTGGTGCTTTTTCTATCTGGGGGGCTGCAGTTCGGTTACAAGCCCGTCCTGAGCGCGGAACACCACTAATATATATATTATATCTCTCTCAACCACCAGGGTGGCACCAGAGGTCATGCGACTCAGGGAGGTGTACCACATTCTGTCTGGGACAGTACAAGTGCTCTCTCCATCACCAATATTCCAGGTATAGGATAGTGGCAAGGAGAACTCTGCAGGGGAATCTACTAGATTCCAAGTTCTACAACAGTTGGGACAGGTGTGTCCAAGACAAGAGTCCCACTGTAATGGTGGTACATAAAATTGTAATACCTTAAGGTCTGGTTCTCCCTTGTATGACAATTTTTTTCCCTTTCCCTGTTTAGGATTCTGTCACATCTTCTGCTTAGAATCCGTAAGGTGGTAACACTGATATTAGTGTTGGCCGAATTAGCCCAGGGGGGCTTGCTACGCAGACATAGCGGGTCTTGCAGGGGTTACTCCTTTGGACACTCCCAGTCCAGCGGGACCTGATGGTCGTGAGTCCTGTATCTCAGCATTGTTGAGCCCCTGAAAGCCAGCTTCGGGAACTTCAATTACAGGACTAATATTTTTTTTTTGCCTGACATGAAGCCACACTGTTGCTATCTGCAAACTGTGTCTCAGGCACATCAAACGTGGTAAAAACACCAACCATTTGGGTACCACATGCTTAACAAGGCATTTAATGTCCAACCACTCAGCCCATTGGCAAGAGCACATAAAAGCCACACAAAAGGGGCACAAATCTGTCCCTCCTCCTCCTCCTTACCCACTTCAGTCTACCTCTGCTATACCAAGTCATTATCTCTCAGCAGCCTCAAATGACAGGGATGATGGTATAGCACAGGGTGTCCCAGGTCCTAGCAGCACATCTGCCAGCAGCACACCACCAACTGTAGACTGTAGCCGGCAAATTTCTCTGCCCCATCTGCTGCAACGGAAAAAAAATACAGTCCCTGCCACCCACATGCCCAGCGTCTGAATGCAAGCTTGTCAAAGCTGTTGGTAAAAAAGCAGGAGTAGTATGGCGCTGCCCTTATGAAGACAAAAAAATTAGTAGAAGTCTGACGACGAAACGTGCGTAGGGCGGGTTACGAACGTCTTGCAGCACCTCTAACAAAGGGAATTCGCTAACTTTTGCCATGCTTGATTTGTTCATTTGAAATGTGAGTACATTTGTCTATTAAGTTTTAATAAAAGTTCTCCTATGGTTTTACGCGATGGACATACCTTCTTTCCTTTACATGTAATTACTACACCACAATACGCAAGTAAAGTTTGGGGGATATCCTTGATTGCTACACAGTGGCAGACACTGTGACCATCCATACCCCTGCAGGGGAAAGGAGAATCCGGTGAGTGCAAGCATTGTCAGAGCATGCAGACAAGGCACTAATTAAAGAAACTAGCACCTGGATAAGAAGCTTTCCTACAGATATTTGACCCTCAAGGATTGAACACTACAAAATACTTTAAAAAGAACTTGTTTTTTCATAAACGGAATTTTTCCTATCCAACTAATACTGGTCACAGCACAAGAGTCACTATTTATGATGGATAATTTGCACAATGTTGTATGGATTTGTATGATTTGACACTGGTCACTTTAGAAATGCTGCACTATGCACTTTTGTTGAATAATTGAAGCACCTTAGGTTGCAATTGTACTTTTAACAGTAAGGACTTGGCACCAGTCACATATTTATTCATTTTTGGCACACACACTTTAGGAATTATAAAGTCATCATAAAGAAAAGTGTTTTTTTTTTTTTTTTGTTTGTTTTTTGTCTCCATAAGGGCAGCGCCATACTATTCCTGTTTTCTTTTTTTCATTTTTCTTTTTTCCTTTTTTTCTCTTTTCTTATTTTCTTTATAACACTTCCCACCTAGATGATATTGTATCCATATTCATAACTACTTTATCACTTAATTTAAAGGGCACAATGCACCTTTGTTGAACAATTGGAGCACCAGTTGTTGTATTTTCACTTCTAATAGAAATATTCGCCACCAGTCACAGTTTTATTCAATTTTTGAACACATACAGGTTTTAGAAGCAATTCTATAAGGACACTAGGCAATACATTTACTACAAAGAAGAAAATATCTTTTTGTCTCCATAAGGGCAGCGCCATACTACTCCTGCTTTTTTACCATTTTCTAACACTTTCCACTTAGGTGGTATTGTATTGTTTTTAACACTTTCCACCTAGATGATATTGTATCCATATCCACAACTACTTTTTTACCTAATTTAAAGGGCACTATGCATCTTTGTTGAACAATTGGAGCACCAGTTGTTGTATTTTCATTTTTAATAGAAATATTCACCACCAGTCACAGTTTTATTCAACTTTTGAACACATACAGGTTTTAGAAGCAATTCTATAAGAACAATAGGCAATACATTCACTACAAAGAAAAAAAAAAAATTTTTTTGTCTCCATAAGGGCAGCGCCATACTACTCCTGCTTTTTTACCATTTTCTAATACTTTCCACTTAGGTGGTATTGTATGTGTAGAGGCAGCAGCCATATCCATAACTAAAACATTCAATTCATTGCGCGGATTTACCCCATACACCTACTATGTCAAAGCTGTTGGCTCTCCAACTTCTGCCTTTCAGCCTCGTGAATTCTGCCCTCTTTCGTGAATGTGCACAATGTGCTGTACCACAATGGCAGGTTCCCAGTCGCTACTACTTTTCATGTAAGGCTGTTACCTCTCTCTACCATCACGTGGAAGGGAATGTTCTGGCATCGTTGGGCAAGGCAGTCAGAAGCTAAATCCACCTTACTGCTGACATGTGGTTCAGCAAGAATGGGCAGGGATGATATATTTAGTTCACGGCACACTGGGTAACGCTGCTTGCAACTCGAAAGGATGCAGGACAGGGCTCGGTTCTGCAGCTTGTTGTGCCCCCACGTCTCCATACAGCTGGTGGTGATGATGCCAGACCTGTGAGCTCTACCCCCTCCTCCTCCTCCTCTGCCTCCTCCTTGCCCTCCTCTGCAGAATTGTCCTATGAACATCGGGTACCCCCTAAACGTTCAAAGGGCTATTCCGAGAGTCAGGCTAAAAGGTGCCATGCAGTGCTTCAGCTGGTGTGTATAGGGACAGGAACCACACCAGAGCAGAGATTCTTGCAGTTTTACAGGGACAGGCCCAGAGGTGGTTCACAACACGCCAGCTGGAGCCTGGAATGGTGGTGTGCGATAATGAATCAAACATCCTTTCCGCCCTTAGGGAAAGTTGACACATGTCCTCAATTTGGTGGTGCAGCGTTTCTTATATACGTACCCAGGGTTGCAAGATGTGCTAAAGCTGGCCAGAAGAGTCTGTAGCCATTTCAGACGGTCATACACAGCCAGTGCTCAGTTGTCTGAAATTCAGCGGGGAAATCCACCTGCCTGTAAGCCGCTTGATTTGTGACAGGCCCACCAGGTGGAACTCGACTTTGTCAATGCAGCAGCAGTTATACATACATCAGAGGGCTGTCAACAAGTACCTGTGTGAATATGGCACGACGACAGGCTCAGGCCGCCTCAGCTTTTTTTCCCCACGCCAATGGCTGATCACTTTGAGGAGGCCACAAGGATGGCGAGCTGTGACATTGCATGCATCAGTAACACAATCCCTGTTGTGTTCCTGCTGGAGCAGACTCTGCATGGCATTATGGACAGGGCACTGGAGGCAGAGCAGAAGGAGGAAGAAGTGGACTTCCTTTCCTCTCAAGGCCCACTGTATCCAGACACCATCATTCCTATGTCACAGAACACACAGGAGGAGAGAGGGACTGGCAGGGGGAAGTTCCAGATACTGTCATCCTGAGTGACCCCCGAGGAGTCTGCTTCTCAAGCATCAGCAAATTTGAGGCGCATGGGCAACCTCATGCTTCAAAGCCGAAAGGACCCAAGAATATGTTGCATAAAGGAGAAGGATGATCACTGGATGGCAACCCTCCTTGACCACCGTTATAAGGAGAAGGTCTCAGAACTCATCCCATCCCCACAGAGAGTGCAGAAGATAAAGTCTCTTGAGGACACATTAAAGAAGATTTTATTGAACGTTTTTCCTGACTCCAGTAGGATACAGTGTTGTGGAAAACGTAGTTTTGAGTCTTCTGTTGGTCAAGAGAGGAGCGTGGAGAAGGCGCCTGCCTAAGTGAGGCATTTCGGAAGTTTTTTAGTCCTCGCCGCCCAGGGCTATCAGCTTCCACATCCCATCGGCAGCGTCTGCATCACATGATGGACGATTACATTGAGGCCAAAACACAGATGGAGAGCTTTCCAGCTGGCGATCCACTGACTTACTGGGTCATGAGAATAGACCACTGGCCAGAACTTGCCCAGTATGCTATTGAGTTGTTGGGCTGCCCTGCATCCAGCGTGCTTTCAGAACGAGCATTCAGTGCTGCAGGAGGTTTTGTTACTGATCATAGAACGCGTCTGTACACAGACTCCGTGGACCGTTTGACTTTTATATAAATGAATCAGTCCTGGATTACCATCTATGAAACCCCTGATGCCGATATCACTGATTAAGCCTTTTTGGGATGTAGAATCTCTGCAGGACTTCAAAGTTGCCTAGCTTTGAGGGTGTTCAATCATTTCATCTGGAAGAATGTTTTTGGTATAGGTTTCATGGGCACAATTAACACCCAAAGACCAATTCTTCAGCACCTGTTTGACAGGTGCATATCATTGCAATTTTTTTTGCCTTCATCAAGAGCACCTCTATAGGGGTACGATGGGAAGGCGTCACCAACACGCAAAGACCAATTTTTCTGCACCTGTTTGACAGGTGCATATCATTGCAATTTTTTACAGCAAGGCCAATTCTTGCTTTCATCAGGATTACCTCTATAGGGTTACGGTGGGAAGGCGCCACCAACACCCAAAGACCAATTTTTCAGCACCTGTTTGACAGGTGCATATCATTGCAATTTTTTTTGCCTTCATCAAGAGCACCTCTATAGGGTTACGGTAGGAAGGCGCCACCGACACCCAAAGACCAATTTTTCTCCACCTGTTTGACAGGTGCATACCATTGCAATTTTTTTACAGCAAGGCCAATTCTTGCTTTCATCAAGATTACCTCTATAGGGTTACGGTGGGAAGGCACCACTGACACCCAAAGACAAATTTTTACACACCCGTTACTTCTATCCAAAGTCAAAGGGACACCAGAATGTATCCAGGAGGCTGGTCGGCAAGCGGTTAAAGGCCTAATTTCTTTTTATTAAACAGTAGAATGATGGGCTTTATCAAAAAGCTCTAATTTTTGTTTCGTCTGTCTAAAACATATTCTCCCAAAAGGATTTTGGCTTCCTTAGTTAAGTTTTGGCAAACTCTAATCTGGCTTTTTTATGTTTCTTTGTAAACAATAGGGTCCTCCTGGGTCTCCTACCATAGCATCCCTTTTAATTCAAATGGTGACGTATAGTGCAAGCTGACATCCTGTGCCCGAAGGTCAGCTTGAATTTGTCTGGAAGCTGATCGAGGTTCTTTATTTACCATTCCAACAGTCCTTTGTTGCAATCTTTGATCAATTTTTCTCTTTCGTCCATGTCCAGGGAGATTAGCTACAGTGCCATGGGCTGTAAACTTCTTGACAATGTTACACACAGTGGACATAGGAACATTACGATCTCTGGAGATGGACTTGTAACCTTGAGATTAGTGTTGGGTGAACAATTAGAGCAAGCAAAAGTTTGGGCAGAATATTGCCTGTTCGGCGTACACCCGAATTTACGGGTCACTTTGCCAGATGTTCACCCCACACTGCGCACTTCACATTGCATTCTAGGGCACTAATTAGATGAAGCCTTGCACCTGACCACTGGTCAGGTGCAAGGCTTAGCCAATTAGCACTGTCAGAGCCCTGATTGGACAAAGTGATGATTTCTTGACTTTCTCCAACCACAGCTCAGTGCTCATGGTCCCACCCCACACTATAAAAGGTAACTTCAAATAGAAAGCGTTTGCAGGGTGTTGGAGTGGAGATAGGGCTCAGCAGCAGGGCTCAGTTTGCTACTAGCAAATTAGTATGTTCACTTGTTTTGACTCTCTTTCACTTGTTTTGACCCTGAGTGTAGAGTGTTAGTGTAGTGTTAGTATAGCGTGTCAGTATAGTGTAGTGTTTAACACAGCATTACATAACATTTAGTGCTGTATACCTTTTTTTTGGTTGCTGCATGTGCTAGTGTTCCCCCTTTATTTTTTTTACATTTTTCTTTGATAGATTTTACATTTCTGCCAGCGTCAGTTCTCAATTTAAAGTGCACCAAACACCACTGCCCCCTTTTTTAAATTATCAGCTGCAGTTTGTCTTACTGCGATGCTGGTGTTCCCCTTTTTATTAATATATATATATATATATATATATATATATATATATATATATATAAATAATTTTTTTTTTCATTTTTAAATTTGTCAGTGGTAGAGATGGGCTCGGGCGTGTTCAAAATCCCACGTGCCTGATCCTGCCAGAAAGCCGACACCGCACACAGCTAATTACAGACAGTGAGATATTTCCAGGTTTGCAGCTGCAGAGATCGAAAAATGTCTCACTTCCTGTGATTAGCCATGTGCAGCGTCGGCTTTCTGGCGGGAGTGGGGCACATGGGATTTTAAACATGACTGATCCCATCTTTAGCCAGCGGCAATCCTCAATTGTACACAGTTTATAGTGCACCAAACACCACATTTCATTTAAAAAAGTTCATCCAATCACACATTTCCCAGTTTCAATGAAATTTGGGTAATAACTCCCCCCTTCCATATCATGTCTGGTAGGCCAACAAGGAGAGGCAGACATTTCCATGCAACTATGAGGGGGCCGGCAGCATCTGTATCCACAGGCAAAGGTGGACGTCCACAGGCAGGGCACATTTGTCTCTGTTTAGTGATGTTGCCCGTGCTATCCAGCCACAGCATGTAGAGGAGGTGGTGGACTGGCTTACTAAACCATCCTTATCCTCCTTATCCTCTATGACCCAAGCTGACATTAATGTGCAGTCCACTGCAGCTGCCAGAGCAGCTTATTCTGCCTCCTTGTCCACATCTACTCCTTCCATAGCCCCAGCATTATGCACAGAGGGGTCAACTGAATTATTTGAATACAGCATCAGCCACTTGCTTCTTGAGGATGCACAGACATTACTTGATTCTGATGTTGGTTCTAAGGTAGAGGAAGGGAGTAACATGAGCCTACCAAGAGGGGAGAACACTGATAAAAACAAATTGGCAGTCCCCAGCCACAGCGTATTGGCATGTTGGCTCCAGTGATGATGAGGATGGAGGGGATGATAATGATGAGGTCACTGACGCAACTTGGGTGCCGGATAGAGCAGAGGAGAAAAGTGAGAGGGAGAAACAACCCCAACGAGGCAGGATGTCCTCCAGAGGCAGCCGTCATGGAAGAGTAGAAAACAGCCACCCTATTCCATCAGATTGTGGAGCTGTTATCTCCCGGCCCACTTCCCACAGCTCAGCTGTGTGGGCCTTTTTTAGCACATGTGCAGCCGATGGCACTATTGCAATTTTCAATTTCTGCCACAAGCAGATCAAGCATGGCAAAAACACCAGCCACTTGGGTACCTCATGCTTGACAAGTTATTTAACCTCCCACCACTCAGCCTGTTGGCAAGGGAACCCGAAAGCCACACACGAGGGACACAATTCTTCTCTTCCTCACTTGTCTACTCCTCCTCACTTGTCTACCCCCACTATATCTCATGACCTCTCAGCAGCCTCCACTGACAGGGATGATGGTATAGCAAAGGGTGTCACAGGTACTTGCAACACGTCTGCTAGCAGCACACCACCACCTGTAGAGTATTGCAGGCACATTTTTCTGCCCCAGCTGCTGCAGCAAACAAAAAAATACACTCCCTGCCACCCACATGCCCAGTGTCTAAATTCCAGCTTGTCCAAACTGCTGGCTTTACAACTCCTGCCTTTCTATCTGGTGGATTCTGCCCCTTCAGTGAAATTGCAGAATGTGCTGTACCACAATGGCAGGTTCCCAGTCGCTATTTCATTGCACATAAGTCCATTCCAGCTCTGTACCATCATGGGAAGGCAATGTTTTGGCATAGTTGGGCAAGGCAGTCAGCAGCAAGGTCCACATTACTGCTGAACTGTGGTCCAGCAAGCATGGTCAGAGACAATGTATTTTGTTCACAGCACACTGGATAACTTGCAACTAGGAAGGATGCAGGACAGGGCTCAGTGCTGGAGCTTGTTTTGCCACCTAGTTTCCATATAGCTGGTGGTAATGATGTGAGATCTGTCAGCTCTACTCCTTCCTCCTCCTCCTCCTCGCCCTGCTCTGCTGATTTGTCCTATGAACCACCAGTACCCCCTAGGCGTTCAAGGGGCCATTCAATGATTCAGGCTAAAAGATGCCATGCAGTGCTTCAGCTGGTCTGTCTAGGGGACAGGAGCTACACCAGAGCAGAGATTCTTTCAGCTCTGCAGGGGCAGGCCCAGAGGTGGTTCACACTATGGAAGCTTGTACCAGGATTGGTGGTGTGTGATAATGGCACTAACCTTCTGTCCACCCTCCAACAAGGAAGGTTGACACGTGCCATGCCTGGGACATGTCCTCAATTTGGCGGTGCAGCGTTTCTTAAACAGGTACCCAGTTTTGCAAGATCTTGCAAAGCAGGCCAGAAGAGTCTGTAGCCATTTCAGGTGGTCATACACAGCCAATGTTGAGTTGGCTGAAATTGAGCGGGAATTCCATCTGCCCATAAATCACCTGATTTGTGACATGCCCACCAGGTGGAACTCAACTTTGGCAATGCTGCAGCAGCTGCACATGCAGCAAAGGGCCATCAATGAGAACTTGTGTGAGTATGGCACAAGGACAGGCCCAGGGCACCTCGGCTTATTTTCCCCAGGCCAATGGCTGCTGATAAAGAATGCATGCACTGTACTGTCACCATTTGAGGAGGCGACAAGCATGGTGAGCTGTGACAATGCATGCATCAGTGGAGATAGAGACATGGGAGGTTTTGGGGGATTTTTGAGGGTGCCAGCAAATATAAAATACAAGTACTAAGATATGTATAAAAAATATAACAAAGATTTTATTATTACATACAATACAAAAAATTTATGGTGCTTTTGGTACACGAGTGCATGAAAACATCTTGTCTTCAAAGAAGTTAAAAACTAATCACTCAGGGTGACAGTAAAGTAATTATCCCGACATGTTTCGCCACCCAGGGCTTCCTCAGGGATATATTTAAAGACAAAGGATGTAACACTGCATAGAACAAAACATAATTAAGAACAATGCAATGACTCATTACAAAGCATAATAAATTACAATAGCAACTGCCATGCTTATTCATTGTCGCTTATCCACATAAGGTCTCTTCTGCATATAGCTGGATGCCAGAAAATAAGATGGCAATCACTAGGTAGCACACGTGTAGACCAATCAGTGCCTGAACGGACCAGGCTGGGATCTGTGTGTATATCAGTATAATGTGTTAATCAATTTGGATTAGTTGTTGACTAAAAGGATAGCCAATAAAAAGTGTAAGGATATAAAGGATATATAAAGAACATGTGAAAAAACATCAAATGAGTGCAAAATTATTATATGCATAAATATGTAGATATACCATACCTAAGTATGGCATACTTGCATCAAAAGCTGCTAAAATGAGGCTAAGCCAAGGGTGCCAAATTACAGACAGTAGTGTAATTTGTGAAGGCATACGATGAAAAGGCTGCAAAACTAGGGTAGTGGAAGGTCTATTTAGGTCCAGGCTGCACAGACTACTGTGTCCCAATGTCTACTGTATGAGGCATAATGAGTCTTTTAAATAGTTCATTTTTTTCCACAAGTCTTCGGAAAATGTGGAAAGAAAATTAAAATGTATTTTTTTCTACACAAGTAGTCCGTTTATAAGATATTTCTAAGTCAAAGCATGTATATAGCAAAAATGACACCCCAAAACACATTCTGCTACTCCTGATTATGATGATACCACATGTGTGAGACTTTTACACAGCCTGGCCACATACAGAGGCCCAACATGCAGGGAGCACCATCAGGCGTTCTATAGGAGCATAATTTACACCTCTAATTTACTAACAACCTATCACACTTTTGAAGGCCCTGGAGTACCAGGACAATGGAATTACCCACAAAATGATCCAATTTTGGAAAACAAACACCCCAATGTATATTCTATGAGGCATTATGAGTCTTTTAGTCTTTTGAAGGGTTAATATTTTACACAAGTCTTCAGAAAACGTGGAAAGAAAATTATTTTATTTTTATTTTTTTTACACAAAGTTGCCAATTTATAAGATATACATCTATCTAACACATAGCATGTATATATAGCAAAAATTACACCCCAAAACACATTCTGCTACTCATCCTGAGTATGGTGATACCACATGTGTGAGACCTTTACACAGCCAGTACACATACAGAGGCCCAACATTGAAGTAGTAACTTCAGGTGTTTTAGGAGCATAAATTACACATCTCATTTCATTCCTACCACACTTTTGAAAGTCCTTGAGCACCAGGACAGTGGAATTACCCACAAAATGACCCCATTTTGGAAAGCAAATACCCCAACGTATATTCTATGAGGCATTGGCTGCAGGTAGGTACTCAGGTACTCTGATGGGCTGGAGACAGGTACTCAGTTACTCTGATGGGCTGGTAACAGGTACTCAGTTACACTGATGGGTTGGTGACAGGTACTTGGTTACACTGATGGGCTGGTGACAGGTACTCGGGTACTCTGATGGGCTGGAGACAGGTACTCGGGTACTCTGATGGCCTGGTGACAGGTACTCGGGTACTCTGATGGCCTGGTGACAGGTACTCGGGTACTCTGATGGCCTGGTGACAGGTACTCGGGGACTCTGATGGCCTGGTGACAGGTACTTGGGTACTGTGATGGCCTGGTGACAGGTTCTTGGGTACTGTCAGGCCTCTACTTACCAGAATTGCTTCCACTTCAAATTCCTCCTCGTTGTTAACTATAATAGGCTTGGGTGGGCCGGTACTATGGCCAGCAAAGGAATTTGGAGTAACGGGTTTCAGGAGAGACACGTGAAAGATTGGATGCACCTTTAGAGAGTTAGGCAGGTCAAGTTCGTAGGCGACGTTATTAATTTTTCTTCTGGAGTAAGGGATGGACGGAGCAGACCAAGTTGCACGGGTTCAGGCACTTTTGCAGCCAGAGCAGAGGAGGCAGAAGGAAATTGACTAGAAGAACTGGGGACCTTAGGGAGCATCCAGATAGGACGAGAGTGACTAGTAGACCTCTCAGAGCGTCTCTCTCTTAGGCGGCGATCAATTTGGATGGACAAGTTGATAAGTTCATCCAGGGTCTGAGGTATTCCTACGTGTGCCAACTCGTCTTTACGAGGGTCTGATAACCCCATCTGAAATTGGTGACGCAGGGCAGCGTCATTCCACTCTGTATCAGAGCTCCAGTGTCTGAACTCGACTGCATAATCTTCAGCCGCTCTGCGATTGTGACGGATCCTATCCCACACTCCGCTGAGTGCTTCCGTGAGTAATACTGCTTCCTCCAGTATGACCATCAGAGAGATATATTATTATAGCTGCATTGAATACAAGTCTAGCCGAAAATAGCTTGTAGAATCTTGAATGCTTTATTGGACAGAACACAGCCTTTTTTATACACATTTAACACAAGGGGTTAGATAACGAGGTAGGGCTGACTCATGGATACTCCCCCCCTCCCCTCTAGCAAAAACTTAAAAGACAATTATATAATTAACATGTTAATTAACACAACACGTAAGGCAGCCCTGGTGACCAGACAGTTCGTCTCCGCATGTCAATGTGATCAGCTCTTTCAAGAATCATGTATTGTTTAGATTTAACAACCAAGAATAGTCTTTGGGCAAGTCCCAGAAAATAGTCTCTCAAAAATGTAACAAAAAAAAGATTAATATAGCAATACCAAATAACAGGATGAATGTGGACAGAAAAAGGTCCTTGCAGCCAGTGTCCGTGACAGTGCCCCCCCCTGTCCTATAGCCCGGCAGACCCAACTAGATCCACCACGGGTCAGCTTGGGACTGTCCAGGAGAGTTTTATAGTTCAGTTTGCCGGGAAAGTCCATCAGCATTCCCATTCTGCTTTCCTGGCCGATACTGTATGGTAAAATTGTAAGGCTGCAGTGCCAAGCTCCATCGTAACAAACGTCCATTATCCCCGGAGACCCGATTAAGCCAGACTAATGGATTGTGGTCGGTGAGCACCGTAAAAGATCGTCCGTAGAGAGAAGGTTGGAATTCCCTGAGAGCCCACACCAGTGCCAAACACTCCTTCTCCACGGCTACATAACCGACTTCCCTGGGTAGCAGCTTCCGACTGATGTAGGCCACTGGGTGCTCACCGCCATCAGGTCCTACTTGGCTCAGTACTGTCCCCAGCCCAAATGTAGAGGCATCTGTGTGGACACAAAAACGTTTGGTTGGGTCAGGGGCAGCTAGAACAGGAGCTGAAGTTAGTGCATTCTTTAATCGTTGGAAGGCAGCTTCACACTCGGGGGACCACAGTATCTGTCGGGGAAGGTGCTTCTTAGTCAGGTCTGTCAGGGGCTTAGCGATGGAACTATATTGCGGGACAAATTTCCTATAGTACCCAGCTGTGCCAAGGAACGCCAGGACCTGGGTTTTAGTACAGGGGGTCGGACACTTGGCAACTGTCTTAATCTTAGTGGGCTCGGGTCGTTGTTGTCCACTGCCTACTCGATGTCCAAGGTACTGTACCTCGGACATCCCTATGCTGCATTTCTCTGGCTTAAGGGTTAGTCCTGCAGCTTTGATGCGGTCTAACACGACACCCAGGTGAACCAGATGGTCCTCCCAGGTATCACTGTAGATTGCAATGTCATCCAGATATGCACAAGCATAGTCCTGGAGGCCATCAAGGAGTTGGTCTACCATCCTCTGGAAAGTTGCCGGTGTATTCTTCATCCCAAATGGCATTACTTTAGACTTGTATAAGCCAAATGGGGTAATGAACACCGATTTCGGAATAGATTCCGCATCCAGAGGAATTTGCCAGTACCCTTTGCTTAGGTCAAGGGTTGTCAGGAATTTTCCCAGAGCAATGTGATCTAACAGATCATCGACCCGGGGCATAGGGTAAGCATCAGTGGTGGTGCACTCATTTAATCTGCGGTAGTCTACACAGAAGCAAGTTGTGCCATCCCGCTTCGGTACAAGGACCACCGGGGAAGCCCAGGGGCTGCTGGATGGCTCAATGACTCCCAGCTCAAGCATCTCCTTAATCTCATGACGCATCCCCTCTCTCACTGCGTCAGGTATCCGGTAAGCCGCCTGTCTTAGTGGCTGTTGTCCCGGGGTCTCCACACGGTGCCCTGCCATAGTATTGTACCCAGGGACTGTGGAGAACATTTCCCTTCTCTGACTAAGGACCTGTCTAGCTTGTTCTCTCTGCGTCGGCCCTAGCTGGTCGTCAAGCTTTATCGTCTCTATCCCTGCAGTAATTCTATTTAGCTCTGGGAGCACCTCAGAATCTTCCACAGCTGGAGCACATATAGTGGCTACCTCTCCTGATCTTTCCCAGTATGCTTTCAACATGTTCACATGAAAGGTCCGTCGGACTCTTTCATCCGAACATTTAGCCACTAGGTAGGTTGTGTCACAGAGCTTTGCCACAACCCGGTAAGGTCCCTGCCAAGTGGCCTGTAACTTGTCCTGCTTAGTTGGCCTGAGGGCAAGAACCTTCTGCCCAACCTCCAGAGTACGGTTCCGAGCAGTACGATCGTACCATCATCTCTGCCGCCTTTGGGCAGCCCGAAGGTTCTCCTGGTCGGTGTCCGTGAGCTCCTTCAGTCTGTCCCTAAACTCAAGAACGTATGCTACGATAGAGGACCCTTGGGGATAATTTCCCCCTTCCCAGTGGGCTCTGACTAGATCTAGGGGCCCCCTCACCCGCCTCCCATACAGTAACTCAAACGGGGAGAACCCAGTAGATTCCTGCGGCACCTCCCGATAAGCAAAGAGAAGGTGTGGCAGATATCTCTCCCAATCCCTGTGAGAGGTTGCAAATGTCCTAAGCAGCTGTTTCAGTGTTCCATTGAACCTCTCACACAGTCCGTTGGTCTGGGGGTGATAGGGAGAGCTCTGTAGGGGCTTTATCCCACAGAGCCTCCATAACTGCTGAATGAGCTCAGCAATGAACTGGGTCCCCTGGTCAGAGATGATTTCCCGAGGGAAACCCACCCTGGCAAAGATCTGGAGCAAAGCATCAGCCACAGTTTCTGCATGGATATTTGCCAGGGGAATGGCCTCCGGGTACCGGGTGGCATAATCCACCACAGTAAGGATATATCTCTTCCCATAAGGACTAGGTCGGAGCAATGGTCCAACCAGGTCTACGGCAAGGCGGCTAAAGGGTTCATCAATGATTGGTAAAGGGTGTAGGGGAGCTTTCAGCGGGCCCCCATGCTTACCCACCCACTGGCATGTGTCACAGGTCCGGCAATACTGTCGGACATCCCCTGTAATCCCTGGCCAAAAAAACGACTGCGTCAGACGGTGGAGGGTCCGGGACATCCCCAGGTGTCCAGCTAAGGGTATGTCATGCCCAATGCGCAGCAGGTCATGCCGATATTTCTGCAGCACAACCAGCTGCCGCTTAGGTGGATGGGACACTGTCTTTCCCTCAGTAACCCGATAGAGTAATCCCTGGACCCACTCTATCCGCTCCCTCTCCAACCCCCCAGGGTCCAATCCTGGTCTTTCCCTATAGCTGAGCAAAGTCTTGGGGAGAAGCCCAAGTCAGGGAATAGCTGGGGTAGTACAGTCTAGGTCAGGGGTGACAGGTCTTCCCTGGGTCCCATCCTCGAGGGAGCGCACCTCCACCCGGGCTTGCTGGTGGGTTGTAACAGGGTAGGCTTCCGGGGATACATGCAGGGAGAAGGCTGAATTTAAACATCCCAAATCGTTACCCAACCAAACCTCTGCAGGTAAGTTCTGCATTATTCCCACTTCCACTTATTTGGCCCCCGAACCCCAATCAAGGTGAACCCTGGCAGTGGGGACCCGCATAACATTTCCCCAGGCCACCCGCACAGCCACAGACCGTCCCGTCTGCTTTGCTGGGTTTATCATTCGGGACTGTATCAGGGTAATAGTAGCTCCCGTGTCCCGCAGTCCCTGGGCAGCCCGACCATTAATCCACACGGCTTGTCGATGGTGCAAACGTTTATCTGTAGTGGCAGCTTGCACAGGGTCTGCCTCATGTAGAATTCCAATATTCTCCTCACTTGGGTAAGTCACATCATCTCTCTTCAGACAGTGTGCAGCAGCCTGTCAGGTCCAAGGGGCCTGTTGTTCCGTGCGTCCTGGGAAACATTCTGCGGACAATACCTCCTAACATGCCCTGCTTGGTTGCATCTGTAGCAGAGGTCCCCTTTTCCTCGTGAAGATGGTAGCTGAGTGGGGCCGGGGATCGACGGCTGGTGTGGATGGGCAACGCTCCATGGAATGTTGGGGACAGGCCGAGCTGGGGTCTTAGGCTCTGGTTGTACAGTCCGCCTTGAATCCACGTATTGGTCAGCTAGGGTGGCAGCTTTATCTACTGTGACTGGCCGCTGATCCTTTACCCAGTCTCTAACTTCATGTGGGGTATGATCGTAGAATTGTTCCAGGAGGATTAGCTGGAGCGCATCTGCCATGGTAACAGCTTGGCACCCGGTCATCCAACTCTCCGCTGCTCGGGTCATTTGATGAGCCCATTCTGTGTAAGGCTCTCTCTCCTTTCGGCGGAGGTTGCGAAACCTCAAACGGTGTGCCTCTGGAGTAATGCCGAAGCGAGACAATAGTCTTTCTTTTACCCGGTCATAGTCCTGGCTGATCTCGTCAGGGACATTATTGTACGCCTCTGCAGCCCTTCCTGTGAGATGGCTGACCAGGAGCATGACCCAATCTGTTTATTGACACCTTGGAGACCGCATTGCCGCTCAAAAATTTGCAGGCAAACATCCATGTCATCTTCACCATCTTGAAACATGCGGAAGGCGGCATAGGGTAGCTTTTTGCGGGCTGCTGGAGCTTCCCGGTTCAACATAACTGACGCTCCTTGGTCCCGCTGGAGTTCAGCCATTCGCAGCTGGGACACCTCTCGTAACACTTGACTGATAACCTCCTGCGGGGGGTGAGTACAATACAAGGCCAGTCGCCACTGGACGTCACGCTGGAACTCTGTCGCCTCTGAGGTATCTGCTGGTGGGTTGCTGGCCTGGTCAATCTCCATTAGTTTGGTGATGAGAGTTGCTTTGGATTTGTTGCTGGAGACTTTTCCACAGGCTTCCAAGAGATCCTTCAAGGTTCTGCACTTGAGTCTGGCGTAGTAATGTTCCATCTGCTGTTAGGAGCAGGGGGTCCCGGTGGTGATTTGGGTGTGCCTAGGCAAGAGGAAGCATCCCACAGCTTGCCACCAATTGTGACAGATCCTATCCCACACTCCGCTGAGTGCTTCCGTCAGTTATACTGCTTCCTCCAGTCTGACCATCAGAGAGATATATTATTATAGCTGCATTGAATACAAGTCTAGCCGAAAATAGCTTGTAGAATCTTGAATGCTTTATTGGACAGAGCCTTTTTATACACATTTAACACAAGAGGTTAGATAACGAGGTAGGGCTGACTCATGGATACTCCCCCCCTCCCCTCTAGCAAAAACTTAAAAGACAATTATATAATTAACATGTTAATTAACACAACACTTAAGGCAGCCCTGGTGACCAGACAGTTCATCTGCCCATGTCAATGTGATCAGCTCTTTCAAGAATCATGTATTGTTCAGAATTAACAACCAAGAATAGTCTTTGGGTAAGTCCCAGAAAAGAGTCTCAAAAATGTAACAAAAAAAAAGATTAATATAGCAATACCAAATAACAGGGTGAATGTGGACAGAAAAAGGTCCTTGCAGCCAGTGTCCGTGACAGCAACCTTGTTGCAGGGAGTACAATGCGGCTTCCGCGGTTGCCATTAGTTGGGGGTCCTCATACAATTGTGACATGGCTAGGAAGAAGGCATCCAGGGAATCTAGGAACCCAGATTTCTGCTCCAGAAGGCGGTGAACCCAGGTTTGAGGCTCGCCGGCTAGTAAGGAGATGACAAAACCCACCCACCTTACGGAGGGTGCTTGGGAGAGTCCAGCAGCAGATGCTCCCTGGGAGTGAGGAGGTGCAGAGAGGGATTGAACGTGTTCCTCTGATCTGGAGTAGCCTTTCTGTAGGCTCTTTACAGCTTGAGTAAGGCCCGCTAGGTGCCTACAGAGTTCATCCATAGGGGAGGCCCCCTGCCCGGACTCAGTCATGGCTGCATGATACTGTCAGTCCTCTACTTACCAGACCGGTGAGTCCGTTTGGGCAGAGGGTAGACTCCATTACGCGTCCGACACGCGGCCCCTGGTAGAGTATACAGGAAGCACAGGAGTGCGGAGTGGTATGGGATGCAGGAGTCCAGATGCATCCCATCGGGAACACTGGCAACATTTGCTGAGCAGGAGCAGAGCAGGGAAGGCCGGGTACAAGCTGGGTTCAGCAACAGGCAGGCAACGAGGTACAATAGAGCAGGCAGAAGAGTAGTCAAAACAGGCAGATGTCAGGTGCGGGCAGAGTTCAGAGGAATCCAGGAAACAAGCTGGGTTGTCAGGAGATCAAAGCACAGATACAGGAAACAGGAACAAGGCATGGAAGAGCTGTTGATTAGGCAGCACCCAGCAGAGTGTGAAGCAGGCCTAAATAGGCCGATTGGCGCCACACGCCGCGCACGTGTGCGCGCCGACACGCACAGGCGTGCTCGCACACGCCCCTGAACACCGGCGCGCGCACCAGCACCTACAGGAGTACGCAGACCAGTGCCCACAGGCACACGTGCGTGCAACTGGGCACCACCGCGCACACCAGAGTCAGCCGGAACATGCACACAAGTGCCCACAGGAGCGCGCACACCAACACGCACAGGAACGCATAAGCCAACGTGCACCAGCATGCAACCAGGTAACCTCTCTGACAGGTACTCTGATGGGCTACAAATAGGTACTCGGGTACTCTGATGGTCTGGTGACTGGTACTCGGGTACTCTGATGGGTGGTGACAGGTACTCAGATGGGCTGTGACAGCTACTCAGGTACTCAGATGGGCTGTGACAGGCACTCAGATGAACTGTGACAGATACTCAGATGGGCTGTGACAGGTGCTCAGGTACTCGTGTACTCAGATAAACTGTGACAGTTACTCGGGTACTCAGATGGACTGTGACAGGTACTCAGGTACTCAGATGGACTGTGACAGGTACTCGGGTACTTGGGTACTCAGATGAACTGTGACAGGTACTCGGCTACTCAGATGGGCTGTGACAGGTACTCGGTTACTCAGATGGACTGTGACAGGTACTCGGTTACTCAGATGGACTGTGACAGGTACTCGGGTACTCCGATGGACTGTGACAGGTACTCAGGTACTCAGATGGACTGTGTAAGGTACTCAGGTACTCGAGTACTCAGATGGGCTGTGACAGGTACTCGGGTACTCAGATGGGCTGTGACAGGTACTCAGATATACTGTGACAGGTACTCAGATGGGCTGTGACAGGTACTCAGGTACTCGGGTACTCAGATGGGCTGTGACAGGTACTCGGGTACTCAGATGGGCTGTGACAGGTACTCGGGAACTGAGATGGACTGTGACAGGTACTCAGGTACTCAGATGGGCTGTGACAGGTACTCAGATGGGCTGCGACAGGTACTCGGGTACTGAGATGGACTGTGACAGGTACTCAGGTACTCAGATGGGCTGTGACATGTACTCAGGTACTCGGGTACTCGGGCTGTGACAGGTACTCGGGAACTGAGATGGACTGTGACAGGTACACAGGTACTCAGATGGGCTGTGACAGGTACTCGGGTACTCAGATGGGCTGTGACAGGTACTCGGGTACTGAGATGGACTGTGACAGGTACTCAGATGGACTGTGACAGGTACTCAGATGGACTGTGACAGGTACTCAGATGGACTGTGACAGGTACTCAGATGGGCTGTGACAGGTACTCAGATGGGCTGTGACAGGTACTCAGATGGGCTGTGACAGGTACTCAGATGGGCTGTGACAGGTACTCAGATGGGCTGTGACAGGTACTCAGATGGGCTGTGACAGGTACTGAGATGGACTGTGACAGGTACTCAGATGGGCTGTGACAGGTACTCATGTACTCGGGTACTCAGATGGGCTATGACAGGTACTCGGGTACTGAGATGGGCTGTGACAGGTACTGAGATGGACTGTGACAGGTACTCAGATGGGCTGTGACAGGTACTCATGTACTCGGGTACTGAGATGGGCTGTGACAGGTACTCGGGTACTGAGATGGACTGTGACAGGTACTCAGGTACTCAGATGGGCTGTGACAGGTACTCAGGTACTCAGATGGGCTGCGACAGGTACTCGGGTACTCAGATGGGCTGTGACAGGTACTCAGGTACTCGGGTACTCAGATGGGCTGTGACAGGTACTTTGATGGGTGGTGACAGGTACTTTGGGGGATGACAGGCACTTTGATGGCTGGTGACAGGTACTTTGATGGCTGGTGACAGTTACTTTGATGGGTGGTGACAGGTCCTCTTTATTAGGGGGTGCAATCAGTGTGGTTGGTGTACACTGTGAGCGGTAATTAGATGTCACCGCAATCTCCATCTCACACACGATCGTGTGTGAGGAGGAGAACCCGGTAACATTTCGTTACCACGGTTTGTTGACATTCTGTGACCGGCTGTGATTGGACACAGCCAGCCACGTGGTAAAGAGCCAATATCACTGGCTCTTTACTGCGATCGGGGTTGGGCTGTGTCAGGGTGACAAGCCTCATCCCCGATCGCCGTGCACGTGGGTAGTACATGTGACCGGCTGTGATTGGACACAGCCAGTCACGTGGTAAAGAGCCATTTTTATTTGCTCTTTACATGGATCTGGGATGGGCTGTGTCCAAGGGACCCATCTGTGGACGTCGTATGACTATAGCCCGGTATTGAAGTGGTTAAGTAGAATGATTCACCAGCATGGTCACCCTTGGAATATCTGACAGCCATAGCAGTGTGTGTCTTTTAACTGCACGCCGCTCGGCCAGAATCTGACGTCATCGGCCGATCGCAAAAGTACAGAGGACACGGCGCATGTGCAAAGCGTCATCGGGCGGGAATAATACAGTGTCCATACTGCACCGTGACCCATGGATGCCTCCATCCATGGCTGACATGCCCCAATCAGTGGGCATGCTTCTTTTCCCTCCACCCAATGGGCGGCGGGCAGCAAAGGACACTGCTCGTATAAATACCGCCTATTGGATCCAACAGCGTAGGTCAGGGACATGATTGGCAGTTTAAGGATGATAGAAAAGTGATACACCGGCAGATATTAAATACCGAGACAGTGGTAAACCACCTTTGCTCAGGGCAAACAGATCATAGGTAGTATGTGGGGGATGACAAAGTGACAAGAAGGGGAAAGGAATAGGGAAAAGGGGGGAAAGGAGGGAAAAAGGAAAGAAAGAAGGAGACTGCAGCATGGCAGATGATATAGAATATGCTGCTCACTGATGCATGTATGCATCAGTGACACAATCTCTCTTGTGTTCCTGCTGGAGCAGACTCTGCATGGCATTATGGACAGGGCACTCAAGGCCCGCTTTATGCAGACACCATTCTTGCAACGCCACAGAACACACAAGAGGAGGAGGAGAATTCTGGCAGTTTTGGAGGCATAGAAGCAGAGAAAGACACACGTCAAACCTTAAGAGATGGTTTTCAGTCCTCAGGAACCTTGGGAGTAGTACGTAGCTGGGAAGAGGCAGTTCCAGATACTGTAATACTGTAGTTCTCAGTGACCCAGAGGACTTTGCTTCTCCTGCCTCCACAAACCTGCGGTGCATGGGCTCCCTTAGTCTTCAAAACCTGCAAAAGGATCCGAGAATTTGTTGCATCAAGGATAAGGATCATTATTGGTTGGCAACCCTACTTGACCACTGTTGCAAGGGGAAAGTCTCGAAACTTATGCTGCCCTTTGCAGAGGGAGCACAGGATTTAATATCTTGAGGACACCTTAAAGAGGAGATTATGTAATGCCTTTCAAGACTCTGGTAGGTTACAGTCTCATGAAAAAGCTAGTTTTAAGGCTTCTGTTGGTCAAATGAGGTGGAGATGCATTTCAAAATTGTTTTAGTCCTCTGCGCCCATCGGCAGCATCTTCATCATATGGTGGAAGATTATCTGGGGGCAAACAGAAATGGAGAGCTTTCCAGTACGCGATCCACTGGGTTTCTGGGTCATGACAATAGACCAATGGCCAGAACTTGCCCAGTATGCAATTGAGCTGCTGGGCTGCCCTGCATCCAGCATGCTTTTTGAATGGGCATTCAGTGCTTCTAGAGGTTTTGTGACAGATAAAAAAGCGAGTCTGTCCACAGACTCCGTTGACCAGCTGACATTTGTCAAAATGAATCAGTCCCGGATTAGATGATTAAGTGTTATTGGGATCCCAAGTCTCTGCAAGACTGTCTAGGCTGCCTAGCTTTGTGGGTATTGATTTTATCCTAAAGAAATTTTTTTGCTATATCATGGGCACAAGGACCAATTTTTCCGCTGTTTGACAGGTGCATAAAATTTTTATTTTTTTTACAACAAGGCCAATTCTTGCTTTCATCAAGAGTAACCTCTAGAAGATTATGGGTTGAAGGCACCAATCGCACCCAAAGACCAATTTTTCCACAACTGTTTGACAGGGGCATCAAATTTAAATGTTTTACAGCAAGGCCAATTCTTGCTTTCATCAAGAGTACCCTATAGGGTTACGGTGTGAAGGCACCACCAACATTCAAAGCCCAATTTTTCTGCACCTATTACTTCTATCCAAAGAAACACCAGACTTTATTTTTTAAAAATGGTAATGTTGGCCTGAGTGTACTATAATTTGGCTTCTTCATGAGGCATGCTCACTGTGGTGCAAAAATTTCCATCCAAAGTCTGCCAAAGGGACACCAGAATTTATCCAAAAAATCTCTAATCTTGTTCCAAGTGCACTAAATTGTGGCCTCATCATACAGACTGGCTCCCAGTGGCGTAGGGAGGGGGGCTGACCGGAGCTATAGCCCCGAGTGGGCCCCCAAAAAACCCAGGTCTCGGAATTCATAAAATAATTATTAGCCCCGAGCCATTTACGCAGAGAGCGGGGATCGATCTCCCGCTTACCCAACGCAGCCGAGTCTCGTCTCCTGGACCCAGCGCCTATGATGGATTTCACACTGGTCCAATGCCGGGACCGCTGGACGTGGGATGTCTATCATAGGTGCCGCTGGGTCCAGAAGGTGGGAAAGACACTGCGGCCGCACTGCGCACTTGCGAGATCCCCTCTCGCTCTGTGTAAATTGGCGGGCAGCTCTCCTATCCTGGCTCTGGCTGCCTGGTGCCTGCAAGGCTGTCTGGTCATGAATGGGATGGGCGCACAATACAGGTAAGGCTGAGCTGCAGGTGTGTCAAGAGATCAGAGGTCACATGAAGTCTCATGTGTGCTGATGATCAGCTATCTGATCTCACACACTGTACACGGTTGGGAGACGGTGTGTGGACCAGTAGGATGACAGGCTCGCAATAGTGAAATTTGCACTATCCTGTGCAATGGCAGTTCTTATAGGTTTATCTTGACAGGTTTTTTTTGACCAACCTAAGAGCTCCCGCACACATCATTGGATGCCAACACATTTATAGGACTTTTAAAGCAAAACTCTTTCCAAGAAGCTTATCATGCAGGTTAAACACATACATACATAATCTAAACTAAACTAAAGAATCATTGTAAAATTCTGTTAGGCAGATCTTATAACTCACACAACTCCGTCAGGTATGTCAGTGTAGTGGTCAGGTAGGTCAGACAGGTGTCAGGTCAGTGTAGGTGTGTGTCAGGCGGTTCGGTGCACAGGTCTGGAAGGTCACCTGGTATTCCCAGGCGGTCTCCAATCCAAGTACTAACCAGCCCCGACCCTGCTTAGCCTCCGAGATCAGACAAGATCAGGTGCTTTCAGGGTGATGTGGCCATAGGTAATCACCCTCAACCCTCTTGAGAAACGCCAAGATAGTCACCTCGGGAAACAAGCCAAAAAACAGGTCAAGTCCAAAAAAATAGAAGCTTACAGCACCTGGTATTCCCAGGCGGTCTCCCATCCAGGTACTAACCAGGCCCGACCTTGCTTAACCTCCGAAATCAGATGAGATCGGGTGCTTTCTGGGAGATGTGACCGTAGGTAATCTCCTTTAGCACCCTCAACCCTCTTGAGAAATGCCAAGATGGTCACCTTGGGAAACAAGCCAAAAAATAGGTCAAGTCCAAAAAAAAAAAAAAAAAGTCAACGGCACCTGGTATTCCCACACGGTCTCCCATCTAGATACTAACCAGACCTGACTCTGCTTAGCCTCTGAAACCAGCCGAGATCTGGCTCTTTCAGGGTGATGTGGCCTCATGCAACCTCCTTTGGCACCCTCAACCCTCTTGAGAAATGCCAAGATGGTCCCCTCGGGAAACAAGCCAAAAAATAGGTCAAGTCCAAAAAAAAAAATAAAGGGAAGCCTACAGCACATGGTATTCCCAGGCGGTCTCTCATCGAGGCACTAACCAGGCATGACACTGCTTAGCCTCTGAGACGAGATCGGGCGCTTTCAAGGTGATGTAGCTGTAGGCAATTATTTTTGACATCCTCAAACCTCTTGACAAACGCCAAGATGGTCACCTCGGGAAAAAAAGAAGCCAACGGCACCTAGTATTCCCAGGCGGTCTCCCATCCAGGCCCGACCCTGCTGAGCCTCTGAGATCGGGCGATTTCAGGGAGATATGGCTGTAGGCAATCTCCTTTGGCACCCTCAACCCTCTTGAGAAACGCCAAGATGGTCATCTCGGGAAACAAGCCAAAAAATAGGTCAAGTCCAAAAAAAAATTAAAAAAAGAAGCCTACGGCACACGTCATTCCCAGGCAGTGTCCCATCGAGGTACTAACCAGGCACGACCCTGCTCAGCCTCCGATGCCAGACGAGATCTGGCGCTTTCAGGGTGATGTGCCCATAGGCAATCTCCTCTGGCACCTTCAACCCTTTTGAGAAACGCCAAGATGGTCACCTCGGGAAACAAGCCAAAAAATAGGTCAAGTCCAAAAAAAAAAAGAAAAGAAGAAGCCTACGGAACCTGGTATTACCAGGCGGTCTCCCATCCAGGTACTAACCAGGCCTGACCCTGCTTTGCCTCCGAGATCAGATGAGATTGGGCGTTTTCAGGGTGATGTGGCCTCAGGCAACCTCCTCTGGCACCCTCAACCCTCTTGAGAAACGCCAAGATGGTCACCTCGGGAAACAAGCCAAAAAATAGGTCAAGTCCAAAGAAGAAAAAAAAAGAAGCCTACAGCACATGGTATTCCCAGGCGGTCTCCCATCGAGGCACTAACCAAGCACGACACTGCTTAGCCTCTGAAACGAGATCAGGGTGATGTAGCCGTTGGCAATTAATTTTGGCATCCTCAAACCTCTTGAGAAACGCCAAGATGGTCACCTCGGGAAACAAGCCAAAAAATAGGTCAAGTCCAAAAAAAAAAAAAGAAGAAGCCAATGGCACCTGGTATTCCCAGACAGTCTCCCATCCAGGCCCGACCCTGCTGAGCCTCTGAGATCGGGCGATTTCACGGAGATATGGCCGTAGGCAGTCTCCTTTGGCACACTTAACCCTCTTGAGAAACGCCAAGATGGTCAACTCTGGGGAAAAAAGCCAAAAAATAGGTCAAGTCCAAAAAAAAAAAAGTCTATGGCACTTGGTATTCCCAGGTAGTCTCCCATCTAGGTACTAACCAGGCCCTATCCTGCTTAGACTCCAAGATCAGATGAGATCCGGCTCTTTCAGGGTGATGTGGCCTCAGGCAACCTCCTCTGGCACCCTCAACCCTCTTGAGAAACGCCAAGATGGTCACCTCGGGAAACAAGCCAAAAATAGGTCAAGTCCAAAAAAAAAAAAAAAAAAGAAGCCTACAGCACATGGTATTCTGAGGCGGTCTCCCATCGAGGCACTAACCAAGCACGACACTGCTTAGCCTCTGAGACGAGATCGGGCGCTTTCAGGGTGATGTAGCCATTGGCAAATAATTTTGGCATACTCAAACCTCTTGAGAAATGCCAAGATGGTCACCTCGGCAAAGTAGCCAAAAAAAGGTCAAGTCCAAAAAACAGGCCTGGCGCTGCTTAACCTCTGATGCCAGACGAGATCTGGCGCTTTCAGGGTGATGTGCCCGTAGGCAATCTCCTTTGGCACCCTTAACCCTCTTGAGAAACGCCAAGATGGTCACCTCGGGAAACAAGCCAAAAAATAGGTCAAGTCCAAAGAAGAAAAAAAAAGAAGCCTACAGCACATGGTATTCCCAGGCGGTCTCCCATCGAGGCACTAAACACTGCTTAGCCTCTGAAACGAGATCAGGGTGATGTAGCCGTTGGCAATTAATTTTGGCATCCTCAAACCTCTTGAGAAACGCCAAGATGGTCACCTCGGGAAACAAGCCAAAAAATAGGTCAAGTCCAAAAAAAAAAAAAGAAGAAGCCAATGGCACCTGGTATTCCCAGACAGTCTCCCATCCAGGCCCGACCCTGCTGAGCCTCTGAGATCGGGCGATTTCACGGAGATATGGCCGTAGGCAGTCTCCTTTGGCACACTTAACCCTCTTGAGAAACGCCAAGATGGTCAACTCTGGGGAAAAAAGCCAAAAAATAGGTCAAGTCCAAAAAAAAAAAAAAAGTCTATGGCACTTGGTATTCCCAGGTAGTCTCCCATCTAGGTACTAACCAGGCCCTATCCTGCTTAGACTCCAAGATCAGATGAGATCCGGCTCTTTCAGGGTGATGTGGCCTCAGGCAACCTCCTCTGGCACCCTCAACCCTCTTGAGAAACGCCAAGATGGTCACCTCGGGAAACAAGCCAAAAAATAGGTCAAGTCCAAAAAAAAATAAAAAAAGAAGCCTACGGCACATGGCATTCCCAGGCAGTCTCCCATCGAGGTACTAACCAGGCACGACCCTGCTTAGCCTTCGATGCCAGACAAGATCTGGCGCTTTCAGGGTGATGTGCCTGTAGGCAATCTCCTCTGGCACCCTCAACCCTCCTGAGAAGCGCCAAGATAGTCACCTCAGGTAACTAACCAAAAAATAGGTCAAGTCCAAAAAAAAAAAAGAAGAACCTACGGAACCTGGTATTACCAGGCGGTGTCCCATCTAGGCCAGACCCTGTTTAGCCTCCGAGATCAGGGGCTTTTGGGGTGATATGGCCGTAGGCAATCTCCTTTGGCACCCTTAACCCTCTTGAGAAACGATAAGATGGTCACCTCGGGAAACAAGCCAAAAAATAGGTCAAGTCCAAAAAAAAAAAAAAGAAGAAGCCTGCGGCACCTGGTATTCCCAGGCAGTCTCCCATCCAGGTACTAATCAGGCCTGACCCTGTTTTGCCTCCGAGATCAGATGAGATTGGGCATTTTCAGGGTGATGTGGCCACAAGAAATCTCCTTTGGCACCCTTAACCCTCTTGAGAAACGCCAAGATGGTCACCTCGGGAAACAAGCCAAAAAATAGGTCCAGTCCAAAAAAAAAAAAATGAAGCCTACGGAACCTAGTATTCCCAGGCGGTCTCCCATCCAGGCCCAATCCTGCTTAGCCTCCGATATCGGGGGCTTTAAGGGTGATATGGCCGTAGGCAATCTCCTTTGGCACCCTCAACCCTCTTGAGAAACGCCAATATGGTCACCTCGGGAAACAAGCCAGAAAATAGGTCAAGTCCAAAAAATAAATAAAAAAGAAGCCTACAGCACATGGCATTCCCATCGAGGTACTAACCAGCCTGACCCTGCTTAGCCTCCGAGATCAGATGAGATTGGCTGCTTCAGGGTGATGTGGTCGTAGGCAATCTCTTTTGGTCACTTCGGGAAACAAGTCAAAAAAAATAAAAAAGAAGCCTGCGGCACCTGGTATTCCCAGAAGGTCTCCCCTCCAGGTACTAACCAGGCCAGATGCTGCTTAGCAGCATCTGGCCTGGTTAGCCTCCGAGATCAGATGAGATCAGATGCTTTCAGGGTGATGTGGAAATGGCCTTTGGCACCCTCAACCCTCGTGAGAAACGCCAAGATGGTCACCCCGGGAAACAAGCCAAAAAATAGGTCAAGTCTAAAAAAAAAAAAAGAAGCCTACAGCACCTGGTATTCCCAGGCGGTCTCCCATCCAAGCCCGACCCTGCTTAGCCTCCGAGATCGAGAAACAAGCCAAAAAATAGGTCAAGGCACATAGGTCAAGGTAATGCCATGGCACATGGCATTACCAAGCGGTCTCCCATCCAGGTACTAACCAGGCCCGACCCTGCTCAGCCTCCGAAATCAGATAAAAATATGTGTAATTAGGGTGATGTGGCCACTGGCAACCTCCTTTGGCACCCTCTTGAGAAACGCCAAGATGATCACCTCGGGAAACAAGCCAAAGAATAGGTCAAGCCCCCCCCCAAAAAAAGAAGCCTACGGCACATGGTATTATAAGGCAGTTTTCCATCCAGGTACTAACCAGGCCTGACCCTACTTGGCCTCTGAAATCAGACAAAAACAGGTGCGTTCAGGGTGATGTGGCCACAGGCAAACTCCTTTCGCACCCTCAACCCTTCTGAGAAACGCCAAGATGATCACTTCGGGAAACAAGCTAAAAAATAGGTCAAGTCCCCCCAAAAAAAGAAGACTACGGTCTCCCATCCAGGTACTAAGCAGGCCCAACCCTCCTTAGCCTCTGAGATCAGACAAGATCAGGCCACTTTCAGGGTGATGTGGCTATCTCCTGTGGCACCCTCAACCCTCTTGAGAAACGGTAAGATGGTCACCTCGGGAAACAAGCCAAAAATAGGTCAAGTCCAAAAAAAAAAAAGAAGCCTAAAGCACGTGGTATTTAGAGGCGGTCTCCCATCTAGGTACTAATCAGGCCCGACACTGTTTAGCCTTCGAGATCAGACGCTTTCAGGGTGATGTGGCCGTAGGCAACCTCCTTTGGCACCCTCAACCCTTTTGAGAAACACCAAGATGGTCACCTCGGGAAACAAAAACTTCATATGCTGTAATACAGAAGGAGCCGTGTACGCCCTCGAGTGCAGCTGCGGGCTCCAATACATTGGCCGTACTAAAAGACCCCTTAGGGTGCGGATTAAAGAGCATGTCCAGAATATTATCAATGCATATGATAAACATAGTGTTTCGAAACATTTTCTGTTATGCCATAACAAAGACCCCACCCACCTCCAATTCTGGGGAATTGAACCTTACATTAGACACTGGCGGGGGGGTCACAAAGTTAGGATCTTAAGTCAGGCAGAGTCCAAATGGATATTTATACTAGACACATTCGCGCCAAGAGGCCTAAATATTGAATTCGATTTGAACTGTTTCCTCAGCGATTTCTGACCATTTAAAATCTTTTTGACATCTTAATATAAGATAATAGAATATCCAAGCCCTCCCCCTAGCTCTATGTAGAATGTTGGTAGACCTTGGCCTACCCAACAATCGCTGGGTAATGACATGATTATTAGGGCCTTTGGGGTATTCTTTCATTATTCGTGTGTGCGCTTATGAACTTACTTGCGTAATGATCTTCCCCTTTAAAAATTATTCTATAACCATTTTTTACACGTTTTTAAATTAATAAAACTTTTCTATTTTTATTTATTTTTTCTATTTTTATTTTATTTTATTTTTATTTTATTTTTATTTTTATTTCTATTTATTTATTTTTTATTTTATTTTATTTTTATTTTTTATTTTTTTATTTTAAATATCTTTTAAATTTAAATTTTCAGCTTTATATAGTGTGGTGCCCGCAACTTTTATAGTGGGCTGGTTTTATTCAATATTTTTATTACTTTCTATTTGCTCATTAGTCAGTTATTAATACACTAGATTTTCAGCTTTAACCTCCCTGGCGGTATGATTATTTCGGATTTTAGGCGCTGAAAGCGGTACAATTATTTTGCATGGAAATTTGGCGTTTTATATTGTAGGCCTGTAATTCTTAACAATAACACACTTAAATCTGTCCAAACAAGAGTCTAGTAGATATCCTGGGTATGATGAATGAAACATAAATTATAATATAATAAATAAATATAAATAATTAAAAATAATAATATAATAATAATATAATACATTTCCCCACGATTCACTATCGCTCAATTCTGCAAGTGTTCTAATTTACTATCGCTGTTTTCTAGCTGGTCTAAAGCCACTTTTGACGTAAAGGGACACTTTTTGGTTGCTATGGACAGTCTCCAGTTTCCAGGCAGAAAGAACAGTACATATAATATAAAACTGCATGCAGGGCATGGGCCAAAGCACTGGGGATAAATGGGATGTGAAAAAATTTCATACAGTACTGTAATCTGTAAGATTACAGTACTGTATGTGTTATGGTTTTTAAATTTTTTTGAATTTGCCGCCAGGATCCGCCCCCGTGTGCCGCGACACTCGCAGGGAATGGAGCCTGGCACAGAGAGGCTTTGGAGGAGGATGGAGCCCGCAGACACAGCGCAGGACATCACAGGATCCTGGGGACAAGGTAAGTAAAGCCGCAACAGGATCCTGCAATGTAATCCCGAGTGTGGCTCGGGGTTACCGCTAATGGGACTGAAACTTAACCCCGAGCCACACTCGGGAAAACCGTCAGGGAGGCTACTCCATCAGTCCATTCTTATTTGGGTTATACGTTATATGGTCCGTGGCAAGAAAACACTGCTTGCAAGTATATTTACAGCCGCGCTGTTTGGATAACCAAGAAAATGGCCGCCCCATTAGTCTCTCAGAAAATGGCCGCTATGGCATTTCCCCATTGAGCTACAACAAAATGGCCGCTGCAAATTGTATTAAAACAGTACTATTTAAGGACAACACCCAGTGCCCTTTAGCATCCACTGATGAAGTCACGAGGCATGTGACGTCACGCGTAGGGACAGGAGAGGCACATCCCATTGACGGACGCATACGAGCTCGCCGCTCGTCGGTGATATGTTTTACTGCTGTGTTTCTATGTGAGTACCTTTGCTTTAAATAAACTTTGGCTGTTTACAATCAAAATACTACACTATGTGGCATCCCCTTCTTTCTATTTATGGCCACTACACCTCTGGAGGAACCTAGAGTCTGGAGAGCAGAGCCGGGTCCAGGCTTATGAAAAGGAGCCAGTATCAGCTTTGCTGTTTATGCTGTTACCACAGTAAGATTTAGTAAGGTGCCATTACTTACTAGTGCAGGAGTCTTGTCACGAAGAGGAGTCACTGTGTTGGTTTTCCCTGGTTGATACTTTATGGCATACACTCACTATATGCCCTGTGAAGATTTTTTCTTGCTTGGTGTGAAGTCACTGGATGCTTTATCAACACATTATGGACTAATACCTTTGTCACTTATTTTATGTTATTTCTCTCAATAGGCACTATATTGTGCACTTTCCTATATGTATACTATGTATTTGGCATTTATGTGGAATATTTGTCACCGTGTGTATTTTCACGTCAGACACGACAAGATCACAGTGTACTTTTATGTGTGCATGTGATACACACGATTGTAGTAATTTTTACACTGCATCGTATTGCACCTTTTCACCAGTTGCATCATATATTTTTTTATTTATTGATAAACATACCATTACTTATTATTGTATTTATATTGTATTTATGTTTCTATGTCTTTGAGCATCTGAATTTATACCCTCACTAGGGCATTACATTGTTTTGCACTGAAGTGTTTGGCACTGAGTCACCTGCTTGAACACGTTTTATACTATTAGCGTCTATTCTTACTTTCTTATTTATGCACTTGGCACTTTTATTTTACTTCCACAGCCTTACATTGTGATACTAAACCAATACACTATCTACTTATTAAGACTTGTGACTCATATTATTACTTTGAACAACAGTATCTACCTTTACTGGTTTAGCGAAGCACCATACCTTCTATTATAGTTTTATTATAGGGCCAAGTGGGGCCCTTTGCGGTGCAAGCAGCTTTTCCACACTTCTAGATACTCATACATGATAGCGCGGGATTAACTACCTATTTTACTAACCAGGCCCGACGCTGCTTAGCTTCCAAGATCAGAAGAGGTTGAGCGCATTCAGGGTGATGTGGCCATAGGAAATCTCTTTTCTCAACCCTCTTGAGAAACGCCAAGATGTATACCTCGGAAACAAGGCAAAAAAAAAAAACAAAAAAACAAAAACAAAGAAGAAGCCGACGGCCAGGCGGTCTCCCATCCAGGTACCAACCAGGCCGGACACTGCTTAGCTTCCAAGATCAGATAAGAATGGGCGCTTTCAGGGTAATGTGGCCATAAGCAATCTCTTTTAGCACCCTCAACCCTCTTGAGAAACGCCAAGATGGTCACCATGGGGAACAAGCCAAAAAATAGGTCAAGTCCAAAAAAAAAGAAAAGAAGCCTATGTCACCTGGTATTCTCAGGCATCCTCCGAACCAGGTATTAACCAGGCCTGACCCTGCTTAGCCTCTGAGATCAGATGCTTTCAGGGTGATGTGTCCGTAGGCAATTTCCTTTGGCACCCTCAACCCTCTTGAGAATTGCCAAGATGGTCACCTCGGGAAACAAGCCAAAAAATAGGTCAAGTCCAAAGAAAAGAAAAAAAAAATGAAGCCTACAGCACCTGGTATTCTCAGGTGGTCTCCCATCCATGTACTATCTAGGCCAAACCCTACTTAGCCTCCGAAATTAGACAGGATAGGGCACTTTCAGGGTGATGTGGCCATAGGCAATCTTCTTTAGCACCCTCAATCCACTTGAGAAACCCCAAGATGGTCACCTCGGGAAACAAGCCAAAAAATAGGTCAAGTCCAAAAAAAAATGAAGCCTGCGGCACCTGGCATTTCCAGACGGTCTCCCATCCAGGTACTAACCAGGTGTGACCCTGCTTAGCCTCACGAGATTAGACAAAATCGGGTACATTCAGGGTAATGTGGCCATAGGCGTTCTCCTTTCGCACCCTCAACACTCTTGAGAAACGCCAAGATGATCACTCGGGAAACGAGCCAAAAAATAGGTCAATTCCCCCAAAAAAAGCCTACGGAACCTGGTATTTACAGGCTGTTTCCCAGTAGGTTACTACCCATGCCAGACCCTGCTTAGCCTCCGAGTTCAAGCGCTTCCAGCATGATGTGGCCATAGACAATCTCCTTTTGGCACCCTCAACCCTCTTGAGAAATGCCAAGATTGTCACCTCGGGAAACAAGCCAAAAAATAAAGAGGGAAGCCTACGACACATGGTATTCCCAGGCAGTCTCCCATCAAGGCACAACACTGCTTAGCCTCCGAGACGAGATTGGGTGCTTTCAGGGTGATGTAGCCATAGGCAATTACTTTTAGCATCCTCAAACCTCTTGAGAAACGCCAAGATGGTGACCTCGGTAAACAAGCAAAAAAATAGGTCAAGTCCAAAAAAAAGAAGAAGCCTACAGCACCTGGTAATCTCAGGCGGTCTCCCATCCAGGCCCAACCCTGCTGAGCCTCTGAGATCAGGCGATTTCAGGGTGATATGACCATAGGCAATCTTATTTGGCACCCTCAACCCTCTTGAGAAACGCCAAGATGGTCATTCGGGAAACAAGCCAAAAAATAGGTCAAGTCCAAAAAAAAAAAAGAAGCCTACGGTACATGGTATTCATATGGCGGTCTCATATCAAAGTACCAACCAGGCACGACCCTGCTTAGCCTCCGAGACCAGACGAAATCAGGTGGTTTCAGGGTGATGTGGCCGTAGGCAATCTCCTCTGGCACCCTCAACCCTCTTGAGAAACGCCAAGATGGTCACCTCGGGAAACAAGACAAAAAATAGGTCAAGTCCAAAAAAAAAAAAATACTTGCGGCACCTGGTATTCCCAGGTGGTCTCCCATCCAGGTACCAAACAGGCCTGCCCCTGCTTAGCCCCCGAGATCAGATGAGATTGGACGCTTTCAGGGTGATGTGGCCGCAGCAAATCTCTTTTCGCACCCTCTTGAGAAACACCAAGATGGTCACATCGGGAAACAAGCCACAAAATAGGTCAAGTCCAAATAAAAAAAAAAAAAGAAGCCTACGGAACCTGGTATTACCAGGCGGTCTCCCATCCCGGCCCGACCCTGTTTAGCCTCCGAGATTGGGGGCTTTCAGGGTGATATGGCTGTAGGCAATCTCCTTTGGCACCCTTAACCCCCTTGAGAAACGCCAAGATGGTCACCTCGGGAAACAAGCCAAAAAATACGTCAAGTCCAAAAGAAAAAAGAAGCCTGCGGCACCTGGCATTCCCAGGCGGTCTCCCATCCAGGTGCTAACCAGGCCCGACCCTGCTTAGCCTCCGATACCAGACGAGTCAAGTCCAAAAAAGAAGAAAACGGCACCTGGTATTCCCAGGTGGTTTTCCATCCAGTTACTAACCAGGCCGAACCCTGCTTAGCCTCCGAGATCAGATGAGATTGGGCGCTTTCAGGGTGTGTGGCCGCAGGACATCTCCTTTGGCACCCTCAACCCTCTTGAGAAACGTCAAGATGGTCACCTTGGGAAACAAGCTTAAAAATGGGTTGAGTCCAAATAAAAAAAAAAATTAGAAGCCTACGGATCCCATGCGGTCTCCCATCCAGGCCAGACCCTGCTTAGCCTCCGAGATCGGGGGCTTTCAGGCTGATATGGCCGTAGGCAATCTCTTTTGGCACCCTCAACCCTCTTAAGAAACGCCAAGATGGTCGCCTCGGGAAACAAGCCAAAAGATAGGTCAGGTCAAAAAAAAAAATGATCCTGCTGCACATGGCAATACCAGGCGGTCTCCCAATCAGGTACTAACCAGGCCTGACCCTGCTTAGCCTTCAGGATCAGACAAGATTGGGCGCTTTCAGGGTGATGTGGCCGTAGGCAATCTTCTTTGACACCCTCAACCCTCTTGAGAAACGCCAAGATGGTCACCTCGGGAAACAAGCCAAAAAGTAGGTCAAGTCCAAAAAAAAAAAAATACTTGCGGCACCTGGTATTCCCAGGTGGTCTCCCATCCAGGTACTAACCAGGCCGACCCTGCTTAGCCTCCAAAATCAGACAAAAATAGGTGCATTCAGGGTGATATGGCCACTGACAATCTCCTTTTGCACCCTCAACCCTCTTGAGAAACGCCAAAATGATCACCTCGGGAAACAAGCCAAAAAATAGGTCAAGCCCCCCCAAAAAAAGAAGCCTACGGCACATGGTATTACCAGGCGGTCTTCCATCCAGGTACTAACCATGCCCGACCATGCTTAGCCTCCGAAATCAGACAAAAACAGGTGCGTTCAGGGTGATGTGGCCACAGGCAATCTCCTTTCGCACCCTCAACCCTCGTGAGAAACGCCAAGATGATCACCTCGGGAAACAAGCCATAAAGTAGGTCAAGCCCCCCAAAAAAAGAAGCCTATGGTCTCCCATCCAGGTACTAACCAGGCCCAAGCCTCCTTAGCCTCTAAGATCAGATGAGATCAGGCACTTTCAGGGTGATGTGGCTGCAGGCAATGTCCTTTGGCACCCTCAACCCTCTTGAGAAACGCCAAGATGGTCACCTCGGGAAACGAGCCAAAAAATAGGTCAAGTCCAAAAAAAAAAGAAACTTGCGGCACCTGGTATTCCCAGGCGGTCTCCCATCCAGGTACTAAACAGGCTTGATCCTGCTTAGCCCCGAGATCAGATGAGATTGGACGCTTTCAGGGTGATGAGGCAGCAGGAAATCTCCTTTCGCACACTCAACCCTCTTGAGAAACACCAAGATGGTCACCTCTGGAAACAAGCCAAAAAATAGGTCAAGTCCAAACAAAAAAAAAAAGAAGCCTACGGAACCTGGTATTACCAGGCAGTCTTCCATCCAGGACCGACCCTGTTTAGCCTCCGATATCGGGGGCTTTCATGGTGATATGGCTGTAGGCAATCTCCTTTGGCACCCTTAACCCTCTTGAGAAACGCCAAGATGGTCACCTCGGGAAACAAGCCAAAAAATAGGTAAAGTCCAAAAAAAAAAAAAGAAGCCTGCGGCACCGTGCATTTCCAGGCGGTCTCCCATCCAGGTACTAACCAGGCCTGACCCTGCTTAGCCTCCGATACCAGACGAGTCAAGTCCAAAATAGAAGAATACGGCACCTGGTATCTCCAGGCGGTTTCCCATCCAGGTACTAACCAGGCCGGACCCTGCTTAGCCTCTGAGATCAGATGAGATCGGGCGCTTTCAGGGTGATGTGGCCACAGGAAATCTCCTTTGGCACCCTCAACCCTCTTGAGAAACGCCAAGATGGTCGCCTCGGGAAACAAGCCAAAAGATAGGTCAAGTCAAAAAAAAAAAAACGATCCTGCGGCACATGGCAATCCCAGGCAGTTTCCCATCCAGGTACTTACCAGACCTGACCCTGCTTAGCCTCCGGGATCAGACAAGTTTGGGAGCTTTCAGGGTGATGTGGCCGTAGGCAATCTTCTTTGGCACTCTCAACCCTCTTGAGAAACGCCAAGATGGTCACCTCGGGAAACAAGCCAAAAAGTAGGTCAAGTCCAAAAAAAGAAAAGAAGCCTACGGCACCTGGTATTCCCAGGCGGTCTCCCATCCAGATACTAACCAGGCCCGACCCTGCTTAGCCTCTGAGATCGGATGAGATGGGGCACTTGCAGGGTGATGTGGCCGCAGGTAATGTCCTTTGGCACCCACAACCCTCTTGAGAAACGCCAAGATGGTAACCTCGGGAAACAAGCCCCAAATTAGGTAAAAAAAAAAAAAGAAGCCTACAGCACCTGGTATTCCCAGGCAGTCTCCCATCCAGGTACTAACCAGGCCTGACCCTGCTTAGCCTCACGAGATCAGACGAAATCAGGTGCATTCAGAGTGATATGGCCATAGGCATTCTCCTTTTGCACCCTCAACACTCTTGAGAAACGCCAAGATGATCACCTCGGGAAACAAGCAAAAAAATAGGTCAATTTCAAAAAGAAAAAAGTAGCCAACAGCACCTGGTATTCACAGGCTGTTTCCCAGCCAGTTACTACCCATGCCCAACCCTGCTTAGCCTCCAAGATCAAACGCTTCCAGCGTGATGTGGCCGTAGACAATCTCCTTTGGCACCCTCAACCCTCTTGAGAAATGCCAAGATGGTCACCTCTGGAAACAAGCCAAAAAATAGGTCAAGTCCAAAAAAAAAAAAGGGAAGCCTACGGCACATGGTATTCCCACGTGGGCTCCCATCGAGGCACTAACCAGGCACAACGCTGCTTAGCCTCCGACGCAAGATCAGGTGCTTTCAGGGTGATGTAGCCGTAGGCAATTACTTTTGCCATCCGCATTGAGAAACGCCAAGATGGTTACCTCGGGAAACCAGCCAAAAAATAGTTCAAGTCCAAAAAAAAAAAAGAAGCCTACGGCACACGGCATTCCCATCGAGGTACTAACCAGGCCCGACCCTGCTTAGCCTCCGATACCAGACGAGTCAAGTCCAAAAAAAAAGAAGAATACGGCACCTGGTATTCCCTGGAGGTCTCCCATCCTGGTACTAACCACTAAGGACCCTGCTTAGCTTCCGAGATCAGATGAAATTGGGCGCTTTCAGGGTGATGTGCCCGTAGGCACTTTCCTTTGGCACCCTCAACCCTCTTGAGAAATGCCAAGATTGTCACCTCGGGAAACAAGCCAAAAAATAGGTCAAGTCCAAAAAAAAATAAGCCTGCGGCAGCTGGTTTCTACAACCCGTCTCCCATCCAGGTACTAACCAGGACCAACCCTGCATAGTTTCCAAGATCAGACGAGATCGGGCACTTTCAGGGCGATGTGGCTGTAGGCAATTTCCTTTGGCACCCTCAACCCCCTTGAGAAATGCCAAGATGGTCACCTCAGGAAACAAGCCAAAAAGTAGGTCAAGTCCAAAAAAATAAGAAGCTTAGGGCACCTGATATTCTCAGGCGGTCTCCCATCCAGGTACTAACCAAGCTCGACCCTACTTAGCCTGCAAGATCAGACAAAATCAGGCCCTTTCATGGTGATGTGGCCGTAGGCAATCTCCTTTGGCACCCTCAACCCTCTTGAGAAACGCCAAGATGGTCACCTTGGAAAAGAAGCCAAAAAATAGGTCGTCCAAAAAAAAAGAATTATGCTCAGGCGGTCTCCCATCGAGGTACTAACTAAGCCCGACCCTGCTTAGCCTGCAAAATCACACAAGATCAGGCGTTATCAGGGTAATGTGGCCGTAGGCAATCTCCTTCTGCACCCTCAATACTCTTGAGAAAAGCCAAGATGGTTACCTCAGGAAACAAGCCAAAAAATAGTCAACTCCAAAAAAAAAAAGAAGTCAACGGCACCAGGAATTCCCAGGCGGTCTCACATCCAGGTACTAACCAGGCTGGACGCTGCTTAGCCCCCGAGATCAGACAAGACCGGGCGCTTTTAGGGTGATGTAGCCATAGGCAACCTCCTTTGGCACCCTCAACCCTCTTGAGGAAATGCCAAGATGGTCACCTCGGGAAACAATCCAAAAAATAGGTCAAGTCCAAAAAAAAACGAACAAACCTACGGCACCTGTTATTCCCAGGCGGTCTCCCATCCAGGTACTAACCAGGCCTGACTCTGCTTAGCTTCCGAGATCAAACGAGATCCGGCGAATTCAGGGTTATGTGGCCGTAGGCAAACTCTTTCAGCACCCTCAACCCTCTTCAGAAATGCCAAGATGGTCACCTTGGGAAACAAGCCAAAAAATGTCCAAAAACAAAAAAAAGAAGATGCCTAAGGCACTGGTATTCCCAGGCGGTCTCCCATCCAGGTACTAACCAGGCAAGACCCTGCATAGCTTCTGAGATCAGACGAGATCAGGCACTTTCAGAGCGATATGGCTGTAGGCATTAACCTTTGGCACCCCCAACCGTCTTGAGAAACGCCAAGATGGTCACCTTCGGAAACAAGCCAAAAAGTAGGTCAAGCCCAAAAAAAAAAAAAAGAAGCTTACAGCACCTAGTATTCTCAGGCGGTCTCCCATTCAGGTACTAATGAAGCTCGACCCTACTTCGCCTTCAAGATCAGACGAGATCGGGCCCTTTCATTGTGATGTGGCCGTAGGCAATCTCCTTTGGCACCCTCAACCCTCTTGAGAAACCGCCAAGATGGTCACTTTGAAAAACAAGCCAAAAAATAGGTCAAGTCCAAAAAAAAGAAGTATTCTCAGGCGGTCTCCCATCCAGGTACTAACTAAGCCCGACCCTGCTTAGCCTGCAAGATCAGACGAGATTGGGCACTTTCAGGGTGATGTGGCCGTAGGCCATCTCTTTTAGCACCCTCAAGCCTCTTGAGAAACGCCAAGATGGTCACCTCAGGAAACAAGCCAAAAAATAGGTCAACTCCAAAGAAAAAGAAAAAAAGAAGTCAACGGCACCAGGAATTCCCCGGCGGTTTCCTATTCCTACTAACTAAGCCCGACCCTGCTTAGCCTGCAAGATCAGACGAGATTGGGCACTTTCAGGGTGATGTGGCCGTAGGCAACCTCGTTTGGCACCCTCAACACTCTTGAGAAACGCCAAGATGATCACCTCGGGAAACGAGCCAAAAAATAGGTCAAGTCCAAACAAAAAAAAAGCCTACGGCAAGTAGTATTCCCAGGTGGTCTCCCATCCAGGTACTAACCAGGCATGACCCTGCTTAGCCTCCAAGTTCAGACAAAATCAGATGCATTAAGGGTGATGTGGCCATAGGCAATATCCTTTCCCACCCTCAACCCTCTTGAGAAACGCCAAGATGTTCACCACGGGAAACAAGCCAAAAAATAGGTCCAGTCCAAAAAAAAAGAAAAAAAGAAGCCTACGGCACCTGGTATTCCCAAGCTGAATCCAGGTACTAACCAGGCCCGACCCTGCTTAGTCTCCGAGATCAGGTGCTTTCAGGGTGATGTGGCCGTAGGTAATCTCATGTGGCACCCTCAACCCTCTTGAGAAACGCCAAGATGGTCACCTCGGGAAACAAGCCAAAAAATAGGCCAAGTCCAAAAAAAAACAAAAGAAACCTACAGCACCTGGTATTCCCATGTGGTCTCCCATCCAGGTACTAAGCAGGTCCGACCCTGAGTAGCCTCCGAGTTCAGATGAGATCGCTTTCAGGGTGATGTGGCCATAGGCAATCTCTTTTGGCACCCTCAGCTCTCTTGAGAAACGCCAAGATGGTCACCTCGGGAAGTCCACAAAAACAAAAGAAGCCTTCGGCACCTGGTATTCCCAGGTGGACTCCCATCCATGTACTAACCAGGCCCACCGCTGCTCGGCCTCCGAGATCAGACAAGATCGGGCGCTTTCACAGTGATGAGGCTGTAGGCATTCTCCTTCGGCACCCTCAACCCTCTTGAGAAACGCCAAGATGATCACCTCGGGAAACAAGCCAAAAAATAGGCCAAGTCCAAAAAAAAACAAAAGAAACCTACAGCACCTGGTATTCCCATGCGGTCTCCCATCCAGGTACTAAGCAGGCCTGACCCTGAGTAGCCTCCGAGATCAGATGAGATCGCTTTCAGGGTGATGTGGCCATAGGCAATCTCTTTTGGCACCCTCAGCTCTCTTAAGAAACGCCAAGATGATCACCTCGGGAAGTCCACAAAAACAAAAGAAGCCTTCGGCCCCTGGTATTCCCAGGTGGACTCCCATCCATGTACTAACCAGGCCCACCGCTGCTCGGCCTCCGAGATCAGACAAGATCGGGCGCTTTCACAGTGATGAGGCTGTAGGCATTCTCCTTCGGCACCCTCAACCCTCTTGAGAAACGCCAAGATGATCACCTCTTGAAACAAGCCAAAAAATAGGTCAAGTCCAAAAAAAAAAAATAAAGAAGCCTACGGCACCTGGTATTCCCAAGCGGAATCCAGGTACTAACCAGGCCCGACCCTGCTTAGCCTCCGAGATCAGTCACTTTCAGGGTGATGTGGCCATAGGCAAACTCATGTGGCACCCTCAACTCTCTTGAGAAACGCCAAGATGGTGACCTTGGGAAACAAGCCAAAAAATAGCTTACGTCCAGAAAAATACAAAAAAAAAGGCCTTCGGCACCTGGTGTTTCCAGGTGGTCTCCCATCCAGGTACTAACCAGGCCTTACCCTGCTTAGCCTCTAAGGTCAGGCACTGTCAGGCACTGTCAGGGTGATGTGGCCATAGGCAAGCTCCTCTTGAGAAACGCCAAGATGGTCACCTCTAACTAACCAGGCCCGACCCTGCTTAGCCTCTGAGATCAGTCACTTTCAGGGTGATGTGGCCATAGGCAAACTCATTTGGCACCCTCAACCCTCTTGAGAAACGCCAAGATGGTCACCTCGGGAAACAAGCCAAAAAATGGGTCAAGTCCAAAAAAAAAAAATAAGAAGCCTACGGCTCTTGGTATTCCCAAACGATCTCCCATGCAGGTACTAACCACGCCCAACCCTGCTTAGCCTTCGAGAGTCAGATGAGATCGAGAGCTTTCAGGATGATGTGGCCATATTTGGCACCATCAACCCTCTTGAGAAACGCCAAGATGGTCACCTCGGGAAACAAGCCAAAAAATAGGCCAAGTCCAAAAAAAACCAAAAGAAACCTATGGCACCTGGAATTCCCATACGGTCGTACCATCCAGGTACTAACCAGGCCCGCCCCTGCTAAGCCTCTGATATCGGGCTCTTTCAGGGTGTTGTTGCCATAGGCAATCTCATTTGTTACCCTCAACCCTCTTGAGCAATGCCAAGATGGACACCTCAGGAAACAAGCCAAAAAATAGGCCAAGTCCAAAAAAACAAAAGAAGCCTATGGCACCTGGTATTCCCAGGCAGTCTCCCATCCAGGTACTAACCAGTCCCGACCCAGCTTAGCCTCTGAGCTCATGGGCTTTCAGGGTGATGTGACCGTAGGTAACCTTCTTTGGCATCCTCAACCCTCTTGAGAAACGCCAAGATAGTCACCTTGGGAAACAAGCCAAAAAATAGGTCAAGTCCAAAAAAAAAAACCTACGGCACCTGGCATTCCCAGGCGGCCTCCCATCCAAGTACTAACCAGGCCCGACCCTGCTTAGCCTCTGAGAGCAGTAAAGTTTGGGCGCTTTCAGAGTGATGTAGGCAATTACTTTTGGCACCATCAACCCTCTTGAGAAACGCCAAGATGGTCACCTTGGGAAATAAGCCAAAAAATAGGTCAAATCCAAAAAAATAAAAAATAAATAAAAAGCAGCATACGGCACCTGGTATTCCCAGGCTGTCTCTCATCCAGGTACGACCCTGCTTAGCCTCTGAGAACAGACGAGATCAAGCTCTTATAGGGTGATGTAGCCGTAGGCAATCTCCTTTGGCACCCTAAACCCTCTTGAGATGGTCACCTCGGGAAACAAGCCAAAAAATAGGTCAAGTCCAAAAAAAAAGAAGCCTACGGCACCTGGTATTGCCAGGCAGCCTCCCATCCAGGTACTAACTAGGCCCAACCCTGCTAAGCCTTCAAGATCAGACAAAATCTGGCGCTTTCAGGGTGATGTGGCCATAGGCAATCTCCTTTGGCACTATCAACCATCTTGAGAAACGCCAAGATGGTCACCTTGGGTAACAAGCCAAAAAATAGGTCAAGCTAAAAAAAAAAAAAAAAGATTCCCATCTCCTGGATGGGAGACTGTGGGTGTCAGGTAGGTAAGTGTAGGTGTCAGTGTATGTGTCAGGTAGGTTAGTGCAGGTGTCAGGTAGGTCAGTGTAGGGGTCGGGGGGGTTAATGTAGGGGGCTGGTAGGTCAGTGTAGCACCCAGGTAGGTCAGTTTAGTGGTCAGCATTGATAGACATTGGTGAGGCTGCAGATGGGCACTGATCAGGCAGCAACCAGCAAGTGAGCCTACCCCCCCATGATGCTGGGCTTGGACTTTAAAATGTGGGAGGGTTTATCAAATTTACCTCAGGGGAGCAGCCCCTGGTGCATGTGCGCCCTGCCAGTTCAGCATTGTTCTGTTTACATTCAGAACCTATCAATCTTCAGGTCCAGGACATAAATTTATGGCCTGGACCTGGTCATTGGTTCTGACAAATGACAGAACCTCCTGTGCCTGTGTAATATAAACACAGGCACAGGAAATTATGTCATCTTCTAGCCTGGAGTCCTTTTTTGGTACCAGCGTGAGAGAAGACAACATTTATTGTGAGTAAAAGGACTACCTGACACCAGATCACATAATTAGGCACATTTAACCCCTTGATCGTAACCCCTCCCCCAGTTAACCCTTTTACTCCCTGTTACAGTGTCATTAGGTGCAGTGTGGAGATTTTTTACTGATCACTGTAATAGTGTCACTGGTGACGTTAGATAGTGTTAGCGGCAGTCCGAGATAGGGTCGACCCATCATATATTCCCTAATAAAGTTTTACCCCCTGATTGCCCACAGTTAACCCTTTCATTCACTGTCAAAGTGTCATTAGTACAGTGTACAGATCTTTTTTCTGATCACTGTATTAGTGTCACAGGTGACGCCAGATAGCGCTAGTGTCAATCCCAGACAGCATCAGATTGCCTGTCACATATTCACTAATACATTTTATCCGAACTATACTAGCATCTCCAATAGTATAGTGTTCGCAAAAACGTAGCATTAGCAGGATCAGCCCCCCTGTGCCCCCCCAACAAATGAAGTTGTCAGTTGATCACTGTCACTTCTGATACACAATACACAAACTGCAGCATTAGCAGAGCCAGGCCGGATCTCTTCTAGCAGTAGCAGGTAAATTTTATTTGTAGTGGTTCAAACAGTCCTTGACAACCAGATGCTTTTTTACCTGTGAGTCACACTAGGTACCTATAAATTTATTGGCCAAAATGTCAAACAAAAGGTACACACTAGTGAAGAGGCTTCAGGATACTGAGCATGACTGATGAGAGCGATGGGGTGTCCTCACTGTCAGAATCAGGCTCGGTTATACGAACCTGTAGAGAGCAGCGGCACCCTGACAAATAGTTCTGATGAAAGAGTAATGGCCCCTGCTAAGGTCAGGCGTACCCTACCCCCCGTTCCCAGGTTGCTAAGGTGCTGCAATCGCATGATGATTCTCATATGTAGTAGAGTGCCAGTACTAGTACTGCTCTACGGCAGACAGGAAAGGGTACTAATTGAGTAACCAAAAGTCAGACTTTTAAGGCATGGAAACAATGGAGAAGCAACAGAAAAAAAAAATACTTGTCATAGTATTTATTGAAAAAAGTTCATCATATATTTCAATGTTCAAAAAATGTTAAAAACCTGAAAAAATTATTTGTACAGTGAGCCCTTGTGCGTCTACGCGTTTAGCCGTGAGGCTTCTTCAGGACACAATCAAAGGTTCAGAGACGTAACATAAACACGAAAAGAGCAAATCTCACTATCTGAAATGAGATATATTCCAATTAAAATCAAAGTCAGAAATATTACATAGACAGACATATTGAATCATATTAAATTAAAAAGCATATGCTAGACTATCCATGCAAAACCAGAAGAAACAGACACCAACAAAAAGATACCTTCAAATGGACTAGGCCTCCTGTACAAGTTTGCAGTAGCCGGAAGGTTTCAAGAATATAGGATATTTATGGCAAACTGTAAAAAGGTAGATAATGTGCAATTGATTCTAATGAGTAATGTACCAAACAGTGATTTAGATTTAGTGATTTTGCTTAGGAGGCATACTAGTATGTAACCTTAAAGCAATGCTACAGCAGGGGCAAATGTGCGTCTTGTGTCCAAGAGTGGGGGTGACCACTAGAACAGTGACACTGGAAAATTCAGGATCCAGAGGGGAAAAAATCTTGATAAGGTTCAGCAAAGCTAGTGGATATAATACAGCCCAGACTAGCATGCACTGCCTGTAGATCAAGGATACAAGAGAGGCGACATTAAACACATTGACCAGTTAATAGCCAAAGCCATAGCTGCACGGATAAAGGCAAAAGTACTTACATAGAAGTTGGGCACGGGCTATTTATATTCCCCGGGCACGGGCACGAGCACGGGCTATTTATATTCTCTGGCCGTGTCCCAGCTGACCGCCGAGGTAGCGTTATATGACGCACTCGCATGGGGACATGATTAGTAAAATGGATTATGGGGATTGTAGACAGTCTAACGAGCGGACCCCGTGTTCGATTAGCGCATACGTGCACTAAAAAGAGCAAGAGAAGTGGATTATGGGAATTGTAGGCAGCGTGACGACTGGAGCTCTGCTCAGATCATGCTGATATACAAGCGATAGGGACAGAAGAGCTTGCTAAGATGCAGAGGTGATATGTAAACAACATAGGCAAGGAGTACTGTTGCTGAGAGTACCTATATAATTAAGTTTGAAAGCTACATGGTAGCCCATGGTGGTATTTAAGAGGCCACTGGTGGCATACATTCTCCTCCAGAAGGGCCTAATCGTCTTGCCAACATAAAAGGCTCCACAATTGGAAGAGAATGATATATACAGTATCACTCCTCTGGTTTGGCATATGGTGATATGGTGTCATAGGGAGTGAGTCTGGCCATTTGGAAGAGAGATAAGGGGTCCCACTAGTAGCAGGTCACAAAAATCACAGGTGCCACACCGAAAGAGGCCCAGTGGATCTTGGGCTCTGACTTCCTATATACTTATTTAGAATACGGTCAGCCAACAAAATATGCCAATGTTTTTGGATTACCAAACGTATTTTCTGATGATGATCAGAGTAAGTGGTTATAAACTGCAGTAGAGTCAGATTTTTTGGGACCCGGGAAGAGAATGGTATTCCTGGGTTTAGCCATAGCTTTTTTAAAAGCCTCTTTAAGGCTAGTTTTACTGTACCCTCTGGCCAATAACCGTTTATATAGTCGGTCTGCCTCCTGTTTGAAATTGGTATCATTAGAACAGTTGTGTTTAAGGCGCAAATATTGGCCAAAGGGAATACTTTGAATCAGAGGTTGGGGATGTGCACTTAACGTGTGTAAAATTATATTACCCGCAGTAGGTTTCCGATACAATGATGTACTGATCAGGCCACCCACTTTGATATCGATAGTGATTTCAAGGCAATGGTGGTTAAACTAGATTGCATAGTACATTTCAAGTTGTAGTCGTTATGACTTAAAATGACCATTAATTCATCAAGTGCTGTTGGTGGTCCCGCCCATAGTAACAAGATGTAATTTATGTAGCGGAACCACCGTAATACAAAGGAAAAAAGGTTGGGATGCTCTTTGTTGGCGAACAAGTCACGTTTCCACCCTCCCAGGTACAGGTTTGCATAAGAGGGCGCGTAACACTTGCCCATAGTGACACCCTGTACCTGGAGGAAGTGGCACCCATCAAAGGAAAAAACATTCTTGGTAAGAATGTGAGAAAGTAATTGTAGTACAAAGCCATTCAGGCCTACAGACTTCAGTCACCTTTCACTGAGAAACCTGGCAATGACTTCCATGCTGTCATGGATCTGCCACCTAAGGGTTAACTTAGTCCAGGCTGATTTCAGTGATTGGCAACAGGCTGCCTTATTTAAACACCTTAGCAGCTCTGTGTCCTTGCTGTTTGATCTGCAGCTCTGTGTATGTGTTTCCTGAAGATCTGATATCTGCTCCTGTTTGACCCGACTTGTTTTGAGACTGTTCCTATTATCCGCCTGACCCTTGGCTTGTTTGACAATTCCTTCTGCCTGCTCCTCTTGTACCTTTGTTGCCAGCCTGATTATCGACCCCGCCTGCCTGACGTTCCAAGACTCTCCTCCAGTCTGCTATACTTACCTACTGCAGCCATCCAGCTTCAGTCCCAGTCTGCTTACCTGTCTGCTGATCCATCCAGTGTGCTCACCTGTCTACGGATCCATCCAGTCTGCTCACCTGTCTGCTGATCTATCCAGCCTGCTGGTCCTGTCTGCTGTGCCGGCCATCTGACCCATCTGCTGTTGATCCTGCCAGGCACTCATACCATTCTGCACTCCCGTGCCACCTGTCTGCTCTACCAGGGGCCGCGAGTCAGATACATAAGGGAGGCCTTTCTCTGCACTATCGGGCTCATCAGTCAGGTACGGGAGAACTTGACAGTATCAAACAGCCATGTCTGAGCTCGAGCGAGGAACCTCCCCCATGGAAGAACTGTGCCGACACCTGGCGGGTTTGACACAAGCTGTTAAAGATCTACAAGAGGGATATACTCGGCTGGAAGAACGAGTTCAAATTCTGTCATCTCCCGCCAACTCTCAAAGCGCTACCTTAGCTGGTATCTTATCCGCCCCTTCAGTAGTGATGTTACCAACAGAACCAAGGGTACCCACACCTGAAAGATTTGCGGGTGAACGTAGCAAATACAGAGCCTTTCGTAATGCTCGTGAACTCTATTTTGCCCTACAACCCCGCACCTTTTCTCTGGAAGCAACTAAAGTGGGTTTTGTTATCTCCCTGTTCACCGGTGAACCCCAAGTCTGGGCACATCGCCTTCTGGAACAAAAGGCCGAATCGTTAACCTCACCACATTCTTTGTCGCTATGTCACAACTTTATGAGGATCCCCAACAGACTGCCACTGCTAAGGCCACATTACATGCACTTCAGCAAGGCCGCAGAGCGGCAGAGGACAACGTGGCTGAGTTCAGGCGTTGGAGTTTTGATACCAATTGGAACGATGCGGCCCTTCGCTACCAATTTCGGATGGGACTATCTGATCCTCTAAAGGATGAACTGGCACGAGTAGGGATACCCCAATCTCTGGACGAACGTATTATTTTGTCAATTCGGATTGACCGACGTCTAATAGGGCGTACACACGGTCGGACTTTGTTCGGACATTCCGACAACAAAATCCTAGGATTTTTTCCGACGGATGTTGGCTCAAACTTGTCTTGCATACACACGGTCACACAAAGTTGTCGGAAAATCCGATCGTTCTGAACGCGGTGACGTAAAACACGTACGTCGGGACTATAAACGGGGCAGTGGCCAATAGCTTTCATCTCTTTATTTATTCTGAGCACGCGTGGCACTTTGTCCGTCAGGTTTGTGTACACACAATCAGAATTTCCGACAACGGATTTTGTTGTCGGAAAATTTTATCTCCTGCTCTCCAACTTTGTGTCGGAAAATCCGATGGAAAATGTCCGATGGAGCCCACACACGGACGGAATTTCTGACAACACGCTCCGATCGGACATTTTCCATCGGAAAATCCCACCGTGTGTACGGGGCATAAGGGAATGTCGCTCCGAAAGATCCATAGGTCAATATCGGCCAACTTGGATGGCACTTCGAATACCTAGTCATGCCTTTTGGGTTATGCAACGCGCCAGCCACCTTTCAGCACTTTAATGACATTTTTCGCGACTATCTGGACTTGTACGTCATTTTGTACCTGGATGACATCCTGATTTTCTCCTCCACAGTAGATGAGCACCGTAGGCATGTCCGAAATGTGCTAACCCGACTCCGGCAGCATGGCCACTACGCCAAACCGGAGAAGTGCGAATTTGAACTTCAGTGTATCCAGTTCTTAGGCCTGATAATCTCTGTTGAAGGCATCAAGATGGACCCCCAGAAAGTCACTGCCATCTTAGATTGGCCAGCTCCTGTGGACAAGAAGGGGGTTCAGCGCTTCATTGGGTTTGCCAACTTCTACCGGAAGTTTATTAGGGGTTCTCTGCTATTATTGCCCCCATTACTGAACTAACTAAACAAGGAAGCCAATTCCTCTGGTCTCCCAAAGCGCAATTGGCATTTGAAGCCCTCAAAAAACTGTTCACTTCAGCCTCCATCTTGAAGCACCCTGACCCTGCCTTACCGTTTGTTCTTGAAGTTGATGCCTCGGAAGTTGCAGTAGGGGCTGTGCTGTCTCAACGGCAAGGAGCTAAAGCCCTACTTTACCCAGTTGCTTTCTTTTCCCGCAAATTATCTACAGCGGAAAGAAATTATGATGTGGGAGACCGTGAGCTTTTGGCCATCAAGGCCGCATTAGAAGAATGGCGTTACTTACTTGAAGGTGCAGCACATCCCATTCTGGTCTATACGGACCACAAGAATTTGGAATATCTGAGAACAGCAAAGAGATTAAAACCACGGCAGGCAAGGTGGGCACTTTTTTTCTCTAGATTCTCATTCCATAAAACATACAGGCCAGGGTTAAAGAATACAAAACCAGATGCACTCTCACGTATGTTCAACGACTCTGAGAGGTCCACACTTCCAGACACCATCCTTCTCTCAGAACACTTTCTCATACTACAGGAGAATCTGCTATCCCGAATCAAACAGGCTTCTGCTGAGGTTGCTTCATCTTCTGAAACCAGCTTCCAGGCACAGGATGGCCTACTGTGGCATGAAGGTAAAATTGTTGTACCTAAGGACTTAAGGGTGGCAGTATAGGAGCTCTGTCATGACCACAAGCTGGCTGGGCACTTCAGTGCCCTGAAGACGGCCGAACTGGTACAACGCACGTTCTGGTGGCCTCAGGTGGTAAATCACTGTAAGAGTTATGTGGAGTCTTGTACTACTTGCTTCCGAAGCAAGAACAGCAAGGTAAAAGCCTGGGGTTTACTGAAGCCATTGCCTGTTCCAGAGAGACCTTGGAAAATGATCTCAATGGACTTCATTGTGGAACTCCCTCCGGCAGAGGGTTTTTCTACCATCTTCGTGGTGGTGGACATGCTGTCCAAAATGGCCAATTTTTTGCCCATGAAAGGAACACCCTCGGCTGTGGAAACTGCAAAAATATTCATCAAAGAAATTGTAAGGCTCCATGGAGTCCCAGCCAACATTGTGTCTGACCGAGGTGTCCAGTTCACCTCCAAGTTTTGGAAAGCTCTGTGTGGGTCCCTTGAGATTTAATTGGCCTTCTCCTCCGCATACCACCCTCAGACGAACGGGCAAACGGAAAGAACCAATCAGACCCTGGAGCAGTACCTCCGTTGCTTTTCTTCGTTCTCACAAGATGACTGGGTCACTTTACTCCCCATTGCCGAGTTTGCTTATAATAACTCTTCCCATTCTGCCATCAAACAAACTCCATTTTTTGCTAATTACGGCTATCACCTATTCTTCCTGCCTAGTACCATACCTGAATGCTCAATCCCTGCAGTCTCTGAAACGATAGATTTCTTCTCTAAAAACAACAAACTATTACAAGAGACCATGACCAAAACACAAGAGTACAATAAAAAGATCTTTGACAGGAAAAAACGAGGAGAACTAATTCTGGAACCCGGTAACCAGGTATGGTTGTCTACAGTGAACTTGAAAATGGCTTGCCCCTCAAGAAAATTGGGCCCTAAGTTTATGGGCCCCTTCCCTGTAAATTGAAAGATCATCGACGTAGCTTATGAGCTGGAATTACCCGATTCACTTAAAGTTCACCCCGTCTTCCATGTGGCTCTTTTGAAACCTGCTGTTCCGAATCCCTGGGGTGGAGGCAATCTTAGATTGTAGAAGGAGGTACAATCAGGTTCAGTATCTAATTAAATGGAAGGGGTATGGGCCGGAAAATAACTCTTGGGAGCCTGAAAGCAATATTCATGCTAAAGAACTAATGCAATCCTTCAAGAGATCCCATGATGTGAAGTTGGCCCAATTGGGCATCCGGAGGCTGCCCTTTAGGAGGGGGCAATGTCATGGATCTGCCACCAAAGGGTTAACTTAGTCCAGGCGTATTTCAGTGATTGGCAACAGGCTGCCTTATTTAAACACCTCAGCAGCTCTGTGTCCTTGCTGTTTGATCTGCAGCTCTGTGTATGTGTTTCCTGAAGATCTGATATCTGCTACTGTTTGACCCGGCTTGTTTTGAGACTGTTCCTGTTATCTGCCTGCACCTGACCCTTGGCTTGTTTGACAATTCCTTCTGCCTGCTCTTCTTGTACCTTTGTTGCCAGCCTGATTATCGACCCGGCCTGCCTGATGTTCCAAGACTCTCCTCCAGTCTGCTATACTTACCTATGCAGCCATCCAGCTTCAGTCCCAGTCTGCTTATTGGGCTCATCAGTCAGGTACATGAGAACTTGACACATGCCTAGTTCATGTGGAATTGATGAATATAGGGCCTCGATGTCTATGGCTACTAAAGAGCAATCCGGAGGCACAATGAGGCCATCCAGGCTTCTCAAAAGGTCTGGGGTGTCCTTGATATAAGATGGTAGTGTGATGACATGTGGACGTAGATACTCATCAACAAATTTACTTGCTCTTTCTGTTTTGGAGCCTACACCAGAGACTATGGGGTGTCCTGGTGGATTTGTGGGGTTTTTGTGTATTTTGGGGAGTGAATAAAAGGTTGGAGTTCTAGGGTGAGGGACTTGGATACCCTCAAAGATCTCTCAAGCCATCTGCAAAGGCAAGTTGTATGATATCATCGTATTGCTGGTTAAATTTGGTAATAATCTTTTCAGATATAGGTTTGTACCGTAGTCTATTTTTAAGAATGTCCCAGCACATGTTTCTGTATTGGAGTTTATTGGAGTGAAAACACTGTAATATTAAATAATCCTGACTTTGTAACTTTTGATTCCCGTCTAAAGGAGCACATTCAAAATTTCTCAAAAGATATTTTAGTGAAAAAAAAGAGGACAAACTCTCACGAGATAAACTAGCTTTTGCAGGAAAGTATGCATACAATTGGCCACAAAATAATGGCCAAGGAGGTAATCGTAAGTATGCTAGCTCTCAGAAAAATATTAGAAAATCTAGAGATAGAGCAAGTGATTCAGACTCATCTGCTAACTCTTATATTTCACAGAACTCACGCACATCTGACCGAGGATGATAGAGAGGTCGGGGTTCAAGGAAAAGACCACAAACTGGTGGTGGGTATCAGACAGGCACCGACAAAAAAAGAGCACTGGGTGGCCCTAACCTGACAACAGGTACTAAACACACGGATGTATTACTTACTGACTCCACTCCTATGGCGAATAGAGGGGTCTCTATGTTTCCTAGCCAAACACCGGATGTCTCTTCTGAGATTTCTACTATCACTACGTCCGTAACCTCTAAAGCGGAACTTGACACCCGAATATAGATTGTTGACTGTGCCAAATCTTTCGCTCTTTCAAGACCCATTAGTACAGCGATGGCTGGAGCAATCAAAAAGGACCCAAAAAATGATGCATTGATCAATTTCTTCCCCGTGTCAAAACTCACACTCCTGACACCAATATCAGCACTTATTCACTCTCCAATCCCCCGTGACCATTCCAACCATAGAGAATACTGAACCAACTGGAGATCACTGCAAATTGGAGGTTATTAATTTGTCCTCTTATCCCCTCAGTATTAAACAATACGAGCTACTTCAGCTGGTCTAAGTTTTTGCTCCAACTCCCTACCAAACAAATTTGAGATTATCAAAGATCTCTATTTGTTCGCTAGGAAACTCACTTTTAAATTCATGTATGACAATGATCGACACAATAATCAAACCGAAATCTCTTATCAAGAGATTTGGAAAGATTTTTCTGTTGCTGAGTTTAGGGCCCTCAAAAACTTGGTCCTTCTATTAGAGGAGAGTGAATCCAATGGAACACTGGAAGACATTCCTGAATCCGATGAGGCCTCAGGTCTCCGAATTCAAACGATGGTATACCAAAATGACATCAAATCGCTAGGGGAGGCGGTCAAGAAATAATCTACTCAGTTTCCATCCCTGCACATTAATTCGAATGTGTGAACTTTCCTCACTCAGACTACTAAAGAAATTGAGTCACTACTCTTTCATAAATCGGTCAATCAAAACCTGAGTGAAGCACATAAGACTGCACTTAACAATTTAAGTAAGAATTTTTATCTGGTGATCAAGCCCTCGGACAAGGGCGGAAATGTGGTAGTGATGAACGAACTCCAATACAGAAACATGTGCTGGGACATTCTTAAAAATAGACTATGGTACAAACCTATATCTGAAAAGATTATTACCAAATTTAACCAGCAATATGATGATATCATACAATCTGCCTTTGGTGATGGCTTCATCACCAGGGAGATCTTTGAGGGTTTCCAAGTCCCTCACCCTAGAACTCCAACCTTTTATTCACTCCCTAAAATACACACAAACCCCACAAATCCACCAGGATGCCCCATAGTCTCTGGTGTAGGCTCCAAAACAGAAAGAGCAAGTAAATTTGTTGATGAGTATCTACGTCCACACGTCATCACACTACCATCTTATATCAAGGACACCCCAGACCTTTTGAGAAGCCTGGATGGCCCCATTGTGCCTCCGGCTGCTCTTTGGTAGCCATAGACGTCGAGGCCCTATATTCATCCATTCCACATAAACTAGGCATGGAAGTGATTGCCAGGTTTCTCAGTGAAAGGGGACCGAAGTCCGTAGGCCTGAATGGCCTGAAACTACTTTCTCACATTCTTACCAAGAATGTTTTTTCCTTTTGATGGGTCATACTTCCTCCAGGTACAGGGTGTCGCTATGGGCACGTGTTGCGCGCCCTCTTATGCGAACCTGTACCTGGGGGGGGTGGGAACGTGACTTGTTCACCAACGATGAGCATTCCGACCTTTTTTCTTTTGTATTACGGTGCTTCTGCTACATAGGTGACATCTTGTTACTATGGGCGGGACCACCAACAGCACTTGATGAATTCAAGGCCATTTTAAGTCATAACGACTACAACTTGAAATTTACTATGCAATCTAGTTTACCATTGCCTATCTTGACATCACTATCGATATCACAGTGGATGGCCTGATCAGTACATCATTGTTTTGGAAACCCACTGCGTGTAATACAATTTTACACGCGTTGAGTGCACATCCCCAACCTCTGATTCTTTTTATTTATTTATTTTTTTTATCTTTATTTATTTTCCCATCATGTATTTTGTTTAAGTACAAAAAAAAACAGAAAAACCCTCCAAAATATATAGCTACCGCTATGCCTTTATTCCTTCTCGATCCCTCTTATCCCCTCCCTCCCCCCCCCTCTTTTATGTCTGGTTTACTCCTTTTTATATTATGTCATTTTGGCTCTGTACCTATTGTTTCTTTCATCTTATCTAGATATATGTCCGAGGTTTTGTATTTTTTCCATCTTTCCCAGAGACTGTTACTCTTATTATCACCTCTTTCCCTGCTTCTCAGCAGGTCCATTTTGTAATAATAATCTATTTTCTCTAACCATTCTCTGGTATCTGGTTTTCCACTTTTTAGCCAATATCTTGGGATCAGACCTTTAGCGGCATTCAGAAGACTCAGAACCATTGATCTCATATATTGTTTCCTTGATTTGTTATAAACATGAAAGAGGCAGGTCCATATGTTTTGTTCTATTTTTTCGCCGGTTATTTCCCTTATGTTTTTTAATACTTCATTCCAGTAATCCGCTATTATTGGGCAACCCCCCCCATATATGTGTCATCATTGCTCTTTGACCACAATTTCTCCAGCACAGAGATATTTTTTCTTGTTGATATTTATGTGTTCTTACGGGTGTCAAATACCATCTTGCTACTAGTTTGTAATTCATTTCGACAGTCTTCATATCCCAGGCATTATTGTATCCCATTTCTATCATTTTTTCCACTTCTTGATCTTCAAGTTTTAAATTCATTTCTCTTTCCCATTGTTTTATGTACTCAGGTCTTTCTTGTCCATCCAGATCTGCTAATATTCCATATATTCTTGATGTTCCATTTTTCAATGATGTTTTATTGAAACAGAGCTTTTCTAGTGAATTTAATTTCTCTTCATCTCTAAGTGGGTGTGGTATTGTGCTTACTAAATGTCTTAATTGACAATAATTCCATTCACTCATCTTCCACCCGTTAATTTCTTCTAGTTCCAATCGTGTTCTAATCCTACCGTTTCTAGTGATGTCTTTCAATTGTGGGTTTCTTATTCCTTGGCCTGCAATTATTTCCTTCCCAGGGGTGAAGAAATTCGTTCCTGTGAGTGCTAATAGCGGTGAATTGTGTCTCCATTCATTCTTCGAGTGTACAATGTCCCAAATTTTGAATAAATTTTTTGTTATTTCGTGAGTATCTATGTCCAATATTCTAAACTTTCGTGGAATCCATATATTCTTGTGCAGTGTAGTTTTACTTATTGTGTTTTCCATTTCTGCCCACTTTTTTTCGCTATTCTCATTTGTCCACTCAAGCATTCGTGTCAGGATAATCGCTTTATAGTACCTGCTTATATCTGGGGTGGCTAATCCTCCGTGCTCCCTTTTCCTTGTGATCTGTATTTAATTCTTGGTTTTTTATTAAGCCAAATATATTTTAACAAAATTGTTTTAAAAACACTCTGTGGAATCATTACTGGTAACATCTGGATTTTGTAGATTTTTTTTGGAAGGACCATCATTTTAAACATATTTACTCTTCCTATCCATGAAAGTGGTTGTATTCTTAGTTTTTTTTGTTTCTTCTTTAACCTCGTTGATCAATGGGATATAGTTTGCCTGATAGATTTTTTCAACTCTTGGGGTTACTTTAATTCCAAGATATTTTAATTCTTTTACCCAGGTGAATGGAAATTCTTTTTGTGGGGACTGGGCTTCCTTTTTCCCTAATCCTATGTTTAATATCTCTGTTTTTATTGGGTTAATTTTGAAGTTTGACGGTTCTCCATATTTTTTTATTTCTTTCAATATGATTGGCAGTGTCGCTCTTGGGTTGGATACATACATCAAGATGTCGTCCGCATATGCTGCAATCTTGTGTTCTTTTCCTCCAATTCTCGCTCCTTTCACATCTTGGTTATTACGGAGCGTCGCTAACAGTGGTTCCAATGCCAGTACATATAATAATGGGGAGAGAGGGCAACCTTGCCGTGTTCCATTCTGCATCTCGATTAAAGGAGAGAGTCTACCATTCACCTTTACCATTGCTATTGTAATGGAAATTTGTAAGTTCTGTATATAATTGTATTGTATTTTGTATGTATTGCACACTGCCCTCACTGTGCAACAGCACTAATAATGTTTTCAGTAAATGTTTACATTCTTTCGAGTCCTGATTAGAATAAGCCTGCCTATGTAACGCCCCTTGTTACCATAAACGTACAATTGTAATATTAATGTGATACCTACGTAATCATGTGCATAAAAATCTTCAATTGCGTCATAATAAAGCAGAACAGTAATTTGGAAAGATGCTGAGCGTATCTTTTGTGTCTGTTCCCTACTGCAGTAGTTATTATTAATTTGGAACCACTAATCAATATGAGGATAGGAGTTGCCTATCATCAATTTAACCGAGTCAGCATGGCGAGCTTTGCCTTAGGAGGGGATTCCAGGTGGCCCTGAGTATCCGAAACGAGGAGCTTGAGACGATCCGGGAATTTCTGATAATCAGCCGGCTGAGGTAAGCCTTTTGCTTACATTTGAGTTATCAGACTTCCTTGATCGGTAAGGCATTTTCGGGACAAAGGGTACCTATTTTACTCCCCTTAATCGAACTGTATTGATTGGTGGTTATATGTTATGTTGTCCCTGTCTATTGTCCATTGAAGTGTTATAGATAAGAAAGGGAAGAATAGTGCTGTTCACAGGTATATGTAGTACATCTGCTAGATAAAGTAGTTTAGAGGCAAGAGGGTATAGGCACACGTAGAGAAGAGAGAAGACTGGCCAGTCATTATGGGCATTGAATTAAGTAAGGGAATGAAGGGTAAGAGACCCTCAAAAATGCCCAGCGCAAGAGGAGCGCTATATATGAACCGAAGGTGCGGTTCCGCCTATACTGAGCTCCTAGATTAATGGTTAGAGTGGACATGGATCCACAATGGGTAACTGGGTTACCAAGGTCCACAGGGACTAAGAATCATGCAGAGTAAACAGCTAGAGAAACAGCTATCTATGTGAGCAGGATGGATCAAGGGTGACATTAGCACTAGACAGAAAGGGACATTTTCATGTTAAGTTGTGGGATGGATTTGGGGTCAGGCACTATAACTATTAGAGTCAGAAACAGAGAAATGAGAGGTAAAACAGAATACTTTATATGTTGTCAGAAAGGGAAGATGGGATGAGCACTCTGGCTGCCCGTCTGATCATAGAAGCTAGATATAAAAGATATCTGAACAAAATAAAGAAAGTAGAATTTAGACAGGGAAATATTAAAGAGTTAAAAGAAAGTGAGAGAATGATATGCATGTGTTGTGTACAAATGGGAAAATGTAAGCGATTTTAGAGAGATATTGGTGTATGTGTGTGCGAATGCTGGGACCTTTAGTTCTATTGCTTGTGTGTGTCATGTACGCAGATGTGACCCCCTCCTTTGTGCTCTCCTGAAAGAATGTCCCTGAGAGGTCAGTGATAAGCTGGAAGGACACCATGCCAATTCCAGTTTTTTTAGACAAAACATGTGCTGGGTTAACAAATCTAATGGTAAACAATGTGATCACAATTATTTTGAATCTGTTTTCCAAACATGGTAAAATGAAGGTTACATTTAACCGTGTATTATACAAATTGAAAATCTTTTGACAGTGGAAACAGTGCAAAAAAAAAAAGGGAAATTAAGTAATAATGAGTATTCATTTCTAATGAGTTTAACAATTTTATTAATAATATAGATATATTGAAACTGGTTTAGACAACCTTTGGTTGGAAATGAAATCCAGGTTATTGGGGAAATTTGTAATGAATGGGATTAGTTTAGATTAAGATAACAATTTTGTCATTTTACATTTATACAATAAGCCCTTATTGAGAGAAAAAAAGATTAAGATGAGGTTGTTAAATGGGTGTGTGGACAAGGGATTATAGCGGTGCTAGGGTCAGGAAGATTAGAGAAGAAAAGATAAAACAAAGAATACTAAAATTACAGATTTTATTAATAGTCTATCATAAATACAATGTACATTATAAACAATTCAAACAGTAATTATACAAATTTTGTGGATACATGTACTGTAAGTGACCCTAAAAATGGTCAAGTGGGCCAGATGGCAAGTGGCCGTTGAAGGAGGGGGGGCTCGTTTTCCTACATGTTTCGCCAAAACATTGGCTTCTTCAGGGAACAGGAGCTCATAGGGTGGATATATATAAAAAATTCTGTGTGGTGGACATGAAAACACATGTTAGAAATAGTAATTTGACCAAACACTGCATAGTAAAAACAATAACACATTGCAACTGTGGCTGGACATTCATGCGACCCTAAGCTCCACACCACTAAACGGAACTGCGGACATACCTGGGGCGTCAGTGCCCAAGACGGGAGGGAAGAGAGGGAGAGGGGGAACACAGCCCCCCAAGAGATCCCCACAGGGGAGCAGGCAGACCGCGCCGTAAATTATGCCTGCAGGGGGCATACAGTAGACCTGGCAAGGGAATGTAAAGATAGTCATGTGTCATAATGCACTGTGGTAGTTATTCCAGGAATAGAGGGTTGTGCATATGTGTATTTTATTAAAAAGAGAACAAAAAATATATGTATATAAATAGGTATAAATGTATCTATATCTCTGGAAAAGGTGCAGACTTACATGTATATCTAAAAGCTGTAGAGAGGCAAGGTCAGGAAGTGCCTGTGATATATGTATGCACACAGCAAGGAAAGGACATCAAGGTTGAACCATATCTGCAGACCACTTAAAGCAGGCCTAATTAGAAAAATGGATAGTGTTAGGGGTCTTGTTGTTGTTAACTGGGGCCAGATATGGTAGTTTATGCCTATACTTACTTGATGGTATCTGCTGTAAGAAAAGATTCTCATGGCGGTACATTCACAGGTATATAGTACCGGTGCTGGGATGAAAAAGGGATAAAAGTAACAGTGGATCCTATATGAAATATAAAGGAAAAAAGGAGGATCAGAAAGGTAGGGAAATGGAAGCTTTAAAATGTACTTGGGCACAGGTGAGGCTAGTGAAAAGGAATCTGTTACCTAATTCATCATGAAGCACACCGTGTTGCTTGAGAAAATCAGTGTTAACCACCAGAGTAAGAGGCCGGTCCAAAGTACGTTCTAAAAAGTATGTAAAGGAATAATAAATAATTCATGTAAACAACATGAAGTCAGGGTGTTTTGAAAGGCAGAAGTTTACCTTGTAGCTGTGTGCAGAGCGAATGCAGGCACGTCCCTCGTCCATGGGAACTGAGGGACTGGCCGGTTACTCATATACCCCCCACACCTGATCAGATGATGATCAGGTGTGCGGACGCTAAACGAGGGGTAGCCAGGGCTGTGCACTGCACGGTGCCTAGGAACTACGAGTTCCATCATGCAATGCGCGCGCATGCTCAGATCTCACGGACCGTGTGGCGATTGGAGAGGCGAACATCCCTGGAATGGGAAGTACCAAGGTGTCATCTCACCCAATCTGCCGATGGAATAAAGGACCAGAGGGTCTGAGAACAGACGTGGGCACCCAGGGGCAGACAGTTGTCTGCGCCTTGGCGTCCGTACAGGCAAAGACAGCGCTAGCCATGTCACCCCCAATCCGGGAGAGCCCACGGGGCCGCCGCCCACCACCCACGCCACAGACAATCCCCCCAGTCGTGGGACTAGCCAAGGCATCAGGGACAACCGCAGTCCAGTGGTGGGGAACAACGGGGCACGAAGTGTAGTGCGCCGAGACACAGGATGGGAGGATATCCCAAAGGTTGCCCAACGATCCACAGGGGCCACTGGGGAAGGTGGAAATTACTGTGTGTCAGCACACGACATCCAGCCACAATGTGTGCATAGAGAACCACTGGGTCCCAGTACGACAGTGAGACCTGCAACCAAAAATTGAAAATACAATGCAAAAACAATATATAGAAAAGAATATATAAAAAAGGAAACATACAGTATATGTATTGCAACAGTTGTGTCGAGAAATATTGTTCAATAATGACAAAAAAAGAGTTTTAAGTCGCAAATAAATACAGGCAATATACACTTATAGAATATACAGGGATATAAGATATATTGAATCAATTTGCCAGCTTGTCTCAGAAAAGGAAAAAAGCATTTATAATCAATGTAGAGAGCAAGGTATTGGTCCATGTCAGAAAAGGATTTTATGGATGAAATACCGGGTGGAGCCATGGCAGCAAAGGGAAAGAAAGACAGGGAAAACAAGAGAATGAGAAACTAAGAAGGGAATAGAGGGGGGGGGGGGGGAAAGGGATGGAGGAGATAGGGTAGAGAGGAAAAACCACAAACGACGTTGTCTGGGGAAGGGGCATGGAAGAGAAAAACTTAAAGGAAGGGCTTAAAACTAATATATTCATTGAGTCCTGGGAAGATGGTGGCATTTAATATATGAATCCATTTGGTTTCGAGTCGTAATAGTGAATTATCAGTACTGCCGCCTCTTGCATGTGAGGGGATATGTTCAAGTGCGGAAAACAAAATAACATGGGGATCGGAGTTATGTTGGGCAGCGATATGCCTATTAATGGCCGTAGTGGTGGTGTTCTTGTATAGTGGTTTGATATGGTCCCGGATGCGGGTCTGAAAGGGGCGCTTGGTTTTGCCAACATAAAATGCGCCGCATTGGCATTGGGCCAGGTATACAACCCCAACAGTGGCGCAGGTGACATAGTGTCTGATGGTATGTGTGTTTCCATCGGGTAGATTAACAACCTGAGAGTTGGCAACAAATGTACATATGTCACATTTGCCACATTGATAGGTACCAGTGGCAGTGGGCCTATGTGCAGTGTCAGTAGAATGATGACTATGAATCAGACGATCACGGAGAGAGGGAGAGCGTCGATAAGTAATATCAGGATAAGTGTTAATATATTTGGCAATAGTAGGATCAGATGTGAGTAAGGGCCAGAATTGTTTGAGGACGTCTTTGATTTGGGTGTGCTGATTGGAGAATTGGGTGATGAGTCGTGTGGGTTGTTTAGAATCCAATGGTTTGTCGGAGAAAACCAGGTCTTTGCGGTTGAGTTTTTTTGCCTTATGGAATGCTTTCTTTAAGAGAGAGTGGCTGTAGCCTCTATCTAAGAGTCTATTATAGAGGTCGTGTGCCGCCCTGAAGAAATCTTCATCGCGGGTACAGTTACGTTTAATCCTGACATATTGACTATATGGTATACTTCGAAGGAGGGGCTCAGGATGGGCACTCTGGGCATGTAGGATTGTATTGCCCGAAGAGGGTTTGCGGTATAGAGTAGTATAGACTTGGCCATTGGGTTGTACACCAATCTGGAGGTCCAAGAAATGGATCTGAGACTGGCTGCACTCCATGGTAAATCTTAGATTGTATGTGTTGTCAGTAAGGCTGTGTACAAATGAGGAAAGTTCTTCCTTAGTACCGGCCCAAAACAGAAGTATATCATCGATATACCTGTACCAGGATATGATCCTGGACAGGTAGGGGTTGAAGTGAATCGAGTCAAAAAGTTCCCTCTCCCACCCCCCCAGGTACAGGTTGGCATAGGCAGGGGCACACTTGGTCCCCATAGCCACACCCTGCACCTGGAGGAAGTGGGAGGAGCCAAACATGAAATAATTGCGTGTGAGTATGAACCTCAATAATTTGAGGACAAAGTCCCCGTATTCATCATATTGGGGGCCTCTGGCACGAATGAGTTTGCTGATAACTGAGATACCTCTATTGTGGGGGATTACATTGTATAAGCTTTCCACATCTAGGGCTACCAACCATGTGCCACTGGGCAGGGATTGGCCATCTAATATACGAAGGAGATGGATAGTGTCCTTTATATATGAAGGCAAAGCTACAACATGGGGTGCCAGATATTTATCTACCAGAGCACTGGCAGATTCTGTGAGGCATTGACGACCAGACACGATTGGGCGACCAGGTGGATGGTCGAGAGATTTGTGCAATTTCGGGAGGGAATAGAAGGTAGGGGTAGTGGGTTCTTTAACATAAGGTTCATACTCACACGCAATTATTTCATGTTTGGCTCCTCCCACTTCCTCCAGGTGCAGGGTGTGGCTATGGGGACCAAGTGTGCCCCTGCCTATGCCAACCTGTACCTGGGGGGGTGGGAGAGGGAACTTTTTGACTCGATTCACTTCAACCCCTACCTGTCCAGGATCATATCCTGGTACAGGTATATCGATGATATACTTCTGTTTTGGGCCGGTACTAAGGAAGAACTTTCCTCATTTGTACACAGCCTTACTGACAACACATACAATCTAAGATTTTCCATGGAGTGCAGCCAGTCTCAGATCCATTTCTTGGACCTCCAGATTGGTGTACAACCCAATGGCCAAGTCTATACTACTCTATACCGCAAACCCTCTTCGGGCAATACAATCCTACATGCCCAGAGTGCCCATCCTGAGCCCCTCCTTCGAAGTATACCATATAGTCAATATGTCAGGATTAAACGTAACTGTACCCGCGATGAAGATTTCTTCAGGGCGGCACACGACCTCTATAATAGACTCTTAGATAGAGGCTACAGCCACTCTCTCTTAAAGAAAGCATTCCATAAGGCAAAAAAACTCAACCGCAAAGACCTGGTTTTCTCCGACAAACCATTGGATTCTAAACAACCCACACGACTCATCACCCAATTCTCCAATCAGCATACCCAAATCAAAGACGTCCTCAAACAATTCTGGCCCTTACTCACATCTGATCCTACTATTGCCAAATATATTAACACTTATCCTGATATTACTTATCGACGCTCTCCCTCTCTCCGTGATCGTCTGATTCATAGTCATCATTCTACTGACACTGCACATAGGCCCACTGCCACTGGTACCTATCAATGTGGCAAATGTGACATATGTACATTTGTTGCCAACTCTCAGGTTGTTAATCTACCCGATGGAAACACACATACCATCAGACACTATGTCACCTGCGCCACTGTTGGGGTTGTATACCTGGCCCAATGCCAATGCGGCGCATTTTATGTTGGCAAAACCAAGCGCCCCTTTCAGACCCGCATCCGGGACCATATCAAACCACTATACAAGAACACCACCACTACGGCCATTAATAGGCATATCGCTGCCCAACATAACTCCGATCCCCATGTTATTTTGTTTTCCGCACTTGAACATATCCCCTCACATGCAAGAGGCGGCAGTACTGATAATTCACTATTACGACTCGAAACCAAATGGATTCATATATTAAATGCTACCATCTTCCCAGGACTCAATGAATACATTAGTTTTAAGCCCTTCCTTTAAGTTTTTCTCTTCTATGCCCCTTCCCCAGACAACGTCGTTTGTGGTTTTTCCTCTCTACCCTATCTCCTCCATCCCTTTCCCCCCCCCCCCCCCCTCTATTCCCTTCTTAGTTTCTCATTCTCTTGTTTTCCCTGTCTTTCTTTCCCTTTGCTGCCATGGCTCCACCCGGTATTTCATCCATAAAATCCTTTTCTGACATGGACCAATACCTTGCTCTCTACATTGATTATAAATGCTTTTTTCCTTTTCTGAGACAAGCTGGCAAATTGATTCAATATATCTTATATCCCTGTATATTCTATAAGTGTATATTGCCTGTATTTATTTGCGACTTAAAACTCTTTTTTTGTCATTATTGAACAATATTTCTCGACACAACTGTTGCAATACATATACTGTATGTTTCCTTTTTTATATATTCTTTTCTATATATTGTTTTTGCATTGTATTTTCAATTTTTGGTTGCAGGTCTCACTGTCGTACTGGGACCCAGTGGTTCTCTATGCACACTGCACACATTGTGGCTGGATGTCGTGTGCTGACACACAGTAATTTCCACCTTCCCCAGTGGCCCCTGTGGATCGTTGGGCAACCTTTGGGATATCCTCCCATCCTGTGTCTCGGCGCACTACACTTCGTGCCCCGTTGTTCCCCACCACTGGACTGCGGTTGTCCCTGATGCCTTGGCTAGTCCCACGACTGGGGGGATTGTCTGTGGCGTGGGTGGTGGGCGGCGGCCCCGTGGGCTCTCCCGGATTGGGGGTGACATGGCTAGCGCTGTCTTTGCCTGTACGGACGCCAAGGCGCAGACAACTGTCTGCCCCTGGGTGCCCACGTCTGTTCTCAGACCCTCTGGTCCTTTATTCCATCGGCAGATTGGGTGAGATGACACCTTGGTACTTCCCATTCCAGGGATGTTCGCCTCTCCAATCGCCACACGGTCCGTGAGATCTGAGCATGCGCGCGCATTGCATGATGGAACTCGTAGTTCCTAGGCACCGTGCAGTGCACAGCCGTGGCTACCCCTCGTTTAGCGTCCGCACACCTGATCATCATCTGATCAGGTGTGGGGGGTATATGAGTAACCGGCCAGTCCCTCAGTTCCCATGGACGAGGGACGTGCCTGCATTCGCTCTGCACACAGCTACAAGGTAAACTTCTGCCTTTCAAAACACCCTGACTTCATGTTGTTTACATGAATTATTTATTATTCCTTTACATACTTTTTAGAACGTACTTTGGACCGGCCTCTTACTCTGGTGGTTAACACTGATTTTCTCAAGCAAGACGGTGTGCTTCATGATGAATTAGGTAACAGATTCCTTTTCACTAGCCTCACCTGTGCCCAAGTACATTTTAAAGCTTCCATTTCCCTACCTTTCTGATCCTCATTTTTTCCTTTATATTTCATATAGGATGCACTGTTACTTTTATCCCTTTTTCATCCCAGCACCGGTACTATATATCTGTGAATGTACCGCCATGAGAATCTTTTCTTACAGCAGATACCATCAAGTAAGTATAGGCATAAACTACCATATCTGGCCCCAGTTAACAACAACAAGACCCCTAACACTATCCATTTTTCTAATTAGGCCTGCTTTAAGTGGTCTGCAGATATGGTTCAACCTTGATGTCCTTTCCTTGCTGTGTGCATACATATATCACAGGCACTTCCTGACCTTGCCTCTCTACAGCTTTTAGATATACATGTAAGTCTGCACCTTTTCCAGAGATATAGATACATTTATACCTATTTATATACATATATTTTTTGTTCTCTTTTTAATAAAATACACATATGCACAACCCTCTATTCCTGGAATAACTACCACAGTGCATTATGACACATGACTATCTTTACATTCCCTTGCCAGGTCTACTGTATGCCCCCTGCAGGCATAATTTACGGCGCGGTCTGCCTGCTCCCCTGTGGGGATCTCCTTGGGTGGCTGTGTTCCCCCTCTCCCTCTCTTCCCTCCCGTCTTGGGCACTGACGCCCCAGGTATGTCCGCAGTCCAGTTTAGTGGTGTGGAGCTTAGGGTCGCATGAATGTCCAGCCACAGTTGCAATGTGTTATTGTTTTTACTATGCAGTGTTTGGTCAAATTACTATTTCTAACATGTGTTTTCATGTCCACCACACAGAATTTTTTATATATATCCACCCTATGAGCTCCTGTTCCCTGAAGAAGCCAATGTTTTGGCGAAACATGTAGGAAAACGAGCCCCCCCTCCTTCAACGGCCACTTGCCATCTGGCCCACTTGACCATTTTTAGGGTCACTTACAGTACATGTATCCACAAAATTTGTATAATTACTGTTTGAATTGTTTATAATGTACATTGTATTTATGATAGACTATTAATAAAATCTGTAATTTTAGTATTCTTTGTTTTATCTTTTCTTCTCTAATCTTCCTGACCCTAGCACCGCTATAATCCCTTGTCCACACACCCATTTAACATTTGATTATTTAGGGGATGAGGTGCTGTATCCTCTGGTACCATCTAGCCACTTTTACTTTTTTTGAGCAATACAAGCTTTAATGCTTATGTCCTTTTGGCTAGTTTTGGTCCCTGATATGTTGATTTGAATATCCCCATATATACTATATATACTTGTCCAATACAACTATATATCTTTCTATCTTCGTTTATTCCCAACAAACCCACTATCCTTCCTTAGTTATATGCCATCTTGACAAATTATATCTCCTCTTATCTTCACCTTACTGTGACTGTGATAATCATTGGAACACATATTAATCCGTGTATATCTTTTGTGTCATTATAGGACTGGTTTCTTTCTCCTTTTAGGACCCCGGGTGGAGCCATGGCGGATTTCTGTGGAGAAGCCTGGGAGGGTCTTATGACCCGTATCCAGGCATCCCAAAATGCTTCTACCATAACCGATGCTGAGCTGGATAGGGCATTTATCAGACTACAACGTCTCTTGGAAAAAAAAGTCAGAATTTACTGGCATAAAACCTACTTTGAAAAATATGCGGAACACAAAATAATACCTTGAGGATTAAGAATACAACTTTTCCCCAATATCAAAAAAATCAACGACACATTAAAAACCTCTTGGGAAAGCAATCTTATATCATGCTCTCTCAACATGCTCTCCATGTTGTGCCACGAATATACCACCGAGTTGGCACAACTTGATGTTGCAATCAATCGATGGTACACAGATCATGCTCTTGGTCTTTCTTCCCCCAGGTATAGCAAGCGGGATAAAACCCTGCGCGCACACCTGGAGGAATATACACTTACGACTATTAATGACAAAGAAAGCAAATTCTTAAGAGACTTAGCAGCCCATGAAAATGGATATGCCTACAATTGGGACAATGCCAAGGAAACCAAAGCTAGAAACAAACCCTTTTCCACTAATATACCCACTTCGAATAACCATGCCTCTAACAATTTATCTGCTTCTTTTTCATCCAGTACCTCCACTGTTTACCAAGACTTGACACAGGAACAATTAGCAAAAAGAAGAAAAGGCGATCTTTCGGCCATATCCTCGGAGTCACTCCACCGCACACTAGGACCCACTCCTCTACCACATCCACCTACAGGTCATTCGAAGACCGCTCACGTATCCACTCCCTTCACCAAAGCACAACCCAAGTCGTTAGCGATTCCCAAATCATCCTCTACCAAGACACCTGCAGGCATAATGGCACCACCGCACCCTCAAACGCACATCACCTCCCGAAGGGTAAGTGAACCCACTATCACCTCCATGTTTCCAGCCAGCTCTGCCACAGCAGACCCTAAACTTGCACCTATTTTTTTAGGGCAGGGCCAGGAGTCTCTCCCAAGCCCATCCCCCGATTTACACCCACAAATGCCAATGATCCAGCAAGACCAACCACCCCTGATGTAATCAATCTATCTTCTATTCCACTCAATGCGGATCAGATCTATGTACTCCAATTAGGCCTCACATTTTGTCCCTCTAACGACTTTGACAAATTCGCCTTTATCAAAGACGTGCATCTTTTTGCACGTAAACTTCTTTTCAAAGTAATCTATGACAAATCTCAATCTAATACTGCACTTGTTCAGAATGTGCATGTAAATCCTTCCCAACAGGTTCCCGCCCTCGAGGAATTAATGTCACTTTGGGAAGAGGGGTGCACTGATGGTGACGACTCTCTTGATCCTACCAATCTTGAGGCCGCCGCCCTTGGTGCTCCCCCCTTCCCCCCTCCTGTTTCTTTTAAACCCAAATCTGTGAATTTTCCAAATCTTTCTACAAATCCCAATATATGGGCCTTTGTACAACAGGTCACTAACACCATCGAGGGCTTAAATTTCAACTCCGCGTATCCCTCCAACCTAACTTTGGCTCAGATTAGGGCCATCAAATCCCTACAAAACCATCCTGAACTCACCATTAAGCCAGCCGACAAGGGTGGCAATGTGGTGGTGATGGATGTGTCCTTCTACGAACAAATGTGCCTGGATATTTTAAACAATCGCGAGTGGTATAGACCAATTTCTAAAACACTCATTGTTAACTATATATCCGAATACCAACAGCTGATATTTGCAGCTTATCAAAAAGGCATTATAGACTCCAACACATGGAAATTTCTTTATGTTAAAGAACCCACTACCCCTACCTTCTATTCCCTCCCGAAATTGCACAAATCTCTCGACCATCCACCTGGTCGCCCAATCGTGTCTGGTCGTCAATGCCTCACAGAATCTGCCAGTGCTCTGGTAGATAAATATCTGGCACCCCATGTTGTAGCTTTGCCTTCATATATAAAGGACACTATCCATCTCCTTCGTATATTAGATGGCCAATCCCTGCCCAGTGGCACATGGTTGGTAGCCCTAGATGTGGAAAGCTTATACAATGTAATCCCCCACAATAGAGGTATCTCAGTTATCAGCAAACTCATTCGTGCCAGAGGCCCCCAATATGATGAATACGGGGACTTTGTCCTCAAATTATTGAGGTTCATACTCACACGCAATTATTTCATGTTTGGCTCCTCCCACTTCCTCCAGGTGCAGGGTGTGGCTATGGGGACCAAGTGTGCCCCTGCCTATGCCAACCTGTACCTGGGGGGGTGGGAGAGGGAACTTTTTGACTCGATTCACTTCAACCCCTACCTGTCCAGGATCATATCCTGGTACAGGTATATCGATGATATACTTCTGTTTTGGGCCGGTACTAAGGAAGAACTTTCCTCATTTGTACACAGCCTTACTGACAACACATACAATCTAAGATTTACCATGGAGTGCAGCCAGTCTCAGATCCATTTCTTGGACCTCCAGATTGGTGTACAACCCAATGGCCAAGTCTATACTACTCTATACCGCAAACCCTCTTCGGGCAATACAATCCTACATGCCCAGAGTGCCCATCCTGAGCCCCTCCTTCGAAGTATACCATATAGTCAATATGTCAGGATTAAACGTAACTGTACCCGCGATGAAGATTTCTTCAGGGCGGCACACGACCTCTATAATAGACTCTTAGATAGAGGCTACAGCCACTCTCTCTTAAAGAAAGCATTCCATAAGGCAAAAAAACTCAACCGCAAAGACCTGGTTTTCTCCGACAAACCATTGGATTCTAAACAACCCACACGACTCATCACCCAATTCTCCAATCAGCACACCCAAATCAAAGACGTCCTCAAACAATTCTGGCCCTTACTCACATCTGATCCTACTATTGCCAAATATATTAACACTTATCCTGATATTACTTATCGACGCTCTCCCTCTCTCCGTGATCGTCTGATTCATAGTCATCATTCTACTGACACTGCACATAGGCCCACTGCCACTGGTACCTATCAATGTGGCAAATGTGACATATGTACATTTGTTGCCAACTCTCAGGTTGTTAATCTACCCGATGGAAACACACATACCATCAGACACTATGTCACCTGCGCCACTGTTGGGGTTGTATACCTGGCCCAATGCCAATGCGGTGCATTTTATGTTGGCAAAACCAAGCGCCCCTTTCAGACCCGCATCCGGGACCATATCAAACCACTATACAAGAACACCACCACTACGGCCATTAATAGGCATATCGCTGCCCAACATAACTCCGATCCCCATGTTATTTTGTTTTCCGCACTTGAACATATCCCCTCACATGCAAGAGGCGGCAGTACTGATAATTCACTATTACGACTCGAAACCAAATGGATTCATATATTAAATGCTACCATCTTCCCAGGACTCAATGAATATATTAGTTTTAAGCCCTTCCTTTAAGTTTTTCTCTTCCATGCCCCTTCCCCAGACAACGTCGTTTGTGGTTTTTCCTCTCTACCCTATCTCCTCCATCCCTCCCCCCCCCCCCCCTCTATTCCCTTCTTAGTTTCTCATTCTCTTGTTTTCCCTGTCTTTCTTTCCCTTTGCTGCCATGGCTCCACCCGGTATTTCATCCATAAAATCCTTTTCTGACATGGACCAATACCTTGCTCTCTACATTGATTATAAATGCTTTTTTCCTTTTCTGAGACAAGCTGGCAAATTGATTCAATATATCTTATATCCCTGTATATTCTATAAGTGTATATTGCCTGTATTTATTTGCGACTTAAAACTCTTTTTTTGTCATTATTGAACAATATTTCTCGACACAACTGTTGCAATACATATACTGTATGTTTCCTTTTTTATATATTCTTTTCTATATATTGTTTTTGCATTGTATTTTCAATTTTTGGTTGCAGGTCTCACTGTCGTACTGGGACCCAGTGGTTCTCTATGCACACTGCACACATTGTGGCTGGATGTCGTGTGCTGACACACAGTAATTTCCACCTTCCCCAGTGGCCCCTGTGGATCGTTGGGCAACCTTTGGGATATCCTCCCATCCTGTGTCTCGGCGCACTACACTTCGTGCCCCGTTGTTCCCCACCACTGGACTGCGGTTGTCCCTGATGCCTTGGCTAGTCCCACGACTGGGGGGATTGTCTGTGGCGTGGGTGGTGGGCGGCGGCCCCGTGGGCTCTCCCGGATTGGGGGTGACATGGCTAGCGCTGTCTTTGCCTGTACGGACGCCAAGGCGCAGACAACTGTCTGCCCCTGGGTGCCCACGTCTGTTCTCAGACCCTCTGGTCCTTTATTCCATCGGCAGATTGGGTGAGATGACACCTTGGTACTTCCCATTCCAGGGATGTTCGCCTCTCCAATCGCCACACGGTCCGTGAGATCTGAGCATGCGCGCGCATTGCATGATGGAACTCGTAGTTCCTAGGCACCGTGCAGTGCACAGCCGTGGCTACCCCTCGTTTAGCGTCCGCACACCTGATCATCATCTGATCAGGTGTGGGGGGTATATGAGTAACCGGCCAGTCCCTCAGTTCCCATGGACGAGGGACGTGCCTGCATTCGCTCTGCACACAGCTACAAGGTAAACTTCTGCCTTTCAAAACACCCTGACTTCATGTTGTTTACATGAATTATTTATTATTCCTTTACATACTTTTTAGAACGTACTTTGGACCGGCCTCTTACTCTGGTGGTTAACACTGATTTTCTCAAGCAAGACGGTGTGCTTCATGATGAATTAGGTAACAGATTCCTTTTCACTAGCCTCACCTGTGCCCAAGTACATTTTAAAGCTTCCATTTCCCTACCTTTCTGATCCTCATTTTTTCCTTTATATTTCATATAGGATGCACTGTTACTTTTATCCCTTTTTCATCCCAGCACCGGTACTATATACCTGTGAATGTACCGCCATGAGAATCTTTTCTTACAGCAGATACCATCAAGTAAGTATAGGCATAAACTACCATATCTGGCCCCAGTTAACAACAACAAGACCCCTAACACTATCCATTTTTCTAATTAGGCCTGCTTTAAGTGGTCTGCAGATATGGTTCAACCTTGATGTCCTTTCCTTGCTGTGTGCATACATATATCACAGGCACTTCCTGACCTTGCCTCTCTACAGCTTTTAGATATACATGTAAGTCTGCACCTTTTCCAGAGATATAGATACATTTATACCTATTTATATACATATATTTTTTGTTCTCTTTTTAATAAAATACACATATGCACAACCCTCTATTCCTGGAATAACTACCACAGTGCATTATGACACATGACTATCTTTACATTCCCTTGCCAGGTCTACTGTATGCCCCCTGCAGGCATAATTTACGGCGCGGTCTGCCTGCTCCCCTGTGGGGATCTCCTTGGGTGGCTGTGTTCCCCCTCTCCCTCTCTTCCCTCCCGTCTTGGGCACTGACGCCCCAGGTATGTCCGCAGTTCCGTTTAGTGGTGTGGAGCTTAGGGTCGCATGAATGTCCAGCCACAGTTGCAATGTGTTATTGTTTTTACTATGCAGTGTTTGGTCAAATTACTATTTCTAACATGTGTTTTCATGTCCACCACACAGAATTTTTTATATATATCCACCCTATGAGCTCCTGTTCCCTGAAGAAGCCAATGTTTTGGCGAAACATGTAGGAAAACGAGCCCCCCCTCCTTCAACGGCCACTTGCCATCTGGCCCACTTGACCATTTTTAGGGTCACTTACAGTACATGTATCCACAAAATTTGTATAATTACTGTTTGAATTGTTTATAATGTACATTGTATTTATGATAGACTATTAATAAAATCTGTAATTTTAGTATTCTTTGTTTTATCTTTTCTTCTCTAATCTTCCTGACCCTATAATCCCTTGTCCACACACCCATTTAACATTTGATTATTTAGGGGATGAGGTGCTGTATCCTCTGGTACCATCTAGCCACTTTTACTTTTATTAAGATGAGGTTGTTATTTGCAATAAAGCTGCCATAATATTTAACAAATCCAAGATGGATGGAATACATAAGAAGTTCTTCTACAAAAATGACATTTTAAGGTTCTTGATAATAACTTGATGTGCGGTCCATGATGTAAGAGTAATAATAAATAAAATTTAAATATAACAGACCCATCACATCAAGTCCACACACCCTGTTAGGATAGATGCCACCTACAGCCAGTTGTTTTATAGTTTTTGATGCTTTCTGGTCCATCATACAGATTGTTGATCCTTTTGTTTTATTTATTTTTATTTTTGAAATCCAAAGCAGAATGTGCGGATTGTGAAATGATGTGCCCCTTTTTCTTGTAAGTACAGTGGTATAAGCAGAAGAATATTTTGGATTTATGGGCATCTCTGCATGACCGCAGGGTATTGTTATCATTTATTATAATATTGCCAGGAAAAAGTTGTCTTTTGAAACATGAAACTGGAGTTCTTACACAAATAGCATGATAGAAAACAAGCCATTGTAATATATTTATGCAAGCTGGACCCAGTAATAAATGGTTCACCCCGATATATCAGAGCTGTAGCTTTTATGAAAAGGTGCTATTAGACAAAGTTAGATATTGTTTTGGTCAAACATTCAATTTTTAATGGTCTGACATTCTGTGCAGCAAATATACAGCTAACTAAATGTTTGTCTAATGAAAGGTTTAAAATATGAGTTTGTTTATGTACAAATCTAACAATGAAAAATGCGTACATTTGAATGCAGCCACCTTATTGCCTCTATTGGAGGAGGCTGGAGACAAAGGAAGCCACATGTGTTAAATTGATGGTGTAGGAATCAGCTGCTGTGAGCCCAGTGCGAGACACACTCCCTGAAGACCCAGATATTAAATTTTTTGTAGATTTGAGTATGCAGTTTATCACCCAGAAGGATACTCTGTATTCAAAGTCATTGGATCCTTTTTCCCCAGCTCAAGAAGCAGAGCTCCATGTTTTAGCAAAGCCTGTGAGCTATGAAAAGAGTGTATATTTATATAGATAGTTGAGCTATAGAGAGCTTTTGGTTCCATTTAAAGGGCCAGAAGTTTGTTTTTACTTTGGCAGGTAAACCAACCAAGCATGCCAAGTTAATTTGATCGGCTGTTTTCAGCCTTCCAGGTTCTTGCTGAGGTAGCCATATTAACTTTTACACATGGAAGCAGACCAGGTGACTAAGGATGCTGCATTTACAGCCCCGGACACTTGATGGGTCTGTGCAACTCACAGATTCCACCCTAGTTCTGGCCCAGTATAGCTGGGATTAATAATTCAACTTTAAGGACCCCAGAACGAGAAGAACAAGTGGTCCACAGGGGGCAACTTCTTATGAAACAGGACTTTGGAAAAGGTGATAATTTATGTCTGCCAGCCACTCTTTTCCCTCCAGCTTGACACATGGACCGTGTCATCAGTCACAAGCAGTTATGGCTGCCTTAGTAAATGAGCATGGGATAGAGCCAGGGTTCTCCACAGTTGTTTTTATAACATACCACTTCTTGTTTTACCTGTTACCAAAGGTGTTACCAAAAGCTGAACATCCCTTCCAGATATTACAAAAAGATATATCCAGATGCCCAAGTTAGGATCTTACGAGTATGCATTTTGTCTGTATGGACATGTTTTTTGGATGTCCAGTGGCAAATGCTACTGCAAAGGCCACAGTAAAAAGTGTTATCAGAAGTAGTTTGTAAGTACAGAGTGCCAGAAAGTACAGAGAGTAACAGAGGAAATCATTTTTTATAGGAGAGTCCTTAATAGAAGTTTTGAGGTTTTATTTTTACACCCCTTACTGTCTACAATGTAGCGGACAAAGTAGAGTAAGAAACTAGAAAACTTTTGCCTAAATGTTTTTTTATATTTTATGAAGCCCCTAAGGGGGATGTTGGACTCTCTCCCTATGGGATTTTGTTTGGGAGTGTGTTACTCACTTGCTTATATTTTGTCTCAGCAGCTGAAGTCCTCCATTTGGATCTCACAGAGAATGTTGCTGATCTTTTAAGGTTTTTTGACAAACTCATTTATGTGTTTTCTCTCCAATTCCAGATCCTAAAAGTTTGGAAGGATCTAAAACTAAAGCCAGGTGACTTGTGGATTGTTAAGAGACATTTATATAAAAGGAAATGTTTGGAGACTCGATACAGCATCTATTTCATGTACAGTTTTTGCACAACTTGAAGGAAAAGTCACCTGGATCCACACCAGACACTGCAAAAATGACTAAATTAAAGAAATCTCTGAGTTTGATTTGTTTCCCTCTTGTGATCACAGTCTAGGGTACTTTTTGATTAAATTACTTTAATTGTAAGGGATATATATATATTTGAAAAGTAGTTTAGCCATTTTGAAGTCATATTTTGTCTTTTGTACGTCTTCCATTTTATGTAGAATTGTCTGTGTTTACATATGCTGATAAGTCAGCATGCCAACAATTCAGCTAGAAGGCCATTCTGGCCACAGGAGTGTACAGCCAGTACTCCGTAAATATGTCTTATCAATTATTTGTTTTTCACAATGAAAAGTCATTTGTTAATGAAAAAGTTGCTCAGCTATTATTTTCTCCACAATGGAGTTTTTGCCTCTTTGGCCAGGACTACCTCCACCTAAGCGTTTGAAGGTTCCAGGTTAAAGGTGATAGCAGGTATGGTTAGTGATCAAAATATTGATCAAAAGAGGGGAGACTGTAATGGAAATTTGTAAGTTCTGTATATAATTGTATTGTATTTTGTATGTATTGCACACTGCCCTCACTGTGCAACAGCACTAATAATGTTTTCAGTAAATGTTTACATTCTTTCGAGTCCTGATTAGAATAAGCCTGCCTATGTAACGCCCCTTGTTACCATAAACGTACAATTGTAATATTAATGTGATACCTACGTAATCATGTGCATAAAAACCTTCAATTGCGTCATAATAAAGCAGAACAGTAATTTGGAAAGATGCTGAGCGTATCTTTTGTGTCTATTCCCTACTGCAGTAGTTAATATTAATTTGGAACCACTAATCAATATGAGGATAGGAGTTGCCTATCATCAATTTAACCGAGTCACTATCGAGCCGTTGTATAGATTTGTTATCCACTTCATCATTTTTGTCCCTAATCCCAGATGGCGCAGCGTATCCATCATGAATCCCCAGTCTACCCTGTCGAATGCTTTTTCTGCATCCAATGACAGGAATAGAACTGGGGACTCATTTTGCACACTCTTGTGTAGCATCAATATTGTTTTTAGACTGTTGTCCCGTCCCTCTCTCCTAGGAACGAATCCAGTCTGGTCAGGGTTAATCCAGCGTGGAATTCGTTTTTTTATTCTAGTAGCCAAAATTTTAGAATATAGTTTTGTGTCCGCGTTCAGTAGTGCAATAGGCCAGTAGCTTGAGCAGTTGGTTTTGTCCTTCCCTTCCTTTGGTAATATTGTGATATGGGCTAATAACGATTCTCGTCTTATTTCTTCTTCTTCCCCTATGGAATTCAAATATTCTTGTAACTTAGGGATCAGCTGTTCTTGAAATTTTTTGTAGTATTTAACCATGAACCCGTCTGGTCCTGGACTTTTTCCTGCAGGTGTTTCTTTTAATGCCAGTTTTATCTCTTCTTACGTTATATTTTTTTCCAGCTCTTTTAATTGGTCCATTTTTATTTTTGGTAAATTTGCTTTTTTAATAGTCTTGTATCTTCTTTGTTCTTGTATCTGCCTCTATCCATATTTCCTGTCCTTTTATTGCATATAGAGAGCTAAAATATTTTTGAGATGCCACCGCAATATCTGTGGTTTTATTTACCACTTCTCCTTTTCTCGTTTTTGATCTTCTCGATATAGTTTAAGGACTTCTTTTTTTTTACCAAATTCGCAAGATATTTTCCTGGTTTATTCCCCCATTTGAATTTTTCTTGTACTACTCTGTTGTACTCCCTCCTTTCTTCTTGTTCCATCCACTCCTTTAGTTGTTCTCTTTTTTGGGATAATAACCGGTATGTTTCGTTGTTTGATTGCTTTTTATGTTTTCGCTCTAGTTCATATATTTCCTTTATGGTTTGCTGCATGTTTTTTCTTCTTTCTTGTTTTTTTCCTGCCCCAATAGCTATTAGTTTACCCCTGATGACAGCTTTATGTGCCTCCCAGATTGTTGCTTTCGATATCCAGGGAGTATCATTTTCCTTAAAGTATCTTTTAATTTCTTCTGTTATGATTTTTTCCGTCTCACTGTCTTCAATTATATCTTCGTTGATTCTCCATGGGCCTCTCTCAGAGGCTTCTCCTTGTATTTTCATTCTCAACATTACTGGGCTGTGGTCCGAGGCTGTTATTATTCCTATTTTTGTTTCTTCAATTTCTTCCAAATTTCTATGTTCAACCATAATGTAGTCCAAGCTGGAGTAACTTCCGTGTACTGTTGAATAATAGGTGTAATCCTTTGTGCTTGGGTGCTGGATTCTCCAAGTGTCAATTAATTGATGTTCGTATAGTTTTCATTTTATTTCTTTAATTGTCTCACTTCTCTGTCAGTTGCTGTGGAGGTATTGTCCATTTTATGGTCCATGCTAAAGTTAAAGTCTCCAGCCAATATTAATTTGCCTTGTTTACATTCCGTTAATATTTTTAATATATCTATCAGGTATTTTTTGGGGTTCTTGTTGGGGCAGTAAACGTTAGCAAGTGTATATTTTACCCCTGTATGGTACCTGTAATAAAGAGGAAACGTCCCTCCGGATCCGCTTTTCTTTGTTCTATTAAGAAGCGTAGATTTTTCCCTATTCCAATGGCTACTCCTTTGGCCCTTCTTATTGGTGAATCTCCTTGGTACCATGTTGGTATACTTCTAGAGTAGATTTTGGTATTTGAGTTTTGAGTAATGTGTGTCTCCTGCAGGAAGATTATTTCTGCTTTACTTTTATCTAATTCTCCGAGAATAATATTTCTCTTCCCAAGAGAATTTAACCCTCGGACATTATAAGAAAAATTTTTTATACTATTTGTACTTTCCATTATTTTTCCTTTCTCTTCCACCCTTTCTCCTCCACCCCCACCCGTCCCCCAGGTATCCCTCCCCCCCGGTCCATTTAGGAGACCGGGAGGGGGGACCACCCGGCCGACGCACGGGGTCTCCCCAGCCTTGTTTCAGGGTATTTGAGCAAAATTAACAGCCTATGTAAACCAGACCTCTCCCTCACCTACCCCCATTCCCCATCCCCCCCCCAACCTCCCTGGTAAGGGTGCTTTGACCCCCTGGTCTCTAGAGCTGAGAGCATTTTGTTTTGTTTTATGGGGCACACTCTGCCCCCTCTGCTCTACTAGGTCTGAGGTGGAAATCTGTTGGACGCCCTGAGCCCCCCATCTCCTGTATGCGGATAGGGTGACCCCCTGTCCACACCGTGAGTCCCTGTCTCTCCCCCTCCTGCCTCTACTCTATTTTAAATCTTTGTTTTCATCTATTTTACCTTTTCGCTCACCCTTCTCCCCAGTCTGTCCCCCATAGTCCCCCCCTACCACTCAAAGGCAACACCTCTTGTCTTTATATATTATTCCCTCTACCATTTGCTTATTTGTTTCCTCAGGGTTCTACCTCCTGTGTTCTATTCCTAGAGCTTAATTGCCATTGCAGGTCATCGCGTAATGCTGTTAGCTCTTGTCTATTTACATTCTTCTCAATTTCTGGAAGTGGAATTTCTAATTTATTACAGAAATCCGGAATCTCTTCAACGAATTTTAGTCTAGCTCTTCTTCTATTTTTCTTCGCTATTAAGCATGCTGGAAACCCCCAATTATATTGAATTTCTTGCTCCCGAAGAATACCCAAAAGAGGTCTTAACGTCCGTCTTCTTTTTAACGTTTCTTGGGACAGATCTTGAAATATTTGTAGTCTAGCTTCTGCGTATTGAATTGATGGTTTTCTCTTCAAGTTTATCCAAATCTGATTCTGAAAGCCCTTGGGGTCTTCTTAATCGGTGTGCTCTTTCTATTTTTATTATGTTGGATTCCTCCTTTCCCAAAATTTGGTTGAAGAGATTATTCGTTTTTCCTATTAGATTTTCTGCTTGTTCTGCTTCCGGAAGACCGCGTATTCTCAATTTTTTCCTTCTTTCTCTATTTTCTTGATCTTCTATTTTATAGGATTGTTCCTGTTGTTCCCTTTTTAATATTTTTATTTCCCCTTTCAACTCTTTTTTATCATTTTTAGATGCGAATCTACTTTGGTCTCCGCTTCCTCCACTCTTAGTAATATATGTCCCATGTCTTTGGGTAATGTTGACATCTCTGCTTTTAGGGAGTTTTCTAGGGCCGCAAACATTTTTTCCATGTCATGTTTTGTTGGTAACTGAAGCTCATGCTGGCCTTCCTCCCTTCCTCTTTCTTCACCCTCCATTTCTGGTTCCATTCTGGGTTCTGAGAGATGGCTAGTTTCTGTTGCTGTTTTATTCTGGTCCTTTTTTTCCTTATTGTCCTTTTCTCTTGTGTCTCTCTGTCGGCCCTTTGTGCCCATTTGCCTCTCTCCTTCTCCATTTCCTTGCTGAATGTATCTGTTCATATTGCCAGGGCTTGGGCCTAAACTAGTCCTGGGTGATTTGGCTATTGCTCCCGCACTTCTTGTTGTTTTTCCCCTCATACCAGCAGTTGGCTAAGATAGTCTCAAAAGGCCACTTTCAAGTAAGCTCTTTAGGGTATTATCCCATAGGGGAGACCAGATCAGCCAACCAGCTTATTTTAGCTTATTTTATCCGACTGTTTCTGTGAGTTCAAAGATCCCCGCCCTTCCAAGTGAGCCACGGCGTTCAATACAAAGTTTCTCTTTCAGTGCATTAATTACTGGGGGAAAGAAAGTTTTTTTATACAATAGAAAGATAGAAAAAGTACCGGCTTTTCGAAGCCACAACCTTCAATGACAAATCAAATACTCAAACAGTGAGATTCATTGGCGTATCATGAAACATGAATAATATTGCATGAGTGCAGGGCAAAAAAAAAAGAAGGAAACCAACAATTTCTTAATATCTTGTGATAATTTCTTTCTTTTTCACCCTTCTCCTTCCCTTCTGCCTTCTCACTTCCTATTCTTGGTGTCTCCTTTAGACCCGCTTTCTTGACTTATTCAATTACACATTTTTTATTTGTTCTATACACATTTCCCTTTCTTTTTATCTTCTGCCCCCTCTTCCCACCTTGCCTTACCTCTTAAGTTTTTTTCTCCCTTATTATAGGCAAGTTCATAGTAAAATCAAAAGTGGTACTTATCTCCTTTGCAGACCAGTGGGTTTCTGAGAGGCTGGGGGATGCTTACTGATACTTGACGATAAATCCGTCCACCGACCCTTGTCTTTTGCACTCCCGTTGCTTTCTGGGTTGCTCGAGTGTTACCGAGCATTCCCGAGTCTACACGAACATAGTCTGCTCCATTCGGGTCTCGGGTATACCCGCCGTCCTCACGCTTCTCTCCTCCAATTCGCACTCCAGCCGGGTGCTTCTCCCCTTCACCACCACACAACCCAGCACGGCTCCAAAGCCGGCGGCCGCAAGCAGCGACACGGACTGACCACCGAAGGAGCGCCGCCGCCGGTGCGACCAGGAGTTTTTCGGTCCCTCAAGCTCTCAGGCTCCCTCTCTTCCGGTAAGCTTGTCCGGCTAGCGGTATCCTCAAGAAGCAGCAGGGGGGATAGATGGAAGCCACAGCCGAAATCTCTACAGGGGGGGTGGACGAGGAGAGCTGCTAACGCCCGCTCATCAGCCTGTTATTCATCTCAGCTGCAGGAAGGGAGACCTCAGGATCCTCACGGCGTACAGCACGACACCATTACCAGACTCCTCCCTCCATTGAAGACGCCCCCCCTGATTCAAAGTATTCCCTTTGGCCAATATTTGGCCAAAGGGAACTGTTCTAATGATACCAATTTCAAACAGGAGACAGACCGACTATATGAACAGTTATTGGCCAGAGGGTACAGTAAAACTAGCCATAAAAAGGCTTTTAAAAAAGCTATGGCTAAACCCAGGAATACCATTCTCTTCCCGGGTCCCAAAAAATCTGACTCTACCGCAGTGAGGTTTATAACCACTTACTCCGATCATCATCAGCAAATACGTTCGGTAATCCAAAGACATTGGCATATTTTCTCAAGGAGGAAACTTTGACCAAAGAGTCCTCCAAAGAAAGACCCCATGGATACATAGTTTGCAGGCCACTATACACCCGGGCCTAAATGACATGATGAGCTTTAGACCTTTTCTTTAAGAGATTCATGTCTTTGATTCCCACATAACACATGTCAGCCTCCCGCACATTCTGCTCCCCCTTCTCCCTTCCCTTTCCCTTGTCGCCTACCCTGTTTTTTCCAATATGTTTTTGCCTACTTGATAATGATATATTTATCTTCGCTCTATTTCACAGTGGCTGTCTAACTAACAAGTAAGGGATCCCATTAATGGATCAACGAGATATCACACGATGTCTAGTAATGTATTCTTACTACGAGTTTTGTTTTTGGCAGTGTTTCACGCCAACCACTCCAATTTCACCTTTAAACAATGGAATAAGATATATGAATATGTATGCAATTAATCTACAAATGTTCATATGTACTGTTGTTTTATTCAGCCTATGCTTTTTATCCACAGGATCCACTAGTGACAGTATCTGGTGCTTACACAGAAGATATCTTCCTTTTGCCTTATGTTGTTTTATATAGGTACTCTCAGCAACAGTACTCCTTGCCTATGTTGTTTACACATCGCATCTGCATCTTAGCAAGCTCTTCTGTCCCTATCGCTTGTATATCAGCGTGATCCGAGCGGAGCTCCGCTCGTCACGCTGTCTACAATTCATATAATCCACTTTTCTTGCTCTTTTTTAGTGTGCGCATGCGCTAATCTAGTGGAGGCCCGCTCGTTAGACTGCCTACAATCCCCATAATCTATTCTACTAATGATGTCCCGACGCAAGTGAGTCATATGACTCTACCTCGGCGGTCAGCTGGGACACGGCTGGGGAATATAAATAGCCCGTGCTCATACAGGGATGCGGTGTACAGCACCCGGCTGTCTCCCAGGGGCACACTTTTTCTGTCCAACCTCTGTGTAAGTACTTTTGCCTTTATCTGTGCAGCTATGGCTTTGGCTATTAACTGGTCAATGTGTTTAATGTCGTCTCTCTTGCATCCTTGATCTACAGGCAGTGCATGCTAGTCTGGGCTGTATTACATGCCACTAGCTTTGCTGAACCTTATCAAGGTTTTTTCCCCTCTGGATCCTGGATTTTCCAGTGTCACTGTTCTGGTGGTCATTTGCCCCTGCTGTAGCATTGCTTTAAGGTTACATACTAGTAGGTACTTTTTTTTGCCCCCTAAGCTATCTAAATCACTCACTGTTTGGTACATTACTCATTAGAATCAATTGCACATTATCTACCTTTTTACAGTTTGCCATAAATATCCTATATTCTTGAAACCTGCCGGCTACTGCAAACTTGTACAGGAGGCCTAGTCCATTTGAAGGTATCTTTTTGTTGGTGTCTCTGTTTCTTCTGGTTTCTCATGGATAGTCTAGCATATGCTTTTTAATTTATTATGATTCAATATGTCTATGTATTATTTCTGATTTTGATTTTAATTGGAATATATCTCATTTCAGATAGTGAGATTTGCTCTTTGCGGGTTCATGTTACGTCTCGGAACCTTAGATCGTGTCCTGAAGCAGCCTCAGGGCGAAACGCGTAGATGCACAAGAGCTCACTGTACAAATCATTTTTTCATGTTTTTAACCTTTTTTGAACATTGTACTATATGATGAACTTTTTTCAATAAATACTATGACAAGTATTTTTTCTGTTGCTTCTCCATTGTTTCCATGCCTTAAAAGTCCGACTTTTGGTTACTCAATTAGTACCCTTTCCTGTCTCCCTTAATTTGCAGATGTGGCATCAGGAGTGCTTCCCCTTCCCATTTTACTGCTCTACCTTCTGGTGAACTGGTGAGCACCAGCGGCCTAGTACATTCTGGTCGTAGACAAATCATCACTGCAGTAACACTTGGTGCCATGGCAAGTCCCATAAGTGCAGTTCAAGCTGGTTTAAGAGATGCCCCTCTTAAATCACTTGAACCAAAAATTTGCAGCCTTGTATAGGCCCCAACAAGCTGTTTGCTTAGATGAGTCCCTAAATAAGTTTCCGGGCTGCCTTTTTTTCAAACAGTTTCTCCCCAGCAAGCATGCTAGATATGGCGTCAAAATGTATAAGCTCTGTGACAGGGCAATAGGCTATACATTGACCTTCCTGATTTACGAGGGAATAGATAGCTGGGTGGAGCACCGCAACTGCCCAGACTACATAGGGAGCAGCGGTAAGATTGTTTGGGAATTGGTGTCACCCTTATTTGGAAAGGGGTACCACTTTTATGTGGACAATTATTACACAAGTGACACTTTTTAGACACCTTTTTTAATTAGGAATTGGCGCATGTGGCGTCGCGTGACCTAATCGCCGGGGCTTCCCCCAAACAGCTTGCAAGTGCCCCACTTAGATGGGGGGAGAGAGCCTGTTTAAAATGTAATGAATTGCTTGCAGTGAAGTGGAAGGACAAACGTAGCACTTTCGTTCTGTCTTCCATTCATGCAGATACGACAGTCGAAACTACAACAGCAACTGGTGTTGTTGAGAAGCCCCTCTCTGTCCATGACTACAACCTTAACATGGGAGGGGTGGACTTCAAGGACCAGATGATGGGGCCATACTTAATACGATTTGTACTAGATGCTGGTACAAGAAAGTGTCTGTATAGTTACTTCAATTGGCTCTGTACAACGATTATATACTACACAAAGCGTCAGGAAAAATTGGATCCTTCCTAAAATTTAAGGAAGAGATCATCACAGCCCTTTTGTTTCCAGAAGGTGCTGTGTCCTATTTCCCAATCCAGATGCAGTGAGCCGGCTACATGAGAGGCGTTTTCCGAAAGTCCTCCCTGGTACCCCTACCCAAAGAGCACCCCAAAAAAGATGTTGTGCCTGTAGTAAACGTGGATATAGACACCCACTATTTTTGTCCCTCCTGTCCTGGCCAACCTGGTCTCTCCATCCAGGACTGTTTCCGTGGCTACCACACACTAGTGGATTATTAGTATAGGGTACAGCGCGGCACAGTCACAGGCCAGGTTTTATGTATTACCTTGGGGAGATGCAGACTAGAACACTGCAATCACTGAGCAGCAAATGTTATCACCTGTGCTGTATTTCAGTTATCTTGCAAACCTGGCCTGTTAGTGGGCCCTGAGGACAGGGTTGATGACCACTGGTCTAGGGCACACATTCACACAGGGTCTTGAAAGATGTTAGATAGTTAGGAAACTGACGCATTTTGAGAGACCCTACCCTGGAACTTTTAAAGTTTTTATAGTTACAAAAAAGTGTAAAAAAGGTTTAAAAAATAATAAAAATTTAAAAAAAAAGCCAAAAATAGTTGTCGTTTTATTGAGGTAATGTTCTGTTCTTACTGTTTTACTGTACTGTATACTATACTGCAATGTTTTATTTTTACTGTGTTTTTATTGTTAACCATTGTTTGCTTTGCAGGTACGCCATTTAGCTGCAGCACTGATCTGTTTATTCTGACAGAGTTTGCTTTCAGCATACATAAATCAGTGACTACAATGCTGTAGGAGGTGATTTCACCACTGTAGTTAAAAAAAACGCATATATACCGAAGCATAGGGGCTGGGGTGGACAGAGGGTAAATCTCCCTTATGCTTTGGCATATACTGTATTTTTTCTTTTTTGGCATAGATTGCTAAAAACAGGGATTGTTTTATTGAGTTAATGTTTTATTGTTACTGTGTTTTATTGTTAACCATAGTTTGCTTTGCAGGTATAGCACTGATCTGTTTATTCTGACAGCAACAGGGTTTGCTTGCAGAATACATAAATCCGTGACCACAGCGCTGTAGGATGTGATTTCACCACTGCAGTTAAAAAAAATAGCATATATGCCGAAACATGGGGGCTGGGGTGGTCAGAGAGCGGATCGCCCCCATGCTTTGGCTTATATTTTTTTCACTTTTCTTGGCAGAGATTTCTTCGTCCACATCGATTGATGTGAATGGTGGAATCTGTTAGGTTCTCTTTTTTCATTCAGCCCACAGGCTGCATAAAAAAAGAACATTGCAATATATACCCAACAAGGACCAGCAACATATTGGTACATCGCTGGACTTGAGTGGTTATACCGGGATGATGCCTGCAGGTTTTGGCATCATCTTGGTATTGTTTTTTTCAGTTGGCGGTCGGCTTTCATGTAAAAGCAATTCTAGCAGATGACATGGACATTCACTGTATTGTTCATTTAGGCACAAGAGACTCCATTTTGTTCGCACTGTTGAAATGTGTTCTGTAACCCTCACCTAACACACAGACACATCTTCTGCTAGAAGCTCTCCCTGTCTCTACTCCCCCCTCTCAAGGTTTTACTTTTGCACTTGTTCTATTCGCTAGCTTTTAATAATATATTTCTATTTGTTAGCTTTTGATAACATATTTCTATTTGTTAGGTTTTAATAACATCTCACACCACCTCTTTCTTATCTATGTATAAAATAACATGTAATAATACATTTTGGCACTGAATATACATTTTAAACTCTGTGATTGCGTCCTGTGAATCTGTTCCTGTAGCTGCAGTATTAACTTCTGTTTTTAGAGTCCCAATCAGAAATAATTCCATAACAGTTGGCGAGTCATATCAGGAGTTTGGCAGAGTCACCAGAAAGAACCGCGCTTTGATGGGGATCATCAGGAACGCAGACCTCTAAATACCGGCTAGGTAAGCTGTCCTTAAGCTTGCTATATTTCTGCCTTTCCTATTTATCCTATCTGTCGGTTTTTAAGGAAACCAGACCACTCTCTGACCTTTCTGGTTGGGTAACGTGTGTGTGTGAATATGTTTGTGTCCAACTTCATGGGTTGGACTGTGTATGGATAGTGAGAATCCTGTGCAGTTCCCTGCATCGACTCCTTGTGGGCGACCTGGGTCAGAGGCGCATGGTAGGGTCAGATAAAACCCACAGAGAAGAAAAGCGACAAATAGGGTCTCTTAATGAGTGTTTTATCTATTGTCGTAAACCCCTTCTATCCACGTAGATAAGTGGAGACTATTCTTGTAAATCTGCAGATTTGCTGTACTATTTGTTTTAGAGGCAAGAGGATATAGGCATAGTAGAGAAGACTGGCCAGTCATTATGGGCATTAAATTAAATAAGGGAATGAAGGGTGAGAGGCCTTCAGAAAATGCCCAGCGCAAGATGAGCGCTAGAGAATATATGAACCGAAGGAACGGTTCCGCCTATATTGAGCCCCTAGATAAATGGGTAGAATGGACAAAGGGAACAGCTAAACCTGTAAAATTTGAAGTATGATTTAGAAGTATGGCAAACTTTTCTGCATGATTATGGCCCACTACTGTGCAGTGAAGGAACGTGGAGAATAGCTTGCACATGGGAGACAGAAGCTAAAGTAGCAAATCAAACTGGCTTAACCAAGATGTTTAATAAAAGTACTGACCAAATTTACTACGTTTGGCCAGAAGACTCTGTAGAGGAGGACACCCCCCCCCACCTTATGTGGCTGCCAGTTTGGCTTTAAGGGGTCCACCCACAAAAGCAGAAGAAATACATTACATAGAACACACAAAAGATGAGCTGGGCAATATAGTAGAGAGCAGAGGTTTAACAGCCACATATAAATCTACAAAGAGGGATTTGGCTCGTATACTAGAAACAGATGATTGTCATAAATCAAAAGGCACATATGCTAGATCTCTCTGAACTTAAGGCTTTGGCCAGAGAAAGAGAGATAGAGTCTGAACTTCCGGAGCAAACCATAATTTCCAAATTGTGGCAGCAAGATGAAGAGAGAAGGAAGGGAGACCCACCCCTTCTGCCCCTGTCACAGAGCAAACTGTTGCAGTTTATCCTGTCAGAACCCAATTAGTTTTGAAGGTAATGCACCAGTAAGTCTCAAATTAAATGGCATGTACTTTTTAGTCACCAAGAAATGAGAGCCATATTAGAGGGATTGGGAGATCCTAGAAAGAATCCAATTGGGTTTGCAAACTTAGTGCTGCACAGGAAGCATATGAGGCTTCTGCTACTGACATTCATCAGCTTCTTATTAAAGCAGTTGGAAGCAACATGTCGGGCTATATACTTAAAGTATGTGGTGTAGACATCAAAAATCTAGATAAGATGGTTAGTGGATGGGAGGTTTGTGAGAAATTAAAGGAAAAATTGCTCCAAATATATGGACAAACCAGACATGCTAAATTTATGAATGCTAAGCAAGGGAAAGAGGAAGCCGCAGGGGCTTAGTGGAGGCTGTTAAGCGATATGGCTGAGGAAGCAGGCCTTATAATAGAGGAAGAGAAGGTGGGAGAAACTGCAAGTCCTCCTACACAACTGGTGAGACAAAGATTTCTTGATGGTTTAATACCCCAGTTGAAAGTAAAGTTATTCATAGCAAGGCCTGAGGCAGGCAATATTTCTATTCAAGACCTCCTACCTATCTTGTTATCCATAGAAAACAGGATTAACCAAAAAGCAAGGTTATGTACATGGAGAAGAAGAGAGGAAGAGGCAAAGGCAATTTCAGAAATCATGGCAATCGGGGACCAATTATATGTTACAATTGTAATGGGGAAGGACACATAGCCAAATTCTGCCATATTCCTGACTGTAGACTGGAAAGGAGCTTAGAGGCACCTCATGCTGATCCCAGTTCTCTGCCAAAAGCAGTGGATAAGGCATAGGAAAATGGCATGTTAAATAGGGGAGACAATGGTCCTGATGCCAGAGTAAAAGTATTTTTACAAGAACTCCCCTATCCTGGAGGAGAAACAGAATTAACCTGTTTAATAGATACTGGTGCAAGCCGAAGTGTTTTTAATATAGAGGATTACTTCCAGGATTATTATCTATAAATGTTATCTCATGTGTTGGCCTAACCGGGACCTCTACTGATTTGTCAGGCTAGGACAGCAAACAGAAATTGTCACTAAAGTGTTAGTTTCAGACACAGTTCCTACCAATCTTTTGGGAGGTGACATTTTGAACCAAATTTTAGCAAACATAGACTACACTCCGACAGGAGTCCAAGTGGTCAGTAGTCTGTCAGGAGAAGTTTTAAATTCTGCCTGTGGAGTATTTTTAATCCAAGACTCCACTCCGCCATTTCCACCAGACCTGAAAGTGATTCCCGCTGATTTATGGACCACCAGCAAATATGATGTAGGTCTGCTGAATTGCATCCCAGTCATGCTAAAAATTAAACCAGGAGCCCATCTCCCACAGATTAAACAGTACCCACTGAGTATTGCTATGACTGAGGGGATAAGGGATCAAATCACTCAACTGAAAGCAGCACAGGTTGTTGTACCAATTAAGTCCCAAGCCAATACACCCCTGTTTCCTATTGCAAAGAAGCCAGACAAGAAGGGTGGGCAGATGACATACCGCATGGTGCATGATTTGAGAGCCAATAACAATATAACTGAGGCAGATACCCCAATGGTGTCCAACCCCTGCACTTTACTAAGTGGAATTCCTGCCTCCAGCACCTGGTTTACAGTGATTGATCTTGCAAATGCTTTCTTTTCTGTGCCCCTGCACCCAGATAACTGGCACCTTTTTTCATTTACCCATGATGCCCAAAAGTTAGCATGGACAAGATTGCCCCAAGGCTGTGTGAGTAGCCCCTCTGAATATAATACAGTGTTAAAGCAAGTATTGGACCAATGGTCCCCTTCCCATCCTAACACAGTTTTGCTTCAGTACATAGACGATTTGCTTATTTGTTCTGATACAAAGGACATTTGTAACAGAGAAACAGTAAGCCTTCTCATGTTTCTCTATAACAGTAACAACAAAGTTAGCAAAGATAAGCTACAATACTGCCAAGAGAAAATGATCTTCCTGGGTCACTGCATTTCACATGGAATCCGTCACCTAACCCCAGATCGAGTTAAAACTCTACAAAAATTTGAAAACCCAAGAAATGTACGGCAACTACGTGCCTTACTGGGGTTAGTGGGATAGTGTGGGTACTGGATTCCAAATGCATCAGAACGTATGGCTCCTCTATATGGGGTTATCACTAGAAACCCTTTCAAACTCACATGGGACAATGAATTGCAGATGAAGGAGCTTATTAAAATTTTGTCTGAAGCTCCCGCCATTGGACTTCCTGACTGTACTAAGACTTTCTCATTGTTCTTTCATGAAGTCAATGGATTTGCTGCAGGTGTACTCACTCAGGTACATGGAGACAAACAGAGGCCTGTGATGTATTTATCAGCCTCATTAGACCCTGTCATCAAAGGCTCCCCCAGTTGTATGCAAGCCATAGGAGCCTGCATTTTGCTGCTAGACATAGTAACTGAGCTTGTACTAGATTCTGCTCTGATCCTGTATGTGCCAAATGCAGTACAGGAAATCAGGAATCAAGTAAATACCAGACATGTGCCTGCCAGTATATTTGACAAGTACCAGTCTGCTCTTTTTGCTCCATCCAATTTAACTATCAAACGATGTGTTACTTTAAATCCAGCTACTCTTCTTCCTATAATTGAGGAAGATGCAACAAATAGTACTGATGTAGAACCTGAGAGTTTTTCTCATAATTGTATGGCTCTGATGAGGGTAGAAAGGGCCTCTGTCACACCAGCAAAAGATGAGCCTTTATCAGATTGTGACACACGCTTATTCATAGATAGTTCCAGATTTTACACTGATGATGGTCAGCCACACACAGGGTTTGCTGTAACCACTTCACACACCATTTTACATCAGGCAGCATTAATACCCCAGATGTCAGCACAGGAAGCGGAGTTGTGTGCTGTAGTCAAAGCATGTCATCTCCTAGAGAATCAAAGGGGAAACGTTTACACTGACAGCAGATATGCATTTGGAATAGCTCATGATTTCGGCCCTATTTGGAAAACACAGAACTTCCTGACTAGTGCAGGGAAGTCAGTGAGACATGCAAAACTCATAGAGCGGCTATTAGAGGCCTTTGAGAAACCAGCAGAAGTTGCCATCTTGAAGGTAAAAGGACATGCAAGGTGAAATGACATGACAGCCAGAGAAAATGCTTTGGCGGACCAAGCGGCAAAGGATGCTGCCCTTATGGCATTAGGAGTCACACCCACTGTAGGGGTCGCCCAGGTAGCGGGGACAGATTCCCCTAATCAAGAGCAGTGGCATGTAGAAACTTTAATTCAGTTGCAGAAACAGGTCCCTGATGAAGAGAAGGATAAGTGGATCAAATGCAATGCTACCCAAAATCAGAAGGGCCTGTGGAGTGCTGACAAGTGGTGTCTACCCAGGAGTTTGTACCCAGTTTTAGCACAACTGGCACATGGTGTCAGTCATCTTGCTAAGGACGCGATGGTGGCACTTACTGATGGAAGCCCTTCACATACAGCAAGCTTTTCATACACCTTATCATCCACAAAGTAGTGGTAAAGTTGAGAGACTTAATGGAATTTTGAAAAACAGATGTGCGGAAATTAAAGCAGATACAGGAAAAGGATGGATGGAAGCTTTGACATTAGCCCTATATTCTGTACGAACTACCCTTCGACAACCACATGGGCTGTCCCCCTATGAGATTTTATTTGGAGGGCCACCCAAAACAGGGCTATATTTTCCCCAACAGTTGCAGGCTTCTCACTCTAGTCTGTTAGAATATGTTCAGCGTTTGCAATGAACATTGAATAAAATACATGAAGATGTTTATAAATCTATCTCTGACCCAGATTCTGTTTCAGGTATTCACAGAATCAAACCAGGTGACTGGGTAGTGGTCAAACGACACATCAGAAAGCCACTAGAACCAAAATTTGATGGACCACATTTGGTGCTTTTGACAACCAGTTCCGCTGTCAAGTTGGAAGGAAAGCCCACCTGGATTCATGCCAGTCACTGAAAGAAAATCCTGAAGTGATGATATCCTTTGAAAAAATTATGATGTTTCTTTTCTTTTTGTTTGTGAGAACTGAGACATGGAAAAATAACCCTTTCATCCAAATGTTAAAATTGTATGCAACCCATAGCACCGCTAGTAACTGCTGGGTGTGTTCTCACTTGCACCCCCAAACAGGAACAATACCCATGATAGCAATGCCTCTCAACTTCACTGATCTAAACAGGACCAGAATAAATGGCTCATACATAGTCTCCACAGCTAATGAGCACAGAACAATAACTTTTTTTTTATCCAAAGAAAAGTTTATTTTGTTCAACATAAACAAACATAGCCAGGCTTCAACAATACTCAGTTACATTGCATATTTGATAAATTCTCATTACATTTTAGCAATACCACAATCCTAAGTGCGGCCCATCATTCTGATCAACAGTATGTTTAAATGCATTTAGTCAGCATTAATACCCAATAATCTCTCCATCACTAGATCCACCGGGACTAGTCCCGGTACATCCAGCCATGGTCCCCAAAGTTTCTCAAACTTTCGGGTGCATCCCCTGTGCTGATATACCATTTTCTCCATTCTGATCATGTTCCCAACTGCAGTGATCCATTCCTTAACTGTGGGGGGGGTCCTCTGATATCCAGTGTAGCATTATCATTTTTAGTGTCCTAGTGACTGCTAATCTGATGCTTTCTTCCCATTCAAATACTTCTAGCACATTTAATAAACAGTGTTTTGGGTCAGTAGGCATAGAGATCTGAAATACCCTATTAATGGTACCCACCACTCCGCCCCAATAGGGATGAAGCTTCAGGCACCGCCACAGAAGATGAATCAGATCTCCATGGTCTCTTTTGCATCTAGTGCATGTTGGGGTGGATCGGAGACCCATTTGGTGCAGTCTGTGTGGAGTATAATACACTCTAAAAATAAGATACAGTTGTGTTAACCTCTGTGAAACATTAAGTGAACACGTGGGCACCGCTTGTAAAATCTCCTCCCACTGATCCTCATCCATCTGTCCCACATCTCTCTCCCACTTCTCCATCATTCTCAAGGGATATTTATTCATGAAGCCCTGCAGGAGCATATTATAACATTGAGAGATGAATCCTTTAGTGTTAGTAGCTCTCAGGAGTAAGTTAAATAGTGGTGTAGGCGAAGGAGACCACTCGGAAGCAATGCTCTGAGCCTTCACCGCATGTTTCAATTGCATATAGTGGAACCTCATATTGGACGGCAAACCGTGTCTTTCCTGTAGAGCCTCAAAAGATAACAAAATTCCGTTCTGAAAAATATCTCTAATGTATACTACCACATATCTCTTCCATAGTGCTCCATGCTGTAACTGTGCTATTTCAGGGTAGGTCCCATTAGACCATATCGGGCTGAAGTCAGTGTATCCCCTCACCCCCTGCAGGGTATCTAATTTTGTTCCAGATTTTCTGGAGAAGATTATAGGTCGGGTATAACTTATTTGGTTTCCCAAAAGCAAGAGACTCAAGTGCCAACACCACTGAATCTCGCTTTACCGTATGTAGCATCACAGTCTCCGAGGAGCTGCGGGTGATACTGGACCTATCTGCCTCCCCACTCATGATCCCTATTAAGTGCTGAAGTTGGGCTGCTAAGTAATATAACCATGGGTTCGGTAAGGCCAGTCCCCCCTCTTCTTTAGGGCGCTGTAGGTGTTCAAGCTTGATTCTGGGAGGGCGATTCTTCCAAATTAACAGACGGAAGAGGGAGTTTACATTTCTGAATGTTTTCAAAGGGACCACCACTGGAGAATTGTGAAGTATATATAATAGCTGGGGCATGAGGATCATCTTGATCAGATTTACCCTACCAGCTATTGATAGACATAGTGAGTTCCATGTCTTAATCCGGTCTCGGAATTTCTGTAGTAAGGGGAGATATTCAATCTCCCGTACTCTCTCACAATAGGCGTTACTTGGACTCCCAGATACCTAAAGGATGTAGACAGGGGTATGGAGTTGTTGATGGGAGGCCTGCCCCCTTCATCTATTAACATTAGGGAGGATTTTGTCCAGTTGATCTGGAGTTCCGAGTAAGTACCAAATTCTGTTATGGTTGACATGGTTTCCCGAAGAGAATCTTCAACGTCCCCCAGCAAAATCATAGTGTCATCCGAATAAAGCATCAGTTTCGCAAGCCTGTCCCCATAACGAAAGCCAGTGATACCCGGGTGATCTCTAATTGTGATAGCCAGGGGCTCAATGGCTAGTGCAAAGAGCAGGGGAGACCAAGGGCACCCCTGTCTTGTACCCCTACCCAACGCAAAGGTAGGAGACATTCTGCCCAACGCTCTAATGGCTGCCTGCGGGCCCAGGAGATGTATGTTACCCCAAATCCAAACCTCTGGAGAACGCCCCATAAATACTCCCATTCGATGCTATCGAAGGCCTTCATAGCATCCGAGAGCAGAGTCCTCTGTCCCTTATTATCAGCCTGAGACTGAATGTTCAAATAAAGTCTCCTGAGATTCACTGCCGTTGATTTATTTGGCATAAACCCTGCCTGGTCTGGATGTACTATTGACGTAATGACTTTATTTAACCTAAGTGCTAGGACTTTTGCCAGTAACTTAATATCGCTCTGTAACAGGGAAATGGGTCTATATGATCCAGGGTCCTTACCAGGCTTTAGTTTCAGAACAATATTGGCTGTGGACATGGAGGGGGCAGAGTTCTATTTGAAGGAGCTTAGGAAGGAGAACTGCCGTATACAGCTTATAGATTTCCATGGGGAGCCCATCTGACCCGGGGGCCTTACAGTTTGGGAATGCAGCCAACGCCAATTGTAACTCCTCCACAGTAAGTGGAGCGTCTAGGGCCTTCCTATGCTCATTGGTGATTGCGGAAAATTAATGCCCTGTAGATACCCCATAAGTTCCTCCCCAGTATGCTGTCCAGTAGGAAGATACAGGTTCTCATAAAATCCTGCCAGTTCCTGTAAAATCAGATCAGGGGAGCTCACCATTTTCCCTTCCGCAGTTTTAATTGCCCCTATTACTGGAGATCGCTGTTGTGAGTTTGCTATTTTAGCCAAAAGGCGGCCCGTGTTTTCACCCTCCTCAAAGAAAGCTGCCTTGGAGAAGAATCTACAGAACAGTAACTTTGATGGTTTCAAAACAGATAGACACTCCACAGATTTGTTTAAACATTATATGCCCATTTAACACTAAATGTACACGGTTGGGCAATTCAGATTGCACTGGAGCAAAGATTACAGTTTATGGAGGAAACTATGCTCAATATTATTAGATCCCAGATCCAGAAATAAATAGAACCCTTTATAGTACAAATTGCTCACAGTTCCTAATATGTGAAAATATCGGTTACCTGAGATTCCATGTTATTGCTTCCAGTTTTTTAGGAGCAGGTATACCATCCATACATAGAGGGTTATATTATATATGTGGAAATAAAGCTTACGCCTGGCTTCCTACTAATGTTACAGGTACATGTTATATTGGGAAGTTAGCACCTGCTTTGGCTGTTCGCAAAGATACAGTGTGACCAGATCAAAGTCCAGAATACCCTTTAGTGTTCAAAAGAGAGCTGTTCACTGAAGGTGACATGGCATGGTTATGGTTCCCTTCCTGGACAGGATGGGGAATTGAAGCAATGAAAAGAATAAATAATTACACTAGAATTGTAGATGAGATTATTAACATTACTACCACTGATATAGGTTTAATAAAGAGGAGGTCCACCACAAAAAAAAAAATTGCATTGCATCAAAAAAAAAATGGAGGAAAATTTTTTTTTTTTAACTCGCCTGAAATGGCTGTTGCTAGGCAGTCTTCCTAATCTGCCTCTTCCTACTCAGCGGTGATGTTCAGTCTTCTCCTCCCCACGTTGTCTTCTGGGGAATGGGACGCGGTGTTTTATGGGAACTGTGTGTGTCCCACAACACATTGCGTCCCATTCACACAGCGATGCACGACTCGCGCATGCGCAGTAGGAAACGGGCAGCGAAGTCGCAAGGCTCCACTGCCTGTTTCCCTTAGTTAAGATGGCGGTGCCTTGACCCGAGAGCCGCAGGACGGGTCGGCCTTGGGCAGTCGACATTGCGGGCACCCAGGACAGGTAAGTGTGCTTATTTAAAGTCAGCAGCTACAGTGTTTGTAGCTGCTGACTTTTACATTTTTTTTTCCTGGCCGGAACCCCGTTTTAAGTGAAGAAATAGCTCAGCTTAAAAAAATAGTAATAGAGCACAGATTAACGCTAAACTATCTCACTGCAGCTCAAGGTGGGATGTGTAAGGTATTTCACACTGACTTGTATATGCATTTCTGATAATGAGGACATTAGTAAAGGGCATCTTGCTAAGATAACAGAACTACAGAATAAGGCCAGAGATATTGCTAAAGATGGATGGAACCCCTTCAAGGGTTTAAGAGGTTTTGGTGACTTTTTATACGCCATAGCAGCAACATGGTTACAGAAACTAGGCGCTTACATTGTGATGTTCCTATTTCTCATATTTGTTATTTACTTCCTCACCAGGCTATGCCTCTTTGTGACTACCCGCTGTACCAACAAATGGTCCACCAGCCCTCATGAACCCATTATTGTGAAAAAACTAGGAGAGAGCTGAACAGGATGCCGTCTCTCTGTGCCAATGTAACAGGAGTTACCAGCAATCGGCTGAATGTAACACAGAGAAGAATGGTGTCAAATAAACAAAAGGAGGGAAAAGACATGGACATTCACTATATTGTTCATTTAAGCAGAAGAGACTCCATTTTGTTCGCACTGTTGAAATGTGTTCTGCAACCTTCACTTAACACACAGACACATCTTCTGCTAGAAGCTCTCCCTGCCTCTACTCCCCCCTCCCCTCTCAAGGTTTTACTTTTGCAATTGTTCTATTCACTAGCTTTTAATAATATATTTCTATTTGTTAGCTTTTAATAACATTATTTCTATTTGTTAGGTTTTAATAACATCTAACACCACCCCTTTCTTATCTATGTATAAAATAACATGTAATAATAAATTTTGGCACTGAATGGACATTTTAAACACAGTGATTGCATGCAGTGAATCTGTTCCTGTAGCTACGGTATTAACTTCTGTTTTTAGAGTCCCAATCAGAAATAATTCCATAACACAGCTAATAAGCAGCTAGACTGTTTATACAAGCAGTGGGAGGGGACGTCCAAGGTTTTCTCCTTTCCCACCGGGGAACACGAGAATGCAGCCAGTGCTTCTGCCAGCTTACTATAGAGCTGATCAGAGACCGGAATGGCTCCAATCATCTCTATGGCCTAAGAAACCAGACGCTATGAGCATTTCATGACTTTGGTTTTGCCATTTTTACATTGGGAAAGCATCTTATCACACCTATCTTAATGTGGACAGATGCTTTAAGGGCAGAGGAGAGATCTATAGTCTAATTGACCCCAAATTTTCCAAAAAAGTGTACCTGTCACTACGTATTGCTATCATAGGGGATTTTTTTTTTTTTTTCAAGATTTTTTTATTTATAAGTACAGAATAACATAGAGACACACTGGGGGTTATTTACGAAAGGCAAATCCACTTTGCACTACAAGTGCACTTGAAATTGCACTGGAAGTGCAGTCGCTGTAAATCTGAGGGGTAGATCTGAAATGAGGGGAAGCTCTGCTGATTTTATTATCCAATCATTTGCAAGCTAAAATGCTGTTTTTTATATTTCTTGCATGCCCCCCTCGGATCTACAGCAACTGCACTTCCAAGTGCACTTTCAGTGCAATTTCAAGTGCACTTTGCACTTGTAGTGCTAAGTGGATTTGCCTTTAGTAAATAAACCCCACTGTCACACAGAATAACAGAGCTAAAAATAGAACATTTTTAATAAAATAGCAACAAAAGAAAGTAAAAAAGGGGGATGTTTACATTCCCTGTGAGAATAAAAGAAAAAAATGAGAGTGTAAAAATAAAATAAAAAAGCAAAATAAATATTAAAAAATAAAATTAAAATTAAAACACCCCTGTCCCCCCGTGCTCGAGTGCAAAGGCAAACGCAAGCATTGGCCTTTTGTCATATGTAAACAGCAATTGCACCATGCGAGGTATCACTGCGAATGTCAGATCGAGGGCATTCCAAGGTTCTCGTGTGGGTGAGATACAGATGACACACGCTAGGTCCGCTGTGACCATACCATACCATACCATATACCATGTCAGTACCTGCTGCTGCAAGTGGATATATATCCATGCTTATTTACTTACCTGTTCTCATGTGAGTGCCATGTTTGAAGTTTTTTGTTTTAATTAATACATTTACCACAACGTTACTGCACTATTGGAGCACTTTGTTTTATTATATGTGGAGAGTCTAATGACATCTGGTTCACGATTGGATATCAGTGGATATTTAACCCTGTGAGAGTTGATGCTGTTTTGCCGAGCATGAGAGTGCAAGGCATCTTCATCTGGTGAGTGCATATCCAGAGGGGAGTGGAATCACCAAGTGCACGTGGTGTAGAAGACTTCAAGATTACATATTTTACTTAAGACAGCTCCATGTCTTACATATGGAATATTTAGTCACAGATTATGGTTACATTTATATTTACGTATCATTGGTTTGTCATTATTCAGCCCTTATCACTGAGTGCTTTATGAATTTTATTACCAGGGCCATTATTTACTTTTATTTATATGGTAAATGCTTTTTCATATTGTATTTATTTTAAGTGGCAGCTTCTCATATTTTTCCATTTAGTGTGTCCTTGGTGCAGTGGTGGAACCTCAAATGTGGGTGCACGGATCTTAATGGCTCTAATTTGTTGCCACAATTTTTTTGGAAAGTTAAGAATAGGAAAATGTATTGTTTCTTTTTTCAATTTTCAAACCTTGTGACAAAAGCGAGATCTGCAAAATACTCAACATGCCTCTCAGCAAATAGCTTGGGGTGTCCACTTTCAAAAAAGGGGTCATTTGGGGGGTTTGTGTTATCTTGGCATTTCATGGCCTCCAAAACTGTGATAGGTAGTGAGGAAGTGATATGAGCAATAAATATGTATGCATGTATCTAGGGCAGTTTATTATATGCTTTGTATTAAATAGTTCTATTTTTGTAATATTTGATCCGTGGAGGTCTGCATCCGATTTTGAACTTGGATAGTCTATGTTGCTTTGGATATTATAATCTACTTGGTATTGTTGCAGTCTGTCCACTGCCCACAGGATGGCGTTATCTGAATTTTAGCCTTGAATAAAGGCATTGGCTCATGGCAGGAAGGGGTTTAGCACATTTGGGCCTTCCTCTTCTTTCCTGTCTCCTCCCCCTCTTTCCTGCGTCTAGAGATACTGGTATGTATGAGGGATTGGAGCTTAAGAGAGAAGGTGGCTCCCCACTCGCAACCCTGCCATGACACCACATCCACCCCGCTGCAGACTGTGGCGCAGAGGGTGTGGAATATGCGGCAAAGGCACCAATCAATCCCCGTATAAGACAGGGGAAGATATGACACAGATTGTGAGGCGATTCTCACAGTGGCACAGGCGACTGGACAGACCCAATTTGTTGCATTTGAGGTATGAACGTGGGATATGGAATCCCCCTTCTTTGATACAATATAGCATTTATATGTGTGTGGAGTGTACTAGTGTGTTCTGGTATGTCTTCCCTCTATGTGAGTTATCTAAGCATTGCTACTCTGATCAATTCAGGTTTGACCCATGATCAGGAGTGGCTGGCTGAAGTGTCTAGGATCCTTTTAAAGACACAGATATGGTGTGTATTGCCGTATGACTATATATCACAATTTAGGATAATTTCCTTTCATCCTAACACTAGTAGCATGCCAACTGTCATGTTTTTATTAAAGCGATTGTATACCCGCAATTTTTTTTTTTTTTTCCCCTGTAAAGCAAAAGGCATAATGAGCTAGTATGCGGTGCATACTAGCTCATTATGAAATACTTACTTTAGAACGAGGCGTTGGTATCTTACCTGGTCCACACCGAGGGAACTGTCATGTTGCCTCGGCGTGTCTTCCGGGTATCGCGGCTCCAGTGCTGTGAGTGGCTGGAGCCGCGATGTCATCACTCCCGCGCAATGCGCGCAGGAGATTTCTTACCCGGCAAGATCCGGCAGTTGCCGGGCCTTCACCTGAGAATCCCCTGTGCGCATGCGCCGCTGCAGTCAGCGGCTCATAGCGAGGGGAATATCTCCTAAACCGTACAGGTTTAGGAGATATTTTTTTTACCTACAGGTAAGCCTTATTATAGGCTTACCTGTAGGTAAAAGTTACAAAAAACACTATACAACCACTTTAAGAGTTAGTGTCCAACTGGTGACATATAACAATCAGGTCACTTCTTACTTAGTCGATCACCCTTTTATTATTACTCCATCTCTAATGCTTCTGCCCTGAATTGCACCTAGGGAGATCATTATCTCTTTATCTTCTTTTACTGGACATCGTCTAATATTATAATTTTGTGAGTTTTGAGTACTTTTTTTGAATGTATTATATTATATAGCATGTATCAATATTATATACTTTTTCCTTTTGCATTTCAGCGACCACACTTGCACCCCTTGAACCCCTGAGGAAGCCTATAGTGCGAAATGCTTTGGGAAAAGGCATTCTTTTCTCTCCCTGTGTGGGATTTAATATATGATCGGTTGTGTGTTGCTATAGAACTAATCTACAGTATGACGTTATATATGCTCTTGAAGGGAGGTGCCGTATTTTCATGGGGTTGCAATAATAGTGGGGCTTGCTGAATATACGCTTTTAAGGGGAATGAAACTCCAAACATTTTAACTAATTTGTAATAAACATTTATATTTTTTAAAAACATGAACTTTTGTTGTTGAATCATTCTGGTAGGAGTCAGCATCTTTAAAATCCCAAGTCTTTTCTTTCAATTGTTTTGTAATATATTTAGGGGAAGCGGTGCTGAATAATAGAGTTGGAGTCATTTGTATTTTGATAGCAACATAGGAATTGTTCCAAGGACTGATTGGCTCGTTCTGCGGCCCCATTAGACTGCGGGTGATACGCAGAGGAGAAAGCAAGCTGAATTAAGAATGAGAACCAGCACAGTGGTACCTTCGAGGAGATGTCTCCATTCTTTCAGGGCTAAAATGATCGCTAACAGCTCTCTGTCACCAATCTCTTAATTGCACTCGGCAGGTGACAATTTCTTCTAAAAGTAGCCACATAGATGCACATTTGCAGAGGTAGGACGTTGAGAGAGAAGGGCGCCAACACCAGTCTCAGAAGCATCAACCTCAAGGATAAAAGGTAACGTAGGATGAGGATGTGCCAACACAGGAGCAGAAACAAAGGCAGCCTTGAGACTTTCAAAGGCCTTAATGGACTCCGGAGACCAACTCTGTGGGTTATGGTTCTTTCTGGTCATATCGGTCAGGGGCTAGACCAGAGATGAGAAGTTACGAAATAAACTTCCGATAATAGTTGGGAAAACCCAGGAAACGCTGCAGCGGACGTAACCCCACGGGTCGAGGCCACTGTATGACTGCCGAAAGTTTCACTGGGTCCATCGAAAAACCAGCAGTGGAAATGACATAGCCCAGGAATTTAACCTGTTCCCGATGGAACTCACAATTCTCCAGTTTACAATAGAGATTGTTCTCTCTTAATTTCTGAAGCACACGACAGACATCTGCGTGGTGGCTCTCCAGGGACTTGGAAAATATGAGGATATTATCAAGATAAACCACCACACATTACTGCAACAAATCTCGGAGGAGATCGTTAATAAATTCCTGCAAAACTGCCGGGGCGTTACAAAGGCCAAAAGGCATTACGAGATACTCATAATGGCCTGTTCTGGTATTAAATGCAGTTTTCCACTCGTCGCCCTCCTTAATCCTCAAGAGATTGTAAGCCCCTCTCAGATTAAGCTTAGTGAAAACCGTTACTCCCTTGAGGGGGTCAAATAACTCTGTAATCAACATTATCGGGTAGGCATTCTTAATCGTGAAACGATTGAGACCCCTATAATCAATACAAGGTCTGAGTTGACCGCTCCTCTTCTTCACAAAGAAACCAGCACCAGCAGGAGATGAGGATTTGCGGATGAAACACCAAGAAAGTGCATCTGCAACATACTCCTCCATGGCTTTATCCTCCAAGACCGACAGAGGGTAAACCCGGCCACGAGGAGGAGTGGCACCAGATTAAAGGTCAATTGCGCGATCATATGGCCGGTGTGGAGGCAAACTACCGGCTTGACCTTTGTCAAAGACATCGCTAAAATCACGGTACTCCTCTGGCAGGGAGTAGAGTGAAGAGGTACACAGGACTTTGGCTACCTTCCGGAAGCATGTTTCACTGCATTGTGGTGACCAGGAGAGAACCTCAGCACGGAGCCAATCAAAAGAGGGGTTGTGCCTCTGTAACCAAGGATAACCAATAACCAGCGGAAACTTAGGAGAGGAAATCACTTGGAACTGGATTATCTCATGGTGAAGAACCCCTACGGCCATGGACAATGGAACCGTCTCATGTGTCACATGGGCAGGCTGTAGAGGTCTCCCGTCAAGAGCTTCAATGGCAAGTGGTGTGTCATGCAGCTGCAGTGGAATCGAGTGCTTTGATACAAAGGCAGCATCAATGAACAGGCCTGCAGCCCCAGAGTAGATTAGAGCCTGTATCTCGATAGACGACTCAGCCCAAGAAAGGGTGACCAAAACCAGGGGCTTATCCTTCTGGATAACTGGGGGCAACACAACGCCACCTAAGGTCTGTCCATGACAAGACCTCAAGGTTCGGGTGTTCCCAGGACGGGTAGGACAAGACTTCAAAAAGTGACCTGCCTAGCCACAATAAAGGCACAATCTCTTCCTCCTCCTAAAGGCTCTCTCATCTGCAGAGAGACGCATGAAGCCCAAGTGCATGGTTTCATCTTCACTGACCGACTCGGTACCAGGAGGCATGGGAGGTGAGGGAGGCATGGGTGGGACTGCAAAGCTTGGAGGCAAACGTACAGGAGGTTTCTGCAAGCGCACCTTAAAAGAAAGTCTTTCTCTGAGTCTGGAGTCAATGAGGATGGCAAACGGGATCAAGCTCTCCAGCTCAGTGGGTATATCTCGGGCTGCTATCTCATCCTTGATGGAATCCGAGAGACCATGAGAGAAAGCAGCCACGAGGGCCTCATTGTTCCAAGCAACCTCTGCTGCCAGGTTACGGAACTCAATGGTGTAGTCGGCAACAGTTTTTGTACTCTGTTTGATGGACATGAGGCACTTGGCAGCAGAAGCGGAGCGTGCGGGAACGTCAAATACCCTTTTAAAGGAGGCCACAAAGTCAGGGTAACTCAAGACAACAGGTTTTTGCGTCTCCCATAGAGGGTTAGCCCAAGCCAAGGCTCTCTCAGAAAGCAAAAGATATCACAAAACCTACTTTGCTTCTGTTCGTGGGAAACGCCTGGGGCAGCATCTCAAAGTATATCTCTAGTTGAGTAACCCTCTGCATTGAACTGGATCGCTCCCAAATCGCTGGGGAAGCGGGGCGGAACCAGACATACCTCTTATAGAGGTAATGCTCAAGGTGGGTGCCTGCACAGGGACTGGCGCAGCAGCAGGGACAGCCTGCAACTCAGGTTGCACCGGAGTAGCCACAGTGGGGGATTCCAGGTGAGCCGTGCGACTCAGGAGCATTTGTAACGCCATGGCAAACTGATCCATGCAGTGATCTTGCTCATCCAATCTGGAAAAAATATTACCAACAAGTGGATTGACGGTATCTTCTGAATTCATGGGCTTCGCCTACTGTCCGAAACCATGAACCAGACCGAGACAGAAGTACAGTAAAATCACACTTGTTTATTAATAAAAATAAAAAGGTAAATAGAGTAAGGGTAGTCAAAGCCTAGCCAGAGTCCAGTGACCAGATTGGGTAATCATCCAAGCCAGAGTTCAGTAACCAGATCGGGTAATCAGCCAGGCAAGAAGTCAGAGATCCAAGGAGAGGAACAACAAGCAGGATAAGGAGCCAGAAGGGATGTCAGCAAAGCCAGTCTTTAAACAGGAACGCAGGCAATGGTTTATTGTTATGTGACCAAGGCGAAGCCAGAGATCAAGTGAGCTGGATGGCTTTAAGTAGGCAGGACTGACGAGCAGAATCAACAACAGCTGGGTAACTGTGGAGAGAGATGGGAGCTGGCAATTAGCCAACAGCTGAGCAGCCAGCTCAGAGAAGGAAGGGCTGAGCCCAGCCCTGACAGTCAGAGACCACTGGCACTGGGGAAAATCATCAAGACCTGGATACTTATTTTCAGAGGGATAAACAACTTTTCATTAAAAAATCATCTTTATATTGGCACAAGAAATATTTTCATTTATACATAGAACGGAAATGTATTCCATTTGGTCTTCGTATACAGATTTTCCCTATGATGCTAGTGGTCAGTCCAGAAATGAAAATAAGTTGGGAGGACAAACTTCAAAGCTGTTCTATCTGTATAATGGAGATTTTGAATGAACATTATGATAAAAAAAATCTCCTCCATACTGTACATGAACAGATCCAATCACTGATCTTACAAAACCAGGACCTAACAACTCGCCCATCTTATGACGAGGAACAAAAGGGACTTATCGAGTTTTCAGAACAATTCAATAAAAAAAGCTTTGAATAAGAAATTTATGAAGGACCTCTTAGCCTATGACACTAGTAAGGCTATAGATGGCCGCAAAACCCTAGAGGGTTACCTGCCCGTGCTGCTTATCCACTTTCATAACACAGGCCACAAAAAGTATGTTTTATATTTATTAATGATGATGACACTGATCTTACTTCTTCTGTATCTTCCCTTTCTTCACAACAGGCAGAATCAGTCACTTCTGGCACCCTCGAACAAGTGACCAATACGAAATTTAAATGTGGTGGCAGGGGAACCACAAATACACGTACAAACGAATCAACATCAACATGGGTGATTTCTCTGGAGTGTGTGTGTGTGTGTGTGTGGGGGGGGGGCCTTCCTTACCCCCTCCTAATCTTTCTTTGTCCTTCTCTCACTCACACTTTTTCTGGTGGTGGATCGCAGCCAAATGGTGGATGTGGTGCTGGAGCAGGGCCCTCTGGAGATATATCTGTAGGGAAGTGTTCTTTTTTACGCTGTCTGTGAGTTTGTTTACATTCATGCCTGGTAACTACCATAGAGCTCTTGTTACAGATTCTTCCTGTTAGGAGGTTGTTTCCTGTCCCTGCTTAAGAGTCAGGAAACCCCTCAAGGCTATATATATATATATATATATATATATATATATATATATATATATATATATATATATATATATATATATATATATATGGACGTCTTACAGGAAGTGAAGGAGAGAGTGGCCAGCCACATGCTGAGCAAGCCAGAGGTGCTGTAGGCTGATTTTGTGCTGTATCCATCCAGGCTGAAAAGGGACAATAGGCAAGTGTTACTGCTCACTGTATATAACATACAGTGAGCAGTAACACTTGCCTATTGTCCCTTACTGTCACTGTCACTGCTGTGTGAGCAGTCCTGCATGGGAATATCTGTTAAAGACTTCTCTGTTTCACTGAAACTTTCTTTCAAGTGACTAGTTTGTGTTGAAGTGTATATCTGCCACTTCATTATTTAAAGCCACAGTGTACCTTTTTGGTCTGGGGGGTTCCTAGCTAGTATTAGCCTAGGGAATGGTAAACAGCTCAGGGTAGCAACAGAATAGGCTTCTGATGGCCATTTAGATAGGAGATAGGTAGAAGCCGGTAGCATTGATGGCCTATAGTCAGGTTAGGGACCAAGAGATGGGCTAGATAAGCCCGATTTGCCTTGCAGGTGGCACGTTTCAGACTTCTTCACCATTGGTGTGTTTGTCTGTACAAGCGTCCCCAGGAAGCCACTGCTCCACAGATACGTCAGCGTTTGTCCTCTCAAACCAGATTGTGTTACGCCTCGCAAGTTAGCTCATCAGGGGCATCTGCAACTGAACTGTGCCACAGTGTCTAATTGGAGGTATTGAGGTTAAAGGCCTTTAGTTATATAGCTGTATATATATATAGACACATATTCACTGTTCTTCTCAGACATATGTACTTTCTTCCTGTTATTGCTTTGGTTGTATGTAATGCCATCACATTATCATATATAAGGTTACACTAATCACCTGCTGGTATGCCTGCATATCTTTACTCTTAGAAAACTATGCTGGGTGTATTAGTACTATTGCTCAGTTATTTTGGGTGAGTTACTAGTTATTGTCCTAGAAAGGCATCATTTCTACATACGCTGGAGTCCTGTGCCAATTATATATTAATTTCGAATAAAATATGGGCCGCATGGGTGGAGGCGAGGCAGCTGACCCTTGAGTAGCGTTCGGAGGTACCCTTACCACTACTATTTACCCCCTGGTTCTATACAAGACTTGGTCAAGTTTAAGAGGTGTTGATAATGAAGCGTTCATTAGAAGAATGTAAATAATGAAGCGTTCATTATTTACATATTGGCTACTCTCCCCTCACAAGGGAGGTAGGATTCTCCCGTTTCCCCACTTCCCTTTTTCTTTAATGCACTTGATTAAGCCTGCTATGATGTATACCTCCTTGGATATGACATACTAGCCACAGGCCGAAATTTAGCTAACTGATACGTTTGCTGTATTTTTAAATATCTGCAATGATTGTAACCCTGATATCCAACATCTGTCTGCATTTTTTTTCTTTGTCTGTCTTGTAAAATCTAAATAAACATTATGTTAAAAAAATTATATATTCATAGTCCACTCTTCTTTTAGCGAAGGCTCTGGCTCAGTTGGTTACCTGCAGGTTAGTGCCGTAGCCTAGTAGCCATAGCCATAGTGTGGAGAGAGCAACTTCATATGACCCACCCCACCCCCACCCATAACAGGGCTACATATCCAATAAAGGTTGGACATCCAGCAATCACAACAAACCCCCTTTAGGGGACACTAGGAGGACAGGGAATCTGGCCCCTTATCTGCTGAAAAAGATATAGGCAATGATAAAATGCATATTGTTAACCTATCCTCCTATGAAGTAACAAATGATGAAGAAATGATTCTTGGTCTTCGGTTGAGCTTCTGCCCTGCCCAACAAATCAAGTGCTTTGAACTGGCAAAGGATGTCATTCTGTTTGCCAGAAAACGTACCTATCATGTAAACTATGACAAATCAGTAAAACCGGAAGTATCCAGGGCAAAGGATATGGAGACTTCTCAATCAATGACTCCAGGGCCCTGACGGACCTCATGCTCCTCTGGGAAGTAACCCAGAGGACCAGGGGGGCTCAGAGATCTTTGTTAATGATGTCTCTCAGGTTGTTGTAATGCAGGCACCTAGATATAGTAAGAAATCTCAAACCTTTCCCTCGTTACAACGAAATGTACATATCTGGGCCTTTAATATCATGAAGGAGTTTCTGAACAAACACTTACCTTATAAACCTTCAGCTACAACCAATTTACCCCCTCCCAACAGGCAGCTCTGATGAAATTGAAAAACAATTCCAATATTGTCATCAAGCCATCAGAGAAAGGGGGAAATGTGGTCCTAATGGACCAGGTCAAATACATCCAGATATGCATGACCATACTGAATAATAAAGCTTGGTATAGGATTCCTGAAACTAAGGTAAAAGCATTCAGAAAAAATATTTTTTTATATTTGGTGTTTCTTATAGCAGAAAGTAAAAAATATTGTTAAAAATTATTGTTTTTTTCTTATTCTAAAATTAAATCTAAATTGTCGGTCTTTTTTTTGTTTGTAGTGCAAACCCCCCCCCCCCCCCAAAAAAAAACTGCAGAGGTGATCAAATACCACCCAAAAGAAAGCTCTATTTGTGAGAAAAAAAAGGACATACATTTTATTTAGGTACAGTATCGCATGACCATGCAATGGTCAGTTAAAGTAACTGATGTATCATAAAAAATGGCCTGGTCATGAAGGGTGGTAAACCTTCCAGAGCTGAAGTGGTTAAATGTTCTATGGTGTGAAGGTGCAGGAATTGGGGCTTGATCTGAGGTTTTACACCTTTACGGTGCAGGAATTGGGGCTGATCTGAGATGTGAAGGTGCAGGAACTGGGGTTGACCTGAGGTATGAGGGTGAATATTCATGGACTCTGAAAAAAAATGAAACCTTTATTATACTGTAGATAATTTTACCTCCGACAACTGTAAAGAAGAAATATTTGATCCACCGTGGTAGAGGTTGAAAATTTATTTGGCTTGCAACAATGTTGTTTGCGCGCCCCCCCCTATCTTCCATGTTGTTGTGTTCCCCCTCTGGGGGGGAGCTCATTGATGACCTTGATGAACTCAAACTCAAATGTGTTTTGGCCTGACAAAGGACTTTTGTCCAAAACTTACCAACATGTTTAAATTAAAAAGAAATTCTTTATATGCTGCCCCTTTTTGAATTTCCATCTACAAATTGAACCTGAAGGGCAGGGCTCTGGTTGCTGACATTAACAATATCAGCAGGTACTGTTCTCTTTATCCATATACTGTATACTGTGCAAAAGTACTGTGCAAAAGTTTTAGACAGGTATGAAGTAAAGTATGCTTTCATATATATATTTTAATTGTTTATTTTTTATCAATATGCAAAGTGAGCAAACAAAAGAAAAATCTAAATTGGCTTCAAATCAGCATAATTTCTTACACAAAATCAGGGATTTTGTAGGATTAGAGACAGGTGTATGATTAACCGCTTGCCAACCAGCCACCGCAGTTATACTGGCGGCAACATGGCTTGGCTGCGCGAATCGTCGTCATGTTACGTCGGTTCATATATTGTCCACTAGGGGCAATGCTAGTGCCTGGCGGTCGCGATCACTGCCAGGCTCCCGCGATCACTCGGGGCACATGGAGAACCGGGATCTGTGTGTGTAAACACACAGTTTCCGGTTCTCTGAGGGGAGAAGTGACAGATCGCCTGTTCATACAGAGTATGAACAGCGAGATATCTCTCCCCCTACTGTCCACTCCCCCCTTCAGTTAGAACACACACTAGGGAACACATTAACCCCCTGATCGCCCCCTAGTGTTAACCTCTTCACTGCCAGTGACATTTTTACAGTAATCAATGCATTTTCATAGTACTGATCAAAATTGTCCGATGTGTCCGCCGTAATGTCGCAGTCCCAATAAAAATCGCAGATCGCCGCCATTACTAGTAAAAAAAAAATAATAATAAAAATGCCATAAAACTATCCCCCATTTCGCAGACGCTATAACTTTTGCGCAAACCAATTAATATACGCTTATTGCGATTTTTTTTTTTAACAAAAATATGTAGAATACATATCGGCCTAAACTGAGGAAAAAAATAGTTTTCATATATTTTTGGGGGATATTTATTATAGCAAAAATTAAAAAAATGCTTTTTTTTCAAAATTGATGCTTTTTTTTGTCTATAGCGCAAAAAATAAAAACCGCAGAGGTGATTAAATACCACCAAAAGAAAGCTCTATTTGTGGGGAAAAAAAAAGGGCGTCAATTTTGTTTGGGTGCAACGTCGCACGACCGCACAATTGTCAGTTAAAGCGGCGCAGTGCCGAATCGCAAAAAGTGCTCTGGTCAGGAAGGAGGTAAAATCTTCCGGGGCTGAAGCGGTTAACCAATTATACCAATATTTCGAACAACTTACCTGCAGAGTCCCTTCAAAAATGTGTACAAGTGTACTTAGAAGAATTGATGCTGTTTTGAAGGCAAGAAAGTGTGGTCACACCAAATATGGATTTGATGAGGATTTCTGTTCTGTTTATTTTTTATCAATTACCAAAATGGAAAATGAACTATTAATCCTTCTATTTCTGAAAGCATTCTTAATTTACAGCATTTTTTTCTCCTGCTTAACTCATTAAGCTTAACTTAAATACTGACGAGTTAAATTATCCGCTATATAAATCAATTATAAAGATAATAATAAGCAGGAGGCATGTCAAAGATGGTGAACTTGCTTCCTGGTGCTCTGCTAGGGAATCGTCCAAATTCTCTCCTAAAGGGGACTTCCCTGCTTCTTGGTGGCGGTGATCCAACCCTCTATGCCTAACAAATTCTCAGGACATCAGAAGAGGGTAAAAAACTCCTACCTGACCCGGAACTCATGGCTGCTCTTTCGCTGTCGGGCATTCCAGAAATCATGGCGGCTATTAGCTCCTACCAGACTGCGAAAATTGACGAGGTGCAACTGGATATTGGCTTGATCCGCCAAGACTTAGATAAGATCCGGAGAAGCGGGTCTTAGCCAAGTAATGGAACATACTACTTCTCTCTCTGCAAACTAAATTGCAGGATTTTGAGTATCGGGCAGAGGATGCTGAGAATCAGAGCCAGTGCAACAACCTCCCAGTAAGTAGTGGGCCTAGCAGAATGAGTGGAGGGTAAGAATCCCACTGTGTTCGTGGAGGAGCTGCTAAGATAACTGCTGCCCTAGGCCCAGTTCTTCCCTTCACTGTGTAGCGAGCTCATTTGCCGCCTAAACCAGGTCCGGAGGGCTCCGCTCCTTGTACCCTTATTCTACGACGACTGAACTTTTGGGGCCGCAATGAAGTCCTGCAAACTGTTTGTGCCTCGGGGATCTGGCTTATAATAATACAGGCTATTTATTTTCCCAGATTTCACAGTAGAGACCCAGAAAATGCGCTGAGCTTTTGACTCGGTGAAGGCAGCCAAGGGCATTTCCTACAGCTTCCTTGCCAAGCTGCGGGTGGTAGATGGTGAGACGGTCCGGATACTCCATCTTATACTTATTGTTTGCTTTGGTCTGGTGCTTATCTGGCTTCTGGAGCTTGGGGCCTCATAATGACTCTTGGACTATGCATTCCATCTTTAAAGTGGATGTAAACCCGATTTTTATTTTTTTTTTATCATACTGTAGAGTATATCATTTGAGCCCAGTCTTGCCACACAGAGTTAATCCATCTCTGAGCAATCCTCTTATTGTTCCGTGAGAAAAATATTGACAAACTGAGAAAAACTTTGTCAAATACTCCCCCTTGCTGTGAGTGACAGCCTAAGACACAGGCATTATTTTTTAATTCCCTCCCCCACTCCTTTCTTCAGCAGCTCTGCAAGGATTGGCTGTTCCACACCTCAGCATGATTACATAGTTACATAGTAGGCGAGGTTGAAAAAAAGACACAAGTCCATTAAGTCCAACCTATGTGTGTGATTATGTGTCAGTATTACATTATATATTTGGCATGCTGAAGTCATCTGGTTACTTTCCTGACTTTTCACTGGATGTTAGAGATCATAGCAGATGTTGAGTGTTAGAAATAAAGAGGAGAAAATGCATATTGATAAGGAGTGTAGAGATGGGTGGGGAGTCTACCGACATCACGACTCCACCCACCGAGCTCCAGACAACAGACCCACCCACAGAATATGCAGTTTTTCGGGTCTAATAACAGACAGAGGGGAGATATTTGACAGGTAAAGATACATACAGGAGACATGTATATCCTTATAGATAACCCCTATGGCAGTAGTTTACAAAGGATGACATTGGGTTTACATCCACTTTACTGTTGGGTACTCTAGCTGCCTTGCTAACCCTTTTCTGCATACGGGGGGCAATAAAATCCATGATCGCCTCCTTTGTTTGTTCACCTAAGTTGCACTGTATTGGAAGTTTGCATATTTAAGTTTGTGCCCCTGACACGGCCCAGATGATTATGTACGTTTTTGCATCCATACCTCCAGCATCTCTACTGATAAGACTGCAGTCCAACAAACTTTGTTGGACTCTATGACTCTTCTGTGTCCTCGGCTTGGGTACACATTCTCCACTATTTTTTTTTTTTTTTTTTGTGTTCATTGACACTGGTCTCTTTATTTTACATGGAGCTACTCTTCTCATATGCTGCAGGTGTCTGGGATGGGAAGAACATTGCCCCCCTGGGACTAGGTAGGTCACCCCTATTTCTTTTGTTCCCTATTAATTATGTTCCAAACTTATTCCATGGCTAAGTTCTCCATTATATGTAATGTTCGCCCCCTTAAAGTGTTTGTAAAAGTGTTTTTTTGGTAAATAACAAACATAGTTACATAGTAGACAAGGTTGAAAAAAAAAAAAGTCCAACCTATGCGTGTGATTATATGTCAGTATTACATTGTATATCCCTGTATGTTGTGGTTGTTCAGGTGCTTATCTAATAGTTTTTTGAAACTATCGATGCCCCCCGCTGAAGTCACCGCCTGTGGAAGGGAATTCCACATCCTTGCCGCTCTTACAGTAAAGAACCCTCTACGCAGTTTAGTGAGTGGCCACCTGTCTTATTAAACTCCCTTGCGAGAAAAAGTTTTATCCCTATTGTGGGGGTCAGCAGTATGGTATCTGTAAATTGAAATCATATCCCCTCTCAAGCGTCTCTTCTCCAGAGACAATAAGTTCAGTGCTCACAACCTTTCTTCATAACTAATATCCTCCAGACCCTTTATTAGCTAAGTTGCCCTTCTTTGTACTCGCTCCATTTCCAGTACATCCTTCCTGAGGACTGGTGCCCAGAACTTGACAGCATACTCCAGATGAGGCTGGACCAAAGTCTTGTAGAGTGGGAGAATTATCGCTTTATCCCTGGAGTTAAACCCCTTTTTAACGCATGCCAATATTCTGTTTGGTTTGTTAGCAGCAGCTTGGCATTGCATGCCATTGCTGAGCCTATCATCTACTAGGACCCCCAGGTCCTTTTCCATCCTAGATTCCTCCAGAGATTCACCCCCTAGTGAGTAGATTGCATTTATATTTTTGCCACCCAAATGCATTCTTTTAATTTTTTCTACATTAAACCCCATTTGTCATGTAGTTACCCATCCCATTAATTTGGTGAGATCTTCTTGCAAGGTTTCCACATCCTGCCGAGAAGTTATTGCCCTGCTTAGCTCAGTATCATCCGCAAATACATAGATTGAGCTGTTTACCCCATTCTCAAGGTCGTTTATGAACAAACTAGACATGATTGATCACAACACAGAACCCTGGGGAACCCCACTTCCCACCCATGACCATTCAGAGTATTCCCCATTTATCACCACCCTCTGAACTCGCCCTTGCCAGTTTTTAATCCATGTACTCACCCCTATGGTCCATGCCAACAGATCTTACTTTGTACAGTGAATGTTTTTGGGAAACTGTCAAATGCTTTTGCAAAATCCAGCTACACCATGTCTACAGGCCTTCCTTTATCTAGATGGCAGCTCACCTCCTCATAGAAGGTTAATAGATTGGTTTGGCATGAACAATTCTTCATGAATCCATGCCAATTACTGCTAATAATGTTCTCGTTACTAAAATCTTGTATATTGTCCCTCATCATCCCCTCCAAGAGCTTGCATACTATTGCGGTTAGGCGAACTGGTCTAATTCCCAGGGATGTATTTTGGCCCTTTTTTAAACATTGGTGCTACATTGGCTTTTCTCCAATCAACTGGTACCATTCCAGTCAGTAAAAAATTAGGCACAATGGTCTGGCAATTACTTGCCTGAGTTCCCTAAGTACCCTTGGGTGCAAGCCATCTGGTCCTGGTGATTAATGTTAAGTTTCCCAAGTCTATTTCTAATTACGTCCTCTGTTAGCCACAAGGGTGCTTCTTAGCCGCCCTAATTGCACCCTTACATATCTTGTTACATTCTTTGTAAAGTCTGAATGCTAATGATCCCTCAGCCAGGTGTATTTTTTGAAGGCCGTCTCCTTTGTTTTATATGAATTTTTACATCAGAGTTAAGCCATCCAGGACTTTTACTCGCTCTTTTAAATTTATTTCCCAATGGGATGCACTGGCTAATGCCCTTATTTAATATGTTCTTAAAGAAAACCCATCTCTCCTCTGTGTTCTTTGTTTCTAAGATTTTATCCCAATTTATATCTTCTAGCAAGGTTCGTAGTTTAGGGAAGCTGGCTCTTTTGAAATTCAGTGTCTTTGTGTTCCCCTTGTGTTTCTTATTAGTGTGATGTATACTGAAGCCAATTGACCTGCGATCGCTGTTTCCTAAATTGCTCCGTATTTCCACATCTGTGATCAGGTCTGTATTATTGGTAATCAATAGATCCAGTAACGCCTTGTTTCTAGTTGGTTCGTCTACCATCTGACCCATGAAATTGTCCTAAGACATTTAGGAACTGGTGAGCTTTAGAAAAATGCGTGGTTCCCTCCACCCAGTCTATGTCTGGATAATTAAAATCCCCCATTATAACACTTCCCATCCTTGCTGCTAATCCAAATTGTGATTGGAGGTCCGTCTCCCCCTCCTCCCTCAGGTTAGGGGGCCTATAGCATACCCGCAGTATTATTTTCCCCTTAAGCCCCATACACACACTATCAGATTGTCTGCTGATTTTTTCCTTCAGATTTACCAAAACCATATAATATGAGGTCAAATCTTAGGAGTTTCAATTTGTATGCAATCAGGCAGGCCCTTGCACTGCATGGTTTTGGTAAATATGAACACAAATCAGCAGAAAATCTGATAGTGTGTATGGGGCTTCAGCTTCATCCCTTTGGCGCTCTACCCATAGAGATTCCACCTCGTCCCTAGCTCCCTTATTGATAACATCACATTCACTTGTACATTATTTTTGATATATAGGCACACCCCTCCCCCTTTTTTACCCTCTCTATTACTGCGATAAAGGGAAGACCCATGAATGATTGCCAGCCAATCATGAGAGTTGATGAACCAGGTCTGAAATTCCCACAAAATCTAAATCCCCCTTGTTCAACGGTATCTGTAGTTCACCCATCTTGTCCACCAGGCTCCTGGCATTGGTGAACATGCCACGTAGTTTAGCAGTTGAAGTAAAGTCGCTGTCGATCCGAGGGGGACATGCAAGGATAATAAAAAAAACAGCATTTTAGCTTGCAAATGATTGGATGATAAAATCAGCAGAGCCTCCACTCATTTCAGATCTACCCCTTAGATTTAGAGTGACTGCACTTCCAGGTGCCATTTCAAGTGCACTTGCAGTGCAAATTGGATTTGCCTTTCGTAAATAACCCCCTATATATCCTTAACCACTGCTTTGGCTCCTCTATTAACCAGTGTATTTTAGTCATCTGAATTGTTTTAGTTGTATTTGACTAAACTCTGCAGTACTTCACGGGACACAGAGCAAGCTATAATCATGATTATGTGGGTTATGATGACACCTATAGGTGAATGGACACTGGCAGATTAAACAGGAAGTCCTCCCCTATGTAAACCCTCCAACATACACAGGAAGTACTTTAGTTTGTTCGCCAGTGTATACAGCGAGGCCAATGCTGCGCCATTGCTTATAATGCATAATTATAAATATTTATAATTTGATGCCAGTTCAATTAAAACACTCTACAGAAGCAGAGGTTACAATGCTTTGCTACAGCTCCCCTATTGCAATGCCTATAAATTGGGCTTCAGCCTGGGAAGGAGCTGACAGTCAGCAGAAACAAAAAAATGTCTTTTACTGCACAATATGGCCACCAATTAAAACAGATCCAAGTGCTCCATGCACTTGGGCCACTGTGGGATTTCATGAGAATTTAAAGATGATGGGGATATGTATTCTTTAATGTTTAATTCCTCAAACTTGTAAATACATTTAAAATCCACTTAGTTTTAAAAATGTTCAAAATGCAAATAACAAAATACTAAAGAAGCGCAATATGCTATGCAAAAAAAATCTAGGTGGAATTAAGAAATCAGGAAATATGGCCATGTTCATGCATATTTATAACAAAACATGCATTCGACTGTATGCTGAAAACAGATTGAGAATATATACAAAAACAGGTTTTATACTTTAGATATTGTTTTTTAAATCCGAAGCAGATAATCAAAAAATTGTTGATGAAAACAGAAAAAAAAAGAGAACCATTACCAAATAAACCTTTGCTACTTATTGATTTTGAAGACAATTTTCACAATAGATATTTATATAAGAATTGCAATAGCTAACATTTTTCATGTACATAGACACACACACACGCTAGAGAATGAGAGACATTGAGAGAACCACAGAGGAAAAGAAAAAAAAAAATTAAAAATCAATGATGATGATTAACATTAATGATAATTAGGAAAGGTTTATCACAACATATGAAATATCTGAAATTAGAGGCTGACTGGAAGCGGATTGATCTGCTCCAAACCTAGTAAATCCCCCTCAATGTGTCCGTGTACCAAAGTTACCAGTTCTAAGAGCGCAGGAAGAGAGACCAATTCAAATTAACATTAATAACTTCTCTTTAAAGGTTAAGTTCACCTTTTGTAACAGGTTACATATTATACCCATATTCAGGGTTTAACATGTTACAGATTCCTAGGAGTATTCTTGTTTTCCTTCTACATGAAAAAGTGATTGAGAACCATAAAATAAGTAGCATGATTTAATAAACTTATACAACTATGCTGTTGGTTCAAGTTTATTTGAAACATATACCTGGAGATAAATAAGGTAAACCTATACATTTTTAAAATTAACGCGGGTGCCTTTGAGTTTTTCTTGTTTGTCTTGAAGAACAGTGCTCTTATCTTGGAAATAACCGACTACTTTTTGAAGCAATGGAAAAAGGTGCTCATAAAGAAAACGACTGAACTTGGTGTGAACTCCAACAGATCCCTGTAAAGGATTGATCCAGCATATCACTACCTCCTCTTGCCAACCCCACTCTTGCCAACTTTTCCCCCGATGCTGGATTTGCTGGAGGACTTTGAAGTAAAAAGTCTTGTCATAAATTCAGACACATCAGGCAGCTCTGGGTTGGAGTTCAGCATGTTCATGGACTGTTCCATTTCCTTAGGAAGAGAAATGTATTTACAAATGTTTAATAATGCTATAGATTTCACACCTTAAACTACACAGACCAAAATCATACAAACCACTACTCCACGCTAAATAGTGAAAAAAGCCCAAAGTCAAATATTATATACAACATGAAAACTGCCATAATAGCAATCCTTCAACTGATGACATATAAGGCTATCCGATAAGATACTGTAAGAATAGCCTTATTTACAGCGGGTAAAGCAAGTATTGAACAAGTCACCATTTTTCACTGTAAATGTTTTTCTAAAGGTGCTATTGACATGAAATTTTCACCACGTCGGTAACAACCCATGCATACAAAGAAACCAATATAAATAAGTTCAAAAATTAGGCTATGTGTAATAAAATGGAATGACACAGGGAAAAAGTTTGAACTCACAAATGGAGGTGCAAAAAGGCATGAAAAGCCAATACACCAGCTTAAATCTGTTAGTAATTAGAAAGCAATTCTGTCCCTTGTCAGTGCAAATTAATATCAGCTGGTTCAGTCTCAACTGATTGCCTATAAAAAAGGTGCATCAATAACCAAGGTGTCACACAAGAAACATCTCATGATGGGTAAAAGCAAAGAGCTCTCTCAAGACCTTTGCAACCTTATTGTTGCAAAACATACTGAAGACATTGGTTACAGAAGGATTTCTTTACACTTCTGAATGTTACAGTGAGCACTGTTGGGGCCATAATCCAGAAGAACATTATTCCACCATAAACTGGCCATGACCGGGTGCTCCTCCCAAGATTTGACAGAGGAGTGAAAAGAATTATCAGAATAGTTGTCCAAGAGCCAAGGACCACTTGTGGAGAGTTTTAGAAATACCTGAAATTAGCAGGTACAATTGTTTCAAAGAAAACAATAAGTAATGCACTGAACTGCCATGGGCTCCATTGCTGAAGAAAAAGCTTGTTGAAGCTCGTTTAAAGTTTGCTGCACAACATTTAGACAAGCATGTGAAATACTGGGAGAATATAGTCTGATCAGATGAGACCAAAATTGAACTCTTTGGATGCCATAATACACACTAGTTATGGAGGTAAGAAAGAAAGAAAGAAAGAAAGAAAGAAAGAAAGAAAGAAAGAAAGAAAGAAAGAAAGAAAGAAAGAAAGAAAGAAAGAAAGAAAGAAAGAAAGAAAGAAAGAAAGAAAGAAAGGTACCAAGACATTCTTGATAACAATCTGCTGCCATCTACCAGGATGATGAAAGGTGGACATTTCAGCAAGACAATGATCCCAAACACAAAGCCAAGGAAACTCTCAACTGGTTTCAAAGAAAGAAAATAAAGCTGCTAGAATGGCCCAGCCAATCATCAGACTTGAATCCAATAGCAAATCTATAGAAAGAACTGAAGATCAGAGTTCATAGAAGAGGCCCACGGAACCTTCAAGATTTGAAGATTGTGTGAAAGAATGGGCCAAAATTACACCTGAGCAATGCATGCAATAATTTCTCCATACAGGAGGCGTCCTGAAGCTGTCATTGCCAACAAAGGATTTTGTATGAAGTATAAAAGTATAAAAGTGTTCAATACTTTTTACCTGTGTCATTCCCTTTTATTACTTAACTTAATTTTTGAACGTATTTGTTTTGGTTTCTATGTATGGATTGCATGGGTTGTTCTCAACATGTGGTGAAAATTTCATGTCAATAGCACCTTTAGAAATATATTTACCCAGAAAAATGGTGACGTGTTCAATACTTATTTTACCCGCTGTATGTGATCTACACAGACCAAATGTTTACTATTTTTCCTTAGCTTCTTATATTTCTTAGAGTTGCCAATAGAGTTGCCAATAGAAAAGGTACCCCCATCAGATGATACAATTTTTACCTAGTTACTTTTAGACAAGTTAAATGTAATGCTCCCTGGGCAAGTACCACAAAAACATATTTTTTTTCTTTGTACTCGCTGTAATCCCCCCCCCCCCCCATTTAGTTTACTAATGCCCTTATACACAGGCTGTCTGATCAGGTCCGCCCAGTTTTTCAGGCTGTCCGCTGACACCTGCCGCCATCTGATCCGCCAAAAATAGGCGGCTGGTGGTACTATTTTCCATCCGTTCGGCGGATGGGATGGCATTTGATAGAAACAGACAAGTGGTTAGTTTTAATTCGATTGCCCCATAGAGAAGAGCAGGACTGTGTCCACTCTGCATAGCGGAGCAGACACAAACCGGTCACCTGCCTGTTCAGCGGGGATCAGCAGAGAGATCCCCCGCTGAGCAAGCGGATGCTGCATAGCGGAACGGACACAAACCGGTCACCCGCCTGTTCAGTGGGTATTGGCGGAGAGATCCCCTGCTGAGCAAACGGATGCCCCATAGCGGAGGCGCCCATGTAATAGAGGCCTTAGAACAGTGAGGTTGATTTACTAAAACTGGAGAGTGCAAAATCTGGTGCAGCTCTGCACAGAAGCCAATCATCTTCCAGTTTTTCTTGTCAAAGCATAATTTAACAAGCTGAAGTTATAAGCCGATTGGCTACTGTCAGCTGTACCAGATTTTGCACTCTCCAGTATTATTAAATCAACCTCACTGTTCTTAATAAACTATTGGGGAAAAAAAGTTTACAGCAAGTGCAAAAAAAAAAAGGGGAAGAGGTTTTGCAGCTTGAGTTCTCCCTGTTAAGCTTGGTATTCAAATATATGCTACTATGTTGACGCCAGGAAAAGGAAAATTGTATCAAATACTTACCGTAATTTTCCTTTCCTGACTTAAGTCCATGGTAGCATAGGAACTCACTTTTTTGATCTCTCTCTTTATACGGAGAATAGGGAAGGTTGCTCTCAGTCAGACTTTTATAGATTTAAAACAGGTCCTGTGGGTGGTGACGGGGTGGAGCTATATATGTACGCTGCCATGGATTGGAGTCAGGAAAGGAAAAGTACGGCATTTGATACAATTTTCTATGATTTAGGGTGTAACATGTTCAACACTCCCCTTTTGTGTGACAGTGGGTTCAACTTCCCCACAGCTGCTGTCACATTTTAAAATCCGCTCCACACAAACAGCCACGTCATCAACTCATAAGGATCTGTGCTGAATAAAAACGACAAGTCCCGTTTGCAACTGCGGCAGACAGACTTGCAGTTTTAATGGACTGTGAGCATGCCGATTAGCAGGCTTGTAGTCCATTCACACTCCCGCTAGCTTACAAACTAAAAGCCCACACAAAACTGCAATGCAGAAAGCTGTAGGGGGAGAGTGTGCAGGAGCCCAACATTGTACCTGTGATCCACTGATCATGGGTGCAATACCTTGGAGGCTGCAAAAATATTTCCATTTATTGTTTAGTTAAAAGGCGATATCAGCTTTTAAAGTGTTACTAAACCCAGGACCCTGCATTCATTACATCTGGTTTCTCACAGTACATGGAGATGCAGTAATTTTAGTGAATATAAACTGCTAAATACCTTTTCTCATCAGCAGTACACAGCAGTCTTGTAACTTCTATAAGTGTCTGGCTGAGCACTGGTTAAAGCTTGTAGGAGTCGTCATCATTCTCCTCTGACTGTCCTATGAGGCTGCATGACCCTTGACTTCCTGTCTGGACAGTGCCGATTGGCCCTGTGCTGATCACATGCACCCTCCCAAAGAAAACCCAAAAAACTCTCTAGCAATACACGTCAAACTGAGTATGTGCAGAGTGCCTCCTAGGGCTCTGTTCTATCAGCAGATGGATTGGGGACAGTATAAAAAGGGGAGGATCAGAGAAGACAGGATCAAACAGCCATTTTACACAATGCAGAGGATTAACTCCTTAGATTCCACAGCGAGGATAACAAGCATGCTTTACTGCATATACAGAATGATTTTAATGTTGTGGGTTTAGCAACACATTAAAAGATCTAACAGGAACGATAATTGTTAAGGCAAGATATCTGAACAAAGTATCTCCCCCAGGGAATACAATTTTGGTGCACTCACTGCAAATGTGACAAGTCGGCTACTACTCTGTCTCTTGCCCTATCCATCACCTCAGAGCGAGTTATATTTAGCAACTATATATCAATATGCCAGGTTTTTAAGAACTATATTTATATATTTATTACAACATAAAACCATCATAAAAGTATTTCTGCAGGCTACCACTTCATAGCATTGACTAGCCCTATTATACAAGCAACCACATATCTTAATGACCTTTATTGTTGAGTTTACTTAGAAATGTATAGCTACCATGTCAGCTCACATTACATACATAGTTACATAGTAGGTGAGGTTGAAAAAAGACACAAGTCCAACCTGTGTGTGTGATTATGTGTCAGTATTACATTATATATCCCTGTATGTTGCGGTCATTCAGGTGATTATCTAATAGTTTCTTGAAGCTATCAATGCTCCCCGCTGAGACCATCGCCTGTGGAAGGGAATTTCACATCCTTACCGCTCTTACAGTAAAGAACCCTCTACGTAGTTTAAGGTTAAACCTCTTTTCTTCTAATTGTAATGAGTGGCCACGAGTCTTATTAAACTCTCTTCTGCGAAAAAGTTTTATCCCTATTGTGGGGTCACCAGTACAGTATTTGTAAATTGAAATCATATCCCCTCTCAAGCGTCTATTCTCCAGAGAGAATAAGTTCAGTGCTTGCAACCTTTCCTCATAACTAAGATCCTCCAGAACCTTTATTAGCTTTGTTGCCCTTCTTTGTACTCGCTCCATTTCCAGTACATCCTTCCTGAGGACTGGTGCCCAGAACTGGACAGCATACTCCAGGTGCGGCCGGACCAGAGCCTTGTAGAGTGGGAGAATTATCGTTTTATCTCTTGCGTTGATCCCCCTTTTAATGCATGCCAATATTCTGTTTGCTTTATTATCAGCAGCTTGGCATTGCATGCCATTGCTGAGCCTATCATCTACTAGGACCCCCAGGTCCATTTCCATCCCAGATTCCCCCAGAGGTTCTCCCCCCAGTGTATAGATTGCATTCATATTTTTGCCACCCAAATGCATTATTTTACATTTTTCTACATTGAACCTCATTTGCCATGTAGTCGCCCACCCCATTAACTTGTTCAGGTCTTTTTGCAAGGTTTCCACATCCTGTGGAGAAGTTATTGCCCTGCTTAGCTTAGTATCGTCTGCAAATACAGAGATTGAACTGTTTATCCCATCCTCCAGGTCGTTTATAAACAAATTAAATAGGATTGGTCCCAGCACAGAACCCTGGGGAACCCCACTACCCACCCCTGACCATTCTGAGTACTCTCCATTTATCACCACCCTCTGAACTTGCCCTTGTAGCCAGGGATGTATTTTGGGCCCTTTTTAAATATTGGTGCTACATTGGCTTTTCTCCAATCAGCTGGTACCATTCCAGTCAATAGACTGTCTGTAAAAATTAGGAACAACGGTCTGGCAATCACTTGACTGAGTTCCCCAAGTACCCTCGGATGCAAGCCATCTGGTCCCGGTGATTTATTAATGTTACGTTTCTCAAGTCTAATTTTAATTCTGTCCTCTGTTAACCATGGAGGTGCTTCCTGTGTTGTGTCATGAGGATAAACACTGCAGTTTTGGTTACTGAAACCCCCCCGATTCACTCGTGAAGACTGAGGAGAAGAATAAATTCAATACCTTCGCCATCTCCCCATCCTTTGTAACCAGATGTCCTTCCTCATCTTTATGGGGCCAATATGGTCTGCCCTCCCTTTTTTACTGTTTACATACTTAAAGAACTTCTTGGGATTGTTTTTGCTCTTCTCCGCTATGTGTCTTTCATGTTCTATCTTAGCCGTCCTAATTGCACCCTTACATTTCTTGTTGCATTCTTTATAAAGTCTGAATGCGGAGGATGATCCCTCAACCTTGTATTTTTTGAAGGCCTTCTCCTTTGCTTTTATATGCATTTTTACATTGGAGTTAAGCCATCCAATTGGAGTTAAGCCATCCAGGATTTTTGTTCGCTCTTTTAAATTTATTACCCAATGGCATACATTGGCTAATGCCCTTAATATGCTCTTAAAGCAAACCCATCTCTCCTCCGTATTCTTTGTTCCTAATATTTTATCCCAATTTATGCCTTTTAGCAAGGTTTGTAGTTTAGGGAAGTTGGCTCTTTTGAAATTCAGTGTCTTTGTGTTCCCTTCATGTTTCCTATTTGTGTGATTTATACTGAAACTAATTGACCTGTGATCGCTGTTACCTAAATTGCCCCGTATTTCCACATCCGTGATCAGGTCTGTATTGTTGGTAATCAGTAGATCCAGTAATGTTTTATTTCTAGTTGGTGCATCTACTATCTGACCCATAAAATTGTCCTGCAAGACATTAAGGAACTGGCGAGCCTTAAATGAATGCGCGGTTCCCTCCGCCCAGTCTATGTCTGGATAATTAAAATCTCCCATTATGATAACACTTCCCATCCTTGCTGCTAATCCAATTTGTGATAGGAGATCTGTCTCCACTTCCTCCCTCAGGTTAGGGGGCCTATAGCACACTCCCAGTATTATTTTCCCCTTAGCTTCATCCCTTTGGAGCTCTACCCATAAGGATTCCACCTCCTCTCTAGCTCCCTCAGTGATGTCATCTCTCACATTCGCTTGTACATTATTCTTGATATATAGGCATACCCCTCCCCCTTTTTTACCCTCTCTATCCTTGCGGTATAGGGTATACCCTTGAATGTTTGCCAGCCAATCATGAGAGCTGTTGAACCAGGTCTCTGAAATTCCTACAAAATCAAAATCCTCGCTGTACAACAGTATCTCTAGTTCACCCATCTTGTCCGCCATGCTCCTGGCATTGGTGAACATGCCACATAGTTTAGACATTCTGCAAATAAAAGTTCAGTTAGCTAGAAAATGATTATGTGACTAATGGCTAGAAAGTTAGTATACTGTGTGGTTTCATTTAGAGCCAATATAGGAGTGCTTAACCACACATTATCATGGGTTCTAAATGGAACAACACAGTATAGTAACATTTCTATGAATAACACAATGACATTCTCGCCAAATTAAACTCAAAATGCAGAATACGATGCAACAAGGTAGCTATAGACTTCTAAATTAACTTAGCAAAAAGACCTTCAAATATATTAAACAGGCGCTTATACAATAGGGCTGATTATAGGGCTATGTCATAATCAGTAGAAATGCTTTTATGGTGTTGTAATAAAGCATTTAATTCTATTCCTGAGAACCTGGCTGACAGTCATATTGATATACAGTTACTACGTATAATTTATCCATGCTAAGTTGGTGACAGTTAGGTAAAAGGTTAAAATCATACTTTTTATATAAGGCAAGATATTGGTGGGCTCACAGATGGTTCTACTGTCCACTCCTTTACAAGTTCTTCAGAAAAATGAATAAGTAGAGTTTTTTTTTTTTTTTAAGTGGAGGAAACTTAAACAGGCTGTATCCTGTAGTAAAAATCAGATTGCTTTTTTGGGAAAGACATAAGCAGAGCATTGTGTTTGTAAAAACCCAGCTGTCTCTCTGCATTCTTTACAGAGACACTGGGAACTGGCTGTATGAGGATACAACCCCTTTGTGGCAAAAATTTGTATCCCTTGGCAATTCTCTTAACTTAGGAAAGAGAATCTGTATGTGAACCATGTGCAGTTAAGCAAGGCGACTGAGAAGGCAAGTTGAGGCCACATGTTCTGAAATAGAAAAGGAGACCAATTTAGAAGAGGAAGGAATTTAAGCTCTCCATCTATGCCCCAGAAATGCTAGTATAGACCCAGATTTCCCTAGAAAAAAAAAAAAAACAGAAGTTTTTTGCCAGGCTATTTCAAGAGCTAACTCACAGGTGTGAGGGCTAGAAGTTCCCAGCAGTGTGGTTCCACAGTCTGCTGTGCCTCAGGAAAAGGCAAAGACTGCCTTGGAACAGTTTAATTCTGATGTGACTGAGAAGAACCACATTTAGATATGGAATGCCGAGTCTTGAAGTCTGGTATGATACATTAAAAATATGAGGGTCCAAAATAACAATGCCAAGAGCTGTCGATAACCTTCACCTTTTAAAATTTTGATCCCACTGGGCTCCTTTATGCAGAAAAATAACTACTAGATGTGGTGTGCCTTCTGTTTTTGTTTAGAATCCAACTTCTGTAATGCAGCTGTGGAGCATGTCAACCATTTTTTATCCACTTAATGACCAGGTTACGATACGGTACGCATGTTGCTGGACTTTGGGTGGTTATACCGCGATGATGCCTGCAGCTGCAGGCATCATTCTGGTACTGTTGTTTCGAGCCAATGGTTGGCTTTCTTGTAATAGCAATCAGAGTGGCTAACCAGCTGCTCAATTGCTAGAACAAGCAGCGGGAGGGGGATTGAGCTTTCCCGTCCCACCGGGAGACCCGAGTGATCAGCCAGCATGTCCGCCAGCACATCTAGCGACTGGCCAGGCAGCCAAGCAAAGCTGGATTTGGCTTTGAATGGCTGTTCGTGATAGTAACCCGGAAGTGATGACATGGCATCACTTCCGGTTTACCCGGATGTCAACAGTGCCATTTTTTTTAAAAATGGAAAATATTCAAAAAACACAGTGTTTTGAATGCTTTCAAGGGCAGGGGAGGTATTTGGGGTCTTAAGGACCCCAGATCCCTCCATAAAGAGGCAACCGAACCGTGCCTATTGCTGTCACAAAGGAGGTTTACATTCCTTGTGACAGCAATAAAAGTGAAAAAAAAAAAAAGGAAGAATTAAAGCAACAGCGTAAAAAAAAAAAAAAACACACCCCACACCCCTTAGCACGGTCCCCCCATGTCAGCCCCGCATGCACGCAAACAGCGATCGTCCCACGCATGTGAGGTATCGCTTCCAATGTCAGATCATGGGCAGTAATTCTAGCACTAGACCTCTAAAGTGGGAACCTGAAGGGGCTTTTAAAGTGGCTGTAAACCGCTGGATGTTTTATTTTTTCCCTTACCTGCAAGGCAAAAGCATTGTGTAAAGAAAAAGAAATGTGTCCGCGCAAAGGAATAAGTACCAGCTCAAAAGTTGGAACTATTTAATGGAACTGCTGCCTCTACCAAATTACTACCACTAGGTAGAGTAAATGAAAAAATAGAAGAAACTAAGGTAGATATGGCGCTGTTCTAATACTAGATGTTATTGTTAAAGGGTTAATTAAAACCACTGTTACCAATTAGTGGAATGACTTAATGATAGGGAGAAAGAGGTAGATTACAATTGATACTTCTCTGCTGACAGTAAAACCCCACATAAGGGTAAGCAAAGGTGCCTGTTTAAAAACAACTTAATCTCCCACGTTTTCCTGCAAACGTGATGCGAAAATTAAATCAACTAAAAATAACTTGAACGGGTGTGGTGATACTAAGTGTATATGATACAAATAAAAAAAATATATAGTATCTATGCGTGTTTAGATACTTTGTGTAATGTGAACACAATGCCCTGATTTGTCAACATAAATAAAATGAAGATGATCATATAAAATGAAAAATACAATAAAAACTAAAACCCATCTGAAACAAGTAATAAAATATCCACCTACATGTAAACATTCAGATTGCCAACAATGGCTATCTTAACATAATAGTGCTAGTTTATATAAATTTAATAAAGTGCTATGTGCCACTGGGAAACCAACTTTGCTGATATTATTAATGAGACCAATAGTCCAAAACCACTTAAAATCAATAAAGTGCTCGTGTGCCAGTGAAAATCCACATTTAGTTTGATTCACTTCCCCATGGGTGATCACTCCGTGCGTGCCTTATCCGTGCTCCTATTATGGCTGCACTCACCAGATCCTTCACCCCCTCCTGGGGTCTAAGGCATCCACAGTATGTGCCACTGTGTAGCAATTTAGGGTATATCTCGTCCTTGTTGGTTACGAAGCGATCCCATCATATATCAATACTCCTCTGCTGCCAAACCCTGCAGTGTCTTCCCTCTATGTTTTATCAAATGGAATTCCACATTCCATTTGATAAGACATAGAGGGAAGACACTGCACTCCTACGTATGCGCGCGGGAGCTGCCGGTCACAGCACAGGGCTCTGAAGGAACGGCACGGTGGCAGTTCCTTCAGAGCACATGCGCCAGTGATGTCACTGGCTGCATGTACAGTAAACTGTGCCCGTTTAGGAGAGATTTACACTACCTATAGGTAAAAGCCTTATAATAGGCTTACCTAAAGGTAAAATTCAAAGATGGAAGTTTAAAATAAAATTTATGTTGTCACCGTTGCACGGGCGTGCGCAATTTTAAAGTGTGACATCTTTGGTATACATTTAAATGTGACATTTTTTTATATTTTACAAAAAATAAAGATTTTTACATGTAAACAAAAGTGTAAAAAAAAAAAAAAAGGCCTGGAGCGGAAGTGGTTATAGTTTAAAAAGAGCAAGATAAAACTAGTACCAGAGAACAGACAACAGTGTATTTTAATGACACAGTTAAGGGTTCAACACCCCAGCACCTAACTTCAAAATGAACTACATCACAAATGGTAATTACCCGTCTCATTTCTGGGTCACTAGTGTTTACAACTTTAGGAAGCAGCACAAAGATCAGTAGTGGCAGAACCATCATCATTACCTGTACAATTAAAACAGAAACATTTAGATAGGTTAGAAAAGGAATACAACTATGGATTCAATAAACCATTAGCATTCTATGCATTAAGGTAAAAAAATGTCCAACTACCTTTCCCTCTCTTGTCCTTAAACACGTACCTGGCTCGTCTCATCACTCCAGCACATTTCCAGCTGCAGCACTTCTCCATTTCCTGGTCTCATAGAAGACGCAGGCAGTAGGGGGAGCAATAGGCTTGTGCTGCTGTCACTCAAACTCCTGTGAGTAGTGAGAGGGGGTGGTTGCTTAATTGTGCTGTGTCTATGGATGCACACAACCTGGCTCAGGAGCGTGCCTGCACAAGTCCCCCCACAACACAAGCCTCGCCGAGGAGGCACCCAGAGGAGAGGAGCTTACAATGCCAGCGAGGGGCTCCAGAAGAGGAGGGGACGATCTGTGCAATATCAATCCACAGAGCAGGCAAATATGACATCTTTTTTATTTTAATTAAAAAAAAAAAAATTGCCTGTACAATAACTTTAAACTAGGGAAGAACTAAAAAAAACACTTCTATTTAAAGCAGTATTTCTCAGGGAGGGATATGTCACACACTGAATGGAGAGAACAGACATAATCCCCTCTATGCAGTCTCATTGGGAAGCATGCACATTGGAGGCTGTTAACCATTTCAGCCACGGAAGATTTTACCCCCTTCCTGACCAGAGCACTTTTTACAATTTGGCACTGCGTTGATTTAACTGACAATTGTGCAGTCATGAAATGCTGTACCCAAACGAAATTTGTGACCTTATTTTTCCCACAAATAGAGCTTTCTTTTGGTGATATTTGATCACCTCTGCGGTTTGTATTTTTTGCGCTATAAACAAAAAAAAGAGGGACAATTTTGAAAACAAAAAAATATATAAATTTTTTTACTTTTTGCTATAATGAATAGCCCCAATTTAAAAAACAAAAAAACGCACATTTCTTCATCAGTTTAGGCCAATATGTATTCTTCTACATATTTTTGGTAAAAAAAAAAAAAAAAAAAACCACAATCGCAATAAGCGTATATTGATTGGTTTGCGCAAAAGTTGTAGCGTCTACAAACTGTGTGAAAGGTTTATGGCATTTTTATTATTTTTTTTTTACTAGTAATGGCAGTGATCTGCGATTTTTATCGGTATTGCGACGGACAGATCGGACACGACACATTTTTGGGACCGTTGACAATTATACGGCGATCAGTGCTATAAAAATGCACTGATTACGGTGTAAATGTTACTGGCAGGGAAAAGGTTAACACTAGGGGGCAATCAAGGTGTTAAATGTGTGTTCCCTCAGTGTGTTCTAACTGTATGGGGATAAGACTGGAGTAAGAGAGGAGACATATCACTGTTCCAACTTACTAGGAAAAAACAACATGTCTCCTCTCTGACAGCACAGGGATTTGTGTGTTTAAACACACAAATCCCCGTGCTGGTGCTCGTGCACGCAATTGCTGGACATGCGCATCGGGTCCCCCGCCGTGCAGCGGGCATGCGTGCCCTCTGGTGACCGAAAAAGGGGAAGGACATACCCGTAAAGGGTTTCGCTCAGGAGAGACATTCTGCCACAGTAAATCTGCGTGAGCCGGTCGGGAACCAGTTAATCACTTGCTGCATGCAGAGAGAAGCCGCCACAATGGATTGCCTAGTATTGGAAAAAACTGCCAGACGTGACACATACAGATTGCAGGGGGAGGGAGAGAGCCACCAAGATCCACACTAGGTGCTATGGATTGAGGCAAGTACATTTATGAGGATAGGTTTTGTTCATTTTTCCTTTCAAAGGTTTACAACCACTTTAAGGTAGAAAACTTCACTTAAATGTTATAAAGGGAGAAAAAAAAAACTGCTTCATGTGGTGGCTAAAGTAGAAAAATATAAGATTGCTACAGACTGGCGTTCTCTTTTAATACACTAAAAAACAATTAAAGACAAAAGCCATTCAACACAAAACAACCTACCATTGGGTTCATAAGAAAGTCTGTCCACCCCCAGGTCTCTCGCTTGATGAAATAGGATGGAGGACCTGAAGATTTCATCTGGAGAGGATATGGTAACCGGAGTACTTCTGTGGTTTTGATGTGATTTACATATCTGGCCCTTGAGAGAGTTACAGATTCAGTAATACATATATTACAGTAATGAATGCATTCTAAAATATTGCATGTAGAAAATTCAGATACATTTCATAGTGTAATGCAGTCAGATTTGAAATCAGTTTGCCAGGTTAAAGTAAATGTAAACCCTTAAAAAAAATAAATAAATAATTATAAAAAAAACTGAGGTTAAACATTTGGAAAATTGGGCGCCTTCCTGCAACACAATAAGGAAGAGGAAAGAAGGAAAGGAAAGGAAAGGAAAGGAAAGGGAAAAAGGAAAGGGAAAAAGGAAAGGGAAAAAGGAAAGGGAAAAAGGAAAGGGAAAAAGGAAAGGGAAAAAGGAAAGGGAAAAAGGAAAAGGAAAAAGGAAAAGGGAAAAAGGAAAAGGGAAAAAGGAAAAAGGAAAAAGGAAAAGGGAAAAGAAAGGAAAAGGAATGAAAGAAAAGAAAGAAACCCACAAAATTATTTTTGCAGGGCACACAGTTTTCCCAATAATTCTTAAAGTGATATGAAATGCAAGTTTTTGTTTTTTTTTAAACCAGATTCACCGATCATACATGTCCATCAGGATGCGCTAATGCGTGCCCCCGAAGGCACACAGAGCGGCGATCAGCCCCTTTAACGGATGCGCTAAAGGGGCTATCCTGACATGTTCTCTTTATTGGAGGGGGTGTGTGGTGCACCGTAAAGTATGTGTAGACTAGACAGAGCAAGGAAACAATATGTGAAATTTACAGTGGGGCAAAAAAGTATTTAGTCAGCCACCAATTGTGCAAGTTCGCCCGCTTAAAAAGATGAGAGGCCTGTAATTATCATAGGTATACCTCAACTATGAGAGACAAAATGTGGAAACAAATCCAGACAATCACATTGTCTGATTTTTCAAAAGAATTTATTTGCAAATTATGGTGGAAAAAAAAGCATTTGGTCACCTACAAACAAGAAAGATTTCTGGCACTCACAGACCTGTATCTTCTTCTTTAAGAGGCTCCTCTGTCCTCCACTCATTACCTGTATTAATGGCACCTGTTTGAACTTGTTATCGTATAAAAGACACCTGTCCACAACCTCAAACAGTCACACTCCAAACTCCACTATGGTGAAGACCAAACAGCTGTCGAAGGACAACAGAAACAAAATTGTAGACCTGCACCAGGCTGGGAAGACTGAATCTGCAATAGGCAAGCAGCTTGATGTGAAGAAATCAACTGTGGGAGCAATAATTGGAAAATGGAAGACATACAAATCACTGATAATCTCCCTCGATCTGGGGCTCCACGCAAAATCTCACCCCGTGGGGTCAAAATGAACACAAGAACGGTGAGCAAAAATCCCAGAACCACACGGGGGGACCTAGTGAATGACCTGCAGAGAGCTGGGACCAACATAACAAAGGCTACCATCAGTAACACACTACGCCGCCAGGGACTCAGATCCTGCAGTGCCAGACCTGGCCCCCTGCTTAAGCCAGTACAACTGAGGTTTGCTAGAGTGCATTCGGATGATTCAGAAGAGGATTGGGAGAATGTCATATGGTCAGATGAAACCAAAGTAGATCTGTTTGGTAGAAACACAACTCGTCGTGTTTGGAGGAGAGAGAATGCTGAGTTGAAACCAAAGAACACCATACCTACTGTGAAGCATGGGGGTGGCAACATTATGCTTTGGGGCTGTTTCTCTGCAAAGGGAACAGGACAACTGATCCGTGTACATGAAAGAATGAATGGCGCCATGTATCGTGAGATTTTGAGTGCAAACCTCCTCCCATCAGCAAGGGCATTAAAGATGAAACATGGCTGGGTCTTTCAGCATGACAATGATCCCAAACACACCGCCCGGGCGATGAAGAAGTGGCTTCGTAAGAAGCATTTCAAGGTCCTGGAGTGGCCTAGCCAGTCTCCAGATCTGAAACCCATAGAAAACCTTTAAAAGGGAGTTGAAAGTCCGTGTTGCCCAGTGACAGCCCCAAAACATCACTGCTCTAGAGGACATCTGCATGGAGGAATGGGCCAACATACCAGCAACAGTGTGTGACAACCTTGTGAAGACTTACAGAAAAAGTTTGACCTCTGTCATTGCCAAAAAATATATAACAAAGTATTAAGATGAACTTTTGATATTGACAAAATAATTATTTTCCACCATAATTTGCAAATAAATTCTTTCAAAAATCAGACAATGATTGTCTGGATTTGTTTCCACATTTTGTCTCTCATAGTTGAGGTATACCTATGATAATTACAGGCCTCTCTCATCTTTTTAAGTGGGAGAACATGCACAATTGGTGGCTGACTAAATACTTTTTTGCCCCACTGTATGTCCCCAGAACACCTGATGGTGCTCCTTGATGTTGGGCCTCTCTATGTGGCTAGGCTGTGAAAAAGAATTGTTTTATATGGTGCTGATTGTCAAGGAGATGAAACTACCCCCGATCCATAGACTAATATTTAAAGAAAATTTACCTCTGAATGGGACTGTGAAAGGGTAGTGTGCATCTAATCAGTAAGACAGTATTGAAAAATATATGTTTTTAATAGAGTAAAGTTAAAAAGTAACATGTACAATACATAGAATATGCAGGATGTAGATATAGAAATATGCAATAGCACAACAGTTGGCAACAAACTTTAGTCTGTTGAAAATAGGAGCAGAGATACCCAACACGTCTACAATTGATAAAGGTAAAATATAAGGATATATGCATTGAAAAATTAAATAGACCAGCAAAATATCAAAATTTTGAATTTCTCAATTGTGTGTGCACCAACCATGCAGATTGCATAAACACTCAAAAATATCTTGCATCCAGATTAAAATTTCTTGGAACATGCTGCGGCTATAGGCCAGCCCATTTCGGTCCAGGGAGAGAAGACTGCACGTGAAGCGCATCAAAAACCCAACAGGAAGTCACTCACAAAGGGCGCCCCAAAATGGCCCCTCAGAGTCCCCACATGTATACCAGAGCGACATCGCTGTAGAGAAAAGGAAATAACCACACTTGATCTAATCACTTGATCTAATCTAGCCGGTTCTGGACCAGCCGCCGTAGTTACACTGCGGCAGGTTGGCCCAGCTGGGCGAAGCGTCGTAGCTATACGTCGCGCGCACACCCTTGGCGGCCGTGACGATTAGATTCGATCCAGAACCGGTCAACCCCCGAGGCCAAGGTCAATGGTACTTGGCCTGGACCCGGTGATCGCTCCTGCGAATGAGATCCTTCCCCTGCATGTGTAAGTGTAAACACAGCAGGGGAAGCAATGTCATCTCTCCCTGTGGAAGGCTTTTCGTTCCAGAGGGAGGAGAGAAGACATCTCAGAGTAAGTGCACCAACACTACACTGAAACCAGTTCATGTAGGTACACTTGCCACCCCTGATCACCCCTCCAGTTAACCCCTTCACCCCCTGTCTGTGTCACCCAGTGCAGTGTTCATATTTTTTTGATCACTGTACTGGTGTTATTAGTGACAAAAATCAGCATTAGGGTACTTAGTGGTAGGCCCAGATGGGTCTAGGGACCCCTCCAAACCCCCCTAATAAAGGTTTAACCCCTTGATCCCCCCAGTCACCAGTGATCACTATTAGTGTCACAAGTGATGCTGGTTAGCTAGTTTATTTTTTATAATCTCAGGGCACCTGACGTATATTACCTAAATAAAGGTTTAACCCCCCGATCACCCGGCGGGTGATATCAGTTAGGTTTTAGTGACAGATAGGGTCTGCGTCGTCCCAGGCAGGGCCAGACTAGTGCCAGTAGCACCAACACCCACGCATGCACCATACACCTCCCTTAGTAGTATAGTGTCTGAACGGATCGATATCTGATCTGATCAGATCTATACTAGCGTCCCCAGCAGTTAAGGATTCCCAAAAATGTAGTGTTAGCAGGATCAGCCCAGATATCTGCGTTTAGCCCCTCAGCCCAGCCAAGCCCACCCAAGTGCAGTATCAAATTGATCACCCTCAAAAACACAACACACATAACTGCAGCGTTCGCAGAGTCAGGCATGATCCCTGCGAACCCTAACAGTTTTTTTGTAGCGTTTGAAGCAGTCGCTGACAGTCGGGAGCTCTTTTTCTTGTGAGTCTCACTACTGTAACAGTAAATTTAGAGACCAAAATGTCAAAATCGAAGTAGACTAGTGAAGAGGCCTACACGTTTCTGAGCATGACAGATAGTAAAGAGAGGAAGTCACTCATCTGTCAGATTCAGAATACGATCCTGTAGACAGCAGCGGCACCCTGACAGATAGCTCCGACGACGGAGTTGTGGTCCCTGCCAAGGTCAGGCGTACCATACCCAGTTCTTCTGCTGCCGTTGAGGTGCAAGAACTGTCTCTCGTATGGAGCAGAGAGCCAGTACTAGTGTCGCTCATCCTTTTGGTGAACGGCAAGCACCAGCGGCCTGGTACATCCTGGTAGTACATCCAGCACTGCAGTCCCACTGCCACCAAGAAGACGACAAACACAGGCCCGTCGAGCCCACAGTGCCCTTCCTGCTGCATTCGCCAATCCTAATTGGGTGCCCACCACTTTGGCAGCACCCGTTCTTCCCCCATTCACTGGCCAACCCGGAATTCAGGTGGTAACAGTTGATTTTACGTCACTTGATTCTTTGTTTTTCACGGAAGATCTCTATAGATCTATTGTGGACCAAAACAATTTGTATGCTGGTCAATTCATCACCGCTAATCCCCAGTTGACCCTTGCCAGAGATTGGAGACCTATTACGGTCTCCGAATTTAAGACCTTTCTGGGACTATCCCTCCTTATGGGCATAACTAAAAAGAGTGAGTTGCGGTCATATTGGTCCACTGACCCAAGTCACCATATGCCCGCGTTCTCTGCCTCCAGGACACGATACGAGCAGATCTTGCGGTTCATGCGCTTCAATGATAATGAACTCTGTCGTCCTTAAGGTGACCCTGGATTTGATCGGCTCTACAAAATTCGGCTCTTCGTAAACCACTTCAACCAACAGTTTGCAGCCTTGTTTACTCCCGATCAAGTTGTCTGCGTTAATGAGTCCCTGATTATGTTTTCTGGCCGCTTGTCTATCAAACAGTATCTTCCCAGCAAGTGTGCCAGATATGGGGTCAAGATGTACAAGCTCTGTGACAGATCAATAGGGAAAAGTCACGTAGAGCCAGAGAACTGCCCAGACTACATAGCGAGCGCTGTTAAGATTGTGTACGATTTGGTGTCACCCTTGTTCAGAAAGGGGTACCACTTGTACATGGACAATTATAACATGAGCGTGCCACTTTTTAGTCACCTTTTTGGATTATGGAATTGGCGCATGTGGCACCGTGCAATCTAAACACCGGGGCTTCCCCCAACGGCTTGTAGAATCCCGACAGACGGGGGGAGAGAGCGTGCTTGAACTGTAATAATTTGTTAGCACTGAAGTGGAAGGATTAACAGAATGTTTTCGTTCCAACCTCCCTTCACACAGATACGACAGACCAAATTTCTATGGCGACTGGTGTTGTGGAGAAACCCTGTGTCCATGAATACAACCTTAATATGGGAGGGGTAGACCTCAATGACCAGTTGTTGGCGCCGTACCCAATTGCCCGTAAGGTCAGATGCTGGTACAAAAAAGTGTCTGTATAGTTATTTCAATTGGCTTTGCTGAACGCTTTTGTGCTATACAAAGCTTCACTAGAGACACAGGTAAGGCTTTCCTTGCACTTTTTACTAGGACCACTTCCTTGCAAATATCCTTCAACTTGAGTTTACTTTTTAATGTGCCTGCCTGGGGAATACCCTGGTCCTGCACATTGGGCAGCATTACATATAGTTAACACCTCTCTTTTACCCCCTTCTATAGATTTCTCTGCATGAGCTTGCTTCTTCCCATTATAACTGCAGCCGACTCTGCGCTTAAAGCACATCTGCTCCCTCTATTCGCATATTGGGGACACCCACTTACTCCTAATCACCACATTCTTCACACACCATTATTTGGGTAAGTCATGAATGTTCAGACTACTTTCTCATCCCTGGCTTTGATGCATACCCGCATGCTGTGCGGTTTTTATGCATCTTTAACACATGGGTACGTGCTGCCTTGACGTATGTTGTCTATGCGTCTGCAGCATAAGTATACTTAACTATTCTATAAGCCCCTTTTTTAACATTTTAGCACATAAGGCCCTTTTTTCTTCCTTCTTGTATTTTCAGATACCCAATCTTTTCTTCTTCCCCCCTCTGGTTCTTCGCTCGCTGGGACCCCCTGGGGTAGCATTGTCCCCCTCGAGGTGGTACACTGGGACCAGTGTGGAGAAGGCGGGGCCAGAGATACGCCCGTTTCCTAATTTTGGTTTCCGGGCGCCCTGTGTGTGTTTGCCCCTGAGAGTTGTTCTGACGGTTGGCCTCTCGTCCTGTTCATGCTTGGGTATGTGTTTTTTTTTCTTTCTTATCCTAGAATGATGTTAAATGCAGTAAACATGTTCAATGCAATTGTATCTAATTACGATATTTCATGTTTCATTAGTGTAAAGTCTGCTTACCATTTGCCCCTGATGAAGGGACCCCAGTAGTCCCGAAACGCGTAGGCTCAGGTAGAAGACTACATGAACACACCTTTGGTTCGCTCACCAGCATAACATTGTTTTTATTGTTAAACTGATTTACACGACTGTATCTGCCAAAATCCTTTTTGATATGTATAATTGTATTAATAAAACCGTTTTTTTATTCTTATTCCGTTGCCTTCAAAGTCCCACCACTTTTTGAGGGGTTTTTTCCTTTTTCTATACAAAGCTTCAGGACGGACTGGATCCTTCCTCAAATTCCAGGAAGAGCTCGTCACAGCCCTTCTGTATCCAGACAGTGCTATGGCCCACCTTCCCAACGCAAATGCAGTGAGCCGCCTGCATGAGAGGCATTTGTCCTCCCTGGTACCCCTACCCAAAGAACACCCCAAAGAAGATGATGCTGTGTCTGCATAAAACGCAGATTTAGGCGTGACACCCGCTTTTATTGTGCCTCCTGTCCTGACCAACATGGTCACTGCATCGGTGACTGTTTCAAATGCTACCACACACTAGTGGAGTATTAGCATAGGGTACAGCACTACACAGTCCTAGGGCACACTAACACAGGGTCTCGAAAGATGTGATGGCCATCACATTTTGAGAGACCCTAATCTGCAATGTTCAGTTTACAGTTTTTATAAAAGTGAAAAAAAAATAAAAAAAATAAATAAATAGCTGTGGTTTTTTTTCTCTCTATTGTTCTCTCTTGTGTTCGCTCTCTACTGTTCGCTCACTATTGTTCTATATCTATGGTTCTCTCTCGGTTTTATTTTTACTATGTTTTTTTGCATTTGCTTTGCAGGTATGGTATGTTATACTGTAATGTTACTTTGTTTTATTGTTAACCATCATTTGCTTAGCAGGTACACCATTCAGCTGCAGCACTGATTTATTTATCTTGACAGCAATAGCGTTTGCTCCCACGATACGTAAATCAGCGACTCCAGCGCTGTAGGAGGCGATTTCACCACCAGTGAAAAAAAAAAAAAAGGGTACATGTATGCCCATCATTAGAAGTGGGTGGATGAAGGGCCCACAGGCTGCATGAAAAAAAGAACATTACAATGTATGCACAACAAGGACCAGCGACGTACTGGTAAGTTGCTGGACTGAGTGGTTATACCAGAATGATGCCTGCAGGTTTTGGCATTCTTTTCAGCCAGTGGTCGGCTTTCATGTAAAAGCAATCCTAGCGGCTAATTAGCCTCTAGACTGCTTTTACAAGCAGTGGGAGGGAACGCCCCCCCCCCCCACCGTCTTCCATGGTTTTCTCGGGCTCTCCTGTCCCAACAGGGAACCCAAGAATGCAGCCGGTGGCTCCGCCAGCTGACTATAAAGCTGATCAGAGACCAGAACAGCTCCAATCATCTCTATGGCCTAAGAAACCGGAAGCTATGAGCATTTCATGACTTAGGTTTCGCCAGAAATAAACAGCGCCATAGGGAAATTGGCAAAGAATTTTATCACACCGATCTTGGTGTGGTGAGATGCTTTGAGGGCAGAGGAGAGATCTAGGGTCTAAAAAGGAGTACCTGTCACTAACTATTGCTATTGTAGGGGAGATTTACATAAAAAAAATAAAAAATAAAAAATGAAAGGAACAGTTTAAAAATAAAATAGCAAAATAAATAATAATAAAAAAAAAAAAAAAAAAAAAAAAGCACCCCTGTCCCCCGTGCTTACGCGCAAAGGTGAACGCAAGCGTCGGTCTGGTGTCATATGTAAACAGCAATTGCACCTTGCATGTGAGGTATCACCGCAAAGGTCAGATCGAGGGAAGTCATTTTAGCAGAAGATCTCCTCTGTAAAACTAAAGTGGTAATCTGTAAAGGCTTTTAAAATATATGTAGTTTGTTGCCGCTGCACTTTTAAAGCATGTCGTGTTTGGTATCCATGTACTCGGCATAAGATCATCTTTTTTATTACATCAAATATTTGTGCAATATAGTGTGTTTTAGTGCATTTTCCCCCCCAAAAAAATTTCGTTTTAAAAAAACGCTGCGCAAATACTGTGTGAAAAAAAATTGCAACATCCACCATTTTAATCTGTAGGGCCTTTGCTTTTAAAAAAATATATAATGATTGGGGGTTCAAAGTAATTTTCTTGCAAAAAATGTTTTCATGTAAACAAAAAGTATCAAAAAGGGCTTTGTCTTCAAGTGGTTAGAAGAGTGGGTGTTGTGTGACATAAGCTTCTAAATGTGCATAAAATGCCAGGACAGTTCACAACCCCCTAAAATGACCCCTTTTTGGAAAGTAGACACCCCAAACTATTTGCTGACAGGCATGTTGCGTCCATGGAATATTATATATTTTGCCACAAGTTGCGGAAAATGACAATTTGTTTTTTTTTGGCACAAAGTCATCACTAAATTATATATTGCTCATACATGCCATGGGCATATGTGAAATTACACCCCAAAATACATTCTGCTGCTTCTCTCGAGTACGAATATACCACATGTGTGAGACTTTTTGGGAGCCTAGCCGTGTACAGGACCCGAAAACCAAGCACCGCCTTCAGGCTTTTTAAGGGCGTAAAATGTTGATTTCACTTCCTCACTACCTATCACAGTTTCTTGGCCATGAAATGTCAAGGTAGAACAAACCCCTCCCAAAATATCCCATTTTGGAAAGAAGACACTTCAAGCTATTTGCTGAGAGGCATGTTGAGTCCATGGAATATTTTATATTTTGCCACAAGTTTTGGGAAAATTATTTTTTTTTTCTTTTACAGAAAGTTGTCACCAAATGATATATTGCTCAAACATGCCATGGGCATATGTGAAATTGCACCCCAAAATACATTCTGTTGCTTCTCCCGAGTACAGGGATACCACATGTGTGAGACTTTTTGGGAGCCTAACCGCGTACAGGACCCTGAAATCCAATCACCGCCCAGTCCATTAGAGTCAATTAGAGGTTATCAAGGACCTGCAAGGTTTTCCTGAAGGGACTGTTGCACATAGTTCAAGGCGCGTTTGACCCTCTTAGGAACTTGTAAGGAGGTGAGCGATTATTGCATCTGGTGGCAGGAGCACTATGCACATAGAAGTTGTGTGAAGTAAAGAAGTACTTTGCATCTCTTTGCATGCTAAACAGAGGAAATTATGACTAATATTGGACTTGCTCATTATTGATGCAGCACTGTTACATTTTTACTTTAATTTACTGTTTTCTCTGTGCGAGCAGTGACAACAGCAGCATTTCTGGTTGTTTTTATTAATTCATTCTATAGCAAAATAGCACGCAACTACTCCACTTTCAATCTATAACCACTCTTTAAAGTATTAGATCCTGAACCAGGTTCTTCATGGCAAGAGCTTTTACCGGATTTTTTGGAATATCCACCACAAAATACCTTCTTGGTGGAGCCTCTGCAAATTCGATTTCATAGCCATTGCTGACAAGATTCCAGATATACAGGCTTGTCATTTTCTCCCACTGTGGAAGGAAAGCCTGTAGTCTTCCTCCCACTGGAAGCAGCAAGTCATTGAGACTTCTCGGGCTGCATAGAAGTACGGAAAAGGACTCCTCCCTTTCTTCTTGCTTTCTACGACACCCAGACTTAGATACCTACTCCGTCCAGCGGCCAAAACAGATGCCGAACGCCCAACCGGAAGCTCCGCCCCCACGGCTTCCCAGATGCTGCTGGACACCAAAAACCATGGCCGCCACCACGCAGGAGACATGAGGGGCTGCAACTTGTCGGTCAGTACTGGCTCTCCCCATGCACTGAGGGGGAGAGAGTAGCCAGGAAGGCGGACCCCACACCTGGGACACTGCCTGGAGGACCCTTGCTGCAAAAAAAAAAAAAAAAAAAAAAAGAAGGTAAAAAGGGAACCGCAGGCAGCACCTGAGAGAATGTAGTCCCCACAATCCCTGTGTGTTCCTACCTGCCCGGAGGAAACACGATAACTGAGGAAGAGGCAATTTAAAGTCTATGGTGGGTGTGTATTTCCTACAGGAGGAAAAGCTACGTTCTCTCAAGTGTTGTCCTAAAATAAATGTTAAGAAGAAGAATACACTAAAGGCAATAAACCCAAGTTTGGTAAAATAGATGAGGTTGCGTTGAGTGTAAAGATACCACACGTCAAGCCTTAAAATTGCACATTCCCATGATACAGTGAGAACCTATTGTACCCAAAATTGTCCATAGTAGTGGGGAAAAAAAATATATTTCAGCTTGTCAATTTAACCACTACAATACAGGGCATTTTCACCCCCTTCCTGCACAGGCCAATTTTCAGCTTTTAGCGCTGTAACATTTTGAATGACAATTGCGCTATAAGCAAAAAAGACTGAATTAAAAAAGAAAAACAAAAAAACAGTATTTTTTTACTTTTTGCTATAATAAAATATCCCAATTTAAAAATAAATAAATAATTTTTTCAGTTTAGGCCGATATGTAGTCTACATATTTTTGGTAAAAAGAAAAAATATCCGCAATAAGCGTATATTAATTGGATTGCGCAAAAGTTATAGCGCCTACAAAATAGGTTGATTTATGGCATTATTATTATTTTTACTAGTAATGGCGGCGATCTGCGATTTTATCGGGACTGCGACATTGCAGCGGACACATCGGACACGTTTGACACTATTTTGGAACCATTGACAATCGTACAGCGACCAGTTCTATAAATATGCACGGATTATTGTGTAAATGTCACTGGCAGGGAAGGGGTTAACACTAGGGGGCAATCAAGGGGTTAAATGTGTTACCTAGGGAGTGATTCTAACTGTGGAGAAATGGGACTGACTAGGGAAGGAGACTGATCGGTGTTCCTTTTTACAATGGCTGGGATGGGAAATGGTTTAGGATGATTATATCGGCACCAAATCCCCATTATATATACACATACATACACACATATATACACACATATATATATATATATATATATATATATATATATATATATATATATATATATATATACATATATATATATATATATATATATATACATATATATACATACATACATATACACACTCACCGCCCACTTTATTTATGTACACCTTGCTAGTACCGGGTTGGACTCCTTTTGTCTTCAGAAATGCCTTAATTCTTTGTGGCATAAATTCAACAAGGTGGTGATGCGAATCTGCTGCTGTTGCCCATCTGCTTCAAGGTTCAATGTGTTGTGCGTTCAGAGATGGTATTCTGCATACCTTGGTTATAACAACAAGTGGTTGAGTTACTGTTGCCTTTCTATCATCATCTCGAACCAGCCTTCTCATTCTCCTCTGACATCAAGGCATTTTCGTCCACACAACTGCCACTCACTCTCTTTTTTTGGACCGTTCTCTGCACACGCTAGAGATGGTTGTGCGTGAAAATCCCAGTGGATCAGCAGTTTTGGAAATTCTCAAACCAGCCCGTCCGGCACCAACAACGCCACGTTTGACGTCACCTAAATCCCCTTTTACTCCATTCTGATGCAAGTCGTCTTCACCAAAGCTAGATGCCTAAATGCACTGAGTTGCTGCCACACACACTATCTATCTATCTATCTATATATACACACACACACACACACACACACACACACACACACACACACACACCTATCTATATAAATAAAAGTATCTTAGCAGCCACAAATTGTGCAAGTTCTCCCACTTAAAAAGATGAGAGGCCTGTAATTGTCGTCATCATAGGTATACCACAACTATGAGAGACAAAAATGTGGAAACAGATCCAATCACATTGTCTAATTTTTTAAAATAATTTCTTTACAAATTTATGGTGTAAAATAAGTATTTTGTCAATATCAAAAGTTCATCTCAATACTTTGTTATATATCCTTTGTTGCCAATGACAGAGGTCAAACGTTTTCTGTAAGTCTTCACAAGGTTGTCACACACTGTTGCTGGTATGTTGGCCCATTCCTCCATGCAGATCTCCTCTAGAGCAGTGATGTTTTGGGGCTGTCGCTGGGCAACACGGGCTTTCAACTCCCTCCAAAGGTTTTCTATGGGGTTGAGATCTGCAGACTGGCTAGGCCACTCCAGGACCTTGAAATGTTTCTTACGAAGCCACTCCTTCGTTGCCCGGCCGGTGTGTTTGGGATCATGTCATATGGTCAGATGAAACCAAAGTAGAACTGTTTGGTAGAAACACAACTCGTGTTTGGAGGAGAGAGAATGCTGAGTTGAAACCAAAGAACACCATACCTACTGTGAAGCATGGGGGTGGCAACATCATGTTTTGGGGCTGTTTCTCTGCAAAGGGAACAGGACGACTGATCCGTGTACATGAAAGAATGAATGGGGCCATGTATTGTGAGATTTTGAGTGCAAACCTCCTCACATAAGCAAGGGCATTGAAGATGAAACATGGCTGGGTCTTTCAGCATGACAATGATCCCAAGCACACCGCTCAGGCAACGAAGGAGTGGCTTCGTAAGAAGCATTTCAAGGTCCTGGAGTGGCCTAGCCAGTCTCCAGATCTCAACCCCATAGAAAACCTTTGGAGGGAGTTGAAAGTCCATGTTGCCCAGCGACAGCGTCAAAACATCACTGCTCTAGAGGAGATCTGCATGGAGGAATGGGCCAACATACCAGCAACAGTGTGTGACAACCTTGTGAAGACTTACGTTTGACCTCGGTCATTGGCACAAAGGATATATAACAAAGTATTGAGATGAACTTTTGATATTGACAAAATACTTATTTTACACCATAAATTTGTAAAGAAATTATTTTAAAAATCAGACAATGTGATTGTCTGGATTTGTTTCCACATTTTGTCTCTCATAGTTGAGGTATACCTATGATAACGACAATCACAGGCCTCTCATCTTTTTTAGGCCCCTTTCACACTTATATGACTTGTCCCAGGATTTTGTACTGCAAAATCGCATGACAAGTCATTCTCCATGATTTTCAATGACTACCATTCATATTGGCAAGTCATGCCAACTTCAAAGTAGTCCCTGCACTACTTTGGTCCAACTTCCATACAATTTGTACTCCATAGACCTCAATGTTAAACCCTCAAGTAGCATGCAAATCGTACCTGAATAATATAGACACGATTTCAACACTACTTTGTAAGCACAAGCTGAGAATGGTTAATGTCAAAGTTGTGGCAAAGTCATACAAAGTAGTACTGCTCCCAAATCGCGGCCGCGAAATCACGGTAAAAATCGCGCGACTTTGAAGTCGTATAAGTGTGAAAGGGGCCTAAATGGGAGAACTTGCACAATTGGTGGCTGACTACATACTTTTTTGCGTGTGTGTGCGTATATATATATATATATATATATATATATATATATATATATATATATATATATATATATATATATATATATATATATATACATACACACACACACACACACACACACACACATATATACACACACACATACACACACTGGGGCAAAAAAGTGTGGGTGTATATATTTATATCTATATATATATATATATATATATATATACACACACACACACACACACACACACAGTGCCTTGCAAAAGTATTCATCCCCTTGGCTTTTTACCTATTTTGTTACATTATAGCCTTTAGTTCAATGTTTTTTAATCTGAATTATATGTGATGGATCATAACACAATAGTCCAAGTTGAAGTAAAATTAGAAAAATATATACATAAAACTATTTTCAAAAATAAAACACTGATACTTGGCATATGTATTCACGCCTTTCGTTATGAAGCCCATAAAAAAGCTCTGCAACCATTATCTTCAGAAGTCACAGAATTAGTGAAATGGTGTCCACCTGTGTGTAATCTAAGTGTCACATGATCTGTCATTACATATACACACACACCTTTCTGAAAGGCCCCAGAGGCTGCAACACCTAAGCAAGAGGCACCACTAACCAAACACTGCCATGAAGACCAAGGAACTCTCCAAACAAGTAAGGGACAATGTTGTTGAGAAGTACAAGTCAGGGTAAGGTTATAAAAATTAATATATAAATATATACACATACATACATATATACATATATATCCAAATCCTTGGTGATCCCTAGGAGCACCATCAAATCTATCAAAACCAAATGGAAAGAACATGGCACAACAGCAAACCTGTAAAGAGACAGGCGCACACCAAAACTCACGGACCGGGCAAGGAGAGCATTAATCAGAGAGGCAGCACAGAGACCTAAGGTAACCCTGGAGGAGTTGCAGAGTTCCACAGCAGAGACTGGACTATCTGTACATAGGACCACAATAAGCCGTACACTCCATAGAGTTGGGCTTTATGGCAGAGTGGCCAGAAGAAAGCCATTAGCCATTTCAGCAAAACACAAAATGGCACGTTTTGAGTTTGCGAAAGGGCATGTGGGAGACTCCCAAAATGTATGGAGGAAGGTGCCCTGGTCTGACGAGACTAAAATTTAACTTTTTGGTCAAAGAAAATGCTGTCTGGCGCAAACCCAACACATCACCCAAAGAAACCAACCTCACAGTGAAACGTGGTGGTGGCAACATCATGCTGTGGGGATGTTTTTGCGCAGTTGGGACTGAGAAACTGGTCAGAGTTGAGGGAAAGATGGATTGTGCTAAATACAGGGATATTCTTGAGCAAAACCTGTACCACTCTGTGTGAGATTTGAGGCTAGGACGGAGCTTCCAGCAGGACAATGACCCCAAACACACTGCTAAAGCAACACTTCAGTGGTTTAAGGGGAAACATGTAAAACATGTTGGAATGGCCTAGTCAAAGCTCAGACCTTAATCCAATAGAAAATCTTTGATCAGACTTAAAGATTGCTGTTCACAAGCGCAAACCATCCAACTTGAAGGAGCTGGAGCAGTTTTGCAAGGAGGAATGAGCAAATATCCCAGTGGTAAGATGTGGCAAGCTCATAGAGACTTATCCAAAGTGACTTGGAGCTGTGATAGCCGCAAAAGGTAGCTCTACAAAGTATTGACTGAGTGAATAGTTATGCACATTGACTTTTACTGTTGTTTTGTCCTATGTTCAAAGTTGTGGGCATGTTCTGTAAATAAATTAAATGATGCAAATCCTCAAACAATCCATGTTAATTCCAGATTGTGAGGCAACACAACATGAAAAATGCCAAGAGGGTGAAAACTTTTGCAAGGCACTGTATACACACACACACACACACTGTAATACCTCAGATTGCGAGTAACGCGGTTAACAAACGTTTCGCAATACGAGCTATTATTTTTTTAAAATCCTGACTCGGTTTGCGAGTGTTGTCTTGCAAAACGAGCAGGATTGAATCCTCTGCGGTGTGCAGTACTGCATTTGGCCAGAGGTGCGGGGGCGCCGGTGACACTCGGAAACACTCCGTTCCCGAACCCCTCTGAGTGTTTCCGGCGCCCCTCCACCTCTGGCCACATGCGGAGCTGCATACAACAGAAGTTACTGTGGAACAAATTATCTGAGTTTCCATTGACTTCTATGGGGAAACTTGCTGTGATATACGAGTGCTTTGAATTATATAGATAGATATACACACACACACACACACACACACATACATACATACATACATACATACATACATATACACACACATAGTATCTCACAAAAGTGAGTACACCCCTCAGGATTTTGTAAATATTTTATTATATCTTTTCATGCGACAACCCTGAAGAAATGACACTTTGCTACAATGTAAAGTAGTGAGTGTACAGCTTGTATAACAGTAAATTTGCTGCCCCCTCAAAATAACTCACACAGCCATTAATGTCTAAACCGCTGGCAATATTTTGTATGGCCATCATTATTATTTTCCAGCACTGCCTTACCCTCTTGGGCATGGAGTTCACCAGAATTTCACAGATTGCCACTGGAGTCCCCTTCCACTCCTCCAGGATGACATCACGGAGCTGGTGGATGTTAGAGACTTTGCGCTCCTCCACCTTCCATTTGAGTATGCCCCACAGATGCTCAATAGTGTTTAGACCTGGAGACATGCTTGGCCAGTCCATCACCTTTACCCTCAGCTTCTTTAGCAAGACCGTTGTCGTCTTGGAGGTGTGTATGGGGTTGTTATGTTGGAATACTGCCCTGCTTCAGTATGTCACAGTACATGTTGGCATTCATGGTTCCCTCAATCAACTGTAGCTCCCCAGTGTCGGCAGCACTTATGCAGCCCCAGGCCATGACACTCCCACCATGCTTGACTGTAGGCAAGACAAACTTGTCTTTTTACTCCTCACCTGGTTGCCACCATACATACTTAACACCATCTGAACCAAATAAGTTTATCTTGGTCTCATCAAACCACAGGACATGGTTCCAGTAATCTATGTCCTTAGTCTGCTTGCCTTCAGCAAACTGTTTGTGGGCTTTCTTGTGCATCATCTTTAGAAGAGGCTTCCTTCTGGGACGACAGCCATGCAGACCAATTTGATGCAGTGTATGGTCTGAGCACTGACAGGCTGACCCCCCCACCCCTTCAACCTCTGCAGCAATGCTAGCAGCACTCATGTGTCTTTTTCCCAAAGATAACCTCTGGATATAACGCTGAGCATGTGCACTCGATTTCTTTGGTCGACCACGGCGAGGCCTGTACCGAGTGGAACTTGTCCTGTTAAACCACTTTATGGTCTTGGCCACCATGCTGCAGCTCAGTTTCAGTGTCTTAGCAATGTTCCTAAAGATTGCCCAGGCTATATGTAGAGCAACAATTCTTTTTTTGAGATCCTCAGAGAGTTCTTTGCCATGACGTGCCATGTGGAACTTCCAGTGACCAGTAAGAGAGAGTGATAACACCAAATTTAACACACCTGCGACCTTGTAACACTAACGAGTCACATGACACCTATTTATATATATAAAAAAAAAATCATGCTAGAGTTAACAATGAAAAAGCAGACATCACAGTGAAAAAATGAATGATTGTTATTACAAATTCGAGTCTGTTCACATGTCGGTGCTGCCGACATAATGTTTACATCTGTTTCAGCAAAATGTTTAACTGTTTTAGTCCATGGTTTCTACCATGTTCCTATTACACCAATATTTATAATGTAACATGAAACATGTTTGCATACCCCATCACCAAAATGCACATCGTCTCTATTACAAGAACCGCAGGGTGCATTTTCATGAGAAATCCTGTTATTGTTTTAAACTTCTTGCAGCTGTGCTGCACCCTCTGTTATTGTTTACATTTATTTACTACAAGTCCCATCTGCCACCACATCACATGGGACATGTAAATGAACAGTAATCATAAGATCAATGTCACTGCCTTTACTACAATTTTGCAAAAGATTGGCTTAGCCTTTCAATATCTACCCCTTGCTGGGATTGGGGTCTCTTAACCAGCAAACCAAAACTTCCTGGATATGACCAAGTGTAAGATTTATGCAAGACTAACTGGCTGCTCAGCAACAGGTCCTGTGTTCCAGGTACCATAAGTACACAGCACAATCAAGTTCTCAACCTCCACTGCAGCAGCACAGCTTATTCAAGAAGACAAATCCAGCTTTGATCGTAACTTCAGTATGCTCTGGACAAGCTCCATTCCCCCTCTAGCACCACCATTCTTGCGCGTGTGCAGATTCACCCATGGGGCTCTGCCAGGCTTTTGCGTCAGGACGAGCAGAGCCCATCGGTGCATATGTGAATGCACAGAGGGGTTACTGTGCACTTGAAAAGACAGGGAAGATTTCAAACGTTTCTATTACCAGGCTTTGCACGTGGGTAGGAAACCAGACATGTTCGCAGATGACTGGGGAAACTGACGCAGCACATTGGTGCATGTGCCGCAGGGCTCTCTCAGGGCCCTGGTAAGAGAGGGAGGGGGAGGAGGCAGGGAAGCTCAGGATGTTATTGCGGGTGAAGGCCTGCTTTATTAAAAAGATAACTCCACAAGGATAAGACACCATTGAGCTTCAAATCCCAAAATACAAATTCATAAATCGGTCCCTGTCAAAATTTGCCAAAATTTGTCATCCTCAAAGACTGTTACAGAAGGGGATACAGAAGGCCTTCCATTTAAAGTGGATTTACACAACATTATTTTTTTTAAAATGGGCCCGCAGGAGCTGATAGCCATATTGTGTAAGTATGCACATCATATTAACACATTACGGCATACTTACCTGTCAAAAGATCCCCTCCGCCACTCCGCTGTGAGTGCTTCTACTGGTCACGACCAATGCCATCTTTAATCAATCTTTCTTTTGGGTTCCGTCTGTTTGGCCACTTGAATGGCCGGGCCATGATGATGTCACTGCTGAACATGCACAATGGAGTCACAGCATCACAGAATGGTGTCGGTACACTGAGCTGTGCATGCGCTGCTCAGTGTACGTTGCCATAGACAGACAGAGATAAGTAGTCATGACAGAAGAGACCAATAGGGTCTCCTCTGTCAGAAAGACCCTACCCATCAGCGATTTTTATTTTTTTACGTTTAATTTCACTTTAAAAACAATTGTGTAAAAATTGTACTCTGTGATGCCATTTGTACTGTTGCTTGCATTTACCGCCACTGTGTATTAGATAGGATTACGCTTTGTGAACAACTAGTGAATGATATGTTGATTCATACCTTTTGTGAATCTGCCTGCTACTTTGAAAACGAATAAAAATGTATTGCATGGAAAAACAAAAACCTGTGTGCATAAAAGCCAATATAACTCTCAAGCTAGCATTAAGGTGGTTGTAAGGGCTGGAGGTTTTTTACCTTAATGCACTCTATGCATTACAGAATAAAAAAAAAAAACAAAAAAAAAAAAAAAACACCTGCATGCAGATCCTTACACCCCTTACATACCTAAGCCCAGTCTCGATCCAGTGCTGTGCACGAGAACAAAGGCTCTCTCCCTCCTCGTTGGCTCCCGCTGCTGTCAATCACAGTCAGTGATGAGGGAGCTAGGGGCTGGGCCAAGTTGCTCCCTGTGGGTTTATGGACACACAGAACTGTCTTGAGAGTGATAAAAACAACAAAACACATACAGCGCTGGTAAAAATACCATGAATATGATACTAAATCGAAAGTGCTCAGTGCAATGTTCCTATAATCATAAATCCAAAAATATGAATAAAGTGCTAAATACGTACAATATATGCTAAACACAAACCAATTACTAGTTAATGGAATACTAATTTGCTAATTCAGCCCATATGAAGTGCCAAATGAATGTGCGATAGGTGCTAAACACAAACCAATAGTGAAAAACAATATAAATTATGTGTTGAAAGAATCAGTGAAATTAATAATAGTGGTAAATAGTCCCAAATAAATGCCATCAGCTAGACTGCTACACAAGGCTTTTGGTGGCGATCTCACTGGAGAGAAAACAGCATCTCTTCACCTATGCTGACAGTCAATCTCTGGGAGTGCTGCAGTATGATGCCTCTGATGTAGTTGTAATATGAGTAGCAAATGAGTCATATACTTGTAGGTGTCCACCATCGAATCAGACCCAAAAGGCAAAGAAAAGTGATATGGTGAAGTATTGAGGAGAAAGAGATCACTTGCGCATCGTAGCGCTACTCACAAGATCCTTGGTTGCAAACAGGCATATCAGAAAACTTCCGCGATCGCCGCTAGAAGCGTGCGTTCCACGGGAACAGGAAGAAGCGTCACTGGTTAAGCGTGAGCCGGATGTTTCGTCGACGAGTTTCGCCCCTCCTCCAGGGCGTCATCAAAGACATAACATCCAGCCCACGGATGTTAGGATATATAAAGGTGTGTGGACTCCTCCCAACAAGGAAATGAAAGAAGTGACAGCCAATCAAGGCTAGTGGGAATAAATCACCACCATTTGTCCTGATTCATCATATCCTGTTGCAACACCAAAAAACTTTATTATTCGAAATATATAAAACACAACATTCAATTGATGTATATAAAATTTAAAAAAAAATGAAAAAACAGACAACTAAATCTCGCATGGATAAAATAGGTCTCAAATCATTAACATAATTTGTCCACATGCGCAAATATCAGGACGCCAAACTGAAGAACATAAAAATTGACTAAATCCCATCTCTCCTAATCTGAATGAAAATAAATAAAAAATATTTTTAAATAAAATACAACAACATATTAGGAGGGAATAAATATGGCTTATTCTCTAATCTAAAGTATACTCCACCCCACAATAAAATATGAAAAAATATATATAATCGGAGTACATCAGCATTCAGCAAAGAACTATATAAAAATAGAATATAACCAATTAGATAGAACCAATTTAAATCTAGAAGAATATTACCAATTGGATAAGAAACAATTAAGATCCAGCTCAATGTTGAGCCCATAGGGATGCAAAGTACGGAGCCTATGGATCCACTGAGTTTCAGTCTGGGAAATGGCTCTCTTAAGATCAGAGCCTCGCCAGTGATCCTTGACTCTATCGATTCCACAAAAGGTTAATAAACTAGAGTCCCTATTATGTAATATCCTAAAATGGTTTGAGAGGCCATGATGTTTGTATCCTTTCTTAATTCTGTTAACATGTTCTCTAAGCCTAACTCCTAACTGTCTAGTGGTCCTCCCCACATACTGTAGGTTACACGGACAGGACAGAAGGTAGGTAACATGCGTGGTACTGCATGTGATGAATTTTTTTATTTTAAAAGATCTTCCTTCGGATAACGACCTAAAATGGGTGATTTTTTTTTCTTCCGAAATTTTGAAGTCCTACATATCATACATCTTCCACAGCTGTAGAACCCAGTCCTATCCAAGAAGGTGCACACCTTCCTGGGTGGGTTCACCACATTATGTGCCAATTGTAATCTAAGCGTAGGTGGCTTTGTGTAGATGAATTTGGGCTGGGTAGGTAGGATCTTCTTCAAATCAGTGTCTTCCAACAATAGAGGCCAATGTTCTTTGATAATTTAGTTATGAATGCTATACCTTAATCATTTTCTTTTTTGACTTTAGGTTTAAATAAATCCTTTCTATCCATTTCACCAACTGTCCTTCTGGTTCGTTCCAAATCTTCCACTTTGTCTCCCTTGGCTTGCAAACGTTACAAAATGACATTAGCTTGGGAATTGTAATCATCTTCTTTGCTGCAGTTTCTTCTGACTCTAAGCATTTGACTTTTTGGAACACCCCTGAACCACCTCGGATGATGACAGCTGGTCAGCGGAATGTAACCATTCCTATCAACATCCTTAAAGAAAGTGCGCGTGCATAGTTTGTCATTTTATCTGAATACAGTCAGATCAAAAAAATTAATCTCCGTGTGGCTGAAACTTTCAGAAAAGGAAATGCCAAAAGGATTTTCACTAATTTTCTTTAGAAATTCACAAAAAGATTCTGGTGATCCTGCCCAAATTATAAAAAAGTCATCAATATACCTTTTGTAGAGTCTAAGCTCCGGTATATTGGTTTGGTATATAGCTCGATTTTCCCAGAAACTCATAAAGATGTTGGCTACTGATGGGGCATACTTCGCCCCCATTGCCACACCTTTAATTTGTCTGTAATAATCTTTTTCGTGCCAGAAAAAATTATGACTCATCGCCATATCAAGTGCTCTTATAAGAAATTCTTTCTGCTTAGATTTAATATTGGTACTTTCCAAAGCCCATTCAACAGCTTGAAGAGCATGTTTCTGCTGGATGTTTGTATATAGCGAGTTAACATCAATACTCGCCAACAAACAATCTCCATCTACTACCATTGGGCTGATCAATTCAATAAGATCCTTACTATCTTTGAGGTAAGAGGGATATTCCTTTGTAAGTGGCTGCAAAAAATAATCCAAATATTCACCGAGCCTGGAATACAGTGATCCGATTCCACTAACTATGGGTCGGCCCGGCGGTTTCGTTGAATGTTTGTGTATTTTCGGTAACTGATAGATCACCGGTAAACGTGGAGCGTCCGGGATTAAATATCTCGCCTGCTTCTTTAAAATTCCTTCTTCCTTAGCCATTTTTATTAAATCTTTCAGCTGGGATTTGTATTTCTTCGCAGGATTACCTTTTAGTTTTTCATATGTTTCTCGGTCACTGACCAGTTTATTCAATTCTTCCAGGTAGTCTGTTTTGTTGAGTATCACTACTCTTCCCCCCCCCCCCCCTTATCTGCCGACCTAATTACTATATTTTTATTCTTCTCCAGATCTCTCTTATATCTTTTTGGTTGCACAGCAAGTCTATCCAAGTCTCGCTCAACCAGGGATTTGAAAAACACCCACAAAATGGTTGTTGGTGATTTATTTTTTTTATTCATTTTCTTTTTTTATTTTATTTGGTATCATTTCTACATTTTATTTTTTAGTTTTCAATATTTTTTTAATTTTTTTCAATTTTCCCATATTCCTATCAAAATAATACGCTCATTTTATGACTAGACAAATTATGTTAATGATTTGAGACCTATTTTATCCATGCGAGATTTAGTTGTCTATGTTTTTTATTTTTTTTTAAATTTTATATATATCAATTGAATGTTGTGTTTATATATTTCGAATAATAAAGTTTTTTGGTGTTGCAACAGGATATGATGAATCAGGACAAATGGTGGTGATTTATTCCCACTAGCCTTGATTGGCTGTCACTTCTTTCATTTCCTTATTGGGAGGAGTCCACACACCCTATATATCCTAACATCCGTGGGCTGGATGTTATGTCTTTGATGACGCCCTGGGGGAGTGGCGAAACGCATCGACGAAACATCCGGCTCACGCTTAACCAGTGACGCTTCTTCCTGTTCCCGTGGAATGCACGCTTCTAGCGGCGATTGCAGAAGTTTTCTGATATGCCTGTTTGCAACCAAGGATCTTGTGAGTAGCGCTATGATGAGCAAGTGATCTCCTTCTCCTCAATACTTCACCATATCACTTTTCTTTGCCTTTTGGGTCTGATTCGATGGTGGACACCTACAAGTATATGACTCATTTGCTACTCATATTACATCTACATCAGAGGCATCATACTGCAGCACTCCAGGAGATTGACTGTCAGCATAGGTGAAGAGATGCTGTTTTCTCTCCAGTGAGATCGCCACCAAAAGCCCTGTGTAGCAGTCTAGCTGATGGCATTTATTTGGGACCATTTACCACTATTATTAATTTCACTGATTCTTTCAAACACGTCATTTATATTGTTTTTCACTATTGGTTTGTGTTTAGCACCTATCGCACATTCATTTGGCACTTCATATGGGCTGAATTAGCAAATGAGTATTCCATTAACTAGTAATTGGTTTGTGTTTAGCATATATTGTACGTATTTAGCACTTTATTCATATTTTTGGATTTATGATTATAGGAACATTGCACTGAGCACTTTCGATTTAGTATCATATTCATGGTATTTTTACTAGCGCTGTATGCATTTGTTGTTTTTATCATTTAAGTATTAGTACTTTTCTTACAGCTGCGGTAACACACTTATGTATTTGGTTTAATTTGTCACGAGCGCTGCATTATATATATAATTTTTTCTGTCTTGAGAGTGAGCCTGCACAATAGAGCTGAACGACTCTGGATAAAATGAGAATCGCGATTTTTTTGCTTAGTAGATAGATCACGATTCTCACGGCGTAACATCATCTTTCACATTAAACAAAATAATTGGGCTAACTTTACTGTTTCGTTTTTTTTATTCATTGAAGTGTATTTTTCCAAAAAAATTGCGTTTGAAAGACCACTGTGCAAATACAGTGTGACATAAAATATTGCAACAATCCCCATTTTATTCTCTAGGGTCTCTGCTAAAAATTTATATATATATATATATTATATTATATATAATGTTTGGGGTTTCCAACTGATTTTCTAGAAAAAAAATCTGATTTTAACTGTAAGAAACAAGTGTCAGAAAAAGGTTTAGACTTTAAGTGGTTAAACTTCCTGCATATTCACACACAAGTTTTATCCCTTTGATCTAAGATGGAAGAATTAGGCCTCATGCACAGGAGACGCAAACTCTGCTGAACACATGTATTTAAAAGCTGAAACCGGCGTTTAGAAATACCCGTTTTGCATGCCGCGTTTTACCGCGTTTGCGTCTAGAAGCGTCTGCAGAGCAGAGAATGACAATTTGCGACCCAACTTTGGGGCCAGTGTGCTAACACAGTGGACCTAGCACTACAACATATCCAAACTTGGGGTTCCTAGCACCAAGTGGCCCCGAGATACAGGGCCCCAAAATCGGGTCACAAAAATGTCAAGCACTCCTGCAGCAGAGAATGACATTTTCCAACCTGACTTTGGGGCCCCATATCTCAGGGCCACTTGATGCTAGGAACCCCAAATTTGAATATGTTATAGTGTGTTAGCACATCAAATTTGGGGTTCCTAGCACCAAGTGGCCCCAAGATATGGGGCCCCAAAGTCGGGTCGCAAAATGTTAAGCACTTTTCTGCAGCAGAGAATTACATTTTGTGACCAGACTTTGGGGCCCCGAATCTCGGGGCCACTTGGTGCTAGGAACCCCAAATTTGGATATGTTGTAGTGCTCGTTCCACTGTGTTTGCACACCAAGTGGCGCCGAGATATGGGGCCCCAAAGTCAGTTCATAAAATGTTCCTTTAAAAACACTTAAACGCAAACGCGGCTAAACACGGTACCGGTGTTTAGCCGCGTTTGGCGTCTGAGACGTGGAAAACTTTTGCGTCTGAACCCATTTTTTTGCTTCTGGAAAAACGAGGTTAAACACAACTGCCTAAAACGAGACTGTGTACATGGACACATAGGATAACATTGAATGGGTTCAGGGGCAGTTGAAAAAAAGTGTCCAACTGCCTCTGAACGGGAGTTTAACAACGTCTCGTGTGCATGAGGCTTTACAATGTTGTTAAAATCTTGGCAGAATGCCCGGTTTGGCAGACTGCCAGAGTAAGCAGAGAACTCTATACTTGTTACATGAAAGAATCGAGACACTCCGCAACATAGATCGTCAGAGGGGGTGAATCGAGATTGTGATCTTTTAAAGATTAATTGTGCAGCTCTACTGCACAAGTGCCCCCATAGCAAGCGGCTTACGATGGTGGGCACTCAGCGGAGGGATGAGCCAGGAGCACTGGTAGGTGACCTGAGAAGGGGAGGATCAGGATGTTCTGTGCAAAACCATTGCAGAGTGCAGGTAAGATGTTTGTTATTTAAAAAAAATAAAATGTGATCCTTTACAAAACAAAGGAATCTTGAGCTAACCCATGCTAAAGATTTTAAATCACAAATACTCATAATTACCTCATTTTACCCTTTGATGTGATATCCACTCGGACTGGCTCAAATCGATAAGCTGGAGACACAACTTCTACTACATAGGAACCTGGAGGAACATCATGGACCATAAAGCTTCCATCCATCCTAAAAAGCAACAAGCAATCTTGTAAACATTAAAGTTGAACGAAAAATTTTTTTTTCTCTCTTTATTTTGGACAATGTGGGCAAGGGCTAGAACCTCGCTGACTTTTTTTTTGTGTGCATAAAATGGTGCTGGATACCAAATGGAAAATGGTTAGGAATCCTGTGGTTTCACATACAATTAAATGAAGGTAAATGCTTTAAAGGGGTTGTAAACCCTTGCGGTTTTTCACATCAATGCATTAAGGTGAAAAACCATTTGTGCTGTAGCAGCCCCCCAGACCCCCCCCCCCCCTTTTCTTATCTGAACCTGATCGCTCCAGCGACGGGGACGAGCCCAGCAGCTCCAGCCACTGTCTCGGATCCTCATTGGACAGATCAATAGCAACAGGAGCCATTGGCTCCCGCTGCTGTCAATGAAATCCAGTGACAAGGGAGGCGGGGCCGAGTCCTGTCTGTGTCAATAGACGCAGCAGCAGGACTGGGGAGCGCGTCTGCACGAGTCCCGCTATGGAAAGCGGCTCTCTGTGGGGGAACTTGAGAGGAGGAGTGCCGCTGGGGGACCCCAGAAAAGGAGGATCAGGGCCACTCTATGCAAAGCCCTTACACAGAACAGGTAAGTATAACAAGTTTGTTATTTAAAAAAAAAACCTAAGCTTTACAATCACTTTAAGTAGTATGCAGAGAACTCACGTATGCTGAAGGAACCAAAGAAATAAGAATGGAGCACAAAAATGGAGTTCAAACACCCACCTAATATTAAGTAGGTCCCCCTTTTGCTGCCAAAACAGCCCCATCCCGTCGAGGCAGGGATGCCACTAGACCTCTGAAGATTTTCTGTTATCTGGCACCAAGCCGTCAGTAGCAGATCCTTTAAATTTAGTGTAAACCCTTACAGATACTCAATGAAGTGACTGGCCTCAGGTGATACACAGATTAAACAAATTCTACATAAGTTGTACCTGTAGCCTTTCTTCTCTACATCCATGCAGAGTGTTGAATTTTAAAGCTTGGCTGAGAGTTCAGAAAAAAAAGGGGGCGGAGAGCTGAAATTACACTCTGCAGATCTCAGCTCTGCCAGCTGATTGAAGGAGAGGGATACACCCCTCATTCCTCCCCTGCGACCCACACACACACACACACACAGGGACAGAGCCGAGTAGGGCTGCAACTAACGATTATTTTCATAATTGATTAGTTGGCTGATTATTGTTTTGATTAAATCGAATAACAACCTTAAAATAAAGGGTGGTGTATAATTTAGTTAATATGCAAAGTTTAAAAAAAAGCCAATTTTTATTCCTAAATATCTAGATGCAGTGGTAAATATAAATATCCAGCTATATGGTTAGGGAGCAAAATCTCTAATCCCCTCTGAGAAAAAAACAGACAGAGATATACTGTATATACTATTAGAGGTTGAATCTGGTATATAGTTAACCACTTCAGCCCCGGAAGAATTGGCTGTTCAATGACCAGGCCATGTTTTGCGATACGGCACTGCGCCGCTTTAACTGACAATTGCACGGTCGTGTGACGTTGTACCCAAACAAAATTGACATCCTTTTTTTCCCCACAGAGATTTCTTTCGGTGGCATTTGATCATCTCTGCAGTTTTTATTTTTTGCGCTATAAACAAAAAAAAAGTGACAATTTTGAAAAAAACAATATTTTGTACTTTTTGCTATAACCACTTCAATACCGGGAAATTCTGGCACTTCTTTAATGTAAACATCCCTTGTAATAGGAGTCGATTGTGACAGGTCCTCTTTATGGAGGGATACGGGGTCAATAAGACCCCACATCTCTGCTCCAGGCTGGAAAGCAGGAGATCGGAAAAAAAAAAAAAAAAAAATCACCTCTCATGCTGACAGCCGCGGCTGCGGCTTTGTTTATTTCCGGGAACCTGTGCGTGACGTCATAACGTCGCGCCCGGTCCTCCGACAATCATAGAGATAACTGGTGACCACCTGGTTACCAGAAATCTCTATCGTTGTCATCCTGCGCCGGTCGATTCTTTCTCCAGGTCCCCGATGGCACGGGAGAGCCCGGAGAAGCACCGGATGACGGCGGGAGGGGGGGGTGGGGTGTCCCCTCCCGTTGCCTATAAGAACGATCAAGCGGCAGAACTACAGGCATCATTCAGATATCCCCTAACAAAATAAAGGATGTCATATGACGCCCTTGGTATTGAAGTGCGTAATAAATATCCCCAATTTTCTTTTAAAAAAGCTAATTCTTTTCCTCAGTTTAGGCCGATATGTATTCTACATATTTAAAAAAAAAGAAAAAAAAATGGCAATAAGCGTATATCGATTGGTTTGTGCAAAAGTAAAGGCATCTACAAAATAGGGGAAAGATTTATGGCATTTTTATTATTTTTTTTTTTACTAGTAATGGCAGTGATCAGCGATTTTTTATTTTTTTGCAAATATAATTTTTATTGAAAGTTTTCAACAAAGAAAAGAAATAAACATAAAAAAAAAAAAAAAAAAAAAAAAAAAGAAGAAATACCGTAAAGGCGTAAAGGCCTTTTACATCATTCTAATATAACAGTCATATTTTTTCCATAAAATGTTCCCACTCTATCTGCAGAGAAACTAATCTATGACATCACAGAGCCTCATTTAATTCTTAGATCTATCTTTGTAACCTGTGAACATATCCACAACCGTGCAGTATTGCTATACACCATAAATAACATGTTCCAAATAATCGTTTACCTCTGCATAATTCCCAAATCCCTTGTGTGAATGGAAAATCGTTTATTATCTGATCATTAGACCACTAGTTGAAAGAAAAAAAAATTAAATACCCAAAACATATTAACAGAATAGAAAGAGTACGAGGAAAAAAAAGGGGGGAGGGGTACATGTTCGACGCGAGCGCGGTGGACCGATTCAGGATCCCATCCTGTAACATAGTCCCATTAAGGGGATTCTCAAGAATTTAATAAAGGTTGTTCTTCATCTGAGAAAATTTACATATTCCAAGTCAACCAGTTTTTAGAGTGTTTGTCTTGTTTGTGTTGGGCAGTAAGTACCAGGTCTTCCATCTTTTTAATTTCCTCAACTCTGCGCAGCCACATTCCCACCGTGGGGGGGGGGGGGGGTGTATTCTGTTTCCATAAAGCTGGAATGCAGGACTTGGCTGCATTAAGCAAATGTCTAACCACTGACTTCTTATATGATCTAATCGGGCTTGAGGTGGCGTGTAGCAGAAAAATTGCGGGATCTCTCTGCGTTATTTGACTCGTAAATTTCTTGACTATTGTCTCAACCGCTGTCCAAAAATTTTGTAATAGCGGACAAGTCCAAAAAATATGTATAATGCCCCGTACACACGGTCGGACTTTGTTCGGACATTCCGACAACAAAATCCTAGGATTTTTTCCGTCGGATGTTGGCTCAAACTTGTCTTGCATACACACGGTCACACAAAGTTGTAGGAAAATCCGATCGTTCTAAACGCGGTGACATAAAACACGTACGTCGGGACTATAAAACGGGGCAGTGGCCAATAGCTTTCATCTCTTTATTTATTCTGAGCATGCGTGGCACTTTGTCCATCGGATTTGTGTACACACGATCGGAATTTCCGACAACGGATTTTGTTGTCGGAAAATTTTATCTCCTGCTGTCCAACTTTGTGTGTCGGAAAATCCGATGGAAAATGTCCGATGGAGCCCACACGGTCGGAATTTCCGACAACACGCTCCGATCGGACATTTTCCATCGGAAAATCCGACCGTGTGTACGGGGCATAAGTGTCCCTTTATCTGAGCAGCACCTCCAACATTTATCAGAAGTGTTAGGGAAAAATTTGTGTAGTAGTTGAGGCGTGTAATACCATCTAGTAAGAATTTTATAATTTGTCTCCTGAATTTTTGTACAGATAGATGATTTCAGTGTGAGTTGAAGTATGTTTTGTGTTTGTGCTGCTGTAAAATTGCATTGTAAATCACTTTCCCATTTTCGTAAAAATAGCAAGTCTGGTTGTTCCATTGGTGTGTTGAGTAGGGAGTATGTCTTGTACAATATTCTTCTAGGGTCGTCATGTCACGCTTAAATCTTGTAGGTTCTGGTATTGAATGAAGGAAATGGTGCAACCTAAATCGCTTTCCAAAATGATAATTGAAAACCCCCATTATTGTTCGTCAGAGACTGAATTGAGGTCCACTGGTCCTCTTCTACATAATGTGTTGCGCAGTCTTTGCCTGCGTTCCAGAGCGTTTCGTATTCTAAGTAGTCTAGTCCTGGTTTGAACGCTGGATTTCCCAAAATGGGAAATAAAGGGGACTGTTTAGATGTCAGTGAAGTGGTTTTAAGTATACCTGAGCCCACGTACAGCGTGGCCCCTATGGTTGGATGTAAGCTCATGTCCCTGGGTAGTTGATCGTAGCACCATATAGCCCCTTTCAAGGGGACATTGGCCTGGTGGTTCTCTACTTGGACCCAAAGTTTGGCTTTTCCATGTCTATTCCAGTCAATGATCCTCCCTAAATGTACTGCTTGATAGTAGTGTTTTGCGTCAGGGAGGGCGAGACCCCCACAGTGTTTCGGCAGGGTCATATAACGTCTTTTAAATCTAGGTTTCGAGTGTGACCACACAAATTTTATAAACAAAGAGTGTATTTGTTTAAAATAGCTAGCAGGTATCCTTATTGGCAAAGCTTGAAACAGGTATAGAAATTTTGGGAGAATGCACATTTTAATTAAATTGCATCTCCCAAACCACGAGTGCAGACCCTTGCCCCACTCTTTAAGCAGCTCTTTAAACTTTGCAAAGGATTGCAGGGAAGTTCAATTGAAAGGTGCGTTTCAGGTCCCTAGGTATATTAGTGCCCAAATAGGTAAAGTGACTGTCTGACCATTTAAAATTGAATTTGGTCTTCAGAAGGGATAGCTGTTCTGTCGACATATTGATTCCCATTGCTGTTGATTTGTCAAAATTAATATTTAGATTAGAAATGTTCCCATATTTCTGAAATTCTCGAATTAAATTTGGGAGAGATATGATCGGGTTAGTTAATGAGAATAGATCATCGGCATAAGCCGAGATCTTGTATTGCTGGCGATCTATAGTAATCCCTGAGATATCTGGATTGTTGCGTATCGTGTTCAGAAAGGGTTCGAGTACTAGGGCAAAAAAAAGGGGTCACAATGGGCATCCCTGTCTGGTACCATTAGATATGTTGAAGGGATCAGACAGGATTCCATTGGCTTTGATCCTGGCTGTTGGTGTCGAGTAAACATTGGAAATCCACTGTAGCATATGGCTACCTAGTCCTATGTGTTTAAGTACTGATGTCATAAATTCCCAACTCACCCGGTCGAATGCTTTCTCAGCATCTGTGCTGAGAAAGGTACATGGCATTTTAGTTATGTTGGCTCTATGTATCAGGTTGAGAACCTTTGTGGTGTTGTCCCTGGCTTCGCGCGTAGGGACAAAACCCACCTGGTCTAAATGTATAAGGTCTGTCATATGTTGGGATAGTCTATTTGCTAAGATTTTGGTGAAGAGTTTGAGATCTATATTTAAGAGAGATATAGGCCTGTAGCTGCCACATGCCGAGGGATCCTTCCCTTCCTTAGGAATAAGGGAGATGTGGGCGCTTAAGGTGTTTCTCTGTAGGTGGCCCCCTCTGTAAGATTGTTAAAGAGTTTCAGCATATGTGGGCCTAGTATCGGTAGGAGTGTCTGGTAGTACTGCAGGGTCAGCCCGTCCGGGCCAGGAGCTTTACCCGGTTTCATATGCTTAAGCGCACCCTGCAGTTGATGGGTTCTTCTAGGGCCTCTGCATCTTCTTCTGATATTTTAGACATGTTAGATAGGGTAAGATAATCCCCTATTGCAGTGCCAATGACACCTGCCTTCGGTAGGTTATATAGAGAGTGGTAAAAATTTCTGAATTCATCAGCAATTTGTGTGGGTAACACCTTTTTCTGCCCTGCTGGGGAGATGATGTGAGGTATATATGCCCGTAGTTTCTGTTGCCTAACTGCTCTCGCCAGGAGCTTTCCACATTTGTTCCCCAATTCATATGTAAGTTTCCTTTTGTGACGTCAGCTAGTACGGTGGGATTCTGCAGTAAACTTTCATTCTGTCTCCAAAATCTCGATTTTGTCGTCATTGTCTATGAAAGAATAGCGTAAGGTAACGGGTGCGTGGTCAGACCAGGTGATGGTCCCTGTGTCAACTCTCTCCACCGCTTCCAGCTGATTGTGAGGTAAAAGAAAAAAGTCGATGCGGGAGTATAATTTGTGTGGTGGTGAGAAGAACGTGTAGTCCCTCTCCCCTGCAGGTAGAAGTCTCCACACGTCTATCAATCTAGCCTCATGCAATGTCCTAGTGATACGTTTGTGTACACCTCCCCGCAGTGAGGAGGTCCCCGTTGACGAGTCAACCTTTGGGCTCAAGGTAACATTAAAATCGCCGCCTATAATCAGCTGTCCTTCGGCAAAGGTCAGCAGATCATTCAATGTTTTGGACATGAAAAAATCCTGTCTGTCATTTGGGGCGTAGACCGTCGCTAAAGTCACTAATACCTCACCTATCATTCCTTTAAGGAACACATACCTCCCTTCTGTGTCAATTTTAGTGTCCCGACGTGTCCAGGGTACCTGCGAGGAGTATAGACACTCCCTTCGATTTGGTTGAGGGGTTGGTAGCGTGATATGCAAAAGGGAAATATCGGTTTTTCAAGCACATCGTCCCGCCCTTTTTAAAATGGGTTTCCTGGACAAACACCATATCAGCCTTAGATCTTTTAAAGGTCATTCAAGAGCATGTGTTGTTTCTCAGGTACATTCAGCCCTTTGGCGTTCAATGAAAAAATAGTAATTTGATCTATCGGGCTCGCGCCACAACCAGAGTTTTGTACCAAAAGGGTGGGGAGAGGGGGTTAGAGATAAACCAAAGAAATTTAGTTTATAATATAGAGATTAGAAGGGGTAAGCTAGGAGGAGAGAAGAGAAAGAAGAGCTAAGGGAGCTCAAGAAACCAAAAGTAGACAATCAATACTATAGATTGTCTTTTCAAGTAATAATTGTCGGTAGACAACTATGTGCAATTCCTTGCAGTGAAACACACTCCAGTTATCACCGGGAAGGTGTTTCGGCCTAGTGGGGATGAGGTTAGACTACAACCAGGGGAGCTAACCCCGGCCCGCCCCCCCCCACCCGCCCTTAGACATAATATAGGCATGTGAGCATATAGAACATTATCAAATGAACCGATGAAGAAACATAAAACACAGCATTATTATTACTACTATGGGTAACTTCCTATAAACGTCTCCTGTATAGTCTACCCCATCACCAGTGCTTATCTTCTATATTCAAATAACGGAAACATTTAAACTGGCCCCTCCTGCAACAACCTGAATAATGTTTCTGTCCACCCTCCAGCCCAAGCATTCTTAAACAAAATAGGTACATTCTGATCTCTCTAAATGGCCACCTCCCTGGAAGGCAGTTACTCAACCGCATATAGTATTCTACTTCGAGTTGTCAAAATCCTTGGAAGTGGCTCCCTGAGGCAACCCCTCAAGGGATCCCTAGAGTACCTAGCTTCTGCTAGGATAGTTCCTCCAGATTGACATACTGATGTGAAGCGAGTGTGTCTCAGTGTCGTAAAAAATGATCACAAAGTCTGATGGTGGGGTTCGGACTCAAACCTGGCCCACTTTCCGTCCCCAGGCTCCAGATTGTGGGTCTTGACTGTTATGCCCCGTCTACAGGCAGTTTAGAAACGAGTCCCTAGGAACCTTGCGACACATGCGGTGTCTTTATACAGTCAGCGGAAAGTTCCATATGTCTGTAGCTACCAGGGGGAAATGAGGTGTTAAAATGTTCCACTACCTGTAGTCCATTTCAGATATCCCAGTCCACCACTGCAACTATTCCCGGCCCTGAGGTAGGTAGCCCAGGCAGAGGAGCGGGTGTAATGGTTCATATGCTGCACGTCATGTGGTGGGAGGACAACCGACACTCAATAGAATGTCAGGGGGGCTCAACAGATAAAACATTAAAAGTAGGACAGTCATAAGTGCACCGGAGAACGAAAAATAAAATCAAAACCAATGGGGTATCATACATACTCTCACCACAGCGATAATCTCTAAACTTCTCTGTCTTCTTCTGGAGATGTGACACTAGATCTACGTTGACTACGTTGTGGTCTCGGCGAACCTGGTCTTCGTAGATTCGGACCCCCAAAACAGTGAGTGAATCTTGGGATCAGTTGAAGCCAATCTGGAACAGTCACTGGGTCAGTTTCCAAAAAATCAAATAGTGCAGGGAGCTCCGCAGGGGACCGCAGGGTAAAGAAGTGTGATCGCTTCTTAAAAGTCACTGATATTGGATAGCCCCAGCGGTATGTGATGCCAGCGTGTTGAGCAAGCTCAAGTACTGGTTTCAGCATTGCTCTGCATTGCAGGGTGGCCCTTGAAAGATCAGGCATAATCTGGAGAGTTGCTCCTTCAAACTCCACATCTCTCATCTCCCACGCTTTTCGCAAGATGATCTCTTTATGCGTGTATTGGTGTATTCTACAGATCACGTCTCTTGGGCGATTCGGGTCAGTTGATTTTGGTCCCAGCGCCCTGTGGATCTGATCAAAGGACAGCGTAGTGGGGAAATCAGCCCTCGCTATGTCCCTGAAGATGGCTGTAGCGGTAGCTGGGAGATCTTTTGCACCCGTGGCTTCAGGTAGACCCCTTATGGGAAGGTTATTCCTCCTGCTGCGATCTTCAATCTCTTCTAGATGGAGTTGCTGGGCCAATATTAATTTCATCTGAGTTGCTTGAGTGTCTTCTACCTGCTTTAGACGTTGTGAGAGATCTGTTACTGTGGCTTCCCCTGCACCCATGCGTTCTGATAAGGCAGTAATGTCTGTGCGCACCGCAGCTATGTCCCTGCGATGAGAAGCCTCTAGCCTGCTGGCCAGTGTTAAAAAATCTGCTCTGGTCAGTAAGGACCGCAGCAGTGCTCTCAGCTCCTCATCTGCATGCAGAGTAAGGGGTGTATTGTGCGGATCCTGTGTGTCTTGGAGGTCATCCCGCAGCAGCATAGGGGTGGTTATGTCTGAGGTACAGGAGGCCATGGACGGTGTCAGTGAGTAGGGCTGTGGGGTACTCACAGGTTCGTTCGTCCTCGTGGCGGCCGTCATCTTAGGAGTGGGGGATGGATCCCGGGAGTCAGGGAAGTACTGCCTGATGGCTCCGTTCCGCTGTGTGCTCTGCTGTGTTTTCGGCTGTGTTTTTTTGTGCTGTCTGACGTTCTTCCCTCTGCGTCTCCCAGCAGAGTACATGACGCTGTTCTACTGCTGAATCAACAGAAATAAGGGCAGGAAAGGCCTGGACGGACCGGGAGCTCCTCAGAAACACGCCCTCACACGGCCATGTCTAGACCACGCCCCCCGATCAGCGATTTTTATCGGGACTGCGGCATTATGGAGGACAGATTGGACACTTGACACATTTTTGTGACAATTATACAGTGATTAGTGCTATAAAAACGCACCGATTACTGTGTAAACGTCACTGGCAGTGAAGGGGTTAACACTAGGGGGCAATCAAGGGGTCAACACAGTTGTGTTCCCTCGTGTGTGTTCTAACTGTTCTAACTGTATGGGACTGACTAGAGGAGATGACAGATCGTTGCTCCTAGCTAGTAGGAGCAGACGATCTGTCTCTCCTCACAGAACAGGGATTTGTGTGTCTACTCTTCTGGCTCTTGTGCCCGTGACCACGTGCAACGGCACCCATGCAGTATAGCGCGTGCGACTGCTATGCCCGCTTAAAGGGCCGACGTACAGCTACGACGGTTCGCAGGAACATGCCGAACTGTCGCCGTATGATGGCGGCTGGTCAGCAAGTAGTTAACCACTCAAGCCCCGGATCATTTGGCTCGACAAAGACCAGAGCACTTTTTGCGATTTGGCACTGCGTCGCTTTAACTGACAATTGCGACGTGGCTCCCAAACAAAATTGATGTCCTTTTTTCCCCACAAATAAAGCTTTCTTTTGGTGGTATTTGATCACTTCTGCGGTTTTTATTTTTTGCGCTATAAACAAAAAAATAGCGACAATTTTGAAATTAAAAAAAACGCATTATTTTTTACTTTTTGCTATAATATCTAGGGTTGTCCCGATACCGATACTAGTATCGGTATCGGCACCGATACCGAGCATTTGCCCAAGTACTCGGGCAAATGCTCCCGATGCTTCCCCCAATACCCAGAGGACACCTGGATCGGCGCGTGGGGGAGTTACAAGATTCTCCCCCAGCGGCTTTCACCAGCTTTAGTGACATACAGCGGTGATCGCTCACAGCTGACTGTCACTGCATCCTCCTCCATGCCCCCTCTGTTCCTCTGTGCCTCTCTGCTGTCCCCTGCATTCCTCTCTCCTTATCTGTCCCCCTCCGTTCTCCCCCTCCTTTCCTCTCTCCTTATCTGTCCCCTCCGTTCTCCCCCTCCGTTCCTCTCTCCTAATCTGTCCCCTCCGTTCTCCCCCTCAGTTCCTCTCTCCTTATCTGTCCCCTCCGTTCTCCCCCTCCGTTCCTCTCTCCTTATCTGTCCCCTTCGTTCTCCCCCTCCGTTCCTCTCTCCTTATCTGTCCCTCTCCGTTCTCCCCCTCCGTTCCTCTCTCCTTATCTGTCCCCTCCGTTCTTCCGTCCCCCTCCTCCTTCGTGTATGGATAGAGTCAGCTGACTCTGTCCATCCACATAACTGAAACATTGTAATCTCCTGTGATTACGATGTGTCAGTTTATGAATGGAGAGGAGCCGCCGTCTTCTCTCCATTCATTCTCAGTGCAGCTGAGGCTGCAGAGAAAGGGACTGGGGAATCTCTATCCTCTATTTCTCTGTCTCAAGGGGGAGATAGAGGTCTGTTAAGACCCCTGTTATCTCACCAAAGCCCCCCAAAAGGGCTGAAACGACCTTGAGAATGGGGTAAACAGCTCAATCTATGTATTTGCGGATGATACTGAGCTAAGCAGGGCAATAACTTCTCGGAAGGATGTGGAAACCTTGCAAGAAGATCTCACCAAATTAATGGGATGGGTAACTACATGACAAATGGGGTTTAATGTAGAAAAAATTAAAAGAATGCATTTGGGTGGCAAAAATATAAATGCAATCTACTCACTAGGGGGTGAATCTCTGGAGGAATCTAGGATGGAAAAGGACCTGGGGGTCCTAGTAGATGATAGGCTCAGCAATGGCATGCAATGCCAAGCTGCTGCTAATAAAGCAAACAGAATATTGGCATGCATTAAAAGGGGGATCAACTCCAGAGATAAAACAATAATTCTCCCGCTCTACAAGACTCTGGTCCGGCCGCACCTGGAGTATGCTGTCCAGTTCTGGGCACCAGTCCTCAGGAGGGACGTACTGGAAATGGAGCGAGTACAAAGAAGGGCAACAAAGCTAATAAAGGGTCTGGAGGATCTTAGTTATGAGGAAAGGTTGCGAGCACTGAACTTATTCTCTCTGAAGAGACGCTTGAGAGGGGATATGATTTCAATTTACAAATACTGTACTGGTGACCCCACAAAGGGATAAAACTTTTTCGCAGAAGAGAGTTTAATAAGACTCGTGGCCACTCATTACAATTAGAAGAAAAGAGGTTTAACCTTAAACTACGTAGAGGGTTCTTTACTGTAAGAACGGCAACAGGCGGTGGTCTCAGCGGGGAGCATTGATAGCTTCAAGAAACTATTAGATAATCACCTGAATGACCGCAACATACAGGGATATGTAATGTAATACTGACACATAATCACACACATAGGTTGGACTTGATGGACTTGTGTCTTTTTTCAACCTCACCTACTATGTATGTAACTATGTACGTGACATTAAAAAAAAAAAAGTATCGGTAATCGGTATCGGCGAGTACTTGAAAAAAAAAGTATCGGTACTTGTACTTGGTCCTAAAAAAGTGGTATCGGGACAACCCGAATAATATCCCTAAAAAATATATATATAAAAAAAAAATTTTTCCCTCAGTTTAGGAGGATACGTGTTCTATTTTTTTTTTTTATCAAAAATAACAAAATGCAATAAGTGATTGGTTTGCGCAAAAGTTATAGCGTCTACAAAATAGGGGTTAGTTTTATGGCATTTTTATTAATATTTTATTTTACTAGTAATGGCGGAGATCTGCGATTTTTATCGTGACTGCAACATTATGGTGGACACATCGGAAAAGTTTGACACATTTTTGGGACCATTGTCATTTTTACAGCGATCAGTGCTATAAAACTGCACTGATTACTGTAAAAATGACACTGCCAGTGAAGGGGTTAACCATTAGCTGGCTAGGAAGGGGTTAAGTGTGTCCTAGGAAGTGATTGTTAGGGGGCGTGGCTACGAGTGACACGTCACTGATCATCGCTCCCGATCACAGGGAGCGGTGATCAGTGACAGTGTCACTAGGCAGAACGGGGAGATGCTTGTTTAAATTAGCATCTCCCCGTTCTTCCTCTCCGTGAGACGATCGCGGGTATCCCCCACGGACATAGAGTTCGCGGGACCCGCAATCCTACTCACGGAGATCGCAGCGGGTGCGCACGCGATGGCACAGCAGCAAATTCAAAGGGACGTACAGGTACGCCCATTTGCACAGCCGTGCCGTCGACTTAATTGTACAGGCGGCGGTCAGCAAGCGCTTAAAGAAAAAAAATAAATTAAAAGACTATTTTGGTGATTTTCAGACAGAACTAATATATTATGTATCACAAACTCCCTTGTCATAGGCAGGTGGCTTTATAAAAGCTCCCTGCGTCTGCTATCACTTATGCTGGCCATACAATGTCTTCCTTCAAAAAAAAAAAAAAAAAAAAAAAAAAAAAAAAAAAAAAAAAAGGATTTTTATTAAAACAGCTTACCTGTAAAATCCTTTTCTTTCGAAGGACATCACGGGACACAGAGTCACAGTAATTACTGATGGGTTATATAGGGTATCACTGGTGATTGGACACTGGCACACCCCATCAGAAAGTTCAACCCCCTATATAATCCCTCCCCTTGCAGGGATACCTCAGTTTTGTAGCCAAGCAATATAGTGTATTAGAAGAGGGGTGGGACCTCTGTGTCCCGTGATGTCCTTCGAAAGAAAAAGATTTTACAGGTAAGCTGTTTTAAAAAATCCTATTTGCTTTCTCGAACATCATGGGACACAGAGCCACAGTAATTTCTGATGGGATGTCCAAGAGCAATGCTACCTGAGGGGGGGAACCACGACCAAGTAGGGTGCAATCAGACCTGAGGACCCTGTACCGCTGCCTGCAGCACACTACGCCCAAAGGCGATATCCTCATGCCGTCTCATATCCACCTGATAGAATCTGGTGAATGTATGAACTGAAGACCAGGTTGCGGCCTTGCAGATCTGAGCCATCGAGGCCTGGTGATGTACTGCCCAAGAAGCACCAATAGCCCTTGTGGAATGTGCCTTGATCTGAAACGGAGGAATCTTTTGTTTCAAACCGTAAGCTTGAATGATCAGTTGTCAAATCTATTTAGAAATGGTAGCTTTTGACGCTGCCTGTCCTCTATTGGGACCCTCTGGCAGCACGAACAAGACATCCATTTTGAGAATCTGAGCAGTTGCCTCGAGATAGGCCTTGACTGCTCTTACTACATGCAATGAATGTAGTGATCTCTCTTCCGGAGAACAGGGATTTGGAAAAAAGTAAGGGAGAACAATGTCTTGGTTTAAATGAAAATCAGAAACCACCTTCGGGTAAAAAAACCAGGGTGAGGGCGCAGCACCACTCTATCCTTGTGTATAATCAAATAAGGCTCCTTACAGGAAAGGGCTGCTAATTCTGAAACTCTTCTAGCAGAAGAGATGGCCACCAGAAAAATTTACTTCCTTGTCAACAAGACCAAAGGAATCTGACTTATTGGTTCAAAAGGCTGTTTCTGTAACACAGCCAAGACCAAGTTCAAGTCCCAGGGGTTTAGGGGCGCCTTAACTGGAGGATTAAGACGCATCACCCCCTGCATAATGTTTCGGACCAAAGAATGCGAAGCAAGTGGCCGTTGAATTAATACTGATAAAGCTGAGACCTGGCCCTTGATGGTACTCAAGGCCAGCTTCATCTTTAATCCTAATTGTAGAAAATCAAGAATTCTACCTATGACATATTTCCTGGGATGCCAACCTCTGGATTCACACCAGGATACATAAGCTTTCCAGACTCTATGATAAATCATCCTGGAAGCTGGCTTCCTTGCATTAATCAAGGTAGATATGACAGGACCTGAAAGCCCACGACTCTTCAGAACGTGGGTCTCAATAACCAAACCGTCAAATTTAGCGTTTGTAAGGCAGGATGGAGCACTAGACCTTGAGATAACAGGTCTGGGCGTACCAGTAGGGTCCACGGGGAACCCACCGTCATCCTTACTATTTCTGCATACCAAGTCCTTCTGGGCCAAGCGGGGGCCACCAGAAGTACCGACTTCCTTTCCTGCCTGATCCTGCAAAGGAGTCGTGGCAGTAGCAGAATAGGTGGGAATGCGTAAATCAGTGAGAACTGATGCCACGGAATCACCAACGCATCCGTCCTGCATGCAAGAGGATCCCTCGTCCTTGCCACAAATCTGTCTAACTTTTTGTTGAATCGGGATGCAAAGAGATCTACATCTAGGACCCCCCATTTTTGGCATATGGCCCAAAAGACGTCGCGGTGTAGAGACCATTCCCCTGGGAGTAACTGCTGGCTACTTAGATAGTCCGCCTGCCAGTTCTCTATCCCTGGAATGAAAACTGCCGATATGCATGGCACATGCATCTCTGCCCAGACTAAGATCTGGTTCACCTCCTTTTGAGCAGCTCGGCTCCAGGTGCCTCCCTGATGATTGACATAAGCCACTGCTGTGGCATTGTCGGACTGGATCCTGACTGAGCAGCCCTGTAACCTGAGAGTCCACGCTTTTAGGGCTAGATATACCGCCCGGATCTCCAGAATATTGATGGGTAAAGTCCTCTCTGTCTTGGACCATATCCCCTGAACCGCAGACTGTTCCAGAACTGCTCCCCAACCTGACAGACTGGCATCTGTTGTTACCACCGTCCAGGTAATTGGCAGAAAGGATTTCCCCTTCTGCAGGTTTTCGGGAATGAGCCACCAATTGAGGCTCTGATACACTGCATGAGACAGGTGCATCGGAAAGTCTAATGCCTGAACCTTCTTGTTCCAGGTCGACAGAATACTGTGTTGCAGCATTCTTGAATGAAACTGAGCATAGGGAACTGCTTCGAATGAAGACACCATCTTCCCTAGCAGTCTCATACAAAGGCAGACAGAAGGACCTTTCTTGGTCCTGACTGCCAGAATCAGCTTCCTTAAAGCCGTGATCTTTGCCTGAGGTAGAAATACTTTCTCCTGGCTTGTATCTATGATCAGACCTAAATACTCCAGTTGTCTTACTGGTTTTAGGAAAGATTTTTCTAGGTTGAGGATCCAACCTAGGTGTTCCAGATACTTGACGGTGGATCTCAAGTTCCCGTTCAAGGAGGCTACCGACCAGTCTATCAATAGCAGGTTGTCTAAGTATGCTATGACAGCTATACCCTGAGCCCTTAGTCTGGCCAGAGGAGCGGCCAATACCTTTGTGAACACCCGAGGTGCAGTGGCTATCCCAAAAGGCAGAGCCACAAACTGGAAATGGCGCCCTCCTACCTCGAAGCGCAGAAACTTCTGATGAGCAGGAAAAATGGGCACATGCAGATATGCATCTCTGATGTCTATCGATGCCAGAAATTCTCCTCCCTGCAGGGTAGAGACTACTGTCTGGATTGATTCCATGCGGAAGGACTGAATCCTTAGGAATCGGTTCAGATCCCTTAAATCTAGAATGGGTCTGACATCCCCATTTGGTTTTTGGACCGTAAAAAGGTTGGAATAGAAGCCCAATCCTTTGCGGGAACCATCATAATGACCTTCTGCGACAAAAGTCGCTCTAACGCTAGAAGGAGCGACTGCTTCTTCTCTGGGTCTCTGGGGACACTTGATCTGAGGAACCGAGGAGAAGGAAATTCCTGAAACTCCAGCTTGTACCCTAAGGTTACCATTGAGATTACCCATCTGTCCTGGAAGTCCTCCTGCCAGAGCTCTGAGAACTGTTGCAGTCTTCCCCCCACTCGATCGAGCAGGGGCGCCCCTTCATGAAAAGGTCTTAGTGTTTTGCCTAGTAGGCTTCTTCCCCCAGGATTTCTTATGTTCCTGGGGTTGACTCTTGCTTCTGAACCCAGACGGAGGAGGCTGTCGAGACTGCCTGGAGACTGAAGCCCCTGGCGCTGGGGAAAGCGTCCGTTTGAAGGAGGGATGCTTACTCTTCTTCTTGACAGGTAAGAGAGTACTTTTCCCACCAGAGATTTTCTTGATATAGTCATCCAAGTCATCTCCAAACAACCTTGCACCACGAAATGGAAACCCAGCCAGCAGCTTTTTACATGGTGCTTCGGCTGACCAATTTTTCAACCATAGGATTCTACGTATATGCACCAACTCCAGTGAAAGACGAGAGGTTTGCACGATAGAATCTCTGATGGCGTCAACAACATAACATAAGGCCGCAGGAAGGTTAGCAAACCCCTGGGCCTGTTGTTCAGGTAATACTTTCATGACCTGTTTAACATGGTCTCTTAAGTATTGACAGACTCCAATCGCTGCTACTGCAGGTTGAGCCACTGAACCTGCTAAGGAGAAAACATCCTTCAATAGGGATTCCATCTTTTTATCTACAGGATCCCTGAGCATCTGACCATTGTCTACAGGACAAGTCAGATTATTATTTACGGAGGAAATGGCAGCATCAATGGCCGGTATTCCCCACATTTTAACAAACTTTTCTTCCATCGGATAAAGTGTTGAAAACTTTCTCGGCGGAAAAAAAACACGTTTGTCTGGGTGATCCCACTCAGAATAAATGAGCTTTTCAAGTGAATTATGAACAGGAAAAGCCTGTGCTGCTTGGGAAGGTTTCAGTGACCCCAAAGCAGAAGAGGGTTCTTTAACTGATTCAGGTACGGGCAACTTAAATGTGGAGCGGACCAATCCAGTAAGGATCTGCACTAAGACTTTCTCCTCTTGGGAAGTCGCAGAGGGTCCCTCTCCACCTGATTGCTCCGAAGAGAAATCATCCATCCCATCCCGATTCTCTTGGGTCTTGGGAAACAGAGGAAGGCCTAGTGCGTTTTCTTCCACTGAGTGAAGCTGTAATCACGGCCATTAATCTTTCCTCTAAACCATTAATGGTTGAGGAAAAAACCTCCTGTGTAATGTATACAGGGGCTGAAGTGCCGGAGGCAGGTGTAGCCCCTGACCCCAACGGCTCTCCCTGGCTAGCCGTCCCTGGCCCCTCAGGGGGGGAGGATGCTGCAGACAGGGGGCCCTCAGAACCTGAACGAGATCCCCTAATGTCTCTGGTTCGGGGGGTGTTTGAACCTCTTCTACCCATAGTGCAAAGCAACAAGGTGGAGGCATCACAAAATGAACACTGACTGCTGAGCGATGTAGTCCGGCCAAAAGCCTTGCTACCCAATGCTCAGTCTGGTGTTACCTTAGTAAATGCTGCCTAGGAGAATGCCTGTGTCCCACCTTACATGCGACCGTCAGCTCTGTGTCCCTCCAAAGGCTGTGTGCACATGTACAGAGTGCTTTAATAGCCAGCAGCTGGCCTGAGTGGGAGTCTAAGCACCTGTGCCGACGTCCCGCCCCCCTATCGAATTTCGAAAAATTGAGCGCTTCCCGTGCTGGCCGACCCTCCGGAAATAGCATGGAGGAAGGCTGGGGGAGGGGGAGGAGGGAGAGAGACTGATAGTGCAAGCCTGAAAACGGCAATGGCGGCAATAGCGGTGGTGCCCGAGCGGTATAACCGCTTTTTACACCCTTGTGGCCTCCCCCTAGCCTGGGGGGGGAACATCAAACCTGAGAAATCCCTCCATCCATCCTACCTCGAGGCCCGGAGACGATGTGCAGCGATGAACACCGAGACCGACATCAGCATGACAAGGTTTGTGCTCTTGGCAGCCCCCGGTGGTCACAATAGGCATAGCATGCATTTACCTTAAAGCGGGGTTCCACCCAAATTTTGAACAATATATGTATGTATTCTCTTCCTTGCGTAGATGCTGACATGCCGTTTAAAAAAATTTAAATCGCTGTAATTACCTTTTATTTTTCTATTCTTCTTTGCACTTCCTGGTTCTCCTCCCGTGGGAGTAGGCGTGTTTCTAGCCTCTCCCAGACTCCGCACAGTCTCCTGGGAGCTAGTCTCAGGCTTCGGAGAAGATGGAAACCGCCTGCAGTGAATAATATAAGTTATTCTTTCCGACGAAATCTGACACAGGCGGACATATTACACACAATATGTGAGTATGTAATGCTGAGAAGAAAAGTTTGTGAATTAACTCAAAAAAAACAAAAAAAAAAAAAAAACACGATAGGTGGATCCCCGCTTTAAAGGAGAAAACCTACTAGAATTAGAAAATTCTGTGGAATCTCCTCTTACCTTATCCAGCCGCAGGGTTCAGTTTACACAGACCCAATCTTCACCTCTCACGGTGGGCTCCATTTGAAAAAACCATCAGAGACTGGGGCCCCCTACGAATAGGGGGATCCTGCAGTTCTGGACTTGTAAAGCACCCGGCTAGAAATTAGGCTAGAAAATCATTTTCTAATATGCGGGGTCCAGCTCTCTAAAAAGAGAAGCGTTACAGGTAAAAACCTCGTTTCTTCGGACACGAGGCCCTGGGAAACCATCCAATTCGGCCACGAAAGGACACTTTGAATGGATCCGGTCTGCCTGGCTTGCCCCAGTATAGGATATAGGATATTTCCCTTTGGAGCTCAGCACAGCACATCTTTACACGTCCATCACCTAAGACACTGGCGTAAAAACTGAGGTATTCCTGCAAGGGGAGGGATTATATAGGGGGTTGAACTTTCTGATAGGGTGTGCCAGTGTCCAATAACCAGTGATACCCTATATAACCCATCAGTAATTACTGTGGCTCTGTGTCCCGTGATGTTCGAGAAAGAAAAGTTAATTTTAAGAACATTTGTTCGATTCTCTAATCGTTACTGGGGTCAAATTGACGTTCGTTTCCCACCACATTGATGGGAAAATTCGAAGGAGCAGAATAGAAAGCTTCTTGGTGGCAGGAATGTTCAGACAGTGCATGTGGTTTCTTTCAGAAATTACATTCATTTTAAAAACTGAATGTTATAAGCAAAATTTTCAAACGACATTCTTTCATTCTTACACGATTTTTATGTGATTTGCTGCAAACAAAACAAAAAAAAAGCAAAAAAAAAAAACAAAAAGAACCATTTTGCTTTGGCATCGGATGGTTATTATGCAAATTAGGCCGATTAACACAGCGGCGCCGCTGCTACACTATACCCAGCCCGTGATCGTTCTGGCCCACGAAGATAAGTGCGGATAAGTGTCCTGAGACTGGGATCATCTATGACGAAGAGGAGCAGGCTCAGAGGAGAAAATGCAGAGAGACTGTTTCCTGAACTACAACCTGAAGCTCTTAAACTGGGAGTACTAAAGCCGCGTACACACGGCCGGACTTCCCGACATAAAAGTCCGATGGGAGCTTTTTCTGTCGGCATTTCTGACGGACTCCGATATAGAACATGCTCCAAATCTTTGCGTCCAAAATGCCGACGGAGTTTAGTCCGTTGGCAAGTCCAGCCGCGTGTACGCGGCATTAGAGGACTTTTAAGTGATGGATGCAGGTTAGGGACTGGAACTGAAGCTAAAAGCCTAAAACCAAAGAGGATGTGCACTTTTGTATTGTTTACAAACTTACCTCAGTAATGGCCATTATCTATTGCTGTTGAGAACATTAATTTCTTTCAAAAGTTTTGATTACCTCACCTGTTTTTGTGTATTTTTACAGTGCACTGATTGGAGGCTTGTTGTGTACTTCTGTTTAATAAATGCTTAATTTAAGCAATTTTCTGTATCCCTTCTTTATTATTTAACTTAACTGTTAGATTTTATGAGATGAAGGGGACAAAAAAAAAAAAAAAGCCTAAAATTTCAGCCTCAAAAAAAAGCTTACCTGTAAAATTCTTTTCTTGGAGTACATCATGGGACAGAGAGCCATCGTTATTAACTTAATGGCTATATAGGCAGCTTCAGGCGATGGACACTGGTATACCCAATAAAGGAAGTTCACTCCCCTATATAACCCCTCCTCCTTCCAGGAGTATCTCAGTTTTTGTAGCAAAGCAACATATCTAAACCCCAAAAGAGGGGAGGGACCTCTGTGTCCCATTATGTACTCCAAGAAAAGGATTTTACAGGTAAGCTGTTATAAAAACCCTATTTTCTTTATTGAATATCATGGGACACATGATTAAAAAAAAAAAAAAAAAAATCACCAAAAATCCTAAAAAAAACTAAAAAAAAAAACTTGCCTAAACCCTTGTTGCTAGGCAGTCTTCCTAATCTGCCTCTTCCTCGGTGTGTTCTGCTCCTCGGTGAGCAGCCCCGTTGTCTTCTGGGAACTGTGTGTGTCCCCAGAACACCACAGGGCCACTCATAGAACGGAGCGCCGCGCAGCAGGAAACTGGCAGTGAAGCCACAAGGCTCTACTGCCTGTTTCCCTTACTTAGGATGGCGGTGTCGGGACCCGAGAGCCGAGGGAGGGTCGGCCGCCTCGCGGGCACCCAGGACAGGCAAGTACTTAAAGACAGCAGCTACAGTGTTATTTGAGGGGAGGGAGAGACAACCCACAGGGTACCCACAGACTTGAGGACTTATACTGCTGCCTACAGCACACTGAACCCGAAGGCGATATCCTCATGCCTCCTTACATCCACCTGATGAAATTTATTGAAAGTATGTACAGAAGACCAGGTTGTGGCCTTACAGATTTGAGCCATGGAGGCCTGGTGACGCACCGCCCAAGAAGCACTAACCGACCAGGTAGAGTGCGCCTTGACTTGAAAAGGGGAATCTTATCCCCCTTTTCTGAATTATACCTTGCTGAATCCACTTAGCGACAGTGGATTTCAACGCTGCCTGTCCTTTCTTAGGACCCTCTGGCAGACTAAATAAGACATTAGTCTTCCAAATCTGAGCAGTCGTCTTTAAATAGACTTTGACTTTGTGGCTCTCACCACATCAAGACAATGTAGTGATTTTTCTTCCCTTGAACATGGTTTTTGAAAAAACGATGGCAGGACAATATCTTGGTTCAGGTGAAAACCAGAGACCACTTTTGGCAAAAAATCTGGATGAGGGCGTAACACCACTCTGTCCTCATGAATAATTAAGTATGGTTCTTTACAAGAAAGAGCAGCCAATTCTGAAACCCTCCTTGCTGAGGATATAGCAACCAAGAACACCAGCTTCCTTGTCATTAGGAATAAGGGAATATGCTGTATCGGTTCAAATGGCTGTTTTTGTAACACTGACAAAACTAAGTTCAATTTCCAAGGGTTCAAAGGTGATCTAACTGGCGGATTAATCCGCATCACCCCTTCCATAAAACCCCGGACTAAAGAATGTGTAGCAGGCGGTCTTTGAAATAAGACCGATAAAGCTGAGATTTGGCCTTTAATAGTACTCAAGGCCAACTTCATCTCTACCCCTAATTGTAGAAAGGCAAAAATCCTGCCTATGATACATCTCCGAGGGTGCCAACCCTTGGATTCACACCAGGAAACATAAGCCCTCCAGAGTCTATAATATATAGTTGTGGCAGCTGGCTTCCTTGAATTAATTAACGTAAAAGATAACTGACCCAGAAAGCCCACGTTTCTTCAGAACGTGGGTTTCAATAGCCAAGACTTTAAATTTAGCGTTCATAAGGTAGGGTGGAATATCAGCCCCTGTGAGAGTAGATCTGGCCGTAGTGGAAGGAACCATGGATCCCCCACCGCTATCTTTACAATTTCTGCATACCATGACCTTCTGGGCCATGCTGGTGCTACCAGAATTACCGGCTTTCTTTTCAGCTTGATAGACGAGGCAGCAACTGAATAGGGGGAAATGCATAGATCAGTGAGAACTGATCCCACGGGGTCACCAAGGCATCTGTTCCGCATGCGAGTGGATCCCTTGTCCTGGACACAAAGTTGACTAACTTCATGTTTAATCTGGACGCTAGGAGATCTACGTCCAGAGTCCCCCATCTTTGGAAAACAGGCCGAAAAATGTCGGGGTGAAGAGACCATTCCCCGGGGAATAACTGCTGGCATCTCAGGTAGTCATCCTGCCAATTCTCTACTTCCGGAATGAAGACTGCCGACAGGCACGGAACATTCCTCTCTGCCCAAGTTAGAATATGGTTCACCTCTGTCTGCGCTGCAAGACTCTTGTTGCCCCCTTGGTGATTGATATAGGCCACTGCTGTGGTATTGTCCGATTGGATCCTGACAGGACAATCCCGTAACCTGGAAGTCCAGGCCCTCAGAGCCAGACACACTGCCCGAATCTCTAGGATATTGATGGGCAAGGCTCTTTCGGTTCTTGACCACTGTCCCTGGACAGTTGTCTTCTCTAGTACTGCTCCCCAGCCTGAAAGGCTGGCGTCTGTCGTTTCCACTTTCCAGATAACTGGTCTGAAGGATTTTCCTTTAAACAGATTCTGGGTTAGTAACCACCAATTGAGGCTTTGGGGACAGCCGCATTGGCAAGTCTAAAGCTTGGATCGCTTTGCTCCAAGCAGATAGAATACTGTTTTGCAACAGTCTCGAATGGAACTGGGCATAGGCAACTGCTTCGAATGAAGCCACTATCTTTCCTAACCACCTCATGCAAAGGCGAATCTCCTTTCGACCTGACCATCCGCACCAACTCTCTTATGGAGTTGATTTTTACCTGAGGAAAGAACACCTTTTTCTATGCTGTATCTATGATCAGACTCAAATACTCTTTTTTAGCGGTTTTAAGGAAGACTTCTCTAGGTTGAGAATCCAGCTCAGACTTCTCAGGTAATTGGTTGTAATGCGTACACTTTGCTTCAAACAAGCTGATTGGTCTATTAGCAATAGAGCGTCTATGTATGCCAAGACTGTTATGCCCTTAACCTGGCTAGAGGTGAGGCCAGTACTTTTGTGAATACCCGGGGTGCTGTGGCTAACCCGAAGGGCAAGGCTACAAACTGAAAGTGCTGCTGTTCTACTTCGAACCGCAGAAACCTTTGGTGAGCGGGAAATATAGGGACAAGCAGACATGCACTGACCTGATCGACTTCATGCGAAAGGAGCGGATCTTCAGGAACCGATTTAGATTCTTTAGATCTCGAATGGGTCTGACATCTACATTCGGTTTTGGTACCGTAAAGAGGTTTAAATAAAACCCCAAATCTTGCTCTTCTGTGGGGATCTGTATGATCACCCCCTGAGCTAGTAATCGGTCTTAAGCCTGAAACCTTTTCCCTGTATCTTTGGAACGTTTGATCTCAGAAAACGAGATGGTGGAAACTCCCGAAATTCTAGTTTGTATCCTAGAGACACCGTGGAGATGACCCATCTGTCCTGAATTTCCTCTTGCCAGACTTCTGAGAATTGCAGAAGTCTTCCCCCCACTCTCGTGAGGGGGGGGCACCTCTTCATAATGAGGCTTTAGTATTCTGCTTTGCAGATTTCCGGCCCCAGGTCTTCTGTACCTGGGCCTGACCGAGGCTTTCCTCTAGAGTCTGAGGGTGGAGAGTGTCGCCACTGCCTAGAGGCGGATGCCCCTGGCGCAGGGGAAAGTTTGTTTAAATGAAGGACGTTTATACTTTCTTTTGACTGGCAAAAGAGTACTCCTCCCACTAGAAATAGTTTGGATGCATTTGTCCAAATCCTCCCCAAATAGTCGATCCCCATAAAAACGGAAACTAGTCAGAAGCCTTTTGCAAGGTGCTTCAGCTGACCAATTTTTTAACCACAGGGTCCTACGCATGTGTACTAGCACAAGCGCAAGGCGGGACGCCTAGTGAATAGAATCTTTCATGGCGTCTATGGCAAAACATAGTGCCTGTGGTAGTTTGGCCAAATCGCGGGCCTGTTGTGCAGGGACCTCTTTAAGGGCCTGTCTAAACTGGTCCCTTAGGGACTGACAGATGCCTAATGCCGCAACTGCAGGCTGAGTAACCGCACCTGCCAAAGAAAAAGAGTATTTTAACAGAAATTCCAATCTTTTATCAGTTGATCTTTAATCATTTGTGCATTGTCTACTGGACAAGTTAGACTATGATTCACAATGGAAATCACAGCGTCAATGTAACTTCCATCTTTTGGTGAATTTCTCCTCCATGGAACAGAGTGCTGTGAATCTCTTTGGAGGGAGAAAATGCTTATCTGGGTGATCCCATTCAGTATAAATAAGCTTTTCTAATAATGCATGTACAGGAAACGCATGAAAAGGCTGTGAAGGTTTTAAGGAACCTAAAGAAGAAACAGAACTATCAGCTGACTCTGCTAGAGGTAGCTTGAAAGAGGCACAAACCATCTCTGTAAAAGATTGTATCAGCAATTTCTCAGATTGCGAGGCTGAAAAAGGTTCATCTACCGTTGTTCCATCCGCTGAGGAGTAATCTGTTTGCCCTTCTTCCTGATCACCTGAGGGTAACCCCTCATCCTCTACCCACTGTTCCCTGGGGGAGGGGGATCTAACACGCTTCCTATCCTTTTGGATAGTGGATGCAATTAAAGTCGCTAATCTTCCTTCTAGGCCCTGCAGGGTGGAGGAAAACGCATCTTCAGTAACGTATACAGGGGCTGAAATGTGAGAAGCAGTTGCACCACAAATTGGTCCCAATGACTCACCCTGGCTTGCCATATCTGGTATCTCAGGCAAGGATGACAGTGTGGAGACACGACTGGAGTTCCCAGCGCCTGGGGGTGGAATTTTTGGTACCTTTGGGGTGTCTTTTTTTGGGAGCCATAGTACTGAGCACAAAAAAAAAAAAAAAAAAAAAACAGGAGGCACTAAGTAAGTGCACAACTTGCTGAGCAAAATAGTTTAGCAAAAGACAATGCTAATAAAGTTGAGTTTTAGTTGTTATCAATGTTATTACCTGTACTGGAAATCCCTACATCCCTTACGTGCCACCAGCACTCGTGTCCGCTGCAGCTGTGAGTGTGTCTCTATCCCCAGCGCCATGCCTGTAAGCCACGCCCTCTATCAAAACATCCCCCCTCTGTTTTAATTAGCCCTAGTTCGCACGGACGGCATTGATAAGCTCCTTGAGCGAGAGGGGTGGCAAGGGAGGGCTGGGAGGTGGGCAGTTTAAAAACTTTCTGTGGGGAAAAGAAGAATAAACTCTAAATGAAAAGCCGCTGCCGCAATCGCCGAGGGGGGGGGGGAACACAAGCTACAGTTGTACCTCCCTCAGGGGGGAAATGTTTTAGATGATGATCCCCCCTGGCTTGCTGAGACCACACACATGCTCTTTAGCTGGGACTTCTGAGCTGACTGAGAAGCAACGTATTAAGGTATGCATTTACTCCCTCTAGTGGAGAGTTTAGGCAAGACAACATTTTTACTCATGTAAGAAAAAAAAAGCATAGATGGACTTTATACAGTTCCTAGGCTTCTTCCCTTACCTTTTCCTCGCTGCAGGATACGGCTGTAACAGACAGATCCAAACTTCACCCATCACGGCGGGCTGCGTTAGCAAACCTTCAGGACCAGGTCCCTATTATAGGGGGTCCACTGCCTTGGACCTGTATAGCACCCCTCAGGAAAACTTTAGGTAATGTAGCATGACCAAAAAAGTCCTGGGTCCTGGGGTCCAGCCCTACAAAGAGTCGCGTTACAGGCAAAACCTGTTTTTTCTTATGCGAGGCCCGGGTACCATCCACCTTAGCCTTAGTGGCACTTTGGATGGATGCAGTCTATGGAGGTTGTTTAAATCCAGCAGGGATCCCTCCAGCTTGGAGCTCTTCAGAGCACATCTTCACTTGTGACCAACACCTTAGACACTGGCGAAAAACTGAAGTACTCCTGCAAGGTGGAGGGGTTATATAGGGGAGTGAAACTCCTGTATTGGGTATACCAGTGTCCATCACCTAAAGGTGCCTATATAACCATTAAGTTAATAACTATGGCTCTGTGTCCCATAATGTACGATAAAGAAATCGGCATCATATATCGGCCGCCCCGATTTCTAAATATCGGATCTTCCCTGCACATAGTCTTTAAAGTGATTTTTTTTTTTTTAACCGGTTCAATACAGGGCATTTTCACCCCCTTCCTTCCCAGACCAATTTTTAGTTTTCAGCGCTGTCGCATTTTAAACGACAATTGCGCGGTCGTGCGACGTTGTACCCAAACAAAATTGACGTCCTTTTTTTCCCCCACAAATAGAGCTTTCTTTTGGTGGTATTTGATCACCTCTGCGGTTTTTATTTTTTGCGCTATAAACAAAAGAAGAGCGACAATTTTGAAAAAAAAACACAATATTTTTTACTTTTTGCTATAATAAATATCCCAATTTTTTTTTTTAAAAAACAAATTTTTTCCTGTTTCGGCCGATACATATTCTTCTACATATTTTTTGAAAAAAATAAAATAAAAATAAAAAAATCGCAATAAGCGTATATTGATTGGTTTGCGCAAAAGTTATAGCGTCTTTAAAATACGGGATAGATTTATGGCATTTTTTAAAAAAAATTATTTATTTATTTTTACTAGTAATAGCAGCGATCGCAATTTCTTTTCGTGACTGCGACATTATGGCGAACATATCGGACACTTTTGACACAATTTTGGGACCATTTACATTTACACAGCGATCAATGCTATAAAATTGCATTGATTACTGTGTAAATGTGACAGGCAGTAAAGGGGTTAACCACTAGGGGGCGGGGAGGGGTTAAATGTGTTTCCTAGGGAATGCTTCTAACTGTAGGGGGAGGGGACGCACAAGGGGAGGAGACCGATCAGTGTTCCTCTGTTCCGGGAACACAGATCGCTCTCCTCTGAGCTGACAGGACGTGGATCTCATCCACGGACCGGCCCAGTTAACGGGCAATCGCGGGTGCCCGGCGGACATAGGCGGCCGGGAACCCGAGGCCCTCATATGACGTCCACCCAGGATGGGAGATCCCATCTGTGGACGTCATATTACTATAGGCGGGTAGGGAAGTGGTTAAACAAACATGTTATACTTACCTGCTCTGTGTAATGATTTTGCACAGAGTAGCCCTGATTCTCCTCTTCTAAAGGTACACCACCGGTGCTTCTGGCTCCTCCTGCCTTCAGAGTGCCCCAATAGCAAGCTGCAATGTATATTATAGAGTGCCGTTATAGCAAGCTGCCTTTAGAACCACTCACTTCCTGCCCAGGACTACATGTCCCATGAGGCATTGCTCCTCACACATTCACATGTTCTCAGGCACTTACTGTCATGTATGGAGGGTGTACTGAGCTGTATGGGTGCTGTACTGTATTTCCTGATATGTAAACAAATAGTGCATTCTGTATGCAGGCCAACTAATTGGATGACCTATTAAATCGATTATGAAAATAGTTGTCAACTATTTTCACAATTGATTAGTTGTCGATTAATTGATTAGTAGTTTCTGCCCTAGAGCTGAGGCTGTTAATCAGCTTGAGCTCCCTCCCCTGTCACCTCTTGGTGTCAGGAAAACGTGTCAGAAGTGATTCATGCTAATAGCAAAAAAAAGGGCAGCAGACAAAAGGGACACTTAAGTGCTCTTAACCACTTGACCTCCAGAAGATTCATCCCCCTTCATGACCAGGCAACTTTTTGCGATACGGCACTGCCTTACTTTAACGGACAATTACGCGGTCATGCAACGCCATACCCAAATAAAATGTGTTCTTTTTTTTCCCCCCACAAATAAAGCTTTCTTTTGGTGATATTTGATCACCTATAAAACATAATAATAAAAAAAAAAAAAAAAAAAAAAAAAAAAAAATCAAATTTCTTCATAAATTTAGGCCAATACGTACTCTACTACATATTTTTGGTAAAAAAAAAATCCCAATAAGCGTATATCGATTGGTTTGTACAAAAGTTATAACATCTACAAACTATGGAATATTTTCATTTTTTTACTAGTAATGGCAGCGATCAGCGACTTATAGAAGGACTGCGATATTGCAGCTGATATTCTGACACCGACACTTTTTGGAGACCAGTGACACTAATGCAGTGATCAGTCCTAAAAAATATGCACTGTCACTGTACTAAAGACCATGGCTGGGAAGGGGTTGACATCAGGGACGATCAATGGGTTAACTGTGTGCCTAGCCAGCGTTTTACTATACTGTGTGAGGTGCTTTTACTAGGAGAAGAGATTTGCAGGGACACAAACTCCATCCCTTCCCTCCTGTCAAAACAGTGATCTGCCTTGTTTACATAGGCAGATTGCCATTCTGTTTCCCTGCCTAACGAACGGCGGGTGCCGGCAGACATCAGGTAACATACACCTGCCGCTGGCGGCGTGCATCCTACCTGGAAGATTCCTAGCAGTAAAACTGTTATAGGGTGGACTTTAAGTGGTTAATTGAGGCAACTACACCCTATAGTGATATGCTTTGTTCATATTTTATGTCTGAGGTTTACAACTACTTTAAAGTGGCGTTCCACCCAAAAGCTTTAAGGACTCCTAACTGCCTGATATGCCACATTTGGCATGTCGTTTTTTTTTTGGGGGGGTGAGCAAGTACCTAGTTCTGACAGGTACCCAGCTCCCACTTCCACTTGGCCACTTAGGCGACTCGAACTGAAGTTCTTCCCTCAGCCCTGCGTCCCTGCAATCTTCTGGGACACGTCTGAACGTCTAAAGTCTGAATTTTTTTATACCTTAAAGTGGGTGTAAACCTGATTCATGAAATTTGACCTAAGCACATCTATCTGTAGTGTTTTCTTATCTCTCCCCAAACCGCTAAGTCCCGTGTCTTTCTGCCGTTTCGTTCCTCTGTTATCAGCATGATAACTTCTGACAAGTTCTCCTTCAACCAAGATTAAAAAAAAATCAGTCTGAAATTTGTGTCGTGGGAGGTTGATTAGCAGAGAGCTTGTCTTGTCATAGCACAGCTCTGTGCTTTCCTTTCTTCACCTATGCGGAGGGGGGGGGGGTGCACCTTTCCTTCAATCAGCTGTCTTGGCTGTATGCCAAAAATCCACTCCCAGTGCTGAACAGGAAGAGAAATTCTCTAACATGATGTGCACTATTATAAAGAATATATAAAGCTGAAGACCGCATGCATACATGTAAAACGTATGGGAGATTTGTTTCTTCTTGGTCTATCATCTGAGGCTGTTCACTTCACTGGGTATATGTGAGGATTTACATCCACTTTAACTACCTGGCGAGGTGGCTCGGCTGCGCAAATCGACGTACCAGTACGGCGATTCATGCACTAGCATTTGTAGGCACGCGCGTGCTCCCATTGGCCAGCGGGGGGGAGCCAACCAGCGGGTCCGCCAGCCTACTGCCTGCGATCGTTCCCCGCAGAGACAGAACAGGGATCTGCCAAAGTAAACAAGGCAGATCTCAGTTCTGTCAGGGGATGACACTGAGCAGGAAAACGGATATGTGTGTTTCCCCAGTGACACAGTCCCCCATACAGTTAGTAATCACAAACAGGGAACACATTTAACTCCTTGATCACCCCTGATGTTAACCCCTTCCCTGCCATTGCCATTAGTACAATGTCAGTGCACATTTTTAGCACCGATCACTGTATTAATGTCACTGGTTCCCAAATAACAGTTTTAAAAATATCAGTTAGGTGTCCACTCTGTCCGCTGCAACATCACCGTCCCGCTAAAAATCACTGATTGCTGCAATTACTAGTAAAAAAAATAAAATAAATAAAAATAATAATAAAAATCTATCCCCTATTTTATAGACGCTATAACTTTTGTGCAAACCAATCAATATACGCTTATTGGGTTTTTTTTTTTTTTTTTTTTAACCAAAACAATGTTAGACGAATAAATATTGGCTTAAACTGATGAATACATTTTTTTGTTGGATATGTATTATAGCAAAAAATATTGTTTTCTTTTCAAAACTGTTGCTTTTTTTGTTTATAGTGCAAAAAATAAAAACCGCAGAGGTGATCAAATATCACCAAAAGAAAGCTCTATTTGTGGGGGGGAGGGGGGGGAGAAGGACACTAATTTTGTTTGGGTACAATGTCGCATGACCACGCAATTGTCTTTTAAAATAACGCAGTGCCGAATCGCAAAAAAATGACCTGATCATTACAAGTAGGTAAATCCTTCGGGGGTTGAAGTGGTTAATTCATTCCCTGCATTAAGGCTGGATTGTGAATCCTATGCAGTTTTAGTGCTTTTTGCATATTTGCAGGACAGAACGTGTTCCATAAGAAACCATGTTAAATGAACTGTAGTGCAAATCTGCAAAATGCAGAAAGCACTAAAACTGCATAGGTGTGAATCCAGCCTTAAAGTGGGGTTCCACCCAAAAAAACAAAGATACATGAAAAATCCTAAAAAAAAAACCAAAAACAAAAAAACATTTGGATATTTTTTTTTTAACTCACCTCTAAATGCCTGTTGCTAGGGGGTCCCTCGTAGTCTGCCCCTTTCAGTGCCTGGGCTGGTGACATCACTTCCCCCTCGGCACAGGAAGGGCTCCGCTCTGCTCCCTCCCTCCTGTCAATCATCTGGGACCCATTACAGGTCCCAGGTGACTGAGCGGCCAATCATGGCGCGCGGCACCGTTCGCGCATGCGCAGTGGGTGCCAGGCTGTGAAGCCACAGCCCGGCGCCCACAGTTGCAATGCCGGCGCCGCTGAACGGAGGGGGAGACAAGCGGGGCTTCGATTCCCTGCATCGCTGGACTCAGGGACAGGCAAGTGTAAAATTAAAAGTCAGCAGCTGCAGTATTTGTAGCTGCTGATTTTAATTTTTTTTTTTTTACTGGACCCCCTGGGTGGAACTCCTCTTTAAATGTCAAAAACTTCCCACTACTTGTTCTGCTCCCACCTCCCAGCTCTGTCCTGCCACTGACAGCCTATGGGCTCCCGACGCTCTACATCAAATCCTGTGAGGGGCGATTGGGGGGGGGGGGGGGAACAGACACACACAGAGGTTATAGCCCACTGATTTCAATGACCTGCAAAGTAATTCATGAAGCTTTTTGTTGCATTCCTTCTTGCATATTTTCTTACTACACATTTTGCCGCAATCGTTGCTTTGTGTATTTGTGGTTATTAGGAGTGAATGGCACTGCAAACGTTACGCATTTTTACAGCTTTTCATAAACAAGCAATTTCGTGCACGTTTACGTAGCGCAAAAAGCTGTGAACGGAGCCTGATAATTGAAAGCAAAGCAAGTCTACACCATCCAGCTGAATGAAAGTCACGAGGCCCTGTACACCTACCGCAGGAAGCCGATATAGTCTTCTCCGTCTACTAACACCCGGGCCCGGCTCACCCACTCCTGAGGCCTCACTCCAGGCACGACAGCTCGGCCTTCCACCTTAAACTTATCTCCCCCAAATCCCGAGCTTAACGTCTCCAAATCAGCTGTGCACAGCGACGAAAAAGCACAGAGTAATAGTAATCCTCCCCAGCTGAAAGCCATCGCAAACGAACACAATTACGCCCGGTTCTGCACTTGCTTCTTCTTCCGGACCTGGACTAGAGATCTTGTCTCAAGAGGACCCGGTGTTAAGGCGGAAATGACTTCATTACCTTAATAAAATACTGTGGTCTTCGGGAAAATGGCCGCCGACTATGAACACAACATTGTTGTAGTCTGTTGGTTGTTTTTACAATACACTCACAGGAAAAAAAAAAACATTTGAAGCAAAACACAGCGTTTGACAGCGGTCAGTTGTCATTTCTGATTCCTTTGTTTCGTTTGACTTCAGCAGCTTTAACCCTCTCCCTGTCAAAACAGTTTTTCTTTATGTTTTTTGGCATGTAAAATAAGTACATTTCAGTAAATTGATACACTAAAATGGAAAATTTAATACATACTTTTCCGTAATTTTCCTTTCCTAGTGCTTATCCATGGCAGCATACGCATGGTTGGATGCTCCGCCCCCAACCAACCAACAGGAAATAAATAAAGTCGGGATCCGCCAGGTGCCTGGACTGATACCCATCTCAGCAAGCTGCTGAGAGCCTAAGATGGCCACTTCCCACCCCTCCGCAGCTCAATGCTCCAATGAGCGTGGGGGCGGGGGAGAGCTGCTGATTGACAGTCTGCAGCTCTCTGTTCGGGGAGCTGTGAGAACCGAGCCATCTGCGGTGTTCGATCGCTCGGTTCTCAGTGCAGAGGCCTGGACCAATGCTGCATCCACCTAGGTAAGTATGATTCTGTAAAAAAAAAAAAAAATTCTTCTCTTTTAAGGATTATAGAAAAGGGAGGGCGTATGCTGCCATGGATAGGTACCAGGAAAGGAAAATTACGGAATGGTAAGTATTCAATTTTCCATTTTCCTGGAGCCTCCATGGCAGCATACACATGGTAAATAACTCACTCACAGAGAGGGTTCCTGCAAAAGTTTTTTGTTTAATTTCGATTACAAAGCAGACAACTGTAAAGCTTTTTCCCAAAGTCATGGGAAGTAAGCGCGGCTGGATCCAGGCTATAGTGTGTCATGATATCCACATCAAATGATCAAATAAATTATATATATATATATAGTGACTGTCCATATATAAATTCAGTGCAAAGCATGAATATCCCTGATGTTCAGCGTTGTATTCTCTTGTATCAGAAGGGAAAAATTAAAGCCTCTTACCAGACAGGACGGATCCCAAATCATAGGGATCAATCACGCTTGTTATCAAGGTAAGCACCTGTGATATTCCACTTTGTTCGGCTCCGATATGAGGACTTCCTCCCTCTGTGGTAATTACTCCACCAGAGATTTAAGGAATAATATTTAAATATATATATGGACAGTCACTATAAATATAATTTATTTGATCATCTGATATTATTACAGGAATTTGTCCTATTTTTTCACTTTATTGGTTAGGACTGCGCACTTCTGTTTAGAGAGAGAGAGAGAGAGAGAGAGAGACAAATAGATATATATATATATATATCAATTCATTTTCACTATTCTTTGGGTAAGCGCAAGATTTTAAAACTTATATATAGTGTGTCATGAAGGTGGTAAAAGATGACCAACTTGTCGCATGACAGATAGTCCTGGGGAGACTCGTGCTAAAGCCGCCCAAGAAGAGGCCATTCCAGGTGATCCATGATCCTGCAGGCTTGAGGACAGAAAAAGAATGACGTATGGGGGGCTGACTCTTTCTTTGGGTCCCCAAACACTTTTTATGGCAAAAACTAGCATAAAAGCCTTTAAAATGAACACTTTTGATTTTTCACATTCGTGTCCCACAGACTTTAATGGTGTTTGCACAAATTTTTTGTCTGTTTGCATGTTCTGGTGCAAACCGAGCATTATTAGTACCCATACTGCCCCAGGATATAGTTTTTAAAGTGGCCGTTTTTAAAGTACCAATCAGTACCCAGCAGTGCCCCAATAATAAAGTCTGCCAGTGCCCCAGTGCCCACATCAGTGCCAATCACAGTGCCAATCAGAGCCCACCACAGTGCTAATCAGTGTCCATCACAGTGCCAATCAGTGCCCAGCATTAATATCTGTAGGTACCTGCCCAATAAGCGCTTCCCATCAGTGCCATCTATTAGTGTCCATCAATGCCTCCTGTCAGTGCCAATCAGTGCCACCGGTCAGTGCCCATCAATGCCGCCTGTCAGTGCCCATCAGTGACGCCTGTCAGTGCCCATCAGTGCCGCCTGTCAGTGCCCATCAATGCCGCCTGTCAGTGCCCATCAGTGCCGTCTGTCAGTGCCACCTGTCAGTGCCCATCAGTGCTGAATATCAGTGCCACCTATCGGTGCTCATCAGTACTGCATATCAGTGCCCCCTATCAGTGCCCATCAATTCTACATATCAGTGCCTCCTCATCAGTGCCACCTTATCAGTGCCAACTCATCAATGCCCATCGGTGCCGCCTCATCAGGGCCCATCATTGCAGACTCATCAATGCCCGTCAGTGAAGGAGAAAACAAAATTTCATAACAGAAACGAAGAAAAACGTTGTTTTTTTTTTCAAAAATGTCGGTTTTTTTAGTTTGTTTAGCAAAAAATAAAAACCGCAGAGGTGATCAAATACCACCAAAAGAAAGCGCTATTTGTGGGAAGAAAATGATAAAAATTTAGTTTGGGTACAGTGTTGTATGACCGCGCAATTGTCATTCAAAGTGCGACAGCACTGAAAGCTTGAATTTGTCCTGGGCAAAAGTGCCTGGTATTGAAGTGGTTAAATATCAAGCCTGGGGGGTCCCCTTAGTCTGCCTGTAAAGTGGCGTATCTTTCTCATGTGTTTTACTGTGCCGCAGCAAAATTACATTTCTAAAGGAAAAAGTGTAATTTAAAATTGCTCGTGGCTGTAATGTATTGCCGGTAATATAGATAAAAAACCATTGAAAAAAATGGCGTGCGGTCCCCGCCCAATCCATACCAGGCCCTTCAGGTCTAGTATGGATATTAAGGGGAACACCACATCAAAACATAAAAATAATGGTGTGGGGTTCCCCCCCAAAATCCATTCCAGACACTTTTCTGAGCAACCCGCCATGGCAGGCCAGGAAAGAGGGGAGGATTAGCAAGCCCCCCCCTGAACCATACCAGGCCGCTTGCCCTCAACTAAGGAAGGGTGCTTTGGGGTCCCCCCCAAAGCACCTTGTCCCCATGTTGATGGGGTCAAAGGCCCCATCCCCACAACCCTTGCCCGGGGGTTGTGTGGGTCTGCGGGCACGGGGCTTATCAGAATCTGGAAGTCCCCTTTAACAAGCTCCCTTTAACATTGTACCCCTACCCATTCACCCAAAAAAGTGTCAAAAAAGTAAAAACGACAGGAGACAGTTTTTGACAATTCCTTTATTTAAAAAAAAAAGTGTCCCGCGATGTCAATCCATCTTCATGGCGCCCGGACCCGAAAAATAGAAGAAAAAAAAAGCTCCGCCTCGATGGGAGGCGTCCTACTGACTGCTGTCTCTTAGCTGTGACAGCTGTTATATAGGCAAGGGTGGGGCCACCCGGTAACATTTTTCAGATTTACACACACTCTTGATAGCTGCAGCATGTGTGTAACCCCCCCCCCACTCCCCAATCCACCACCGTAACAGTAAAAGTGTTAAAATATGTTTACAGACAATATTTTTTCTTTTAGTTTTGAATACAGTGGTAAAATCCCATGTTGGATTTTTAGTAGGATTTAACGACTTTGTCCTGATGACCATTCTCTATGGGGGGGGAATGCAGATTTTGAAAGTGGAACCTACGGCAACATTTTTATATTTGGTCTCCTCATGTCAGTATACTACTGGGTCAGCTCTGCCCCTTACCCTCTGTTAGGATCACCCTACACTATAAGAAAAAGGAGTGTTCTCTTTTTGTTCTTGCTCAAGGACGTGCCTGCCTTATCCAGCATTAGGTTCTCCTTCTGCTGTTCCTACACAGGTTCAACTTTTTTATTTATAGTTACATAGTAGGTGAGGTTGAAAAAAGACGCAAGTCCATCAAGTCCAACCTATGTGTGTGATTTTATGTGAGTATTATACAGTGTATATCCCTGTATGTTGTGGTCGTTCAGGTGCTTATCTAATAGTTTCTTGAAACTACTGATGCTCCCCGCTGAAACTACCACCTGTGAAAGGGAATTCCACATCCTTGTCGCTCTTACAGTAAATAACCCTCTACGCAGTTTAAGGTTAAACCTCTTTTCTTTTAATGTTAATGAGTGGCCACGTGTCTTATTAAACTCTCTTCCACGGAAAAGTTTTATCCCGATTGTGGGGTCACCAGTACGATATTTGTAAATTGAAATCATATCCCCTCTCAAGCGTCTTTTCTCCATAGAGAATAAGCTCAGTGCTCATAACCTTTCTTCATAACTAATATCCTCCAGTCCCTTTATTAGTTTTGTTGCCCTTCCCTGCACTCGCTCCATTTCCAGCACATCCTTCCTGAGGACTGGTGCCCAGAACTGGACAGCATACTCCAGGTGTGGTCAGACCAGAGTCTTCTAGAGTGGGATAATTACCACTCTCTTGAGTTAATCCCCTTTTTAATACATGCCAATATTCTGTTTGCTTTGTTAACAGCAGCTTGGCATTGCATGCCATTGCTAAGCCTATCATCTACTAGGACCCCCAGGTCCTTTTCCATCCTTGATTCCCCCAGTGGTTCTCCCACCCAGTGGGTAGATTGCATTCATATTTTTGCCACCCAAATGCATTATTTTACATTTTTCCACATTAAACCTCATTTCCATGTAGTTGCCCATCCCATTCATTTGTTCAGATCTACTTTTTTTTTTTTTTTAATGTTTTTATTGTGCACAGCAGAAATATACATACAACACATAGTATATATATTACATCAACATACATATCGCCAGATACATAGCAGCAATAGTGCAAATAGCTCTGTAACTAGAATATGGCGCTCTGATCACCGAGCCTGCCCTATGTTAGAGTAGACATGTGCATTTTTTTATTTTATTTTGAAATTTATTGGTGCATAACATATTGGTGCATAACAGCAAAGAAAGAAAGAATCTCCCCTCCCCCCTTCCCCCCTGGGATTGTCAACATTTCAGCGCTCCTGTCCAATCATGAGACGGTAATACCTGGCCTGTCCATAAGAGAGGGAGCAGAGCAAGCAATATCCATCCGCCATGTTTTTTCAATAGCACTAGATCCCACTCATCTAATAAACTAGGGCCCTTCCTCATCCAAGGCATTCTCAGAGTCTACCCACCGGAACCACACCTTCCTAAACTTCTTGGTAGCCCCTCTAGCTTTATAAGTCATTTTATACATCATCAAATCTGCATTTATTATTTTAATCCACATCCCCAGCGTAAGTTGTTCCTCTTGTATCCATCTTCTCACAATGAGCTTTTCACTCCAAAATACAGGATCCGTAGGAACAATTTAGTGTGTGCATTCATCTCCTCCTGATCAAAAATCCCAAGCAAACAACGTATGGGAGAGCAAATATTTGGTAAAGCAAATTTATCTGATATAAATTCAGTGACCTGAGACCATAGCGGTCTCACCTTTATGCACTCCCACACCATATGTACAAAAGTGCCCTCCTCTTTCCCACATTTATGGTAAGTAGCAGAATCCCTCCTGTGCATGCGATGCAGTCTAGCTGGTGTATAATACTGTTGGTGCAGATGTCGATACTGAATCAATCTATCCGTAGAGGAGATAACACCAAGTATGTGTCCAATACCTCCTGCCACAGTTCCTCCGACAACTCCGGGACAATCATCTCCCATCTCTCCCTTGCTCTTGAAGTTAAGGTCACCTTCCCTGGGTCCACCGACCCATAGTATCTGGAAACCTGCTTGGACGTATCCGGGTCAATCAGAACCCTTTCTAGGTCAGTGTTCTGTACCCGAATCTCAGACCCACCAAACTGGGTATATGCTGCATGTCTTAGTTGTGCATATCGGAAGAGCCAAGTCCTGGGCACTCCAAATTGCTCTCTCAACTGGTCAAAAGTACACAGACGGCCATCCCTACAAATGTGGTGCAAATATTTAATGCCATACTTCGCCCATGTCGCTGGACCATCGAAGAGTTTCATAAACTCCACCAATGAGCTGTTGTACCATAAAGGACTGTTAGGAGATAGCCACAAGGGATCGTCAAAGTAATCGGTAAGTTCTGCCACCTTTGAACCTTCTCTCGAAACTTTCCCACAATCGGTCACAAATTGGTCTCCAGGAACTTAGAAATGGGAAGTTGAATCTCAATTCCCAAATATCTGAAAGATGTAGATAGCGGAATGGGGCACTCCGGTAGGACTCTGATCGCCTCATCAATGGGGAAAAGGGAGGACTTTTTCCAATTTATATGGAATCCGGAGTAATCTCCAAACTCCTGAATCAGTCGGAAAGATTACAGGAGCAAGGGCCCGGGATCTTGCAGATATAACAACATGTCATCTTCATAAAGTGACACTCGCTCCTCGAATTCCCCTATCCTCAAACCAGTCAGTTGTGGACTAGACCTTAGTTGGACTGCCAAAGGCTCTATAGCCAGGGCAAACAGGAGGGGTGAAAGTGGACACCCCTGCCTGGTGCCCCTAAAGATAGGGAAGGGGTCTGAGATAATACCATTAACCCTTATTCTAATCAGTGGATCTGTGTACAACAGCCGTACCCAGGAAATGAAAACAGGACCAAAGCCATAGGACTCCAATAGCTGTAACAAATACGGCCATTCAACCGAGTCAAAGGCCTTTTTTGTATCCAAAGAAGCCACCACTCTAGTCCCAGAGTTGTCGTGAACAGTCTGAAGAGTCAGAAAAAGCCTCCTGATATTCATTTGAGTGCACCTACCCTGGATAAATCCTGTTTGATCTGCATCTACCAATTTGGGGATGACTGACTGCAGCCTACCTGCAGGTATTTTGGGCAATATTTTTGTATAAACGTTCATCAGCGAGATCGGACGGTAAGAGTCACACTCCCGGGGATCCTTCCCCCCTTTAGGGATCAGAACAACCAAGGCTTCCCTCATAGAAGGAGGTAACCCACCGTCCGACCTGGCCGCATTGAACACCCTAAGCAAACAGGGAGCTAGGCCATATCGAAAGGCACAATACCACCCTGATGGAAGACCATCTAATTCAGGGGATTTTCTAGGGGGAAAGGAGGCAATCGCCTCCTCTACCTCCTCTACCGTAATGCCAGCCTCCAGAGCAGCGCTGTCATCGTCAGTCAGTCTAGGGAGATCAATGCCATCTATGTAAGTTTCCATTGCTTCTGTCCCCAGAGGAGCAAAAGACTTATATAGATCTTTATAAAACAGCACAAAAGTATTTAAGATATCCGCTGAGTCACAGACTTCTAACTTACAGTCGTCAAAGACCGATTTAATATGGACCGAGACATATTCCAGCCACGCCAAGTATGCCAGTAATCTGCCATTCTTGTCGCCAAATTCGAATATATGCCTGCGCTGGGCCAGGCTAAGCTTCGTGGTACAGTCAGTTAGTGCTGTCTTGTACTCCCTAGTTCTCATCCGCAATGTCAGCAACCTCTCCGCAGTGGAGTTCCTAACATATTCTGCCTCCGCGAGGGACACTTCTGTTTCCATATGCTGCATTGTGGAAGCTAACTGTTTCTTAAATCCATTTACTTCCGCTATAAACACCCCCCGCAGTGTGGCTTTAAAGGCTTCCCATTGAAGAAGAAAGGACCCAGAAACGGCATTGTCAACCCAATAATGTTTAATAGCCTCTGTACACTTGATTTTTACATATTCTTCCTGAAGCCAGCTAGCCTCCATACGCCAAAGGCGCAACCCAGGCTTCGGTCCCAGATTAAGCTCCAACAGCATAGGGGAGTGATCAGACAGTGCTCTGGGCAAGTAAGACACCTTCTTAACTAATGTCATTCCCTCACCCTCAGCCAGGATAGTGTCTATTTTGGAGAGCGTCTTGTGCGTTTCTGAATAGCAGGAATATTCCCTAATATCAGGATGATGAAAAAGCCAGACGTCTCTAAAGCCATGAGTAGACATCCACCCTGCCAGGGGGGCAGGGGTGCCAATTGTTCCCCCAATCTATGCAAAACTGAATCCGAGACGGAGTTGAAATCACCCAAAATGAAAATCCTCCCCTCCGCTACCTCATATGTATCCTTCATCATATCATCCAAATGAGTTAGCGCAAAGGGAGGAGGAGCACACAAATTTACAAATGTTAGTAACTTATTCATTACCTGCAAAACCAGTATAACATACCGCCCTTTATTGTCAGTTTGTACCGTTTGAATGGATATGGGCATTGCCTTGCTGAGCAGAGTGGAGACTCCCCTCGCATATGAGGAATAGCTGGAATGATACACCCCAGCAATGTGAGCCCGTTTTAGGGAAAGAAGCCTGGAGCCCTGAAGGTGAGTCTCCTGGAGCATTATTATATGAGGTTTGTATTTTTTAATATAATCAAATATCAGAGAGCGTTTAAATTTAGCGTTTAGGCCTCTGACATTTCAGGCCAAAACCTTAAGATTTACCTCCGTGACGGGTACATAGAAAGAAAAGAATTGAGTGGAGGTGTTCCCTCCTCCATTGGGTGTGGTCATCTATAGAGTTTGGTCTCCAGGCTCCACCCCCCACACACACAGCATAGCACTTTAGGCCTTGGGTAACACCTAATGCAAAAACACCGAATGAAGACAATCCCATCTGTACGCCAACATAAAACCCTTGCCCAAAAAAACTCCCCAACTTCCCCGACCCAACCCGCACCCAGCCCCAACTTGCCAGGCACTTTATTCCCATAACCTGAGTTTGAGTAGGTAACAGAGGTGCGACCTACAACTGTCACATGAGACCGGTCTCTCACCGTAAATTAGACAACTATTCTCCTGTTAATAGACAAGGGATGGTAAAAAAGAAACAGGGAAAAATTATTTGCCTTTTCCCTCCCCTTCCTCACACCCCGTGACTGTCAAAAAATAGTAAAAAAGGGTCCAATACTAGGTAACTTATATTGCCTAGAGCATTTTGCAGACTTAACATATATTACTGTCAAGTGACATAAACAGTCCCAATATCAGCAAAAAACAATAAAAGAATGAGAAAAAAAAAAAAAAGAAACAAAAAAATTTTTTTCTTTTCCTCAGGTTGTTTGTCCCATGAAAGGATCATAAGGCAGAGAGAAAAAAAACGGAACATCTCAAATTAAATCAAATCGCCCCTCCAGGCATATATGGGAAACGGTCTTTATGAGGAACCAGGATATCAGTGAAGAATAATCATCAAAAAGCAAACCAAAAAAAAAACTAACCAAAAAATTCTTGCTGACATTTCTTCTTCTTTTTTTTTCCCCCATCTTGTGCTTCCTCCATACGACGCAATCATGGCAGGTGGGGAGAAACCATGTTTCGCTGGCGACCACATGTATCCAACCACTCTGAGGCTTCAGTAGGGTTATTGAAAAAATATGTTTTCCCATTATCCACCACCCTCAGCCTGGCAGGGTAAAGCATACTGTAAATCAGGCTAAGGTCTCTCAATCTCCTCTTTACAGGTTGAAAAGAGACCCTCTGCTTCTGGGTAGCTGCAGAGAAGTCAGGGTATATTGATATACGACATCCGTCGATCGTTAAATCAGGGCCCGTCCGGGCTCCTCGCAGGATATTTTCTCGATCCCGGAAGTCCAGTACTTTTGCTATCATAGATCTGGGGGGGCTCCCTTCGGAGGAGCCCGTCCTGGAATGCGGTGTGCCCTTTCAATGGCAAACATACTTGTAAAGGTGTTAGGAGGCATATGTTCCATCAACCATTTCTCAAGGAACTCTTCAGGATCTCTTCCCTCCACCCCCTCTGGGAACCCCACCAGCCTAATATTGTTCCTTCTCATACGATCTTCCATGTCAGCCATCTTTAATGTATGTTCAGACAATGTCTTCCTAGTCACCTGTGCTGCTGTATCCAGAAGTCTAATTATATCTTTCAGGGAAGTGATGCGACGGTCTGTGAGCTGTGCTTTTTCCCTTAGTTTTTGCATGTCATGTTTCATGAAGGATAATTCCACCTTCAGCTCCTCAAAGTGATCTATCAACTTGTTCTGACATCCCTGTATGACAGCCATAATCTGAGTTAGGGACGGCTCCTCTCCCTCCTCCACAGTCCTGTCAGCACTGGCCCTGCAGTCTCTCAGTCTGTCTAAGGATCTCCCCCTCCTCAGCACATCAGCCCTCTGGGGTTTGGGACTCACCCTGTTCAGCTGAGGTGACGCCGGCTGCGGGCTATCCTCGGGACTGTGGAGCGACGGCCATTCGTCCTCTTGTGCGCCATTTTGGGAGCCCCAGGCATATTTCGCCAGCCGCTCTCCGGTCGATTTTGGCCAGGGGGGGCGTACTTCACCATCTCCGGAGGTTCCCGGGGGGTCCCTGTACTCATCCCCCACACTCCTGTGAAGAAAGTGGGTGTCTTTTGCCCAGGATTACCGCAGGATCTACTGTCTGCTTACAGAGCTCCGTTCCCAAGCTCCTCACATGCCGCTCACTGGCTCAGCCCCCTTTCAGATCTACTTGTAAGGTTTCCACATCCTGCGGAGAAGTTATTGCCCTGCTTATCTTAGCATCATCCACAAATACAGAGATTGAGCTATTCACCCCATCCTCCAGGTCGTAGACAGCGTACAGTTCAGCGCTTTAGGTCTTTGTGACAAATTGCCCTCTCTGTCCTAAGAATTGAGTCCCCTACCACCAGAATCTGTCTTTCCTTTCCCTTGCCCCCCCCACTCTCACTGGAGGAGTTCTTCCCCTGGCAGCTAGGGGAGTCCCACAGCTCCAGCAACTTCTTCTGCATGAAAGGCTTTGATAGTGTAGGTACATTTTTTCTTGGCCTGAAAGCATCCATGGTGCTTGGGTTGTTTGTTAAAGCCTAAATATCTTGTTTTTTGTCTGTTCTCTGCTGCTTGGCTACCATCACCTTTTTCAAGATGGCAATGAGGCCACTTTCACCCTTTCTTTCCTCTCTCTCTCTCTGGGGACAGTAGTGACTGTCAGAAACCATGAAATCAGATCGAGACAGAAGTACAGTTAAATCACACTTGTTTAATAATAAAAGTAAGTAGAACAAACAAAGTCAAAACATAGCCAAAGTTCGGTAACCGGAACAGATAGTCAGCCAAGCCAGAGAGTCAGGGATCAGTGTAGTGGAACAGCAAGCAGGATCTGGAGCCAGAAGGGATGTCAGCCAAGCAAGTCTTTAAACAGGAACGCAGGAGTCTCTGTGATGTTGACCAAGGAGAAGGCAGAGAGAGAAGGCAATTAGCCGACAGCTGAGCGGCCAGCTCAGAGAAGGAAGGGCTGAGCCCAGCCCTGACAGTACCCCCTCCTCAATGACCCCTCCCCCTCGGAGGACCACCAGGCTTGAGGGGAAAATGTCTATGGAAATCACGGAGGAGGACAGGGGCATGTACGTCCGAGGATGAGACCCAAGAGCGTTCCTCCAGACTGTACCCCTTCCAATGCACCAGGTACTGTATGTGCCCACGGAACCTACGGGAGTCAACAATGGACTGTACTTCATACTCCTCATGGTTCTCAACCTGTACAGGTTGAGGACGTGACACTGAGGTGGTAAAGCGGTTGCAGACCAAAGGTTTTAATAAGGAGAAATTAAATACATTTGAGATATGTATATTAGAAGGAAGGTCTAATGCGTAAGCCACTGGGTTAATCCTGTAAAGAATATGGTAAGGCCCAATAAACCGAGGTGCAAACTTCAGAGAGGGAACACGAAGTTGGAGGTTGCGAGATGACAGCCAAACCCTGTCCCCAACCTGGTAGGAAGGTGCGGGCAGGCACTGCGGTCAGCATAGAGTCTGTACCTATCATTAGAATGTCGCAAAGCCTCCTGGATTGTGCCCAAGTGGAACGAAGACCACAGAGATGCTCCTCTAATGCAGGGATACTCTGTGGAACAAATGAGTCAGGCAACATGGAAGGTTGGAAACCATAGTTTGCCATAAACGGGGACAATCGGGAAGCAGAATTTAAGGCACTATTGTGAGCAAACTCTGGAGGCAAGCTGAATTCTCAACTGTGCACAAAAGGCTTGCCAGAACCAGGACACAAACTGACTACCCCTATCTGAGACAATCACCTTGGGTATACCATGTAAGCGAAAGATCTCCCGAGCAAAAATGAAAGCCAGTTTCTTTGAAGTGGGCAACTTCTTAAGTGGAATACAATCAGGCATTTTTGAGAACCGGTCAACCACCATAAGGATAACTGTGTTGCCTTGGAAGTTGGGCAACTCCACAATGAAATCCATAGACAGGTGGGTCCAGGGCCTCTCTCCATTGGGCATGGGTTGTAGGAGGCCCACTGGAAGGTGTTGTGGAGTCTTACTCTGAGCACACAAGGAATAGGCAGCTACGAAGTCGGTTTCATCAGCACATAGGCCACCAGAATTGTTGGGAAATGGCCCAAAATAGTTGATTCTTCCAAGGGTGACCAGCAGCCTTGGGAGAATGGTAAGTCTGGAGCATGGCAGTCACAAGGTTTCTCAGGAGGAGCATGGACCTGAGCAGCAAGAATTTTGTCACCCAAAGGAGAAGTGAGACTGGTGCAAACCGTAGCCAGAATACGATCAGGAGGAATCACAGGAACCGGAACCGACTCTATCTTGGAAGTGGAGGAAAACTGTTGTGACAGAGCGTCAGCCCTTACATTCTTAGTACCGGGTAAGAATGAGACAATGTAATTGAAACTTGACAAGAAAAGAGCCCATCGCGCCCTTCTTAGAGAGAGGCATTTAGCCTCAGACAAGAATGTGAGATTCTTATGGTCAGTAAGAATGAGAACCGGCACAGTGGTACCGTCGAGGAGATGTCTCCATTCTTTCAGGGCTAAAATGATCAACACAGGAGCAGAAACAAATGCAGCCTTGAGACTCTTAAAGCCCAACGGACTCAGGAGACCAGCACTGTGGGTTACCGTCTTTTCTGGTCATATCAGTCAAGGGCTTGACCAGCGTCGAGAAGTTACGAATAAACATCCGATAATAGTTGGCAAAGCCCAGAAAACGCTGCAGAGGATGTAAACCCACGGGTCGGGGCCACTGTAGGACTGCTGAAAGTTTCTCTGGGTCCATCGAAAAAAAAGCAATGGAAATGACATAACCCAGGAATTTAACCTGTTCACGATGGAATTTGCACTTCTCCAATTTACAATAAAGATTGTTCTCTCTTAGTTTCTGAATCACACGACAGACATTTGTGTGGTGGCTCTCCAGGGACTTGGAATAACTTTATCCTGAGGGCAGAACTGTGTTTAACTCTAAGTCCGTATCTTGCAGGTCTAAACCTAGCCCCTTTATTTGAAAACCCTCAAGCGACATAGTTGACTAATGCTTGTTACCCTTTTTTGGTCACTTGGGGTGTATCATCTCATAAGGAGAGAGACTGCGTATGCTCTTAGGGTCACAGTCTAAGCTGGAATCTGAACTTTGCTGCTGCACTCAGAGAGCTGTGAACATGAACACAAGCTGCGGAACACAACACTGTCCACAGGACACTGAAATCTTGGAGACATTGATCTTGCAAATGGTAATTACTTATATGTTAAGAAGGCACTTTGTTGCTAGTAAGTACATTTTAAGGACGATGTATCCTTAAACCTACTGGTACTTCAAATAACATCTAGTAATGACTGCAAGTAAAGTATGTACATGAAGAGAACACTGCTTTCAATTTGTCCCTTAAAGCGGGGTTCCACCCAAATTTTGAACATTATCTCTATGCATTCTCTTCCTTGCCTAGATGCTGACATGCTGTGTAAAAAAATTTAAATTGCCGTAATTACCTTTTTTTTTCTAATCTTCTTAGCACTTCCTGATTTTCCTCCCATGGTAGTAGGCGTGTTTCTAGCCTCTCCCAGACCTCCCACAGCCCCCTGGGAGCTAGTCTCAGGCTTCCCAGCATGCATTGTGCAACAGCGTCATCACAACATCTCGGTGAATGCTGGGAGCACAGCATTCACTGCATCCAGGAAATACATGCTTGTGGGCTTCAAATGCCCACAATGAAGATGGAAACCGCCTTCAGTGAATTTTATAAGTTATTCTTTACAACAAAATCGGACACAGGCGGACTTATTACACAGAACATGTGAGTAGATAATCATGAGAAGAAAAGTTTGTGAATGAACTCCAAAAAAAAAAGATGATAGATAGGTGGACCCCCGCTTTAAGCATCAATATAATGAAATGGTTTTCCAGATCTGTAATTTATCTTCTAGATTATAGTATTATGTGTCTTACATAACACTATGTACCTTACTGAAAAAGAGTTGGGTTAGTATTTAATGGATACTAATATTAATAATGTTTTATTTCCTGGTGGTTTGGAAACTGTATGATCTCAGTAAAAGTTTGCGTATCCCTTCAGAAATGCTTAAAATTCTTTGGAATACAGTAGTTGGGACTGAAATCTCAGTTCTCACTTTTCATGTACCAAAACACTGGGTAGGTTCCAATAAAAACAGTCCCAGTAACTGAATGTTTTCAAGAGCAGCTGCTAAACCAAGCCCGTGCCTTGACACAAGACTATTAAATCCCTGATGGTTCTAACAGACATCTTGCCTACTATATATAGCATCACATGGAACATATGATTTTTCATATTCTTGGTTTCATATTGGTTTATGTTAAAAATAAACCTATAAAATTAGGAAATACAGTACATTTAGAAGACATATTTCTTAAAGCTAAACTCTGGAAAGTGGATACTGTCTGGATACTATTATTCCATTGGAATGAATGAATGGATCTGGATTCAGTTCACAGGGTGTTCATTGCAACCATCGTGAAGTCTGAAAATGTGTGAATTTAACCTCTTGAGTTCCAGAAGATTTTACCCCCTTCATGACCAGGCCATCTTTTGCTAGTCGACACTGCACTAATTTAACTGGTAATTGCGCGGTCATGCAACGCTGTACCCAAACAAGATTTATATCATTTTTTTCACATAAATAGAACTTTCTTTTGGTGGTATTTGATCACCACTGGGTTTTTTTTATTTTTTGCGATATAAATGAAAATGAAAGGAAAAAACGTGCGCTCATAATCAACATAAGACTCATATTAAACTACTCATAATCTATGTGAAAAACTGATCAAAATCCCTGAAAACAATCAAAATCCCTACAAAAACAGAATACAAACATACATCAAAAATAATACTAATAATTATTGTGTAGTGGGGAAATGTTAAAATGTGCCTAAGACATGTATCATTACCCTTCTAAAAATTTCACACCCCAAATGGATAAACAACAGTCCTCAAATGAGAAATTTTTGGCTGAAAAAGATAGTTCATATAATGAACAGCAATAGAAGTAGTCCCATAGATAGACAGCTACTTCACAGAAGCAGGAGAACCCATCCACGTTTCGACCGGTCAGACACTGCACATATACATGGGGAGGGAGAGGAGTGAAGACAAGAGCTCTCATATAATCCCACAGTGTTGAAAGGTGGACCCTTAACCTCAAAGATGGACCTCCTCTCTGGCGAGGTCTTACAGACTTTGCCCTCTGTGGGGACTGTGGATGGATGGTGTCCGCATGGTGTTAGTTTATAGCAGTAGTTTGTTATTTTATAAACTTACAGCAGGCCGTGGCCATCTTAAGTGTGGGCATCTGAAGCCAGACTGTATTTCTTCCTGGATCTCAACCTTGCAGATCTCACACATGCTCAGTGCAGCACAAGCAGTGTAATAGGTTTTAGGTCAGGTTTCCACAGCAACGGCAGTGTCAGAGGAAGTTGCTGCCCCTTCCCAGAAGGCATTGCAAACAGGAAATGATGCGATGGGCCGCGGCCAGAGAGGAGGAAGTGAAAATGAATACAGCAAATATACAGTAGGTGCTGAGAATTTTTCTTTTAAATATCCAATTCGTTTACAGTGCGCAGTTTAGTGAGGGATGCTGAAGAGTTGTAAAATTGGGTGGAACTCCACTTTAAGGTATATATACTTGAATTTGTATTTTAATTTTTTTTATGCTAGTGATTAGGGATGAGCTGAACACCCCCTGGTTCGGTTCGCATCCAGAACATGCGAACGGACCGAAAGTTTGCGCGAACATTCGAACACCGTTAAAGTCTATGGGACTCGAACGTGAGAAATCAAAAGTGCGAATTTTATAGGCTAATATGCAAGTTATTGTCCTAAAAAGGGTTTGGGGACTCGGGTCCTGCCCCAGGGGACATGTATTAATGCAAAAGAAAGTTTTAAAAACGGCCGTTTTTTCGGGAGCAGTGATTTTAATGATGCTTAAAGTGAAAAAATAAAAGTGAAATATTCCTTTAAATTTCATACCTGGGAGGTGACTATAGTATGCCTGTAAAGTGGCGCGTGTTTCCCGTGTTTAGAACAGTCCCTGCACAAAATTACATTTCAGGAATAAAAGTCATTTAAAACTGCTTGCAGCTGTCGGGTCCCGGCAATATGGATGAAAATTATTGAGAAAAACAGCATGGGCAACCCATTACCAGGCCCTTTGGGTCTTGTCTGGATATTAAGGGGAACCCCACACCCAAATTAAAAAAATAAAAGGCGTGGTCCCCCAGGCCCTATATACTCTGAACAGCAGTATACAGGCGGTCCCCGGGTTACAAACAAGATAGGGACTGTAGGTTTGTTCTTAAGTTAAATCTGTTTGTAATTTGGAACAAGTACATTTTTTAAGTGTAGCTCCAGCCAAAAAGTCTATTTTTAAGCTTTTTGGATATAGGGAAGGGTTATCATCACCCCTGTAACATTTGTTTTGCTGTCTGTGCCCCTGTTCAGAAGATTTCACCTCACTTTCTGTCCCAATGACAATTGGATTTTGAAAATTTGGGGTTTTTAGGGAAACAAGGATTGGTGATTAAGCATCAGTGGAGACATCTTTTTCCCATATTAACTCTTATAGGAGAGAATTTCCCTTCCAAGGGGTAGATTTCCTCTCACTTCCTGTTGTCTCCCTCCATTTGTAAGTAGGAGTCGTTTGTAAGTCGGATGTTTGAAAGTAGGGGACCGCCTGTATATACTATACGGCCTGCCCTATATAATCTGCAGAAATTTGGGCCTTAGGTGTTGGTGGTACCAGAACACTGTAAGCCCTCACAGTTACTCTTGGTGGGCGCAGGAACAGGCCCTGCTGTAAAATATTAGATTAAAAATTGTAATTACATGCCCCTGTTAAACAGGGGCAGAAAAATTGGGTCTTAAGCAGTGGTGGTGGTGCCACAACACTGTAACCCCCCTCAGATTCTGTTGTTGAAGGCAGGAACGAGCCCTGCTGTGAAATATTAGATCAAAAATTGTAATTACGAGCCCCTGTTTAACAGGGGCAGAAAAATTGGGCCTTAGGCGGCGGTGGTGGTGGTGCTACAACACTGCAACCACTCACAGATACTCTAGTTGAGCGCAGGAATGAGCCCTGGTGCAAAACATTACAGCAAAAATTGTAATTACACACCCCTGTTAAACAGGGGCAGAAAAATTGGGCCTTAGGCACTGGTGCTGGTGCCAAAACACTTCAACCCCTCACAGATACTATAGCTGAGCGCAGGAACGAGCCCTGCTGCAAAATATTACAGCAAAAATTGTAATTACACAGGGCAGAAAAATTAGGCTTTAGGCATTGGTGGTGGTGCCCAGAACCAAAAATGTTCTTAGAAGCTATCAACATGAACATTGAGGAGGAATAGGATATTCACTCAGTATAACAGGATAGTCACTCAGCATCAGCATAGGCAGTCTTCAAGGGATCTCACATTCATAAAAAAATGAATCGCTTACATCAGCATCAGGTGCTTGGTAGCTGGTGATCCAAGACTGATTCATTTTTATGAAGGTGAGCTGATCAACCGAGTCTGTGGACAGGCGCGCTCTGTGATCGGTTACAAAGCCTCCAGCAGCACTGAATGTGCGTTCAGATAGAACGCTGGATGCAGGACAGGCCAGTAGCTCAATTGCATACTGTGCAAGCTCTGGCCAGTGATCCATCCTCAAAACCCAGTAACCCAGTGGATTTCAGTTGGAAGTCTGATCTTGCCCCAAGATATTCCTGCACCATGTAAATCAGACGCTAGCGATGGTTGTTGGAACCGATCAGACCTGGGGGCTGCAGACTAAAAAAATTGTCTGAACACATCGGTCAGACGGCCACCTTCTCCACCGCTCCTTCTGTGACTGACCGAAGCGGGAGGACCAGGAAATTGTAACCTCCCAGGCTCTGGAAACGCATTGCACAAACCTTTCTACAAGGCCTCCCGAAGATGTTTCATCCTCTGCTCCTTCTGCGAAGGCTGGATAAGTTCCGCAACCTTACCCTTGTAACATGGATCAAGAAGGGTTGCCAGCCAGTACTGATCCCTCTCCTTGATACCACAAATTTGAGGATCCTTTCGCAGACTTTGCAGGATCAGGGAGGCCATGCAGCGTAGGTTTGCTGAGGCATTCGGTCCGAAGTCCTCTGGGTCACTAAGGAGCCACCTCCTTCCAGCCATGTACAAGTCCATGGGTTTCTGGGGGCTGAAAATGATCCCTTGAAGACTGCTGCTGATGCTGAGTGCTAGGCTCCACCTCCATGCTGACACAATCCTCATCCTCCTCCTCCTCTACCTGTGTGATAGGCGGGCCTGCAGGTATACTGTCTGGATAAAGGGGACCTTGAAAGGTAAGGAAGTCCTCCTCTTCCTCCCTCTGTTCTGCCTCAAGTGCCCTGTCCATTATTCCACGCAGTGTGTGCTCCAACAGGAAGACAAGAGGGACAGTATCACTGATGCATGCACTGTCACTGCTCACCATCCTCGTGGCCTCCTCAAATGGTGACAGGACAGTGCATGCATCCTTTATCATTAGCCAATGATAAAAAGCCAAGCTCCCCTGACCCTGTCCTGGTGCCATACTCGAACAGGTACTCATTGAAGGCCCTCTGCTGCGTGTGCAGCCGCTGCAGCATTGCCAATGTTGAGTTCCACCTGGTGGGCATGTCACAGATGAGGCAGTTCTTGGGCAGGTTGCATTCCTTTTGAAGGTCAGTCAGCCGAGCACTGGCATTATATGGAAATGCCCACAGACTTTCCTGGCCTGCCTCAGGAGATCCTGTAAGCCCGGGTACCTGCACAAGAACCGCTGCACCACCAAATTAAGGATGTGAGCCAAACAGGGAACATGGGTCAAGTGTCCCTGTCAGAGGGCGGAGAGGAGGTTGGTGCCATTGTCGCAAACCACCATTCTTGGCTGAAGCTGGTGTGGCGTCAACCACCTCTGAACCTGCCCCTGCAGAGCTGCCAGAAGCTCTGCCCCAGTGTGGCTTCTGTCCCCTAAGCATACCAACTCAAGCACCGCATGGCATCTTTTTGCCTGAGTGCTTGCGTAGCCCCCTAGAACGCCTACGGAGCACCGCTGGTTCCGAGGACAAATCTGCACAGGAAGAGGCCATAGAGGAAGAAGAAGAGGAGGGGGTGGAGGAGAGAGGTGTGGCAGAATCACCACTACCAGCATTTTGGAGGCGTGGTGGCGAAACAAGCTCCAACATTACTGCACCCTGTCCTGCATCCTTCCCAGCTGCCAGCAGAGTTACCCAGTGCACCGTGAAAGAAAGGCAACGTCCCTGTCCATGCCTGCTGGACCATGAGTCAGCAGTAATATGCACTTTACCGCTGACTGCCCTGTCCAATGAGGCCCAGACAATGCCTTCCACATGCTGGCAGAGAGCTGGAATGGCGTTTGGGAACCTGCCACTGAGGTACCGCACATTCCAAAAAAGGGGGCAGAGTCTACCAGCGATCTGCTGCACACGTCTCAAAAAAGACCCACACCAAAGAACTTTTGAAAAAACGTGCGGAGTCAGCAGCGTCCTGCACATGCGTAGCTCTGCGGTGTGATGCAGTCGGTTGGCTGTCCTTAAGTTGGCCCCTGGAGGGAATCCTGCCTCGTTGGAGATGTGCCTCCTCCTCCTCTCTTCTATCAGGCACCCACGTAGAGTCAGTGACCTCATCATCCCCTCCCTCCTCGCCACTGGAGCAAACCTGGCAGTATGCTGCAGCTGGGGGAACATGACTGCCAGTTTCTAGTCCTTTTGGGCACCCCTCTCTCTGGAAAGAAAAAAGTTTGGGTAAATCCGCGCAACGGATTCAGGTACAAAATGATTCAAAAGAGAAAGGATTAGAAAGAACTGCTGCCCCTATGGGTACACTATCACTTGGGTGAAGTATACTAGAGTTAATATAAGAAAGAAAGTAGGTGTGGCGCTGTTCTAATTAGTAAGTACTTGGTTTATACCTGTTTTGGTGTTCCTGCTGTGTTACACCCTCTTCAATAGAAAAACATACATAAAAATATGAAACCAACTGAAAAACGAGAAACGAGAAGAAATGAGCTGAAGGGAAGTGCAGAAGGATATTTCTGGCAATATATACCACTTTCAGTATGTCCTGTTCAATCTGCTTTCATATTACACCCCCTGCAATAGCAAATGCAGAAATGGGCACCAAATCTTCTGCTGGATAAGCCCAGTCAGAAAAGAATATGTGGTAAAATTGACTAGTAAGTCAGAATTTTGAGAATCAAGAGATAGGTGATATGAACCCGTAATTTTATAATTTGTGTTTTGGTGTGCTACACCCTCTGCATAAAATAGGTGTTTATCTGTTACAACCCTGTGAGTTTATATAACCCTTATGGATGAGGAAATGTAGGAGTGATTTAAAAATGAAGATTTGATGAGTGCGGTAGATTCAAGTGATCAAATAGACATGTGTTACACCCTCTGGCAGGTGCTATACAAAGAATGGAAACAAATGAAAAAAATAAAAAATGATAAAAAATGTTGATGATGATGACAATAAATAAAAACCAATGACCTAAGTGAATCAGACCCAGTGATGTGAAAGTGAGATGTGTTATACCCCTTGGAAGGTACTGCACAAAGTTAATTTGTTTTCATAAATGAATTATTTTCACCAATGAATGCATCCAATGTGTTCAACTCGACAGGTTCAAAACTGGTAGTATAGTGATGGTCATAAGACATTAACTGGGGTTACGAACGTCTTTGCGTCACTTCCGGTTGGACGAAAACAGGATTCTGACAGCATCCATTTTGTGTATTGTTTACAAGCTTTTCACATATGTACCAAATGTGAGTATATCTCTTATTTTGAATAATAAATATCTTTAAAATACGGATTTTATGGGCATCCCTTCTCTTCTATATATGGGGTGAGTGCATTCACATTAGGAGCATGGATATGGATCACTAACACCAATTGTCACCCGAATAAGAAAATTTCATATCTTATTTAACAATAAGTACTGGACACTTTTTTGAGCACAAGTCACTTTATTTACGGAATATATAGAAATATAGAGTTATTGTCACATGAAACCTGCATCTAATTTTAATGTCTTATGACCATCACTATACTACCAGTTTTGAACCTGTCGAGTTGAACACATTAGGGTCATTTACTAAGATGAATGCGCTGCCCCGGTTCATACCTTAATTGGTGCGCCGGATAAATCCTTAATTGAGCGTGTGAACCGGTGCACGCACAGCAGTACCTGCCCGCGAGAATGTTTCCAGCGCAATCCCATTGCGCTGGTTCTCGGCGAGGTACACCTCGTGCTCGCTGCAATAGGAAAAACATATCTTCCTATTAAAGCAGCGCAAGAAAAAACAGCACAGGTTTCCCCTCCAGGGGCATACCAGGCCCTTAGGTCTGGTATGGATTTTAAGGGAAACCCCCTACGCCGAAAAAATGGCGTGGGGCTCCCCCCAAAATCCATACCAGACCCTTATCCGATCACGCAGCCTGGCCGGTCAGGAAAGGGGGTGGGGACGAGCGCGCGCCCCCCCCTGAATCGTACCAGGCCGCATGCCCTTAACATGGGGGATGGGTGCTTTGGGGGGGGCGTGCTGTGGCCCCCCCACCCCAAAGCACCTTGTCCCCATGTTGATGAGGACAAGGGCCTCATCCTGACAACCCTGGCCGTTGGTTGTCAGGGTCTGTGGGTGGGGGGCTTATCGGAATCCGGGAGCCCCCTTTAATAAGGGGGCCCCCAGATCCCGGCCCCCCACCCTATGTGAATGAGTATGGGGTACATGGTACCCCTACCCATTCACCTGGGGTAAAAAAGTGTCAAGAAAAAAACACACTAGACAGGTTTTTTTAAAGTAATTTATTAGGCAGCTCCGGGGGTCTTCTTCCGACTTCTCCGCTCTCTCCGGCCTCTTCTCCCGCTCTCCAGTTCTTCTGCCAGGCTCCTCCGCTATCTTCTGCTCTTTTGCCACTCTTTTGCTAGCGGTGGCTCGGTCTTCTCTGTCGTCTTGTTCCCTCTTCTCTTCTTCCAATATTGACACGACGCTCTCTCCCGCTGTAATGCCGTCTGCGAGGTGTGCGCCGACTTATATAGGCATGGGGCGTGGTCACGTGTGATGTCATCGGGTGACCCCGCCCCTTATGACATCACAGTCCCTGGACATGATGGTGACATCACACGGTGACCACGCCCCATGCCTATATAGGAGCGGCAAAAGAGCAGAAGATAGCGGAGGAGCCCGGCAGAAGAACCGGAGAGCGGGAGAAGAACCGGACACCGGGAGAAGAACCGGACACCGGGAGAAGAACCAAACACCAGGAGGAGAGGCCAGAGAGCGGGAGAAGAACCGGACACCGGGACAAGAGGTCGGAGAGAGCAGAGAATCGGAAGAAGACCCCCGAAGTCGGAAGAAGACCCCTGGAGGTGCCTAATAAATTACTTTAAAAACCTCTCTAGTGTGTTTTTTTTTCTTGATGCTTTTTCCCCCCAGGTGAATGGGTAGGGGTACCATGTACCCCATACTCATTCACATAGGGTGGAGGGCCGGGATCTGGGGGCCCCCTTATTAAAGGGGCTCCCAGATTCTGATAAGCCCCCCGCCCGCAGACCCCGACAACCAACGGCCAGGGTTGTCGGGAAGAGGCCCTTGTCCTTATCAACATGGGGACAAGGTGCTTTGAGGTGAGGGGGCCGCAGCGCGCCCCCTTCCCCAAAGCACCCATCCCCCATGTTGAGGGCATGCGGCCTGGTACGGTTCAGGAGGGGGGGATGCTCTCTCGTCCCCACCCCCTTTCCTAACCGGCCGGGCTGCGTCCTCAGATAAGGGTCTGGTATGGATTTTGGGGGGACCCCCACGCCATTTTTTTGGCGTAGGGGGTTCCCCTTAAAATCCATACCAGACCGAAGTCCCTGGTATGCTCTTGGTGGGGAACCCATGCCGTTTTTTAAGTAAAATTTGGCGTGGATCCAAGTCGGATACCAAACAGTGCCTGGCATTGGCGGGGATCCAAGTCGGATCCCCGTGCTTGTCGTTCATTGGGAAAGGATAAAACATTTTTTCCTGTCCCGATTAACGAGCCAGCTCGGCGCTGCTATCCACAGCTGACACAGTGCACTGCGATTACCTGCGGTTATGTGCGGATAGCTGCGCTAAATCGCTCCTGGGCGCAGTCAACTCTATTTTTTCTATCCGCACCAAACCGCATGTAATCAAAACGCAGCTAAACGCAGTGTGTGAATGGGGCCATAGGAAAGCATTGTGAGCGTTTAGCTGTGGTAGAAAATTCAGCTAAAAGCACAATTCTATCTGTCCGTGTGAAAGAGCTCTAAGGCCAACGCCCTTTGTACAAAAATCCAAGGGAAAATTTGTACAAAGTCCCATCGTGTGTATGAGGCTTAAACACCAGAAATTCAAGTTTTTATATCTTTAAAGGTCACCATACACTCTTCCATAAATTAGATTCAGTGCAAAAGCCTGTTTGATTTTCTACAATTAGAAGTAATTCTTATGCCGCGTAGACACGACCGGACTTTACGGCATACTTGGTCCGGCGATCTTTCCAACGGACTTTGTAGCGTAGGTGCGCCGGACTTACAAATGGACGGACTTGGATACACACAATCACTCCAAAAGTCTGATGGTTTTGAACGCGGTGACATACAACACGTACGACGGGACTAGAAAAAGGAAGTTCAAGCCCCACTATGCCACCGTTTGGGCTCCTTCTGCTAATCTCGTGTTTATCTCGTGTTAGTAAAAGTTTGGTTAGAGACGATTTGCGCTTTTCACACTTCAGCTTATTTTGATCGTTTTCTGCGGTTCAGTTTGTGCTTGTGAGGTTTGTATCTGGTTTTCAGTGCGTGTTGGTCAGTTCGTAACCTGCCTAGCAGGTCGTTCTGGTCCGCTCGTTCCTAATCTTCAGGTCGCTCTTCATAGGCCTTGCTGTTCTTCAGTGCGTTTGTTTTAAGTTTGTTTGTTTGACCAACCGACCATTTTGAAGCCATGGTGCGTGGACGTACTCCTTCTCAAGTTTGTGCTGCGTGGGGACTTGGTGCTGGGGTTAATACTTTTACCCAAGTCCAGTCCATGAACAGGGCGAGAAGGAGTTCATGGACGAAGAATTGATTGCGCCAGCTTTACCAATTCTCCACATGCCTTTGCTCCGTGAGATCCGTGAGAATAATCCTGAGGATTTCAGGAATTATCTCAGGATGACGGACCCCCTTTTTTCAACGTCTGCTGGCTATGCTGACCCCTTATATCTGCAGGCAGGATACCTGCATGAGGCAAGCCATCACTGCGGAGCAGAGGCTAGTTGCCACGTTACGTTACTTGGCGTCTGGGAGAAGTCTTCAGGACTTGAAGTTCTCGACAGGCATCTCCCCCCAGGCTCTGGGGATCATAATCCCAAAGACCTGTTCTGCTATAATTCAGGTCCTGCAGAAGGACTATATGAAGGTAATTTTTCTATCCTTTAATCTTACATGATGTGTATTTAATGTTTGCTAATGTATTGTCTAACTTTCCTCGTTACATAATTACCATGCTTGGAATATGCTGTGAATGTCCCCTTTATCTTCATGCATGCCTGTTTTTTTAATTAATCATTTTTTGCCCTACATGCATACCTCTAGCCTATAGTCCCTTTAACAATTTATATTGTCAGCTCCATTGTACTGCTTTACCCTCCCCCACCCCCTCAAATGTTTCCAAATGTCAGGTGTGTTCTTCTACAAAATTAGAACCCCTCCCCCATCCCCTCAAATGTTTCCAAATGTCAGGTGTGTTCTTCTACAAAATTAGAACCCCTCCCCCACTCCCTCAAATGTTTCCAAATGTCAGGTGTGTTCTTCTACAAAATTAGGACCCCTCCCCCCACATACAAATTGATCAATGGTCCATCAGAGGGGGTGAGTAATCTTATAAGTGGGCCTTAAGTTTTTGTTTTTTATAAATAACACATTTTAAAAATGTTTGACTGCTGTTGTTCAAGAATGTTTTTCTGTAATCTGCTAGTAAAGTTATGTTTAAAAGTACTTATATCTTTTTTTTTCTTGTTTGACTCCACAGTTTCCTTCCAACACATAGGAATGGCAGACTGTGGCCTCCCAGTTCACTTTCCCAACTGTGTCGGGGCAATTGATGGGAAGCATATCCGCATTGTGCCACCACCCCATTCGGGATCATACTACTTTAACTACAAGGGGTTTCATAGTGTAGTATTGATGGCGGTGGTCTCGGCACAATTGGATTTTCTGTTTGTGGATGTGGGGAAGAACGGCCGGATGTCGGACGGAGGAGTCTTTGTACAGACCGAGTTGTGCCAGCGTCTTCATACTGGTGGCCTGGGATTGCCACCTGATGACCAGAACATTGATGGACTCCCCTTAGTTTTCATCGCTGAAGAAGCGTTTGCTTTTGGTGATAACTTGATGAGGTCGTTCCCCCAAAGGCTCCTCACCCCTGAGAGGAGGGTATTAATTACCGGCTGGCCAGAGCAAGAAGAGTTGTTGAGAATGCCTTCGGGATTCTGGCCAGCCAGTTCCGTTTGTTCCTCTCTGCCATAAATCTGGCGGAATATAAAATAAATGATGTGATAATGGCTTGCTGCATTCTCCATAATTTTTTGAGAAGACATTCTGCAACATATATTACCTCTGTTGGGCCTAAGGCCGGACTTTGTGGTGAAGCTCCACTCACAGGCCTGGATACTGGCCGTACTGGCTTGGCCCCCCAAACCGCCCATCAAGTGCGTGACAGATATGTCAATTATTTTAATGGTCAGGGGGCCATTGCAATGCAAGAACAACTTTAACCTTTTACCAAATAAACAAAAAATATTTTGGATAAAATCTCTTGTTTTTATTCTTGTTTGCATTTAGTTTTGGCTGTCTCCTGGTGCACTTGTAGTGGCAAGTGCATTTCCCTTTAGTTAATAAGGCCCTTTGTCACTGTAAACACCCAAAAAATTAAGAAACTGTTATTGATAAATAATAAGCCACACACATTGTAGTAGTAAAAACATTTTACTGTGCGCACATTGAAAGGTGCATTTTTTTTAACGTGTTTATGTTTTTGTTTTTTTTTGGAACAATATAATTTTTTTTTTCTTTTAGGCATATTTCTGAAATATATTTTTTGTTTACAAATTTATGCTTGACAACAGGGTTTTTTAAAACATACAAAAAAATAACAGGAACTTACAAAGTTCAACATGTCAAAAACGGTGCTGGTGATATCACCCATGTAAAATCAAAATTTAGCAGATGCGCACAAATTGGGAGTACAAATGGTTCAAGTCAACATGTGCTATCTCCCATCATGGGGGAGCAATGGACGTGTTTTGTGTGTGCAATCCCTTTTTTCCTCTCACAAACTAACATTATTATGAGGAAGGGGTTGCAAACACAAAACAAGTACATTGATATCCCCTGATGGAAGATAGCACATGATGACACACTGTGTGCATCTGCTAAATTTTAAAAGGTAAAATTTTACAATGAAATAAAGAACATGATTGATGTTCTTAGGTAAAAAGTGATTAGATTCTGCCCAAAACATCAATCATATTCTTCATTTCCTGTTGCATGCTGTCCAGCCGATTTCTCATGCTGTCAATTTGTTCTCGCATTCGATCAATTTGGCCATTCCACACCATTATCTGCCCAATCAGTCTTTGTGTACTGTCTGTGCTAAATGGCTCTGCCACTTGGCCTTCCACAACCATAACATAACCTAAAATTTGTGGAGAAAAATGATTTTAAAAATATGCACGCCTAAATAGATTACCTTAAGCTGGGGTGTCAGTCACTCACTTGGTGGGGTGCAAATCTCACACACTTCCTCCACCTCTCCTTCCTCAATATCGTCGGGTGGGCGTGGTCTTGGGCTGGGGCTTGGGGTAATTCCTGCTTCAGGCTGGTGACTTGGTGGGGTCCTGGGATCCTTGGACTGTTGTCTGAGTCTTTTCTCCCCTATGAGAATGGATCAAAAGGTATACTTAAAACACAGTGATATTTCAGTCCTAAAATAGGAATATGAAACCTTGCTTTGAAGTGGTGGACAATTGTCAGTTTGTTCAAAAAATATTTTTGAAGACAGGATTCAAATTCACTCTGAACAAAAATGCAAAACAATACATATTTTGATGCAAGTTTCACAGATGCAGACACCTCAAGTATCCCCTGGAGCCCCTGTGTGTATTACCCTCAAAAATGTTCTCTGGTGTCACATAGTACACTAGTGCTCGTGAGTCCAGATGTGGAAACAGCTGCTGTGTCCTGTCCTTACATTACACTGAATCATTTTTTAATAAGCATTCTAGTTTCAAACACATCTACACATCATCCCCAAATTTTTGGAATACGACAAATTATCAAGACCTAAATGTATGTCCAACCCTGTACCATCGTATTTCTTGCAAAACAAATGCCATTTTATTATTATCATATGTAGTTTCAAAAGAACGGTCTTTACGAACGATGCTGTATAAACGAAAAGCATATGGATCAGCATGCAAGATAAGTATCTCAATAGGAACACACAACAAGTACTTAATTTTTCTAAAGCAGCTTCTTGATTCGCCAATATTGTTCAGGCTCCCTAGTTTTGAGGTCAGACCACCGCTTCCTCAATTGTTCTTTAGCCTGTTTAATGCCAAATTTTTCTTCAAGAGCGGTGACAACTGAGGACATTATTTGGTGCTTAAAAAATGATTTAACCACAATTATTAATATGTATACATATCACTAGACAGTAGTGGCCAAAAATGTACTTCAAATATTAGTGATCCGCTAGAATAATGGTGGGGTCAAAAAGATAGCCTTTTCTAATTGTTTAAAATTATATTTTCAAGTCATGAGCTGAAAATTGTGTGTGATTGTGGAAGCAAAAATTACAACTATGTCCCTTTTTTTTTACACAGGATGAGCTCAGCCAGGAGGAGGCCGTGCCCAGTGGTATAGAGGAGGAGGCCTTGCCCAGTGGGAGAGAGGAGGAGGCCGTGCCCAGTGGCAGGCAGGAGGTGGCTGGGCCCAGTAGAAGCCTCACCCAATGTCAGGTGCCTCCCCTCCACATTACCACCAATAGGCCCAGAAAGATCAGCCAAACAGAGGAGGAATCACTAGCCCTCATTCGGGAAGCCAGCCAAATACTCAGTACCCCACCCAATGCTGAAGAGGCCTATGGAACTTATATGGCCACCAGGTTGGTGGAACTTGAGAAGGGGCAACGCCTCCTCTGTGAGGGCCTTATTTTTCAGGCCTTTCAGAAGAGGTTGAGAGGGGAGCTTACACCAAAAAGCCACATTGCAGATGAAGCCCCTCCTCCTGCTCCTCCTCCAAGTACACCACGAGAGGCACAGCCTCCAAGGAAGGCTGCAGAGAAGCGTGGAGGGAAGGCTGCAGGGCAGCGTGCAGGGAAGGCTCCAAGGAAGAGTTGAAGATGATTGCCTAGCTTCAGTCTGGTCTGACAGAAGACGCAGATTGTGCTCCCTATTTGCAAGATCCCAATTTTATTTTCCACTAACTTGATGTGTGTCCTGGGGAACAAAAGGCTTCACACATTTCAAAAGTGTCTCCAGTGTTGCCTTCTTCATTTATGTTTTTCCAAAAATAAATGGATATTTGCTTTACCTTACATTATTGACTATGGAGGTTATTTACGAAAGGCAAATCCACTTTGCACTACAAGTGCAAACTACAAGTGCAAAGTGCACTTGAAATTGCACTGAAAGTGCACTTGAAAGTGCAGTCGCTGTAGATCCGAGGGGGGCATGCAAGGAAAATAAAAAACAGCATTTTAGCTTGCACATGATTGGATAATAAAATCAGCAGAGCTTCCCCTCATTTCAGATCTACCCATCAGATTTCCAGCGACTGCACATCCAAGTGCACTTTCAGTGCAATTTCAAGTGCACTTTGCACTTGTAGTTTGCACTTGTAGTGCAAAGTGGAGTTGCCTTTCGTAAATAACCCCCTATGTGTTTTGATTCAAAAAGGACATTTTGTTTGTGAGTAGGCAGGTACATGTTACCTTTGGGTTATTTACAAAAGGCAAAATCATTTTGCAATTCAAGTGCAAAGTACAAGTGCAAAGTGCACTTTAGAAATTGCACTGCAAGTGCACTTGTTGGAAGTGCAGTCGCTGTAAATCTGAGGGGAAGATCTGAAATGAGGGGAAGCTCTGCTGATTTTATCATCCAATCATGTGCAAGATAAAATTTATTTTTTCGGGTTTCCTTGCATGTGCCCCTCGGATCCACAGCGAATGTACTTCCAAATGCTCTTTCAGTGCAATTTCAAGTACACTTTGCACTTGTAGTGCAAAATGAATTTGCCTTTTGAAAATAACCCCCCTATGTCAAATTAACAAGGGACACAAACCTCATTAAGGTTCATTAAAACAATACAAAATATTAAGGTTATTGTGGTAACTTGAAACTCCAAAAAAAAAATAAAACATTTTTGAGAATTTAGCACAAATTGTAAAATAGATATTGATTAAATATAAAAATACTAAAGATGAGTCAAAAAAATAATTTAATACATTATTTCTGGAGATCTGGCTTTTAAAAACTATAATATTAGTCATGGCATGAGGATAAATAATGAACAAAGTAGTTTGTGAGAACTCTGTGTAAATATAAGCAGCAAAACAACTTCATTCCCCTCGCATTATAAAGAAAAAAGAATGTGCTGTATTAAAAGATCACAGAAGAGAAATGTGCTAGCTTCAATACGAAGGCTAGTTTTACCAGACCGAGCGCTTCCGTCTTGTAATTGCTTCAGAGTATGCGTCAGTTTTGGTCCGTCGGACTAGCACACAGACGATCGGTTTGTACGCTAGAAAGCCGAGTCCGTCTGACAGATTTGAAACATGTTTAATTTCTAGGTCCGTCGAACTTTTGAAAAAAAAAGTCAGCTGGAGCCCACACACGATCGAATTGTCTGACGGACTCCGGTTCGCCGGACCAAGTATGCCGTAAAGTCCGGTCGTGTGTACACGGCATTACAGTGCATCTTCCTATTACTGCTTTAGTCTAATGCTCTGTTTCCACTATTTCAACCCCAAAGTTGCGTGATTTACAATGTGCTTTTTCGGCTTGTTTTCCACTATTGCGACTTGTCATGCCACTTGGGACTGAAAAGTTGCATCACAATTTCTACCCCATGATTTACAATGAGTACCGTTCATATGTGTGCGACTTCAAGTTGCAGCAACTTCAAAGTAGTCCCTGCACTACTTTGGTCCCACTTTGATGCAACTTGAGGTCCATGGACCTCAAAAATACACAGGCATTGCTTCAAGTTTCGGCAAAAAGTTGCGGCAAAAAACATGCGACTTTGGGCTTGCAATAGTGGAAACCGAGCCTTAAAGTGGGGTTCCACCCAAAAAAACAAACATATCTAAAAAATTCTAAAAAAAAAACACAAAAAAACATTTGGATATTTTTTTTTTTTTTTTACTTACCTCTAAATGCCTGTTGCTAGGTGGTCCCTCGTAGTCTGCCCCCTCCTCTGCCTGGGCTGGTGACATCACTTCCCCCTGGCACAGAAAGGGCTCGGCTCTTTTCCCTCCCTCCTGTCAATCATCTGGGACCCATTACAGGTCCCAGGTGATTGAGCGGCCAATCACGGCGCGCGGCGCCGCGCGCGCATGCGCAGTGGGTGCCAGGCTGTGAAGCCACAGCCCGGCGCCCACAGTTGAAATGCCGGCGCCGACGAGCGGAGGGGGGGGACGAGCGGGGCTTCGATCCCCCGCATCGCTGGACCCAGGGACAGGTAAGTGTCCAATTAAAAGTCAGCAGCTGCAGTATTTGTAGCTGCTGACTTTTAATTTTTTTTTTTTTTTTTATGGCCCCCCTGGGTGGAACTCCTCTTTAATGCCATGTCATTAGCTAGTTCAAAACATCTGAGAAAAAGTCACACTGAAGTTGGAACAAAGTAGTGCAAGAACTTTTTTTGGAGTTGCACCAATTAGAATGGGGGAACATTGAAATACATGTGTTTTGACTTGTCCTGCGACTTCACATGTGTCAAGAAACACAACAACTCGCAGTAGTGGAAAGAGAGCCAAAGGCCACTTGGGACTGAAAAGTTGCATCTCAAGTTGTACCCCATGATTTACAATGAGTACCGTTCATATGGGTGCGACTTGCTTACGCCCATGCGCACATGCTGTATACACAGCGGGCACACATCTTTATTACAGAAATCCATACTTTTTGTATGGAAGTTAACCACTTGCTTACTGGGCACTTAACCCCCCTGCTGTCCAGCCCAATTTTCAGCGCTGATGCACTTTGAATGACAATTGCGCGGTCATACTTAGCCAAATGTTTAGTTTTTTTGAAATTTTCCCACAAATAGAGCATTCTTTTGGTGGTATTTGATCACCTCTTTGGTTTTTTTATTTTGTTAAAAAAAAAAGAAAAGACAGATTTTTATAAATAATTTTGTCTATTTTTGGATATTTTGATATTAAATTTTGCAAACAAGTAATTTGTCTCCTTCATTGATGTACGCTGATGAGGCAGCACTGATGGGCACTGATTGGTTACACTGATAGGCAGCACTGCTTGGGACCACAGGTGGGCATTGATAGGTGACACTGGCAGGTGGTACTGGTGGGCACAGATGAGGCAGAATTGCCTCTTCGGGACCAATGTCCCTTGCACCTAAGCCGGTGATCAGCTTTTATTTGCCGGTGATCAGCTTTTATTTGTATGCAATGTGTAATACCATTATAATATAAATATATGCAATAAATGATGAATTTTTGTGACCTATGTACCTATTTTTATGGAACATTTTATCATGCTTTACATAATATATACAATTTCCTGACCCCTCACTATTGTCTGCGCGCTTCATATAAAGTCCCGCCTTTTTCCCTTTTCTCATATTGACAGGGATGGAGGCATGAGACCCCACTAAGTCTCTGCCTCATACAAAGTCCCAAATTCTCCCCATTTCTTGCTACATGCACCAAAAAATGCACTGCAACACACGTCCAGACTGCGTTTCTATGGTGTGAACTGGCCCTAAGGGCCCTAAGGGCCAGTTCACACCATAGAAACGCAGTATCCAGCAATACTTATCTGGCGCACGCAGTGGACAAGCCAGAACTTCAAGACCGATTATCTCTCCCTCCTCCCACACTGCCTCAGTGAGGGAAAGTTCCCCTGCCTCATCTTACTGCTCAGACTTAATGGAGGATCCCGGATCCCCCGCTGGCTCAGAAATGACATTGTTGATGAGTGGTCTTGAAAAAGAACTTGCTGGTATGTTTCACAGCTTGGAGAAATCTATTAAGAAATTACCACTGTGAGAACTGACATGTCCCACCTCTTGCTTAGGGTTGAGGATATGGAACAGCGTCAGGACTCCCAAGCATCAGCCATAAAAGAATTACAGGAGACTGTTACCCAGCTCAAAAGCCGGTGATCAGCTTTTATTTGCCGGTGATCAGCTTTTATTTGTATGCAATGTGTAATACCATTATAATATAAATATATGCAATAAATGATGAATTTTTGTGACCTATGTACCTATTTTTATGGAACATTTTATCATGCTTTACATAATATATACAATTTCCTGACCCCTCACTATTGTCTGCGCGCTTCATATAAAGTCCCGCCTTTTTCCCTTTTCTCATATTGACAGGGATGGAGGCATGAGACCCCACTAAGTCTCTGCCTCATACAAAGTCCCAAATTCTCCCCATTTCTTGCTACATGCACCAAAAAATGCACTGCAACACACGTCCAGACTGCGTTTCTATGGTGTGAACTGGCCCTAAGGGCCCTAAGGGCCAGTTCACACCATAGAAACGCAGTATCCAGCAATACTTATCTGGCGCACGCAGTGGACAAGCCAGAACTTCAAGACCGATTATCTCTCCCTCCTCCCACACTGCCTCAGTGAGGGAAAGTTCCCCTGCCTCATCTTACTGCTCAGACTTAATGGAGGATCCCGGATCCCCCGCTGGCTCAGAAATGACATTGTTGATGAGTGGTCTTGAAAAAGAACTTGATGGTATGTTTCACAGCTTGGAGAAATCTATTAAGAAATTACCACTGTGAGAACTGACATGTCCCACCTCTTGCTTAGGGTTGAGGATATGGAACAGCGTCAGGACTCCCAAGCATCAGCCATAAAAGAATTACAGGAGACTGTTACCCAGCTCAAATTTGCTCATCATGCCTCTCTCTACAAACTCGAGGACCTCGAGAATCGTAACCGTAGAAATAACCTACGTATCAGAGGTCTACCAGAAGCAACCAGAGACAATGACCTAGAGCCATCGATCCGAGGAATTCTCAATACAATCCTGGAAAATCCTGTCACTGACCCACTGCGATTTGATCGTGTACATCGCGCCCTGCGCCCTCGTAATGCAAATTCAGACCAACCCAGAGATGTCATTTGTCATTTGCACTACTTCGAGGATAAAAACGCCATCATGACAAAACTGCGGAACACTCCTAACATTGACTTTGATGGAGCAGTCCTTAATATATTCCCTGATCTGTCCAAGGAAACTCTGGACCGTCGCAGAGCCCTAAAACCGCTCCTTGAACATCTGCGCACAGACGGGATTACTTACAGATGGGGTTTTCCAGCTTGCTTGATTGCCACCAAAGGTGGTCGCTCTCATACTCTTCGCTTTCCAGAGGAACTCTCTACTTTCCTTCAGGATCTCAATCTTCCACCTGTGGACCTCCCGGGCTGGCAAAACCCCATTCCGAAATTCTAAAACCCCTTGGAGGAAAACTCCGTCAAAGAAAAGGCGCACGTCAATCCCGGGATCCACACAGAAACATGGCTGAGATATGCCTTTTTCTACTCATCTCTGTTTGTCTTTTTTTTTTTTTTTTTTTTAAGTGTTTTCGGATACCCAAAATTTCAATTTTCATTATGCTTGGGTCAGACTCTTTGAACTCTATTTTCAGCCTCATTGGCTTAGAGGATGCAGACCTGACATTCATTTTTTTTTTTTCTTTTGGGTATCCCATTGTTTAAATTCAGTTTTTCTGGATCTGAAAGGTTCAATTGCATTCTTTATTGCAGGGTTCGTTAGGTTTACTTTGATGTTGTAATTAATATTGCTTTGGTTTTCATAACCTTCCCTTTTCCTGTTTGTTTTGTTAATTTATTTTTTTTTTTTTTGCTGGAGCTCATTACAGGTAATTTTATATATGTTTTTTATTTAACAGGCCAAGTGCTGGCGAGGCTCACTGCTCTCTCGTTCTTTTTCCTTGGTGCATACCCCGCCCCCCTTCCCCTTTTCCCTTTTGGGGTTGGTGAGACCGGGCGGCCCATAAGGTCTCTCATCCAGACTCTCACTGGAGTTCTGGATGGGCGCCTGTTCTTTCTCTCCCCACAGGGACCACTGCAGATTTCTGCGTGTCTTACTGGTTACTCCCACATTTGTGTTATTGCATTTACATGCTTTCTCTTTGTGTTCTCCCTTCTCCTTTCTTCTACCTTTTCTGACTATTTTTCCCCAACCTCCCCCCCCCCCACGTTTGCATGCATGGAAGTATAGGCTAGGATGTCCCACTCTGTTGTACCAATGGCAACTCTGACAATTACATCTTATAATGTCCGGGGTCTTAACATTACTGCTAAACGACACCAAGTAATACGTGAGATAAAGCATACTGCTTGCTCTGTTGCCTTCCTTCAGGAAACGCATTTAACCCACACTACACCAGTCAGATTGACCTCACCCTACTTTCCGCAGTGGTATTACAGCCTCTCTGACACCAACAAGGTTAAGGGTGTTGCCATTGGTTTCAGTAGTGGGATATCTTTTCGCCTAACAGATATGCTAGCAGATGACTTTGGTCGTTTTCTTTTCTTTAAGGGCTTTACAGGCAACACCCAATGCACGTTTGCAAATATATAGTGTCCGAATCAGAATCAACCAACCTTTTTCTCACAAATCCTCACTAAACTATCACAATTTGCCAAAGGTATTATTGTCCTTGCTGGTGACATAAACATGCCCCTTGACCCCGCAATGGATACGTCCCAGGGCCAATCAAACATATTGTTTAAACGATTAGCTTTTGTTAAAAAAAGACTCATAGATCATCAATTAATAGATGTCTGGTGCCTGCTCCACCCTAAGGACAAAGACTACTCACACTTCTCTGCGACACACCAGTCTTACTCTAGAATAGATAATATATTTCTGGACCACTTCCATCTCCCTCTACTCAAATCTACACATATAGGAACCGCAACTTTATCTGACAATGCACCTGTGACAATGCGCATGACCATGCCCACCTTAACCCGTAGCACCAATAACTGGAAACTTAATGATTTCCTTCTCTCTAATCAAACTGAAGTCTTCATGTTGGCCTCTCACTTGACGCATTACTTTAAAGAGAACTTACCCTCTGTAACTTCCCCATCTATTGTATAGGAAGCTCATAAGGCCACTATACGAGGACGATTCATTGAGCTCGGTGCAAGGAAAAAAAGGGAGCATGGTCACCAAATTGCACAGGTACTGTAACAAATAACTGACCTTGATAAACAACATAAACTTTCACTCCACAGCGCTCATCTCAAAGCCCTCACGCTTAAACGTGAAGAACTGAAAAACCTTCTAGACTTAGACACTAAAAAGAAACTTCATCGCATATCACAGAAATTCTATGAATGGGGCAATAAACCAAGCAAATTACTTGCTAGATCCCTTAGGGCTACACAAACTAAGTCATTTATTTCTAAAATTAAACTTCCAACGGGGGAGCTTGTTCATGCAACTCCACATATTGCCAAAGCCTTTAGGGAATTCTATGCAGATTTATATAATGTTACAAATGGTTTATCTCCTTTGTCCCCATCAGAGAGGCGCTCTCGCATGCTCTCCTATTTGAGGGCGGCAAACCTCCCTAAACTGTCTAGGTCAGCCCTTAGGGAGATGGAAGCAGATTTTTCAGTTGAAGAATTCCACACCGCTTTAAAATCCTCCCCTTCAGGTAAAGCTCCCGGCCCTGACGGGTTCACTATTCTTTATTACAAAACATTCCAAGACATCTTACTTCCTCGCCTCACGGCTTACGCTAACTCAATTTCCCAATCTTCAGATTTATGCCCAGAATCCCTTTCAGCACATATTACTGTTATACCTAAACCCGGTAAAGACCCCACTCTTTGCAGCAGTTACAGGCCAATTTCTTTAATAAATACTGACATTAAACTATTTGCCAAGGTGATGGCCAACCGCATACTCCCTCTACTGCCCAATTGGATCTCGGCAGATCAAACAGGTTTCATACCGCATAGAGAGGCTAAAGACAACTCCTTACAGACTATTTCTCTAATCCAGTATGTTCAAAGATGTGCCCAGCCCACCCTGCTTCTTTCTACTGATGCTGAAAAAGCATTCGATAGGGTGGACTGGGACTATCTTAAGACGACCTTACGTCACTTTAGATTGGGCCCAAAGATGTTTCACTGCATCTCTTCACTTTATTCTGCCCCCTCTGCGCAAATTCGCATAAATGGCTCGTTAAGTGATCCCTTCACCTTGCATAATGGCACTAGGCAGGGATGCCCTCTCTCCCCCCTCCTCTTTGCTATCACTTTAGAGCCCTTCCTAGCCACAATTAGACGCAATATCAATATACGAGGCATCCAAGTAGGTGCCAGAACTCACAAATATGCCGTCTATGCCAACGACATACTCTTCTTTATCTAACAACCACGTATCTCTCTACCTAAATTAATGTCAGCATTCTCTACCTTTCAAACGATATCAAACCTTAAAATAAACCTTTCCAAATCTGAAATTTTAAACATTAACCTCCCTAGGTCAGAAGCGGCCTCTTTGAAACCCTTTTTTCCATTCAGATGGGAACAGACTCACATGAAATACTTGGGTATATACCTCACACCTAAACTGCACTCCCTTTTTAAGTATAATTTCATCCCGCTGTTAAATAACATCAGAGAGGACCTAAGAAAATGGGCTAATCTATCACACTCATGGTTGGGGAAAATAAACATCATCAAAATGAACATTCATAAATCCTGGTCTCCAGGAGAACCTCTCTGCATCACGTCTTAAATGCCAATGTAATGAAACCTCTTCCGGGCATCCTCTGCTCTAAACCTATCACATTTATGGATAAGTGGAGATATCATCAATTGCAACGATCCTTTCCCCACCCATTACGAGGCTTACAGGATCTAAATAGCATAGAAGAAATACTCCACCCAAAAGACCCCCCTCTGCATGGTATCTCATTATTTTACAAAGCTCTTACTGATCTTTCTAATCCTACATACCCACACTTCCTGGCTAAATGGGAATTAGATTTAGATTCTCCCCTCACAGACACTCTGAAAGATAAAGTCTTGCAACTCGCTCATGTCTCCTCACTCACTTCAAAAATGGCAGAAGTCAACTACAAATTACTTTCCAGATGGTACTACACCCCAGTTAAAATGCACCAAATGTTCCCTGACAGCTCTCCATTGTGCTGGAGGAGATGCGGGAATGAAACCACACATTCTCATATTTGGTGGCACTGCCCAATCATTCGGCCCTTCTGGACCAATGTTCTTAATCTTATATTACAGATTACAGACATCAATCTCCCTCTTGATCCCTGGACCGTCCTCTTTCATGCTACTAAAGAAACAATTGGTACCTATAAACGTTCACTCCTTCCTCATTTACTGAATACTGCCAAGGCCCTAATCCCTACTCTGTGGGGTCAACCCACAATCCCGTCTGTAAAAAATTGGTTACAAGAGGTTGATCATTTGGAGGACATAACTGACAGCATTAGAGGTACTTCCCAGAGACACACTTTAACTTGGGCACCCTGGATAAAGTTCACATCCTCATCCCACTATAAGGAAATCATAACACAACCCGTATGAGCTTACCTTTTTAACCATTGTATAGGACCCTTATGACTTAATTGCAGAAATTTCTCCTCTTCTGACTGTGGTTTATCCTACCTCCACATACTTTCATACTTATTGGTAATGTTACCCTAAAGTATGACGACACGCATGCCAACCCCCCCCTCTTGATCCCACTCTTTAACCTCTCTTCCATTCTTACCTCCATATCTTCTCTTTTCCCTCACTTTTTCCTTCTATCTATCTCTCTCTCTGTTTTCTTTTTCCAACTACTTACTCTATTGAGTTGCAATCTTATTTCTTGATTGTCTATTATGTTCACATAAGTTATAAGCCTCTGTTTAGTCCCGCTGTGTGATGCTTCTCTTCTTCTGACACCTCTTATATAACGGAGGGCGGGGCCATCCGCTGACCCTGCCCCCTCTGAAGCAGGGTTCCGTTATATAAGTGTCAGAAGAAGAGAAGCGTCACACAGCGGGAGCCTCCCATGGATGCAGAGCGGCCCAAGAATGAAGTGGGGAAGAAGACACCGTGGAAGAAGATGCCGGGCGAGAACACCGGAGCAAGAAGCAGAGGATCGGAGAAAAAAGCAGAGGAAGAAGAAGATGGAGGAAGAAACCGAAGGATGAAGGAAGGAAGAAGACCCGAAGAAGATGGAAAGAAGAAGACTTTAAATAAAGGAATTGTCAAAAACTGTCTCTTGTCATTTTTAACATTTTTGACACTTTTTTTGTGAAATGGTAGGGGTACTTTTGTACCCCATTACCATTTCACACAGGGGGGGTTGGGATCTGGGGGTCCCCTTGTTAAAGGGGGCTTCCATATTCCAATAAGCCCCTCGCCCGCAGACCCCCACAACCACCGGGCAAGGGTTGTGGGGATGAGGCCAAAGCACCCTCCCAATGTTGAGGGCATGTGGCCTGGTACGGTTCAGGAGGGAGGGTGCTCTCTCGTCCCCCCCTCTTTTCCTGCGGCCTGCCAGGTTGCATGCTTAGATAGGGGTCTGGTATGGATTTTTAGGGGGACCCCCACGCCATTTAAAAAAAAAAATTTGCGCAGGGTTCCCCTTAAAATCCATACCGGACCCGAAGGGCCTGGTATGGATTTTGAGGGGGACCCCCACGCCATTTTTGTTTTTTTTTGGCGTGAGGTTCCCTTTAATATCCATACCAGACCTGAAGGGACAGGTATCGAATTTCGGGGGAACCCCACGCATTTTTTTTTCTTAATTTTGTTTTTTTTCTTAATGCTATTTTTATCAATGAACCTTTATGTGTATTGCCGGACCAACATTTCATTATAGCCGCGAAGTGAACCAGCGTTTAAAAAAAAATGATTAGAGGTGCACCCGTTCAACCTATGCAAATGCATTTACGTTGCTTGACATTTACTAAGATTTTTCCAGCGCAGTGAACCAAAGCATTTGAACAAGCGCAAATGCCGTTTGCGCATGCGCGGTGCATAAATTGACCTCCTGCAGTTCTAAATGTACTTTCTGGCGCAGCAGGCTTGTTCAGATAAAGTTACTTCCTCATTCTATTTTGAGCATATTTGTTACTTGGGCAGTTATTACTATACTTTCTCACGTCACCCACATCACCCCCATAATATTGGCACTTCCAGCTTGTTTAAATTTTAAGTTAAAGATGCCATGCGCCATGTCTATAGTGGCGTACCGATCGCCTCCTCCCGTGTTCCGGGAAGAGAATAATAAATGGGGAATTATGCTGTGTTACCGGCGCAAATGTTTTGTAAATACGAAAAAGTCCTTTGCACATTGGTGTGCGCCGCAACTCATGGCGCAAATGCTTAGTAAATCAGCCCCATTGTATGCGTTCATTGGTGAAAATAATTCATTTATGAAAACAAATTAACTTTGTGCAGTACCTTCCAGGGGGTATAACACATCTCACTTTCACATCACTGGGTCTGACTCACTTAGGTCATTGATTTTTATTTATTGTCATCATCATCATCATTTTTTATAATTTTTTATATTTTTCATTTGTTTCCATTCTTTGTATAGCACCTGCCAGAGGGTGCAACACATGTCTATTTGATCACTTGAATCTACCGCACTCATCAAATCTTCATTTTTAATTCACACCTACATTTCCTCATTCATAAGGGTTATATAAACTCACAGGGTTGTAACAGATAAACACCTATTTTATGCAGAGGGTATAGCACACCAAAACACAAATGATAAAATTACGGGTTCATATCACCTATCTCTTGATTCTCACAATTCTGACTTACTAGTCAATTTTACCATATATTCTTTTCTGACTGGGCTTATCCAGCAGAAGATTTGGTGCCCATTTCTGCATTTTCTCGTTTTTACTTGCTTTTCAGTTGGTTTCATATTTTTATGTATGTTTTTCTATTGAAGAGTGTGTAACACAGCAGGAACACCAAAACAGGTGTAAACCAAGTACTTACTAATTAGAACAGCGCCACACCTACTTCCTTTCTTATATTAACCCCCTCTCTCTGGGCTCATGTTACTGCCTTCATCCTCAACCTGGGTACCATCATCGGAGCCTTCAAAAAGCTGCGCATCCTCCTGCAGCATGTACCTGACACTGTGGTCGAACAGTTCGGGGGACTACTCAGGACATGATGGTGGAGCTGTCGAAATAAAGGACAAGCATGCCCCACGGCCACGTGCTGAGGATGCACCTTGTCCATGACCAGCACTCATGGCTGTAGACACAGAGCCTGCTTGCCCTCTTTTAGTGGCCTGTGAGCGTCTGCCTTTCCTTGGTGGCCTTTCAGACATGCTGTAAAATTGAATTAGCAAACCACCGCCTGAAGTTTGCTAGAAAACTTACACCAGGAATGGCCTGCAGTCAGGTATAGTCTTGGCTAGACTAGAATGCAGTGGATATATATGTAGGAGACCGTATATATATATCTTTATGCACTGCAGATCACTGAATCACCTGCCTGCCTGAAAGTGTCGTTGAAAACGTACACCAGGAATGGCCTGTAGTCAGGTATAGGCTTGGCTAGACTAGAATGCAGTGGATATATATGTAGGAGACTGTATATATATATCTTTATGCACTGCAGATCATTGAATCACCTGCCTGGCCTGCCTGCCTGAAGGTGTCTTTGAAAAAGTACACCAGGAATGGCCTGTAGTCAGGTATAGGCTTAGCTAGACTAGAATGAAGTGGTTATATATGTAGGAGACTGCATATATATCTTTATGCACTGCAAATCACTGAATCACCTGCCTGCCTGCCTGCCTGAAAGTGTCGTTGAAAACGTACACCAGGAATGGCCTGTAGTCAGGTATAGGCTTGGCTAGACTAGAATGCAGTGGATATATATGTAGGAGACTCTATATATATCTTTATGCACTGCAGATCACTGAACCACCTGCCTGGCCTGCCTGCCTGAAAGTGTCTTTGAATACGTACACCAGGAATGGCCTATAGTCAGGTATAGGCTTCGCTAGACTAGAATGCAGTGGATATATATGTAGGAGACAGTATATATATTTTATGCACTGCAGATCACTGAATCATCTGCCTGCCTGCCTGAAAGTGTATTTGAAATCGTACACCAGCAATGGCCTGCAGTCAGATATAGGCTTGGCTAGACTGAAATGCAGTGGATTTATATATGTTGGAGACTGTATATAAATTTAATGCACTGCAGATCACTAAATCACTTGCCTGCCTGCCTGAAAGCGTAATTGAAAACGTACACCAGCAATGGTCTGCAGTCGGAAATAGGCTTGGCTAGACTGGAATGCAGTGGATATATATATGTTGGAGACTGTATATATATTTAATGCACGGCAGATCACTGAATCACTTGCCTGCCTGCCTGAAAGTGTATTTGAAAACGTACACCAGTAATGGCCTGCAGTCAGATTTAGCTACACAGGATACAGTGTGTATATATATATATATATATATATATATATATATATATATATATATATATATATATCTCTATATACATATAAAAACAAAGCCGAGATGTATATATATATACTAAATGCACTGCGGCTAACTGAATAAACTGCCTGCTCAAAGTAAATGAAATGACACTCTCTCTCTCTCTCGCTCTATCTCTCTCTCCGCCAAGAACACACTACACAAGGCCGACGTGCAGGCGGCCTTAAATAGTGTGGGCCGTGGACTTAACCCCCGAGCCATAATTGGCCAAAGGCACCATGCCTTTGGCCAATTATGGCTTTCTTTGACGGCCAAAACATGCGGGTCATAGTGCTTGGCCAATCATCAGCCAGCAATGCGATGACGCAGTGCATTATGGGGCACGACACGCCACTCGAATTTGGCGTGAACGCCCCATAATGCTCGATCTTTGTCGAACGATCGAACAGCCGATGTTCGTGTCAAACTCATTTTCGACTCGAACCGAAAGCTCATCCCTACTAGTAATGGCGGCGATCAGCGATTTATACTGGGACTGCGATAATCAATCTGACACTAACTTAAGTCAATCTGATGCTGATCTGTGACTAACTGCCACTGACATGACCAGTGACATTAATACAGTGATCAGTGATAATACTATACACTGTCACTCTACTAATGACACTGGCTGGGAAGGGGTTAACATCTAAGGTGATCTAGAGGTTGACAGTGAGCTTAACTATGAGTAATGTATGTAAAGTGTGCTGCTTTTAACTAAAGATGTCTCAGTTTCTCATCCCTGCTTTGCAGGGCTGATAAACTGACTAATTGCTCCCTCTATATGGAGCTCTGAATTGTTTATCAACACAGAGTTCTAGGCTGTGATTGTACACAGCTGATCAGCAGGTCCCAGCTGTGACTCATGGGCTGGGACTTGCTAACAGGCTCCCGATGTGTACAATCACAGCGGGAGCCGGGCGGGGAGTGCAGGTGGGTATGTCGCTTTGCCTATGGTCGGTGGCAAGTGGGTAAAGGCATGGCAAGCATTCTTATCTGCCCATTGTGTTTTTCACCTGCATAAGATGTGCTTTGATCATGGAGGTTCATGGTGTTGTTTGTTGCCCGGTAAACACAGGCTATAGTAAATTTTCACATTCCTGTGTCAGCAGTTTCAGTTTGTGTTGAAACATCAGGCATGAGACATGGCATGGCACTGGTTAATAGATGACCTCTGTCTAGGGTTGCCACCTTTTCTTGAAGCCAAACCCGAACACTTTAGCGGCAAAGGGTAATTTTTTTTTTCGTAATAAAAACTATAGGATTATAAAAGACCTGGGACACCTTTGGGTGCCCCAAAGAGAGTAGTAATGTGATGTGCCGAACAGTGGGTGTGGCCAAATTGTTCTTGCTGACATCATCGCCCCACCCTTCAGTGATGCCAAACCTGCCCCCAGACAGCCACCCCCAGCTCCCTGACAGCAAAAGAATTGTCTGTGACTATCTGGGTTACCTAGTGTGTATCTAGTGTGAGTGTAGTGTGACCACCATTTATCTTTACATTATTGTGAATCTAGGGATAGTTCAGTCAGTGTGAGTGTAGTGACTGTTTAACACAGTATATTTTATTGTGTTACTGCAAATAAAGTTACGTATTTCAGTTACGTGCTGTTTAACGCAGTAAGGAAATCTCAGGAGCCTACGTTGACGACATTGTCATCTTTAGTCAGTACTAAGAGAGTCACTTAGTCACAAGTCCAGTTGGTCTTTGATGTGCTCTGAAGGGCAGGGTTCACAGTGAACACAAAAAAAAGCAAAATTGGGTGGGAGGAGGCCCGCTACCTGGGGTATGTTGTAGGCAGGGCGTGATTAAACCCCAACTGAACAAAGTAGAGGCCATTCAGAAATGGCCCCGTCCACTCACAAAAAAACAGGTGCGTTCCTTCCTTGACGTTGTGGGGTATTACAGGAGATTTGTCCCCAACTTTGCCAGCGCCTCTGATGGATCTGACTAAAGGAAGGTACTCGACTGTTATTCAGTGGAGTGCTGAAGCAGAAGCAGCGTTCTGCCATCTGAAGCAATCTTTGTGCCAGGAACCAGTACGCATAGCTCCCGTTGTTTTTATACCTGCTGGGTAAGCCCAGGGCTTTTTTTCAGCAGGAACGCGGGGGAACGCAGTTCTGGCACCTCTTGGACTGACTGTATGTAATGGCAAGGGGTGCTGGGGTGTGCTGCAGGGTATTAATGCTCACTGCTGGAGATCTATTTTTGCAAGGGAGGTCTATTGTTGCTGGTGGGGGACCTATTGTTGCTGGGGGGGGTCTTATGTTGCTGGGGGGTCAGTTGTTGCTGAAAGACATCTACTGTTGGGGGAGGGGTCTATTCTTGATGGCAGCCAGACAGACTATTAATTCTTTTTTTGCAAATATCAAGTTTATTCAACTCCAAACAGGGGTGGGGGCCCCGATACAGAAGCATTAACAAAGAGAAAAATACCTTGTCATGGTCGTTATACAAAAGTCAAATTAGTACAGAATATAATACAGTACATTTTTAGGCTTGAGGTTTCCGAATATATAAGTATTTTAGGTAAAGTAGCCAAGACAAAGTGTTGATATCTACAGCTCCGGGGTACTCCCCTCCCAACTTTTTCCATGTTTCTTATAGGAAAATGGGGACCGAAGTCCCTAGATCAGAGAAGAGGTGGGAGAGATAGGGGGGAGGGTTTAGAGAAAGAAAGAGAGATAATAGAGAAGTAGTGGGGGGTGGGAGAAGAAGGGGATAGAGACATGGCGGTAGTTAAGCCAGTATACCGGACTCAGCTGAGTCCACCCATCACATATGGGGGAGAAATTATGAGCCAAGTAAGCGTTGTCCTTCCTCGGAATAAATAAATGTATTCCAGATGTCCCAAGTTTTTTTGAAGGCTTCCTGTTTATGTTGAGCAGTAAGGATCAGGTCTTCCATATGTTTTATATCCTCCACTCTCCGCAGCCACAATGAGAGGGCTGGTGGGGAGGATTGTTTCCAGCAAAGTGGGATACACGTCTTCGCAGCGTTGAGCAAGTGACGCGTGAGAGATTTCTTGTATCTCTTAATGGGGATCGAGGAAAGGTGTAGGAGAAAGAACGCGGCCTCGTCTGGGATACTATATTCTGTGCATTTTTGTGTTATCCGTCTGATTTCTCCCCAGAAGTCCTTCAACTTCGGGCAAGACCAAAAAATGTGGATCAAGGTTCCCTCCTCTTCAGCACAGCGCCAGCACCGGCTCGAGGAGGCAGGGAAGCATTTCTGTAATCTGGAGGGGGTCAGGTACCAACGGGTGAGGAGCTTGAAATTTGTTTCCTGAATTTTGGTACACAGCGAGGACTTAAGGGCAAGTGTGAGAATGCGTTGTCTCTGTGCTACTGAAAACGAGCAGTTCAGGTCTCTTTCCCATTTAGCTAAGTAAGGAGGTGGGGGTTGTTCCTTTGGTGAGATTAGCAGTGAGTAAGTTTGGGATAGAATATGGGCCAGTGGGCCTTCTCCTGAGCAGAGTTCCTCGAACGTCGTAAGTTGGCGGACAAACGTTTGTGTTTTTGGAAGGGAGTGGAGGAAGTGGTGTAGTTGGGCGGCTTTCCAGAAGCCTAGATGGTAGTCACCTGTCGGGTTGGTTAAGTCCTGTATGGAAGGCCAATGTCCTTCGGTAATGAATTTGGCTGCGTGGTCTCTACCTGAGTCTCTGAGATTGTTGTAGTCCACTGTCTGTAGTCCTGGAGTGAAGTTTGGGTGGCCGAGAATGGGGAGTAGGGGCGAGTTTTTTGTTGTGAGGGAGGTCTGCATGGCTGTTTGATGGCTGTGTCTCAGGGTGGTGCCTATCAAGGGATGTGATCTCAATTTAGGTGGGAGAGCATCAAAGCACCATAGCGCACTCTTTAAAGGTATCGGTGTTTGGTTCTGTTCCAGTAGGACCCATAGTTTAAATGTTTTATTTCTCCTCCAGTCCAGTATTCGTCCTAGGTGAGAAGCCAGATAATATTGGCGAATGTCAGGTAATGCTAATCCTCCCTCTCTTTTGGGGAGCGTGAGCTGTGAGTGTTTTAAGCGGGGCTTTTTATGAGCCCAGACAAATCTGGTGAAGAGGGATTGGACCTGCTTGAAGAATGAGGATGGGATATTAATGGGTAATGCCTGGATCAGGTAAGTGAATTTAGGTAGAACGCACATTTTCAAAAGGTTACATCTCCCGAACCAGGAGTGAAAACCTGCGTTCCACTTTTCTAGCAAAATCCGGGTTTTAATCAGCAAGGGTGGGAAGTTCAGGTCAAACGTACGTGATAGGTCAGAGGGGATCTTTGTGCCTAGGTATGTTAGGGCTGTATCCGTCCACTTAAAGTTGAAGTTAGATTGTAAGTCTCTCAGTGTCAGGGGGGGTATAGAAATGCCCATTGCTTCTGATTTTGAGAAGTTTATCTTTAAGTGAGACATGGCTCCATAAGTCTTGAATTCTTGCATGAGATTTGGCAGAGAGATTCTAGGATTAGTTAGGGAGAATAGTAGATCATCTGCATATGCTGAGATTTTGCAGTGGGAGTCACCTATTTGAAGTCCTGTTATGTCTGGGTTTGCTCTAATAGTGCATAAAAAAGGTTCTAAGGATAGGGCAAATAGGAGGGGGGAAAGGGGACAGCCTTGTCTAGTGCCATTGGCAATAGAAAAGGGGTTTGATAGCACACCGTTGGCTTTTACTTGGGCAGAGGGATTGGAATAGATATTTTGGATCCACTTCAACATCTTGTTTCCTAAGCCGATATGACGGAGAACTGAGAACATGTAGTTCCAGTTCACCCTGTCAAAGGCCTTTTCGGCATCGGTGTTCACAAATATGCAGGGGGTCTTGTTATCGTTTGCTACGTGGATAAGATTAAGGGCTTTGATGGTGTTGTCCCTTGCCTCTCTGGAGGGAATAAACCCAACCTGGTCTAAGTGTATTAGGTTTTGGAGATGTTGTGCCAGTCTGGTGGCAATTATCTTGGAAAATAGCTTTAGATCCAAATTTAAGAGGGAGATGGGTCTTGTAGCGCAGTAGGTCCGTTATTTGTGTGCGTAGCGTCATCAACTGTGTCTCAAGGTCTCTAGTGGGAGTTTGTTTGTGTTGCATTTCTACTGAGGCCAGAGCTGCAAGTAATTTATTGATTTGTGCATTTCTTTTTTTCTTTATGGACGCCCCGTGTTTAATTAGAACCCCTCGCAGGACACACTTGTGAGCCTCCCACAACACCCCGGGGTCGCATCCCTGAGTATCATTCTCTCGGAAGTAGAGATCAAGCTCTTTAGTTACATCCTCTAGAACCTCGGGAACTTGTAGGAGACTCTCGTTTAGACGCCAAAACAGGGATCTAGGTGAGGGTCGGTCTGTGAGGATGTATGTGAGGGAAATGGGAGCATGGTCGGACCATGTGATCTGGCCTATTGATGAGGAGCTCACAAGGTGCAGCTGATCATGGGGCATTAGGAAGAGATCAATTCTGGAGTACACCTTGTGTGGGGGAGAGAAGAAGGAATAATCTCTCTCTCCTGAATGCTGAAGGCGCCACACATCGGTCAGCTGGGCACTAAGTAAGGTCTGCATTATCCGTTTTCTGGCGGTAGGGGAGAAAGAGGAATTACCAGATGACGTGCCTATTGAAGGGGTCAGAGGGACATTTAGGTCTCCTCCGAAGAGTAGTTGGCCTTGTTTATATTTTGTCAGTTTTTCTATTGTGCGTTTAAGGAATCTGTCCTGATGTTCATTTGGGGCATACAGTGTGGCCAATGTGAACTGATTCCCCGCAATCAAGCCCCTTACAAACAGAAAACGCCCCTCGGGGTCAGCTAGCATTTCTTGGAATTCCCATGGTAGTTTGCTGGATATCACTATGGAAACCCCCCTAGATTTGGATTGGGAGTTAGTTGAATGGTAAACCCGGGAAAAAAATCTATTTTGCAGTATGGGGGATTTATCTGTTTTAAAGTGGGTCTCCTGGATGAAGGCGATGTCAGTCCGCAATTTTTTAAGGTCACAGAGTAACATACGTCTCTTCTCCGGGGTGTTTAAGCCCCTGGCGTTAAGAGAGGTCACTGCAAGAGAATCTACCGCCATGTCTCGGGGTGGAGAAGAAAAAAAAAAAAAAAAAAAAAAAAAGGGGGGGGGGGGGGAGGGGGGAGGGGGTAGTCTAACCTAGGAAGGGAAGGTAGGGGGGGAGGGAGAGTAGGGGTGAGTGGAACAGAGACAGAGCAGAACAGAACAGAAAGAAGAAGAAGGTAGGGGAATAGATATATGAGGGCTTAAGTCAAATAAAACCCCCGTAAAACCAACTAAGTAGGTGAGTCTTAATCACTTTCTTATGCATACAGAGCCGGAGCCCCGGCTGTATACAACGGCCTATGTGGGGAGTGGATGGGCAATAACCTGCGGGCAAGAGCCCAGAACTCCCACCCACCCCGACATCCCAACAATAGTAACCACAGTAAAGAAAAATAAAGAACAGAATGCTAAAATCAACATAAAAAACCAACATTGGGCATCTGAAAACCCGTGCTCTCAACATCTATCCAGGGGATCACCCACCTCCGCGTCCCCCGCCCACCAGGAATTGTGTGCAGGGGTATGAGTGAAGGCGGGCGCCCCCATGGCCTCCTCAATTTGCATTAACAGACCGGATTCTGCGCTCATCCCGGGTATAGAGAAGGGGCTATCAGTTCACGGTGCAGTGAAATACAGTTCTCCAAGCAGGTAGATCATCTAAGCTAGGATAGTTGCGAGTTCACTTGACATTGGAGTATCCATCTGGCGGCACACTCCACCAGCTGGGAGGGCATCCAGACAAACTCCGTAGCTGGGAGCATGGGGGACGTCCACGGAGGAGGTGAAATAGGTATTAGGACATGTCAGTTCTCCTGGTCCCCTGCTCCCCACACGGGGGGGGTCTGGAGCAGAGAGTTGAGCACACTATACTGCACATCGTGGCTTCAGTACAGCGTGAGATTCGCCAAGGGGCCAATTGGGCAAACAAAAGGGGGGGGGGGGCATGTCCGCTTGCGGAGCAGTAAAGTCAAGGGCAGCAGAAAATGGTCATGAGGGATCCCCAGCTATGGTCCGTGGCGTAGAAGCTGCACTTATAAGGCGCACCGGGTCAGTCACATCGTTAGTGTGAGGATACGTAGGGGAGGAAGAAGGCAGTATGAGGTCTTGGTGTCTTAACAGCGGGAGACAGAGAACAGATACAGCTACTCACGTTTCCCGTATCTCATCTTGGGACAAAGAGCGGGGTCGACGTCCGTGTCTTTGCTGCCTCTGTGGTTGGGGAGCTTGTTCCCGCGGGGTGGTAGCTCGTCCTGGCGCTCGTGGGAGGTAATCCAGCCAATTAGGGATGTCGATCGGGTCTGTTCCCAGGAAGGTGAAGAGCGCAGGTAGAGACTCCGGGGATCTCAGGAGGAACGATCTCTGGTCTTTGATGAAGGTGACCGATAGTGGAAATCCCCAGCGATAGGTGGCATTGCTGCGTCTGGCCAGATCCAGCAAGGGTTTTAGAAGGGCTCGTCGGTGGAGAGTAGGTCTGGAGATATCAGGAAGAATCTTCACTGATGCGCCGTCAAATTCTATGTCTCTCGCTTCCCAGGCACCACGAGAGATGGCCTCCTTATGAGTGTAGTGGTGCAGTCGGCAGATCACATCGCGCGGTCTGTTAGGGTCCGACGGGCGCGGACCCAGGGCTCTATGGACCCGGTCAATCTCTACGGTCTCAGGTAGATGGTCCCCTGCCACTCTTCTGAAAATATCAGTGACTGTAGCCAGTAAGTCAGATGGGCCCGTTGCCTCCGGGAGGCCTCGGAGCCGCAGATTGTTCCTGCGGCTCCGGTCCTCCATTTCCTCCATGCGCAGCTGGAGATCCACCGCTGCGCCAGCCTGGTCTTTGTGTGTAGATTCCAATGAGGCCACTCTCTGCTCGAGGGTCGCCAGAGAGGACTCGCCTGTTGTGAGACGGGAGGATAGAGAATGGACTTCTTGTTTAATTTCCTTCATCTCACGTTTGTGCGCGGCCTCCACCTTTCCCACCAAGGCCTCGATATCCGCTCTCGTCGGGAGGGCCTGTAGTATGGCTTTCAACTCTGCGTCTGCCCTGAAGGTAACAGGCAGGGGAGTCGTGTTCCCTCGGGTCTCAGTAGACACTCCCGGGGAGTTTGGATACACCACAGGGCTCCTGGATCCCTCCGAAGACTCCGGATCCATCAAAAGGGCTGGTGTCTGTGAGAAAGTGTCACGAGGTCCCGCCATCTTGGGGTCCGGAGAGCTGGGCCGCGATCTCCCAAAAAGTCTCTGGAAATCACCTAATACAGGTGTGATTGCAGATGGGCTGGTTCTCTGTTTGTTCCTTCGGTTTGTTCTTCTTCTGGAAGAGAGCATTCTGCTTTAAAAGGGCTGGAAATGCCGGGATGGGTGAGAGATGGCCGGGAGCTCTCAGTGATCACAACCACACTCGGCCATGTCCAGACCCCCCCCCCCAGACTATTAATTCTGGCTGTGCGGAGATCTGTTGATGCTGCGGGGAAACTATTGTTGCTGGCGGGGAAATTTTGTTGTGGTTGGTCCATTTTTGTTAGGGGGATCTATTGTTGCTCGCTGCAGGGGATCTATTTTACTGCTTTTTCTTGATATCATTACCAAATTCCATAAAAATTACTTAGCACCTCAAAATGATACTTGGCTCTATATTGTCTAAAAGGGACGGTACTGGGAGGTGGGTAGGGGCGGAAAAGGGGTAACTCGAAAAGGGGGAGTTCCTGCACCTATTGTCTGAGAAAAAAAGCCCTGGGTAAGCCTAACCATATAAAAGACTGTAACTCTGATTAGAGCCAAGAACTATTGCCGGTAAGCCTGTATGCTGCAGAACTTTGAACTGTACCTGTGTGTGCAGCTGTGTTTCAAGACAAGTCTGCCGTTTCTTTTGTTTATTTTGCCCGTTATGCTGAATAAAGCTACATTTACTTTTACTGGACTGTCTCTGAGCTGGCTGTTCACCCCTCTGATCCCTTACAATACCTACCTTGTATTTCCGGAAATTATGCCAGATGTTTTCTAAATTCATCTGGAATGCAGCCCGTCCCAGAATACAATATCAAACGTTATCTCTTCTAAAGCTTAGGGAGGAGCTGGAGCTGTGGATGCTTCGGTGTATCATAAAGCAGCAGAAATCACTCGCCTATTTGCCTGGTTTTACCATTCTTCAACCAAGCTCTGGGTTCAATTGGAAAGCCATATGAATCCAGTTGAACTCTGCGCCCTCCTATGGACCTCATCCACACATCGTGGGGGCTCGTACCCCCTTAGTGATCTTACTCATCAGACAATCCAAATTTGGGATTGCTTGACATCCAGATGTGGCATATCGAGTCTCTTGAGGCCTATGACTCCCCTTTTTGGAACCCGGCCTTCCCACCGGCTATGCATGTAGCAGGATTCGGACCATGGAAAAAAGATAATAATAGGAGACTTGCCCAAGTTCTCCAAGCATACCTGTCCTTAATGACAGATACCCCCTCCGGGTCACTTCTCTGACACCCCATGGAGTGGCTCCAGAGACAACAAATAACTTCTTATGTTCGGACTCCCCCATCTATAACGGACATTCTAGCTTATAGTAATCCAAACCACATTCTCAGTGTCACCATGTGCCCCTAAAAGATACAGGGCGACTTAGATATAAGTGGGGTATTGGGAGCTGAAATAAATGTTTCCCAACCTATCCAAGGTGAGCTGGGTTCCACAGGCTTCCCACCCAAAGTGACCTCCGTCACAATTTTGATGCTTTAATGCGTGATATATACAGTACATACGATCTCTTCGTCTTTGATGTAGGTTATCTGTACTTCTACCTGTCTTGTTTCTCTATGTTACACATGTTTGTTGACTCTTGATCTGGCATAGGAACATGGTATAATACTTGTGTGACCATAATTTACATATGTTCTAATGCATTTGATACCTATTGTTGGTGATACCTGTAAAAAAGAATGTAATATTTACTTTTGAAAAAAAAATAAGATTGAATTCATTTTTATTTATGTGCTTGGTCATCTGTGGTGTAAAGGACACAGGGGATGGGTCCTGGACAGCAGGAATGTTAAAATGGTTGTAAAGGCTAAAGGTTTTTTTTTGTCTTAATGCCTTTTCTGCATTAGTTTAAAAAAAACTTTCATTCAGCTCCCCCCAGCCCTCTCTAGATACTTACCTTAGCCCGATCTCGATCCAGGGCTGTGCTTCTCTCTCTCTCTCTCTCAGTGTAAGCAGGGTAAGCCATTGGCTCCTGCTGCTGTCAATCAAATCCTGTGACAAGGGAGCAGGGGATGGAGCTGAGATGAACTGTGTGTGTCAATAAGTGACACAGGTAAGCTCGGGATTGAGCCTGCACATGTGACAACATAGTGTTATGCCTTTTTTATCACGAATTGCCTGAACGAATAATTACATTGAGTACGTTTTTTAGACCAGTCAGATTCTTAACCACTTCTGGACCAGCCGCCGCAGTTTTACTGCGGCAGGTTGGCTCCCCTGCGCGAAACCACCTAACTATACAGTGACTCACAGGGTCCGGATAGCAGGTGCGCGCACGCGCCCGTGCCCGCTGCACAGCGGGGTTGCCGATGCTCGTGGCCGACGATCGCGATGAAACACACACTTCCCTGTTCTGTTCTGACAGGAGTGACAGATCGTGTGTTCCTATTAGCTAGGAATCACGATCCGTCACTTCCTCTAGTTAGTCCCCTCCCCCTTCAGTTAGAATCACCTCCCAGGGAACACAGTTAACCCCTTCACCGACCCCTAGTGTTAACCCCTTCACTGCCAGTGACATTTTTACAGTAATCAATGCATTTTAAATCGCACTGATCGCTGTATTACTGCCAATGGTTCCAAAAATGTGTCAAAATTGTCCGATGTGTCCGCCATAATGTTGTAGCCACGATAAAAAAAATCGCAGATCGCCGCCATTACTAGTAAAAAAATAAATAAATAAAAATGATATAAATCTATCCCCTATTTTGTAGATGCTATAACTTTTGCGCAAACCAATCAATATACGCTTATTGTGATTTTTTTTTAACCAAAAATATGTAGAACAATACATATCGACCTAGCAAAAAGTAAAAAATAATGCGCTTTTTTCAAAATTGTCGCTCTTTTTTTTGTTTATAGCGCAAAAAATTAAAACCGCAGAGGCGATCAAATACCACCAAAAGAAAGCTCTATTTGTGGAAAAAAAAGTATGTCAATTTTGTTTGGGTACAACGTCGCACGACCGCTCAATTGTCAGTTAAAACGACGCAGTGCTTAATCGCAAAAAGTGCTCTGGTCAGGAAGGGGTTTAAATTCTTCCGGGGCTGAAGTGGTTAAAAAAAACCACAAATTGATCTATACGAATACAGACTAAATATGGAATTAAATTAATATTTATTCACTAGATATGTATTCACAATAAATAGTTAGAATGTGGATGGACATAGACAACAATCTTACATAATTATAACAAGATTTATGCAACACTCGCTAATGTACAGTATTTTTCTACATATATAAATAAAACGAAAGGATTCATTTCTCCCCATGAACAAAATATCCATATGTATATATGGTTAACTATCAGACAATCTATTGGAAAACCCTAATCCAGGGGTCTCCAAACATTCTAAACAAAGGGCCAGTTTATTGTCCTTCAGACTCTAGGAGGGCCTGACTATGGCCAGCGGGAGTGGAAATTTTCCTGGCATCAGTGGGAGTAAGCATTGCCACATTTGGTATTAGGGGAGGAATAGTGCCCAGTCCTTGGTATCATAGGGAGGAATAGTACCCCATTTTTGGTGCCAGTGGGAGAAATGGTGCCCCATTGTTGGTGTCAGGTGGCAGAATAGTGTCATGTATCAGTGGGAGGAATAGTGCCCCAAGGGCCAGAAAAAGGTAAGCAGTGGGCCACATTCGGCCCTCGGGCCACAGTTTGGAGACCACTGCCCTAATCAATAAGGCATTGCCATTCTATAAAGCCACATACCAAAATAGAGGTTGTTCCAAAAAATTGCAGAAGGTATGGCATGGTTGGATGTTTGACTAATCTACACTTTCTTGAGGCTATCATAGATAATCATAGGTCGAGTTGATTCCTTCTAGTGAGGAATGGATATGATATCCGTCTGTGCTGGCAATCATGTTGGATTCTCTGACATCAATTCGGTTGAGGCCTGTGATGTCAGTATGTTAACATTGCCCTGGGGCTCCTGTAAAGATGGTATTGTCATGCTGAAATTATTCTAGCTTGTCTCTCAAATGTACATGTCTTTATAATCTTGCACAGGTATTGCACTTGGGGAGGGGGTTAGGGGATATTAACCACTTGCCTACCAGGCACTTACACACCCTTCCTGCCCAAGCCATTTTTCACCTTTCAGCGCTATCGCACTTTGAATGACAATTGAGCGGTCATGCTACACTGTACCCAAACAAATTTTTTATCATTTTCTTCACACAAATAGAGCTTTCTTTTGGTGGTATTTAATCACTGCTGGGTTTTTTATTTTTTACAAAAAAAAGACCAAAAATGTTGAAAAAAAAAATGTTTTTTACTTTTTTTTCTGTCAGTAAATTTTGTAACTAAGTAATTTTTCGCCTTCACTGATGTGCACTGATGAGGCGGCACTGATGGGCACTGATAGGCTGAACTGATGGGCATTGATGAGGTGGCGCTTATGAGCACTGATGAGGCGGCACTTATGGGCACTGATTAGGTGGCACTGATGAGGAGGCACTAATATGCCGCACTTATGGGCACTGATAGGTGGCACTGATATGTGGCACTGATAAGCACTGATAGGCAGCACTGATGGGTACTGTTAGGTGGCACTGGTGGGCACTAGTAGGCAGCACTGGCAGGCACTGATAGGCGGCAGTGGTGGGCACTGATAGGCGGCACTGGTGAGCACTGATAGGCGGCATGGATAGACAGTACTGATGGGCATTGATGGGTGGCACTGACGGGCGACACTGATGGGCATTGATTGACAGCAGTGATGGGCATTGATAGGCAGCACTGATAGGTGTCACTGATTGCCAGCACTGACTGGCATTGCTAATGGGCACTGATTGGTGGCACTTGTGGGCAGTGGTGGGCACTGATTGCTGCCACTGGTGGGCACTGATAGCTGGCATTGGTGGGCAATGTTGGGCACTGATTGGTGACAGTGCATTGCACTATTTCAATCAGGGCACTGATGATCAGTGCTCTGATCACATTCTTACATGTCCCCCTGTGAGAAGATGCCGCTGATCGGCTCTCCTCTCCTCTCCTCACACTCTGTCAGTGTGAGGCGAGGAGAGCTGATTACGGGCACTTCCTTGTTTACATGTGACCGGCTGTGATTGGACACAGCTGATCACATGGTTAAAGAGCCGCGGATGCGGCTCTTTACAGAGATCGGGGTAGCGCCATGTCCTAGGAACACAGCGCGGCCACGATCGCTGCGCTGCACACCCCCGTGGGTGCGTGAAGGCAGCCATTCTGGGACGCTGTCATATGACGGCGTCCCAGAATGAGAGCTGCTCCGCCCTGTCGTCATTTAACGGTGGGCGGGCAGCAAGCAGCTAAAGGCGGTTTTTGTAGTCTTACTGTTTCTTCAATATTTGGCTGTGCCAGTAATAGTATTGTATTTTTCTGATATCTTGGATACCCCACTTTGTATGTTTTTCTATACGAAAAAATTAATAAAAATAATTTTCAAAAAAAAACAAACTCAGACAATAGTCTGCGTTTTTTAGAAAGCCCAACAGTTATTCCCCTGCAGAAGGAGTAAATGTTACACTACGTAAAAATGGTACGCTACTATAGCACAAACACAGAAAATAATTAGAATTGGAAAAACAAAAATAAAATTAAAGAAAAATGAAAATGGTTATAGAATCAGGGGGACAACAATCTAAGTATCACAAGAAGTCAATAAAAAGTATATCAAAATAAGCAATGAATCATGAAAAGATTAATGTATTATAATTAACCTATCAAAATGGCTGCTGGATTACAATGGTCATTACTAGAGTCCCCTAAAATGGCTACCATTCCAAAATGCCATTTTGCTTGGTTTTAGATGATGAGGCGTGATGATAAATATCTCTCTGGATACGTGGATGTGTTCTGGATGAAGTAGTTCTTGATGGGTGATGAATTCTGATAGATGAAGTGAAGTGTGTGTGTCTCTATGGCTTTCTATATTTGTCCTATATACAGTTCTGAACAATAAGCTCATAAAAATGTTATTAAGCCTAGCCCAGTGTCAGGTCACCTTGAGGCTAGGTGACAGATGAACACCATTGGGATCAGGAGTACACCGCAAGGTAATGGACCCTACGGCTGACTGCTGCGGATGGGAGTCAGGGTGGTAAGGAAGGCAGGGCCGCTGGAACACCAGCATGGATCCCACCGGGGTTAGAGCGTAAGATTCCCAGGGGCGCGGAGTCTAAGAGCCAGCAGGTGTTCACCAGAGCCTCTAGTGGTGAGGATGGACTGGGCTTCAACTGGCTCCAGGTCGCAACCCCCAGGGTCCCCCAGCTCACACCCACAGTAGGCAACAGGAGGATAGGGATAGTAAGGAAATAAGCCAAGGTCGGGCCACAAGCAGACAAGGACAACGGAGTTCACGCAAAGGTTCAGGATCACAGGCAAACAGGGATAGTCGGGGACACGCCAAAGGTCAGGGTCACGAGTACACAGGAATAGTCGAGAACGGGCCAAAGTCGGTAACTGGAATCAGATGCAGGAAACACAGCAAGTACACATGAAAGCCAACACACAATGGTTGATCAGCACTGCTGGCTTGCAGTGCACAGGTTAATATAGGGTTCACTGATAGGAGCTGGGGTGGAGCCATGCTAGAGGAGAGTTTATAAAAGCAGTCAGGTGAGAGTCAGCTGGTCTTTAGAGATGAACACATGGAGACAGGTAAGCTGAAAACAAAAATTCTACAAAATTCTATTGCATAACCATGACACCCAGAAGGTGAAACTTCTTTGCATTGGTTCATGTGGGTAAATATTTGCTCATTGTTTGTTCAAGCATTGCCTTTTTTGGCCTTAAAGTGATTGTAAAGCTTTGATTATTTAAAAAAAATAAATAAATAACAAACATGTCATACTTACCTCCACTGTGCAGCTCGTTTTGCACAGAGTGGCCCTGAACACCGGCTTCTGGGGTCCCTCGGCGGTTCCCGTGGCTCCTTCCCCCCTGGTGCCCACGTCATTGGATTTGACAGCAGCGAATGGCCAATGGCTGCGCTACTATCAATCTATCCAATCAAGAGTTGAGAACCGCGGGCAGAGGAACGCGGGCAACCTCAAGGCTGATACACAGACCAGAGGACCCCCTGAGCGGTGCAGTTTGTTTTGAGGTGGAGGAGTTTTCCTATCATCACGCTCCTCAGGGTGACAACACTGCATGCCTCACATCGTTTGGATGATTGGTGTTTCTTTCCTTTTTTTGAAAGACGTTTTCAGCAAGAAACTTTTTGTATGGACTTTGCTTATTTCATTCAGTTTTTTGACTTCTCATACTTAATGATTAATTTTTTATGTTCAATTTGTGGGAGTTGAGTTCAAATTTTTGTCAACAATATAGTTTTCTCTTCACTGTTTTTTTATCACATATGGGTGCATTAGTTGTGGTTATTTAAGTGATTCACAATTGCACTCACCTAATAGTAGCAGCGCAGCCTTTTCTATATACAGTATTAATAAGTGGAGGTTGTCTCACATTTATGGTTGCAGCAGCATCAACAATTTTTCGTTTTCACAGATACACATATATCTTTATTGATCACATCTAGGGATAGCACAGTATTTTTTGGTTTGAATATAATCACACACATATGTTGGACTTGATGGACTTTCTTTTTTCAACCTAACTTACTATGTAACTATGTAAATGCTAATATTCCTAGTTGGATGTCTGTTGTACAGTGTCCACATATTTTAAATGACGTTTGATATGTCTCCTTTTCCCTTCATATTCAGTTTTTGAGAAATTCTAGATGGAAATTCAGGTTTTAAACTGGCCTGAGTATGTTGACCCTCTCTTTCTGTGTACAGATGTAAATTCTAGGTTTTTCAGTTTGGTAAACATAACCCAAGGTTTCTTCTTTATACTCTGAATGGATACTGTATATTCTTACCTTGGAAAATCAGTTGATGTTTGCTGTTTCAAGGTTTATTACCCCAGTCTTATTAGGAAAGAATAACAGAAAGAATAACAACTTTTTCCTAGGCTCCAGGTGGGAATGAAAATACACACTCATTGTTCTATTTAACCAGTTCTGCAAACAGGCTTGTTTACAGACCCCCAGCAGATTGTGAAAAACCAGAATGTCCTAAATTGAAAGACTGGCAGGACTGTGTCCTTAAGTTGACCCTTTCTCTGGGGCTTATTCAGTCTTAAAAATACATGTTTCCAACATTGAAACGATGAAAATATATCTATTTCTTCACAACAGTTCTGACAATAGGAAGTAACTTTCTATGGTGGCACACGAAGAGGAGAAGGAGCTGAGAGCACCGGTGGGGCACCCCAAAGGAGGAGCATCGGGACTACTCTGTTCAAAACTATTGCACAGAGCAAGTAAGTATAACATGTTTGCCTTGTAAGAAAAATTACCTTTACTAACCACTATTTGGGTTGTGGTCCCTTTAGGGAGATGATTTGAGAGATATTTTTGATCATTCAGGGGGTATCACCCGTGTAGAGGAGGGTTTTCGGGTAGCCTAGTTGGAGAGAAAAGACTGGTTTGTAGTTCTCTCATGTTGGGAAGTCCTCATATGGGACCTGGAATGTAGAGGCTTGGAGAAACTGTAGGGGAGGTTTTGAATATGGGTGACTTTAACATTCCTGACATTAAAGTGGATTTCCACCCAAAAATGGAACTTCCACTTTTTGGATTCCTCCCCCCCTCCGGTGTCACATTTGGCACCTTTCAGGGGGGAGAAGGGAGCAGATACATGTCTAATACAGGTATTTGCTCCCACTTCCTGGCATAGATCACTGCGGCGCTTGCGGTGACCTACGCCACTTCTGGCGCCTACACTCCCCTCCACCGCTGTATTCTGTGAGACACAGAACACAGCAGGGACCAGAGAGGACGCGCAGCCGCACGGCTCCACTTCCTTATTCCCTTACGGAGGATGGCGGCGGCAGCAGCCGAGAGCCGAAGGACGGATCGGCTTCGGCTGCCGACATTGCAGGCTCCCTGGACAGGTAAGTGTCCATATATTAAAAGTCAGCAGCTGCAGTATTTGTAGCTGCTGGCTTTTGATATTTTTTTTTCAGCGAACTTCCGCTTTAACTGGAATTCTTGAACTGCTATTACAAGCAGGAGCAGGGATGTAATGGTAGCACTGAATGGGGTTTCTCTAAAACAGTTAGTAAAAAGCCCAACCCAAGGTGATCATATTATAGATCTAGTACTGACAAGTGGGGATCGACTGTCTGATGTTGAGGTGGGAGAGAATTTGGGTTCTAGTGATCACATTGGGTTCTCATTCACCACCTCTCTCACCCTAAGGGAGGGTCAGTGATCGATGCGATCGATCCTTCCCTTTGTACTGTATCCTATGCCTCCTTTGATCAGGCGGTGCAGTGGATGAAATTCGGTAAAGGAGCTCTCATGGCCAAGACGGGCATAGAGTCAGCCTTTCCTTTGTTGCTGGAGCATCCGGATAGTGTTCGCCTGTTGGGATGTCGTTGGGAAGGGAAGTGTTTTATTGACCGTTGCTTACCAATGGGCTGCTCCATTTCTTGTTCTTATTTCGAGATGTTCAGTTCCTGTCTGGAATGGATCATCAGGGACCTGTCCGGCCTTAGTTCTGTTTTGCATCTGAATGATTTCTTGGTTATAGGTCCCCCGGGTGCTTGGTCCTGTCTCATCTTGTTGGATACGTTACAGCATATTTTTCAAGTTTTTGGGGTTCCGTTAGCTCAGGAAAAGACGGAGGGACCCACTATGGTTTTGCAGTTTTTGGGGATCGTCATCTATACCAATTTGATGGAGTATCACTTGCCGATCGATAAGCTGGAGGATCTCTGGCGGACGGTGGCCGAGGTTGTCCGCCGTTCAAAAGTACAGTTGAGGGAGTTGCAGTGATTGTTGGGGAAGCTCAACTTTACCTGTCGCATCATGCCCATGGGGCGTGTCTTTTGTAGATGCTTGGTGGCCGCCACTGTGGGGGTTAAGGCCCCATATCATTTTCTTTGTATTAGTCGGGAGCATCAGGAGGATTTGCAGGTATGGGACATGTTTTTAGAGCAGGTCAACGGCTGCTCCATTTCTTGTTCTTATTTCGAGATGTTCAGTTCCTGTCTGGAATGGATCATCAGGGACCTGTCCGGCCTTAGTTCTATTTTGCATCTGAATGATTTCTTGGTTATAGGTCCCCCGGGTGCTTGGTCCTGTCTCATCTTGTTGGATACGTTACAGCATATTTTTCAAGTTTTTGGGGTTCCGTTAGCTCAGGAAAAGACGGAGGGACCCACTATGGGTTTGCAGTTTTTGGGGATCGTCATCTATACCAATTTGATGGAGTATCACTTGCCGATCGATAAGCTGGAGGATCTCTGGCGGACGGTGGCCGAGGTTGTCCGCCGTTCAAAAGTACAGTTGAGGGAGTTGCAGTGATTGTTGGGGAAGCTCAACTTAACCTGTCGCATCATGCCCATGGGGCGTGTCTTTTGTAGATGCTTGGTGGCCGCCACTGTGGGGGTTAAGGCCCCATATCATTTTTTTTGTATTAGTCGGGAGCATCAGGAGGATTTGCAGGTATGGGACATGTTTTTAGAGCAGGTCAACGGCTGGTCTTTTTGCCAGGGGCCGGTCTTTTTGGAAGGGAACGGCGGTACAGGCGGCGGAGCTGGATCTCTTTACTGACGCAGCAGGGTCGGTGGGTTACGCAGCTTTTTTCAGTGGTCGGTGGCTGGAGTTGTTGTCGGGGTCTGGTCTCATTCGGAATTTGACGTTGGTGGAGCTTTTTCCTATAGTACTGGCTGTAGAACTTTGGGGGACGGATTTCGAGAACCAGCGGGTTCGTTTAATCCCCTGTCAGCATCTTCCTTGCCTGTGTTCCGTTTGCTAAGTCATTTGGTGTTGTGTTTGAATATTTTTGTGTGTGCTGTTCATATCCGGGGGGTTGAGAATGAAGTGGCTGATGCTCTTTCTCGCTTACAGTGGGACAGATTCTGGCAGTTGGCACCTTGGGCAGAGCAGCTTGGGGTCCCATGCCCCAGTCGTTTGTGGGATCTTATGTTAACATTGTGATGTTGTTGGTTCGGAAGACAGTAGCGGAGGCTACTTGGTGGGCTTACGAGCGGGTGTGGGGAGAGTGGCACGAGCTGGTAAGTAGTGTCGGGGGTTGTTCCAGCGATGAGGACAGGCTGCATGCGTTGCTGTATTTCCTGGGTAAGAATTGCGAGGAGGGGGTGTCTGTCGCTATGGTTAACAGTAAGATGGCGGGCCTGGCTTTTTTGCTTAAATTGGGTGGTGTGTAGGATGTTACAAAGGCTTTCATAGTACGTAAGGCGTTGAGGGGGTTACAAAAAAGGGTGTGGTAGACCGATACTCAGCGACCGGTGTCTTTGGGGATGTTGGAAGTGTTGTCGGGAGTGTTACACAGTGTATGTTTCACTCCTTTTGAAGTTCAACTGTTTAAGCCTGCTTTTGTCTTGGCCTTTTTCGGGGCATTGCGGGTGGGTGAGTTGGCAGCCCTTCCAAGTCGGTGGCTGGGGGTTTGGATGTCTCGGATGTTTCAGGCCTGGGCGATACTGCCACGCTCCTTATTCGTAAGTCCAAAACCGATCAGATGGGAAAAGGGGCCAGAGTAGTACTAGGGGCAGTGGAGGGTTTAGCCTTGTGCCTGGTTGCTGTGATAAGGAATTGGGTGGGGTTAGGGCCTGCTGGGCCTGGTCCCTTTTTGATCCACAGGGATGGGTCGGCGTTGTCTCGCTACCAGTTTGTAAATGTGTTCCAGAAATGCTTGGAGGTGGGTGGGTTCTCTCAGAGGGACTACTCTTTGCATTCATTCAGGATTGGAGAGGCCACTGAGGCGGTGCGTTGGGGCGTAAGTGACCAGATACTTCAGCGTATTGGTCATTGGGAATCTCACCGATTTATGTTGTATGTACGCCCTCATCTCCTTTAAAGTGGGAGGAAAGGGGGTGGGGGGGGTGTGGATCCCTCCACTCATGGGGCGGGTTGGTAATGGGATCTATGTCCTGTTTCTGTGTTGTCTGTGTGGTTGTTTATTGTGAGGGGCCTTTCTAGCCTGGGGGATGGAAGTGTAATCTGGGGTTCTGTGTGTGTGTGGTGTAATGGGTCTTGTTTGCCTATGTTCTCTTTTGTGTTTCTGTTTTTCAGGCTCGGTGTGCCTGATGTGGATCCTGGGTCATTCCTATGTTCACTGGGGGGCTAGAAGGGTTCTGGTTAGACCGGAAGGCAGGTAGCTGGGTTTTTCAAGGGAGGAGGCCATGGTACGATGAATTGGGATACCGGGTATGCTGGGGTCCCGATTACTGCCAGAGATACAGCGGTACACCAGGGTGCATAAGCCTCCTGATATGCTGCTACTGCATATTGGGGGCAATGACCTTAGTCTCAGGGCATCCAGGGAACTCATTAGAGACAAAAAATGGGATTTCCTTTTCCAGACACTGTCCTAATCTGGTCAGACATTATTGGCAGAGCAGTTTGGAGGGGGGCCCGGTTGGTTGACAGGATCAAAGTTGACAAGGCAGTGGCAAAATTTGTGGTCCGCATTGGGGGGTTGGTGGTCTGCCATGGGGAGTTGGAGGGAGATAATGGTCTGTATTTAAGGGGAGACGGGGTTCACTTGTCAGCTGTGGGCATAGACATGTGATTCCTGGGGGGGGAATAGGTATTAAGTAATGATTGGGCCAGGAGGTGCGGCTTAGGTATTGGTCATGCCCTGGGGGGGGGGGGTTGGTTAGTAGGGGGTGGGCAGGAGAAGAGGCAATGCCATAGAAACTTTTCGTTTCCCTCCATCCCTGTAGTTAAGATCTTTGGTTTGTTTGATGATATTTGTTCTTGTTATAGGTTGGCTGCAGGGATCTCTGGTTCGTGAAGGTTGGAATGGTGGAAGGTATACAGTATTTGGGGGAATTATGGGCTTTGGTCATCAGGCTGCATTGGGCAAAAAGGTAGCAATAGTTGTCCCTGAGCTGGTGGGATCGCGGCTAGGGGCCAGGATGCCGAAGTGGTGGTGGTACAGCCGATAGAATACCTTCCTTCATGGACTTCAGACATAGCAGTCAGTAGATATTAATTAAAAAGTAGCAGTCAGTATATATATATATGTTAAAAAGTTGTTTTATATGTTTATATATATATATATATATATATATATATATACATATACAGTATCTCACAAAAGTGAGTACACCCCTCACATTTTTGTAAATATTTTATTATATTTTTTCATGTGACAACACTGAAGAAATTACACTTTGCTATAATGTAGTGAGTGTACAGCTTGTATAACAGTATGAATTTGCTGACCCCTCAAAATAAGTCACCATACAGCCATTAATGTCTAGATCACTGGCAACAAAAGTGTCAATATTTGGTGTGGCCACCATTATTTTCCAGCACTGCCTTAACCCTCTTGGGCATAGAGTTCACCAGAACTTCACAGGTTGCCACTGGAGTCCTCTTCCACTCCTCCATGACGACATCACAGAGCTGGTGGATGTTAGAGACCTTGCACTCCTCCCCCTTCCGTTTGAGGATGCTCCACAGATGCTCACTAGGGTTTAGGTCTGGAGACATGCCTGCCCAGTCCATTACCTTTACCCTCAGCTTCTTTAGCAAGGCAGTGATTGTCTTGGGGGTGTGTTTGGGGTTGTTATAATGTTGGAATACTGCCCTGCGGCCCAGTCTCCGAAGGGAGGGGATAATGCTCTGCTTCATTATGTTACAGTGATGGTGGCATTCATGGTTTCCTCAATGAACTGTATTTCCCCAGTGCCGGCAACACTCACACAGCCCCAGACCATGACACTCCCACCACCTTGCTTGACTGTAGGCAAGACACCCTTGTCTTTGTACTCCTCACCTGGTTGGCACCACACATGCTTGACACCATCTGAACCAAATACGTTTATCTTGGTCTCATCAGACCACAGGACATGGTTCCAGTAATCCATGTCCTTAGTCTGCTTGTCTTCAGCAAACTGTTTGCAGGCTTTCTTGTGCATCATCTTTAGAAGAGGTTTCCTTCTGGGATGACAACCATGCAGACCAATTTGATGCAGTGTGCGTGTGCGGCGTATGGACAGGCTCACCCCCAACCCCTTCAACCTCTGCAGCAATGCTGGCAGCACTCATACCTCTATTTACCAAAGACAACCTCTGGATATGACGCTGAGCACACGCACTCAACTTTTTTGGTCGACCATGGCGAGGCCTGTTCTGAGTGGGACCTGTCCTGTTTAATCGCTGTATGGTCTTGGCCACCGTGCTGCAGCTCAGTTTTAGGGTCTTGGTAAACCTCTTATAGCCTAGGCCATCTTTATGTAGAGCAACAATCCTTTTTTTCAGATCCTCAGAGAGTTCTTTGCCATGAGGTACCTTATTGAACTTCCAGTGACCAGTATGAGAGAGTGAGAGCGATAACACCAAATTTAACTCACCTGCTCCCCATTCACACCCGAGACCTTGTAACACTGACGAGTCACATGACACTGTATGTAGCGGGCACCTACTTTTATGTAGGTGACCTTTTTCTAGCTTACAATTCTAGGTCAATTTAGGCAGGCTTGTACCATTCCTGGAGGGGAGAGGTTCATCCTCCGGGGAGCCAGTGGAGCCCCCCCCTGCCAGGAGGGTGGGGAACCGGCACCCGTAGAGGAGTTGGTGACACCGTACAACATGTAGTTGCTGGTGTCGTTGGACGCCCCTGCGTGGAAGGGAGCGTGCCAGAAAGGAGGAAAGGGATGAAGAATCACTGCAGAAGTATCAACTAAGTGGAAGGAAACTGGGCAGTCGATCGTTTATGAGTGGCACATGGACTATTGATCACGTGAGTAAAAGCCCAAGAGAAGGGTACTACCAGAGGCTGAGGGATGGTTGGTTGGTGACTTTGGGTTCAAGGATGCCCCGGGATTCCAATCAGTCAAGCGGGAGGAGTTATTCAGAGTGACTTTTCTTTTGCTCAACTTGGAAGTACCATGCAGATGGGAAGTAGTGGTAAAGAGGTGGCTGTAAAGCTACTAGTACACATATATGCCTCGTTTCCACCGAGCGGATCGGTTCGGTTCGGTTCGGTACGGTACGCTATTTTGGGTGTTTCCATTACGAAAGCGTGCCATACAAACGAACCGTACCGCTCCATTCAGGGTCCTGCTTCAGATGTGGGGCCATAGAAAACGGAACGGTTCGCTTAGGGCGGAGTTACCGGCGTCATACGATCTTTTCCACTGATTGGCTGTCACAAAACCCTCTGCTGTGCTCTGATGATGTCAGAGGAAAGCGCCTCAAACACATGCATAAAAGGAGAATTAAAGGAAAAGGATGCCTGCTAACAACAGCCGTGTTTGGTCATCACAGGAACTATCTACTTTCCTTAGCATAATTGGTGACAGCGTTATTCAGAGTGAGCTTGATGGATCAGTAAGGAATGAAAAGGTGTACAAAGATATTTCTCAGCGGATGGCAGCCGAGGGATTTGAACGCACGTCGGGTCAGTGTAGGGCAAAGCTTAAGAAGCTTAAAGGCCAATATAAAAAATTTAAGGACGACAACAGCCGTAGTGGAAACAGTCGGAGAACTTGGAAGTGGTATGACGCCATGGACGCCATTTACGGTCATAGGCCAGCAAACCAAGGCAGGGAGGGAGGTCTGGACTCTGCAACTTCAATGCTCGAATCCATGATAGACCCCTTTGGTGAGTTTTTTTTTTTATTATACATAGGATTTTGCTCTGCTAACCATTTAAAAATATATATTTAACCATATGTGCATTTGCAGAAACAAGTGATGGAGTTCCCAATGATGCATCAAACGACGATGGACCTTCAACCTCTTTCAGCAGCACCAGTACTATTTCCTCAAGCCAACCACAGAGTAGCCAATCACAGAGTAGCCAACCACAGAGTACGCCCAATGCACCCCGGCACACTGGTAAGACATGATGATAGTTGCAATTGTGCATTTTATTAAAATAAATCAGAATTGTGGCAGATGTGCAGGGGGTACAGTGGTGGAACAGATGAGAAGGGGCATCAGCAGTGTGGCAGATGTGCAGGGGGTACAGTGGTGGAACAGATGAGAAGGGGCATCAGCAGTGTGGCAGATGTACAGGGGGTACAGTGGTGGAACAGATGAGAAGGGGCTTCAGCAGTGTGGCAGATGTGCAGGGGGTACAGTGGTGGAACAGATGAGAAGGGGCTTCAGCAGTGGACATAAGAGCAGTAGGGCAGATGTGAAAGGAGGTGTATTGCCGGGGCAGCTGAGCAGGGGTAACAGAGTTGTGGCAGAATGTCAGGGGTAACAGAGGTGGGACAGGAAAGCAGGGGGTACAGTCTGGTGGGGTAGATGAGAAAGGGGGTTACAGTGGTCATACTCATGCTTCCAAAAACTATTCTGGTCTTTTGTATATTACAGGTGAAAGGAGACGGTTGCAGATGGATCTGCGCACAGTCATGGAGGATATGCGGGCATCAGAGGAAAGGCAGCTGGAAAGGATTGAGAACCTTTCTGAGAGGCGATTTCAGGCACTGCGTCAGGATGCACAGGAAGCTATGCGCCAGGAGGCAGAAATCGCCCGGCAGCAGATGGAGCAGTTGTCTACCTTCAACCAGGCCTTCCTTGGTGTCCTTGGTCAGCTTGTTCAAGTGCTTGGAGCCAGTCGTGATCCCAGGTTACCACCCAGATAGTAGGGCCTTTCATGCAGCACAGAATTGTACACTTGTACATGTTTCATTAAAAAAAACATTTAAGTAAAGTTTTTATAGAAAAAAAGCTTATTTTTAAATATATTTTTCACACTTTAACTTTCTAGAATATATAGAAATTTTTTTTTGTGAAATAAAAATCATGAGAGAATTTTTTGAGTATGTCTGATTTAATGTAATACTTTATTAACAATACAGTAATACTTTATTAAAACTTGTAAAAAAGAATTTAAGGAAATTAAACATTGAGGTGCCGCATCAGAGCCTGACGTATTTCACTGCACTCTTCTTCCATATCCTGTGCTGCTATCACTACTGGCTCTTCTGAATCTGTATTCCAATCCTGGTGGAAGTCTTCTCCATGACTTTCACAAAGATTGTGAAGAGCACAGCAAGTTAGCACCATGGATTTGGCAAGTTTAATGTCACTGTCATTCCTTTTCATAAGACACCGCCATCTACCCTTAAGTCTTCCAAAAGCATTTTCCACTACAACCCGTGCCCTGGATGTTTTCTTGTTGTAGGTTTGTTGTTCTGGTGTCAGGCGGCCATTGTCAGGAAATGGTTTCAGGAGCCAATTTTGTAAAGGGTAGGCAGAGTCCCCGAGCACATAATAGCCAACATTCACCTCACAAATGTTCTTAGTGCACACAGGGTACAGGCCTCCCTGGCCAACCCAATCCCAAAATGTGGACAATCTTAGAACCCGGGCATCATGCAAACTCCCAGGCTTTCCTACATTCACATTCCAGAACAGTCCTTTTCCATCCACTACTCCCTGGAGGATGATGGAATGCCAGCCTTTTCTATTAAAGTAGTCAGTGTGGTATTCCTGTGGTGCTATTATTGGTATGTGTGAGCCATCAATAGCACCAACACACTGTGGAAGGCCCCACCTGTTCTCGAAGTAGTCAGCCATGTCTTTAAGTTTTTCCCTGTCCGGAAAATGTACTAATTCAGGAGCTAGCAATGTGCAGACAGCTTTACAGAAGTCCTGCACACACCGGCACACAGAGGATTTACTGACACCAAAAAGATGACCTATACTTCTGTATTCACTGTTGGTAGCTAGCTTCCACAGTGCAATGGCAACTCTTTTCCTCACAGGCAAACTAGCTCTGAAGTTGGTGTTTTGTTTCTCCATGGCTGGACGTAGCTTTGTACAAAGGTAAGAGAAGGTTTCCTCAGACATTCGGAAGTTGTGCACCCACTGTGTGTGTGTGAATCCCGGGACGGTCACATCCCACCACTCATTGGCGCGGGGAAGAGCCCAAATGACTGGTCGGTGGCGCTGCTTTGCCAAGAGGAGAAGCATCTAAAAAAATAAAAAACACAGATGGTAACAGATCATAAAATAAAAAAAATATTCATACAACATATACATTTTTCCTTATTCTTGGTAAGTGTGGCAGGTAGGTGGGTCAATGGGTCAGGTAGGTGGGTCAGTGTGTGTGTGTCAGGTAGGTAAGTCAGTGTGTGTGTGTGTGTGTGTCAGGTAGGAAAGTCAGTGTGTGTGTGTGTGTGTCAGGTATGTAGGTCAGTGTGTGTGTCAGGTAGGTAAGTCAGTGTGTGTGTCAGGTAGGTAAGTCAGTGTGTGTGTGTGTCAGGTAGATAGGTCAGTGTGTGTGTCAGGTAGGTAAGTCAGTGTGTGTGTGTGTGTGTCAGGTAGGAAAGTCAGTGTGTGTGTGTGTGTCAGGTAGGTTGGTCAGTGTGTGTGTCAGGTAGGTAGGTCAGTGTGTGTGTCAGGTAGGTAATGCAGTGTGTGTGTGTGTGTCAGGTAGGAAAGTCAGTGTGTGTGTGTGTGTGTCAGGTAGGTAGGTCAGTGTGTGTGTCAGGTAGGAAAGTCAGTGTGTGTGTGTGTGTGTGTCAGGTAGGTAGGTCAGTGTGTGTGTCAGGTAGGAAAGTCAGTGTGTGTGTGTGTGTGTGTCAGGTAGATAGGTCAGTGTGTGTGTCAGGTAGGTAAGTCAGTGTGTGTGTGTGTGTGTCAGGTAGGAAAGTCAGTGTGTGTGTCAGGTAGGTAATGCAGTGTGTGTGTGTGTCAGGTAGGAAAGTCAGTGTGTGTGTGTGTGTGTGTGTGTGTGTGTGTCAGGTAGGTAGGTCAGTGTGTGTGTCAGGTAGGTAGGTCAGTGTGTGTGTCAGGTAGGTAATGCAGTGTGTGTGTCAGGTAGGAAAGTCAGTGTGTGTGTCAGGTAGGTAGGTCAGTGTGTGTGTGTCAGGTAGGTAGTTTGCTTACCCTATAGCGCTGTCTTTGTCTTTGCCGCATAAAGGTGTACTTCTCCTCTCGGCTACATATCCAAGCTAGAAGTTTTCTTTTCTTTTCTGCTGTGTTTCTCATTGCCACTCGCAACCTTCTCTCATACAGTGCGGTATGATTTTTAAATATGAAGAACCAAAAGGCAACTAGAGAAAAGATGAGCTGCTGGATGATCTCCATTGCTGTCGATTCTCAGGTTTCTTGTCGCACAAATATGACATCACACTAGCATTTTTTCTAAACCCTGTATGGCCCCCTTGTGGTCCCACTTGCAGTGGAAACGCTCACCATAATAGACCGGACCATTCGAGGCCATTCAAACTGTACCGAACCGAACCGATCCGCTCAGTGGAAACGAGGCATAAGTGCCTTAGTTGATTATAATTCCATTCATTCATCTTCCATCCATTCCTTTCCTCTAATTCTACTCGTGTTCTTATTTTGCCATTTCTGGTGATATCTTTCAATTGTGGGTTACATATTCCCTGAGCTCCAAATATTTCCTTCCCGGGAGTGAAGTAATTCGATCCTGTGAGTGCTATTAATGGTGAATTGTGTTTCCATTCGTTCTTTAAGTGGATAGTGTCCCAAATTTCAAATACATTTTTTGTTATTTCGTGTATGTCAGTGTCCAGTGATCTATATTTCCGTGGAATCCAAATATTCTTATGTAATGTGACTCCGCTTATTGTGTTTTCCATTTCAACCCATTTTTTTTCATTTTTCTCATTAGTCCACTCCAACATTCGTGATAAAACTATGGCTTTATAGTACCTGCTTATGTCTGGCGCGGCCAGACCTCCGTGTTCCTTTTTCCTTGTAATCAGCGTGTATCTGATTCTTGGTTTTTTATTACACCATATGTATTTTTAAAAAAAATTTTTAATTGTTTTAAAAAAGCTCTGGGGGATCTTGACTGGTAGCATCTGTAATCTATAATTTATTTTGGGTAATATCATCATCTTGAACATATTTATTCTTTCAATCCATGAAAGTGGCTGAATTCTTGACTTTTTCATTTCTTCTTTGACCTCATTGATCAGTGGGATAAAATTTGCCTGATAGATCTTTTCAACTTTAGGAGTTATTTTGATTCCTAGGTAGTTTAATTCTTTCACCCAAGTAAATGGGAATTCTTTTTGTAAGAACTGAACTTCCTTTTTTTCTAGGCCTATGTTTAATATTTCCGTTTTTATTGGATTAATTTTGAAGTTTGACAATTCTCCATATTTTTTTATTTCTTTCAATATGTTTGGGAGTGACACTCTTGGATTGGATACGTACATCAAGATGTCATCCGCATAGGCGGCGATCTTATGCTCTTTTCCTCCTAGTCTCGCTCCTTCCACCTCTTGGTTATTGCGGAGTGTTGCTAATAGTGGTTCTAGGGCCAAAACGTATAATAGTGGAGACAATGGGCAACTTTGCCGTGTTCCGTTCTGCAACTTAATTCTTGGAGAGAGTCTACCGTTCACTTTTACAACTGCTGTCGGGCCGTTATACAAGTTTGTTATCCACTTCATCATTTTTGTCCCGATACCCAAGTGCCGCAATGTATCCATCATGAAACCCCAGTCTACCCTGTCAAATGCTTTTTCTGCATCCAATGACAGGAATAGAACTGGGGTCTCAATCTGCACCTTCCTGTGCAACATCAGTATTGATTTTAGGCTGTTGTCCCGCCCCTCTCTCCCCGGGACAAAACCAGTCTGGTCCAGGTTGATCCACAGTGGAATTAGTTTTTTTATCCTAGTGGCCAGTATCTTGGAATACAGCTTCGTATCGGCATTCAGTAGGGCTATTGGCCTATAGCTTGAACAGTTAACTTTGTCTTTCCCTTCTTTTGGTAGTATTGTAATATGAGCTAGCAGTGATTCGGTTCTTATTTCTTCTTCTTCTCCTATGGCATTCATATATTCTAATAGTTTTGGGATCAGCTGTTCTTCAAATTTTGTATAGTATTTGACCGTAAACCCATCTGGTCCTGGGCTTTTTCCTACAGGAGTTTCCTTTAGTGCCAATTTTATCTCTTCTTGCGTAATATTTTTTTCCAGTTCTTCTAGTTGGTCTATTTTTATTTTTGGTAAGTTTGATTTTTTTAGATATTCCTGTATATTCTTTGTTCTTGTATTTGCTTCTTTCCCACTTTCCCGTCCTTTTATTGCATATAGGGAGCTGAAATATTTTTGAAATGTTATCGCTATATCTGTAGTTTTGTTTACTACTTCTCCTTTTTCATTTTTAATCTTCTCGATATAATTAAGAGACTTCTTTTTTTTTACTAAATTTGCTAGGTATTTTCCAGGTTTGTTACCCCATTTGAATTTTTCTTGTACTATTCTGTTGTACTCCTTCCTTTCTTCTTGTTCCATCCAGTCTTTTAGTTGCTCTCTCTTTTGAGTTAATAGGCCAAAAATTTTATTATTTATTTGATTTTTGTGTTTTCGTTCCAAATCATAGATTTCCTTAATTATTTGCTGCATGTTTTTTTTCCTTTGCTGTTTTTTTCTTGCCCCTATAGCTATTAATTTGCCCCTAATAACGGATTTATGCGCCTCCCATATTGTTGCCTTGGGTACCTCTGGTGTATCGTTTTCCTCGAAGTATCTTTTTATTTCTTCAATAATACTTTTTTCGGTCTCGCTGTCTTCTAATAAATTTTCATTAATTCTCCATGGACCCCTTTCAAGGACTTCTCCTTTTATTTTCATTCTCAAAGTAACTAGGCTATGGTCTGAAGTGGTTATTATACCTATTTTTGTTTCTTCTATTTCTTCCAAGTTTCTATGTTCAACCATGATGTAATCCAATCTGGAGTAACTTTTGTGTACTGTTGAATAGAATGTGTAGTCCTTTGTGCTGGGGTGTTGAATTCTCCACGGATCTATTAGTTGCTGTTCATATAATAATCTTTTTAATTTCTTTAGTTGTTTAACTTCTCTGTCCCTTACTATTGAGGTGCTGTCCATTTTATTGTCCATGCTGAAGTTGAAGTCTCCGGCTAGTATTAATTTCCCTTGCTTGAATTCCATTAGTATTTTTATTGTGTCTATCAGATATTTTTTAGGGTTCTTGTTAGGACAATAGACATTGGCCAATGTATATTTTACCCCCTGTATGGTACCTGTAATAAAAAGATATCGACCCTCCGGATCTATTTTTCTTTGATCTATTAGAAAACGTACATTTTTCCCTATGCCAATAGCAACTCCTTTGGCCCTTCTTGTTGGCGAGTCTCCTTGATACCATGTTGGTATGTTTCTTGAATAAATTTTGGTAATTGAGTTTTGGGTTATATGCGTCTCCTGTAGGAAAATTATTTCTGCTTTACTTTTTTCTAGTTCTCGGAGGATGATATTTCTCTTCCCACGGGAGTTTAGTCCTCGAACATTGTAGGAGAGTATTTTTATAGTGTTTACATTTTCCATTCTTGTACCTTCTTTTTTTTTTTCCCGCCCGTCCTCCGGTCTACCCCCTCCCCCGGTCCTCTTTGAGGACCGGGAGGAGGGGGCGCCCAGCGGACACACGGGGTCTCCTCTTCTCTTGTCTCAAAATAGGTGCGCCTATGTAACCATCTATATGGATCAGACCTTTCCCCCCCCCCCTCCTTCCCTCCCTTTTCCCTCCTCCCACCCTCCCCCTCCCTTTTTTCTGATATGGGTTTTTTACCCCCATATTTTCTAGAGCTGAGAGCATTTTATTTTGTTTTGTGGGGCACGCTCTGCCCCCTCTGCTCTATTTAATCTGAGGCGGAGCTCTGTGGGACACTCTATTCCCCCCTCACCTAAACACTAATAGGACAACCCCCTGTCCACTACATGAGTCCCTGTCACCCTCTCCCTGCATTTTTATTATATTTTGCCGATCCTTTCCCTTTCCTTTTTTCCCAGCCCACCAGCCCCAGCCCCCCCCTCTACTCTAAGGCCCCTTGTGCCATTGTGTGGTGTTTTCTCGGTTGTCATTTTCCTCGAGCTTCCGCTTCCTGGTGTCTGTTCCTTGAATTTAATTGCCATTGCAGGTCTTCTCCTGCCGTTATTTGCTCCTGTCTGTTTGCACATTTTTCCAATTCTGGGGAAGGGATTTCTAGTTTAGTGCAAAAATCCGGGATCTCTTCTACAAATCTTAGCCTCGCACTTATTCCATTTTTTCTTGCTATTAGGCATGCTGGGAATCCCCAGTTGTATTGAAATTCTTGCTCCCGGAGGATTCCCAATAGTGGTTTTAGTGTCCGTCGTCTTCTCAGCGTTTCTTGAGACAAATCTTGGAATATTTGTAGTTTAACTTCTGCAAATTCTATTTGTGTTTTCCTCTTTAGATTTATCCAGATCTGTTTTTTTTCTTCCCATTTTTCCAGGCGAACTATTACATCTCTAGGAGTTTCCCTTGAGAACCATTGCGTTTTTTTTACTCGGAAAACGCTTTCTATTCCTATTCTGTTGGTTACATCTTTTCCCAAGATTTGGTTGAAGAGATTATTCATTTTTTCTATTAGGTTTTCTGTTTGTTCAGTTTCCGGTAACCCACCTATTCTCAAGTTTTTCCTTTTTTCTCTATTTTCTTGTTCTTCTAATTTATATGATTGTTCCTGTTGTTCCCGTTTTAATTTCTTTATTTCCTCTTCCAGTTCCTTTATGTTTTTTTGATGTGACTCTACTTTGGTCTCTACTTCTTCCACTCTGTTTAACATATATCCCATGTCTTCTCTAGTGCCGCAAACATTTTTTCCATATCCTGTTTGTTGGCAACTGTGGCCCTTGTTGTCCTTCCTCCTTTCCTCTATCTTCCTCTCCTATTTCTGGCTCCATTCTGGGTTCTGATAGGTGGCTGGTTTCTGTGTGTACTTTATACTGGCCTTTTTTATCCTTATTGTCCCTCTCTTTTGCCTCTGTTTGTCTGCCCTTTGACCCTTCTCCATTTCCCTGCTGTATGTACCTGTTCATAGGGCCTGGACTTGGGCCTAGACTGGTCCTAGGTGATTTTGGTATTGCTCCCGCGCTTCTTGTTGTTTTCCCCTTCATGTTTGTTTCTATGACTGTATCTATAAGCTCTTCGAAGCTGCCTTCCAGGATACTCCTTGGTTGGAGACTCTAAATGATGTTGGAAACTCCCAGCCTTCCTAAATTGACTTATTTTTATCAGTATTTCTTGTACTCCGTTCTCTCACCTACCGTTCTCCCCACAGTCCAACAAAAAAGATATTTAATGAGATATGAGTGGTCCCCGCTTTCCAGGGATATGTCACTATTTTAAGTACATCTAGCGATCCTCCTTGTTATTCTAATGTTTGAACCAAAATATTTAGGTATTTAGCAAATTAATTCAAGTGTTTTAGCAATATAATGCAATCTAATTCAAGTGTTCAGCAGGATACTTTGTATATTCAGCAGTATAGTTCCAGTATGTGCTTGTGTGCTCCACAGTTTTGTTCGTAAGAAGTTCCTTCTTATTCTATATTTTGTGCTAACGGGCCTATTGTTGCGACAGAAGCACACCAAAGAAAAAAAAAAAAAAAAGAAAGAAAAGAAAAAAAAAAATATCCACAAGAAAGGGCGACACTGCAGCAGCAGCCAGGTGGGGGCAGGGATACAATTCTTCTGTTAGCTTGTCTCTCCTTCACCTTCTCCTTCTCTTCTCCCCTGTTCCCCCCCTGTTCTTACTATGTTTCTTGGCTCACTTGTTTCTGCTTTTTCAACTCTTTTACCTTCATTTACTTTCATTTACTTCCATTTACTTTCATTCTGTTTCATTCTATATCAATGTGATCTTTCCTTTTCCCTCTTGTTTTGTTGCTTTCCTTTTGCCATTTCATTTCAAGGCTATTGCACACCCAACACAACAAAAATAGACCAAAAAAAAAGTAATCAAACGGTACTTATCTTTGGTTGCTATTGAGACTGAAGAAAAATAAGGAATGCTCACAACTGCTCGCTGCCGTTCACTGATATTCACCAGCACACAGGTGCTGTCTCTGCTGGTAACGATCTGCCCAGGTCTGTCTGACCCACTGGGGTCTCAGCTCTCCTCGGCTCTCAGCTCTTCTGGGATTGCTGCTGCCGCTCCTCGCTCCGCTCTCCCCCCTTCCGGGCTCTCCCCTCCAATGCTCCCCGGTGCGGCCGGCAACCCCGCCGAGGACCTGAAGCAGCCCCCAGCGGCACACCATCCCCTCAGCTGCCGCCGCCTTCAAAGCGCTCCGGTCACCGCAGACCTCCGTCTCTCCCAATCCCCCGTCCCCAATGCGCCCTCTAGAGGGGGGTGAGATGCAGGCAGACACAGGTACAAACAGGTGCAGACTTCCTCTGGCTAACGTATCCAGACACCTCGGAGAGTGATGAGCAGGGGGCAGGGAGGGAAGCTACCTACACCTTCTCATCAGGCCGGTCATTCCTCTCAGCTGCAGGGAGAGGGTTTTCAGGATCCTCACGATGTGCACAGTGCCATTACCAGGCTCCTCCCTCCTCCCAGCTTGAAGTCACGCCATGCCAACTTAAGGCAGGTATGGTGGTTTGCGACAATGGCACCAACCTCCTCTCCGCCCTCCGACAGGGACAACTGACCCATGTGCCCTGTTTGGCTCACGTCCTTAACTTGGTGGTGCAGCGGTTCTTGGGCAGGTACCCGTCCTTACAGGATGTCCTGAGGCAGGCCAGGAAAGTCTGTGTGCATTTCCGCAGGTCATATAATGCCAGTGCTCGGCTGGCTGACCTCCAAAAGGAATTTAACCTGCCCAAGAACCGCCTAATCTGTGACATGCCCACCAGGTGGAACTCAACGTTGGCCATGCTGCAGCGGCTGCACACGCAGCAGAAGGCCATCAATGAGTACCTGTGCGACTATGGAACCAGGACAGGGTCAGGGGAGCTTGTTTTTTTTCCCCATGCCAGTGGGCCATGATCAGGGATGCATGCACTGTCCTGTCACCATCTGTGGAGGCCATGAGGATGGTGAGCAGTGACAGTGCATGCATCAGTGACACTGTCCCCCTTGTCCACCTGTTGGAGCACACGCTGCATGGAATAATGGACAGGGCACTTGAGGCAGAACAGAGGCAGGAAGAGGAGGACTTCCTTAGCTCTCAAGGCCCCTTTTATCCAGACAGTGTTCCTGCGTGTCCGATCACACAGGAGGAGGATGAGGAGGAGGAGGAAGAGGAGTGTCAGCATGGAGGTGGAGCCTGGCACTCAGCATCAGCAGCAGTCTTTAAGGGATCATTTACAGTCCCAAGAAACCCATGGACTTGTACGTGCCTGGGAGGAGGTGGCTGCGGATCATGTCGTCCTTAGTGACCCAAAGGACTCCGGACCGAATGCCTCAGCAAAGCTACGCTGCATGGCCTCCCTGATCCTGCAAAGCCTGCGGAAGGATCCTCGTATTTGTGGTATCAAGGAGAGGGATCAATACTGGCTGGCAACCCTCCTTGATCCACGTTACAAGGGTAAGGTTGCGGACCTTATCTTGCCATTGCAGAGGGAGCAGAGGATGAAACATCTTCAGGAGGCCTTGCAGAAAGGTCTGTGCAACCTGTTCCCAGAGAATGGGAGGTTACAAACTCCTGTTCCTGGACAACATGTTGCTGAGGCTTCGGTCAATCAAAGAAGGAGCAGTGGAGAAGGTAGCCGTCTGATCAATGCGTTCAGACAATTTTTTAGTCCGCAGCCCCAAGGTATGATCGGTTCCAGCAACCATCGCCAGCGTCTGTTTTACATGGCGCAGGAATACCTAGGGGCAAGATCTGATTTGGACACCTTTCCCACAGAAAATCCTCTGGGTTACTGGGTCTTGAGGATGGATCACTGGCCAGAGCTTGCACAGTATGCAATTGAGCTACTGGCCTGTCCTGCATCCAGCGTTCTTTCGGAACGCACATTCAGTGCTGCTGGAGGTTTTGTAACCGATCACAGGGTGCGCCTGTCCACCGACTCGGTCGATCGACTGACCTTCATAAAAATGAATCAGTCTTGGATCACCACCAGCTACCAAGCACCTGATGCTGATGTAACCGAATATTTTTTTTTTGAAATGTCAGATCCCTTTAAGACTGCCTATGCTGATGCTGAGTGACTATCCTGTTATGCTGAGTGACTATCCTCTTCCTCCTCAATGATCATGCTGATAGCTTGTAAGAATATTTTTGGTTCTGGGCACCGCCACCAGTGGCTAAGGCCCAATTTTTCAGCCCCTGTTTAACAGGGGCGTGTAATTACAATTTTTGATGCAATACTTTGCAGCAGGGCTCGTTCTTGCGCTCCAACTAGAGTATCTGTGAGGGGTTGCAGTGTTGTGGCACCAGTGCCTAATGCCCAATTTTTCAGCCCCTGTTTAACAGGGGCGTGTAATTACAACATTTGATGCAATATTTTGCAGGAGGGCTCATTCCTGCGCTCCACTAGAGTATCTGTGAGGGGTTGCAGTGTTTTGGCATGGGATATACTAAAACATTTAATGTGAAAATGGCTTAATGTAGCTTAACGTGTAATAAAGTGCCTAAACCTCAATCAATTGCCCTGAAACTTTGCACAGCCTAAATTTTTACATTTCCAAACCTATCCAAGAAGTTTCATGCGATTTAATGTTCCACAAGGCAAACTAGGGACATTAAGCTTGATTTTTGGGGAGCTTAATGTGGCTTAACGTACAAAAAAGACCTTAAATGTTAACCAATTTCCCCCAAACATTACACAATAGAAGACTTAATCACACCAAAAGTTATTCATGTTAAGCTATATTATACAATGCTAAAACATTTAATGTGAAAATGGCTTAATGTAGCTTAACGTGTAATAAAGTACCTAAACCTCAATCAATTGCCCTGAAACTTTTCACAGCCTAAGATCTCAACTTCCCAAACCCATCAAAGAAGTTTCATGCGATTCAGTGTTCCACAATGCAAACTAGGGACATTAAGCTTGTTTTTTGGAGAGCTTAACGTGCAAAAAAGACCTTAAATGTTAACCAATTTCCCCCAAACTTCACACAATAAAAGACTCTATCCATGCCAACATATTCTGAAAATTTCAGCTCATTTAGTAGATCACACCAGTGTTAGTTATTCACATTATGCTATATTTTACAATGCTAAAACGATTAATGTAAAGAGCTTAACTTACCATAATGTGCCTTAACCTCAATCAATTGTCTTGAAACTTTGTACAGCCTTAGTTCCCAACTACCCAAACCTATCCAAGAAGTTTCATGCGATTCGGTGTAACACAAGGCAAACTATGGACATTAAGCTTGCTTTTTGGAGAGCTTAATGTGGCTTAATGTACAAAAAAGACCTTAAATGTTAACCAATTTCCCCCAAACTTCACACAATGGAAGACTCTATCCATGCAAACATACTCAGAACATTTCAGCTCATTTGTTAAATCACCCCAAAAGTTATTCACATTAAGCTATATTTTACAATCCCAAAACATGTGGCTCAGTGTAAAAAGAGCCTAGTGTACCATAATGTGCCTAAACTTTCATAAATCGTCTTGAAACTTTGCATAACCTAAGTTTTCAACTTCCCAAACCTATCCTAGAAGAGTCATGAATTTTGGTCTCCCACAAACAAAATGAAGGTGTTAAGCTTGTTTTTTTGGGGGAGCTTAATGAGGCTTAACTTACAATAAAGTGCCTAAACCTTAATCAATTGCCTTGAACCTTTGCACAAACTTTCAGCTTCCCCAAACCTATCCTAGATGTTGCATTGATTTTTGTTTTCCACAAAACAATTGAGTGACATTAAGCTTGTGAATCCCCTAGCCCCTTTTGTGTAGTGGCTGTAGTGTGGGACAGCCAATGGGGGAATATTATGTGTGTGTGCGTGCTCACCAGCCATTCACTAGGGGTTTCTTGGCCAGTGGTGCATGCTGGGGAATAGGGATGAGCCGAACACCCCCCCGGTTCGGTTCGCACCAGAACCTGCGAACGGACCGAAAGTTCGCACGAACGTTAGAACCCCATTGACGTCTATGGGACTCGAACGTTCGAAATCAAAAGTGCTCATTTTAAAGGCTAATTTGCATGGTATTGTCCTAGAAAGGGTTTGGGGACCCGGGTCCTACACCAGGGGACATGTATCAATGCAAAAAAAACTTTTAAAAATGCCCGTTTTTTCGGGAGCAGTGATTTTAATGATGCTTAAAGTAAAAAAAAAAAAAGTGAAATATTCCTTTAAATATCGTACCTGGGGGGTGTCTATAGTATGCCTGTAAAGTGGCGCGTGTTTCCCGTGTTTAGAACAGTCCCTGCACCAAATGTCATTTTTAAAGGAAAAAATCTCATTTAAAACTGCTTGCGGGTTTAATGTAATGTCGGGTCCTGGCAATATGGATGAAAATCAGTGAGACAAACGGCATGGGTACCCCCCAGTCCATTACCAGGCCCTTTGGGTCTTGTATGGATATTAAGGGGAACCCCGCACCCAAATTAAAATAAGGAAAGGTGTGGGGCCACCAGGCCCTATATACTCTGAACAGCAGTATACAGGCGGTGCAAACAAGACAGGGACTGTAGGTTTGTTGTTAAGTAGAATCTGTTTGTCATTTTGAACATTTGGTACATTTTTAACGTGTTTAGCTCCAGCCAAAAAATCTTTTTTAAGCTTTTTGGAAAACATAGGGAAGGGTTATTACCCCTGTGACATTTGTTTTGCTGTCTTTCCTCCTCTTTAGAAGATTTCACCTCACTTTTTGTCCCAATGACAAATGTTTTTTGAAAATTTGTGGTTTTTTGTGGAACAAGGATTGGAAAGCATCAGTGGAAAGGAGAAATGTTTTTCCCATATTAACTCTTACAGGAGAGAATTTTCCTTCCTAGGGGTAGATTTCATCTCACTTCCTGTTGTCTCCTTCCGTTTGCAAGTAGGAGTCGTTTGTAAGTTAGATGTTTGAAAGTAGGGGCCTGCCCTATATACTCAGCAGAAATTTGGTCCTTAGGTGTTGTTGTGGCCACAACAACGTAAGCCCTCACAGGGCCCTGCTGTGAAATATTAGATCAAGAATTGTAATTACATGCCCCTGTTGAACAGGGGCAGAAAAACTGGGCCTTTGGTGGTGGTGGTGGTGGTGCTGGTGCCACAACACTGTAAGTCCTCACTCGCTCTTGGTGTTTGCAGAAATGGGCCCTGCTCTGAAATATTAGATCAAGAATTGTAATTACATGCCCCTGTTGAACAGGGGCAGAAAAATTGGGCCTTTGGTGGTGGTGGTGGTGCTGGTGCCACAACACTGCAACCCCTCACAGACACTCTAGTTGGAACGCAGGAACGAGCCCTGCTGCAAAGTATTGCATCAAAAATTGTAATTACACGCCCCTGTTAAACAGGGGCAGAAAAATCGGGCAGGGTTTGAAACAGGAAAATCTGGATGCCGCACACCGGATAAAGTTGAAAACATCTTCTTTATTGTAAAACTTGGATCATAAAAAACAGGACAATCAGGCGGGTGGTACAGACACAGCTGACGCGTTTCGCGCTCTAGTTCGAGCGCTTACTCATAGCTATGAGTAAGCACTTGAACTAGAGCGCGAAACGTGTCAGCTGTGTCTGTACCACCCGCCTGATTGTCCTGTTTTTTATGATCCAAGTTTTACAATAAAGAAGATGTTTTCAACTTTATCCGGTGTGCGGAATCCAGATTTTCCTGTTTCAAACCCTGCTTCAATTTGCATTTAGCCAGCACCTGGGACTCCTCTCCTCTGAAGGATTCACTTATACACACCTGAAAGCAAGTTCTCCTGAGCGGTGATTTATTTCCTCAGAAAAATTGGGCCTTAGGCACTGGTGCCGCAACACTGCAACCCCTCACAGACACTCTAGTTGGAACGCAGGAACGAGCCCTGCTGCAAAGTATTGCATCAAAAATTGTAATTACACGCCCCTGTTAAACAGGGGCTGAAAAATTGTGCCTTAGGCACTGGTGGTGGTGCCCAGAACCAAAAAAAATAATTGGAAAAGTGCTCAATGTCACAGAATACGCACTAGATTATCCCACATCCCGAGTAACAAGACATTGAAAAAATAAAGTTTCCTCTAGGTGGGATATTTGGAAAGGGATAAATAGTGCAATGAGGTATGAGAGTAGTGTAAAAAGTATATACATTTTTATTAAGAAACATAGGTTTAAAATAATGAGCACATATATACACTATACATATCACAAAATATCATGAACTGGACAGGACTAATTATATAATAACATTACAAAAAAACAAAAAAAAAACACAGCTAGTAAATCGCAAAGATCTGTTATGTTGGAGGTGAGCACAACAGAAAAGACCCAACGCGTTTGGAAAATGCTATTTCTTCATCAGGGGTGTATGCGATTTCATCGCAGAGCCTACAACCGTCTGCAATTTAAACAAAATACACACATATTAGATACATAATATTGATTAAACACAAACTAATTGGTACGTGTGTGATCACATCGTACTTTGTGTTTTAGTGTGTTTAGACACTGTACGTGTCAACAAGCTCCCCTGACCCTGTCCTGGTGCCATAGTCGCACAGGTACTCATTGATGGCCCTCTGCTGCGTGTGCAGCCGCTGCAGCATGGCCAACGTTGAGTTCCACCTGGTGGGCATGTCACAGATTAGGCGGTTCTTGGGCAGGTTAAACTCCTTTTGGAGGTCCGTCAGCACTGGCATTATGTGATCGGCGGAAATGCACACAGACTTTCTGGGCCTTCCTCAGGACATCCTGTAAGCCCGGGTACCTGCCCAAGAACCGCTGCACCACCAAGTTAAGGACGTGAGCAAAACAGGGCACATGGGTCATTTGTCCCTGTCGTAGGGCAGAGAGGAGGTTGGTGCCATTGTCGCAAACCACCATTTCTGCCTTAAGTTGGCGTGGCATCAACCACCTCTGAACCTGCCCCTGCAGAGCTGACAGAACCTCTGCCCCAGTGTGACTCCTGTCCCCCAAGCACACCAGCTTTTGGCCTGCGTACTTGTGTAGCCCCTTGAACGGTTACGGAGCACCGCTGGTTCTGAGGACAAAGCACAGGAAAAGGCCATGGAGGAAGAAGAAAAGGATGGGGTGGAGGAGACAGGTGTGTCACAATCATTAGCATTTTGGAGGCGTGGTGGCGGAACAACCTCCAACACTACTGCACCTTGTCCTGCATCCTTCCCAGCTGCCAGCGGAATCACCCGATGTGCCGTGAAACTTAGGTAACGTCCCTGTCCATGCCTGCTGGACCATGAGTCAGCGGTAATATGCACCTTACCGCTGACCGCCCTGTCCAGCGAGGCATGGACATTGCCTTCCACATGCCGGTAGAGAGCCGGAATCGCCTTCCGTGACAAAAAGTGGCGTTTGGGTACCTGCCACTGAGGAACCACACATTCCACAAACTCATGGAAGGGGACAGAGTCTACCAACTGAAAAGGCAGCAGTTGAAGTGCTAGCAATTTTGCCAAGCTAGCATTCAACTGCTGGGCATGTGGATGGCTGGGAGCAAACTTCTTTCGGCGGTGCAGCAGCTGGGGCAGGGAAATTTGCCTGGTACAATCTGACGTCGGTGTACCAAAAGCAGATTGCCCACAAGTACTTGGCTGTGACACACCTAATTCTACACCTTCATTCCTCTCAGTGCAGGTCTCAGAGAGGACTGAAGGTATAGTGGGGTTGGAAATCTCAGCTGATGAGGAGCAAGGAGAGGTCCTCTTTGTTCTTTGGTGTGGGTCTTTTAGATACGCTTGCCAACGAACTGCATGGCAGGTCAACATATGTCTGGTCAAGCATGTGGTACCCAAGCGGGAGATGTTTTGGCCACGCGAAATAAGCTTGAGACATATGTTGCAAATAGCAGCGGTGCGATCTGATGCACTCGTCTCAAAAAAGGCCCACACCAAAGAACTTTTTGAATAACGCACAGAGACTGCAGCACCCTGCACATGTGGAGCTTTGGGGTGTGATGCAGTCAATGTGCTGCCCTTAGGCTGGCCCCTCGAGGGCATCCTGCCTCGTTGGTGATGTGCCGCCTCCTCCTCCTCCTCCTCTCAGGCACCCACGTTGAGTCAGTGACCTCATCATCCCCTCCCTCCTCATCACTGGAGCAAACCTGGCAGTATGCTGCAGCAGGGGGAGTATGACTGCCAGATTGCGGTCCTTCTTGGGCACCCCCTCTGTCCGTGCTCATGTTACTGCCTTCATCAAGCTCAGTATCATCATCAGAGCCTTCCAAACACTGGGCATCTTCCTGGAGCATGTACCCAACACTGTGGTCAAACAGTTCGACGGACTCCTCAGGAGGACATGGTGGGGCTAGGGAAGGAGTCACTGATGACATTGAGCCGAGGGAAGATGCCGCTGCTTTGCCAGACAAAGTACCCTGGGCATGGGTGAGAGAGGATGAGGAGGATGAGGACGGCTTGATCATCCACTCGACCAAGTCTTCCGCATGTTGCGGCTCAACATGGCCAGCTGCCGAAAAAAAGGCCAAGCGTGTCCCATGGCCACGTGCTGATGAGGACCGTCTCCACGACCAGCACTAGACACAGAGCCTGCTTGCCCTCTCTTATTGGCTTGTGACTGTCTGCCTCTCCTTCTTGGCCTTCCAGACATACTAATGGCCTATAGCTGCACTAAGCTGGGATATGTATATATATATATATATATATATATATATATATATATATATATATATATATATATATATGTACTGATACTGCATCTCTAGCAAAATCAACTGCCTGCCTGTAGTATGAGAACACCACCAACCTTCTACAGGTAGCTTTAGCTGAACACTGTGATGTGGACGCACCCCACCCCACTAACTTGTAGGTTTAGCTGAACACTGTGATTAGGACGCACCCCACTAACTTGTAGGTTTAGCTGAACACTGTGAGGTGGACACACCACACTAACTTGTAGGTTTAGCTGAACACTGTGAGCAGGACGCACCCCACTAACTTGTAGATTTAGCTGAACACTGTGAGCAGGACGCACTGCACTAATTGTAAATAGTCTAGCTGCCTGACTGTGGTACCAATAGGATCAAAAGAACACCAGTAATTTTCTTCAGGTAGCTGTATATACTGTAACAAGACAAGCCTGCCTGTCAGTAAGAAGATAACAGGAACAGATTTAGCTGAACACTGTGAGCAGGACGCACTGCACTAACTTGTAGGTTTAGCTGAACACTGTGAGGTGAACGCACCACACTAACTTGTAGTTTTAGCTGAACACTGTGAGCAGGACGTACCCCACTAACTTGTAGTTTTAGTTGAACACTGTGAGCAGGACGCACAGCACTAACTTGTAGTTTTAGCTGAACACTGTGAGCAAAACGCACCGCACTAACTCGTAGTTTGAGCTGAACACTGTGAGCAGGACGCACCCCACTAACTTGTAATTTGAGCAGGACGCACCCCACTAACTTGTAGTTTTAGCTGAACACTGTGAGCAGGACGCACTGCACTAACTTGTAGCTTTAGATGAACACTGTGCAGAGGTCTCACTACACTAACTTGTAGGTTTAGCTGAACACTGTGAGGTGGACGCACCACACTAACTTGTAGTTTTAGCTTAACACTGTGAGCAGGACGCACAGCACTAACTTGTAGTTTTAGCTGAACACTGTGAGCAGGATGCACCGCACTAACTTGTAGGTTTAGCTGAACACTGAGCAGGACGATGCACCGTACTAACCTGTAGTTTTAGCTGAACAATGTGAACAGGACGCACCTCACTAACTTGTAGTTTTAGCTGAACACTGTGAGCAGGACGCACTGCACTAACTTGTAGCTTTAGATGAACACTGTGCAGAGGTCTCACTACACTAACTTGTAGGTTTAGCTGAACACTGTGAGGTGGACGCACCACACTAACTTGTAGTTTTAGCTGAACACTGTGAGCAGGACGCACAGCACTAACTTGTAGTTTTAGCTGAACACTGTGAGCAGGATGCACCGCACTAACTTGTAGGTTTAGCTGAACACTGAGCAGGACGATGCACCGCACTAACTTGTAGTTTTAGCTGAACACTGTGAGCAGGACGCACTGCACTAACTTGTAGCTTTAGATGAACACTGTGCAGAGGTCTCACTACACTAACTTGTAGGTTTAGCTGAACACTGTGAGGTGGACGCACCACACTAACTTGTAGTTTTACCTGAACACTGTGAGCAGGACGCACTGCACTAACTTGTAGCTTTAGATGAACACTGTGCAGAGGTCTCACTACACTAACTTGTAGGTTTAGCTGAACACTGTGAGGTGGACGCACCACACTAACTTGTAGTTTTAGCTGAACACTGTGAGCAGGACGCACCGCACTAACTTGTAGTTTTAGATGAACACTGTGCAGAGGTCTCACTACACTAACTTGTAGGTTTAGCTGAACACTGTGAGGTGGACGCACCACACTAACTTGTAGTTTTAGCTGAACACTGTGAGCAGGACGTACCGCATTAACTTGTAGTTTTAGCTGAACACTGTGAGCAGGACGCACCCCACTAACTTGTAGTTTTAGCTGAACACTGTGAGCAGGACGCACCCCACTAACTTGTAGTTTTAGCTGAACACTGTGAGCAGGACGCACCCCACTAACTTGTAGTTTTAAATGAACACTGTGAGCAGGACGCACTGCACTGACTTGTAGTTTTAGCTGAACACTGTGAGCAGGATGCACCCCACTAACTTGTAGTTTTAGCTGAACACTGTGAGCAGGACGCACCGCACTAACTTGTAGTTTTAGCTGAACACTGTGAGCAGGACGCACTGCACTAACTTGTATCTTTAGATGAACACTGTGCAGAGGTCTCACTACACTAACTTGTAGGTTTAGCTGAACACTGTGAGGTGGACGCACCACACTAACTTGTAGTTTTAGCTGAACACTGTGAGCGGTACGCACAGCACTAACTTGTAGTTTTAGCTAAACACTGTGAGCAGGACGCACCGCATTAACTTGTAGTTTTAGCTGAACACTGTGAGCAGGACACACCCCACTAACTTGTAGTTTTAGATGAACACTGTGAGCAGGACGCACCCCACTAACTTGTAGTTTTAAATGAACACTGTGAGCAGGACGCACTGCACTGACTTGTAGTTTTAGCTGAACACTGTGAGCAGGATGCACCCCACTAACTTGTAGTTTTAGCTGAACACTGTGAGCAGGACGCACCCCACTAACTTGTAGTTTTAGTTGAACACTGTGAGCAGGACGCACAGCACTAACTTGTAGTTTTAGCTGAACACTGTGAGCAGGACGCACCCCACTAACTTGTAGTTTTAGCTGAACACTGTGCAGAGGTCTCACTACACTAACTTGTAGGTTTAGCTGAACACTGTGAGGTGGACGCACCACACTAACTTGTAGTTTTAGCTGAACACTGTGAGCGGTACGCACAGCACTAACTTGTAGTTTTAGCTAAACACTGTGAGCAGGACGCACCGCATTAACTTGTAGTTTTAGCTGAACACTGTGAGCAGGACACACCCCACTAACTTGTAGTTTTAGCTGAACACTGTGAGCAGGACGCACCCCACTAACTTGTAGTTTTAGTTGAACACTGTGAGCAGGACGCACTGCACTAACTTGTAGTTTTAGCTGAACACTGTGAGCAAAACTCACCGCACTAACTCATAGTTTGAGCTGAACACTGTGAGCAGGACGCACCCCACTAACTTGTAATTTGAGCAGGACGCACCCCACTAACTTGTAGTTTTAGCTGAACACTGTGAGCAGGACGCACTGCACTAACTTGTAGCTTTAGATGAACACTGTGCAGAGGTCTCACTACACTAACTTGTAGGTTTAGCTGAACACTGTGAGGTGGACGCACCACACTAACTTGTAGTTTTAGCTGAACACTGTGAGCAGGACGCACAGCACTAACTTGTAGTTTTAGCTGAACACTGTGAGCAGGATGCACCGCACTAACTTGTAGGTTTAGCTGAACACTGAGCAGGACGATGCACCGCACTAACTTGTAGTTTTAGCTGAACACTGTGAACAGGACGCACCACACTAACTTGTAGTTTTAGCTGAACACTGTGAGAAGGACGCACTGCACTAACTTGTAGCTTTAGATGAACACTGTGCAGAGGTCTCACTACACTAACTTGTAGGTTTAGCTGAACACTGTGAGGTGGACGCACCACACTAACTTGTAGTTTTAGCTGAACACTGTGAGCAGGACGCACTGCACTAACTTGTAGCTTTAGATGAACACTGTGCAGAGGTCTCACTACACTAACTTGTAGGTTTAGCTGAACACTGTGAGGTGGACGCACCACACTAACTTGTAGTTTTAGCTGAACACTGTGAGCAGGACGCACCGCACTAACTTGTAGTTTTAGCTGAACACTGTGAGCAGGACGCACCCCACTAACTTGTAGTTTTAGCTGAACACTGTGAGGACACACCCCACTAACTTGTAGTTTTAGCTGAACACTGTGAGCAGGACGCACCCCACTAACTTGTAGTTTTAAATGAACACTGTGAGCAGGACGCACTGCACTAACTTGTAGCTTTAGATGAACACTGTGCAGAGGTCTCACTACACTAACTTGTAGGTTTAGCTGAACACTGTGAGGTGGACGCACCACACTAACTTGTAGTTTTAGCTAAACACTGTGAGCAGGACGCACCGCACTAACTTGTAGTTTTAGCTGAACACTGTGAGCAGGACGCACCCCACTAACTTGTAGTTTTAGCTGAACACTGTGAGCAGGACGCACCCCACTAACTTGTAGTTTTAGTTGAACACTGTGAGCAGGACGCACAGCACTAACTTGTAGTTTTAGCTGAACACTGTGAGCAGGACGCACCCCACTAACTTGTAGTTTTAGCTGAACACTGAGCAGGACGCACTGCACTAACTTGTAGCTTTAGATGAACACTGTGTAGAGGTCTCACTACACTAACTTGTAGGTTTAGCTGAACACTGTGAGGTGGACGCACCACACTAACTTGTAGTTTTAGCTGAACACTGTGAGCAGTACGCACAGCACTAACTTGTAGTTTTAGCTAAACAATGTGAGCAGGACGCACCGCACTAACTTGTAGTTTTAGCTGAACACTGTGAGCAGGACGCACCCCACTAACTTGTAGTTTTAGCTGAACACTGTGAGCAGGACGCACCCCACTAACTTGTAGTTTTAGTTGAACACTGTGAGCAGGACGCACAGCTCTAACTTGTAGTTTTAGCTGAACACTGTGAGCAGAACGCACCGCACTAACTTGTAGTTCTAGCTGAACACTGTGAGCAGGACGCACCCCACTAACTTGTAATTTGAGCAGGACGCACCGCACTAACTTGTAGTTTTAGTTGAACACTGTGAGCAGGACGCACTGCACTAACTTGTAGCTTTAGATGAACACTGTGCAGAGGTCTCACTACACTAACTTGTAGGTTTAGCTGAACACTGTGAGGTGGACGCACCACACTAACTTGTTGTTTTAGCTGAACACTGTGAGCAGGACGCACTGCACTAACTTGTAGCTTTAGATGAACACTGTGCAGAGGTCTCACTACACTAACTTGTAGGTTTAGCTGAACACTGTGAGCAGGACGCACTGCACTAACTTGTAGCTTTAGATGAACACTGTGCAGAGGTCTCACTACACCAACTTGTAGGTTTAGCTGAACACTGTGAGCAGGACGCACAGCACTAACTTGTAGTTTTAGCTGAACACTGTGAGCAGAACGCACCCCACTAACTTGTAGTTTTAGCTGAACACTGTGAGCAGGACGCACCCCACTAACTTGTAGTTTTAGTTGAACACTGTGAGCAGGATGCACAGCACTAACTTGTAGTTTTAGCTGAACACTGTGAGCAGGACGCACCCCACTAACTTGTAGTTTTAGCTGAACACTGTGAGCAGGACGCACCCCACTAACTTGTAGTTTTAAATGAACACTGTGAGCAGGACGCACTGCACTAACTTGTAGTTTTAGATGAACACTGTGCAGAGGTCTCACTACACTAACTTGTAGTTTTAGCTGAACACTGTGAGGTGGACGCACCACACTAACTTGTAGTTTTAGCTAAACACTGTGAGCAGGACGCACCGCACTAACTTGTAGTTTTAGCTGAACACTGTGAGCAGGACGCACCCCACTAACTTGTAGTTTTAGCTGAACACTGTGAGCAGGACGCACCCCACTAACTTGTAGTTTTAGTTGAACACTGTGAGCAGGACGCACAGCACTAACTTGTAGTTTTAGCTGAACACTGTGAGCAGAACGCACCCACTAACTTGTAGTTTTAGCTGAACACTGTGAGCAGGACGCACCCCACTAACTTGTAGTTTTAGTTGAACACTGTGAGCAGGACGCACAGCACTAACTTGTAGTTTTAGCTGAACACTGTGAGCAGGACGCACCCCACTAACTTGTAGTTTTAGCTGAACACTGAGCAGGACGCACTGCACTAACTTGTAGCTTTAGATGAACACTGTGTAGAGGTCTCACTACACTAAGTTGTAGGTTTAGCTGAACACTGTGAGGTGGACGCACCACACTAACTTGTAGTTTTAGCTGAACACTGTGAGCAGTACGCACAGCACTAACTTGTAGTTTTAGCTAAACACTGTGAGCAGGACGCACCGCACTAACTTGTAGTTTTAGCTGAACACTGTGAGCAGGACGCACCCCACTAACTTGTAGTTTTAGCTGAACACTGTGAGCAGGACGCACCCCACTAACTTGTAGTTTTAAATGAACACTGTGAGCAGGACGCACTGCACTAACTTGTAGTTTTAGATGAACACTGTGCAGAGGTCTCACTACACTAACTTGTAGTTTTAGCTGAACACTGTGAGGTGGACGCACCACACTAACTTGTAGTTTTAGCTAAACACTGTGAGCAGGACGCACCGCACTAACTTGTAGTTTTAGCTGAACACTGTGAGCAGGACGCACCCCACTAACTTGTAGTTTTAGCTGAACACTGTGAGCAGGACGCACCCCACTAACTTGTAGTTTTAGTTGAACACTGTGAGCAGGACGCACAGCACTAACTTGTAGTTTTAGCTGAACACTGTGAGCAGAACGCACCCACTAACTTGTAGTTTTAGCTGAACACTGTGAGCAGGACGCACCCCACTAACTTGTAGTTTTAGTTGAACACTGTGAGCAGGACGCACAGCACTAACTTGTAGTTTTAGCTGAACACTGTGAGCAGGACGCACCCCACTAACTTGTAGTTTTAGCTGAACACTGAGCAGGACGCACTGCACTAACTTGTAGCTTTAGATGAACACTGTGTAGAGGTCTCACTACACTAAGTTGTAGGTTTAGCTGAACACTGTGAGGTGGACGCACCACACTAACTTGTAGTTTTAGCTGAACACTGTGAGCAGTACGCACAGCACTAACTTGTAGTTTTAGCTAAACACTGTGAGCAGGACGCACCGCACTAACTTGTAGTTTTAGCTGAACACTGTGAGCAGGACGCACCCCACTAACTTGTAGTTTTAGTTGAACACTGTGAGCAGGACGCACAGCACTAACTTGTAGTTTTAGCTGAACACTGTGAGCAGAACGCACCCACTAACTTGTAGTTTTAGCTGAACACTGTGAGCAGGACGCACCCCACTAACTTGTAGTTTTAGTTGAACACTGTGAGCAGGACGCACAGCACTAACTTGTAGTTTTAGCTGAACACTGTGAGCAGGACGCACCCCACTAACTTGTAGTTTTAGCTGAACACTGAGCAGGACGCACTGCACTAACTTGTAGCTTTAGATGAACACTGTGTAGAGGTCTCACTACACTAACTTGTAGGTTTAGCTGAACACTGTGAGGTGGACGCACCACACTAACTTGTAGTTTTAGCTGAACACTGTGAGCAGTACGCACAGCACTAACTTGTAGTTTTAGCTAAACACTGTGAGCAGGACGCACCGCACTAACTTGTAGTTTTAGCTGAACACTGTGAGCAGGACGCACACCACTAACTTGTAGTTTTAGCTGAACACTGAGCAGGACGCACTGCACTAACTTGTAGCTTTAGATGAACACTGTGTAGAGGTCTCACTACACTAACTTGTAGGTTTAGCTGAACACTGTGAGGTGGACGCACCACACTAACTTGTAGTTTTAGCTGAACACTGTGAGCAGTACGCACAGCACTAACTTGTAGTTTTAGCTAAACACTGTGAGCAGGACGCACCGCACTAACTTGTAGTTTTAGCTGAACACTGTGAGCAGGACGCACCCCACTAACTTGTAGTTTTAGTTGAACACTGTGAGCAGGACGCACAGCACTAACTTGTAGTTTTAGCTGAACACTGTGAGCAGAACGCACCCACTAACTTGTAGTTTTAGCTGAACACTGTGAGCAGGACGCACCCCACTAACTTGTAGTTTTAGTTGAACACTGTGAGCAGGACGCACAGCACTAACTTGTAGTTTTAGCTGAACACTGTGAGCAGGACGCACCCCACTAACTTGTAGTTTTAGCTGAACACTGAGCAGGACGCACTGCACTAACTTGTAGCTTTAGATGAACACTGTGAGCAGGACGCACCGCACTAACTTGTAGTTTTAGCTGAACACTGTGAGCAGTACGCACAGCACTAACTTGTAGTTTTAGCTAAACACTGTGAGCAGGACGCACCGCACTAACTTGTAGTTTTAGCTGAACACTGTGAGCAGGACGCACCCCACTAACTTGTAGTTTTAGCTGAACACTGTGAGCAGTACGCACAGCACTAACTTGTAGTTTTAGCTAAACACTGTGAGCAGGACGCACCGCACTAACTTGTAGTTTTAGCTGAACACTGTGAGCAGGACGCACCCCACTAACTTGTAGTTTTAGCTGAACACTGTGAGCAGGACGCACCCCACTAACTTGTAGTTTTAGTTGAACACTGTGAGCAGGACGCACAGCACTAACTTGTAGTTTTAGCTGAACACTGTGAGCAGAACGCACCGCACTAACTTGTAGTTCTAGCTGAACACTGTGAGCAGGACGCACCCCACTAACTTGTAATTTGAGCAGGACGCACCCCACTAACTTGTAGTTTTAGTTGAACACTGTGAGCAGGACGCACTGCACTAACTTGTAGCTTTAGATGAACACTGTGCAGAGGTCTCACTACACTAACTTGTAGGTTTAGCTGAACACTGTGAGGTGGACGCACCACACTAACTTGTTGTTTTAGCTGAACACTGTGAGCAGGACGCACTGCACTAACTTGTAGTTTTAGCTGAACACTGTGAGCAGGACGCACCGCACTAACTTGTAGGTTTAGCTGAACACTGAGCAGGACGACGCACCGCACTAACTTGTAGTTTTAGCTGAACACTGTGAACAGGACGCACCTCACTAACTTGTAGTTTTAGCTGAACACTGTGAGCAGGACGCACTGCACTAACTTGTAGCTTTAGATGAACACTGTGCAGAGGTCTCACTACACTAACTTGTAGGTTTAGGTGAACACTGTGAGGTGGACGCACCACACTAACTTGTAGTTTTAGCTGAACACTGTGAGCAGGACGCACTGCACTAACTTGTAGTTTTAGCTAAACACTGTGAGCAGGACGCACCGCACTAACTTGTAGTTTTAGCTGAACACTGTGAGCAGGACGCACCCCACTAACTTGTAGTTTTAGCTGAACACTGAGCAGGACGCACCCCACTAACTTATAGTTTTAGTTGAACACTGTGAGCAGGACGCACCCCACTAACTTGTAGTTTTAGCTGAACACTGTGAGCAGAACGCACCGCACTAACTTGTAGTTTTAGCTGAACACTGTGAGCAGGACGCACCCCACTAACTTGTAATTTGAGCAGGACGCACCCCACTAACTTGTAGTTTTTGCTGAACACTGTGAGCAGGACGCACTGCACTAACTTGTAGCTTTAGATGAACACTGTGCAGAGGTCTCACTACACTAACTTATAGGTTTAGCTGAACACTGTGAGGTGGACGCACCACACTAACTTGTAGTTTTAGCTGAACACTGTGAGCAGGACGCACTGCACTAACTTGTAGTTTTAGCTGAACACTGTGAGCAGGACGCACCTCACTAACTTGTAGTTTTAGCTGAACACTGAGCAGGACGCACAGCACTAACTTGTAGTTTTAGCTGAACACTGTGAGCAGAACGCACCCCACTAACTTGTAGTTTTAGCTGAACACTGTGAGCAGGACGCACCCCACTAACTTGTAGTTTTAGTTGAACACTGTGAGCAGGACGCACAGCACTAACTTGTAGTTTTAGCTGAACACTGTGAGCAGGACGCACCCCACTAACTTGTAGTTTTAGCTGAACACTGTGAGCAGGACGCACCCCACTAACTTGTAATTTTAGCTGAACACTGTGAGCAGGACGCACCCCACTAACTTGTAGTTTTAAATGAACACTGTGAGCAGGACGCACTGCACTAACTTGTAGTTTTAGATGAACACTGTGCAGAGGTCTCACTACACTAACTTGTAGTTTTAGCTGAACACTGTGAGGTGGACGCACCACACTAACTTGTAGTTTTAGCTAAACACTGTGAGCAGGACGCACCGCACTAACTTGTAGTTTTAGCTGAACACTGTGAGCAGGACGCACCCCACTAACTTGTAGTTTTAGCTGAACACTGTGAGCAGGACGCACCCCACTAACTTGTAGTTTTAGTTGAACACTGTGAGCAGGACGCACAGCACTAACTTGTAGTTTTAGCTGAACACTGTGAGCAGAACGCACCCACTAACTTGTAGTTTTAGCTGAACACTGTGAGCAGGACGCACCCCACTAACTTGTAGTTTTAGTTGAACACTGTGAGCAGGACGCACAGCACTAACTTGTAGTTTTAGCTGAACACTGTGAGCAGGACGCACCCCACTAACTTGTAGTTTTAGCTGAACACTGAGCAGGACGCACTGCACTAACTTGTAGCTTTAGATGAACACTGTGTAGAGGTTTCACTACACTAACTTGTAGGTTTAGCTGAACACTGTGAGGTGGACGCACCACACTAACTTGTAGTTTTAGCTGAACACTGTGAGCAGTACGCACAGCACTAACTTGTAGTTTTAGCTAAACACTGTGAGCAGGACGCACCGCACTAACTTGTAGTTTTAGCTGAACACTGTGAGCAGGACGCACCCCACTAACTTGTAGTTTTAGCTGAACACTGTGAGCAGGACGCACCCCACTAACTTGTAGTTTTAGTTGAACACTGTGAGCAGGACGCACAGCACTAACTTGTAGTTTTAGCTGAACACTGTGAGCAGAACGCACCGCACTAACTTGTAGTTCTAGCTGAACACTGTGAGCAGGACGCACCCCACTAACTTGTAATTTGAGCAGGACGCACCCCACTAACTTGTAGTTTTAGTTGAACACTGTGAGCAGGACGCACTGCACTAACTTATAGCTTTAGATGAACACTGTGCAGAGGTCTCACTACACTAACTTGTAGGTTTAGCTGAACACTGTGAGGTGGGCGCACCACACTAACTTGTTGTTTTAGCTGAACACTGTGAGCAGGACGCACTGCACTAACTTGTAGTTTTAGCTGAACACTGTGAGCAGGACGCACCGCACTAACTTGTAGGTTTAGCTGAACACTGAGCAGGACGACGCACCGCACTAACTTGTAGTTTTAGCTGAACACTGTGAACAGGACGCACCTCACTAACTTGTAGTTTTAGCTGAACACTGTGAGCAGGACGCACTGCACTAACTTGTAGCTTTAGATGAACACTGTGCAGAGGTCTCACTACACTAACTTGTAGGTTTAGGTGAACACTGTGAGGTGGACGCACCACACTAACTTGTAGTTTTAGCTGAACACTGTGAGCAGGACGCACTGCACTAACTTGTAGTTTTAGCTAAACACTGTGAGCAGGACGCACCGCACTAACTTGTAGTTTTAGCTGAACACTGTGAGCAGGACGCACCCCACTAACTTGTAGTTTTAGCTGAACACTGAGCAGGACGCACCCCACTAACTTGTAGTTTTAGTTGAACACTGTGAGCAGGACGCACCCCACTAACTTGTAGTTTTAGCTGAACACTGTGAGCAGAACGCACCGCACTAACTTGTAGTTTTAGCTGAACACTGTGAGCAGGACGCACCCCACTAACTTGTAATTTGAGTAGGACGCACCCCACTAACTTGTAGTTTTTGCTGAACACTGTGAGCAGGACGCACTGCACTAACTTGTAGCTTTAGATGAACACTGTGCAGAGGTCTCACTACACTAACTTGTAGGTTTAGCTGAACACTGTGAGGTGGACGCACCACACTAACTTGTAGTTTTAGCTGAACACTGTGAGCAGGACGCACTGCACTAACTTGTACTTTTAGCTGAACACTGTGAGCAGGACGCACCTCACTAACTTGTAGTTTTAGCTGAACACTGAGCAGGACGCACCCCACTAACTTGTAGTTTTAGCTGAACACTGTGAGCAGGACGCACCTCACTAACTTGTAGTTTTAGCTGAACACTGTGAGCAGGATGCACCCCACTAACTTGTAGTTTTAGCTGAACACTGTGAGCAGGACGCACTGCACTAACTTGTAGTTTTAGCTGAACACTGTGAGCAGGATGCACCGCACTAACTTGTAGTTTTTGCTGAACACTGTGAGCAGGACGCACCGCACTAACTTGTTGTTTTAGCTGAACACTGTGAGCAGGACGCACCGCACTAACTTGTATTTTTAGCTGAACACTGTGAGCAGGACGCACCCCACTAACTTGTAGTTTTAGCTGAACACTGTGAGCAGGATGCACCCCACTAACTTGTAGTTTTAGCTGAACACTGTGAGCAGGATGCACTGCACTAACTGTAAATAGTCTAGCTGCCTGACTGTGGTACTAATAGGATCAAAAGAACACCAGCAATTTTCTTCAGGTAGCTGTAAATACTGTAACAAGACAAGCCTTCCTGTCAGTAAGAAGATAACAGGAACGGATCTAGCTAAACTGAATACAGTGTATATATATATATATATATATATATATATATATATATATATATATATACATATATATATACATATATATATGCGCAACACCTGGGATGCATATATATACACAATACACTGTAAGTGCAGCTAACTGACTGACTGTTCTGCCTAATCTATCTAACCTAAATCAAATGACACTGTCTCTCTCTCTCTCTCTATCTATGAACGCCGGAACACACACTACACAGGGCCGCCGTGTAGGCGGCCTTATATAGTGTGGGGCGTGTACTAAATCCCCTGAGCCATAATTGGCCAAAGCCTCCTTGGCTTTGGCCAATTACGGCTCTCTGTTCAGACGGCGCTGTGATTGGCCAAGCATGCGGGTCATAGTGCATGCTTGGCCAATCATCAGCCAGCAATGCACTGCGATGCCGCAGTGAATTATGGGCCGTGACGCGCCACACGAATTTGGCGCAAACGGCCCATATCGTTCGAAATTCGGCGAACGGGCGAACAGACGATGTTTGAGTCGAACATAGGTTCGACTCGAACACGAAGCTCATCCCTAATAACAACTTGGTAGGAATTGGCATTTGCATATACGCGGAAGCGCTAATTAGCGCCAGCTTAGAATCTACTAACTTGTGTTTCTCACTGATAGCGCTAATTTTTCATTCGCACATTCGCCTGTTGAAATTTTAGTTGGCTAAAATGGGAGCTATTATTTGCCATAGTGCCCAGTACTTCCTGGAGCTATAGTAAATGACCCCCATAGACTGTAACGGTGTTTGCATGCTCGAACAAACTTTTTTCCTGTTCACATGTTCTGGTGCGAACCGAAGCAGTAAAAAGGGTCGCTGGTTCATATTCCCAACTACACCACAAGACTACCTGCCTGGAGTTTGCATGTTCTCCCTGTGCCTGCGTGGGTTTCCTCCGGGTACTCCGGTTTCCTCCCACACTCCAAAGACATGCTGGTAGGTTAATTGGCTTCTGTCTAAATTGGCCCTAGTATATGAATGTGAGTTAGGGACTAGGGATGAGCTTCGAGTTTGAGTCGAACTCATGTTCGACTGGAACATTGGCTGTTCGCAAGTTCGCCGAACAGCGAACAATTTGGGGTGTTCGCGGCAAATTCGAATGCCGCGGAACACCCTTTAAAAGCCTATGGGAGAAATCAAAAGTGCTAATTTTAAAGGCTAATATGCAAGTTATTGTCATAAAAAGTGTTTGGGGACCTGGGTCCTGCCCCAGGGGACATGGATCAATGCAAAAAAAGTTTTATAAACGGACGTTTTTTCAGGAGCAGTGATTTTTTTAATGCTTAAAGTCAAACAATAAAAGTGTAATATCCCTTTAAATTTCGTACCTGGGGGGTGTCTATAGTATGTCTGTAAAGGGGCGCATGTTTCCTGTGTTTAGAACAGTCTGACAGCAAAGTGACATTTTGAAGGAAAAAACCCATTTATAACTACCCGCGGCTATTGCATTGCCAACAATACACATAGAAGTTCATTGATAAAAACGGCATGGGAATTCCCCAAAGGGGAACCCCGAACCAAAATTTTTTAAAAAAAATGACGTGGGAGTCCCCCTAAATTCCATACCAGGCCCTTCAGGTCTGGTATGGTTATTAAGGGGAACCCCGGCCAAAATTTAAAAAAAAAATGACGTGGGGTTCCCCCTAAATTCCATACCAGACCCTTCAGGTCTGGTATGGATTTTAGGGGGAATCCCGCGCCAAAAAAAAAAAAACGGCGTGGGGTCCCCCCAAAAGTCCATACCAGACCCATATCCAAGCATGCAACCTAGCAGGCCGCAGGAAAAGAGGGGGGGACGAGAGTGCGCCCCCCCTCCTGAACCATACCAGGCCACATGCCCTCAACATTGGGAGGGTGCTTTGGGGTAGCCCCCCAAAACACCTTGTCCCCATGTTGATGAGGACAAGGGCCTCATCCCCACAACCCTGGCCGGTGGTTGTGGGGGTCTGTGGGCGGGGGACTTATCGGAATCTGGAAGCCCCCTTTAACAAGGGGACCCTCAGATCCCGACCCCCCCCTGTGTGAAATGGTAAGGGGGTACTTACTCCTACCATTTCACTAAAAAACTGTCAAAAATGTTAAAAATGACAAGAGACAGTTTTTGACAATTCCTTTATTTAAATGCTTCTTCTTTCTTCTATCTTACTTCATCTTCTGGTTCTTCTGGTTCTTCCTCTGGTGTTCTCGTCCAGTATCTCCTCCTTGGCGTCTTCTATCTTCTTCTCCTCGGGCTGCTCCGCATCCATGGCATGAGGGGAGGCTCCCGCTCTTCTCTTCTTTTCTTCTCTTCTTCTCTTCTTCATTTTCTTCTCCGGGCCGCTCCGCACCCATGCTGGCATGGAGGGAGGCTCCCGCTGTGTGACGGCGCTCCTCGTCTGACAGTTCTTAAATAACGGGGGCGGGGGCACCCGGTGACCCCGCCCCCCCTGACGCACGGGACATGACGGGACTTCCCTGTAGCATTCCCTGTGACGTCAAAGGGAAGTCCCGTCAAGTCACCGTGCGTCAGAGGGGGGCGGGGTCACCGGGTGCCCCCGCCCCTCGATATTTAAGAACTGTCAGATGAGGAGTGCCGTCACACAGCGGGAGCCTCCCTCCATGCCAGCATGGATGCGAAGCGGCCCGGAGAAGAAAATGAAGAAGAGAAGAAGAGAAGAAAAGAAGAAGAGAAGAGCGGGAGCCTCCCCCCATGCCATGGGTGCGGAGCGGCCCGAGGGGAAGAAGATAGAAGACGCCGCGGAGGAGATGCTGGACGAAAACGCCGGAGGAAGAACCAGAAGAGCCAGAAGAACCAGAAGAACCAGAAGATGAAGGAAGGTAGAAGAAAGAAGAAGCATTTAAATAAAGGAATTGTCAAAAATTGTCTCTTGTCATTTTTAACATTTTTGACAGGTTTTTAGTGAAATGGTAGGGGCAAGTTCCCCTTACCATTTCACACGGGGGGGCGGGATCTGGGGGTCCCCTTGTTAGAGGGGCTTCCAGATTACGATAAGCCCCCCACCCGCAGACCCCCACAACCACCGGCCAGGGTTGTGGGGATGAGGCCCTTGTCCTCATCAACATGGGGACAAGGTGTTTTGGGGGGCTACCCCAAAGCACCCTCCCAATGTTGAGGGCATGTGGCCTGGTACAGTTCAGGTGGGGGGGTGCACTCTCATCCCCCCCTCTTTTCCTGTGGCCTGCCAGGTTGCGTGCTCGGATAAGGGTCTGGTATGGATTTTTGGGGGGACCCCACGCCGTTTTGTTTTTTTTTGGCGCGGGGTTCCCCTTAAAATCCATACCAGACCTGAAGGGTCTGGTATGAAATATAGGGGGAACCCCACGTCATTTTTTTTTAAATTTTGGCCGGGGTTCCCCTTAATATCCATACCAGACCTGAAGGGCCTGGTATGGAATTTAGGGGGACTCCCACGTCACTTTTTTTTAAAATTTTGGTTCGGGGTTTCCCTGTGGGGAATTTCCATGCCGTTTTTATCAATGAACTTCTATGTGTATTGTCGGCAATGTAATAGCCGTGGGTAGTTTTAAATGGGTTTTTTCCTTCAAAATGTAATTTTGCTGTCAGACTGTTCTAAACACAGGAAACATGCGCCCCTTTACAGGCATACTATAGACAACCCCCAGGTACGAAATTTAAAGGGATATTACACTTTAATTGTTTGACTTTAAGCATTATTTAAATCACTGCTCCTGAAAAAATGGCCATTTTTAAAACTTTTTTTGCATTGATCCATGTCCCCTGGGGCAGGACCCAGGTCCCCAAACACTTTTTATGACAATAACTTGCATATTAGCCTTTAAAATTAGCACTTTTGATTATTCATGTTCGTGTCCCATAGACTTTAATGGTGTTCGCGTGTTCGAACAAACTTTTTTCCTGTTCGCATGTTCTGGGGGGTGTTCGGCTCATCCCTATTAGGGACCTTAGATTGTAAGCTCCTTGAGGGTAGGGGCCCATGTGACTGTATAATGTATATGTAAAGCACTGCGTAAATTGACGGCACTATAGAAGTACCTTAAATAAAAATAAATAAGTCTTCACTAATATTATGGTGTGAATCTCCAAAACACCATACACTAGCTAACAAGCAGTTTACATTTGATAAACTTTATTGTATGGTATATAAACCATCAAACACTAGTAAAAGTATTTTGTATATATAATTGTGCTCAGCCCAATAGGCTAGCAGGTAGCACCTTTATCTTCAAAAATTCAGGTATTGAAAGACTTATGGGTTCAAATCCCACAGAAGAATCCTAAAAGATTACCATTGGTGGAGAAAAGGAGAATTACTGTTAGCCAGTGAGCCAATTGGCCAAAGCAGCATACAGTGAATGCCAAGTAGCCAATACACTTTAATGTGGTTGATATTACTGTATTAACACTTCAAATGCTTGCAATGGTATATAAGTATTCACTAATATTATGGTGTGAATCCCCAAACACCACACACTAGCTAACAAGCAGTTTACATTTGATAAACTTTATTGTATAGTATATTACACATCAAACACTAGTAAAAGTATTTTGTATGTATAATTGTGCTCAGCCCAATAGGCTAGCAGTTAGCACCTCTACCTTCAAACATTCAGGTATTTAAAGACTCATGGGTTCAAATCCCACAGAAAAATCCTAAAAGATTGCATTGGTGGGAAAAGGAGAATGCCAGTTAGCCAATTAGCCAAAGCAGCACAAATATACATACATATATATATATATTGAAAATAGGTGATTGCAAAATAGCCAATGCACTTTAATGTGAATGATTTTATTGTATTAACTCTTTAAATGCATGCAATGGTATGTAAGTATTCAATTATATTATGATGTGACATTCCAAACACCACACACTAGCTAAAGGGCAGTTTACATTTCTTTGTTTATTTTAATTCACTTGTGCATTTAAAAATAAACACAGCTGGTGGATGGTAGGTTGGCTGTTGTTTGAACTCATACCATGAGTGGTGTGGAGATATCCAAGCAGACCACTAAGCCATTGTGCTAAGTACAAGACCTGCATAATAGTGTAGTATTATTAAAGAATGAACATAAATAATGACTGCTTTATAGTCAACTAAATTAATAAATAATAAATCAAAAACATGAAAAAAAACAACATACAACAAATAGGTAACCTAAATGATTAATACATGTAACTTTACAGAATAGCAGACATTACTATGTAATAATCATTTAGAACTGCATTTCTTAACAAAAGAAGGAAAAAAAAAACTAGGAATACTAATTGCAATATAAATCATTAGATGCACAGGAACTAGAGCACATCTCTGATAAAAATGTTTCTTTCACATACATGGATCATGGCTACAGTACAGTGCTATATAACAACTTGATAAGAATTGGCATTTGTATATACGCGGAAGCGCTAATTAGAATTTACAAACAGTTGTTCCCCGCTTATATCGCTAATCTTCATGTGCAAATTCGCCGTTTTGTTTCCATTTGGCTAAAATGGGTGCTATTATTTGCCATAGTGCCCAGTACTTCCTGGAGTTATAGTAAATGACCCCCTAAATGTTTTAGCATTGTAAAATATAGCTTAATGTGAATAACTTTTGGTGTGATTAACCAAATGAGCTGAAATTTTCAGAATATGTTTGCATGGCTAGAGTCTTTTATTGTGTGAAGTTTGGGGGAAATTGGTCAACATTTAAGGTCTTTTTTGTACGTTAAGCCACATTAAGCTCTCCAAAAAACAAGCTTAATGTCCATAGTTTGCCCTGTGGTACACCGAATCACATGAAACTTTTTGGATAGGTTTGGGAAGTTGAGAACTTAGGCTGTGCAAAGTTTCAAGACAATTGATTGAGGTCAAGGCACATTATGGTACGTTAAGCTCTTTACATTAATTGTTTTAGCATTGTAAAATATAGCTTAATGTGAATAACTTTTGGTGTGCTTTACTAAATGAGCTGAAATTTTCATAATATGTTGGCATGAATAGAGTCTTCTATTGTGTGAAGTTTGGGGGAAATTGGTTATTATTTAAGGTCTTTTTTGTACATTAAGCTCTCCAAAAAACAAGCTTAATGTCCCTAGTTTGCCTTGTGGAACACTGAATCTCATGAAACTTCTTGGATAGGTTTGGGAAGTGGAGATCTTAGGTTGTGCAAAGTTTCAGGGCAATTGATTGAGGTTTAGGCACTTTATTACATGTTAAGCTACATTAAGCCATTTTCACATTAAATGTTTTAGCATTGTAAAATATAGCTTAATGTTAGTAACTTTTGGTGTGATTAACCAAATGGGCTGAAATTTTCAGAATATGTGGCATGGCTAGCATCTTTTATTGTGTGAAGTTTGGGGGAAATTGGTTAACATTTAAGGTCTTTTTTGTATGTTAAGCCACATTAAGCTCTCCAAAAAACAAGCTTAATGTCCATAGTTTGCCTTGTGGTACACTGAATCACATGAAAATTCTTGGATAGGTTTGGGAAGTTGAGATCTTAGGCTGTGCAAAAGTTCAGGGCAATTGATTGAGGTTTAGGGACTTTATTACACATTAAGCTACATTAAGCCATTTCACATTAAATGTTTTAGCATTGTAAAATATAGCTTAATGTGAATAACTTTTGGTGTGATTAACCAAATGAGCTGAAATTTTCAGCTCCCACCAACTGTAACTGTGAGGACTTACAGTGTTGTGGAAACACCACCACCACAACTAAAGGCCCAATTTTTCTGCCCCTGTTCACAACAGGTGCATGTAATTACAATTCTTGATCTAATATTTCACAGCAGGGCCAGTTTCTGCGCCCACCAAGAGTAACTGTGAGGACTTACAGTGTTGTGGCACCTACACCACCACCACCAAAGGCCCAATTTTTCTGCCCCTGTTCACAACAGGTGCATGTAATTACAATTCTTGATCTAATATTTCAGAGCAGAGCCCATTCCTGCGCTCACCAAGAGTAACTGTGAGGGCTTACAGTGTTGTGGCAACACCAACACCTAAGGCCCCAATTTCTGCAGAGTATATAGGGCAGGCCCCTACTTTCAAACATCCAACTTACAAACGACTCTTACTTGCGAACCGAAGGAGACAACAGGAAGTGAGATGAAATCTACCCCTCGGAAGGGAAATTCACTCCTGTAAGAGTTAATATGGGAAAAACGTGTCTCCTTTCCACTGATGCTTTATCACCAATCCTTGTTTCACTAAAAACTCCAAATTGTCAAAAAACATTTGTCATTGGGACAGAAAGTGAGGTAAAATCTTCTGAAGAGGTGCACAGACAGTAAAACAAATGTCACAGGGGTGATAACCCTTCCCTATGTTTTCCAAAAAGCTTAAAAATTGATTTTTTGGCTGGAGCTACACTTTACAAATGTACCAGTTCAAAATTACAAACAGATTCTACTTAACAACAAACCTACAGTCCCTGTCTTGTTTGCACTGCCTGTATACTGCTGTTCAGAGGGCCTGCGTGGTTCCCCTTAATATCCATACAAGACCCAAAGGGCCTGGTAATGGACTGGGGGGGGGGGTACCCATGCCATTTGTCTCACTGATTTTCATCCCTATTACCGGGACCCAACATTACATTAAAGCTGTAAGCAGTTTTAAATGACCTTTATTACTTTAAAAATGTCATTTTGTGCAGGGACTGTTCTAAGCACGGGAAACACGTGCCACTTTACAGGCATACTATAGACACCCCCCAGGTACGATATGTAGCCTCCCTGGCAGTTATCCAGAGTGTGGCTCGGGGTTAAAATTCAGCACCATTAGCGGTAACCCCCGAGCCACACTCGGGATTACATTGCAGGATCCTGGTGCCTCCTTACTTACCTTGTCCCCGGGATCCTGCGATGTCCCCCGCAGTGTCCACGGGCTGTGTCCTCCTCCGAAGCCTCTCTGTGCCAGGCTCCGTTCCCTGCGAGCATCGCGATGCATGGGGGCGGAGCCTGGCGGCAAATTAAAAAAAAAGTAAAAATCATAACACATACAGTACTGTAATCTTACAGATTACAGTACTGTATGAAATGATTGAAAAAAGGAAGGGTGTGGAGGCGCCAACTGTGGTAGCTTGTTTATGCAAAAATAAAAGTTAGTGTAACAATTACACTTACTGGTTCGCAGGGTGGAGGTGTTTCTTTGAGATGAAAAAGTGTCCTGGGATGTGCTGTTATCTTGTTTCCGGCTCAGATTTCATTCCTTCAGGCGTCTGGGTGTGGAGTCTGTACACAGGCTGAACTGCTGCATCCAGTGCATGGAAAGCTCCACGCTGACCACTCTGGAGTGCAGAAGAGGAAATGACGTCACTGATCACTGATGCACGGCAAACGTCCAGGCTGGTGTTGGGGATAATGCAGGGATAGTACAGGCTACGCGCTCGGGGCTCACAGCTCCTTCTACTGGCCTTTTTGCTCCCTGGAGGAGAGCAGCTTGAATATATAGTGGAGGTAATTAGGTTAATTAGGTTAATTAGGTTAAGGTGTATGGGCTGGAGGTCTGTGGCTGTGGAACCACAACAGCCAGCAGACCAACAATCTTCCAAAAAGCACAAAAAAGTTGAAAGTAAATTATGAAGAATTAAAAATATGATGAATTGGGGGTAAGTTTAATAAATATAAGGATAATAATAGTAAGTGGAATTAGAGTTAAAACATTTATTTAGAAGATGAAAAAAATGTGGAAAAAAAAATGAAATAAAAATAAATATAAACTAAAAAATAAAATGAAAAATAAAAATAAAAATGGGAAAAAAACAGGGAGCATAAAGGCCAGTAGAAGGAGCTGTGAGCCCCGAGCGCGTAGCCTGTACTATCCCTGCATTATCCCCAACACCAGCCTGGACGTTTGCCGTGCATCAGTGACGTCATTTCCTCTTCTGCACTCCAGAGTGGTCAGCGTGGAGCTTTCCATGCACTGGATGCAGCAGTTCAGCCTGTGTACAGACTCCACACCCAGACGCCTGAAGGAATGAAATCTGAGCCGGAAACAAGATAACAGCACATCCCAGGACACTTTTCCATCTCAAAGAAACACCTTCACCCTGCGAACCAGTAAGTGTAATTGCTACACTAACTTTTATTTTTGCATAAACAAGCTACCACAGTTGGCGCCTCCACACCCCTCCTTTTTTCAACATTGATTATCAACAGAGGTAATGGACACCCTCTCAGGATGGCTGCCTCCTCATTCTAGAATTGACCTGCCTTATTTTAATGTGCTATTATAGCTACCATTGTACTATTTACCTTGGACATCACATGTTGCGGAGCGCCGGAAAACCCCCCCTTTTGTTTCTCTGCTGATGTATGAAATGATTTCACATCCCTTTTGTCCCCAGTGCTTTGGCCCATGCCCTGCATGCAGTTTTACATTATATACACTGTTCTTTCTGCCTGGAAACTGGAGATTGTTCATAGCAACCAAAAAGTGTCCCTTTACGTCAAAAGTGGCTTTAGACCAGCTAGAAAACAGCGATAGTAAATTAGAACACTTGCAGAATTGAGCGATAGTGAATCGTGGGGAAATCTATTTTATTACTATTTATTTTTATTTTTTTAAATTATTTATTTTTATTTATTATATTATAATTTATGTTTTTGTGTTTCAAACTTTATCATACCCGGAATATCTATTAGACTCTGGTTTGGACAGATTTAAGTGCGTTATTGTTAAGATTTACAGACCTACAATATAAAACGCCAAATTTCCATGCAAAATAATTGTACCGCTTTCAGCACCTAAAATCCAAAATAATCATACCGCCAGGGAGGTTAAAGGAATATTTCACTTTTTTTTCACTTTAAGCATCATTAAAATCACTGCTCCCGAAAAAACGGCCGTTTTTAAAACTTTTTTTTGCATTGATGCATGTCCCCTGGGGCAGGACCCGGGTCCCCAAACCCTTTTTAGGACAATACCTTGCAAATTAGCCTTTAAAATTAGCACTTTTGATTTCGACTGTTTGATTTCCATAGACTTCAATGGGGTTCTAAAACGTTTGTGCAAATTTTCGGTCCTTTGGCAGGTTCCGGGGGGGTTTTCGGCTCATCCCTAGTATTCGGTAAAAAAATCAGCATTGCCATTGATCACGCCCTCCCACAGCACTGCCACTGATCCCAGGAGTTCTAGGATCCCTAGGAGTTTTCTGTCTATTGATGGGTCCCCTCACCACCCCAGTCCATGGTGTGCAGGCAGGTGGAGAGCGAAATTGCATGAGGGGTGGCCCAAGAAAATGTTTGCCCAGGGTCCAATCAATATTAAAGATGGCCCTGACTGGGATGCCATGTAGCCTCACAACCTCCTTGATGAATGCAGAAAAAGTGTCAGTGGCAGAGGGGGTTCCTTTCAAAGGTATGAAGTTTGCCATTTTTGAAAGATGGTCAACTATGACACAGATAATGGTGAATCCTTCAGATGGGGAAGTTCCACAATAAAGTCCATGCAAATCATACTCCATGGCTTTTCAGGTGTAGGGAGGGATTCCAACAGGCCCCAGGTCTTGGCATGATCAAACTTATTTCTGAGGCATACAGAGCATGATCTGACATAGTCTCTACAGTCCTTTAATAAATCTGGCCACCAAAAGGAATGGGAACCAGGTCTGAGGTTTTGTGGATTCCAAAGTGTCCAGCTAGAGCAGTGATGGTGAACCTTGGCACCTCAGATGTTTTGGAACTACTTTTCCCATGATGCTTAACAACACTGCAGAGTGCATGAGCATCATGGGAAATGTAGTTCCAAAACATCTGGGGTGCCAAGGTTTGCCATCATTGGGCTAGAGAATGATCATGGCACCTCTTAATAATGGGAACCCTAAATGAAAATTTGTACCTTGTGTAAATAGAGTTCATGCCCTCATTGGAGATGTACGTTTTGTACGTTAAGCCACATTAAGCTCTCCAAAAAACAAGCTTAATGTCCATAGTTTGCCTTGTGGTACACCGAATCACATGAAACTTCTTGGATAGGTTTGGGAAGTTGACAACTTAGGCTGTGCAAAGTTTCAAGACAATTGATTGAGGTTAAGGTACATTATGGTACGTTAAGCTCTTCACATGAATTGTTTTAGCATTGTAAAATATAGCTTAATGTGAATAATGTTTGGTGTGATTTACTAAATGAGATGACATTTTCAGAATATGTTGGCATGTATAGAGTCTTCTATTGTGTGAAGTTTGGGGGAAATTGGTTAACATTTAAGGTCTTTTTTGTATGTTAAGCTCTCCAAAAAACAAGCTTAATGTCCATAGTTTGCCTTGTGGAACACCGAATCACATGAAACTTCTTGGATAGGTTTGGGAAGTTGAGATCTTAGGGTGTGCAAAATTTCAGGGCAATTGATTGAGGTTTAGGCACTTTATTACACGTTAAGCTACATTAAGCCATTTTCACATTAAATGTTTTACTAAATCCCTTGTGGCACCAGTGCCTACGACCCAATTTTTCTGCCCCTGTTCAACAGGTGCGTGTAATTACAATTCTTGATCTAATATTTCACAGCAGGGCCCGTTCCAGCTCCCACCAACTGTAACTGTGAGGACTTACAGTGTTGTGGAAACACCACCACCACAACTAAAGGCCCAATTTTTCTGCCCCTGTTCACAACAGGTGCATGTAATTACAATTCTTGATCTAATATTTCACAGCAGGGCCAGTTTCTGCGCCCACCAAGAGTAACTGTGAGGACTTACAGTGTTGTGGCACCTACACCACCACCACCAAAGGCCCAATTTTTCTGCCCCTGTTCACAACAGGTGCATGTAATTACAATTCTTGATCTAATATTTCAGAGCAGAGCCCATTCCTGCGCTCACCAAGAGTAACTGTGAGGGCTTACAGTGTTGTGGCAACACCAACACCTAAGGCCCCAATTTCTGCAGAGTATATAGGGCAGGCCCCTACTTTCAAACATCCAACTTACAAACGACTCTTACTTGCGAACCGAAGGAGACAACAGGAAGTGAGATGAAATCTACCCCTCGGAAGGGAAATTCACTCCTGTAAGAGTTAATATGGGAAAAACGTGTCTCCTTTCCACTGATGCTTTATCACCAATCCTTGTTTCACTAAAAACTCCAAATTGTCAAAAAACATTTGTCATTGGGACAGAAAGTGAGGTAAAATCTTCTGAAGAGGTGCACAGACAGTAAAACAAATGTCACAGGGGTGATAACCCTTCCCTATGTTTTCCAAAAAGCTTAAAAATTGATTTTTTGGCTGGAGCTACACTTTACAAATGTACCAGTTCAAAATTACAAACAGATTCTACTTAACAACAAACCTACAGTCCCTGTCTTGTTTGCACTGCCTGTATACTGCTGTTCAGAGGGCCTGCGTGGTTCCCCTTAATATCCATACAAGACCCAAAGGGCCTGGTAATGGACTGGGGGGGGGGGGTACCCATGCCATTTGTCTCACTGATTTTCATCCCTATTACCGGGACCCAACATTACATTAAAGCTGTAAGCAGTTTTAAATGACCTTTATTACTTTAAAAATGTCATTTTGTGCAGGGACTGTTCTAAGCACGGGAAACACGTGCCACTTTACAGGCATACTATAGACATCCCCCAGGTATGATATTTAAAGGAATATTTCACTTTTTTTCACTTTAAGCATCATTAAAATCACTGCTCCCGAAAAAACGTCAGTTTTTAAAACTTTTTTTTGCATTGATACATGTCTCCTGGGGCAGGACCCGGGTCTCCAAACCCTTTTTAGGACAATACCATGCAAATTAGCCTTTAAAATTAGCACTTTTGATTTTGAATGTTTGAGTCCCATAGACTTCAATGGGGTTCTAACGTTTGTGCAAATTTTCGGTCCTTTGGCAGGTTCTGGTGCGAACTGAACTGGGGGGTTTTCGGCTCATCCCTAGTATTTGGTAAAAAAATCAGCATTGCCATTGATCACGTCCTCCCCTCCCACAGCACTGCCACTGATCCCAGGAGTTCTAGGATCCCTAGGAGTTTTCTGTCTATTGATGGGTCCCCTCACCACCCCAGTCCATGGTGTGCAGGCAGGTGGAGAGCGAAATTGCATGGGGGGGTGGCCCATGAAAATGTTTGCCCAGGGTCCAATCAATATTAAAGATGGCCCTGACTGGGATGCCATGTAGCCTCACAACCTCCTTGATGAATGCAGAAAAAGTGTCAGTGGTAGAGGGGGTTCCTTTCGAAGGTATGAAGTTTGCCATTTTTGAAAGATGGTCAACTAAGACACTGATAATGGTGAATCCTTCAGATGGGGAAGTTCCACAATAAAGTCCATGCAAATCATACTCCATGGCTTTTCAGGTGTAGGGAGGGATTCCAACAGGCCCCAGGTCTTGGCATGATCAAACTTATTTCTGAGGCATACAGAGCATGATCTGACATAGTCTCTACAGTCCTTTAATAAATCTGGCCACCAAAAGGAATGGGAACCAGGTCTGAGGTTTTGTGGATTCCAAAGTGTCTGGCTAGAGCAGTGATGGCGAACCTTGGCACCTCAGATGTTTTGGAACTACTTTTCCCATGATGCTCATGGGTGCATGAGCATCATGGGAAATGTAGTTCCAAAACATCTGGGGTGCCAAGGTTTGCCATCATTGGGCTAGAGAATGATCATGGCACCTCTTAATAATGGGAACCCTAAATGAAAATTTGTACCTTGTGTAAATAGAGTTCATCCCTTCGTTGGAGATGTAAATCAAGAGGAGGTGGGTGGTTAGCGACCGCCTCCTTAACTGGTGACATCACATCTACTTGTAGAAGCAGGACATTTTTATCTGCCAAAATAGTGTCAGGTTCAGAAGGTGGGACTGACTAACACGCGTTAGAGAGCGCATCAGGTTTGCAATTCTTGGATCCGGGGCAAAAAGTTAAATGGTATACAAAACAGGAAAAGAACAGTGCCCATCTGGCCTGTCGGGGTCTTAATCATCTAGCAGCTCTTAAGTAGATTCTTATGGTCTGTAAAAATAAGGATAGGCCATGCAACTCCCTCCAGCAGGTAGCGCCATTCCTCAAGGGCAGCTTTAATGGCTAACAGTTTTCGATCTCCCACATCGTAAATTTTCTCTCAGAGGAACTTAATTTTCTGGAGAAAAAGGGAATAGGGTGGAGTAAAGATTTGGCCCCTTGTTGTTTGAATAATATAGCCCCAACCACACTTTCAGAAGCGTCCCCTTCGAGTACATAGGCCAAAGCAGGATCTGGGTGCTTCAGAATAGGAGCAGAGGTGAACAGAGTCTTTAATTGTTCAAAGGCGACTTGAGCCTCTGGAGTCCACTTAAATGGAACATACTGCTTGGTCAACTGTGTGATTGGTGCTATGATACCGAAAAAGTTCTTTATAAATTTCTTTATAAATTTCTTTAAAAAAAGTTAGCGAACCCCACAAAGTGGTGTACTGCTTTCGTCTCCTCCGGCGCGGGCCATTCCAATACAACGGTCACCTTTTGTGGGTCCATAGCAATGCCATCTGCAGAAATGTCCCAGGAATTAAATAGTCTGTCTTTCGAACTCGCATTTCTCAGCTTTTGCGTAGAGATGGTGTTGTCTGTCCAGTACCTTCTTTACATGACATCTGTGTAGGTCTAGAGAACTGGAAAATACGATAATAAACAAGTCAAGATAGTCCCCAAATATGTCATTGACAAGATGTTGGAACGTAGTTGGGACATTACAGAGAGTGAACAGCATGACTAGATATTCAAAATGTCCAAAGCGCCTTCGGAATGTTGTCTTCCGTTCGTCTCCTTCACAAATTCTGACTAGATTGTATGCAACCCTCAAGTCAAGTTTAGAGAAAACATGCGCCCCTCATAATGTTTGGAATAGTTCAGGAATTAAAGTGGTTGTTAAACCACTCTAACCTGTATACACCATCAGCACTGCTTCCTATTTGCAGTGTCCCCCTCTGTGTGTGATTTATAAAAATAATTGCTGCAAATACCTCATTTCACAGCCAAGATTGTGATTACATGACCGGCCAGCTTTCTCCTTCCCTTCTCTGAGAGGTGCAGTGGGCGGGCCTGAGATTCCTCTGCTGACGTCAGTTGTAGGGGGAGGAGGAGGGGTGGAGGAGAGGAGGAGAGAGCTTGGTGGTCACGTGATTGCAATCTCAGCTCTTAAATGAGGTATTTACAGCATTTATATTTATAAATCATTCAGAGAGGGGGAGACTGCAATGGGAGGCAGTGCTGATGGTGTATACAGGTTAGTGTTATGAGAGCAGCAGGAGGGGGGAGGGGTGGCACTGTCATGAGCAGACAGACAGAGAGGGGAGGGCGGGAGGAGGACACAGGAGCAGAGAAGAGAGCAGATAGCAGGCTGCGGATAATGGAGGCACATAAACAGACCACAGACTCCATAACTTGCTGACTGATACTGTCAAGTACCTGAAAGGAGACTGAGTTCATGAGGTTGGCCTCTCTTATATCTTCTGCCCTGGCCCCATTGAAGATGAGACAGAGGAAGCTGAGTGACAGAAGGGACAGAAGGGCCTGATGTTGATTGCAGAACCTGTAGCAGAGAGTGCGACTCCAAGGAGACTGTGGAACCAGAGAAACAGTAACAGTGGTAATGTTTGAAGGCCTGGTCCAGGTTAAAGGGGCACTCCGCTCATGTTAATGGTTCTGGACTGGCAGCTTGTCAGGACTCTGGAGGCTGGGACATACAGCGGTGAGCAGAGCTGGTGCAGCAGACAGCTGGGAAAGCACTCGGAGGTTAACGGAAGCCAGGATCAAAGGCAGAAGCAGAATCTCAGGAATAGCCGGTTCGTCAACAAGCGGGTAGTGGGGAACCAAGTCATTAGCAGAGGCAGAGTCAGAAACAGAGCCGGGTTAAAGGTAAACAGCAGCACATAAGCAGGATCCACAGTCAAGGTCAAGGAAAACGCCAGGTCAGCAACAGGGAAAACATGCAGGATCAATCAGCATACAGGACACAGTTAAAGATCAGTCAGCAAAGGATAAGAGAATGAGCTACCTTTAAATAGCCCGCCTGGCACCAAGAGGCATTGTGTCCACGCGCATGCGCACCCGAGATCGCAAATTTCCGGTGCGTGCACCTGTTAGCCATTCTGTGGGAACTGCCATGCACATGCCCACATCTATGTGCTAGATGTCTCACAGGGATTCCCTGACAGATAGATACCAGAGTGTGGTTGTATATGGAGTTCACCCGGAACAGAGAACAGTCACAAATGGTGTACCACAAGGCTTTGTACTGGGTCCTGTTCATTTTAAAGTGCTGTTCCAGCCGCAAAAAAAAAAAAATTCTTAAAAGTCAGCAGCTACAAACACTGTAGCTGCTGACTTTTAATAAGGACACTTACCTGTCCAGGGAACCCGCGATGTTGGTCCTCTGAGGCCGATCCATCCATCGAATTGGGTGCAGGCGCCGCCATTCTAACAACCGGCAACCGGCAGTGGAGCCTTGCAGGGCAACCGGCAGTGGAGCCTTGCAGCTTCACTGCCGTTTCCTACTGTGCATGCGTGAGTCGTATGGCGTTTTGTGAATGGCCAGCTTATCTTCTGGGACACACACAGGTCCCGGAAGACAGTGGGGGGGTTTGCCGCACAAAAGGATATGACGTCCTGTGCCGTGGCCCGGATGGATCGGAAGTACATTTTGTACTTCATAAAAAGTTAGGAAGGAAAAAAAAATGTAATATCCAAAAATGAGGGGTGGAGGGGTGGTCTTTCGTTTAAGATCACCTCTCAAAAGTGGGTGGCACTCCCCTTTAATTAATATGTAATTAATATAACTAAAGTTTTTTTGGGCAAGGTATGTCTTTTTGCTGATGACACAAAGGTGTTTAATAGGGTTGATATCCCTGGAGGTGTCTGTAACATGGAACATGATTTGGCATTGCTGGAAGATTGGTCAAAGCAGTGGAGACTGCAGTTCAATCTTTCTAAATGTAAAATCATGCACCTAGGGAAAAAATAATCCCCTGAGAGAGTACAACATTGGGGATACAGTTTTAGCCAGCACTGCAGAAGAAAAAGATCTGGGGGTACTTATTTCAGATGATTGCAAAATTATCAAAAAGTGTCACCAGGCAGTGGGGAAAGTGAATAAAATTCTAGAATGAATCACTAGAGGGATCACCAGCAGGAGGAATGAGGTCCTGATTCCCCTATATACAGTGCCTAGAAAAAGTATTTATAACACTTGAAATTTTCCACATTTTGTCATGTTACAACCAAAAACGTAAAAAGGAAAATTTATTATCAAAAACTTACCGTAATTTTCCTTTCCTGATGGACTCCATGGCAGCCTACGTGTGGGTTTACCCTGCCTCCTCTCCAATGCTATAGGACCCCATTCCCATAAATGAGTACTCACCACTAGCTACTGCGTTCCGTAACTAGCCTACTCTTTGACCAATGGGTGGGAACTCCGTCTGCCATGGAGTCCATCAGGAAAGGAAAATTACGGTAAGTATTTGATAATAAATTTTCCTTTTTCCTGACAGACTCCATGGCAGCCTACGTGTGGGAAATAACTAGCCAACCACACGGGTGGGTATGCTGAATCTTACAAAAATTTTAATTTGTCCTATCAACCGATAGGATTCTCAAACCAAAGTCTACAGAGGATAACGAAGGATAACGAAGGATAACGAAGCAGGCTCAATACAGTAATGAGACATAAAAGTGTTAATAGAGGCCCACGAGGCTGTTTTGCAAATGGTGTCTGGGACCACATGTCGAGCTGCCGCCCATGAAGCTGCCATTCCTCTGGTGGAGTGAGCTGTCACCGCCTGTGGAGGAGCCAAGCCCTTCGCCCTGTATGCTTGTTGAATAGTTTGAACAATCCAAGTAGCGAGTGTCCTAACTGAGGCTTTCTTTCCTTTGTTACTTCCCGAGTGTAGGATAAATAGATGGTCAGAACGCCTGAAGGGAGAAGTCATTGTCAGATATTCTTTAATTGCTTCCCCTACATCCAGAGGATGAATCTCAGAGGACTCCAGAGACCTAAACGTGGGCAAGACTATCTCTTGATTATCATGGAACACAGAGGACACTTTTGGGTTAGAACCCAGCATTGGGATAAGTACCACCCGATCCAGGAAGAATGTTAAGAAGGGTTCTTCACAACCCAGAGAGCCAATCTCAGAAACTCTTTTTGCAGATGTGATAGCTACTAGAAAGACTACTTTAGCTGAGAAGTCCTTGATAGAGAGCGGGGAAGGCCCCGGAGTCCAGAGATTGAGTCTAAGACAAGTGGCAGGTCCCATTTGGGGAACCTGGATCTCCTTTGAGGCTTGAGCCTTGAAGCGCCATGAAAAAATTGTCGAATTAGTGGATTAGTTGCCCAGGAGGACCCAGAGAAGGCCGACAGTGCAGAGACCTGAACCCTAAGCGAGCTGATGGATAATGGAAGATCTAAGCCTGTTTGCAGGAAGCTGAGTATATTTTGTACTCCCGGGTGTCTAAAAGACCTGCCGCTAGAGGAGCAAAAATCCACAAATTTAGACCAGATTCTGCTGTAAACTCTATTTGTGCTGGATCTTCTTGAACTCATGAGAGTTGATATTACTGTAGGAGCGCAACCAAGCGAGATTAGCCTCTCCCTCTCAAGAACCAGACCATCAGTCTCAGCACTGCTGGGCACGGGTGTAGGACTGACCCCTGGGAAAGAAGGTCCGGCCTGAGAGGGAGAGGCACCGGGTCCCTGAAGCTGAGTTGGACAAGGAGAGGGAACCAGGGTCTGTTCGGCCAGTATGGAGCTATCATCAACACTTCGGCCATCTCTGAATGGAGTCTCTGCAGGAATCTCAGGATGACTGGGAGCGGCGGGAAGGCGTATGCCTTGCTGAACCTCCAAAGGTCCGTCAGTGCATCTGACCCGAGAGCCTGACTGCAACGGCCTCTGGTGTAAAATTTCTCCAGTTTGAAGTTGTGGCGCGAGGCGCACAGATCTACCTCGGGGTTGATCCCCAGTGAGGAGACCCATCTGAACGTCTCCATATGAAGAGACCACTCGTTGTTGTCCAGTTTGGTGCGTGAAAGGAAGTCCGCTTGAGCATTCTGGACTCCTGGAATAAACACTGCCGAGATATTGCAAAGATTCTTCTGCGCCCATGAAAGGATGGGCTCGACTTCTCGAAGGAGAGTGGGACTCCGGGTACCCCCTTGCCTCTTCATGTAGGCGACAGCCGTTGTGTTGTCCATTCTTAATAGTATTGACTTCCCTTTCAGTAGATGAGAGAAGGCCTATAGAGCACACCAGGCCGCCCTGAGTTCTAGAACGTTCGAACCTGGGACTGCACGGCAGGAGTCCCACTTGCCTTGGGCGAGGTTCGAGCCGCAGAGGGCCCCCCAACCCGTCCCGCTGACGTCGGTCGTCACTGTGACCCAGGAGATGGGAACGATGGAATGACATGCCAGGAGATTCTTGCGTTGAAGCCACCAAAAGAGGCTGTTCCTCATTGACGAGGTCACCCGGATGACTTGACTCTTGTCCCCTGTTCTCCATTGCTGCAGAAACCCCGACTGGAAGGGACGTAACCTCCACAAGGCCCACTTGACCATGGGCATCGTAGAAACCATTGTACCGATAATTTCCAGACACTGAGAGGCTTTTAGGTGTGAGGCATGTACAGCCCGAGAAATCCTGTCTCGTACCACCGGAATTTTCTGTAGTGGAAGGGAAATGGTGCCTCTTACAGTGTCGAACTGAACTCCTAGGTATATTAGGCGTTGCGTTGGTTTTAGATGACTTTTTGCCAAGTTCAGGAGCCACCCAAAATTGGAAAGGGTGGAGATCACCTGTTCTCGATGGGCCAGCAGCTGTTCTCTGCCTTGCGACAACACCAGGAGGTCGTCGAGGTAGTGGTAAAGACGTACCCCCTTCAGTCTTATGTGAGCTACCGTGGCCAGAAGGATTTTTGAGAAGACCCGGGGGGACGTTGTCAATCCGAAGGGGAGGCAGATAAACTGAAGAGGATCTTGCCCTACTTGGAAGCGGAGGTATTTGTGAAACCCTACCTCTATCGGGACGTGAAAATAAGCGTCCTTTAAGTCGATGGAAATCATCCAATCGCCTGGCTGAATAGCTTGCTGAATAGTCGACAGCGTTTCCATCTTGAATTTCCCTGGCTCTATAAACTCGTTGAGGTAGGTCAGGTCTATAACCGGGCGCCAAGAGCCACTCTTCTTTTGAACCAGGAAGAGAGGGGAGTATATTCCCTGAAACCACTCGTCCCTCGGGACGCACACCACTGCTCCTTGAGACTTCAGGAGATCCACATAGGACAATAGCACTTGCTTTTGATCCTCCGACCGGGGCAGAAGAGTGGGGACAAATCTGGGGGGCGGAGCACTGGAGAAGGTCCATCTGTGACCTGTCGAGACCGTCTTTATTACCCAAAAGTCCGAGATCGAGGCCACCCAGACGTGCCGGAAGAGGCGCAGCCGTGCCCCCACCCGACCCGCCTGGGCGGGCGCAATCTCAAAAAGACCTCGCCTGTTCACGGCCGCTGGATGCCTGGCCTTTAGTGGACTTGCGAAAAGATGTCTGGCCCCTGCTCCAATTCTTTCTGAAGTCCCTACCGGGCTTGTAGGAGCGAGCTTCCCTAGAGCGCTCCGGAGAGCATCTTCTGAACTGCGGCTTCTTCCGACCAAGAAGGCGCCTGTCCTGGGGGAGAAACCCCGACTTGCCACCCATGGCTTGTGTTATGGCATCGTCTAGCTTATTGCCAAACAGCGAAGATCCCTCGAAGGGAATTTTACACCAAGCTTGTTTAGAAACGGGGTCAGCAAGCCAAGGACGTAACCATAGGGCCCGTTTGGCCGTGACCGATGACAGTATAATTCGCGCCAATAGGCGAATCAAGTCAATGGATGCCTCCCCCAAGAACACCGCCGCTAGCTTCAATTCTGCAGCTGCTGAACTTCCCGCTAGCTCCTCTGAAACCCCTTTAAGGAAGGAATCCACATTCTCCGTCCAGGCCTCCATGGCTTTTGACATGGCTGCCAGAGCAAAAACAGGTTTGCAGGCCGTTCCGGCCAACCCGTAAATCCTCTTCAGGTCTTGGTCGATCCTTCTTTCAAGACCATCCTTGAAGGACACTGCATCTTCCAAGGGAAGTGTAATATGCTTAGCTAGACGCATTAGAGCTGCGTCTACAAGGGGAGCATTCTCCAGATACTTCACCTCTTCTGACTTGAAGGGATATAATCTGGAGGTCTTATTTGTCATAGAGGACTTCCTGTCCGTCTTACTCCATTCCTCATCAATGATTTCTTTCAGCTCAGAAAGGAGCGGGAAACTTGCGCGTTCTTTCCCCAAATGTTTGAAGAATTTCTTCTGCTTGGCCGGGGGAGTAGAGGGGTCCTCCCATTTAAGAGCCTCCTTGATTGCCTTAATTAAAGGTGACACCATACTGAAATCAAAGCCTCCGACTTCCTCTTCTTCCTGAGGATCATCATCCGAGGAGTCAAGGGAGGCCACGTACGGCTGTGAAGTGCCCGGGTCTTCGCGGGATTCATCAGCCGGGGGGCCAGATAGTGTAGTAGACTGGCTCAATGTGTGGGAAGGATCCAGCTCCTTCAGGGACTGCTGTACCATTCGTTTGACGAGAGTTTCCAGACGCTGGTTCTCCGATTCTTTCTCCCTGGTCGCCCGGGCATAGCAACGGTCACACAGTGACTTGCCCTCCGGAACTCATGTTCCACATCCCCAGCAGGCTCTACGGTCAGAGCGGCTGTCGTGGCGTTGGGAGCGGTGTCTGGAGGAGGAATGAGAGCGTCTCCCCTGGTGGTTGTTTCCAGACTTAGAGTCATGCCTGGATCTTGAAGGTGACTGGTGTTGGGGCCTGGCAAGGTCTCTGTCATTCTGGACCACAATTTGAGGGTCCGATCTGGAAGGGCTGGGAGAAAAAAACACAGTAGGGAGGGGGAAAAAGGCGAGACCAACATCAGATAACGCAATTCACAATGCGACTGACTCTCAACCCCTCCCCTCATAAGCACATACCTTGTGCGTGAGGGCTGGCCACTTAAAGGTGGTGAATTGTCCGAGACTTCCATATGAAGACTGACACAGTACGGTTAGTCTGCAGAAAAAGGCGGCCTGAATGGGCCGAAATACCAGTAAGAAAAAAGGGTCAATCTGCCCCACAAATACATTCAGAGTACACTTGCAGCGTGTGTCCAGACGAAAAAGCCCTTCTTATAACTGGACGTAAACATATAACTTATTCAATCTTTTACAGAAAAAAAATTTCTTTTTTTTTTTTTTTTTAAAGATAAGCATATGTAAATGGCAATTTAACCCCCCCTTTTTTTTTTTTCTTTATCTTTTAATTTATTTTTTTTTTTAAATACAAAGTTTAAACAGGCACTCACCTAAAGCAGACCAGGGCTGGAGATGGGGAAGAAAAACCGCTCTACTCCTACTCACTGTGAGGCATTCCCACTGTGAAGGAGTTCATGAGCCGAATTTAAATCCCCCGCCCATGACGTCACCGCCCGACCTCGCGCCTGCGCCGTCGGACGGTGACCGTACTGCGCATGTGCGGATTGCCGAGCGTTCCGCCGCTCTGCGCACGCGCCAGCCAAGCCTCGGACCCGAGGAGGCTACCTGCACATGCGCGAGCAGTGCGGACGGCAGAACCCGGAAGAGCTGAGGCGAGGTGGAACGCACAAGCGCTCCAGCCGCCATGAGGGGGAAAACGGTCCCAACAGAGACCGTGACGGTCATAGCCAGAGCCAGGAGACCTAGGGGAAAACAGACAGAACACAGAAAAAGCTGCCATGGAGAAAAACACTTTTAAGCTTCCGACCTTGCCAGCCGCTGATGTCCCTGGACGTCCGGCATACAGAGGCAACCATCCTTCCACCAAAAGGGTAAATATCAGCCTCTACCTGCTACTCGCCCGCCCGTGGCTGGGCCCTGAGCTGCACCGCAAAAGGTATGCCATGATCCTGGATCCGTCCGACCGGACGCGAACAACTTGTGTAGGTCCATTGGAGGAGGACAAAAAAGGAACGCAGTAGCTAGTGGTGAGTACTCATTTATGGGAATGGGGTCCTATAGCATTGGAGAGGAGGCGGGGTAAACCCACACGTAGGCTGCCATGGAGTCTGTCAGGAAATGTATTTTTTGGGGATTTTATGTGATAGACCAAACAAAGTGGCACATAATTGTGAAGTGGAAGGAAAATGATATTGTTTTCAATTTGTTTTTACAAATAAACATCTGAAAAAAGTGTGGCGTGCATTTGTAATCAGCCCCCTTTACTCTGATACCCCTAACTAAAATCTAGTGGAACCAATTGCCTTCAGAAGTCACCTAATTAGTAGAGTCCACCTGTGTATAATTTAATCTCAGTATAAATAAAGCTGTTCTGTGAAGCCCTCATGCCGCGTACACACGATCAGAATTTTGGTCGGAAAAAGCTATGATGGTTTTTCCGACGGGATTCCGCTCAAGCTTGTCTTGCATACACACGGTCACACCAAATTCCGAAAGTCAAGAATGTGGTGACATATAACACGTACGATGGCACTATAAAAAGGAAGTTCAATAGCCACTGTGCCACCTTTTGGGCTCCTTTTGCTAATCTCATGTTTATCTCGTATTAGTAGAAGCTTGGTGAGAGATGATTTGCACTTTTCAGCCTTGTGCTTTTCAGTCCATTACTGCTCTTCAGTTTGTGCTTGTGGGTTTCTATCTGTTTTTCAGTGCGTGTAGTCAGTTCGTATCTGTTTTTCAGTGCGTTCTTTTTCGCTCATTTCTGATTTTCAGCTCGCTCTTCACAGGCCTTGCTGTTCTTCAGTGCGTTCTGTTAGTTCTGACCAGCAGACCGTTTTGAAGCCATGTTGCGGGTACGTGCTCGTCGTAGAGTTATGCGGGGGCTTGGTGTTGGGGTTCTTGCTTTGACCCAAGCCCAGTCCATGAACAAGGTGGGGAGGAGTTCATGGACCAATAATTGGTTGCTCTAGCATGACCAATTCTCTCATATGCCTTTGCTGCGTGACATCCCGGAGAATAACCCTGATGATTTCAGGAGTTTTCTTCGGATGATGAACCCCATTTTTCACCATCTGTTCACTTTGCTGTCGCCTTATATTAGCAGGCAGGACACCTGCTTGCGGCAAGCCATCACTCCGGAGCAGAGGCAAGTCGCCACGTTGCGGTACTTGGCGATGGGGAGAAGTCTACAGGACCTCAAGTTCTCTACAGGCATCTCCCCCCAGGCTCTGGGGTTCATTATTCTAGAGACCTGTTCTGCCATCATACAGGTCCTGCAGAAGGAATATATTAGGGTAAGTTTTCTCCTTTAACATTACATTCTATGTATTTAATGTTTGCTAATGTATTGTATTTCTTTCATCATTCCCTAATTACCATGATTGTAATATGCTGTGAATGTCCCCTTTGGGCCTATGCATGCTGTAATCTTTTAATGCCCCTTTATTGGCCTACATGCATATTTGCCTTCACTAACCTCCAAAGCATGCTATCCTGGGCCCATACCCACCTATAGCCTAGTCACTTAACAATGTATTTTGTCAGCTCCATTGTAGTGCTTTACCCTAAACACCCCCTAAAATGTGCACAAATGTTATTGTTGTCCTTAAATTCATGCAGAGTGCCAGAGGCTTTTTTTGGCTCCCAAACTCATTTAGAACCCCCCCCTAAAATTTTTCCAATGGGCCATCAGAGGGGGTGAGGAATCTGATAAGTGGACCTTATATTTTTGTCTTTAAATACTCCTTAAAATAAATGTTATACTGATGTTGGCCAAAAATGTTTGTGTCTAATCTGCTTGCAATGTTATGTGCAAAAGTACTCATTTTTTTATGTTTTGACTCCAGATTTTCCTTTAATGCCACAGGAATGGCAAACTGTGGCATCCCAGTTTGCCGACCGTTGGGACTTTCCTAACTGTGGAGGGGCAATAGATGGGAAGCACGTCCACACTGTACCACCACCCCATTCGGGGTCATACTTTTTTAACTATAAGGGGTTTCATAGTATCGTGTTAATGGTGGTGGTGTTGGCAACATATGAGCTTTTAAATGTGGACGTGAGAAAGAATGGCCGGATGTCGGATGGTGGAGTCTTTGCCCAGACCAAGTTCTACCGACGTCTCCAGAGTGGTGGCTTTGGATTGCCACCTGCGGAAGAGAACGTCGAAGGACTCCCATTTGTTTTTATTGCTGATGAAGCATTTGGTCTGGGTGATCACATGATGAGGCCATTCCCCCAGAGGGCCCTCACCCCGGAGAAGAGGGTTTTTAATTACCGGCTGACCAGAGCCAGAAGAGTCGTGGAGAATACCTTTGGGATAATGGCCAGCCGGTTCTGCCTATTTCTAACGGCAATAAATATGGCGGAGTACAAACTTAACCACATCGTGTTATCATGCTGCATACTGCACAACTTTTTAAAGCAAAATGCTATTAGTTATGTAGTCTCAGTTGGGCCTGAGGCTGGACTTCATGAAAGGACACTGATGGCCCTGGAAGCTGGCCGTCCTGGCTTGCCCCCCCAAAGCACCGGCGAAGTGCGTCAAAAATATGTGTATTATTTTACGGGTAGGGGGGCCATTGCTATGCCAGCACATTTTTAAATATTTTCGAAATAAAACAAAATTGATATGATAAAATCTTGAATTTGATTTACTGATTGTGTTTCTTTTGTCTCCTAGGTTCTCCTAGTGCACTTGTAGTGCCAAGTGGTTTTTCCATTATTTAAATAACACCCATTGTTACTGTGAAACCAACTTAATACAAAAACTGGTATTGAGCATTGAAAGAAGAAGCCACACATTATTGAGTAGAAAGCCCTTTACTCCGTGCACATGTGCATTATAAAACATTTTGGGGTAAAAAAACATCTTTGTTTTTTAAAGTTTTACCTTGAAATTTTTATAAAAGTACATAACCAGGCATGTTTCCAAACATAACATACACAACTCAGGAACTTACAAAGTTCAACATTGAAAAAATGAAGGCAATATCAGACATAGTGTCAAAACTGTGTTGATATTGCCTTCATCAGATGGGATGATCTCACCCCTGTAAAAGCCAAATTTAGAAGATGCACACAAATTGGGAGTCAAAATGGGGATTTCCCTCCTGATCCCATTCCTAATGTCAACATGTGCTATCTCCCATTATGGGGATCAATGGACGTGTTTTAGGGGTGCAACCCCTTTCTCTCACCAACTAGATTTGCGAGGAAGGGGTTGCACCCACAAAACGCGTACATTGATATCCCCTGATGGCAGATAGCACATGTTGACACACTGTGTGCATCTTCCAAATTTGGCTTTTAAACTGTATTGAAACTTTAGTTACATTTTCTTTAAAAAAAAAAGGTGTAACATTTTTTGGATTTAGATTCTCCCTAATACATAAATCATGTTCTTCATTCTTTGTTCAATTTCCTTGTTTTTTTCCTTTATGATGTCTAAATCCCGACTACAAAAAATGATGTCCTGGATTAGTCTTTGTGCGCTGTCACTGGTGAAATGAGGAGATTGTTCTTCCACAACATGCACATCACCTAAAATAAAAATACACACCATGTATTATATATATACACAGGCATACATCTATTACCTGAATCTGTGGTGTCAGACACTCACCTGTTGTGGTGACAATTTCAACCACCTCTCCTTCCTCCACATCCTGAGGTTGTGGTGCCCTCTGCTGCCCTTCTTCAGGAGGTGGGGGTTTCCTGGTTTCCTCAGATGTCCAGAGTCTTTTCTCCCCTATGAGAATGAAACAAAGGTATACTTAGCACACAGATATTTGTGGCCAGAAATATGAATGTGAAACTTTGCTTCGAAGTGGGGTGTAATTGTCTGGGCAGAGTTCCAAGTTGAAGACATGATTTATTCCCTTAACAAAGCTGGAATACTTACCTAAAAAGTTTGTTCTGGTGTCCCACACTAGTGCTCCTGAGTCCAGATGTGTAAACAGCTGCTGAGTGTCCTCTCCTTACATTGCACTGAATCAAGTTTGCAATTCATTCTAGTTACAAACACATCTAGACAACAATGTCCTAAACTTCTTTTAATACAAATCAGCATGACCAAATGTAGTTAACCCTGTATCTGCCAAAAACATCGTATTTAGTTGGCAAACGAAAGATGTGTACTGCGATTAACTGTACAACAGTAAAGAAAAGCACATGGAGCAACATGCATATAATAATAAGAATAGGAACACACGACAACTACTTACTTTTTAGAAGCACTCTCTTGATTCTTCTGTACTGATCCTGCTCCCTCAATTTCAGGTCTGACCAGCGTTTCCTCAATTGCTCCTTGGATCGTCATACCCCAAAATTCCTGTGCAGACTCTTCACAACTTTAGTGATGATCTTGGCCTTTCTCACATTTGGGTTTAGGTACGGTCCATGCTTCCCATCATAGTCAGCCGTCTTCAAGATGTCCACCATCTCCACCATCTCTACAAAGGACATATTTGAGGCCTTATATCTTCTCCGGGATCATGACATTTCTGGCTCCGGGTTTTCCTCCTCGTTACTGCTATTACACACCTGTGTCTCCGCCATGTCATCTCCCACTGCGGCGAAAGAGAAGGGGTGGGGAGTATTCTAGAAAGAACGTCAGGGGTTGGCGATGTGGGCGGAGTTTCACGCATGTGCAGTGTATATAACACGCGTGTGTCGTACCTACGTTCTGTGTGCGTAGGAAGGAGGACCGGAAGCATTGAACGTTCTAACGAAGGTAACATTTTAACTTGGGAAATCAGTGGCCTATACTGATTCGAGATTGAGGCCTATATTGGGATAAGATTAGGAGAGTTTAGCCTGATATTAGTGTTTTTGTCTTGTGTTTTGTCTTTCAGCAAATATGAAACAATTCAATGACCCTGAATTCATGGGCCAGTTCATCAACAAATACAGGGATATGCGAAATTTGTGGGAGGTTAAAAACCCCTTATATCGCAATAAACCAGCTAGGAAGGCATAGCTGGAGAAACTGCTGCAATTTGTGAAGACGCAGGTCCCCAACACAGACATCGAGTTTGTGGAGAAGAAAATTGGTAGCTTGAGAAGCACGCATAGGAAGGAGAATAATAAGGTCCAGGCTTCCATGAGATCAGGAGCAGCAGCAGAGGATGCGTATGTACCCAGTCTGTGGTACTACAACAGGATGCGGTTTCTGGAAGAGCAGATTGAAGCCAGGGAATCACTTTCTACAATTCCGGCACACCTTCCATCCACCCTTCCCTCAATCCCAGCTGAGGCTTCCGAGGACCAACCTGGGCCTTCTATCCTGGAAGAAGTGGAGGAGCCCAGCTGGAGCCAGGTATAGTATTTTTTAACATATTTATTGTCCGAAAATTATTGTTGTTAACTAGGGATGAGCCAAATACACCTCGGTTCGGTTCGCACCAGAACTTGCAAACAGATCTATAGTTCGCACGCACTTTTGAACCCCGTTAAAGTCTATGGGACTGGAACGTAAGAAATCAAAAATGCGAATTTTAAAGGCTAATATGCAAGTTATTGTCCTAAAAAGGGTTTGGGGACCTGGGTTCTACCCCAGGGTACATGTATTAATGCAAAAAAAGTTTTAAAAACTGAGGTTTTTTAAGGAGCAGTGATTTTAATTATGCTTAAGTTGAAAAAAATAAAAGTGAAATATTCCTTTAAATATCATGCCTGGGGGGTGTCTACAGTATGCCTGTAAAGTGGCACGTGTTTCCCATGTTTAGAACTGTCCCTGCACAAAATGACATTTGTAAAGGAATAAAAGTCATTTAAAACTGCTTGCGGCTTTAATGTATTGTCTGGTCCCGGCAATATGGAAAAATATCATTGAGAAAAAAGGCATGGGTACCCCCTCTCCCCAGCACATTGCCAGCCCCTTTGGGTCTTGTATGGATATTAAGGGGAACCCTGCACCCAAATTAAAAAAAGGAAAGGCGTGGGGCCCCCAGGCCCTATGTACTAAGACAGGGACTGTAGGTTTGTTCTTAAGTAGACTCTGTTTGTAATTTTGAACTGGTACATTTTTAAAGTGTAGCTCCAGCCAAAAAATCTATTTTTAAGCTTTTTGGAAAACATAGGGAAGGGTTATCATCCCTGTAACCTTTGTTTTGCTGTCTGTGCACCTGTTCAGAAGATTGCACCTCACTTTCTTTCCCAATGACAATTGGATTTTGAAAATTTGGGGTTTTTAGTGAAACAAGGAACCCTTACAGGGGATAATTTCCCTTCCTAGAGGGGTAGATTTCCTCTCACTTCCTGTTGTCTCCTTCTGTTTAAAAGTAGGAGTCGTTTGTAGGTTGGATGTTTGAAAGTAGGGGCCTGCCATATATACTCTGCATAAATTTGGGACTTAGGTGTCGGTGTTGCCACAACACTGTAAGCCCTCACAGTTACTCTTGGTGGGCGCAGGAATGGGCCCTGCTGTGAAATATTTAGGGCTGCAACTAACGATTATTTTCATAATCGATTAGTTGGCCGATTATTGTTTCGATTATTCGATTAATCGGTTAATAACCTTTAAAAAAAAAAAGTGTGGTGTATAATTTAGTTAATATGTAAAGTTTTAAAAGGCAATTTATTCTTAAATAGCTATATGCAGTGGTAAATATAAATAAACAACTACCGTATATACTCGAGTATAAGTCGTTCCGAGTATAAGTCGAGGCCCTAATTTACCACAAAAAAATTGGGAAAAACGTATTGACCCGAGTATAAGACGAGGGTGAGAAATGCACAGCTACTGTAAGTGGAAAAGAGGGTCAACAATGCCCATTTGCAGCATCACTGTGCCCATTTGCATGCCTCACTGTGCCCATTTGCAGCCATAGGTCCCCTGAACTTCAAACTCGGTAGTTAAGGGTTCCTAGATGCCCCCTAGCTGCAGCAAAAATTTGGGGTCTCTGAACCCAAAGGGTCCTGAAATGACATTGCTGCAGATGGACACAGTTGACCAAATTTGGGGCTCCATATCTCGGGGCCACTTAGTGCTAAGAACCCCAAATTTAGTGTGCAAACCCTGTGGAACTAGCAGCATAAAATTTCCAAAGCTGGGGTTTCTAGCACCAAGTGGCCCCGAGATACAGGGCCCCAAAAATCAGTTCAGAAAATGTCAAGCACTTTTCTGCAGCAGAGAATGACATTTTCTGAACCGATTTTGGGGCCCCGTATCTCGGGGCCACTTAGAGCTGGGAACTTCAGCTTTCGATATGTTGTGGTACCAGTTCTACTGGGTTTGCACACCACATTTGGGGTTCCTAGCATCAAGGGGCCCTGAGATACAGGGCCCCAAATTCAGTTCGGAAAATGAAATTTTTTGCTGCAGAAAAGTGCTTGACTCGAGTATAAGTCGAGGGGGGCACTTTCAGCACAAAAAAACATGCTGAAAAACTCGAATTATACTCAAGTATATACGGTATATGATTAGGGAACAAAATATCTAATCCACTCTGAGAATAACAGACAGAAGAGATATACTGTATATACTATTAGAGGAGATATACTGTATATACTATAAGAGGAGATATACTGAATATACTATTAGAGGAGATATACTGAATGTACTATTAGAGGAGATATACTGTGTATATACTATTAGAGGAGAGATATACTGTATATACTTTTAGAGGATATATACTATTAAAGGGTGAATCTGGTATATATCAGACTCAGAGATCAAATTTTTTCATTTAAAGAACAAACAATGTCTTCCTTTAAAAAAATGTAATTTTAAGAACGTTCGTTCGATTTTCTAATCGTTAGTGGGGTCAAATCGACGTTCATTTTCAACCACAGTGACGGGAAAATTTGGAAATAGAAAACTTCTTGGTCAAAAGAATTTTCAGACAGTGTATGTGGTTTTCGTTCAGAAATTACATTTGTTTTAAAAACAGAATGTTAAAAACAAGTGGAAACTTCAAACATTCTTTCATTCAGCGAATGTACAAAGATTTTTCGTCTGAATATTTTTGTCTGAAAATTGATCCGTGTGGCCAGCATAAGGCTCGGTACACACCTATGCAGTTTGCTTTTGATCTGTTTCTGCAGTGCTTTTTGCTGTGCATTTTGATTTTTGCGCACGTGATTTTGCTGCAATTTGCGTTTTGCATTTTTTTTTGCCAATTTGTTGTTGGGCAGATTAAAGAACACAAATTGCTGCAAAACACATTACATGCTTTTCTGCAGATTCTCCAAGTATATTGAACCAAAAAAGCGCTGTTTTGCATTAAAAAAAAAGTCCCTGACCCTTTCCAAATGAAAGAAAAAAAAAGCAAAGATGTGAACGTGCCCCATAGGAAATCATGTAAATGAACTGTAGTGTGTTTCTGCAAAAAGCACCAAAAAAACACAAAGATGTGAACCAGGTGTAAGATGTTTAGTAACATAATGGGGTTAAAAAAAAATAGCCCTTTATAGTACAAAAAAGCAGATAATCACTACTGTAAGGGGTTCATTTTTTTTTACTGTAGAACTGTAAAGTAATATTTACAGTAGCGATTATTTGCTCTTTTTGTACTTTAAAAGGGCTCATTTTAGTTTTTTTAAACCCCATTATGTTACTGGCCGATTAATCGATTATGAAAATAGTAATCGATTAATTTCATAATCGATTAGTTGTCGATTAATCGATTAGTTGTTTCAGCCCTAGAAATATTAGATCAAGAATTGTAATTACATGCCCCTGTTGAACAGGGGCAGAAAAATTGGGCCTTAGCCACTGCTGCCACAACACTGCAACCCCTCACAGATGCTATAGTTGGAGCGCAGGAATGAGCCCTGCTGCAAAGTATTGCATCAAAAATTGTAAATATACGCCCCTGTTAAACGGGCAGAAAAATTGGGCCTTAGGTACTGCTGCCACAACACTGCAACCCCTCACAGATACTATAGTTGGAGCGCAGGAATGAGCCCTGCTGCAAAGTATTGCATCAAAAATTGTAATTACACGCCCCTGTTATACAGGGGCAGAAAAATTGCACCTTAGCCACTGGTGGCCTGTGCCCAGAACCAAAAATGTTCTTACAAGCTATCAGCATGAAAATTGAGGAGGAAGAGGATAGTCAGTCAGCATAACAGGATAGTCACTCAGCATCAGCATAGGAAGTCTTGAAGGGATGTCACATTAAAAAAAATCAAGCTCAGTTGCATGCTGTGCAAGCTCTGGCCAGTGACACATCCTCAAGACCCAGTAACTCAGAGGATTTTCGGTGGGAAAGATGTCCAAGTCTGAGCTTGCCCCTAGGTATTCCTGCACCATGTAAATCAGACGCTGGTGATGGTTGCTGGAACCGATCATACCTTGGGGCTGCAGACTATAAAATTGTCGCAGAGGGTGGCCGTCTGAACGCATCGGTCAGACAGCCACCTTCCCCACCGCTCCTTCTGTGACTGACCGAAGCCTCAGCAACACGTTGTCCAGGACCAGGAATTTGTAACCTCCCGGGCTCTGGAAACGCGTTGCACAAACCTTTCTGCAAGGCCTCCTTGCAGACGGCAAGATAAGGTCCGCTACCTTACCCTTGTAACGTGGATCAAGGAGGGTTGCCAGCCAGTAATGCTCCCTCTCCTTGATACCACGAATACGAGGATCCTTCCGCAGGCTTTGCAGGATCAGGGAGGCCATGCAGCGTAGGTTTGCTGAGGCATTCGGTCTGGAGTCCCCTGGGTCACTAAGAACGACAAGATTCACAGCCACCTCCTCCAACCACATACAAGTCCATGGGTTTCTTGGGACTGTAAATGATCCCTTGAAGACTGCTGCTGATGCTGAGTGCTACGCTCCACCTCCATGCTGACACAATCCTCCTCCTCTTCCTCCTCGTCCTCTTCCTGTGTGATTGGCGGGACAACAGGAACACTGTCTGGATAAAGGGGGCCTTGAGAAGTAAGGAAGTCCTCCTCTTCCTCCCTCTGTTCTGCCTCAAGTCCCCTGTCCATTATTCCACGCAGCGTGTGCCCCAACAGGTGGACAAGAGGGACAGTGTCACTGATGCATGCACTGTCACTGCTCACCATCCTCGTGGCCTCCTCAAATGGTGACAGGACAGTGCATGCATCCCTGATCCTAGCCCACTGGCATGGGGAAAAAAAACAAGCTCCCTTGACCCTGTCCTGGTGCCATAGTTGCACAGGTACACATTGATGGCCCTCTGTTGTATGTGCAGCCGCTGCAGCATGGCTAACGTTGAGTTCCACCTGGTGGGCATGTCACAGATTAGGCGGTTCTTGGGCAGGTTAAATTCCTTTTGGAGGTTTGCCAGCTGAGCACTGGCATTATATGACTGGTGGAAATGCACACAAACGTTCCTGGCCTGCCTCAGGACATCTTGTAAGCCCGGGTACCTGCCCAAGAACCGATGCACCACCAAGTTAAGGACGTTAGCCAAACAGGGAACATGGGTCAGTTTTCCCTATCGGAGGGCGGAGAGGAGGTTGGTGCCATTGTCGCAAACCACCATTCCTGCCTTAAGCTGGCATGGCGTCAACCACCTCTGAGTCTGCCCCTGCAGAGCTGACAGAATCTCTGCCCCAGTGTGGCTCCTGTCCCCCAAGCACACCGGCTCAAGCACCGCATGGCATCTTTTTGCCTGCGTACTTGCATAGCCCCTTGAATGCCTACGGAGCACCGCTGGTTCTGAATTCTGAAAGTGTCTTTGAAAGTGTCTTTGAACACGCACTCAGGCAATGACCTAGTCAGGTATAGGCTTGGCTAGACTATATATATATACATATATACAAGCCTGTATATATATTTATTAAATGCACTGAGCTCAGGAAGTTGCCTGGCTGAAGTATATTAGACACAATACCCCAGGAACGGTCTGCAGTGAAATGAAGCTAAACTGTATACAGTGTATATATATATATATATATATATATATATATATATATATATATATATATATATATATATATATACACATATATACAAAGACGGGATGTATATACTAAATACACTGCAGCTGTCAAGCCCGCCTGCCTGAAGTATATTAGCGACAGTACACCAGGAACAGTCTGCAGTGAGATCTAACTCAACTATATACAGTATATATATATATATATATATATATATATATATATATATATATATATATATATATATATATATATATATATATATATATATATACATATACACACACAAAACCGGGATGCATATATATATACACAATACACTGCAGCTATCTAACTGTCTCGCCTGCCTGCCTAAAGTATATTAGCAACAGTACACCAGGTATAGTCTGCAGTGAGATCTAGCTAAACTACTAAACTATATACAGTGTATATATATATATATATATATATATATATATATATATATATATATATATATACAAAACCGGGATGCATATATATACACAATACACTGCAGCTATCTAACCGACGTGCAGGCGGCCTTATGTAGTGTGGGGCGTGTACTTAACCCCCTGAGCCATAATCGGCCAATGTGGCCAATTATGGCTCTCTTTGCTGACAGCTCTGTGATTGGCCAAAGCATGCGGTCATAGTGCATGCTTGGCCAATCAGCAGCCAGCAATGCACTGCGATGCCGCAGTGAATTATGGGCCGTGATGCGCCACTCAAATTTGGCGCGAACGGCCCATAATGTTTGTAATTCGTCGAATGGTCGAACGACCAAACTCATAGCTTATCCCTATTGTTAACTAGATATTATTATTGCTAACAAATTAATGATTTAACAAAAAGTGTTTGACATATCAATAGACAGTAGGGGCCAAAAATGATTGTGACAAGAATGAAAAATGCTGGGCTCAGAATGATAGTCTTTTCTATTTATTAGCATTCAATTTGCAACAGTCATGAGCTGAAAATTGTGTGTGATTGATGAACAAAAAACTAAAACTATGTCCCTTTTTCATACACAGGAAGACCACAGGGGGGATGAGGCTCTGGAATGTGGCAGACAGGAGGAGGCAAGTGTCAGCCAGGAGGTGGCGGGGCCCTGTAGCCTTACAACAAAAAGGGAAGGGGATCAATGCGGAGGAGGCAGCACTGGGCCTCATTAAGGACGCTAATGCGGCCCTGAACCCCCCCCCCCGACGCTGAAGAGGCCTATGGCTGCTATGTAGCTGCAAAATTGCAGCAAATGGAGGAGAGCCAATGCCTCAACTGTGAAAAAATTATTTTTGAGGCCATTCATATGGGGTTGAGGGGCCAAATGACCGATAACGTGCACTTATGTGCGCTCGCCCATCCTCCTTCCCCTCCTCCTGCCACAAGTCCACCTCCAGAGCCACAGCCTCTAAGGAAGGCTGCAGGGAAGGCTGCAGGAAGCGTGGAGGGAAGGCTGCAGGGAAGACAAGAAAGTGATGGCCTGGGTTCAGCCTATCTGACAAAAGACACAGGCTGTTGTAGTACCACAGTCTGGGGACAGATATGTCATATGCTGCTGTTCGTGATCTCTGGGAGTCCAGGATCAGATTATGCTCCCTTAAATATGGACTTCTCAGGCTAGCAATTTTTATTTACAAAGAGTTGATGTCTGCCCTGGGGGCCAAAGGCTTTGCAAATTCAAGTAGTTCCTCCAGCATGGCCTTACTCTTTATTTTGTTATGAGCCAGAATAAATGGATTTTTTTTTATATGCAAATACTTGCCTATGTCTTTTTATTCAAATAGGACAGTTTGTGAGTAGGCAGGTACATTTCCAAAATACAATGTCAAATTAACAAGGGATGCCAACAAACCTCCTTGAGCTTTAAAAATACAAGATAATAATGTTGTTGTGTAAACTTGACACACCAAAAAGAAAAAAAGTTATGGAGATCACTAGAAAATAATTTAAAAATAATCCAAAAACCAGGAGATCTTGATTAAAAAAAAAAAAGATGACTATAAAAAATAATTATAAACATTATTATAGAGATCTGGCTTTAAAAACAAAAAAGATTATTCAGGAAATCACGAGAAATAATAAAGAAATAAGTTTGTTATAACTCTGTGTGAATATCAGCAGCAAAACAAATTCATTATTCTAGCATTATAAAGAACAAAAGAATGCGCTGCATTAAAATATTCAATAATTTGCAGCGCGACGAATGTGCTATCTCCATTACGAACGCTAGTTTTACCAGACCGAGCGCTTCCGTCTCTTGATTTTGAGCATGCGCGGTTTTTTGCACGTTGGAATTGCATACAGACGATCGCATTTTCGGATAGGAACCGAAAAATAGAGAACCTGCTCTCAATCTTTTGCTGGCTGGAATTCTGCCAGCAAAAGTCTGATATAGCATGCACACGGTCGCATTTTCAGACCAAAAGCTTTCATCTGAGTTTTGCTGGTGGCATTTCTGATCGTGTGTACGCGGCATCAGAGGTTTGTTAGAGATTGTGAGAAAATTGTGAAAAAAACACGCCCCTAACATGTGCATCAACTTAAATTAAGCAATAATGTAAATGTAAATAGTGAACTTGGTGTTGAGTTATTCACTTTACGGTCAACACGGAGGACTGTGTTGACCTAAAAGTGAATGACTCAACACCAAGTTCACTATATGGACCCCTTATATATTTGTACATGTTGATCATATCCCCCTCAATCTCTTCTCAAGAGAGAATAAATTCAGTTCCTCCATGCCTCTTATCAGTTTGGTTGCCCTTCTCTGCACTTTCTCCAGTTCCCCTGATATCCTTTTTGAGAACTGGTGCCCAAAACTGAACCGCATATTACAGATAAGGTCTTACTAATGATTTGTACAGGGACAAAAAGATATCTCTCTCTCTGGAGTCCATACCTCTCTTAATACAAGAAAGGACTTTGCTCGCTTTGGAAACCGCAGCTTGGCGTTGCATGCTATTATTGAGCTTATGATCTACCAAAACCCCAGATCCTTCTCCACTACAGATCCCTTCAGTTGTTCTCCCCTAGTATGTATGATGCATGCATATTCTTAGCCCCCAAGTGCATAACTTTACATTTATTAACATTAAACCTCATCTGCCACAGTCGCCCAATTAGACAGTGCATTGAGGTTGGCTTGTAAATTGGAGACATCCTGTAAGGACGTTATTCCACTGCATAGCTTGATGTCACCTGGAAAGACTGAAATAGTACTTTTAATCCCAGACCCTATATAATTTATAAAGATATTAAAAAAGTAAGGGTCCCAACACTGGTAAATTACAACACAGTAAATTATTTTACTGAAAGGGTAGTTGATGCTTGGAATAAATTACCAGCAGAGGTAGTGCAACAGTCAACAGTAAATGGCTTCAAACAAACTTGGGACAATTATAGATCGATAGACACTGGGGAGCAGACACTAGTGCTGATGTAAGGCCACTGCCTGATAGCAGGTCGGCAGTGGCACCCATTGTCATATGTTTTTATGATTCATTTTATTTTGGCTTTTAACATACAATTCCAAGAAATTCTACACTATGGAGACTTCATCTGGCTCCCGGTGAGCTTTATTTGCTATAGCTACATCTGGATGGTGCGAGTTGCTGAACAGCCTTCCCCACAACAGACGGCGGATCTACACTGAATGCATGTTTGCTGCTGTACCGGCAACCAGCTTTTCTGGTGAGTGTCCATTTCGCAGGGGTGCGGTGGATGATTCTGGAGCACTGTACTGGATCACCAATAAGTTTATATTGCTGAGCCTATCATGGGACTGTGCATTTAAATCTATATTTTTCACTATATTGGTTTTTTATTGTGGATTTCCATCCACAAGTTTGGACATGCTGTGAACAAAGCTTATCAGCTTATCAGCCAGAATACGTGAGCCTGTTTTTTACTTTTTACTCCTACTCATTTATTAATAAAATGAATTAAGGATTATTGGAGTCGCCGGCTCTACCTTCTGAAATTGTGTCTATTCACCTATGTAAGAGGGAACATCTGAGCCAGAGCACCCACCGTGGCTTTCTGTTCTATACCTGTAAAGGGTTAGGCCTCTTTCACACGGGGCAGATCAGTCATGATCCGCCCCGTGAACATCCGCTGGCTCAGCGGGGATCGCTCCGCCGATCCCCGCTGAGCAGGAAGATGACAGGTGCATCGCTGCACACTGTGCAGCGACGGACCTGTCAGAGCGCCGCTCTCCCCTATGGGGGATCGGATGATGACGGTCCGTAGTGTCCGTTGTCATCCGATCCGATCCGAAAAACGGATGGAAAAGTAGGTTTTTCCTCCGTTACACTTTTCGGATCGGAGCGGGTCGGATGTCAGCGGACATGTCACCGCTGACATCCGACGCTCCATAGGGATGACTGTATGTCCGTTTTTCATCCGAAAACGGAAGGATGAAAAACGGACATACGGATCGTCCGTGTGAAAGAGGCCTAACACTGCTTTGATCGCTGCACCATCTGTTTTTCCTCTTAGAATTCCTAAACAGCAGGAAATGCCAATAGTCCATATACAATGAAGAATTTGACTAAAAAGAATGTTTCCAGGTGAGACTCCCAATCACCACTGCATCCACCATGCAAACACAACGTGGCAGTGTCTACTGCAACAAAATCAGTGGTAAGTGCCCCCTACACACATCGGTTGCAGCATCTGGTAAGAGCATACTGCACCTAGTGTATGAGGTAGACACTGCCACAGTTTTTTTGCACGGTGGATCCAGTGGTGATTGGGAGTCTCTCCTGGAAACATTCTTTCCTGACGGCTCCATGTCAGCACAGCTGGGTATAGGCTCCGCCCCCCATGCCTCCAGGACTTAACTCATATAATTTGGGCCCACCTACAGCCTCTGCATTCTTCTTTTTTCCTCCTATGTGCAGGACCTAGGTGTGCTCCTCTACCTGGCCGGTCTAAATAGCTGGCTGTCCATCCATGTGTGGATTAGACTGGACGCAGTCCCTGGTGGGTAAATGACCCATAATCCATGGAGCCCCGCTGCTGGTCCCCTGGGTGGCTTTTGTCAGGGCTAACAGCCTTGTCTGGGGTCCGCTGGGTCCATGTAATGTGGGCAGCGGTGTTGGTAGAGTCTCCCCTATGCACGCACACCCACGCTGTGCCGGTTTATGGTCGGATGACGGAGGATGGGTGAGCTAAATTTGAAAAATGCTTTGTATTCAAATGAATGCTGCAATTATGGGTATGATAAACACTGGGTATCCTCACTAGAGCGCCCTTCCACCAAACAGACACCCCCACCGCGCCAATGCCTCTAAATAAACTCAAATAATGGTGTGAACCAATATTAGGTGGTGAACACCCAAAACATCCAATTCCTTACTCTCACAAATAGTGTTGACCAGTGTTAAATGGTGTGTATAAAATGTAATGAAAACGTGAGAATCGATAAAAACAAGCGAAAATAGGAACAGCTGCCCCTTTAAATTATAACGTATACAGGCAAAATATTTACTCCACCATGCCACTGCTAGCCCAATACTCCCCTAGAGGCACATGGAATAAATATGGGGCGCTTCAAATATAAATAAGTGTAACCAAAAAACTGTGTATAGCACAATAGTGGTGGAACGCTCCTACTGTGTTTAGTGCTGCACATAACAAGTGTAACCAAAAAACTGTATATAGCACAATAGTGGTGGAACCCTCCTACTGTGTTTTGTGCTGCACGTACCAAGTGTAACCAAAAAACTGTGTATAGCACAATAGTGGTGGAACCCTCCTACTGTGTTTTGTGCTGCACGTAACAAGTGTAACCAAAAAACTGTATATAGCACAATAGTGGTGGAACCCTCCTACTGTGTTTAGTGCTGCACATAACAAGTGTAACCAAAAAACTGTGTATAGCACAATAGTGGTGGAACCCTCCTACTGTGTTTAGTGCTGCACGTAACAAATAACACACATTAAATGAATAATTGTGACATTCACGTGAAACACTCTGTGAAATCACTGCATTCCATGCTGTGACATCTCAAAACATTAAATGACAGGCCATATGAATCAGATCCATCCAAAAGGAACTGCTTGTGATCACATCCAGTGTAAATCAGCTGCATACATTTAAGTGTCTTCGTGTGTCTTCCACCTCACCCCTGTGCTCAGTGAATCACACCCTCCAGAAATGCACTCACCGAGTTACCAGCACTTTCATGCAAGGCAAAAAACGCAAGTTTTACCACACTCAGGTGTAAAAAATGGCAAGATGCGTGTCCAGGAGGATAGTTGTTATATGGATCCACATGTAAGAAAATAAAATGCTCCAATAGTGTAAACCAGCAAAACTATTTATTAAAACCACTGCAACCTTCAACTGATGCACTCACATTGTACAAAAGATAAAACAGCAGAAATCATTTATGGATCACATCAATCTTCAAGCAATCTTCAAACAGGTGTAACTCAAATAATAAACAACTGGTGGTCACGGCGGACCCGAGGTGTGCTTTCTCTGGGCTGCAGTATCACTGCAATCTCACCCTCCCTTCAGCTCTCCTCCGCTCCTCCGTCCACTAAAACTTCCTGATTCCTGTGTAGTTCAACTGCGCTGTGTGTCACGTCTCACAGCCATGCCCCCGACATGTTTCGTCATAGGTAGACTTAATCATGGGATTGGCTGTGCAGGCTGTCATTCACCCCTTATATTTGCTTCTAATTGACGCTCATTCGGCCGCGCATTGCGCATGCGCACACCTCACGTCCCCGTTCCGCTAATTATGCATGGGATATCTCATTTAAAACACTCATAAAACAAAATCATTGAAAATCTTTTGGACATTAACCATAAATCACACCTAATTGATACATATGCATATCATTCCCAATGGTTGTTTCAAACCTAAGATCAATTATGGTGAGTTGGATAGAGGGATCCTGCCCGGGCTCCCCCGCTGGACAAGAGTGGTAACTGCATACCCTATCCCATCCAACCTTATCAAATGCTGGATGGTGATCAAAAGGCAAACGGCCCCCTAGTGTCCAGTGTCCATATTGCAGATTTTTCAGCATGCGTGAAAGTATTCATGGTGGGAACCTCTCTCAATCAAATGTATCCGTCTTTACAGATCTCTTTTTTTTTAAAAATAAGATCACATGGACTCTATATTATAAAACTATTAAATATAAACTCTGAGTGTTCATGCTCAGAGATGATCTTATTCCAATATATCAACCCTTTCAGGAATAAAATATACCCTCATAACGATATATTACAAACATAGTAAACTAAACAGGCTAAACTGTCTCTATAACTGGCTGCCCCTGCATATTATATGATAAAGTCAAAAATATGTCAAGGGATATAACAAGAGCCATATTATATATCTCTATTTGATCTATTATTAAATTTCTATGTAGGTCGAGTGAACAGGGTCGGGGGCTGATGATGATATAACCTCACCACCCCCCCCTCACTCATACCCACATGGGGGCATCACATCAAGCTATTATCATGACAATGATGTCTCCTATAATCAAACCATAAGAGATCCCTAAAACAATTTTTTTTTTTTTTTTTGATAAAAACTACTAAAAATCTTTAAAAATTCCTAAAAAAGGTGGGACTAAAAGAGACTACAGAAAATCGGAACCCTACAAAACTGAGATAACTTTACATTAAAAATCATTAATAAAGCAGTTAAGATCCGGTTCTATGTTCAATCCTTTCGGGGCCAGACTCTTCAAAAGATATATCCATCTGGTTTCCCTACGGGATAGGTCCCTAACTCTATTGGACCCTCTCCAAGAGGGGTGGACCAGCACAAAACACAGTAGGAGGGTTCCACCACTATTGTGCTATACACAATTATGGGTATGGCCTTGCTCCCTGCAGCCTCTATGCATAGCCTTAGCCCCTCCACAGGGAGTACTCTGCATAACAGGTACACAAAGTAACACTTTGTCTGTTAACACATGGCAATAACCTGTTGGTGGCTTTTCATGTTTGCTTTACTGTTGTGTCATTATGCCAACCCCCTCAAAAGACCAGCATTTCCAGAGAAGATAGAGGAGTCACCTGTGGATGACTGCTGGAGCTAGCCTTGACTTGTTGAGATATGGGATATCCGTTTATATTTCTATGTGCTCTCCAGTTTTTCACCAAAAAAAAAAATGGAGAGAAGCTTGTTTATGATGTCTACAATTCCTTTGGTTTGTGTACATTGCAGAATATTATTGTAATTCTGTTGAAAATTCCTACCTTTTTTTTGTCACTGTTCTGAACAAACTTTTTCATTATGTCCTGATTCCTGGCAGGGCAAGGTTCAGCTCATGAACCACCTGGTGAATCAGGGCTGTAGATGGAGGCTCCAGTCTCCCTCTAGCAGTGGTTAACTCTTTAGGGTTTTTTTTTTTTTTTACTAAGCAAACTATTTTATTGCATTTAATTATTTTTGTGTGCTGGTTTGTTAAATGGCATGTAAAACCCTATGGAAAGGTTATCTATTGGTAATTACCAGTCTCAGAGCAAAACAGCCCTCTTTAGGCTCTTCAATAAAGAAGATGTGTATGAACATGGCTGTATGAGTCTTGCTTTTATATGGTTATATGTTCTGGCAATGACCAGTCTCATAACCTTCCCAGGCTAATCAGCCTCTTCAGACTCTCCAAAGGGGAAGATGTGGAATTTTGCTTTGATTAAGCAACCAGAGATGAGGATGATGATACCTTACAGGTTGTCTTATTTATTAAACAAGTGGCCAATACACTCAAGGGAGTTATTCCCACTAAAGCTGGCCATACACTATACAATTTTCCTGTTCAACTTTCCTTTAGATTTACCAAAACCATATAATATGAGGTCAAACCTAAACCCTTTCAATTTGTATGCAATCAGACAGGCCCTTGCACTACATAGTTGAAGGTAAATCTAAAGGAAATTGAATCAGAAAATTGTATAGTGTATGGCCAGCCTTACCCTGTGAAGGGGATAAATTCTCTGGCAAGGAGCAGTCTCACAGTTTTCCCAAGCAAAATATCCCTCTTCAAACTCTAATAGGGCGTACACACGGTCGGACTTTGTTCGGACATTCCGACAACAAAATCCTAGGATTTTTTCCGATGGATGTTGGCTCAAACTTGTTTTGTCTACACACGGTCGCACAAAGTTGTTGGAAAATCCGATCGTTCTAAACGCGGTGACGTAAAACACGTACGTCGGGACTATAAACGGGGCAGTGGCCAATAGCTTTCATCTCTTTATTTATTCTGAGCATGCGTGGCACTCTGTCCGTCTGATTTTTGTACACACGATCGGAATTTCCAACAGATTTTGTTGTCGAAAATTTTATCTCCTGCTCTCCAACTTTGTGTGTCGGAAAATGTCCGATGGAGCCCACACACGGTCGGAATTTCCAACAACACGCTCCGATCGGACATTTTCCATTGGAAAATCCGACCGTGTGTACGGGGCATTAGAGGAGTACACAGATGGGCATGACAGTATGTATCCCACTGGCTCAAGCAGCCAGGGATAAGGATGACGCCTAATAGGATGTCATATTCAATAAACACATTGTCAATACACTCTAAAGGAGTGGTTTCTGCTCACACTTTGAAAGGGTTATCTGCTCTGGCAATGAGAAGCTGCCTAGTCATACCAGGTGAAACAGCCCATTTTCTGAATTTCCGGATGGACATGACTGCATAATTCTGCTTTGTTCAAACAACCAAGAATAAGGATGATGACACCCAACAGGTTGTCACATTCATTAAGCCTGTGGTCAATATACTCTATAAAAGTGTTTCCACTTACCCTGTGAAAGGGTTACCAAGCAGTCTCAAGCCTTTCCAGGCAAGCAATATGCTTCAGCTTCTTCCAGAGAGAAGACAGACGAGCATGACTGCAAGAATGTTGCCTTGCTCAAGTGACCAAGGATAAAGATGACGATGAGACCTAACCCGTTGTCACATTCATTAAGCATGTGGTCAATACACTCTAAAGGGGTTGTTTCCACTCATTCTGTGACGGGGTCATTTATGGTGCCAATGAGTAGTCTCAGAACCTCTTCAGGTAAATTAACCCTTGTCAGCTTCTTCCCAAGTAGAGGTGAATAAATATGTGATTCCTACTTTGTTCAGGCAGGCTGTGATTAAGATGATGGTGACCAAGTTGTCGAAATTAAGCATATGGTCAAGACACTAAAGGAATTGCTGAATTCATCTATTCTGGCAATGTCCAGTTTTCTATTCAGGGCCTTCTCAAGTGAATCAATCCTCTTCAGTCTCTTCTGAACAGGAAGATGAGGATGACCTTTGTCCAGTTTGGTAAGATTGGTGAAATGCCTTTAAATAGAAGTGAAGCTTTGGAAATATTTGAAGTACCTCCAGAGTACAGCTTGACAATTCTCTCATGTTGAATGGATCAAGTGCTTGTTCTACAAGATTGGAGTATGTTGCCACAGCAGGATGTGAAAGTTATGCCCTTTTTAACTGAAAGATGCCCAGGGGTTGGGATCACCCCTCTGGTCAGTGTGTGTCCCTTGTGGGATTGGCCATATACATGTCCTTACCATCAGAAGATGTCGTGGCCTTCAAGGACAAATGCTATCACTGCATTTTTCTTCATCGTAGAAGGTCAAGCCTAAATTTAATAGTGGTCAGTTTGGCTTTCTGTCGCAAGATGAATGTCTGCTGAGTTGAAGGAGACCGAAAAACTCAAGAGTCAGTTTCCACTCTCACTCCAGAGAGGTTACCTTCTGCATTTCTGGCTGGGAGTCCAGGAAAAACTGGGAAGCTAACGCAGTAATTCAGCAAAGAGTTCCATGTCAGGATGCTTTCTGTTATTTTGGGATTGTCCTTCCCAAATACATGCCTTAGGGGCACTATGTGGCTCCTCTGTGGATATAGGTACAGCTTTGGAGATTGACACGTGGTCCATTAAGGCAAGCATTTTAGGCCATATTTGGAGATCTTTCATCCTTCACGTCTCAGATTGAGCCATAAAAATCGCCTTGCTCCAGCAGCTCAGGTAAGCTCAGTTTAACTCTCGCTGGACCAGTGGCCTACACTTGTGGTTGAAGAAACTAAATCGTCTGCAATGTTCTGGGATAAGCCTGTCTTGGTAAAGTTGAACAGCACAATGACTGTAGCCTACTTCTGGAAACAAGGCTCAGTCTCTCCCTTCTGAAGAAGGTTTCCCTAATTATAGAATCTGCCCAAGGCAATCTTCTGCAGCTATCTGCGGCTTATGTGCCCTGTTTAGAAGAATCTTCAGGAAAACTATTTGTCCAGGTCAAGTCTGGATGACAAAGAATGGTCCAGACTACTGTGAACTACTGCAAGTCTTTCGAGAACTAACAGAGCTTGGTACTTTTCTTCCAGAGGTAGACCGCTCACATCCCCAGTCAACATCAAGTTGCTGAAGTTCCATTCCAGGGCCCAGAATCCGCAAGCAATCGGGGTGGAGGTGCTGACTGCAGAGTGGATCTCCGAGACAGCTTATGCATTTCTGCTGCTCCCTCTGATTCTCAGCTTCCAGCTGAGGCTGTGGCGGGGGAAGGTGACAGTTCTGGTGATGATCCCAGATTGGCCGAAGGAGCATTGGTACCCTTTGCTCATCCTTGTAAGTGTCAAGGATTGACTCCCTCTGTAAGATCAAACCTTCTCCAAAGTCCCATTCATCCAGCATCTGACAGGCTCAGGCTGATGGCCTGGGTCTAGAGAGGCAGAGGCTAATGGATTGTGAATTCTGTGTTAAGATAGTAAATACTCTTACGAAAACAAGAAAGGACAGCGCTAACCGTGCCTATAGTAGAATATGGCATAAATTCCCAGTATTATTGCTCAATATTTCACTCTGGACTCTTCAGAAGTCTGTTCTGAAATGTCTGCAGGCATGGCTTGATTTAGGTCTATGCATAAGTATGCTATAGGCACACATTTCGGCTATCTCTGCCTTCACCGGCATACAGTGGGCATCGCATACTTTCAGACAGAGTAGTACTCAAGCCAATGCTCGAATTTTGTGCCTGAACTGACCTTCAGAGTCCATATCACACAAGAGGTTGTCCTCCCACCTTCCTTTTGGGGGAGTACTCAAGAAATGAGCCCATTGGATGTGGGCCAAGCTTTAAAATGTTTAATCAAGGCGACTTCTGCCATCAGGAAGTCGAAGCATATGTTTGTCATTCCAGGTGGAGCACATAATGATTTTACGGCTTCCAGCAAGATTATTGCCTCTTGGTTGGTAAAGCTCATCTTCTTGGCCTACAAGTTGAAAGGGTTGGCCGTTCCAGGAGAATCACGGCACCCTTCACTAGAAGGGTCTCGACCTTGAGAGTGGCAGCAGGCTGAGTGTCTGAAACTATCTGCAAGGCAGCTACGTGGGCACCAAAATATTCATATTCATGGCTTAATGACAGTTGAGTTTGGCAGAGGCATCCTGGCTTCTGTTTTTTTAGTGAGAATTGAGGAGTGTGTAGAATTATCCCTCCCCTGTTTGGGCTAGTTAGTTCCAAGCTGTGCTGACATGGAGCCCTCAGGAAAACGGAAAAATGAATTCAAATACTTACCGTAAATTTCCTTTCCTGACGAGTTCCATGGCAGCACAGATCCCACTCAGCTTGGTAGGACTAGTTACAGAACACCAAGGCTGTAGGTGGGCTCAAATTTTATGAGATAAGTCCTGGAGGCATGGGGGCGAAGCTTATACCCAGCTGTGCTGCCATGGAGCTTGTCAGGAAAGGAAAATTACGGTAAGTATTTGAATTTAATTTTCTGTTTTTTAGTCAAATGCTTCATTGTATATGAACTATTGGCATTTTCTACTGTTTAGGCATTTTATTGCTATTTATACGTGGACTATTTGCTATTCTAATTGTAGAGCTAGTCTATTGTTAATCATTGATAATTTTATTCTATTGGAGTGTTCTTCATCCAGTTATTTATGTACGACAGAGTTGCTCTACATTATTGTGAAGGTAATCATTTGATAATAATGCTAGCTGCACCAGGAAAACTGTTGTATTTAATCTAACTCCAGGAGGGGTGGAATACCTTATTACTGGGTATCATACATTATATACCACGTGCCTTTCTTTTCTGTTTTTTTTCTATTTCCCAATTTGTCCCTCAAAATAAACGTATGCAGCAAATCAAAATTTCCCTGACTGCTTTCAGTCGTACACAGTGACAAAGAAGCAGTATACAGTAATCAGATGCATATGCAGTCCTGGTTTTATTTGAAAACTACTTCCCACAAATCCACTGCATTTATATAATGGAATACTGTTGCCAAGGCAAAAAAAGTACATTTGTTTGGGCAAGAAAAGCCTTGTGCTTGGTTTGGATGTTTGATTATGTAGTGGATGGGGCTGGCTTTCTAACAATGGGAAAGCGCCAACTGTGACTGAATCAGAGCTCAGACTGGTTGGAGTCTAATATCCAGACTTGCTGTGCAAAGGGCACTGAACAGAAATAGTTCCTAATTAAATCACAGTATCTGACTACTGAGTTCCTATTTTTCCTCATGCCAGAAGCAGTTTAGATTTCATTAGTGCCAAGTTGTACCAATTAATAAAACACCTTAATAAATTGCCACAACGTTCTCTTTCTTTGGAGATATTTTAAGGAGGGTGGGAAGCTCTAATGCTGCCAGTGTACACAGACATTCAATGAATTCATTCACTCCTAAAATTTCATATACACTGCTGCAAGTTGCTGCAAGCTTACCTTACTAGAAAGGGAGCAGCACATTCAAAATGGGTCTCTATTTATTGACACAAAAAAAAAAAATCAATTATGTGTTGGAACCCCACAAATTATAAAACATCTTTAATATAGGCTTCATTTACAGTTACAACAACTAATTTCTGATTACCCCTTCATGGAGCTTTGTACTTTTGTATACATAGGGGGTTCATTTACTAAAACTGGAGAGTGCAAAATCAGGTGCAGCTGTGCATAGTGGCCAATCAGATTCTAACTTCAGCTTGTTCAATGAAGCTTTGATAACAAAAAAAACCCTGGAAGCTGATTGGCTTCTATGCAGAGCGGTGCCAGATTTTGCACTCTCCAGCTTTAGTAAATCAACCTCATAGTAGGTGAAACCCCTCTAATGATTTTTTTTTGTGCGTGTTTTCATCTAAAAGATGTACACAACTGTAATATAATCAAAAGTGGAAATTTTAATTCCAGCACTCACAAAAACAATCTTTGTGACACTAAAGACATCTGTATTTAAAAACACAATCACGGGGGGCGTGGCCTGAAGCTACATAGGACGTGTTCCGAGCAGCTCCGTGCTTTCATCCTGCTATCCGCGGCATCCTGCATCCCCCAGGCGATATTTTTTCACCGCAATCATCCCCGTAGATACCCCAGCTCCTGGACATCATGTCGCCATCAAAAGCTCAGAAAGCTGCCACGTCTAAGCTGGATCAATACCGCCGACATGAGAAGGAAGATCAGGTGGAAAATGGCGGCGACACTGCACATGGCGAGGAGCGCACAGCGGGAGACACAGACAAGCTGTTAGAAGCAATAACCCTCTGCAGAACATCGCTTGCCTCACAGATAGAAGAAGTCAAGGTAGACATATCCTTGATCAGACAAGACTTTCACAAACTCCGGGACCGTGTTAAAGAAACTGAAACCCGCATTAGTGACATGGAGGACACCATCCCTCCAATGAGAACGGAGGTGCACCACATGAAGCAGCAAATCCAGCAGCTATTCTCCAAACAAGAAGACCTGGAGAACAGAAGCAGGAGATGTAACCTCCGCCTCATCGGCCTGCCAGAGGGGGCTGAAGGTAAAGACCCCACGCTTTTCTTAGAGCAATTACTCATTAAAACATATGGTAGGGAGGCCTTCTCCCCCATGCTGGCAGTTGAAAGAGCACACCGCATGCCTGCCAGACCGCCACCGCAGGGAGCCCCACCACGTACCTTTATAGCCAAAATGCTTAACTATAGAGATAGAGACGCTGCCCTGCGACTGGCAAGAGAACGGGGTAATATCCCCTTTGGCAATGTAAAAATAGCGGTGTTCCCCGACTTCTCAGCGGAGGTCCAGTGACGCAGGCAAAATTTTATGGAAGCCAAGCGCAAGCTTAGAAGTCTTAACATGAAATATGCCATGCTGTTTCCAGCGCGTCTCCGAGTGGAACACGACCGCCGTGCATCTTTTTTTGAAGATCCTGCTGAGCTGATGGCCTGGATGGAACGCAGAGCTACCTTGGAAAAGGCGGATTAAGGTGACTGTGAGTATGTAATCATACGTTAATCTTCTACATACAAACTCCTGGAATAGATGTAACAGCAACCCATTATCACTCTCCTACACTGAAAACCCACCCCTATTTACTTCACCAGTTGTTATCATTGTGAAGAGAGCTTGGGGTAAAGGGCCACAGAGATTGCAAAATTGACTGCATGAGCTCCCCTGTTGCTGGCATAAATCCAGTTTATATATTGCGGATCATTGCTGATGCATAATGCTGGAACTTTCCTGGGACTACTCCGTAAGAGATCAAAATATACCCACTGATTTATACCTCTCAAAAGGAGCTTTGGACAACTAAAGTCCTATCATCCACAAGTAGAGTGCAGCGTAATCTGCCCCCATGCAAGTCTGGAGATGATGGCCTAAGAAGAGATAGACACAACAGCACCAACCTTGATAATGCGCGAACATTAGATACACACCTGAAAATTGAGAAGCTAGCCCTCTCTGTTTTTTTTCTTTTATGGAAAGAGGGTTTTAGAGGTGCACAGAAAACCATCCTACTTCAAATACTGTATTTTTATTATTTTTTCTTTCAGTATGCCGTCAGGTCCGAGACTGCAAAGAAAGTTTTGTTATGGGTGCATGCTAGCATCAGTTGGGGAAGATGCAAAGCAGGGAGGGGGGAGGGGAAACTGACAAGTTGAATTTAAATGTACGCACTTTAATTTTCAAGCATACAACACTAGCATACCTTACGCTCAACTGGTGTTCAAGCGATATATGCAGTATGTTACAACACATGAATAGTAAGAATCTAATCCTTTCTGTTTTTTTCCTTTTAAGGAAAGAGGGGCTTAGATTGGGATCACAGAAACCCATTATATTTCAACCAGTGTTTTTTTTTATTATTATTTTTCCTTTCAATATGATGCCAGGTCCGAGACCGCAAACAAAGTATTGTCATGGGTACATGCTAACATCAGTTGGGGAGGGTGCGACCCAGGGAGGGGGGAGGGGGGAGGGGAAACTAAAAAGCTGGATTCAACTGAACGCGCTTTAATTTTCATGTTCATAATAATACCATATCTTACGCTCACCTGGTGTTCATTTGCTACCCATAGTATGTTACACCACAAGAGTATTAGGAATCTGATCCTCTCTGTTTTGTTCCTTTTAAGGAAAGAGGGTTTCAGATTGGGAGCACAGAAGCTCATCCTTTTTCAATTATTGCTTTCTTATTATTTCTCCTTTTTATTATGCTGCCAGGTCCAAGACCACAAAGAAAGTTCTGTTATTGGTGCATGCTAGTATCGGTTGGGTAAGATACACTGCAGGGAGGGGGGAGCGGGGAAGAGAAACTAAAAAACTGAATTTAACTGTACGCACTTTAATATACATGTTTACAATACTAGCACATCTTACGCTTATCTGGTGTTCACTTGATACATACAGTATGTTATATCACTCATCCCTTTTGTTTAAACAATTTACACCACCCCGCTACAAGAGGGCTAAGGGTTACAATAGTATACGAATATGTAGTCACAAACAACAATGCCCCGATTGTCATTAAAATTCCTTACATGGAATGTGAGGGGGCTGCGCGACAAAATTAAACGCGCGGCAGCTCTCTCATTTCTTAAGAAGCAACGAGTGGATGTGGTGGCCCTAGTTGAGACACACATAGAGGGTAGAGTTCAGATGACACTCCGTCGCCCATGGGTGGGATGGGCGTTCCACTCGACCCACACAACACACTCAAGAGGTGTCTCGGTACTTATCGCAAAAACAGTGCACTTTGAATTATGCGAGTTGCACACTGACCCACAAGGTAGATACATATTTATATCCTCTAAACTCCACGGGGAACCTTTTTTGATTCTGGCTGTTTACGTCCCCCCCCCCCCCCGTTTTCCACCTCCATACTACTAGAAGGCATCTCCTTTATAGCACGTTACCCAGCAGCTCAAATAATATGGATGGGGGATTTCAATAATACACTTAACGAAGAACTAGACAGACTAAGACCAACATCACTTAATACAAACGTTCCCAAGGACACTAAACTTGCCAGGCTTTTCTCACCCTTTCACTTGATAGACACCTGGAGGCATAGATACCCACATACGTGTAAATACTCCTGTTTCTCAGCAACGCACAATACTATGTCAAGAATTGACTTCATTTTCATATCTCAAAATCTGTTAGCACGTCTCCTTAAGACAGAGTTTGGTCCAAGACTGCTTTCAGATCATGCTCCGTATTGGATCACACTCAACTTCCACATAGATAAACCACCAACTTCATGGCGCCTCAATCCATTCTGGCTGACACTGTTGCCTGATGATGACGACTTGTCAGCCGAATGGGAGACTTTTTTCCGCGAAAATACAAATTCTGCCTCTTTCCTGACAGTATGGGAAACCTTTAAAATACATGCCAGGGCCTCCTTAATAACCTGTATCAATAGGATCAAAACAAACTCATCAGAAATATATGAGAAGGCGGAAGCCGACCTCTCACGCATAGAACACACATACCACACTGACCCATCCCAGGCTAACGCCTCCCACTTAAAATTGCAATCCAGGATCATGAACCAACTGCATTACGAAAAAGCGAGACAAAAATTATTTTTTGCCAAACAGAACTACTTTGAACAGGGAGAGAGAGCTGGAAAGCTCCTTGCGTTCCTAGCTCGAAATGAGGACAAACCCCCAGTGGTTATTACACTTTAGGGCCCAGAGGGTCAGAAAATCATAGATCCTCCTGATGTGTCATCTAAGTTCAGGGAGTTCTTTACGGATTTATTTACCTCTAGGAGCCAAGAGGGACCTGAGAATATGGCTCCCTTTCTGGAAGGAGTAAGATTCCCTCAACTTACGATCGAACAAAGGGAGCTTCTAGAGGCCCCTCTCACTAAAGAAGAAATAGATGCCGCAATAGCAAGTTTTGCTAAATCCAAATCCCCTGGCTCAGATGGGTTACCCATAGAATTTTACTCACATTACAATGAAATACTCACCCCCAAATTGCTTACCCTCTATAACGATATGTCCACACGATTTACCCTCCCACCCTCTATGGGAGAGGCCACAATAGTTCTTATACCTAAACCGGGTAAAGACCCGAGCCACCCAGAATCTTATCGTCCTATCTCATTACTGCAAGTTGATATCAAAATTCTAGCCAAAACCCTAGCCATGCGACTCAATCAAGTGATACTCAACCTCATACATGCTGACCAGGCAGGCTTCATGCCGGGGCGCAACACTTCCTTTAACCTACGGAAACTATTTATAAATTTGCAGGCTACACATGAAAATGTAGGCACAAGAGTAGTAGTCACTCTTGATACAGCCAAGGCGTTCGACTCGGTGGAGTGGGGATATCTCTGGAGCTGTCTCGAATGATACGGCTTTGGTCCAAACTTCATTCAATGGGTACAATTACTATACCAAAACCCTACAGCCAAAGTGGTGGCAAACGGATGGCCGTCTCAGAAGTTTGACCTCCACAGAGGCACGAGACAGGGCTGCCCGTTGTCCCCACTACTGTATGCTCTGGCTGCGGAACCATTGGCTATTTCTATTCGGACAGACCCAGAGATCATAGGATTAAAAATTGGAACCCTTATGGAAAAAATAAGCATGTATGCTGATGACACATTACTATATCTAGCTGACCCGGGTCCTTCACTCCACTGGGCCCTTCAAACAATCGAACGATTCGGGAAATTCTCAGGCCTCAAAATAAATTGGGGGAAATCTCAAGTCTTACCAATAGACACCTTCCCACTCACGGAATTCCAAGCCACCTTACCACTACAAAGAGTAGACACAATCAAATATTTAGGAATAACTACCTCCAAAAATACAGCAGATTATATAACACTCAACATCAAACCACTATATTCCCTTATTAAAAGTAAAACGCAATCGTGGACTAGACTACCCTTAGGGATATGGGGCCGCATCAACCTTATAAAGATGATATTACTCCCTAAAATATTATACATACTCTGGCATGCCCCAACATACATACCTTTAAAACACTTTAAAATAATGGAGTCCCTTCTCAAACCCTTTGTGTGGGGGAAAAATAGACATAAGATAGCATGGCAAGCCCTAAAAAACCCAACAGACATGGGAGGTACTGCACTCCCAGACTTTAATCACTATTACATCGCGTCCCAACTGTCACAACTTTACCATATAGACAAGGTGGATAGTGAAAGATTCCGAATGCTACTCTGCCCACAATGGGCACAAGGAACCTCAGATTCCATATAGGCTATCACCATGGGCACAAGGACTAATAAAGGAAACACACACAAGACGTCCCTGATGCACCAGTATAGACGCATCTGGGAACTTGCAAACAAACTCAAAATACCCAGCCATAATGATTTCACTCCCCTATGGTGTAACAGAGACTTACCAGAGCTCCACCGCATCCAAGACCCTGGGCTTTGGATGGAGAGGGGTATACTCTACTTACGCCATATATGGTCAAACGGAACCCTTAAAAGCTTTGACACCCTCAAAGCGGAATTCAATCTACCTAGCAATATGTTATTTAGATTCCTCCAATTGAGACACGCAACACAGGCACAATTCTCACAACCCCCACTACAGTCATCTCCCAATCCTTTAATAGCAATCATAAAAGACACAGACCCCAAAAAACTGATCTCATGTTTCTACAACATGCTCACTATCCCAATAGCCACAAAAATAGCATACAATCTCAAACCTCGCTGGGAAAGAGATCTGGGTAACCTAGAGGACAAGGAATGGGAAGAAGCATTGGACACATGCAAAGAAGTATCACCCAAAATGTCAGACAGGTTGACACAGTTATACATAATACACCGTGCATACCTAAACCCGCTAAGGGTGGCCAGATACAAACACAACTACTCAGCCATGTGTCCAATGTGTAAGTCCTCAGAGTGTTCATTCTTTCACCTCCTCTGGTCATGTCCACAAATACAGGGCCTCTGGAAGCAGTTAGTAACCTTCCTGCATGACAACATGGGCACACCTGTGACATTGGACCCTAAATAATGTCTGCTAGGTGTGTTTCCAAACCCACTAGACAAATACACCAAGGTATTTCTACAGGAGGCTCTTTTCTCATGTAGAAAGATGATAGCTAGGAAATGGATGCGTCCCTCACCACCTGAGACTAAAGAATGGAAAGCAGATATAAACGGGACACTCCCATATAAACGGGTGATATACATCAATAGAGGATGCCCAGACAAATTCAATAAAATATGGGACCGATGGCTACAGGACTCGGAAACTTGCTCATGATCGTTACATATCCCTTTCACACCAGGGAAACACCTTTCCTTAATTAGAGTATTGTACCCACATCCTGTATTAAATGTTAATATTAATAAAGAATGCCAGAAGAAACTTACAGTAGATCATTAATATATGTAACCATCTTTATTTAACGTACAGTTACTTTGTAATATATACATGTATGAGTATATGCAAATAATATAACTTGTATGCACTCTGATTCAAAATAAAAAACTTTGTTTGAGAAAAAAAAAAAAAACACAATCACATTATACATAGGATTAATTACAATGTTCAGCTCAGGACTTTGCATTTATTCTCTGTTCATATAAACCAACCACAAGCATAACATATAATTTTACCCAGGTTGGGAACCCACGCAAAGCATGCCCCAACGTTCTGGTAAAGGATACTATTCTGACTTCAATTGTTGTACCTTCCTGAGACCTCCAAGCCTAGGCTAAATATAGCAGAGGCAGTCTCTACAGAAAGTCTTCATTAGATAACGGAATTTTCCACACACTTCACTTCCACGCATATCTTAATTGCATTTAGAACTTAGTGTCAGAGTCTGGATTTGAACTCAGAACCTCTGCTATGTCAGGCGATGTCCATATTTTGAAATGTGTAATCCCTGCGCTACCTAATGTGTGAATCAAATAAACAAATTTAGCTAAAAGTTGCTGTTAAATCTATAGTGTTCACAATGCACATAAACAATTGAAAGGGAAAGTGATCTGCGCAATTCCTTAAGTGTGTAAATATGTGCAATTAATAAATTAATAAATCCAAAATGAATAGCCAACTGACAGTGGATAAAGCAACAAGAAAGTCCTCAAAATGTGTGCTTTCACCAATATATATGAATAACAAATGAATCCAAACGAATCTCCAAGTGTCAGTAAATGAAAAACAAAAGTCCTCAATAGGGATGAGCTTTGTGTTCGAGCCGAACCCATGTTCGACTCGAACATCGTCTGTTAGCCCATTCACCGAATTGCGAACGATATGGGCCGTTCGCGCCAAATTCGTGTGGCACGTCACGGCCCATAATTCACTGCGGCATCGCAGTGCATTGCTGGCTGATGATTGGCCAAGCATGCACTATAACCCGCATGCTTGGCCAATCACAGCGCCGTCTGTAGAGAGAGCTGTAATTGGCTTTGGCCAATTATGGCTCAGGGGGTTTAGTACACGCCCCACACTATATAAGGCCGCAGCCCTGTGTAGTGTGTTCCGGCGTTGAGAGACAGAGACAGAGAGACAGTGTCATTTGATTTAAGTTGGATTATATATATATATATATATATATATATATACACTGTATTCAGTTTAGCTAGATCCGTTCCTGTTATCTTCCTACTGACAGGCAGGCTTGTGTTGTTACAGTCTTTACAGCTACCTGAAGAAAATTGCTGGTGTTCTTCTGATCCTATTAATACCACAGTCAGGCAGCTAGACTATTTACAGTTTACAGTGTAGTGCGTCCTCCTTACAGTGTTCAGCTAAAGTTACAAGTCAGTTTAGTGTGACCTCTGCACAGTGTTCAGCTAAAGCTACAAGTTACTGTAGTGCGACCTCTGCACAGTGTTCAGCTAAAGCTACAAGTTAGTGTAGTGCGTCCTCTGAACAGTGTTCATCCAAAGCTACAAGTTAGTGTAGTGCACAGTGTTCAGCTAAAGCTACAAGTTAGTGTAGTGCGACCTCTGCACAGTGTTCAGCTAAAGCTACAAGTTAGTGTAGCGCGTCCTCTGAACAGTGTTCAGCTAAAGCTACAAGTTAGTGTAGTGCACAGTGTTCAGCTAAAGCTACAAGTTAGTGTAGTGCATCCTCTGAACAGTGTTCAGCTAAAGCTACAAGTTAGTGTAGTGCATCCTCTGAACAGTGTTCAGCTAAAGCTACAAGTTAGTGTAGTGCGTCCTCCTCAGTGTTCAGCTAAAGCTACAAGTTAATGTAGTGCGTCCTCCTCACAGTGTTCAGCTAAAGTTACAAGTTAGTGTAGTGTGACCTCTGCACAGTGTTCAGCTAAATCTACAAGTTAGTGTAGTGCGTCCTCCTCACAGTGTTCAGCTAAAGCTACAAGTTAGTGTAGTGCATCCTCCTCACAGTGTTCAGCTAAAGCTACAAGTTAGTGTAGTGCGACCTCTGCACAGCGTTCAGCTAAAGCTACCTGTAGAAGGTTGGTGGTGTTTTCCTGATCCTATCACTACTGCAGGCAGCTACATTATTTACACGTTAGTGTAGTGCGACCTCTGCACAGTGTTCAGCTAAAGCTACCTGTAGAAGGTTGGTGGTGTGTTCCTGATCCTATCACTGCCGCAGGCAGCTACATTATTTTAACGTTGGTGTAGTGCGTCCTCTGCACAGTGTTCAGCTAAAGCTACAAGTTAGTGTAGTGCGACCTCTGCGCAGTGTTCATCTAAAGCTACCTGTAGAAGATTGGTGGTGTTTTCATACTACAGGCAGGCAGTTGATTTTGCTAGCTGCAGTATCAGTATATATATATAGCTGGCCGTGTTGAGCCGCAACATGCGGAAGACTTGGTTGAGTGGATGACCAAGCCATCCTCATCCTCCTCATCCTCTCTCACTCATGCTCAGGGTACATTGTCTGGCAAAGCAGCTGCCAACGTGGCTCCCTCGGCTCAATGGCATCAGTGACTCCTTCCCTAGCCCCACCATGTCCTCCTGAGGAGTCCCTCGAACTGTTTGACCACAGTGTTGGGTACATGCTCCAGGAGGATGCCCAGCGTTTAGAAGCCACATCACCAACGAGTCAGGATGCCCTCCAGGGGCCAGCCTAAGGGCAGCAAATTGACTGCATCACACCGCAAAGCTCCGCATGTGCAGGGCGCTGCTGTCTCTGCACGTTATTCCAAAAGTTCTTTGGTGTGGGCCTTTTTTGAGACGAGTGCATCAGATTGCACCGCTGCTATTTGCAATATGTCTCAAGCGTATCTCGCGTGGCCAAAACATCTCCTGCTTGGGCACCACATGCTTGACCAGACATTTGTTGACCTGCCATGCAGTTAGTTGGCAAGCATATCTAAAAGACCCACACCAAAGAACAAAGAGGACCTCTCCTTGCTCCTCATCAGCTGAGATCTCCAACACCACTATACCTTCAGTCCTCTCTGAGACCTGCACTGAGAGGAATGAAGGTGTAGAATTAGGTGTGTCACAGCCAAGTACTTGTGGGCAATCTGCTTTCGGTACACCGACGTCAGATTGTACCAGGTGAATTTCCCTGCCCCAGCTGCTGCACTGCCGAAAGAAGTTCGCTCCCAGCCATCCACATGCCCAGCGGTTGAAAGCTAGCTTGGCAAAATTTCTAGCACTTCAACTGCTACCTTTTCAGTTGGTAGACTCTGCCCCCTTCCGTGAGTTTGTGGAATGTGCGGTTCCTCAGTGGCAGGTACCCAAACGCCACTTTTTCTCACAGAAGGCGATTCCGGCTCTCTACCGGCATGTGGAAGGCAATGTCCATGCCTCGCTGGACAGGGCGGTCAGCGGTAAGGTGCATATTATCGCTGACTCATGGTCCAGCAGGCATGGACAGGGACGTTACCTAAGTTTCACGGCGCATTGGGTGACTCTGCTGGCAGCTGGGAAGGATGCAGGACAAGGTGCAGTAGTGCTGGAGGTTGTTCCGTCACCACGCCTCCAAAATGCCACTACTAATGATTCTGACACACCTCTCTCCTCCACCCCCTCCTCTTCTTCTTCCTCCATGGCCTCTTCCTGTGCTTTGTCCGTGGAACCAGTGGTGCTCTGTAGGCGTTCATGGGGCTACGCAAGTATGCAGGCCAAAAGATCCCATGCGGTGCTTGAGCCGGTGTGCTTGGGGGACAGGAGCCACACTGGGGCAGAGATTCTGTCAGCTCTGCAGGGGCAGGTTCAGAGGTGGTTGATGCCATGCCAACTTAAGGCAGGAATGGTGGTTTGTGACAATGGCACCAACCTCCTCTCCACCCTCCGAAGGGACAAATGACCCATGTGCTCTGTTTGGCTCACGTCCTTAACTTGGTGGTGCAGCGGTTCTTGGGCAGGTACCCGGGCTTACAGGATGTCCTGAGGCAGGCCAGGAAAGTCTGTGTGCATTTCCACTGGGCATATAATGCCAGTGCTCGGCTGGCAGACCTCCAAAAAGGAATATAACCTGCCCAAGAACCGCCTAATCTGTGACATGCCCACCAGGTGGAACTCAACCTTGGCCAGGCTGCAGCGGCTGCACATGCAGCAGAGGGCCATCAATGAATACCTATGCGACTATGGCACCAGGACCGGGTCAGGGGAGCTTGTTTTTTTTTCCCCATGCCAGTGGGCCATCAGGGATGCATGCACTATCCTGTTACCATTTGAGGAGGCCACGAGGATGGTGAGCAGTGACAGTGCATGCATCAGTGACACTGTCCCCCTTGTCCACCTGTTGGAGCACACACTGCGTTGAATAATGGACAGGGCACTTGAGGCAGAACAGAGGCAGGAAGAGGAGGACTTCCTTAGCTCTCAAGGCCCCCTTTATCCAGACAGTGTTCCTGCGTGCCTACCGATCACACAGGAAGAGGACGAGGAGGAGGAGGATTGTTTCAGTATGGAGGTGGAGCCTGGCACTCAGCATCAGCAGCATTCTTTAAGGGATCATTTACAGTCCCAAGAAACACATGGACTTGTACGTGGCTGGGAGGAGGTGGCTGCAGATCATGTAGTCCTTAGTGACCCAGAGGACTCCGGACCGAATGCCTCATCAAACCTACGCTGCATGGCCTCCCTGATCCTGCAAAGCCTGCGGAATGATCCTCGTATTTGTGGTATCAAGGAGAAGGAACAAAACTGGATGGCAACCCTCCTTGATCCACGTTACAAGGGTAAGGTTGCAGACCTTATCTTGCCGTTGCAGAGGGAGCAGGGGATGAAACATCTTCAGGAGGCCTTGCAGAAAGGTCTGTGCAATGCGTTCCTAGAGGCTGGAAGGTTACAAACTCCTGTTTCTAAGCCAACGTTTTGCTGAGGCTTCGGTCAGTCAAAGGAGCGGTGGAGAAGGTGGCCGTCTGACCGATGCGTTCAGGCAATTTTTTAGTTCGCAGCCCCAAGGTATGATCAGTTCCAGCAACCATTGCCAGCATCTGTTTTACATGGTGCAGGAATACCTAGGGGCAAGATCTGACTTGGACACCTTTCCCACTGAAAATCCTCTGGGTTACTGGGTCTTGAGGATGGATCACTGGCCAGAGCTTGCACAGTATGCAATTGAGCTACTGGCCTGTCCTGCATCCAGCGTTCTTTCGGAACGCACATTCAGTGCTGCTGGAGGCTTTGTAACCAATCACAGGGTGCGTCTGTCCACCGACTTGGTCGATCGACTGACCTTCATAAAAATGAATCAGTCTTGGATCACCACCAGCTACCAAGCACCTGATGCTGATGTAACCGAATACATTTTTTTTGAAATGTCAGATCCCTTCAAAGACTGCCTATGCTGATGCTGAGTGACTATCCTGTTATACTGAGTAATTATCCTCTTCCTCCTCAACGATCACGATGATAGCTTGTAAGAACATTTTTGGTTATGGGTGCCACCAGTCCCGCCACCAGTGCCTAAGGCCCAATTTTTCAGCCCCTGTTTAACAGGGGCATGTAATTACAATTTTTCATGCAATTCTTTGCAGCAGGGCTAGTTCCTGCGCTCCAACTAGAGTATCTGTGAAGGGTTGCAGTGTTGTGGCACCAGCACCAGTGCCTAAGGCCCAATTTTTCAGCCCCTTTTTTACAGGGGCGTGTAATTACAATTTTTGATGCAATTCTTTGCAGCAGGGCTAGTTCCTGCGCTCCAACTAAAGCATCTGTGAGGGGTTCCAGTGTTGTGGCACCAGCACCAGTGCCTAAGGCCCAATTTTTCAGCCCCTGTTCAACAGGGACATGTAATTAGAATTCTTGATCTAATATTTTATAGCAGGGCCCGTTTCTGCGCCCACCAAGAGTATCTGTGAACTTTGTAAGTTCAAGATTTGTGTCATTCTTGTTGTTTTGAAACATGCCTGTTTTATCTTAAATGAACATTTCTATTTTTGATAATGCCACCCCAAAAATTGTTATACAACAAACATGTTGGTTTGTTTTAAAAACCTTTTCTAAATGCACATGCGATTGTGCAGGTATTAAAAAGATTGTTAATCAAGAATGTGTGGATTATTGTCTCAACACTACAACACTTTTGTGGTGATGTAATTGCTGCTTTCTGTGACAATAGGGGTTATTTCCTAAGGGGAAGTGTCACTGCCTTTAGTAAATAACACCCAACAGTGCTTTGTATAAGGTTACACAATCACGCCATTTTCTGGACTCGCCACATTTCTGTCAGGGTCAGCTAAAACAAACACAAGCAGTAAATGTCACCAAAGATTTGCGTAATTTTTTTTTTATTTGATCAAGGTTTCACAAATTGTCTGGCATATTGATGGCCCCCCTACCAGCAAAGAACTCAAGGTATCTTAACCGGACAGGCTTCATCCGCAACAAAGACGAATGGGAGTCCTTCCACATTCTCTTCTGGAGGTGGCAAGTCCAAGCTGCCATTCTGGAGACTCCTGTAAAACTCCGTCTTGGCGATGACTCCACCATCGGAAATCCGGCCATTCTCCCCCACGTCCACATACAGGAACTCATAATTAGCCGACACCACCGCCAACTTCACAATACTATTGAACCCCTTGTAATTATAATAGTATGACCCCTAATTGGGTGGTGGGACGATGTGGACGTGTTTCCCATCAATTGCCCCTCCGCAGTTAGGAAAGTCCAACCGCTGGGCAAAGTGGGAGGCCACAGTCTGCCATTCCTGCGGCGTGGAAGGAAACTGTTGAGGAAAAAAAATACAAATTAGTCTTTTTGCACATTAAAACATGGAAAGCAGATTAGACACAAACATTCTTGGCCAACATCCAGATAACATTTATTAAGGGGAATTTTACAACACCAAAGTATAATTTACACCTATCATATTCCCCCTCTCCCCCGCTCTCATGGGCCATTTCTAACATTATAGGGGGGGGGACTCTTGGACAGGTAACCATCTCCACTTCATTGAGAGAAGAATGCCTAAATAATGGGTATTACAGCCCCTCCTTAGTTACACTATTGGCAGCCCACTGGACAGGTAAGAAATGTCATAATACAAAGATATAAATACATATTGTACACATTTTAGCACATTTGGACATTCTGCTATTACCTATCAAGAGAATAATAGGATACAAAAACTTTAAACAGTACCATTTGAAAGTATATTGGCAGGCCCTTGCACTACATGCTTTGGGGAATTCATCCATAAATCTGACCACTAAAGAGATGGGTATAGTGTGTATGGGTTTGGCAAAGTCACCAGATAGATGATTGAGGATAGATAGAGAATTGGGATCAGCTGACTTAGCAGTTGGGGGAGGGAGGGTTAAAAATGATTTGGGGACACCACAAAAAAAAGCCTCTGGCACTCTGCCTGAAATTAAAACACAAATCAGATTTCAAAACATTTTAGGGGGTGTTTGGGGTAAAGCACTACTATGGAGTTGATAAAATACATTGTTAAGTGACTACATGAGGTGAATATAGGGGCAGGAGACCATGCTGGGGAGGTAAGTGAAGGCAAATATGTATGAAGGACAAAAAAATAATTACATAAAAATCCAGCATGCATGAGGACAAAGGATGAGGAAATGAGGAAAGAAATACTATATATTATCAAACATTATATACAATAAAATGTGATATTAAAGGATACAAATCTTGCCTTCATATACTCCTTCTGCAGGACCTGGATGATGGCAGAACACGTCTCTGGGATAATGATCCCCAGAGCCTGGGGGGAGATGCCTGTCGAGAACTTCAAGTCCTGCAGGCTTCTCCCTGTCGCCAAGTAACGCAGGGTAGCGACGAGCCTCTGCTCCGGAGTGATGGCTTGCCTCATGCAGGTATCCTGCCTGCTGATATAGGGGGTCAACAAAGCCAACAAATGGTAAAATACGGGGTCCGTCATCCGGAGAAAGTTCCTGAAATCATCAGGATTATTCTCACGGATCTCACGGAGCAAAGGCATATGAGAGAACTGGTCACGCTGAAGCAACCAATTCTTGGTCCATGAACTCCTCCCCACCCTGTTCATGGACTGGACTTGTGTCAAGGTCAGGACCCCAACACCAAGCCCCCGCACAGCACGAACTCTATGAGGAGTACGTATACGCAACATGGCTAGAAAACGGTCGGCTACTCAGAATGAGGTAACAGAACGCACTGAAGAACAGCAAGGCCTGTGAAGAGCGACCTGAAAAACAGCAACGAATGAACAAGAACACAATGACAAAGTCAAGCGTAGCTTGCTTGCACGCACTGAAGAGCAGATACAAACCCACAAGCACAAACTGAACTGCAGAAAACGATCTGAAAGCCATGAGTCTGAAAAAGCATGAATCGTCTCTCACACGAGATTAGCAAAAGGAGCCCAAAGGGTGCCGCGCTTGGTTCTGAACTGGCCTTTTCTAGTCTCGTCGTTTGTGGTTGACGTCACCGCGTTCTTGGCGATCGGAAATTCGGACAACTTTGTGCGACCGTGTGTACGCAAAACAAGTTTGAGCCAACATCTGTCGGAAAAAATCCTAGGATTTTGTTGTCAGAATGTCCGATCAATGTCCGACCGTGTGTATGGGGCATTCGAGTTAATATGGGAAAAACTTTTCTCCTTTCCACTGATGCTTTATCACCAATCCTTGTTTCACAAAAAACCCCAAATTTTCAAAAAACATTTGTCATTGGGACAAAAAGTGAGGTGAAATCTTCTGAAGAGGAGCTCAGACAGCAAAACAAATGTCACAGGGGTGATAACCCTTCCCTATGTTTTCCAAAAAGCTTAAAATAGATTTTTTGGCTGGAGCTAAACAAGTTAAAAATGTACCAGTTCAAAATTACAAAGATTCTACTTAACAAACCTACAGTCCCTGTCTTGTTTACACCACCTGTATACTGCTGTTCAGAGTATATAGGGCCTGGTGGCCCCACACCTTTCCTTATTTTAATTTGGGTGCGGGGTTCCCCTTAATATCCATACAAGACCCAAAGGGCCTGGTAATGGACCTGGGGGGTACCCATGCCGTTTGTCTCACTGATTTTCATCCATATTGCCAGGACCCAACATTACATTAAAGCCGCAAGCAGTTTTAAATGACTTTTTTCCTTTTAAAAATGACATTTTGTGCAGGGACTGTTCTAAGCACGGGAAACATGCGGCACTTTACAGGCATACTATAGACACCCCCCAGGCCCCCAGGTACGATATTTAAAGGAATATTTCACTTTTTTTTTACTTTAAGCATCATTAAAATCACTTCTCTTGAAAAAACGGCCGTTTTTAAAACTTATTTTGCATTGATACATGTCACCTGGGGCAGGACCCAGGTCCCCAAACCCTTTTTAGGACAATACCATGCAAATTAGCCTTTAAAAGGAGCACTTCTGATTTCGAACATTCCAGTCCCATAGACGTCAATGGGGTTCTAACGTTCGTGCAAATTTTCGGTCTGTTTGCAGGTTCTGGTGCGAACCGAACCGGGGGGTGTTCGGCTCATCCCTAGTCCTCAACAAAATGGTTCCCGTGCCTTCACACTACTGCTCAATAGGGATGGGCTGAACTACCCCCCGTTCGATTCGCACCGGAACATGCAAAAAATTTGTTCGAACACCGTTAAAGTCTATGGAACATGAACATGAAAAGTCAAAAGTGCTAATTTTAAAGGCTTATATGCATGTTATTGTCTTAAAAAGTGTTTGGGGACCTGGGTCCTGCCCCAGGGGACATGGATCAATGCAAAAAAAAGTTTGAAAAATGGCCGTTTTTTCGGGAGCAGTGATTTTAATAATGCTTAAAGTGAAACAATAAAAGTGTAATATTCCTTTAAATTTCGTACCTGGGGGTGTCTATAGTATGCCTGTAAAGTGGCGCATGTTTCCCGCGTTTCCAGTCTGACAGCAAAATGACATTTCTAAAGGAAAAAAAAGTAATTTAAAACTACTCGCTGCTATAATGAATTGTCGGTCCGGCAATACACATAAAAGTTCATTGATAAAATGGCATAGGGCAACCCCGAACCAAAATCAAAATTAAAAAAAAAATCCGTGGGATTCCCCCCAAATTCCATGCCAGGCCCTTCAAGTCTGGTATGGATATTAAGGGGAACCCCGCGCCAAAATTTTTTTAAAAAATGGTGTGGGGTCCCCCTAAAAATCCATACCAGACCGATTTTAAGGGGAACCCCGCGCCAACATAAAAAAAATGGCATTGGTCACCCCTAAATCCATACCAGACCCTTATCTGAGCATGCAACCCTGTAGGCCACAGAAAAAGATGGGGGGATGAGAGAGCGCCCCCCTCCTGAACCGTACCAGGCCACATGCCCTCAACATCGGGAAGGTGCTTTGGGGTAGCTCCCCAAAGCACCTTGTCCCCATGTTGATGGGGAGAAGGGCCTCATCCCCACAACCCTTGCCCTGGGTTGTGGGGGTCTGCGGGGGGGCTTATCGGAATCTGGAAGTCCCCTTTAACAAGGGGACCCCCAGATCCTGCCTCCCCTGTGTGAATTGGTAATAGGGTAAGGAGGTAGGGTCATAAACGGGTGACCCCGCCCCCCTCTGACACCGCAGGGAAAGCCATAGGGAAGTCCCCGTACGTCAGAGGGGGGCAGGGTCACCGGGTGGCCCTGCCCTCCGTTATATAAGAGCTGTCACCTGAACAGAAGCATCACACAGCAGGAGACTCCCATTGAGGCAGATCGGAGGACGAAGCGGAGAAGAAGAAGACGGAGGAAGATGCAGGGGTCTGTTATGGATTTTGAGGGGGGCCCCCATGCCATTTTTTTTAAATTTTGGTGCGGGGATCCCCTTAATATCCATACCAGACCTGAAAGGCCTGGTATGGAATTTGGGGGGACCCACATGCATTTTTTTTTTAAATTTTGGTTCGGGGTTCCCCTGTGGGTGAATCCCATACCGTTTTTATCAATGAACTTTTATGTGCATTCAGTGCTGCTGGAGGCTTTGTAACCAATCACAGGGTGCGTCTGTCCACCGACTTGGTCGATCGACTGACCTTCATAAAAATGAATCAGTCTTGGATCACCACCAGCTACCAAGCACCTGATGCTGATGTAACCGAATACATTTTTTTTGAAATGTCAGATCCCTTCAAAGACTGCCTATGCTGATGCTGAGTGACTATCCTGTTATACTGAGTAATTATCCTCTTCCTCCTCAACGATCACGATGATAGCTTGTAAGAACATTTTTGGTTATGGGTGCCACCAGTCCCGCCACCAGTGCCTAAGGCCCAATTTTTCAGCCCCTGTTTAACAGGGGCATGTAATTACAATTTTTCATGCAATTCTTTGCAGCAGGGCTAGTTCCTGCGCTCCAACTAGAGTATCTGTGAAGGGTTGCAGTGTTGTGGCACCAGCACCAGTGCCTAAGGCCCAATTTTTCAGCCCCTTTTTTACAGGGGCGTGTAATTACAATTTTTGATGCAATTCTTTGCAGCAGGGCTAGTTCCTGCGCTCCAACTAAAGCATCTGTGAGGGGTTCCAGTGTTGTGGCACCAGCACCAGTGCCTAAGGCCCAATTTTTCAGCCCCTGTTCAACAGGGACATGTAATTAGAATTCTTGATCTAATATTTTATAGCAGGGCCCGTTTCTGCGCCCACCAAGAGTATCTGTGAACTTTGTAAGTTCAAGATTTGTGTCATTCTTGTTGTTTTGAAACATGCCTGTTTTATCTTAAATGAACATTTCTATTTTTGATAATGCCACCCCAAAAATTGTTATACAACAAACATGTTGGTTTGTTTTAAAAACCTTTTCTAAATGCACATGCGATTGTGCAGGTATTAAAAAGATTGTTAATCAAGAATGTGTGGATTATTGTCTCAACACTACAACACTTTTGTGGTGATGTAATTGCTGCTTTCTGTGACAATAGGGGTTATTTCCTAAGGGGAAGTGTCACTGCCTTTAGTAAATAACACCCAACAGTGCTTTGTATAAGGTTACACAATCACGCCATTTTCTGGACTCGCCACATTTCTGTCAGGGTCAGCTAAAACAAACACAAGCAGTAAATGTCACCAAAGATTTGCGTAATTTTTTTTTTATTTGATCAAGGTTTCACAAATTGTCTGGCATATTGATGGCCCCCCTACCAGCAAAGAACTCAAGGTATCTTAACCGGACAGGCTTCATCCGCAACAAAGACGAATGGGAGTCCTTCCACATTCTCTTCTGGAGGTGGCAAGTCCAAGCTGCCATTCTGGAGACTCCTGTAAAACTCCGTCTTGGCGATGACTCCACCATCGGAAATCCGGCCATTCTCCCCCACGTCCACATACAGGAACTCATAATTAGCCGACACCACCGCCAACTTCACAATACTATTGAACCCCTTGTAATTATAATAGTATGACCCCTAATTGGGTGGTGGGACGATGTGGACGTGTTTCCCATCAATTGCCCCTCCGCAGTTAGGAAAGTCCAACCGCTGGGCAAAGTGGGAGGCCACAGTCTGCCATTCCTGCGGCGTGGAAGGAAACTGTTGAGGAAAAAAAATACAAATTAGTCTTTTTGCACATTAAAACATGGAAAGCAGATTAGACACAAACATTCTTGGCCAACATCCAGATAACATTTATTAAGGGGAATTTTACAACACCAAAGTATAATTTACACCTATCATATTCCCCCTCTCCCCCGCTCTCATGGGCCATTTCTAACATTATAGGGGGGGGGACTCTTGGACAGGTAACCATCTCCACTTCATTGAGAGAAGAATGCCTAAATAATGGGTATTACAGCCCCTCCTTAGTTACACTATTGGCAGCCCACTGGACAGGTAAGAAATGTCATAATACAAAGATATAAATACATATTGTACACATTTTAGCACATTTGGACATTCTGCTATTACCTATCAAGAGAATAATAGGATACAAAAACTTTAAACAGTACCATTTGAAAGTATATTGGCAGGCCCTTGCACTACATGCTTTGGGGAATTCATCCATAAATCTGACCACTAAAGAGATGGGTATAGTGTGTATGGGTTTGGCAAAGTCACCAGATAGATGATTGAGGATAGATAGAGAATTGGGATCAGCTGACTTAGCAGTTGGGGGAGGGAGGGTTAAAAATGATTTGGGGACACCACAAAAAAAAGCCTCTGGCACTCTGCCTAAAATTAAAACACAAATCAGATTTCAAAACATTTTAGGGGGTGTTTGGGGTAAAGCACTACTATGGAGTTGATAAAATACATTGTTAAGTGACTACATGAGGTGAATATAGGGGCAGGAGACCATGCTGGGGAGGTAAGTGAAGGCAAATATGTATGAAGGACAAAAAAATAATTACATAAAAATCCAGCATGCATGAGGACAAAGGATGAGGAAATGAGGAAAGAAATACTATATATTATCAAACATTATATACAATAAAATGTGATATTAAAGGATACAAATCTTGCCTTCATATACTCCTTCTGCAGGACCTGGATGATGGCAGAACACGTCTCTGGGATAATGATCCCCAGAGCCTGGGGGGAGATGCCTGTCGAGAACTTCAAGTCCTGCAGGCTTCTCCCTGTCGCCAAGTAACGCAGGGTAGCGACGAGCCTCTGCTCCGGAGTGATGGCTTGCCTCATGCAGGTATCCTGCCTGCTGATATAGGGGGTCAACAAAGCCAACAAATGGTAAAATACGGGGTCCGTCATCCGGAGAAAGTTCCTGAAATCATCAGGATTATTCTCACGGATCTCACGGAGCAAAGGCATATGAGAGAACTGGTCACGCTGAAGCAACCAATTCTTGGTCCATGAACTCCTCCCCACCCTGTTCATGGACTGGACTTGTGTCAAGGTCAGGACCCCAACACCAAGCCCCCGCACAGCACGAACTCTATGAGGAGTACGTATACGCAACATGGCTAGAAAACGGTCGGCTACTCAGAATGAGGTAACAGAACGCACTGAAGAACAGCAAGGCCTGTGAAGAGCGACCTGAAAAACAGCAACGAATGAACAAGAACACAATGACAAAGTCAAGCGTAGCTTGCTTGCACGCACTGAAGAGCAGATACAAACCCACAAGCACAAACTGAACTGCAGAAAACGATCTGAAAGCCATGAGTCTGAAAAAGCGTGAATCGTCTCTCACACGAGATTAGCAAAAGGAGCCCAAAGGGTGCCGCGCTTGGTTCTGAACTGGCCTTTTCTAGTCTCGTCGTTTGTGGTTGACGTCACCGCGTTCTTGGCGATCGGAAATTCGGACAACTTTGTGCGACCGTGTGTACGCAAAACAAGTTTGAGCCAACATCTGTCGGAAAAAATCCTAGGATTTTGTTGTCAGAATGTCCGATCAATGTCCGACCGTGTGTATGGGGCATTCGAGTTAATATGGGAAAAACTTTTCTCCTTTCCACTGATGCTTTATCACCAATCCTTGTTTCACAAAAAACCCCAAATTTTCAAAAAACATTTGTCATTGGGACAAAAAGTGAGGTGAAATCTTCTGAAGAGGAGCTCAGACAGCAAAACAAATGTCACAGGGGTGATAACCCTTCCCTATGTTTTCCAAAAAGCTTAAAATAGATTTTTTGGCTGGAGCTAAACAAGTTAAAAATGTACCAGTTCAAAATTACAAAGATTCTACTTAACAAACCTACAGTCCCTGTCTTGTTTACACCACCTGTATACTGCTGTTCAGAGTATATAGGGCCTGGTGGCCCCACACCTTTCCTTATTTTAATTTGGGTGCGGGGTTCCCCTTAATATCCATACAAGACCCAAAGGGCCTGGTAATGGACCTGGGGGGTACCCATGCCGTTTGTCTCACTGATTTTCATCCATATTGCCAGGACCCAACATTACATTAAAGCCGCAAGCAGTTTTAAATGACTTTTTTCCTTTTAAAAATGACATTTTGTGCAGGGACTGTTCTAAGCACGGGAAACATGCGGCACTTTACAGGCATACTATAGACACCCCCCAGGCCCCCAGGTACGATATTTAAAGGAATATTTCACTTTTTTTTTACTTTAAGCATCATTAAAATCACTTCTCTTGAAAAAACGGCCGTTTTTAAAACTTATTTTGCATTGATACATGTCACCTGGGGCAGGACCCAGGTCCCCAAACCCTTTTTAGGACAATACCATGCAAATTAGCCTTTAAAAGGAGCACTTCTGATTTCGAACATTCCAGTCCCATAGACGTCAATGGGGTTCTAACGTTCGTGCAAATTTTCGGTCTGTTTGCAGGTTCTGGTGCGAACCGAACCGGGGGGTGTTCGGCTCATCCCTAGTCCTCAACAAAATGGTTCCCGTGCCTTCACACTACTGCTCAATAGGGATGGGCTGAACTACCCCCCGTTCGATTCGCACCGGAACATGCAAAAAATTTGTTCGAACACCGTTAAAGTCTATGGAACATGAACATGAAAAGTCAAAAGTGCTAATTTTAAAGGCTTATATGCATGTTATTGTCTTAAAAAGTGTTTGGGGACCTGGGTCCTGCCCCAGGGGACATGGATCAATGCAAAAAAAAGTTTGAAAAATGGCCGTTTTTTCGGGAGCAGTGATTTTAATAATGCTTAAAGTGAAACAATAAAAGTGTAATATTCCTTTAAATTTCGTACCTGGGGGTGTCTATAGTATGCCTGTAAAGTGGCGCATGTTTCCCGCGTTTCCAGTCTGACAGCAAAATGACATTTCTAAAGGAAAAAAAAGTAATTTAAAACTACTCGCTGCTATAATGAATTGTCGGTCCGGCAATACACATAAAAGTTCATTGATAAAATGGCATAGGGCAACCCCGAACCAAAATCAAAATTAAAAAAAAAATCCGTGGGATTCCCCCCAAATTCCATGCCAGGCCCTTCAAGTCTGGTATGGATATTAAGGGGAACCCCGCGCCAAAATTTTTTTAAAAAATGGTGTGGGGTCCCCCTAAAAATCCATACCAGACCGATTTTAAGGGGAACCCCGCGCCAACATAAAAAAAATGGCATGGGTCCCCCCTAAATCCATACCAGACCCTTATCTGAGCATGCAACCCTGTAGGCCACAGAAAAAGATGGGGGGATGAGAGAGCGCCCCCCTCCTGAACCGTACCAGGCCACATGCCCTCAACATCGGGAAGGTGCTTTGGGGTAGCTCCCCAAAGCACCTTGTCCCCATGTTGATGGGGAGAAGGGCCTCATCCCCACAACCCTTGCCCTGGGTTGTGGGGGTCTGCGGGGGGGCTTATCGGAATCTGGAAGTCCCCTTTAACAAGGGGACCCCCAGATCCTGCCTCCCCTGTGTGAATTGGTAATAGGGTAAGGAGGTAGGGTCATAAACGGGTGACCCCGCCCCCCTCTGACACCGCAGGGAAAGCCATAGGGAAGTCCCCGTACGTCAGAGGGGGGCAGGGTCACCGGGTGGCCCTGCCCTCCGTTATATAAGAGCTGTCACCTGAACAGAAGCATCACACAGCAGGAGACTCCCATTGAGGCAGATCGGAGGACGAAGCGGAGAAGAAGAAGACGGAGGAAGATGCAGGGGTCTGTTATGGATTTTGAGGGGGGCCCCCATGCCATTTTTTTTAAATTTTGGTGCGGGGATCCCCTTAATATCCATACCAGACCTGAAAGGCCTGGTATGGAATTTGGGGGGACCCCCATGCATTTTTTTTTTAAATTTTGGTTCGGGGTTCCCCTGTGGGTGAATCCCATACCGTTTTTATCAATGAACTTTTATGTGCATTCAGTGCTGCTGGAGGCTTTGTAACCAATCACAGGGTGCGTCTGTCCACCGACTTGGTCGATCGACTGACCTTCATAAAAATGAATCAGTCTTGGATCACCACCAGCTACCAAGCACCTGATGCTGATGTAACCGAATACATTTTTTTTGAAATGTCAGATCCCTTCAAAGACTGCCTATGCTGATGCTGAGTGACTATCCTGTTATACTGAGTAATTATCCTCTTCCTCCTCAACGATCACGATGATAGCTTGTAAGAACATTTTTGGTTATGGGTGCCACCAGTCCCGCCACCAGTGCCTAAGGCCCAATTTTTCAGCCCCTGTTTAACAGGGGCATGTAATTACAATTTTTCATGCAATTCTTTGCAGCAGGGCTAGTTCCTGCGCTCCAACTAGAGTATCTGTGAAGGGTTGCAGTGTTGTGGCACCAGCACCAGTGCCTAAGGCCCAATTTTTCAGCCCCTTTTTTACAGGGGCGTGTAATTACAATTTTTGATGCAATTCTTTGCAGCAGGGCTAGTTCCTGCGCTCCAACTAAAGCATCTGTGAGGGGTTCCAGTGTTGTGGCACCAGCACCAGTGCCTAAGGCCCAATTTTTCAGCCCCTGTTCAACAGGGACATGTAATTAGAATTCTTGATCTAATATTTTATAGCAGGGCCCGTTTCTGCGCCCACCAAGAGTATCTGTGAACTTTGTAAGTTCAAGATTTGTGTCATTCTTGTTGTTTTGAAACATGCCTGTTTTATCTTAAATGAACATTTCTATTTTTGATAATGCCACCCCAAAAATTGTTATACAACAAACATGTTGGTTTGTTTTAAAAACCTTTTCTAAATGCACATGCGATTGTGCAGGTATTAAAAAGATTGTTAATCAAGAATGTGTGGATTATTGTCTCAACACTACAACACTTTTGTGGTGATGTAATTGCTGCTTTCTGTGACAATAGGGGTTATTTCCTAAGGGGAAGTGTCACTGCCTTTAGTAAATAACACCCAACAGTGCTTTGTATAAGGTTACACAATCACGCCATTTTCTGGACTCGCCACATTTCTGTCAGGGTCAGCTAAAACAAACACAAGCAGTAAATGTCACCAAAGATTTGCGTAATTTTTTTTTTATTTGATCAAGGTTTCACAAATTGTCTGGCATATTGATGGCCCCCCTACCAGCAAAGAACTCAAGGTATCTTAACCGGACAGGCTTCATCCGCAACAAAGACGAATGGGAGTCCTTCCACATTCTCTTCTGGAGGTGGCAAGTCCAAGCTGCCATTCTGGAGACTCCTGTAAAACTCCGTCTTGGCGATGACTCCACCATCGGAAATCCGGCCATTCTCCCCCACGTCCACATACAGGAACTCATAATTAGCCGACACCACCGCCAACTTCACAATACTATTGAACCCCTTGTAATTATAATAGTATGACCCCTAATTGGGTGGTGGGACGATGTGGACGTGTTTCCCATCAATTGCCCCTCCGCAGTTAGGAAAGTCCAACCGCTGGGCAAAGTAGGAGGCCACAGTCTGCCATTCCTGCGGCGTGGAAGGAAACTGTTGAGGAAAAAAAATACAAATTAGTCTTTTTGCACATTAAAACATGGAAAGCAGATTAGACACAAACATTCTTGGCCAACATCCAGATAACATTTATTAAGGGGAATTTTACAACACCAAAGTATAATTTACACCTATCATATTCCCCCTCTCCCCCGCTCTCATGGGCCATTTCTAACATTATAGGGGGGGGGACTCTTGGACAGGTAACCATCTCCACTTCATTGAGAGAAGAATGCCTAAATAATGGGTATTACAGCCCCTCCTTAGTTACACTATTGGCAGCCCACTGGACAGGTAAGAAATGTCATAATACAAAGATATAAATACATATTGTACACATTTTAGCACATTTGGACATTCTGCTATTACCTATCAAGAGAATAATAGGATACAAAAACTTTAAACAGTACCATTTGAAAGTATATTGGCAGGCCCTTGCACTACATGCTTTGGGGAATTCATCCATAAATCTGACCACTAAAGAGATGGGTATAGTGTGTATGGGTTTGGCAAAGTCACCAGATAGATGATTGAGGATAGATAGAGAATTGGGATCAGCTGACTTAGCAGTTGGGGGAGGGAGGGTTAAAAATGATTTGGGGACACCACAAAAAAAAGCCTCTGGCACTCTGCCTGAAATTAAAACACAAATCAGATTTCAAAACATTTTAGGGGGTGTTTGGGGTAAAGCACTACTATGGAGTTGATAAAATACATTGTTAAGTGACTACATGAGGTGAATATAGGGGCAGGAGACCATGCTGGGGAGGTAAGTGAAGGCAAATATGTATGAAGGACAAAAAAATAATTACATAAAAATCCAGCATGCATGAGGACAAAGGATGAGGAAATGAGGAAAGAAATACTATATATTATCAAACATTATATACAATAAAATGTGATATTAAAGGATACAAATCTTGCCTTCATATACTCCTTCTGCAGGACCTGGATGATGGCAGAACACGTCTCTGGGATAATGATCCCCAGAGCCTGGGGGGAGATGCCTGTCGAGAACTTCAAGTCCTGCAGGCTTCTCCCTGTCGCCAAGTAACGCAGGGTAGCGACGAGCCTCTGCTCCGGAGTGATGGCTTGCCTCATGCAGGTATCCTGCCTGCTGATATAGGGGGTCAACAAAGCCAACAAATGGTAAAATACGGGGTCCGTCATCCGGAGAAAGTTCCTGAAATCATCAGGATTATTCTCACGGATCTCACGGAGCAAAGGCATATGAGAGAACTGGTCACGCTGAAGCAACCAATTCTTGGTCCATGAACTCCTCCCCACCCTGTTCATGGACTGGACTTGTGTCAAGGTCAGGACCCCAACACCAAGCCCCCGCACAGCACGAACTCTATGAGGAGTACGTATACGCAACATGGCTAGAAAACGGTCGGCTACTCAGAATGAGGTAACAGAACGCACTGAAGAACAGCAAGGCCTGTGAAGAGCGACCTGAAAAACAGCAACGAATGAACAAGAACACAATGACAAAGTCAAGCGTAGCTTGCTTGCACGCACTGAAGAGCAGATACAAACCCACAAGCACAAACTGAACTGCAGAAAACGATCTGAAAGCCATGAGTCTGAAAAAGCGTGAATCGTCTCTCACACGAGATTAGCAAAAGGAGCCCAAAGGGTGCCGCGCTTGGTTCTGAACTGGCCTTTTCTAGTCTCGTCGTTTGTGGTTGACGTCACCGCGTTCTTGGCGATCGGAAATTCGGACAACTTTGTGCGACCGTGTGTACGCAAAACAAGTTTGAGCCAACATCTGTCGGAAAAAATCCTAGGATTTTGTTGTCAGAATGTCCGATCAATGTCCGACCGTGTGTATGGGGCATTCGAGTTAATATGGGAAAAACTTTTCTCCTTTCCACTGATGCTTTATCACCAATCCTTGTTTCACAAAAAACCCCAAATTTTCAAAAAACATTTGTCATTGGGACAAAAAGTGAGGTGAAATCTTCTGAAGAGGAGCTCAGACAGCAAAACAAATGTCACAGGGGTGATAACCCTTCCCTATGTTTTCCAAAAAGCTTAAAATAGATTTTTTGGCTGGAGCTAAACAAGTTAAAAATGTACCAGTTCAAAATTACAAAGATTCTACTTAACAAACCTACAGTCCCTGTCTTGTTTACACCACCTGTATACTGCTGTTCAGAGTATATAGGGCCTGGTGGCCCCACACCTTTCCTTATTTTAATTTGGGTGCGGGGTTCCCCTTAATATCCATACAAGACCCAAAGGGCCTGGTAATGGACCTGGGGGGTACCCATGCCGTTTGTCTCACTGATTTTCATCCATATTGCCAGGACCCAACATTACATTAAAGCCGCAAGCAGTTTTAAATGACTTTTTTCCTTTTAAAAATGACATTTTGTGCAGGGACTGTTCTAAGCACGGGAAACATGCGGCACTTTACAGGCATACTATAGACACCCCCCAGGCCCCCAGGTACGATATTTAAAGGAATATTTCACTTTTTTTTTACTTTAAGCATCATTAAAATCACTTCTCTTGAAAAAACGGCCGTTTTTAAAACTTATTTTGCATTGATACATGTCACCTGGGGCAGGACCCAGGTCCCCAAACCCTTTTTAGGACAATACCATGCAAATTAGCCTTTAAAAGGAGCACTTCTGATTTCGAACATTCCAGTCCCATAGACGTCAATGGGGTTCTAACGTTCGTGCAAATTTTCGGTCTGTTTGCAGGTTCTGGTGCGAACCGAACCGGGGGGTGTTCGGCTCATCCCTAGTCCTCAACAAAATGGTTCCCGTGCCTTCACACTACTGCTCAATAGGGATGGGCTGAACTACCCCCCGTTCGATTCGCACCGGAACATGCAAAAAATTTGTTCGAACACCGTTAAAGTCTATGGAACATGAACATGAAAAGTCAAAAGTGCTAATTTTAAAGGCTTATATGCATGTTATTGTCTTAAAAAGTGTTTGGGGACCTGGGTCCTGCCCCAGGGGACATGGATCAATGCAAAAAAAAGTTTGAAAAATGGCCGTTTTTTCGGGAGCAGTGATTTTAATAATGCTTAAAGTGAAACAATAAAAGTGTAATATTCCTTTAAATTTCGTACCTGGGGGTGTCTATAGTATGCCTGTAAAGTGGCGCATGTTTCCCGCGTTTCCAGTCTGACAGCAAAATGACATTTCTAAAGGAAAAAAAAGTAATTTAAAACTACTCGCTGCTATAATGAATTGTCGGTCCGGCAATACACATAAAAGTTCATTGATAAAATGGCATAGGGCAACCCCGAACCAAAATCAAAATTAAAAAAAAAATCCGTGGGATTCCCCCCAAATTCCATGCCAGGCCCTTCAAGTCTGGTATGGATATTAAGGGGAACCCCGCGCCAAAATTTTTTTAAAAAATGGTGTGGGGTCCCCCTAAAAATCCATACCAGACCGATTTTAAGGGGAACCCCGCGCCAACATAAAAAAAATGGCATGGGTCCCCCCTAAATCCATACCAGACCCTTATCTGAGCATGCAACCCTGTAGGCCACAGAAAAAGATGGGGGGATGAGAGAGCGCCCCCCTCCTGAACCGTACCAGGCCACATGCCCTCAACATCGGGAAGGTGCTTTGGGGTAGCTCCCCAAAGCACCTTGTCCCCATGTTGATGGGGAGAAGGGCCTCATCCCCACAACCCTTGCCCTGGGTTGTGGGGGTCTGCGGGGGGGCTTATCGGAATCTGGAAGTCCCCTTTAACAAGGGGACCCCCAGATCCTGCCTCCCCTGTGTGAATTGGTAATAGGGTAAGGAGGTAGGGTCATAAACGGGTGACCCCGCCCCCCTCTGACACCGCAGGGAAAGCCATAGGGAAGTCCCCGTACGTCAGAGGGGGGCAGGGTCACCGGGTGGCCCTGCCCTCCGTTATATAAGAGCTGTCACCTGAACAGAAGCATCACACAGCAGGAGACTCCCATTGAGGCAGATCGGAGGACGAAGCGGAGAAGAAGAAGACGGAGGAAGATGCAGGGGTCTGTTATGGATTTTGAGGGGGGCCCCCATGCCATTTTTTTTAAATTTTGGTGCGGGGATCCCCTTAATATCCATACCAGACCTGAAAGGCCTGGTATGGAATTTGGGGGGACCCCCATGCATTTTTTTTTTAAATTTTGGTTCGGGGTTCCCCTGTGGGTGAATCCCATACCGTTTTTATCAATGAACTTTTATGTGTATTGCCGGACCGACAATTCATTATAGCCGCGAGTAGGTTTAAATGACTTTTTTTCCTTTAGAAATGTCATTTTGCTGTCAGACTGTGCTAAACACGGGAAACATGCGCCACTTTGCAGGCATACTATAGACACCCCCAGGTACAAAATTTAAAGGAATATTACACTTTAATTGTTTCAATTTAAGCATTATTAAAATCACTGCTCCTGAAAAAACGGCTGTTTTTAAAACTTTTTTTTGCATTGATACATGTCTCCTAGGGCAGGACCCAGGTCCCCAAACACTTTTTATGACAATAATTTCCATATTAACCTTTAAAATTAGCACTTTTGATTTCTCTCATAGACCTTTTAAAGGGTGTTCCGTGGCTTTTCGAATTTGCCGCGAACACCCCAAATTGTTTGCTATTCGGCGAACGGGCAATGTTCGAGTCGAACTCATGTTCGACCTGAACATAAAGCCCATCCCTACTGCTCAATGGTCACAGAACTCTCACCTCTATGACGTGAATAATCAGCCTCAAGGACACATACAGATGCTGACGGTATCTGACTTACAGGCTCCAGACTCCTCCTGTATCGCTATGGGCTCCGATTCACAAATAGAGATGGAATAGATAAATGCTTCCCATAGTATAATAAGTTTTAACAATTGATAGTTTATTGAAAGACAAGTGAATGCTTACATCAAAAACTATTTAAAAATGCAATGAGATAAAAACACTGGCGTTCCAACGCTGCTCACATCACTTCCGGTCCACGACTCACTCCGGCCATGCCCTACACGTTACATCGCGTGCCTCGCACTTCATTTCAGGTGTGTGCCACCATTTACATATTGGTGAAAGCACAAATTTTTCTTTTTTTTTTTTTTTTTTTTTTTTTCTTTTTTCCACTTCAGCGAAAATTTTCCTGAGAGACATTATATCAACTTTGTGAGTCAAAACTTATCTCTTCTCATTTTTCACATCATTGTGGATTATTTCCATCTTATCTTTATTTATTTTCCTTTCATTTATTTTATTTAATTACTTAAAAACCAAGCGAACTATTAGATGCATATAATGCCGCTATATTTTTGATCCTACCCGAATCCCTCTTATCCCCTCCCCTCCCCTATGTCTGGTCTGCTCCTTCTTCTTTTTTTTTTTTTTTTTGTGTTGTTTATTATCTTGGCTCTGTATCTGTTGTTTCTTTCATCCTGTCTAGATATATTTCCGAGGATTTATATTTTTTCCAGCATTCCCATTTACTATCTTCCTTAATTTCTCCTCTTTCTCTGCTCCTTAACAGGTCCATTTTATAATAATGGTCTATTTTTTCTAACCATTCTCTGATGTCCGGTTTTCCGCTTTTTAACCAATATTTTGGTATCAGGCCCTTGGTGGCGTTTAGAAGACTCGGAACTGTTGATCTCATATATTGTTTCTTTGTTTTATTATAGACGTGAAAGAGGCAGGCCCATATATTTTCTTCTACTTTTTCCCCCGTTATTTCCTTTATGTTTTTTAAAATTTCCTTCCAGTAATCAACTATTGTTGGACATTCCCACCAAAGGTGTGTCATTGTTGCTTTTTGGCCACATTTTCTCCAGCACAGCCATGTTTTTTCTTGTTGGTATTTTTGTGTTCTTACAGGTGTCAAGTACCATCTTGTTACTAGTTTGTAGTTCATTTTAATAGTCTTCATGTCCCAGGCGTTATTATATCCAATTTCTATTATTTTTTCCACTTTTTGATCATCTAGGTTTAAATTCATTTCTTTCTCCCATTGTTTTATATATTCTGGTCTTTCCTGTGCGTCTAGATCTGCTAATATGCCATATATTTTTGCTATTCCATTTTTCAAAGACGTTTTATTGTCACATAACTTTTCCAATGTACTTAACTTCTTTTCGTCTCTTAGTGGGTGTGGTACTGTGCTTAATAAATGTCTTAATTGACAGTAATTCCATTCATTCATCCTCCATCCTTTAGCTTCTTCTATTTCCATCCGTGTTCTAATCCTTCCATTTATAGTGATATCTTTCAATTGTGGATTTTTTATTCCTTGGGCTCCAAATATTTCCTTCCCGGGGATAAAAAAATTCGACCCCGTAAGTGCTATTAACGGTGAGTTATATCTCCATTCGTTCTTTAAGTGTATAGTGTCCCAAATTTTAAAGACATTTTTTTGTTATTTCGTGAGTGTCTGTGTCTAGTATTCTATACTTTCGTGGGATCCAAATATTCTTGTGCAGTGTAGTTCCACTTATTGTGTTTTCCATTTCCACCCATTTTTTTTCACTTTTCTCATTTGTCCACTCCACCATTCGTGTTAAAACTATTGCTTTATAGTACCTGTTTATATCTGGGGTGGCTAATCCTCCGTGCTCCCTTTTTCTTGTGATCAGCGTGTATTTAATTCTTGGTTTTTTGTTAAGCCATATATATTTTAACAAGATTGTTTTTATTATCTTGAAAAAACTTTGTGGAATCGTTACTGGCAACATCTGGATTCTATAAATTATTTTTGGAAGGATCATCATTTTGAACATGTTTACTCTTCCTATCCATGAGAGTGGTTGTATTCTTAGTTTTTTTGTTTCTTCTTTAACCTCATTGATCAATGGAATAAAATTTGCCTGGTAGATCTTTTCAACTCTGGGGGTTATTTTAATTCCAAGGTATTTTAATTCTTTTACCCAAGTAAATGGGAATTCTTTTTGTAGGAACTGAACTTCCTTTTCCGCAAGCCCTATATTTAATATCTCTGTTTTTATTGGATTGATTTTAAAATTTGACAGTTCTCCATATTTTTTTATTTCTTTCAGTATATTTGGAAGTGACACTCTTGGATTAGATACATACATCAAAATATCATCCGCGTATGCCGCGATCTTATGTTCTTTTCCACCTAATCTTGCTCCTTTCACCTCTTGATTGTTGCGGAGTGTTGCTAATAGTGGTTCCAGTGCCAATACGTATAGTAGTGGGGAGAGCGGGCAACCCTGCCGTGTTCCGTTTTGCATCTTGATCAATGGAGAAAGTCTACCGTTTACCTTTATCTTTGCTGTTGGGCTATTATATAGATTTGTTATCCACTTCATCATTTTTGTCCCTAATCCCAGGTGCCGCAACGTATCCATCATGAAACCCCAGTCTACCCTGTCGAATGCTTTTTCTGCATCCAATGACAGGAATAGAACTGGGGTCTCGTTTTGCACCTTCTTGTGTAGCATCAATATTGATTTTAGGCTATTGTCCCTCCCCTCTCTTCCCGGTACGAATCCAGTCTGGTCAGGGTTGATCCAAAGTGGGATTAGTTTTTTTTTATTCTGGTGGCCAAAATTTTGGAATAAAGTTTTGTATCTACATTCAATAGTGCAATCGGCCTATAACTTGAACAATTACTTTTATCTTTCCCTTCCTTGGGTAAAATTGTTATGTGGGCCAGCAGCGATTCACTTCTTATTTCCTCTCCTTCCCCGATGGCATTCATATATTCTAGTAATTTAGGGATCAGCTGTTCCTGGAATTTTTTATAATATTTAACCGTGAACCCGTCTGGTCCTGGGCTTTTTCCCACAGGAGTTTCTTTTATTGCCAATTTTATCTCTTCTTGTGTTATGTTTTTTTCCAGTTCTTTTAATTGATCTATTTTTATTCTTGGTAAATTTGCATTTTTTAAATAGTCCTGTATTTTCTTTGTCCTAGTGTCCGGTTCTTTCCAAATTTCCTGTTCTTTTATTGCATATAGAGAGCTATAATATTTTTGGAATGCCTCCGCGATTTCTGTAGTTTTGTTTACCACTTCTCCTTTTTCATTTTTTATCTTCTCAATATAATTTGAAGACTTCTTTTTTTTTACCAGTCTTGCAAGGTATTTCCCTGGTTTATTCCCCCATTTAAATTTTTCTTGTACTATTCTATTATACTCCCTCCTTTCTTCTTGTTCTATCCAATCTTTTAGTTGTTCTCTCTTTTGAGATAGTAAGCGGTATGTTTCATTATTTACTTGATTTTTATGCTTTCGTTCTAGTTCATATATTTCCTTTATGATTTGTTGCATGTTTTTTCTTTTTTCTTGTATTTTCCTTGCCCCAATAGCTATCAATTTGCCCCTGATGACAGATTTGTGGGCTTCCCAGATTGTTGCTTTCGATATTCCTGGTGTATCATTTTCTTTAAAGTATCTTTGAATTTCCTCTGATATGATTTTTTCCGTCTCTCTATCTTCAATTAAGTTTTCGTTGATTCTCCATGGGCCACTTTTAAAGGCTTCTCCTTGAATTTTCATTCTCAGCATTACTGGACTGTGATCCGAAACTGTTATTATACCTATTTTTGTTTCTTGTATTTCTTCCAAATTTCTATGCTCCACCATAATGTAGTCCAACCTGGAATAACTTCTATGTACTACTGAGTAATAGCTGTAATCTTTTGTGCTAGGGTGCTGAATTCTCCAAGGGTCGATTAATTGCTGTTCGTATAGTTTTCTTTTTAGTATCTTTAATTGTCTCGCTTCTTTGTCCCTTACTGTGGAGGTGCTATCCATTTTATAGTCCATACTGAAGTTGAAATCTCCAGCCAGTATTAATTTGCCTTGTTTGAATTCCGTTAGTATTTTTAATATGTCTATCAAATATTTTTTGGGGTTTTTATTGGGGCAGTAGACGTTGGCAAGTGTATATTTTTCTCCCTGTATGGTGCCTGTAATAAAAAGGAAGCGTCCCTCCGGGTCCGTTCTTCTTTGATCTATTACGAAGCGTACATTTTTCCCAATTCCAATGGCTACTCCTTTAGCCCTTCTGATTGGTGAATCTCCTTGGTACCATGTTGGTATATTTCTAGAGTAGATTTTGATATTTGAACTTTGGGTTATGTGTGTCTCCTGTAGGAAAATTATTTCTGCTTTACTTTTGTCTAATTCTTGGAGGATAATATTTCTCTTCCTGGGGGAGTTTAACCCACGGACATTGTAGGAAAAATTTTTTATGCTATTTGTATCTTCCATTATTTTACCTTTCTCCATGCCTTTTTCTTCCACTGCTTCTCCTCCTTCCCCACCCGTCCCCCAGGCGCCCCCCCCCCAGGTCCGTTTAAGGGACCAGAGGGGGGGACATCCGGCCGACGCGCGGGGTCTCCCCACCCCTGTTTCCAGGTAATTGAGCCAACAAAATAGCGTGTGCAGACCAGACCTTTTCCACCCCTATCGCCCCCTTCTCCCCTCCCTCCCCTCCCTCTCCCCTCCACCCTGGTATGGGTGGTTTGACCCTATGGTCTCTAGAGCTGAGAGCGATTTGATTTATGGGGCACTGCTCTGCCCCCTCTGCTCTACTAGGTCTGAGGCGGAAATCTGTTAGACGCCCTGAATCCCCCTCTCCTGTACCCAGGTAAGGAGGCCCCCTGACCCCGCCGTGAGACCCTGTCTCCGCCTCCTGCCTCTAATTTGTTTTGTTATTTATTCTCCTCCTTTTTTCTATTTTTCTTTTCATTCCCCCTTCCTCATACCCGCCCCCCCACCATAACCCCCACCCCTTAATTTAATAGCGATACCTCTTGTCATTTGAATGTTTATTTCGTTCGGGACTCCACTTCCTGTGTTCTATTTTTAGTTCTTAATTGCCATTGAAGGTCATCGCGTGACACTGCTTGTTTTCGTCTATTTACATTCCTGTCCATTTCTGGAAGTGGGATTTCTAACTTATTGCAAAAGTCCGGAATCTCTTCTATGAATCTCAATCTAGCACTCTTTCCATTTTTCTTTGCTATTAAGCATGCTGGAAAGCCCCAGTTATATTGAATTTCCCGTTCCTGAAGAATGCTCAATAGTGGTCTTAACGCCCGTCTTCTTCTTAACGTTTCTTGGGACAGATCTTGAAATATTTGTAGTTTAACTTCTGCATATTCAATTGATGGTTTTCTCTTCAGATTTATCCAAATCTGGTCCTTTTCTTCCCATCTTTCAAAACAGACTATTATGTCTCTTGGGGTTTCCATTGGCAACCCTTGGGGTCTTCTTAATCGGTATGCTCTCTCTATTTTTATTTCGTTGGACTCCTCCTTTCCCAAAATATGATTAAAGAGATTACTCATTTTTCCTACTAAATTTTCTGCTTGTTCTATTTCCGGAAGGCCGCGGATTCTCAAGTTTCTCCTTTCTCTGTTTTCCTGGTCTTCTATTTTGTAGGATTGTTCCTGTTGTTCTCTTTTTAATATCTTTATTTCCCCTTTCAGCTCTTTTATCATTTTTAAGTGTGTATCTGCTTTGGTCTCCACTTCTTCCACTCTTGATAGGATATGCCCCATGTCTTTGTGTAATGTTGACATCTCTGCTTTTAGGGAGTTTTCTAGGGCCGCAAACATTTTTTCCATATCATATTTTGTTAGTAGTTGCAACTCATGCTGGCCTTCTTCCCTTCCTCTTTCTTCATACTCCGTTTCTAGTTCCATTCTAGACTCTGAGAGGTGACTAATTTCTACTACGCTTTTATTCTGTCCCTTTTTTTCCTTATTGTCCTTTTCTTTTGTATCTGTCTGTCTGCTCTTTGTGCCCGATTGCCTTTCCACTTCCCCATTTCCTTGCAGGATATATCTATTCATAGGGCCGGGGCTTTGGCTTGGACCCAAGCTAACCCTGGGCGATTTGGCGATTGCTCCCGCACTTCTTGTTATTTTTCCTCGCATTCCAGCGGTTAACATGGAGAACCCCTTTCAGGTGTATTCTATTGAGGTATTATCTCGGGGGGGAGACGGGCCAGCTTATTTTAGCCCACTGTCTCTGTTCTCACGTCTTCACCCTCAAACCACCTTATTAAAAGGGAACACTATGTATAAGAAAAAAAAAAAAAAAACCCACAAAAGGTCTCTGCCCCCTGTGGTGAGCTGTGATACTCAATGGAAGTCCACTACAAAAAAAAAAAAAAAAAATATATAAAAAAGTCTACAACCTTCAATGGCAATTCCCTCGTCCAGTTCGCCTTGCCACACTATGAGATTCAATAGTATATCCCAGGACGTTTATCATGCGAGTCCCACTGCATGGGTGGGGGACAAATGAATAATAATTTCCTAACGTCCTGTAACTTTTTTCCTTCTTTTTCACTCTTCACCGAAAGCAGAAAATTCTAATTGATCCCAAACGAGAAAAAAAAAAAAAAGTGCACTTTTCTCTTTCCCTACTCGTTTCCCTTTTTCACTCAAGATATGGGTATCAGGATTAGTTCAACTTTTCCAACTTTTCAACAAAGTAAACCAATTACCTTCCGTGACAAGTCCATTGTTCAGCAGTGTACTTCATAAGTATTTCTTAACATATCTTATAGGATGCCTTTATGGGGTGTGTATTATCACATATATATGCACATATATGTAGGGAAAAAAAAAAGAAGAAAAAACAGAGGAGCAGGGAGGCAAGTCAACCCTTTAGTGTCTCCCCTTCCCCTTCCCAGTCTCTCCTTTAATTCCACTTTCTTACCTATTAGTTTACCTATTCTCTTTATTCTATACACATCCCTCTTCCTTTTATCTTCTTTTGAATGCTTACATCAAAAACTATTTAAAAATGCAATGAGATAAAAACACCGGCGTTCCAACGCTGCTCACATCACTTCCGGTCCACGACTCACTCCGGCCACGCCCTACACGTTACATCGCGTGCCTCGCACTTCATTTCAGGTGTGTGCCACCATTTACATATTGGTGAAAGCACAAATTTTGAGTACTTTCTTGCTGCTTTATACACTGTCATTTGATAATAGAGGGGTGGTGCTGGGTTCTTCTAGAGAGTAGGATTAACCCACATCCCCAATAGTCTATACATAGGGAAATGTGTTCCTCTTATGGGACTTTAAAGGGAAAAAGCTACTCTGTGGTGATTATGAATATAAGGTTTATTAATAAAGGGTGTAGCTGTACACATATCTACAATGCAAATAGAAAATACAAAAGAAAATTACAGGATGCGTGACACAGTGGGTATGCAATACAATACATAAGGTTTACAATCATTGACTCCGTTGCATATGGAACACACATATGGGGAGTACTCAATGTGTTTCGAGTGTTACTCTTCTTCAGGGATGTATGATTGAGACCAGCACGATAAAATCATGTCTATAATTGAAAAGACAGTCATGAGTAAAATATATAACAGCAAAAGGGAAATTGATTAACATAAATATATCTAAAGTCATCCACCTATAAAAAATATATTAAAGTGAGTACTGACCATATAGTATTGCTTGGAAACATCCTATGTTACTGCATCCACTTTTAAAATACTTTAAAGACTTCCAGTTCTGGCGCCACATGAGGAGGAGGTGAATAGCTCCAGCTCCCGCAGCGCTCCTCACATACCCGGCATACAAACCCGGCCATTGCTTTGGGGAGACCCCCCTTTATCCCTGCTTCATTGTGGGCACTGATGGATCGCTTTGTAGAGCGATCATATGCACGGGCGGTATCCTCCACGATACCCCCCGCGGGAGAAACAGCGGCTGACACAGCCAAGATGGTGGCCGCCCCAGGCACACCAGAACCGCTGCAGACGCAGCCACAGCCTCCTTCGGTTTTAGAAATGGCAGGTACGGATCCTGCCTCCCCTGCTGGCATCGCTTAAGCTGTGGTGACACTGCTGGGACCCACATTAGCAGCCACTGTGGATGCAGCAGTTCACAGAGGACTGGAGCAGCTCCACATAGAAATTCAGGCATAGCGAATCACTCATGTGGAATCGAGGATATCATCTCTTGAGAATGAATGCACAGCTTCATCTGCCACGCTTGCACACATCACCGCCACGAACAGGGACATATGGGATAAACTCGACGATCTGGAAAATCGTTCGAGAAGGAACAATTTGCGCATAATCGGTTTACCAAAATCTGTGTCCGCTTCCCAGCTCACGAATATTTGCGCAAAGACCATCCCAGAGCAACTGGGCCTCCGCATACCCTACACTATTGAACGTGCACACCGCATGGGTCAGTACTCAGAAACCCGCGCCAAACCTCGTCATGTTATAGTTAAATACTATTACCATGCTGACAAGAATGCCATAATGCAAACATTTCGCCGCTCGCGTTCATTAACTGTGGATAAACAAGATATTTTCTTCTTTACCTGTGGATGGCGCAAAATTGCTGCTCTTCGTGGATTATTCCATGGAGGTGATAAAAAAAAGGAAAGCGTTTTCGCCGATTTGCTCAATTCTACACAACAACCAAACTTGGTTCTCCTTAGCATATCCAGCTATGCTCTGCATCCAAACGCATGAAGGAGAACATCTCACCTTCAACACACCTGATGAGGCGGAAATTTAGCTAACCACCCGGAGCACCGAGATGGAACACAGCACCACTGCAGAGGGCCCACCATCAACATCACCGCCTTCTTCAATTGCACCGCCTAAACATCAACGCAGCCCGACCAAACCTCCATATAAACGCAGCTGCTTCACCAACCAGGAGGACCGCACTGGGAATCGCTGAAGGACTTCAAAACCCCACTTTCATCACTTGTGCTTGCACAGACGGGTAATATTACCCCCCATCTCTCTTTTCACTTTTTTTTATATAGGTACTTTTACTGTTCTTTCAAATCATCATGACTGAACTTTTTGACGCAGTACTTGTATCAGCCTGTTGCTTGCGTTCTTTTGTTTATGCTCTACAGCCTTCCACCCCAGTCGCCAATAAGGCCGCATGCTATCTGTTTAGAAGTTCACTCTAGGGACCCATGCAATAATCGCAGTCATTGCACTTGCGTAGTTTACACCCATGAGCTGAGCCTTCACTCTTCTGAGCCTATCACAGTGTCTAAATTTGACTTGCTCCTTCCCTGACATTCTCCTCTCTGACTACCCTTCCCTGTTATCCTCTACCCATCTCCCTCCCTCCCCCCTTCCCATTTTTCCCTTCTTTTCCTCCCTCCCTCCACCCCCCATAGCTTACATCATGCCCATACGTGATGAGCTAGCGACCGGCGGGGGCTTTGATAGGTGGTTGAAGCTCATGTGGAAAAAAGTGAAGTCCACTAGGTTCATTTTGCTTTTCCTTAACCGAAAATCCGCTTTGTTAATGTTTGTTCTCTATTGTTGTTTAGAAGATTTAAAATTCATGTTTGCCTATCTAGTACCTATGTTCTTAGGAGATCTACAGCGCTTTGGTGACTCCCAAATGGTAGATACTCTACTTACAGAGGGGCTCCATTGCAAGCCTCTAACCCAAAACATTGTTTATTTCCAGTCATGTCACAATCTACCGATGGGAGTCACCTAAAGTTTGTTTCATGGAATGTTAAGGGGCTTCGCTCTCCAAATAAACGCATGTCAATCCTTAGGCACGTGCGGCGTCTCCGGCCAGATGTGGCTCTGCTCCAGGAGACACACCTATTCGCAGACGATTTAACACGCCGCCGAAAAATGTGGGTGGATTCTGTAGTAGGCCGAAAAGCAGGAGTTGCTATCCTATTACACAAAAACTCATGTCACACTGTCAGATGTTAGGGTTAACATGGCAGGCCGGAAAATAACCCTACATTTGACCCTAGGCGACAAAGCTGCTGCTGTCACCAACATTTATGCTCCTAACTCCCCTGACGTCTCCTTCTTTCAAGATTTGGTGCAATGGGTGCTAACTGCCCCTGAGATGCTACACCTAGTGGGTGGAGACTTTAATTCTGTTATGTCCACACTGGCAGATCGCACGTATCAGCCATCACATAGACCGCTTACCTATAGCCCCCCTGTACCGAGCGCTACTCTCCTAGCGCAATCCATCGCTTCCATGCAATTTGTCGACGTTTGGCATTTAATGCACCCTACGGATCGAGAATATACCTTTTTTTTTTTCTCCCCCACATAACACTTTTTCTCGCATAGATTACTTTTTTGTCTCCCCTGCTCTAATCTCCACAATAAGTGCCCCAGACATACATGATGCCAGAATATCAGACCACAGCCCTATTGCTGTACAAATAACTCAGGCTAAACCTTCATCTCCCTCTGATAGTGAAGATTTCCGTCACACAATATACGAAGCCTGGGAGGAATACATCTCCACCAACGGAGCTCACATTTCTGACCCGAACCTTTTTTGGGAAGCCGGTAAAGCCTTTTTACGGGGTAAAATCATCTCTTATACCGCCCAATTTAAAAAACGGACCAGACAACAATACAGACAGTCCAGCGAAGCTTTACGCTTGGCTCATGAGCGGCTAACACTAAACCGTACCTCAGATAACATACAGGAATGGAGACAGGCTAAACGTACTTTTGATCTTTGGTCAGAACAACGTGAAGTGGCCAAAACATCATACTCTACTCTGCATTTTCACAAGTTTGGTAACAAGGCGGGCATACTGCTGGCTAAATTATGTTCAGGACTTAGACCTCCTACTCACATCTCTACCCTGAGAAATGTGGCCGGCTCTCTGGTTACCTCGCCTGCTGAAATTAGTAAACTACTTGCAGAGTATTACACCAATTTATATAGAGCTGACCCAAATGAGCAACCTACGGCAGAAGCTCTGCTGGCCAAGATACATCTGCCCAAAGTCCAAAATACACAATTAGCGGCACTCAATGCTCCTATTACCGTAGATGACATCCAGCACACGATTAAATCCATGGCGTCTGCCAAAGCCCCAGGACCCGACGGTTACACGGCAGAATTTTTCAAACTGACAAATGACTTTATCCCCGAAACATGTATACGCAGCCATGTGGGATGGAGGGCCCTATCTTCCCACAGGGACACAGGCTCACATCAAACTAATTTCCAAGAAAGGTAAAGATCCCCTATTACCAGGATCATACCGTCCGATTTCTTTAATTAACGTTGATGTAAAAATCCTGTCTAAAATAATTGCATCACGCTTAGCTCTCCTACTTCCATCTTTATTACACCCAGCCCAATCTGGCTTTGTTTCAGAAGGATCAGCTACCTGTTGTAATATGTTGGCCGATTTATGTATAATGTTGTATTGGAGTGCCATGTTGACCAGAAATTCAGTTGAATTGTCCAAGTCAACTGAATTTTAACATAGCAAGGGGACAGCTGAAGACCCTTTGATGTGTTAATCTTATACAAGTCTACCTAGGTGTGTGAGGTATTGTCTGTAAACCTAATTGAACATTTCAAAGGGTACATTGTTTAACGGACCATAGAAGAAGTATTTATTGATGGTAATTAGACTTGAGGGGGTAACAATAAGATCAAAGAGTATTTTGGGTTCACCTAGCAGAAACTCCCTCCTAGTGGACTAATATTTCAGAGAGGACATTCAAGCTGGCATTTAGTCAGTATAGTCTTGTCTGTGTATGACTATGAAGGCGCAAATCTAGAGAAAATTGGACTCTGAATTATATACTCTGTCGGATTTTTTTGTCATCTGTGGACTTTATTGACTTCCAATACAGAACAAAGTCCAAAGTGCATCTCTCTGGAAGAATTGGGTTGCTGCGGAAGAGTACTTACTAATGAATTCTCATACCCACGATACTACTATACTACTACACATATTATATCACTACACTACCCTAAACATTCGCAAGGTTTTAATGGCTTTAGAATACGCTAAAACTCACCCTGACCAAGACGTTGCCATTATGTCCCTCGACGCGGAAAAAGCCTTTGATAACATCAGTTTTTCCTGGCTTTTTAGAGTAATGGAACAAATTCGGCTTTTCGGGTCAAATTATGTGATTTTTAATACAAATGTATTCCTCCCCAATGGCGTGTCTTGTAACCCTTGACTTTGTCTACGACACAATCCCCCTAGCAAAGGGAACAAGACAGGGATGCCCCTTGTCCCCGTTGTTGTTCAACATAGTGATTGAACCTTTATCTAGAATACTCAACTCAGATAATGGGGTCAGTGGCATCACCTTAGGCAACCAAACTCTCCGCTCCGCCCTGTTCGCGGACGACATACTCTTATTCTCTACCAATCCCATATCAGACTTTGACAGACTCAAACAACTTTTTACGGACTTACGACTTTGCTCGGGCTTCCGCATTAATTTTGACAAAAGTGAGGTCTTAGCACTACACCCACGCCTATCTACTAAATGGAGACCTCTATCTCTACTCGCCCTGGCCACTCAACATATCACATACTTGGGTATTCGAATAGGACGTGAACCATCTTCTTTATATTTACTTAATTATCCCCCTTAATAACCAAAATTGTGAAGGAGTTGGAGGCTTGGGGGGCCCTCCCCCTCTCGCTTTTTGGGAGATGCCACCTTTTTAAAATGGTGTCATTTGCATGCCTGCTTTATCCAATTCAGACCATACCTCTCCTACTGAGACACTCTGATGTTCAAAAAATCCAGAAAGCCTTAACTTTTTTTATATGGCCTTGCAAGAAACCACGCATCGAGCTACAAAAATTATGTCTCCCGAAGGGCGAGGGTTGGGCGGGACTACCCAATATGAGTTTCTATAACCTAGCATGTTTACTTTGACAGGGCCTAGATTGGTTAACTGGAGGATCTAAATATTCCAACTTCGCACTTGAAGGCGCTATGGCCTCCACCTATGACCTTTCAGCCATCCTTCATTCCAATCCTAATACTCTGCCTCCTCACCTCAAGTCCAGTGTACTTTTCAGGGATACAGTCATTGCCTGGAGAGAGGTCAGAAAATTACTCAGATTGCCATCTAACATCTCCCGCCACCTGAAAATCCAAGGCAACCCTATGTTCCTCCCATCCACTCTACATAAAGCTTTTGGTCAATGGAAACTCAGGTGCCTTACGAATGTAACATCCATCTACCACGACAAACCTGGCGAATTTAAACCCTTTCAAACCTTGATGCGGGAATTCTCACTACCACCAACACACATCTTTTTTTTTTATCACCAACTCACCGATTATTTAAAGTCTTGCTGTGGGTCTGAGTCTGATCACCTTTAAACGTCCTTCATTGACACTCTACTTCAAGGCAATAATTATTCTATCTCCAATATATATTCATGCCTCATACAACACCAAGCACGGAAGTATTGCCTCAAACCTTTTAAAAAATGGTCTCACTTACTGGGTGACAATGATCTGCCAGAAAAATCCTTGAAGGATACAGACATATCCGCGATCTTATAACTTCTGAAACATAGAGGGAGACGCAATTCAAAATATTCACAGGGCCTACTTCCCATTTCGCTTCAACAAAGCGGACCCAACTCAAGCGCAATGTCCCTGGTGTTCCTTACCTCGCCCCACCCTGCTTCACTGTCTTTGGGACTGTACTAATATCACTACTTACTGGAGCACTGTGATAGCCTACATCAACAAAATCCATAAAACACAGATAACTAAGGACTGTCTCTTATGCTTGTTCAGTATACCACCATCATCCTCCTTGTCAGCGATGGACCCACAAAATATTCCACAATGGGCTCATCTGTGTCTCCTAGTTGCCCGCAAAACTAATATGTCTCACTGGATCTCAGCAACACCACCTAATTTAACGGCGGTTAAAAAAGCCATGACCTCACTCTATTTGGAGAGATTAGATACCATCACACTGAACTTTCATTCTACCTCACGCTTTTTCAAGAGATGGAGAAGGTATATGGAAGCCACATTCACGCAACAAACAATGCTAGATATAATGCACCCATTCCGTTTTACGGATTGGTACCTAAGGAGAGATCTCACCAATTCCCTTGGCAACCTCAAAATATCTCCCACTTCTGACCCCTCCACCTTTAAGCCGCCATAAGATGTTCACAAACCCATATTGCTCTTTGACATCCACTATTATCTTTTATTTGTTCTCAGTAGTACTAGTTAGTTTTGCTGTGTTACCTAGACCAATTTATCTAATCTCTAGCTAGTTATGTCCAAACGCTGCTTCCACTGAAGGTACTAAGGTGTAACGTTTCAGTCTCTCAAGCACTGTTTTGCTTAATAACTATGATAAGATGGTAAATGTGAATTTCTGACCCCCCCCCCCCCTTACCTGTATTTAAGTATAAAACTTTCTTACTGCATAGAGATTTTACGTGTACCTGATTTATAACTATTATGTACTCTGTTTTTTATACTACTGTATGCTATAAAACTCAATAAATATTTAAAAAAAAAATACTTTAAAAACCTATAGGGAATGGATTTCCACTGTTCCGTGCCTGATCCAGAATGGGTGGGCCACGAGTGCCAGACACACAAACCCTCAGGGGAGACTCCCCAACAGAGGGTGTGGGGACACCTAAGGTGTGGAGTTTGTCCAAAAAAGCGGGGCGTCAATCCCTGTGGGGAAAGTAAGGTATACAAAAATTGTACTGGGCCATATAGAAGCCGCAAGGTGCATGTGACCACAAGGGGTGCGGGTCCCGCATGCATTTGCACTGTGACTATTCAGTAAAAGGTAAGAAAAAAATGGTACCTGCTTGGGTGTCCTGGTTGGGGAGGAGGAGTGTCCTGCCTTGTGGAATGAAGGTGTCGCCGGCAAAGCGATGTGGACGCCGCACTTCCAGAGCCCACACAGGGGTATGGTAAGGTCTGGTGTGAATAGCCTAGGTAAAAAGAGATATAATAAGAATCCAGAGGAGGGGGGAAAGAGAGAGGGGGGGTTTGTGGGGGTTTTTGGGGGGTCTGGGGGGGGAAAGGGGGAGAAATGTGAGGGAGAGGGATAAGGGTGGTGCTACCCCTGGAGGAAGGAAAGTGAAGTGGTATGGTACCTGTTAAAGATGTATTGGTTGGGGGGAGAGAGAGTGCTGAGCTGCCTTGACCATAAGGTGTGAGCAAGAGAGGGCTATGAATGCCCCAGCACTGGAGCCTTCAAAGGAGTCCGGTGTGGCCTGGGGTGCACAGCCTGAAATAGGGAGGAATAAGGTAAGTATCCTTGGGGGTGGAGCCCATGGCCAGTGCTCAAGTAAGTGTTGGGCTGCAGAGTAACACAGTCGCAGCCAGGGTGGAGGTTTACCTGTGAAAGCCATGGGGAAGATCTGCTGCCGGTAGTCAGGAAGCCATTGGACTGAAGGACAGGAAGCAGGAAGAGGGTGGGTATGGAGCCCGTTTAAATGTGATGAGGAGGTGGGTCTGGAGACCAATCCCGTGAAGGAGTGTGGGAGTGGCCGGGGGTGTCCGTTTACGCCCCCCGAGCTGCTGGCATGTGAATCAGTCCCCATGGAGACCGCTACTGGCGTGCGACTAGCACCTCTGGGCGCGGTGACACAACACGCTCAGTGTGATGATGCTAGACACACGGGGGTGGGGACATAGATCTGTGTCAGCGGCCCGCGAAGATCAACAGGTTGGGTTACCGACCATGATCTCCCGTTTGAGGGTATGCCACCTGTGTTAACAATACTGTACAGGACGGCCCCCCTGCACCTAGTGGGGAGGTCCTGAGGCTGAAGCTGGGCCAGCGAGGCTGCCCACATCCAGATCAAGGCGTCACAAAGAAAAATGTAGCAATGTTGGCAGCATCTGTTTTCTCCTTTCATTTTTCCAATGTTGGCAACAGGTCAGGAAGCTGACAAAAAACACATACAAAAATAAAGCAAACAACAACTAAGCATGAACCTGAACTAGGAATGTATGTACACATAAAAGAGAATGCATGTTATCGAACATGATGGTGATTCCGTGCATGCGCTGTAATCGTGAATAATTCACATGAGGATTTATATGATGCGAAACATATGTACAATGTGTGCATGAGGATATTGTACAACAGCCCATACCGAGTGGATTGGTATACCATGGTAGCAAAAAAAGGAGGGCAAGTATGTAACTTGCTTATCAAGGGAGGAAGGGGGAAGAAAAGTGAAGAGTTTTTATGGGGGCAACTCGTTGGATTCCCATTCAGAGCCCCCCGAGGAGAAACCTTCTAGGAATGGTCTATAAGATATACAGCCATTGAGTCCTGGGGGTTGGGTGACTTTGATTCTGAAAATCCACCTCTGTTCTAATTGTAGGAGTAGTTTGCTCACATCTCCTCCTCGCATGCCGGTATGCACGCGATCATGAATTAGAAAGGAGAATTTAGGAAATATGCCCTAATGCACTCTGGTAACATGTCTGCCAAGTGGTAAATTTGAGTTGCAGGTTCTCATGGACGTAATATGTCTGTAGGTTCTGCGCCAAAACTCCTGGATAGTCTTTCCCACATAGAAACTTGCACACTCACATACAAGGAGGTAAATTACACCGCAAGTCTGACAGTTTGCGTAATGCCTAGGTTTGAAGAGTTCTCCATTGGGCAGGGTAATGTTTTTTGAGGTATTCAAAAATCTGCAGTAGTTGCAGCCACCGCAGGTAAACGTGCCCTTGTTCTTGCATGGGTCACGCTTGCCTCCCCCTTTGAATTCACTGCAGACTAGCTGGTCTCGAAGAGAACCAGCTGCCTGTAAGTGAACACTGGGGTGGTGGGTACAAATGGGCCAATCGAGGGGTCCATTGTCAGCATGTGCCAGTATTTAGTTATGACCCTTTTGATTGCTGCATGTTGATTGGAAAATTTAGTTATAATGGAGATAGGATGGGGCTTTTGCTTTTTTGATGAGGGGTTGTAGAGTATATCATTGCGGGTTCTAGCACACGCTCTCTTGTTTGCTTTTTTTAGGCATGTATTGGAATATCCCCGTCCCAATAGGCGTGTTCTTAAAATATTGGCCTCTTTTTTGAAAGCTATGACATCAGTACAGTTTTTCCTGGTACGCAAGTACTGACTGTAGGGGATTGAAGCAATAAGGGGTTGGGGTGAAAGCTGCTGGCATGGAGTATTGAGTTGCCTGCAGAGGGTTTCCTAAATAAGTTTGTGGTTAGAGATCCGTTGCTATCTTTGTAGATAGTTACATCAAGGAATGTGATGGATTCCTTGTCCCAAGTCATAGTAAATGATAAATTGAAATCATTGACGTTCATTAGTTCAAGGAATGCTGGCAGTTGCTCAGTGGGTCCATTCCACACGAGGAGAATATCGCCGATGTAGCGATGCCACATGATGACATTCTCCATGTATGGGGCAAGGGGTACAGATTGATGTATCATCTGTTCCCACTCCCCCAGGTACAGGTTTGTGTATGATGGGGCACACGATGTCCCCATCGCAACCCCCTGCACCTGGAGGTAGTGGGATCCATTGAACGTAAAAAAATTGTGCAATAGAATGAATTTGAATGCTGCGATCAGAAATTAATTGGTCTTTTCATCATATTGGCTGTTCTGAGAGATTACATGTTGTATACAGGAGAGACCTTTGTCATGTGGAATCGAGCTGTATAGAGCTTCCACATCCACAGCCACAAGTACAGATGTAGGGGGAACGCATAGACCATTTATATTTTGTAAAAGATGTGGGGTGTCCCGGATGTAGCTTGGGAGTTTGAGGACATGGGGACATAGGTACCTATCCACAAGTTTGCTAAGTTTCTCGGTTAGGGAGCCATTCCCTGAAATAATGGGTTTGCCGGATGGACATGTCATGCTTTTATGTAGTTTAGGCAGAGAATAGAAGGTCGGTGTACGTGGACATTGTGTGCGTATTAAGTCCCATTCTGCCTTGTTGAGAATTCTCTCACTATAGACCCGGTCAACCAGACTGTAGAATTCCTTGCGGAATCTTTCAATTCTGGTTGCCGGTATCTTACAGTACCAATCTTGGTTGCTAAGTATTTTGTGTGCACATATCCACATAAAACTCATTGTCCATCACCACAATATTGCCTCCCTTGTCGGAGGGCTTGATGGTTATTGTAGGGTGGTATTGTATCCATGTTATTTGGATATTCGTTTTGGATTTATTAATTTATTTATTGCACATATTTACATATATTGTGACTAGGGTTGAGCCGAACACCCCCCGGTTCAGTTTGCGGCAGAACATGTGAACAGGCAAAAAATTTGTGCGAACACCGTTAAATTCTATGGGACTCTAACATGAAAAATCAAAAGTGCTAATTTTAAAGGATAATATGCAGGTTATTGTCATAAAAATTGTTTATATATTAATGCTTAAAGTAAAACAATAAAAGTGAAATATTCCTTTAAATATTGTGCCCGGGGGGTGACTATAGTACGCCTGTAAAGTGGTGCATCTTTCCCGTGTTTAGAACAGTCCCTGCACAAAATGGCATTACTAAAGGAATAAAAGTAATTTAAAACTACTTGCAGCTATAATGTAATGCCGGGTCCCGGCAATATAGATGAAAATCATATCCCCCCAGCCCATTACCAGGCCCTTTAGGTCTGGTATGGATATTAAGAGAAACCTTGCACCCAAATTTAAAAAAAAAAGGCGTGGGGCCCTCAGGCCCTATATACTCTGAACAGGAGTATACAGGCGGTCCCCGGGTTAAAAACAAGATAGGGACTGTAGGTTTGTTCTTAAGTTGAATCTGTTTGTAATTTGGAACAAATACATTTTTTAAGTGTAAATAATCATGAAAGGATCTCTGTGCTACTAAACAATAACACGTGAACTATCGTATAATATAAAAAAATCTAAAGTGTGTTGCTGCAAAATCTATAGTGTACACATAACCACCACCAAACAATAAATTAATCTTGCGCAAAATCATTTATAGATTCATTTATATTTTGTAAGTGTAGCTCCAGCCAAAAAATCTATTTTTAAGCTTTTTGGATAACTTTTCTGGTGGTGTACACAGTACACAATACAGTGCAACCGTAGTGCAGTTGCTACTACTTTTCTGGTGGTGTACATAGTACACAATACAGTGCAGCCATAGTGCAGTTGCTACTAGTTTTCTGGTGGTGTACACAGTAAACAATACAGTGTAGTGCGGTGTTGCAAAACAATATACATCATGTCCAGAAGGCCACCAAGGAGAGGCAGATACTCACAGGGCACTAAAAGAGGGCAAGCAGGCTCTGTGTCTACAGTCAACAGTGCTGGTCATGGACATGGTGCATCCTCTGCAGGTGGCCGTGGGGCACACTTGTCCTTTTTTTCTGCTGCTGGCTGTGTTATTGAGCCAGAACATACAGAAGAGTTGGTGGAGTGGATAACAAAGTCATCCTCATCCTCCTCATCCTCTGTCACCCAGGCTCAGAGTAGTTTTCCTTCCTATGCAGCTGTCAAAGCAGCCTATTCCAACGGCTCCTTGTCCACAGTCACTCCTTCCGTAGCCCCACCATCATGCATGGAGGAGTCCCCTGAACTATTCGACCACAGTGTCGAGTACATGCTGCTGGAGGATGCGCAGTGATTTGAAGGCTCCAATATTGGTTCCCAGGTTGAGGAAGGGAGTAACGTGAGCCTAGAGAGAGGGGGTGCCCAAGAAGGACAAGAAACTGGCAGTCATGTTCCCCCAGCTGCAGCATAGTGCCAAGTTTGCTCCAGTGACGAGGAGGGAGGGGATGATAAGGTCACTGACTCTACTTGGGTGCCTGATAGAATAGAGATGGAGGAGGTACAACTTCAATGAGGCAGAATGTCCTCTAGGAGGCAGCTTAAGGGCAGCCACCATACTGCATCACACCGCAGAGCTCTGCAGGTGCAGGGCACTGCTGACTCCTCGCTGATTTTGAAAAATTCCTTGGTGTGGGCCTTTTTGGACACGTGTACAGCAGATCACACAATTGCTGTTTGCAACCCATCTCTGAAACGGATCAAGCGTGGCCAGAAAAGCAGCTGCTTGGGCACCACATGCTTGACCAGACATATTACGACCTGCCATGCAGTCTGTTTCCTGTATACTATATTTGAGATTTAATATCTCTCAGATAAGATTTGAGTTAAATGAGAGTTATTTGACCATGAGTGAAAGCTTTAACACAATAACAACATTTATTGATGAGTAGCTGAAAGTCTATCTAATACACAACCATGTATCAATAGTCTACACCAATTAAGAAAATATTCGGTACAAACATATTTAGTTACAAGTAAAATGCAGACCTTTCCCATAATTACCCTTTGCACCAAAGTTCCATTCTGATGGTTGCTCTCCCATAAAAGTGGGTGTTTCCCTCCCATCTAGTCTGTGTATATCATTACATGATGATGCCTCATTGGTTGGCATAGCGTGGCTCTGATTGGTGAGCTACCCTATTCCTGGTTAAGGACTGGCTACATCTCCAATCCCTATACTTTGCATAAGTCAGCCCCCTTTAATGCAAATCCTTGTGACTATTCTCAGCAGGAGATTAACTTGAATTTTCCAGGGAAGTTAAGTATTGATTACGGGTTGGCCTCTCTTCATTGCATATCCCAGCATGGGATCCTTTGAAGTGAGTATGTGTAAAACAATGAGGTTTGGATCCCATGGTTGGAAAACACAAAACTAGGCACCGACTTGTCTGGTATACCAGAGATTTCTGTGAAGATAATATGTTCCGCCCTACATAGATACAAGCTAAATTAAATCTATTCATAATTACAATATTTTACAGCTATTAATGGAGATTTCAAATATACTCGTAAGGCAACAACTCCTTTGGCAACAGCACTTGAAAGACCCACATCTGGGATCTCCAGCCCCAATATACCTGCAGTCCTCTCGAAAACCTGCACTGAGAGGAATGAAGGTATAGCAATAGGTGTCCCAAGTACTTGCAGCCAATCTGCTAGCAGTACACGATTATCTGGTTTTAGCAGGCAAACTTCCCTACCCCAGTTGCTAAACGGTAAAAAGAAATTCGGTCCCAGCCATCCACATGCTCAGCATCTTAATGCTAGCTTGGCCAAATTGCTAGCACTGCAACTACTGCCTTTTCAGCTGGTAGACTCTGCCCCCTTTCGTGAATTTGTGGAATGTGCTGTACCTCAGTTGCAGGTTTCAAAATGCCATTTCTTTTCACGGAAGGCCATTCCAGCTCTCTACCAGCATGTGGAAGGCAATGTTTTTGTCTTGTTGGACAGGGCGGTCAGCAGTAAGGTGTATATTACCGCTGACTCATGGTCTAGCAGGCACGGGCAGGGATGTTACCTTTCCTTCACGGCGCACTGGGTAACTCTGCTGGCAGCTGGGAAGGATGCAGGACAGGGTTCAGTATTGTTGGAACTTGTTCCGCCACCACACCTCCAAAATGCTAGCGGTGATTCTGCCACAGCTCTCTCCTCCACCCCCTCCTCTTCTTCTTCCTTTATGGCCTCTTCTGCAGATTTGTTCTTTGAGCCAGCTGTGCTCCGTAATCGTTCAAGGGGCTACGCAAGCACTCAGGCAAAAAGATGCCATGCAGTGCATGAGTTGGTCTACTTAGGGGACAAGAGCCACACTGGGGCAGAGATTCTGTCAGCTCTGCAGGGGCAGGCTCTGAGGTGGTTGATGCCACACCAGCTTCAGCCAGGAATGGTTGTATGCGACAATGACACCAACCTTCTCTCCACCCTCCGAAAGGGACACTTGACCCATGTTCCATGTTTGGCACACATCCTGAATTTGGTGGTGCAGCGGTTCTTGAGCAGGTACCCAGGCTTACAAGATCTCCTGAGGCAGGCCAGAAAAGTCTGCGGTCATTTCCACTGGTCATACAATTCCAGTGCTCAGCTGGCTGACATTCAAAGGGAATGCAACCTGCCCACCAACCGCCTCATTTGTGACATGTCCACCAGGTGGAACTCAATGTTGGCAATGCTACAGCGGCTGCATATGCAGCAGAGGGCCATCAATGAGTACCTGTGCGAGTATGGCACCAGGACAGGGTCAGGGGAGCTTGGCTTCTTTTCACCACACCAGTGGCTACTGATCAAGGATGCATGCACTGTCCTGTCACCATTTGTGGAGGCCACGGGGATGGTGAGCAGCGACAATGCATGCATCAGTGATACTTTCCCTCTTGTCTTCCTGTTGGAGCACACGCTTCATGGAATAATGGACAGGGCACTTGCGGCAGAACAGTGGGAGGAAGAGGAGGACTTCCTTACCTCTCAAGGCCCCCTTTATCCAGATATTATTCCTGCAGGCCCGCCAAACACACAGGAATAAGAGGAGGAGGAGATGGAGGATTGTGTCAGCATGGACATGAAGGATAACACTCACCAGCAGTCTTCAAGGGATGGTTTTCAGTCCCCAGAAACCCAAGGAGTTGTACGTGGCTGGGAGGAGGTTGTTACGGATCATGTGATCCTTAGTAAACAGAGGACTCAGAATCAAATGCCTCTGCAAACTTTTGCAGGCTTTGCAGAATCAGGGAAGCCATGCAGGGATTCAGGATTCGGGATTCATGGTATCAAAGAGAGGGATCATTACTGGCTGGCAACCCTTCTTGATTCACGTTACAAGGGTAAGGCTGCAGAACTCATCCTGCCTTTGCAGAGGGAGCAGAGGATGAAACATCTTCAGGAGGCCTTGAAGAAAGGTTTGTGTAATGCATTTCCAGACCCTGTGAGGTTACAATTTCCTGGTGCTGGACAACGTGTTGCTGAGTCTTCGTTCAGTCAGAGGAAGAGCAGTGGAGAAGGTGGCTGGCTGACCGATGCCTTTAGACAATTTTTCAGTCCTCAGCGCCAAGGTCTGATCAGTTCAAGCAACCATCACCAGCATCTGCATTATATGGTGCAAGAATATCTAGGGGCAAGAGCAGACTTGGAGACCTTTCCAACAGAGCATCCACTGGGTTACTGGGTCTTGAGGATGGACCACTGGCCAGAACTAGCTCAATATGCAATTGAGCTACTGGCCTGTCCTGCATCCAGCGTTCTTTCTGAACGCACATTCAGTGCTGCTAAAGGGTTTGTAACAGATCATAGAGTGCGCCTGTCCACAGACTCCCTTGATAGGCTCACATTCATAAAAATGAATCAATCTTGGATTAGCAGCAGCTATCAAGCACCTGATGCTGATGTAACTGACTTATTTTTCTATGGAAGTGGGATCCCTTGAAGACTGCCTATGCTGAGTGACTATCCTTTTCCTCCTCAATCTTGATGATGCCAGCTTCCAACAATATTTTTGGTTCAGGGCACCACCACCACTGCCTAAGGCCCAATGTTTCTGTCCCTGTTTAACAGGGGCATGTAATTACAATTTTTGATATAATATTTCACAGCAGGGCCCGTTCCTGCGCCCAACAAGAGTATCTGTGAGGGGTTACAGTGTTGTGGCACCACCACCACCAAAGGCCCAATTTTTCTGCCCCTGTCCCAGCAGCAGAAAAAAAGGACAAGCATGCCCCATGGGCACCTGCAGAAGATGCACCATGTCCATGACCAGCACTGTTGACTGTAGACACAGAGCCTGCTTGCCCTCTTTTAGTGGCTTGTGAGCATCTGCCTCTTCTTATTGGCCTTCCGGACATGATGGGGATTTTGTTTTGTAACACCACACTATACTGTATTGTGTACTGTGTACACCACCAGAAAAGTAATAGCAACTGCACTATGGGTGCACGGTACTGTGTACACCAACAGAAGTGTAATAACAACTATGGGTGCACTGTATGTATTGTGTACTGTGTACACCACCAGAAAAGTAGTAGCAACTGCACTATGGGGGCACGGTACTGTGTACACCAACAGAAGTCTAATAACAACTATGGGTGCACTGTATCTATTGTGTACACCACCAGAAAAGTAGTAGCAACTGCACTATGGGTGCACAGTACTATGTACACCAACGGAAGTGTAATAACAACTATGGGTACACTGTATGTATTGTGTACTATGTACACTACCTGAAAAGTAGTAGCAACTGCACTATGGGTGCACGGTACTGTGTACACCAACAGGAGTGTAATAACAACTATGGGTGCACTGTATGTATTGTATACACCACCAGAAAAGTAGTAGCAACTGCATTATGGGTGCACGGTATTGTGTACATCACCCAAAGTATAATAGCAACTATGGGTGCACTGTATGTATTGTGTACTGTGTACACCACCAGAAAAGTAGTAGCAACTGCACTATGGGTGCACGGTAATGTGTACACCAACAGAAGTGTAATAACTACTATAGGTATACTGTATTGTGTACACCACCAGAAAAGTAGTAGCAACTGCACTATGGGTGCACGGTACTGTGTACTGTGTACACCGCCTGAAGTATATTAGAAAAAGTACACCAGGAATGGCCTGTATTCAGATATAGGCTTGGCTACACTGGATGCATATTTATATATACAAGACTGGATATATATATATATATATTAGTGCCGACTTGCAGGCAACCTTATATAGTGTGGGGCGTGGACTTATGCCGCGTACACACGGTCGGACTTTCCGGCATACTTGGTCCGGCGGACCAGAGTGTGCCGGACAATCCGCCCGTGTGTGGGCGGCGGCGGACTTTTTCCCAAAAGCCCGCCGGACCTAGATTTGAAGAAAGTTTCAAATCTTTCCGTCGGACTCAGTTTCGGGCGGAAAGTCCACTCGTGTGTGTGCTGGTCCGACGGAAAGCCCGCTCGTGTGTAGGCTGGTCCGACAGACCAAATACGACACGAGGGCAGGGTATTGCATTTCGCGCTCGCTGCAATAGGAAAAACAAATCTTCCTATTGCGGCGAGCGCGGGGCATACCAGGCCCTTAGGTCTGGTATGGATTATAAAGGGGAACCCCTACGCCGAAAAAACGGCGTGGGGCCCCCCCTAAAATCCATACCAGACCCCGATCCGAGCACGCAGCCTGGCCGGTCAGGAAAGGGGGTGGGGACGAGCGAGCGCCCCCCCCCCTCCTGAACCGTACCAGGCCGCATGCCCTCAACATGGGGGGTGGGTGCTTTGGGGGAGGGGGCGCCCTGCGCCCCCCCCCCCAAAGCACCTTGTCCCCATGTTGATGAGGACAAGGGCCTCTTCCCGACAACCCTGGCCGTTGGTTGTCGGGGTCTGCGGGCGGGGGCTTATCGGAATCTGGGAGCCCCCTTTAATAAGGGGGCCCCCAGATCCCGGCCCCCCACCCTATGTAAATGAGTATGGGGTACATGGTACCCCTACCCATTTACCTAGGAAAAAAGTGTAAGTAATAAAACACACCACACAGGTTTTTAAAATATTTTATTAAACAGCTCCGGGGGGGGGGGATCTTCCTCCGGCTTCGGGGGTCCCTCCGCTTCATCTTCTCCCGGCGTCCGGTTGGTTCTTCTCCGCTCTCCGGCCTCTTCTCCCGGTGTCGCAGGTCTTCGGCCGGCCCCTCCGCTATCTTCATGTAGCTCTATTGCCAGCGGAGGTCCGGACTTCTTGGCTTCTTGGCTTCTCTTCTCTTCTCTTCCCCCAGATGTTGACACAACGCTCTCTCCGGCTGGACTGGTCTCTGAGGGCTGCGTTGTGACTTATATAGGCGGAGACCCCGCCCCCATATGATGTCACAGTCCTTGGGCATGCCCAAGGACTGTGACATCATATGGTGGCGGGGTCTCCGCCTATATAAGTCACAACGCAGCCCTCAGAGACCAGTCCAGCCGGAGAGAGCGTCGTGTCAACATCTGAGAGAAGAGAAGAGAAGACAAGAAGCCAAGAAGCCAAGAAGTCCGGACCTCCGCTGGCAATAGAGCTACATGAAGATAGCGGAGGGGCCGGCCGAAGACCTGCGACACCGGGAGAAGAGAGCGGAGAAGAACCAACCGGACGCCGGGAGAAGATGAAGCGGAGGGACCCCCGAAGCCGGAGGAAGATCCCCCCCCCCCGAGCTGTTTAATAAAATATTTTAAAAACCTGTGTGGTGTGTTTTATTACTTACACTTTTTTCCTAGGTAAATGGGTAGGGGTACCATGTACCCCATACTCATTTACATAGGGTGGGGGGCCGGGATCTGGGGGCCCCCTTATTAAAGGGGGCTCCCAGATTCCGATAAGCCCCCGCCCGCAGACCCCGACAACCAACGGCCAGGGTTGTCGGGAAGAGGCCCTTGTCCTCATCAACATGGGGACAAGGTGCTTTGGGGGGGGGGCGCAGGGCGCCCCCTCCCCCAAAGCACCCACCCCCCATGTTGAGGGCATGCGGCCTGGTACGGTTCAGGAGGGGGGGGGGCGCTCGCTCGTCCCCACCCCCTTTCCTGACCGGCCAGGCTGCGTGCTCGGATCGGGGTCTGGTATGGATTTTAGGGGGGGCCCCACGCCGTTTTTTCGGCGTAGGGGTTCCCCTTTATAATCCATACCAGACCTAAGGGCCTGGTATGCCCCGCGACGGGGCTCGCAAGGTGTCAATCTAGCCGATAAAAGCGGCAAGCTTGACATCCTTTTCTAGTCCCGTCGCACCTGAGTCACGTTCAAAATGAACGGATTTGTCCGTGTGTGGGCAAGTCCGTTCATTCTGAAAGTCCGCCGGAACTCCGGCGAAAGTCCGTCGGAAAGACGGGCGGACTTAGCCCGCCGGAAAATCCCGGCGTGTGTGGGCAAGTCCGTTCCTTTTAAAGTCCGGCGCACCTGGCGGACAAAGTCCGTCGGAAAGTGTGCCGGACCAAGTAGGATAGAAAGTCCGACCGTGTGTACGCGGCATTAGTCCCCCTGAGCCATGATTGGACTTGGACTTTGGACTTGGACTTTTTGCCTTTGACTTTCAGTGGATGCTGCGGCATTTGGCCTTCCCTGGCTCTGTCTGTTTCCCCGTCGAATGGTAGGTTCCCTGACGGCTAAGTGATTGCTTCCCCCTTCCCCCTGGTGGACGCCTCCCTGGCTGCTTGCACCCGCCTCAATTGGGACCTCCAGGTCCCGCCCCCTTGTGCAGGCTCACATGTGATACTATCGCACCCGTGCTCTGCCTAGGTACTGCCCAGTGGTTTGGAGATGCACGCGCACATTTACGAGCATCGCTCCTTGTCCAGCGGCATTGAGGCTAGTGCGCAGGCGGGCGCGGTTCCCTCGCGCACACACTGTGGGACCCTTGACCCCGTGACGTCATCGGACGCCGATGCCGGTGCCGATTCACGTCACGAGGTTGAAGGGGATATATATAGTGGTCTTGTCCCGCTATAGACCCAGGCTAGCAGGAGACCCAGATAAGTCCATTAAACATTACATCACTGGTAGTACTTCTGTAGGTGACAGACGACCGCACCACACTTTGCTTCTACCAATACATTTAACTGATTACCAGTGATGTTTTCATTATATATTCATTCACTCTAGATCCTGGACATCATTTCTAACGTTTCCATGCCTATTGTTATGCACGGTTGATGCAGTTAACTTAGGCTTATTCAACCCCGTGATTTATACATACTCGCATTGACCCTCATGGTCATGTTCCTCTGGGCTCTGTACACTAATACCCTTATGACTTGGGTAACTGTCAGTTCTATTTCTTGCCCTCATCACCCACCCTCATTCACACTTTCAGATTCAGTTTGTTCACTTGTTTCACATTCACTAGTATTATGCTCACATGTGGAGTCTTTTGGTCCCTGGTCACCCACCCCATTCACTCTTTTCTCATGTCTCCTCTCCCCCCTTTTTTCATTTTTTTTTTTACCCTTTGCTGGTTCTTTGGACTATTTCTTGTTCCCCTCTTGTCCATCTCCTCCTCTTCTTCCTCATTTCTCTTTTTTATTTCTTTCACTTTCACTTACTTTTTTTCTCCTATCATGGTTGGATTTTTTCACATGCTGGCATGTTCTTTCTATCACTATTGGTGTTTCCCTTTTACCATCACATCACTACAGGACTGACACTTATATTGGTTATCTGGTTATCTATCTTCATACTGTTTCATTCAGATGCTAGCTGGTGTCTTATATCCCCTTCCCAATCGCCGGGGGGAGGCTTAGTCGGATTGCCCTGTTGCTGCACACTCCCCGAGGTTTGGGTAAGCAGTACTATTATTTCATTCTATCCTCCCCTTTCCATAATTTTGTAAAAATTCTTCATTTGGTACTCATTTTGTATTTTCATCTATATCCGCAGATTTTTTGTCCTGATGAAGCGGTAAACCCACGAAACATGTTAAAATATCATGCCATTTGAACCTTTTTAATTTATATATTTTGTTGTTCTTCTGCTATTTGAGTATAAATAAATTTTGTGAACTTTTACCGGTGTCTTGTACTATATATGCATATCTTTTTCATATGTACCGATATGTCCCTCGGTGAGTCTGGGGTGGGGCCCATACTCCCAATGATCTTTCTCAACAATGACTTGATGGCTGAAGACTTGGAGGTGCAACAAAGGAAAATGAAGAAGTACCAATGTGACATTGCTGATTATAAATCAGATTAAGTATTTAAATGACAAAGTAAAATTGAGGCCCCACAACCAACCTCAACATAATCAACACCGGAGAGAGAGGTTTGCATTACAACAAGTACCCATGTCCTCATATGCCTTGAGCCAACAAGGTTGGGACAATAGAGGGACACACATAGAGACACCTAAACCACAATATCAACATCGGGAGAATGGGAATAATTGGCATCATACTCCAAGGAATACTTGGAGGAAAGCAAAATAATCCTTCAGAAAGCCATATCAGAATTGGCATAATAATAAAAGGAATCAGAGAGAATATAGAGGTCCTCTGAATCAGCAAGACTACTATGGAAGACCAGAAAGAAGCCCGATATCCACCTATAATAGATTTGAACCTAACAGAAATTATACTAACTCTTATCCACAATATCAACAAAATTATTATGAACTGGAACAACAGAGGTCTTTTTTAGACAGAGAGAGGAGGGATCATACACAGAGGAGGCGACCACAGGAAGAAAAAGAAAAGAAAAAAAGAGACTAGTAGGAGAGGGTGTATTTAATTTGAGTGGGAAGGAGATTACAACAAAGGAATTAGCAGTGTTAGATAAAGGTCTTAAACATGCCCCTATTAAGAATCTAAATAAATTTGATACCTATATAGGTATTCAGAAGTATGTGAGAAAAAGGAATATTAACCATTTCAGCCCTGGAAGATTTTATCCCTTCCTGACCAGAGCACTTCTTGCGATTTGGCACTGCATCGCTTTACCTGACAATTGAACGGCCTTGCGACATTACACCAAAACAAAATTGATGACCTTTTTTTCCCTCACAAATAGAGCTTTCTTTTGGTGGTATTTGATCACCCCTTCGGTTTTTATTTTATGCGCTATAAACAGAAAAAGAGGGACTTTTGAAAAAAAGCAATATTTTTTTACTTTATGCTTTAATAAATATCCCCCAAAAATATGTAAAAAAACTATTTTTTTCCTCAGTTTAGGCCGATATGTATTCTTCTACATATTTTTGGTAAAAAAAAAAAAAATCGCAATAAGCATATATTGATTGGTTTGCGCAAAAGTAATAGCGTCTACAAAATAAGGGATAGTTTTATGGCATTTTTATTATTATTTTTTTTTATTAGTAATGTCGGCGATTTGCGATTTTTATCGTGACTGCGACATTATGGCGGACACATCGGACACTTTTGACACTATTTTGGGACCATTGTCATTTATACAGTGATCAGTGCTATAAAAATGCACTGATTACTGTGTAATTAACACTGGCAGGGAAGGGGTTAAACACTAGGGGGTGATCAAGGGGTTAAGTGTGTCCTAGGGAGTGATGGGTTACCACTTACATGACAGCGATCACTGCTCCCGATGACAGGGAGCAGTAGATCTTTGTCATGTCACTAGGCAGAACGGGGAAATGCCTTGTTTACATAGGCATTTCCCAATTCTGCGGCTCCGTGACACGATCGTGGAACACTGGTGGACATCGAGCCCGCGGGAACCGCGGTCAAGGTCACGCTGTACGTGGTGGGTGCTGGACCGCTGGCCCCTCCAATTCAAGGGGACATACAGGTACACCCATTTGCCCACCGCTGTCATTGTGCCGACTAAGGATGAGCCGAACACCCCCCTGTTCGGTTCGCATCCAGAACATGCGAACAGGCAAAAAAGTTGTTTGAACACGCAAACACCGTTAAAGTCTATGGGACACGTACATGAAAAATCAAAAGTGCTAAATTTAAAGGTTAATATGCAAGTTATTGTCATAAAAGTGTTTTGGGACCTGGGTCCTGCCCCAGGGGACATGTACCAATGCAAAAAAAAATGTTAAAAACAGACGTTTTTTCGGGAGCATTGATTTTAATAATGCTTAAAGTGAAACAATAAAATATTCTTGAAATATTCCTTTAAATTTCGTACCTGTTGGGTGTCTATAGTATGCCTGTAAAGTAGCGCATGTTTCCCGTGAGAGCAAAATGACATTTCTAAAGGAAAAAAAAGTCATTTAAAAGTGCTTAAAAAGAACAAATAATGATATTTGAAGCGCTTCACAATGTGCATGAAAATGAATATATAAGAATAAATATAAATAGTCAAATAAATCCAGCGGTGAGTAAAAATTTCCTAAAAAATCCAGCAATCTCAATACTGTAAAAAAAAAAAAAAAAAATAATATATATATAAAAAATTAGTGACACCAAATGTGTAAAAAATTCACATAAAAAAATCCACATGAAAATAAATAAATAAATAGATAGGGATGTATTCAGAAGGTTCAATTATACAGGTGTAGAATCCTGATTGGTATAGAGCTTTTGATCACTAGCAAAGCTGTTTAAAAACACTTGCTTAATTAAGGTGCTCATTGATAGTAACAATGTGTTTTTTGCTTCTATTCACAACCAATGTGAGAATCATAAACAGGCAGATAAGAGAAAAAAACAATCATTGTGCAATAGTTAGGATACCAAGGTACACAGGTAAACTTCAATCCACTCACGTGTGCCTTATAATGATAAGGCATATGCAGGTTTTACTATAGCAGTCAGCCGCCTTAGACAGGAGCAGATTCAGTGCAGTACACTGTGTGAAACTGCTGATCTGCACAGAGCGTCCTTGGCTCCTCCTGTGCAGATCAGCAGTTTCACACAGTGTACTGCACTGAATCTGCTCCTGTCTAAGGCGGCTGACTGCTATAGTAAAACCTGCATATGCCTTATCATTATAAGGCACACGTGAGTGGATTGAAGTTTACCTGTGTACCTTGGTATCCTAACTATTGCACAATGATTGGTTTTTTCTCTTATCTGCCTGTTTATGATTCTCACATTGGTTGTGAATAGAAGCAAAAAACACATTGTTACTATCAATGAGCACCTTAATTAAGCAAGTGTTATTAAACAGCTTTGCTAGTGATCAAAAGCTCTATACCAATCAGGATTCTACACCTGTATAATTGAACCTTCTGAATACATCCCTATCTATTTATTTATTTTCATGTGGATTTTTTTTTTTTTTTTTATAGTCACATCAGACGACCATTTTGAGGGGCACAAATCAACTTTGAAGTTCATTTAAGTTCCGTTCCCTCTCATCTTTGTCTCATCATCGTGACTCTTTGCAATAGATAAAGTAGAAAAAGTCCCCACCAACCCCTTACCCACCCCACCATCCCCACCTCCCCACCCCGAAACCCATCTCTCCAAGGTCTAATGCGTCTATTTCCCCTGATCTGCTATGGGGCTGTCAAGTCTTCGGAATAGCTCCACGTTTTTTTAAATTTTTTCCATTGTTCCCACTCTCCCAGGGTCACCCTGCTCGCATCCCCTACTAAACCCGCCCCTGTCTGCATACTATAAGTTTCTTCTATTGCATCTATCCACTCCCAGATTTCCGGGGGCTCCCTCCTAAGCCAATTCTTCGGTATTATTCGCTTTGCGGCGTTCAGGAGGTGGGGAACTAGTGACTGCTTGTATTTGTGTATGTCCCCCTTCCCCCCATGGAACAAAACCTCCCAAGGGTCTTCTAGTACTATTTTTCCTGTTATTTTCCTGATCAGGATAAGTATCTTCCTCCAGAAGTTTTTTATTTTCGGGCATTGCCACCAAAGGTGTGCCATTGTTCCTATCTCCTGGCAGCCTCGCCAGCAGTACGCAGACCCTTTTTGAAATTTACTTGTTATTTCTGGGGTTAAATAGCTTCTACTTATGCATTTATAGCTCATTTCTGTCGTTTGTGTGTCTAATGTTGAGTTACCAATCATTCTCAAAACTCGTCTAATTGTATTTACATCTTTTTTAGTGCCTAATTCACTCTCCCATTTGCTTATATATGGGGGGATCTCCAGCTGATCCGTCTTCATGAGTATTTTATAGATCTTGGATACTAAATTTCTTGGATCTTCTGAGTCGCAAAGCTTCTCAAAGTCCGTAAGTTTGTCCCCTGCTCTTATCGGGCTTGATAATTTGGCTACGAAGTGACACAGCTGGAGGTACCGCCACTCATCTATTCCCCGTGTCCCTCTCCCAGATCTTAATTCTTTCAGTGTCATTATTTTACCCTCTTTTATGATATGTCTTAATTGTGTCGCACCCCAAAAAACTTCTTTTCCACTCATTTCCTTTAACCCTGGATAGAAAAAATTACTCTCCATTAGCGATAATAAGGGTGAATTATATTCTCCATTAACTTTTTTGTATACCCCGTCCCAAGTTTTGAAAACATTACGTGTTATTACATGTGTGCTCTTATCTAAATTTCTAGTGTGTGGAGGGTTCCAAATCATTCTACCAAGTGAAACTTTACTGAGGTTTCCCTCTATTTTTACCCACCTTTTTTCATTCTCTCTTTTTGTCCATTCAACCATTCTAGACAGAACTATGGCCTTATAGTACATCTGGATGTCTGGTACTGCTAGGCCACCATTTATTTTCTTTTGTTTTAGAATTCTGAAAGAAACTCTCGGTTTTTTGTTTTTCCATATAAAGCTCATAATTATTTTATTTAACTTTTTTAGATAATTTAGCGGTAGGGGGAGCGGGAGCATCTGAAACAAGTATGTGATCCTGGGGAGTAGGGCCATTTTGATGACATTTATACGACCTATCCAGGAAAGGGCCTTCCCGGCATAGTTTTTACAATCAAGTCTGACTGTATCTAGTAGGGGTAAATAGTTTATAGTAAACATCTTCTCGCTTGATTTAGCTAGCTTAATTCCTAAATACTTTAGCTCTTTAGTCCATCTAAAACTGTACACTGTTTTTAATTTCTCTCTTTCTCTTTTGTTTAAGTTTATATTTAATATCTCTGATTTACCCATATTAATTTGAAAGTTGGAGACCTCCCCGTAATCCCTGAGGGCTTTCACTAGCTTGGGCATAGTAGATTCTGGGTCTGATATGTAAAATAACACATCATCGGCGTAGGCTGCTACTTTGTGTTCGTCTTTACCGATCTTAAAACCTCTAATGTCTGGGTCTGCGCGTATTGTTGCTAAGAGGGGTTCCATGGTCAAAACAAAAAGTAAAGGGGACAGGGGACATCCCTGTCTGGTTCCCCTTTCCATTTCAAATGGCCGGGACATCGCTCCGTTTACACCCACCGTTGCCAAAGGGTGGTGGTACAGGGTTTTAATCCTCTGTATCATTCTGGGTCCAAGACCCATGATCCCCAAAGTTTGGAACATGAACCCCCAGTCCACCCTGTCGAAGGCCTTTTCGGCGTCAACCGACAGTAGAAGGCTTGGGGGCCCATTCTCCCTCGTTCTGTGCAGCAGGAGCAATGTCCTCACCCCGTTATCCTTCCCCTCTCTTTTCGGGACAAACCCCACCTGGTCGGGGTTAATCAGGGAATTCATTGAACCCTTTAACCTCTCGGCAAGTATCTTTGCATAGAGCTTTGTGTCGGTATTAAGGAGGGAGATAGGGCGATAGCTTGAGCATAATGTTTTCTCTTTTCCATCTTTCAGTATGATCGTAATGGAGGCCATTAATGCCTCTCTACTCATCTCATATTCCTCTCCCAGTCCATTAAAATACCGACACAATCTCGGGATCAACAATTCCTTAAACGTTTTGTAGTAAGTTAGAGTGAATCCATCTGGGCCAGGACTCTTCCCAGAGGCCATTCCTTCTATTGCTTTCCTGACTTCTTCTTCAGAGATTGGAGATTCCATTACTTCTCTTTCCATGTCTGTGACTTTAGGCAATGCTATCTTCGTTAAGTATTTGTTATTTTTCTCGCTCTTATTATTTACCTGGAAATCTTGTTTAGGCGCTGTATATAGCTCTTGATAGTACTTCTTAAAGACCTCTGCTACTTTTCTAGAAGAGTACTCTAGGTTACCGTCCTTAGTCTGAATTTTTTCTATAAAATTTTTAGTTTTAACCTTTTGTACTATTTTTGCTAAGAATTTACTTGGTTTGTTCGCCCAGCGGTATCTCTCCCGTATTATCCTACCATGTCTAGCTCTGGCTTCATGTTCCATTAATGTTTTCAGCTCCGCCCTTTTAATTACTAGTTGTTTGTATGTCTTTTGAGTGAGGTGTCCCAATTGTCTCTTGTGTTTCTGTTCTAAACTTTCCAACTCCTCTGTTAATTTTTGCAATTCCTCGCGTTTTTTTCTTTTCTTCCTTGCTCCCATCTCAATAAGAACTCCTCTTATGTAGGCTTTATGGGCCTCCCATAAGGTAGACCCCGAGACCTCACCGGAGTCATTTGCCATAAAGTATGCCTCTAGTTCTCTACTAATTCTATTGAGCCCATCTTTCCCTCTTATCAGTTCTTCGTTTAGGCGCCATTGCCCTAAAGGCCTGCCCTCTTCTCCTATTGTTATTTCCATGGACATTGGGGCGTGATCTGAAAAAGTTATGTTTCCTATCCAAGAATCCACCACCTTGTCAATGTCTCTGTGGTCGATCAGTCCATAGTCAATGCGGGAGTATGACCCGTGCACAGGGGAAAAGAACGTATAGTCTCTTTTTCGAGGGTGCTGCACTCTCCATATATCAACCATCTGAAGGCTGGCGAGTTTTTGCTTAAACTTTCTTACTTGTATACTCCTTTTCCCATGTGTCCGGGCGGTACTGTCTAGGTCCGGATCCAGACAAAAATTAAAATCCCCCATTAATATTATATGTCCTTTCCTGAACTCTGTTAATTTTTCCAGAATTTTTAACACATACTTCATTGAGTTTTTATTTGGTGCATAAATATTAGCCAGTGTATATTCTCTTTCGTTCAATCTCCCTCGCAAGAATAAATATCTACCTTCTACATCAACCAAACGCTCCTCCAACACAAACCTAGTTCTTTTTGCCAGTCCAATAGCCACCCCCCTAGTTCTACTTGAAATAGTGTCTGCTTGGTACCAGACCGGGTACTCTCCCGAGAACAATCTCAATCTTGTTTGGTGCGAAATATGCGTTTCCTGGAGAAATACCACATCTGGTCCGAGCAGTCTAAGCTCATTGAGGATGCTCCGTCTCTTATGCGCCATATTTAAGCCTTTGACGTTGTATGTTATGCATTTTATTGTGTCAGGGCTCATTTTTCAGCATTCGTCCACCCGCCTATTACCTTAGACCTTGGAGAGATACCCCGCATCTTCATTATTATCACTAAAGTGTAAACCCCCCTCCTATCCCTCCCCCCTCCCTCCCCCCCCCCTTAATTTCCCCCCCCTCAACTGCCTCCCCCCAGGTCTTAACTAGCCCCTTAGGCCAAAGTGGGTCACATAACTCGTGGCCCTCCATTGGTCTCCAACTCAAAAGGTGGGGCCATTGGTGCACCAGTTCATCTATTGATTATATTTTGATGATCTTATTTGTTAAACTTCTAGCATCTCCCCTTCTATTATCTTTTCTATCTGTTTAGTTTTCTTGACTTCATCTTCTAACTACCCCCCCTCCCTCTCTCCCCCCCATCACCCCCCCCCCTCACACCGCCCCCACCCCCAGTTCGATACATCGCTCGTTGGACCAGTCCATCACTGCAGGGACCTGTATACCCAGTTTGCTGCAGAATTCTTCTAACTCACCGGGAAATCTTAGCCTAGCCGTTCTACCATCTTTACTACCCAGCAAGCAGGCAGGGAAACCCCATGTGTATTTTATGTTTTGGTTAACCATTTGTTCCACGAGGGGCTTTAACTGGCGTTTTCTCGCCAGCGTGTCCTTGGCTAAGTCTGCAAATACTTGGATCCTTGCTTCTTCAAAATGGAGTGTAGCTTGACCTCTTAATTTAACCCATATTTTTTCTTTGTCCTCATAGAACCTAAACCTTACAATAACGTCACGGCTTCTTTCTGTTCGGCTGGTGTCCAGCCTTCCAATCCGGTGTACTCTCTCAATTTTTGGGAAGTCTTCTCGATCTAGACCCAAGAGGGGTGAGAAGATAGACGCTACGGTCTTCCTCAGGTCTTCACCCCTTTTTTCCGGTACCCCGCGGATTCTCAGATTTTGTCTGCGGCTTCTGTTCTCCTGGTCCTCTAACCTGTAGCATATTTTTATCTGATTTTGTTGGGTTATTTTAATTTGTTCTTTTAGCTCAGCGATTTCTCGCTCTTGATGGTCTGCTATGTCTTCTACTCTCTCGACTCTGGCCAAAAGATTTCCTAGGTCTGTCCTCAGCAAACTTATCTCTTTTTTTATCTCTGTTTTAATTGAGGATTCTAGTTCTTTGAACATCTCTGCGATTTCATTTTTCAGGGAGAGGTCACGGTCTTGCCTATGTTCCGCCATTCTGGAGGTTTCAAGTGCAATTTCAATTAAAGACGACTCTCTTGATTGGACGGGGGTCTGTTCTCCCTTCCCATTTTGTCCTTTTTTCTTTTTGTCCCCCATTGTTGGCATTTGGGAACCTTGGTGGTCACTCCCCGGGCTCCCCCCCCTGGTTAAATATTGTTTAATAGTGCTGCCTGTGGCACTGCAGGTTGGGTTATCCTTTGGTGTCTTTGGTGGTCCTCCTTTCCCAGTTTTGTTTAAGTTTCTGCTCATCGTTTTCCCCAATTTATTAACTTATTGGGTTTTGGGCAGTTCGTTTTTTAAAACGATAAGGATTATTTTTATGTTCAAACCTTCAGCCAATTATCCGTTCTTTTACAAGAACATTTCTGGGAGCTGGAATTTCCCCTGTTGTATCGTACAGGTAATAATTAAGTGGTGCTATCAAAATGATGGTATTATGGAGACTGGTATTCTTCAGGGTAATATATCTTATCATTTAACCCCCCAATTTCACCAGACCGTTAACGCTGCTGCAATCACCACCGACCTTTTAGAACCAGGGGTATTGCAACCCCGCCACTGAACAGATGTGTATGTGTGCTCCTCCGTGAACCTTAGTATAGTTAAAACCACTGATCCCCTTTTCAAATTAACCGCCAGGGGATAGGGTTTCAATTAGAGCATTACCCGGCCAATATCTGCACGGGGCCAGCGTCACCTCATCTGTTTATTATTGGCGTACCTGAATGCCAAGCAAAACGAGGGGCAAATAACCGAGGTACTCCACAGTATACTCCCGTAGCACCGTAATTACGCCCTGTCACTCTTATTTCCCATGTATCAGTGTCGGTGCGGACGTTGCAGATATTGCAGGTTATTTCAATGGATTCAGATATGTAACACACAGTGATGGCAATAGCAAAGCTAGGCAGTCTAGTATGTTATTTAGTATATCTTCTATGGTATATATGGCCGCACACCAAGCATCCCTTTGACAACTTATTTTACTTCTGCCAGAACTTGAATGTTTCTCTTCTTTTAAAATATTAGATTCAGATCCTTATCTTACCTTTGGGGAATGGGTATGGAGTGTGTATCTTACCACCACCTGAGCGTCTTCATCCTTTGTTCCAGTGTCAGCTGTATGAGTGATTCGGCCAAGGTACACTGTCGGTTTGGTTCAATCTGACGGCGTCTACAGATGTTATCCGCCCGTCCTGCAGCCCAGTCTCGGTGAGAGAGAAAAGGGGGGGGGAAGAGCGCGGTATACCGCCGCTGGGAGATGAGGGGCTGTCACCTCACCGGTTCCGCCGTTCTCGCTATGTTTCCGGTGACAGGCTCCGTGGTGTCGGCATACGAGCGCGGCGCACGGCTCTCTTCAGCTCTCCTCACTCTCTTCAAGCCCGCCTCGTGCAGCTGTCATGCCGTCAGAGGGATACCGCTGAAGCGCTGACTCGCTGGCGCACCTCCGGACCCTCCCCTTCCCTCTGACGTCTCACGTCATCCTCCCCCGTGAGGAACCCATGTGGATTTTTTTATGTGAATTTTTTACACATTTGGTGTCACTAATTTTTTATATATATATTATTTTTTTTTTTTTTACACTATTTTGATTGCTGGATTTTTTAGGAAATTTTTACTCACCGCTGGATTTATTTGACTATTTATATTTATTCTTATATATTCATTTTCATGCACATTGTGAAGCGCTTCAAATATCATTATTTGTTCTTTTTAAGTGACTCTGAAAACACTCTCTTTTGATAGCAGCCTCACTTGGTTTTATGTGTAATTATCAGCTATTTAGCATCACAGCGCTTTGTGCTTTATATACATTTAAAAGTGCTAGTGCTAGTGCTGGCTATTAATGAATTGTTGGTCCCGACAATACACATAAAAGCCATTGATAGTCATTGAAAAATAAAAAATAAAAATGCATGGGGGTCCCCCAAAATTCCATTACCAGGCCCTCCAGGTCTGGTATGGTTATTAAGGGGAACTCCGAGACAAAAAACAAAAAACAAAAATGGTGTGGGGTTCCCCCCAAAAATCTATACCAGACCTGAAGTATGGATTTTAGGGGAACTCCGCGCCAAAATTTAAAAAAAATGGGCCTGGTACGGTTCAGGAGGGGGGGCGCTCTCTCTTCCTGTCTCTTTTCCTGTGGCCTGCCAGGTTGTGTGCATGGATAAGGGTCTGGTGTGGATTTTTGGGGAACCCCATGCCATTTTTTTTTAAATTTTGGCGCGGAGTTCCCCTTAAAATCCATACCAGTCCTGAAAGGTCTGGTATGGATTTGTGGGGGGAACCCCACGCCATTTTTTTTTCCATTTTGACGCGGAGTTCCCCTTAATATCCATACTAGACCTGAAGGGCCTGGTAATGGAATTTTGGGGGACCCCCACACATTTTTTTTTTTCAATGACTTTTATGTGTATTGTCAGGACCGACAATTCATTAATAGCCGGCACTAGTGCTAGCACTTTTAAATGACCTTTTTTCCTTTAGAAATGTCATTTTGCTCTCGGACTGTTATAAACACGGGAAACATGCACTACTTTACAGGCATACTATAGACACCCCCCAGGTACGAAATTTAAAGGAATATTTCACTTTTATTGTTTCACTTTAAGCATTATCAAAATCACTGCTCCCGAAAAAACTTCCGTTTTTAAAACTTTTTTTTGCATTGATACATGTCCCCTGGGGCAGGACCCAGGTCCCCAAACACTTTTTATGACAATAACTTGACAATAACTTGCATATTAACCTTTAAAATTAGCACTTTAGATTTCTCCAATAGAGTTTTAAAGGGTGTTCCGCGGCTTTTCGAATTTGCCACGAACACCCCAAATTGTTCGCTGTTTGGCTAACGGGCGAACAGCCAATGTTCGAGTCGAACTCATGTTTGACTCGAACAGATAGCCCATCCCTAGTGCTGACATATATATACGTCTTACGTGGCATATTGATGAGAAATGTATTAACTTTTTAGATCATGATATTAGTCTGGAAGGAAACAAATTATTTACTAAAACTCATTTTGCAAATGTAGATGCTGACAGCTATTTATCCATGGATAGCTGTTATTTCAAACCTTGGTTATATAATATCCCAAAAGGTTAACTTATAAGAATCAAGAGGAACTGTACGAAAGAGGAAGAATTCATGACTCAGGCAACACTTATTGGAACCAGATTCAAAAACAAGATTACACTCAATCGTTCCTTCAGAATCAAATTGACCTTGTTAGCAAAATGGACAGAACATCAATGCTACAAACCACCAATACCAAAAAAATAATATAATTTGGAGGCTCCTTGCCTAATATTGGATTTCAATATTCAGCACAAAGAGGTGGAAAGGCTGGTGAAATGACATTGGCATATATTCATTGGGGTCACTAGTGTGGGGCCTGAGGGGGCCACGACCCCCCCAATTTTACTGTGTGCCCCCATATGCCCCCCAAGCATTGGCATCACTAGTGCAAGGCCTGATGGGGCCACGACCCCCCAATTTTACATTGTGCCCCAATATGCCCCCCCAAGTGTAACCTGAATAACATCCCCTGGCCAGTGCCGCGGCTGTCCCAGTGTCCGCCTCAATGACTTTTCTCCAGACAGTCTCTCTGAGCCAGTCAGAGCCTCGAGTACGGGGCTAGCCCAGGTGACGTCACGTGACGGCCGCCGCTGTTGTTTGTGGGAATTGTAGTCCGAGGCGGCGGCTGCATGCTCAAGCTCCCTCACCCTGCTCCCGGTGGGTGGAGTCAGTCTGGAGAGCAGCGCAGCCAGCCTTTGAGTTTGTGCTTCAACTCCCCTCGCCGCAGTTGGATCTTTTGGTGCGCCACTGCCGGCTGGTGGCTGCAGACAGTACAGTAACAGTACTGTGGACTAAGTTGAGCAGAACTTGACCCCAGGAGCAACATCACCCACCCCCAGGACTGAAGGAAGCCATGCAAGGAGAAGGAGGAGAAAGAGAGGACCTGTCCTGCTGAGCTCTGAGCTGGCAGCTGCCGAGCAAGCTGAGGTAAGTGAGAGACCCTGACACCCCCACATGATCAATCATCGCATCAATCTCCCCCTATGCACCCCATTTACCTTGCCCATGGCCTGTGAATCCTGCTTAGAGCTGCCCATGGCTTACAGGCCAGCAGGACCCACATGCCATGGTCAGCTTCCAGCAAGACCCACAGATCAGTAGCCAGCAGGACCCACAGGTCCGCAGCCAGCTCCCAGCAGGACCCACAGGCTATGTGCAGTCTATCACAGAAGCCCATCCAGGAGGCGGAGGAGGATATGCAAAGTACATGTGACGTCGTCCCGTGCCCCAGGACGACGAGAGGTGTGACCAAACGCATAGGGAGGAGCGACGTGCTAATGTCACCACTATACACGGAATTCCCAGAATTACTGGCTGCTGCAGAGAGCCAGCCGGCTTTACCTTTTATCTTGTCTTGTCACATGTACTTTGAGTATGATTCTATTACACAAATGTAAGTGCAATACTTTTATCTTTTATTTGAATAAATGCTGAACGGTTTTACACTATGGAAGCCTTTTCTTTTTGATCTTTTCTGGGAACTATCTGCTACCCATCCCCTAATTGAGCCACCAATTCCAGAAAAGCTGCTGGGAAACTTACTGAGAGTAACCAAAGGCCCAGGCTGGGTATCAAGCCATAGGTGCTTTTGATCCTCTGTAATTTAAGAGATCCATACGAGCTGGTAAGCGGCAGTCTGTGTGAAGGTGGAAGAAAGACCCTTTTCTATATCACTACTCAGATGTTGTGAAGGATAATCGCACTAAGGATATCGATTGATAATTGGAATGGACTCTCATTACTTTAATCAACTACACCTTTATCTTTAGCAAATTGAATGGACTCTCAATCCTCTATTATCTTGTTTAATCACATCTCTATGCATCAGTTTGCACTGAGTCACATTATTATATGTATCGATTGATAATTTGCATGGATTTTGAATCCTTCATTATTTTGATCAATCATTTTTTATGCATCAGTTTGCACTAAGTCACTTTAATATATGTATCACTAGTTTTGTATCCAGCGCAACTTATTATTGGTAAATGGTTTGTGTATACATGTATTTAGCAGAAAAGTTGCAACTGTTCATGTTTTATTATTTTGTGCATTTAATTATACATTTGATATCATTTTAAGTATAGGACAGCGCAGTAATTATAAATTATATCTACATCCATCTATCCAAAATGAACTTCTGTCAATTATGGCTGCTCTTGTTAGAGAAGGCATCACACAGAGTATTAAAGTCCCTTTTCCATTATTGCAGATGAAACAAAGGATCTAAGTAAATCAGAACAACTGTCTGTCGTAGTCCGATTTTTTCACGATCGGATGGTCCATGCACGGTTCTTACAGTTCTACCGAGCAGATAGCCTTGATGCTGAATCTCTAACAGGATACATATTCCAGGTCCTAGCATCTCTAGGCATTGATAAAAATGATTGTGTTGGACAAGGCTATGATGGAGCTTCTGTAATGAGTGGCCGCCTTAATGGTGTGCAAGCACGCATTAAAAAGGAGGTGCCTTGTGCACTTTACATTTATTGCATGAGTCACCACCTCAACCTGGTCATCATGGACACTATGAAGAATATACAAGCAGCAAATTAATTTTTTGTAAAACTCGAAAAGCTGTATGTGTTTTGCAGTACTTCTGTTGTTCACTCAGTGTTTGCTAATGTGCAACAAGAAATGTCAAGCAAACCAGCTATCCAGCTTAAACAATTAAGTGACACAAGGTGGACATGCCAACATGCAGCCTGCATTGCTGTTCTTAAAACGCTTGGCCTTCTGTTGGAAACTCTCAAAATTTTGGCAGAAGAGAACCATACTGAGAGAGCAGTTGAGGCAAAATCCATTCACCAGTTCATTGATTTTGGCTTCCTTCTGGCACTTGTGTTTTTTGAGAACATACTAAAAAGGACCCAGACGCTCTCTAACATGTTACAAGCTAAAGATATTGACTTGGCATCAGCTGTCCTTGTGCGAACAATTATGCAAGAGCTTGAAGAAGTGCGCAATCCAGAGAGGAGACCTGAAGCTTCTGCTAATTCCTGAACAAAAGAAAGTGTCTGGGCAGAAGCAATCCAACTGAGCATCAAGTGTGGAATATCAGCAACAAATAATGATTCTACCGAACCGCCTTCCAAGAAACAAGATCGCTGGCCTCCTCTCAACTTAAGAAATAGCGTCATTTTAGAAACTGTAGGGTATCGACAACAACTGCTCAAAAAAGATGATTTCATTCAAATGTTCATGTATGTTGTTCTTGACAGAATAATTTCAGAGCTAAAATCTCGCTTTTCAAAAGATTCTCTGAAAATCATAGAAGATGTACAGTCTCTGAATCCTCGATCTGATTCATTCCTAATTTTGAAAAATTGCTACCAATGGCCAAATTCTATTCCTGCAACATATACAGTAAAACTTGGAGATTGAGCTGAAGCAGGCAATGCTAACCCTACACAGAAAAAAATCATCAGATGCCATTAAGGTGGACACAATTCTTGAGTTCACTAACTTCCTGGAGCCCTACTCTATTCCATTCCTTGAGCTTTATCAGCTATGTAAAATAGCTTGGGTTTTGCCAGTCAGTAATGCCTCATGTGAAAGAAGCTTTTCTACACTAAAAGTTAATAAAATCATTCTAACGCACAACAATGACCGAGGAAAGGCTTTCAAATCTTACCACATTGTCAACTGAGGCCAGACTTGCATCGAAAATAAATATGGAACTTGTAGTTAACAGGTTTGCATCAATCCATAATAATTCACGTTTAAGTCTATATTAGCATGAAAGACAAAATTTAAGTTACAGGGTCCCCCAGCTCACACCCACAGTAGGCAACAGAAGGATAGGGATAGTAAAGGAATAAGCCAAGGTCAGGGCCATAAGCAGACAAGGACAACAGAGTACACGCCAAGGTTCAGGGTCACAAGCAAACAGGGATAGTAGGGGACACGCCAAAAGGGCAGGGTCACGAGCAGACAGGAATAGTATAGAACACGCCAAGGTCTGTAACAGAAATAAACGTAGCATACATGGCAGGCAGGAACAGGAAGCCAAACACACAAAGGTTGATCAGCAGGGCTGACCTGCAGTGCAGAGGTTAATATAAAGTTCTCATAGGAGCTGGGGTGGAGCCATGCTAGAGGAGAGTTAATAAAAGCAGTCAGGTGAAAGACAGCTGGTCTTTGGAGATGAACACATGGAGACAGGTAAGCTGACAAACAAACTCTATTGCATAACCATGACAGCTGGGTATGAAGACAGTCCAAAGTATCAAACCAGGAGGGCCAGGTCCCATCAAGCTGGGTATGTGCAAGGTCCATGACTTTAAACTAGGCAACGGGCAGCTCAAGCTGGGCAGCAGTTGTAGACATAGCAATCTTGGCAGCAGGCACATCAAGCTGGGCAGTAGGCACAGAAACATCAAACTGGGCAGCAGGCACATCAAGCTGGGCAGCAGGCACATCAAGCTGGGCAGCAGGCATGGGCACATCAAGCTGGGCAGCAGGCACGGGCACATCAAGCTGGGCAGCAGGCACAGGCACATCAAGCTGGGCAGCAGGCACAGGCACATCAAGCTGGGCAGCAGGCACAGGCACATCAAGGTGGGCAGCAGGCACGGGCACATCAGACTGGGCAGCAGACAGAAGTATATCAGGCTAGGCAGCAGACAGAAGCACATCTGGTGGGGCAGCAGGCTCCAGGTCGTCTGGCAGGGCAACAGGCTCCGGGTCATCTGGCAGGGCAACAGGCTCCAGGTTGTCTGGCACGGCAGCAGGCTCCACAGGCTGGGTAATGGGCACCGGAACCTCAGACCGGAAAACGGGCCCCCGGAACCTCAGACCGGGAAATGGGAACTGGAACCTCAGACCGGGAAATGGGCACTGGAACCTCAGACCGGGAAACGGGCACCGGAACCTCAGACCGGGAAACGGGCACCGGAACCTCAGACCGGGAAACGGGCACCGGAACCTCAGACCGGGAAACGGGCACCGGAACCTCAGACCGGGAAACGGGCACCGGAACCTCAGACCGGGAAACGGGCACCGGGACTTCAGGCCGGGAAACGGGCACCGGGACTTCAGGCCGGGAAACGGGCACCGGGACTTCAGGCCGGGAAACGGGCACCGGGACTTCAGGCCGGGAAACAGGCACCGGGACTTCAGGCCGGGAAACAGGCACTGGGACTTCAGGCCGGGAAACAGGCACCGGGACTTTAGACCGGGAAACAGGCACCGGGACTTCAGGCTGGAACACTGGCACCTCATGCTGTAACACTGGCACCGGGACTTCAGGCTGAAACACTGGCACCGGGACTTCAGGCTGGAACACTGGCACCGGGACTTCAGGCTGGAACACTGGCACCGGGACATCAGGCTGGAACACTGGCACCAGGACATCAGGCTGGAACACTGGCACCAGGACATCAGGCTGGAACACAGGCACCGGGACATCAGGCTGGAACACAGGCACCGGGACATCAGGCTGGAACAGGTTGGCTGGTATGGAGGCAGGTTGGGTAACTGGCATGATCAAATGGGTTGGAAAGAACTTCCGTCTCTTTTTTTGGTTTAGCTTCTGAAGTCCTGTAGGTAACTGCAGGACTGTAGATAAGGCATGAAGCAGACTGGAGAGGAGGGTTGTAATATGGCAGGGAAGAGGTAACAGTAGCTGGGGGAAGTTCTTGTGGGATTGAAAGCAGCCGAGATGAGGCAGGTGGATTAAAGGCAGGATAGGTGCAGGGAGTAGAAACTGGGTATTGGTATTTGGTGGGAAGCAGGGTATACTGAGCTGCGACTGAGGATGCCATGTGTGAAGGGGAAAAAGACATTTGGGCAGGCAGGTGTCTGATGGCAGAGGTGGTTTGTTGTGGTTTGGCTGGGGCTGATTGCAGCATATCAGACCATGCTAAGAGTAGTGGTTGCACAAACTGCAGTTTACATTCTGCCTCTCTGAAAAGGGACTGAACAGACTCAACGTACTCTGTTATCACCTGTTGTGAACAGGCTGAGTAGTGTTCACAAAAGTACATGGGATCATCTTCCAAAAGCCATACCAGAGATACAACCTGATTAATACTGAAAGGCAGAGAAAATCATCATGGCCCTTTGGAATACAGGGCAGGGCCAGCTCTGTACATATTTGGATTAAAAGCTGCACATCCCCAAACAGCATACAACCCTGATCCACCAGGGAGTGAGCCAAATGGATTATTTCTAGCAGCTAGTCACTAGTCCACTCCTTCAGTGTCTGGCGGAGATATTCACCACTCTCTGACGCTGGCAGAGCATGGTAAACAATCACATCCGAATTCATCTCACAGAAGTAAACAGAATCGGGATGGTTCCTCTGTGCAGCCACTTCTGGTCAGGGATGGCCTTGGTATACTGTCACGTATCAGGTAAGACCAGAGCTGCGTGGCCCGCAACAGAAGAAACCCAAATGTGTATAAGTGAAATATAATGATTTATTAAGATGAGTGAATAAACACAACCACCTCCAATATAATACAATGTGCAACCAACCAACACAAACCCATGAATAATAATAGTAACAGACAAATATATACATATAATGGGGAATCATAAACGGAGCCGGGCCAGGTTCATCAACGGGAGATCAGCAGCTGGGGATAGGGAACAAACAGGACAAGGAGAGGATGGATGGATCAGGCCAAAGGACAAAAGGTAAGGATAATAGGATCACAGGAGGGACGGGTACAGATATAAGGCTCAGGGGTCAGGTAAACAGACAGGAACAGGATCAGGATCAGGTACAGATACAGATACAAATCAGTCAGGGTGCAAGAAAAGATACCAAGGCAAGGTGTGTGTGTGTGTCTGTATTTATACACATCTCCTGCAATTAGACTCAGGTGATGCCTGATCGCAGGAGATGATGTCGGCTCCACACTGCCAGGAACCATTCGCTGGTGGGCGCCAGTACTGCGGCCCAAAGATTAAATAAGACTGATTTTACTATTGTGAGTTTAGTAACACTTTAAGCTCAAGGTGACTATAGTGTCCCTTTAACAAAAATAGTTACAATTATTGTTCATTTAGTAAGTGTACTATAAGCTGCAGTAACAAACAAAAGCTGGGGCTATTATCTTGTTTTCTTTTGTTGTGGCACTTTAATAGTTGCAATAAGACATGTTATTTACAGTTAGGTCCATATATATTTGGACACAGGCACAATTTTCATGTACTTTTGGCTCCCTATGCCACCAGAATAAAATTAAAACAAAACAATCCAAATGAATTTAAAGTGTAGACTTTCAGCTTTAATTCAAGGGGTTGAACATAAATATCAAGTACAAATTTTACGAACTGCAACCATTTTTATACACAGTCCCCTCATTTTCAGTGGCTCAAATGTAATTGGACAAATGAATATACCGTATATACTCGAGTACAAGTCGAGTTTTTCAGCACATTTTTTTGTGCTGAAAGTGCCCCCCTCGACTTATACTCGAGTCAAGCACTTTTCTGCAGCAAAAAATTTCATTTTCTGAACCGACTTTGGGGCCCGTATCTCAGGGCCACTTGGTGCTAGGAACCCCAAATTTGGTGTGCAAACCCAGTGGAACTGGTACCACAACATATCAAAAGCTAGTATTCCTATCACCAAGTGGCCCCGAGATACGGGGCCCCAGACCCAGTTTGGAAATTGTCATTCTCTGCTGCAGAAAAGTGCTTGACATTTTCTGAACAGATTTTGGGGCCCCGTATCTCAGCGCCAATTGGTGCTAGGAACCCCAAATTTGGTGTGCAAACCCAGTGGAACCGGTGCCACAACATATCCAAAGCTGGGGTTCCTATCACCAAGTGGCCCCGAGATACGGGGCCCCAGATTCTGTTTTAAAAATGTCATTCTCTGCTGCAGAAAAGTGCTTGACATTTTCTTAACCGATATTTGGGGCCCTGTATCTCGGGGCCACTTGGTGATAGGAACCCTCAAGATACGGGGCCCCAAAATCTTTCAACTGTGTCCCTCTGCAGCTATGTCATTTCGGGACCCTTTGGGTTCAGAGACTCCAAATTTTGGCTGCAGCTAGGGGGCATCTAGGAACCCTTAACTAACGAGTTTGAAGTTCGGCTGACCTATGGCTGCAAATGGGCACAGTGAGGCATGTAAATGGGCAGAGTGAGGCTGCAAATGGGCATTGTTGACCCTCTTTTCCACTTACAGTAGCTGTGCATTTATCACCCTCGTCTTATACTCGGGTCAATAAGTTTTTCCCATTTTTTTGTGGTAAATTAGGGCCTCGACTTATACTCGGATCGACTTATACTCGAGTATATACGGTAATCATAAATCAAATGTTCATTTGTAATATTTTGTTGAGAATCCTTTACTAGCAATGTTTGCCTGAAATCTGGAACCCATGGACATTACCAAAGACTTGGTTTCCTCCTTTCTGTTGCTTTGCCAGGCTCTAACTGCAGCTGTCTTCAGTTCTGTGTAGGTCTTTCTGCCTTTAGTTTTGCCTTCAGCAGGTGAAATGCTCAGTTGGGTTCAGATCAGGTGATTGACTCGGCCAAGGCAGAATATTCCACTTCTTTTCCTTCAAAACTACTTTTGCAATGTGTTTTGGATCATTGTCCATCTGTAGTGTGAAGCGCCGTCCAATCAACTTTGCTGCATTTGTCTGAATCTGGGCTGAAAGTATATCTCTAAACACTGCAGAATTCATCCATCTGTTTCTGTCTTCTGTCACATCATCAATAAACACCAATGACGCAGTGCCACTGGAACAGTAAAAGTCACCTGCGCTTGGGTGTTGGGCCTGACATCTTGCAGCCCTCCTCAGAATAATGGGTATTCTTAGAACTGGAAAAAAAAAAAAAGGAAAGAGGGAGGGCGCACCGACCTAATGCATTACCAATGGTAAAACTTTATTGAAAGCATAAAAGACAAAGTTATACTCACAAACGAGCATGTATATGGAGCATGTTAATTAGTGAGACTGCGTCTCTGAACACGGCAAACCAGACTTGATGTTGAGGGGGATCAGACGATGTCCCAAAATGGTTGACGCATTTCAAGGGCGTCCCCTTTTCCTCAGAGCCTAGACGGACAGTGGCTTGTATCTCCTAGTTGCTTCTATATATATGTGTCTGTGACCCAAATTGGTCACGCCTACACCCATGGACTGACTCCGCCTGATAACGCCTGATTGGTCAGTTACTTCACATTGCTCTTTCTAATAGGGCAACATGCCATAACCCCCATCCTGCAGTATAAGCTGGGATCAGGCTAAGAAACCCCCCAAGGGTAGTAAGCGGCATCTTACCTCACCCACACGGTCCCTACATGTCATAATGTTAAGGGGTATGAGGAGAATGTGGTATGCAGCGACCTGTTTGGGACTGTGACCGAAGGGCCGCCAAAGACATTGGGTGGAACTCACGCCGCTCCGATTGCCAGGAAGTGTGGGTGTATTTGCCACAACTTCTGGCTGTCCACAGCGTCACTTCCGCTCCCGCGCATGCAACCAGCCAGGCCGCGTGCAGGAGGCACGGCCAGGAAGTGCAGGTGTATTTGCGTTCCACCCACTACTTCCGGCCAATAGTGAAGGAGCTTCCTCCCGGAGTATCTCGACTCAGCTGTGGTGTGTGCGCGCGCATACTCGCATTCGTGCACACCTACACTCACAGGTATTTTCTCCGGATGACATACCCCGTTTTTCATCGTTTGTTGGCTTTTCTGTCCCCTTATATCAGCAGGCAGGAGACCTGCATGCGGCAAGCCATCACTCCAGAGCAGAGGTTAGTCGCCACGTTGCGGTACTTGGCAACTGGGAGAAGCCTGCAGGACCCCAAGTTCTTGACAGGCATCTCCCCCAGGCTCTGGGTATCATTATTCCAGAGACCTGTTCTGTCATCATTCAGGTCCTGCAGAAGGACTATATGAAGGTAAGATTTCTCCTTTAACATCACATTCTATGTATTTAATGTTTGCTAATGTATTGTATTTCTTTCATCATTCCCTAATTACCATGATTGTAATATGCTATGAATGTCCCCTTTGTCCTCATGCATGCTGGAAATTTTAAAATTTCGTTTTTTGTTCTTCATGCATATTTGCCTTCGCTAACCTCCCCAGCATGCTATCCTGGGCCCATATCCACCTAGCCTAGTCACCTAACAATGTATTTTGTCAGCTCCCTTGTAGTGCTTTACCCTAAACACCCCCTAAAATGTGTCTAAATGCTATCTATGTCCTTAAACGCAGGCATAGTGCCAGAGGATTTTTTTTTTTGGGGGGGCCCAAAATCATTTGGAACCTTCCCTTCCCCCAACCGCTAAATCAACCCATACCGATCCTCTATCTGCTGACTTTGCCAAACCCATACACACTATACTTACTTCTTTTGTGTTCATATTTATGGATGAATTCACCAAAGCATGTAGTGAAAAGGCCTGCCAGAATATTTTCAAATGGTACTGTTTAAATTTTTGTTCTCCTATTATTATCTTGATAGGTAATTGCAGAATGTAAAAATGTTCTTCCATTTGTACAGTGTGTATTTATATATTTGTATTATGACACTTCTTACCTGTCCAGTGGGCTGCCAATAGTGTAAGTAAGGAGGGGCTGGCCAAAGTGAAACACATTATTTATGCATTCAGCTCTCAATGAAGTTGAGAGGGTTAACTGTCCAAAACATACCCCCCCCTAAAATTTTTACAAGGGGCCATCAAAGGGGGTGAGGAATATGATAAGTGGACCTTATATTTTTGCCTTTAAATACTCCTTAAAAAAATGTTATACTGATGTTAGCCAAGAATGTTTGTGTCTAATCTCCTTGCAATGTTTATGTGCAAAATTACTCATTTTTTTTTTTCTTGTTTGACTCCACAGTTTCCTTCAACGCCACAGGAATGGCAGACTGTGGCTTCCCAATTTGCCCAGCGGTGGGACTTACCTAACTGCGGAGGGGCAATCGATGGGACGCACGTCCAACCACCCCATTCAGGGTGATACTATTATAATTACAAGGGGATTAATAGTATTGTGTTGATGGCGGTGGTGTCCGTGACATATGAATTTCTGTATGTGGACGTGGGGAGGAATGGCCGGATGTCGGATGGTGGAGTATTTGCCTGGATCAAGCTCTATCGACATCTCGAGAGTGGTGGCTTGGGATTGCCACCTCCGGAGGAGAACGTGGAAGGACTGCCATTTGTCTTCATTGCAGATGAGGCATTCGGTCTACGTGACCAGGTGATGGGGCCATTCCCCCAGAGGACCCTCACCCCAGAGAAGAGGGTTTTTAATTACCGGCTGGCCAGAGCCAGAAGAGTCGTGGAGAATGCCTTTGGATACTGACCAGCCGCTTCTGCCTATTTCAAACAGCCATAAATATGGCACAGTACAAACTAAATCACATAATTTTATGTTGCTGCATACTACATAACTTTTTGAAACACAATAATCTTAATTATGTTGCCTTAGTTGGGCCTGAGGCCGGACTTCAGGAAACAATGATTTTATGGGTAGGGGGGCCATTGCTGTGCCAGCACATTTTGAATAATTTTTCTCTTTTATCAGATAAAATATTATAAAGTTCAACATTGCAAAAAAGAAGGCAATATCAGACATTTTATAGTGTGAAAAAGGTCTTGATCTTGCCTTCATCAGATGGGGTGAAGTTGTAAAAGCCAAATTTAGAAGATGCACACAAATTGTAACTCAAAATTGGGATTTCCTTTCTGATCCCATACCTAATGTCAACATGTGCTATCTCCCATTATAGGGGATCAATGGACATTTTTTGGGGTGCAACCACTTCCTCTCACCTACTAGAGTTTTGGGAGGAAAGGGTTGCACCCACAAAACGCGTACATTGTAATCCTCTGATGTCAGATAGCACATGTTAACACACTGTGTGCATCTTCCAAATGTGGCTTTTAAACTGTATTTAAACTTTAGATAACATTTTTAGGAAAAAAAAAAAAAAATCAAGGAATCTTTTTAGGATTTAGATTCTCCCTTTCTAAGAAGCATACTGATACAGAAAATTTCAAAAATTAAAAAACTAAGGAATGGGAGAGACTAATAGGGTAAAGAGTAACAACTGCGGAAGAACAGTATGTTAACGACCAAACACCTGACAGGCTCAGGAAATGGATAGAGAAACAACAGAACTATCGATTAGTGACGCTCAAAAAGATAGAGAACAAATATCTCTTCCAGAGGCAAACTGCCTTTGGAGAGGGGGAAAGTGTGGGACGTATGCTGGCACAATTAGTCAGGACAAACTCTCCTTCATCTGTGGTTCCTACGATTACCACAGGCGATGGACGGGTATCCTCATATACACCAGAAATAGTGGGTCAGTTTAGAGAATCAGGATGTGTACAGTTCTCGCCAGGAGGAGACTGGGGAAGGAATGGATGTTTTTTTTTTTTTTAGGGACTTGATTGTCCCTTCCCTTGATGAAATGGACAGAACGGAGCTAGATAGGCCTATAACGCTAGAGGAGATCCAACGAGTTACGAATGAGATGGCGGGACAGAAATCTCTGGGACCGGAAGGGCTGCCGGTTGAGATTTAATCGGCATTATGGGAAGGTACTGCTCCTGGGAGTTGATGAGGGTCCTTAACTGCTCGGTGACAAAGGGAGCACTCCCCACATCAATGATGGAATCCACTATAGTTACGATATATAAGGAGGGTAAAGATCCATTAAATACCGTCTCATATAGGCCAATTGCCTTACTGAACTCTGACATGAAAATACTTGCAAAGGTCTTGGCGGCTAGGCTGAGCAAAGTCATACAGAAACTGGTCCAGCAACGCACCAACACATTTGCATCATTGTGCTACCTGCTGGGTGTTTGGTGTGTTCCTGTACCTTTAAGAAAGTTTTCTGGCTAAATACATCAATCTAGTTAACATATAGTACATTCCTCTTGGGAACATTTCCACGTCTATGGCTCCGAGCAGGTACACTACCGGGTTTAGGGGGACAGGAGCTTGCGCTAGCCTAGTAATACACTGGGAGACTTCATCCCAATACCTATGTAGTTTTGCACACCTCCAAATTAGGTGTATGTAGTCCCCCTTGTGTATTCTACATTTAGGGCACAGAGGGGAGTCTCTTACTCCCCATTAGGGATGAGCAGCACACCCCCCGGTTCGGTTAGCACCAGAACCTGCGAACAGACCGAAAATTCGCACGAACGTTAGAACCCCATTGACGTCTATGGGACTCGAACGTTCTAAATCAAAAGTGCTCATTTTAAAGGCTAATTTGCTTGGAATTGTCCTAAAAAGGGTTTGGGGACCTGGGTCCTGCCCCAGGGGACATGTATCAATGCAAAAAAAACTTTTAAAAACTGCAGTTTTTTCGGGAGCAGTGATTTTAATGATGCTTAAAGTAAAAAAAAAAAAAAAGTGAAATATTCCTTTAAATATCGTACCTGGGGGGTGTATATAGTATGCCTGTAAAGTGGCGCGTGTTTCCCCTGCTTAGAACAGTCCCTGCACAAAATGTCATTTTTAAAGGAAAAAAAAGTCATTTAAAACTGCTTGCGGCTTTAAAGTATTGTCGGGTCCTGGCAATATGGATGAAAATCAGTGAGACAAATGGCATGGGTACTCCCCAGTCCATTACTAGGCCCTTTGGGTCTTGTATGGATATTAAGGGGAACCCCGCACCAAAATTTAAAAAAGGAAACAGCAGTATACAGGCTCTGTACTCTGAACAGCAGTATACAGGCGGTGCAAACAAGACAGGGACTGTAGGTTTGTTGTTAAGTAAAATCTATTTGTGATTTTGAACTGGTACATTTTTAACGTGTTTAGCTCCAGCCAAAAAATTTATTTTAAGCTTTTTGGAAAACATAGGGAAGGGTTATCACCCCTGTGACATTTGTTTTGCTGTCTGTGCTCCTCTTCAGAAGATTTCACCTCACTTTTTGTCCCAATGACAAATGTTTTTTGAAAACTTGGGGTTTTTTGTGAAACAAAGATTGGTGATAAAGCATCAGTGGAAAGGAGAAATGTTTTTCCCATATTAACAGGAGAGAATTTCCCTTCCTAGGGGTAGATTTCATCTCACTTCCTGTTGTCTCCTTCCGTTTGCAAGTAGGAGTCGTTTGTAAGTTGGATGTTTGAAAGTAGGGACCTGCCCTATATACTCAGCAGAAATTTGGGCCTTAGGTTGTGGCCACAACACTATAAGCCCTCACAGGGCCCTGCTGGGAAATATTAGATCAAGAATTGTAATTACATGCCCCTGTTGAACAGTAGCTGAAAAATTGGGCCTTAGGCACTGGTGCTGGTGCCACAACACTGCAACCCCTCACAGATACTCTAGTTGGAACGCAGGAACGAGCCCTGCTGCAAAGTATTGCATCAAAAATTGTAATTACACACCCCTGTTAAACAGGGGCTGAAAAATTGGGCCTTAGGCACCGGAGGCGGTGCCCAGAACCAAAAATGTTCTTACAAGCTATCAGCGTGATCATTGAGGAGGAAGAGGATAATTACTCAGGATAGTCACTCAGCATCAGCATAGGCAGTCTTTGAAGGGATCTGAGATTTTAAAAAAAATTATTCGGCTACATCAGCATCAGGTGCTTGGTAGCTGGTGGTGATCCAAGACTGATTCATTTTTATGAAGGTCAGTCGATCAACCGAGTCGGTGGCCAGGCGCACCCTGTGATCGGTTACAAAGCCTCCAGCAGCACTGAATGTGCGGTCCGAAAGAACGCTGGATGCAGGACAGGCCAGTAGCTCAATTGCATACTGTGCAAGCTCTGGGAGGTGATCCATCCTCAAGACGCAGTAACCCAGAGGATTTTCGGTGGGAAAGGTGTCCAAGTCAGATCTTGCCCCTAGGTATTCCTGCACCATGTAAAACAGACACTGGCGATGGTTGCTGGAACCGATCATACCTTGGGGCTAAAAAATTGTCTGAACGCATCAGTCAGACGGCCATCTTCTCCACCGCTCATTCTTTGACTGACCGAAGCCTCAGCAACACGTTGTCCAGAAACAGGAGTTTGTAACCTCCCAGTCTCTGGGAATGCGTTGCACAGACCATTCTGCAAGGCCTCCCGAAGATGTTTTATCCTCTGCTCCCTCTGCGACGGCAAGATAAGGTCCGCAACCTTACCCTTGTAACGTGGATCAAGGAGGGTTGCCAGCCAGTATTGGTCCTTCTCCTTGATACCACGAATACGAGGATACTTCCGCAGGCTTTGCAGGATCAGGGAGGCCATGCAGCGTAGGTTTGCTGAGGCATTCGGTCCGGATTCCTCTGGGTCACTAAGGATGACATGGTCCGCAGCCACATCCTCCCAGCCACGTACAAGTCCATGTGTTTCTTGGGACTGATCCCTTAAAGACTGCTGCTGATGCTGAGTTCCAGGGTTCACCTCCATACTGACACAATCCTCCTCCTCCCTGTCCTCGTCCTCTTCCTGTGTGATCGGCGGGCACGCAGGAACACTGTCTGGATAAAGGAGGCCTTGAGAGCTAAGGAAGTCCTCCTCTTCCTGGCTCTGTTCTGCCTCAAGTGCCCTGTCCATTATTCCACGCAGCATGTGCTCCAACAGGTGGACAAGAGGGACAGTGTCACTGATGCATGCACTGTCACTGCTCACCATCCTCGTGGCCTTCTCAAATGTTGACAGGACAGTGCATGCATCCCTGATCATGGCCCACTGGCGTGGGGAAAAAAAAAAAAAAACTCCCCTGACCCTGTCCTGGTGCCGTAGTCGCACAGGTACTCATTGATGGCCCTCTGCTGCGTGTGCAGCCACTGCAGCATGGCCAACGTTGAGTTCCACCTGGTGGGCATGTCACAGATTAGGTGGTTCTTGGGCAGGTTAAACTCCTTTTGGAGGTCTGCCAGCCAAGCACTGGCATTATATGACCGGCGGAAATGCACACAGACTTTCCTGGCCTGCCTCAGGACATCCTGTAAGCCCGGGTACCTGCCCAAGAACCGCTGCACCACCAAGTTAAGGATGTGAGCCAAATAGGGCACATGGGTCATTTGTCCCTGTCGGTGGGCAGAGAGGAGGTTGGTGCCATTGCCGCAAACCACCATTCCTGCCTTAAGCTGGCGTGGCGTCAACCACCTCTGAACCTGCCCCTGCAGAGCTGACAGAACCTCTACCCCAGTGTGGCTCCTGTCCGTCAAGCACACCAGCTCAAGCACCGCATGGCATCTTTTGGCCTGCATACTTGCGTAGCCCCTTTAATGGCTACGGAGCACTGCTGGTTCCGAGGACAAAGCACAGGAAGAGGCCATGGAGGAGGAAGAAGAGGAGGGGGTGGAGGAGAGAGGTGTGTAACAATCATTAGTAGTGGCATTTTGGAGGCATGGTGGCGGAACAACCTCCAACACTACTGCACCTTGTCCTGCATCCTTCCTAGCTGCCAGCAGAGTCACCCAATGCACCGTGAAACTTAGGTAACGTCCCTGTCCATGCCTGCTGGACCATGAATCAGCAGTAATATGCACCTTACCGCTGACCGCCCTGTCCAGCGAGGCCAAGACATTGCCTTCCACATGCCGGTAGAGAGCCGGAATCGCCTTCCGTGAGAAAAAGTGGCATTAGGGTACCTGCCACTGAGGAACCACACATTCCACAAACTCACAGAAGGGGGCAGAGTCTACCAACTGAAAAGGCAGCAGTTGAAGTGCTAGCAATTTTGCCAAACTAGCATTCAACCGCTGGGCATGTGGATAGCTGGGAGCGAACTTCTTTCGGCGGTGCAGCAGCTGGGGCAGGGAAATTTGCCTGGTACAATCTGACGTCGGTGTACCTAAAGCAGATTGCCCACAAGTACTTGGCTGTGACACACCTAATTCTACACCTTAATTCCTCTCAGTGCAGGTCTCAGAGAGGACTGAAGGTATAGTGGGGTTGGAGATCTCAGCTGATGAGGAGCAAGGAGAGGTCCTCTTTGTTCTTTGGTGTGGATCTTTTAGATACGCTTGCCAACGATTTGCATGGCAGGTCAACATATGTCTGGTCAAGCATGTGTGCCCAAGCGGGAGATGTTTTGGCCACACGAGATACGCGTGAGACATATGTTGCAAATAGCAGCGGTGCGATCTGATGCACTCGTCTCAAAAAAGGCCCACGCCAAAGAACTTTTGGAATAACGTGCAGAGACAGCAGTGCCCTGCACATGCGGAGCTTTGTGGTGTGATGCAGTCATTGTGCTGGCCTTAGGCTGGCCCCTGGAGGGCATCCTGCCTCGTTGGTGATGTGCCTCCTCCTCCTATCAGGCACCCACATTGAGTCAGTGACCTCATCATCCCCTCCCTCCTCATCACTGGAGCAAACCTGGCAGTATGCTGCAGCAGGGGGAGCATGACTGCCAAATTGCTGTCCTTCTTGGGCACCCCCTCTGTCCGTGCTCAGATTACTGCCTTCATCTAGCTCAGTATCATCATCAGAGCCTTCTAAACACTGGGCATCCTCCTGGAGCATGTACCCAACACTGTGGTCAAACAGTTCGAGGGACTCCTCAGGAGGACATGGTGGGGCTAGGGAAGGAGTCACTGATGCCATTGAGCCAAAGGAAGAGGCCGTGTTGGCAGCTGCTTTGCCAGACAAAGTACCCTGAGCATGGGTGAGAGGATGAGGAGGATGAGGATGGCCAACCTTCTACAGGTAGCTTTAGCTGAACACTGCAGAGCTCGCACTACACTAACTTGTAGTTTTAGGTGAACACTGTGCAGAGCTTGCAAATAACTAACTTGTAGCTTATTTAGCTGCCTGCGGTAGTGATAGGATCAGGAAAACACCACCAACCTTCTACAGGTAGCTTTAGGTGAACACTGTGCAGAGCTCGCAACACACTAACTTGTAGTTTTAGCTGAACACTGTGAGGAGGACACACTACACTAACTTGTAGCTTTAGCTGAACACTGTGCATAGGTCGCACTACACTAACTTGTAGTTTTAGCTAAACACTGTGAGGAGGACGCACTACACTAACTTGTAGTTTTAGCTGAACACTGTGAGGAGGACGCACTACACTAATTTGTAGCTTTAGCTGAACACTGTGAGGAGGACGCACTACACTAATTTGTAGCTTTAGCTGAACACTGTGAGGAGGACGCACTACACTAATTTGTAGCTTTAGCTGAACACTGTGAGGAGGACGCACTACCCAAACTTGTAGCTTTAGCTGAACACTGTGCAGAGGTCACACTAAACTAACTTGTAGCTTTAACTGAACACTGTGAGGAGGACGCACTACACTAACTGTAAATAGTCTAGCTGCCTGACTGTGGTACTAATAGGATCAAAAGAACACCAGCAATTTTCTTCAGGTAGCTGTAAATACTGTAACAAGACAAGCCTGCTTGTCAGTAGGAAGATAACAGGAATGGATCTAGCTAAACTGAATACTGTGTGTGTGTGTGTGTGTATATATATATATATATATATATATATATATATATATATATATATATATATATATATATATATATATATATACCCCCACCCTGCCATCTGCTGTAGCTGTAAAGCCAGAAAATACATTTTGGGATGGGGTATTGCCAACCCTCCTCTATCTTTTCCATATTGCAAGGTAGTTAGACTGATCCTAGCTACCTTTTTTTTTTCATATCAGTTCCCTCATCAATGTATCGATTTGCTTGAACCATTTGTTTAAAATCCACATTGGTGAGTTATGGAAAACTTACAATTGCTGCGGGGCCCATACCATTTTTATTAAGTTTGCCTGTCCTGTAACTGATAGTGGAAGCTTACACCAGCTGTTACATTTCACTTTCTGTCTGGCCAACAGTGGACCCAGGTTCAGCTGAAGATACTCAGCCGGATCTGGGGATACTGTCACTCCCAAATACTTAAAGCTATTGACTGTAATTATTTGTTCCGCCCCCTCTGGTAATTGATCCCTCAGCTGATCTATGGGCATTAGAGTTGATTTTGACCAGTTGATAGTGAAGCCTGAGAAGCTTCCAAAGTCCCCCATTATCTCCATCACTGCCCGCAATGAGGCGGCTGTATCGCCTCAATATATAAGTGCGTCATCTGCATATAAAGATATATTTTCTTCCCTCTGGCCCCTACGAAACCCCACCACCTCTGGTGCATTACGGATCAATGTGGCCAGAGGCTCTATCGCCAGGGCGAACAGCAATGGAGACAATGGGCAACCCTGTCGGGTACCTCTGTGTAACTCAAATAGAGAGGTTATTGTTAATGTGCAGCCTGGTTCTAGGTTTAGAGTAAAGCACCTTTAGCCACATTATAAATTTGCTTCCCGTTCATTCCAATATTTCCAGGAGGTAGGGCCACTCCACACTATCAAACGCCTTTGCAGCGTCCAGTGACAGGATGGCCCTACCCCCCGGGTTGTCCACCGGCACCTGTAAGTTCATATATAACCTCCTTATGTCATCGGCCGTGGAACGGGTGGGTATAAAGCCAGATTGGTCACAGTGAACCAGCTTGCCGATTACTTGGGATAGCCTCTTAGCCAGGACACTAGCAAAAAGCTTAACATCAGCATTTAATAGAGATATTGGGTGGTAAGAGTCCAATAGATCTTTTCCTGGCTTTGGGAGTACTGTTATTATTGCCTCTTGCATGCTATCTGGGAAGCTGCCTACTTCCTCGGCCTCCATTATGGCCTGCAACAGTGATGGTAAAAGGTCCTCTCTGTAATGAGAGTATACCTCCACTGGTATCCCATCTGGGCCTGGGGATTTATGGTGCGTTGCCCCCTCCAATACCTCTGTCAATTCAGCCAATGTAATTGGAAGGTTCAACATTTCCCTGTCCGCCTCCGTTAACCACGGAAACGGACAGGTTTGTAGAAACTGAGCTAGATCAGATGGAATATAACTAGTTTTAGTAGAATATAATTTTATAATTTTTTATAGAACCGCTGAAAGTTATTTAAAATATCTGAACTAAGGATCTGCTTCTCCCCAGATTCTGCCCTCACAGCGAAGATATTAGTGGATTCCCGCTGCTCTCTAGCTAGAAGGGCAAGAAGACGGCCAGTGTTTTCCCCCTCTTCAAAGTAGCTCTGTTGCTGAAAATATCTTCTCTTCTCTGCTGCGGACAACCAAACCGAGTTATACATTGCTTGGGCCTCCTTCCAGGAGTCATGGTTAGATTGTGACAGATCCATTATTAAAGCCTGTTCTCTTTCTTTCACTTCATCCCGAACCCTATTCTCCCATTCCCTGGACCGAGTTTTAATTCTCGCAATCTCTCTAATGAGACATCCCCTTAAGAATGCCTTAAGTGTGTCCCATACTACCACTGCACTGGCAGATCCCCTATTAAATTGCAAAAATTCCTGCAATGCCCCTCTCGTTCTGTCCGCCGACGGGAACAGAGTTAACCAAAAAAGGGTTCACTTTCCACAATGGGGGACCCGGCGTTCCAGTAACGTCCAGACGCACCCAAAATGGAGAGTGGTCAGATAGTAGGCGCGGCTCGTATGCCGAGTCCACCACCCACTGCATAAGTACCTCATTCCCCAAACCTAGGTCAATACGGGAAAGCCCGTCATGTGCTGCAGAGTAGCATGAATAACATCTGTCCTCTTCGTGCCTCTCTCGCCAGACATCACGAAGTCCTAGTTCCAGAATTAAGGCGGCGAAAGCCGTCTTGCCAGCTGTCTGTCTCACTATTCTGGGCGTCAAGGACATTCTATCCTGGGAATTATCCAGGGTATTATTGTAGTCTCCCAGTGCTAATACCGGGACGTACGGATATAGGGCCATAAATTGCGATAAACTTCTAAGAGGGGCTGTTGAGAATGGTGGGGGGGATATAAATTGAGGCGATAATACATACTAGTCCATTAAGTTTGCACAACAGGAGGACAAATTTTCCCTCCTTGTCCACCCTCTGTTGAATGCACTCAAAGGAGACATCAGAGGAAACCATTACACTAACTCCACTGGAGTATGAATTGTGCATAGAATGGAACTGTATCGGATATTTCAGTGAGTACAGAAGGTGGACAGAGTCGGGGTGCATATGCGTTTCTTGCAAGCAGATTATCTGGGGTTTCATTTTATCAAAAGCTTTAAACATTGCACTTCTCTTATCTCTGTCCCCCAATCCCCTCACGTTCCATGTCATTAATATTATACCCCTTTTCTTCCCGTTAATCATTGAAAGGAACAAACCTGGAACTGTGCTATGTAAAACCAAGAATAAGAACAGAAAAAGTGAGTCAAGATACATTTGCCCTTCTGAGTTTTACCTGCCCCTGGAACCCTACCGGCATGTAATACATTTCTATATACATTCCCCATTTTTTCCCGCTTATCAGTGGTGAGGCATAAAAAAAATATATAGAAAAACTTGTGTTTATAATATCTTCCACTATTCATTTGTGATAAACCTCCCCCTCCCTCCCTTTCCCTGCCTCCCCCTTCTCCCTCCCCCCATTCCCGCCCTCCACCCTCCTGATGTCCTCCAGCCACTTTTCAATGCTCTGTGGGGAGTCAAAGAAGTGTATACCGTTCGTTGTGGATACTCTAATATGGGCAGTGTACAGCAATTCTATGGGATCAGGTCTCTCGCTCCGTTCAGGCATGCCTATTACTCTTACATTATTTCTACACAACACACCAGTAGTTCCACATAGCCAGCTTATCAATAGGTAGTATGATTCAAGTTGTAGCTAATGTTGATGAAATAATCTTCAGAGGCACCGTTCTACTAATTCTATTACTATTAAGACTGCCCCATGAACCAGCTCCCTGTCAGTCTCTCACACTGAACTGGGGGCTGTTTTTGTGTTTTAGGTACAGCGTCCTTAGCACTGACATTAGCTGGTTCTCTTTCTGGTGTATCAGTAATTCAGCATAGCCACTGTTTACTTAGCAAACTCAGTTCAGTTCAAGTTCTCCATGTGAGGGAAAAGTCAATATGGCAGTAAAGGAGAGAAGGAAGGGCTTTCACCTGCATCTGGCATCCACGTGCTCATCCCCGGAGTCAAGGTACACAGCGTCACCACTTTTCATCAGCCGCACACCGCTGCATACATCACCACTGCTGCTGCTGAAGCCGGTCTCTTCATTGGCCGCTGACAGGCAGGGGGGGGCCTCTCATGCCGCCTCTACTGGCACCAAGTATGTACATGGACACAGATACCATAGACACTATTCAGCTCAGGTCAGCTGCTCTCACCAACCGCCGGCCGGCCTGCATCCCCCCAGTCAGTATCTTAGCCGGTCAGAGCAGAGGGAGAGGGAGACACACACATGTCCTCTCACTCCCACATCCAGTCATGCCCCCTTCTACCGGTTATTTAATGCCAGTGCTCGACTGGCTGACCTTCAAAAGGGAATGCAACCTGCCCAAGAACCGCCTCATTTGTGACTTGCCCACCAGGTGGATCTCAATGTTGGCAATGGTGCAGCCCCTGCACATGCAGCAGAGGGCCATCAATGAGTACCTGTGTGAGTATGGCATCAGGACAGGGTCAGGGGAGCTTGGCTTTTTTTCGCCACGCCAGTGGCTACTGATCTAGGATGCATACACTGTCCTGTCACCATTTGAGGAGGCCACGAGGATGGTGAGCAGTGACAGTGCATGCATCAGTGATACTGTCCCTCTTGTCTTCCTGTTGGAGAACACGCTTCATGGAATAATGGAGAGGGCACTTGAGGCAGAACAGGTGGACTTCTTTACCTCTCAAAGCCCCCTTTATCCAGATAGTATTCCTGTGGGCCCGCCGATCACACAGGAAGAAGAGGAGGAGGATTATGTCAGCATGGAGGTGAAGGATAACACTCAGCATCAGCAGCAGTCTTCAAGGGATCGTTTTCAATCCCCAGAAACCCATGGAGTTATACGTGGCTGGGAGGAGGTGGTTGCGGATCATGTGATCCTTAGTGACCCAGAGGACTCAGGATCGAATGCCTCTGCAAATTTATGCTGCATTGCCTCCCTGATCCTGCAAAGCCTACGAAAGGACCCTAGGATTCGTGGTATCAAGGAGAGGGATCATTACTGGCTGGAAACCCTTCTTGATCCATGTTACCAGGGTAAGGTTGCAGAACCTATCCAGCCTTTGCAGAGGGAGCATAGGATGAAACATCTTCTGGAGGCCTTGCAGAAAGGTTTGTATAATGTGTTTCCAGAGCCTGGGAGGTTACAATTTCCTGGTGCTGGACAATGTGTTGCTGAGGCTTTGTTTAGTCACAGAAAAGAGCGGTGGAGAAGGTGGCCGGTTGACTGATGCCTTCAGACAATTCTTCAGTCCTCAGCGCCAAGGTCTGATCAGTTCCAGCAACCATCGCCAGCGTGTGAATTACATGGTGCAGGAATATCTAGGGGCAAGATCAGACTTGGAGACCTTTCCAACAGAACATCCACTGGGTTACTGGGTCTTGAGGATGGACCACTGGCCAGAGCTTGCTCAATATGCAGTTGAGCTACTGGCCTGTCCTGCATCCAGTGTTCTTTCTGAACACACATTCAGTGCTGCTGGAGGCTTTGTAACCGATCACAAAGTGCGCCTGTCCACAGACTCTGTTGATCGGCTCACATTCATAAAAATGAATCAGTCTTGGATCAGCAGCTACCAAGCACGGATGCTGATGTAACCGATTGATTTTTCTATGGATGTGGGATACCTTGAAGAATGTCTATGCTGAGTGACTATCCTATTATGCTGAGTGACTATCCTATTCCTCCTCAATCTTCATGATGATTCTAAGAATATTTTTGGTTCAGGGTACCATCACCACTGCCTAAGGCCCAATTTTTCTGCCCCTGTTTAACAGGGGTGTGTAATTACAATTTATGATCTATTATTTCACAGCAGGGCTCGTTCCTGCGCTCAGCAAGAGAATCTGTGAGGGGTTACAGTGTTGTGGCACCACCACCAAAGGCCCATTTTTTCTGTCCCTGTTTAACAGTGGCATGTAATTACAATTCTTGATATAATATTTCAGAGCAGGACCTGTTCCTGTGCCCACCAAGTGTAATGCCCCGTACACGCGGTCGGATTTTCCGATGGAAAATGTGTGATAGGACCTTGTTGTCGGAAATTCTGACTGTGTGTAGGCTCCATCGGATTTTCCGACACACAAAGTTTGAGAGCAGGCTATAAAATTTTCCGACAACAAAATCTGTTGTTGGAATTTCCGTTCGTGTGTACACAAATCCGACGAATAAAGTGCCACGCGTGCTCAGAATAAATAAAGAGATGAAAGCTATTGGCTACTGCCCCGTTTATAGTCCCGACGTACGTGTTTTACGTCACCGCGTTCAGAATGATCAGATTTTCCGACAACTTTGTGTGACCGTGTGTATGCAAGACAAGTTTGAGCCAACATCCGTTGGAAAAAATCCTAGGATTTTGTTGTCGGAATGTCCAATCAATGTCCGACCGTGTGTACGGGGCATAACTGTGAGGGCTTACAATGTTGTGGCACCACCACCACCAAAGGCCCAATTTTCTGCCCCTGTTTTTTTTTTTTAAACTTTATCTCTTTATTGAAAATTTTTTTTGTTTTTACAGCATACACCAACAGGTAATAAGAAAAACATAGCCCCATATTCCCATCCCCCCTCCCGTTCTCACACCCGCCTGTCAGATTAATTAAAAATAAGTGAAAAAAACCTTCAGTGAAGGCCTTGGGTGTTTCCTGAGTGGGGGGTCTATATTCAAATAGACCTTTCTAGTTCTTATTTTGACACTATCATCCTAACCCAGCCATTAAATCCAACCACCCCCATCCAATTCACCCACTCATCCATCCTTTTCACTCTTTTATCTTAATCTTAGTTTCTATTGGGTCACCTTCATCATTTAAGTTCTACCATATCTTATTTATTATTTAAATGTTAAACCAACTTGCTTCCCACCAGAGTTTCCAGATGTTGCCATATTTCTTTAGTCCCCCTTGCTTCACATATGCAGATTTCTCCTTAAGAATTACCTCGTTCATGCTATTTATCCATTCGCTGCTGGACGGAGGCAATGCCAACTACCATCTCAGCTGCGATCCATTTTCTGGCCTGAAATGGGCATCTCAGAACCGCGATCTTGGTGTTTCCTTAGTCATCCACTCCTTCTACTAATCCCAGGAGACAGTGCTTCGACTCCAACTCCTGTAGAGGTTCCAAACACCCGGTCAATAGTTCCTATTACCTCCCTCCAGTAGCGAAACAGCTTTGGGCATCTCCAGAACATATGGATCAGGTTCCCCCCCTATATATCCCCACACCTGGGGCAACTTGCGTCCGGTCTCCGACCAAACTGAAAAAGTTTACACGGTGTGTAATAGGTTCTATATAATAAAAACAACCTCTGGGACGGAGAGAGTGAAACCATTGGAGCAAGTTCAAGAATTCTGTTCCACTGTATTTCAGATATATTACCCACATCTTGTTCCCACTTCGTCTTGTACCTAGGGGCCTCTATCTTCCAATCTCCCCTTGTTTATATGTGGATATATCTTTGCAATAAGGCCTTTCCCTGTATCTGCATTAATTATCTTTTGGAGCACAGGTATCGTGCTCCATTACAGGGTCCTTCCTCTAAACTGTTCCTCCAATGTGTGCCTGACGTGTAGATACCTGAAAAAACGTTTGGCAATGCAAATTGCTCTCTCAGTACCTGAAAGGATTCAAAGTGTCATCTTGATATAACTGGGTAACAAATTTCATTCTGCATCTCTCCCATTCCCTCACCACCCCCATCTTCTGCAATTCTCTCAGTTTGCTATTCTCCCATGGGGGGTATACTCCGTGATTCCTCTATACTTTAGTATTACCTTCGCTGTATCCCACATTCTCATCATCAACCTCAGGGTAGGGAGTCCCGGGGGGGAGGGGGGGTTGGGGACACAGATCGTGTGGGGAGTTCTGCAGAAGTATTTTCCTCCCTGCTTGTCTCCCTTCCAGGTTACAGCCCCCCATATGCTGGAGTTGTGACGCTAAGAAGTAACTAAAGGGGTGTGGGAGTGCTACTCCTCCTTCCTGCTTCTGTAATTGCAAAGTGCTTAGGCGTATTCTTACCGAGGATGGAGGCGGCGGCAGCAGCCGAGGACCAAGGGACTGACAGACAGATCGTCTTCGGCTGCCGACATTGTGGGCTCCCTGGACAGGTAAGTGTCCATATATTAAAAAACAGCAGCTGCAGTCTTTGTAGCTGCTGGCTTTTAAGATTTTTTTTTTTCGGCAGACCTCCACTTTAAGTCCGGAGATTTGACCGAACTTATTGATAATATCGATAGCTTCCCAGAGGGAGTCCTGCGTATCGCTGAGGAACAACAAGAGATCGTCTGCTTGTAATGCGACTTTCTCTTCCAACTCACCTCTTCTAAAACCCTATAACTGAGTGGAGGACCTAAGGGCAATGGCCAGGGGTTCGATTGCAATGGCAAAGAGGAGGGGTGACAAGGGGCACCCCTGTCTCGTCCCCCTCCCCAAGCGAAATTTTTCAGACTGTTCATTGTTCACCTTTACTCTAGCCTCTGGTGTCCTATAAAGCCTTTTTACCCAGATGCCTTGACGGCATCCAAAGACAAGACGGCTCTCTCTCCTCCCTCGTCCGTTGGGACCTGGAGGTTCAGATATACCCGTCTTATATTTGTGCTAGTAGTTTTTCCCAGGTATAAAACTCGATTGGTCAGGGTGAATGAGTTTCTGATACCAACAAAGCCTGGGAAATGCCCAGGAAATAATCCAAGCCTACTTACCACCAGCTCACAGACAACCAATTAACCTGTCTAACAGTATGCGTTAAAAACAGGGGTTTAGTCCGCACACATATGTGTAAGCTACAGAGCCTCGTCATGGCACCCTGGTATCTGTAGTCCTAACACTAAAATATGAGTTTCCCCATAGTGGAGGCACATACATTCTGATGGATAAATGAGGGCGGGTGAACCGAAGGAAAAAAAAAGTCCTGCAAGCAGCATCGTTGAGGCATTGCAGGATTGGTGAATACACCGCTCCTAAAAACACCCCTGCCATTGAAATCAATGGCCACGGCAGCAGCACTTTGCGGGCACTTTTAACCCTTTTCCGAAAAGCGCCCCTACTGCCGACACCCCCCTCCGCCCCAGTGTGAAAGTGCTCTAAGACTTGGAGTCAGGGTACCTTTTCTTGGCTAGGAAGGTGCAATATAATAAAACAGAACATTTTTCCTAGACTCCTTTATCCTCTGCAAGCACTCCTGATATGTATCTCACAATCTTTCCTTAACCTGTAAGTGATCCTATATTTCCGGGTCTGGGGCGGGCACGCTGTGATTGGACACAGCGGGAGCCAATCAGCAGGTCCGGTGGTCTCGATGTCCCCCAGGATGTGACGATCTTTTGGGAGAGAAGAAGTAGAACAGCGGTCTGCCTATGTAAACAAGGCAGATTGCCGTTCTGTGAGAAGGAAAGGTAGTGATCCTGTGTTTCTGCAAAAAAATGGATTGCTGCCTTTGCATAGTATAAGGACCTCCCCCACAGTTAGTAAACACTCCCCAGGCACACATTTAACCCTTTGATCCCCCTGATGTTAACCCCTTCTGTGCCAGTGTTATTAGTACAGTGACAGTGCATATTTTTAGCACTGATCACTGTATTAGTTTCACTGGTCTCCAAAAAAAAAGTGTCTAAAGTGTCACTTAATGTCCAATTCGGCCACCGCAATGTTGCAGTCCCACTATAAGTCGCAGATCGCCGCAATTACTAGTAAAAAAATAAAAAATAATAAAAATTGCATAAATATATCCCAAAGTTTGAGGAAGCTATTACTTGCGCAAACCAATCAATATACGCTTATTGGGATTTTTTACCAAAAATATGTAGCAGAATACATATTGGGCTAAATTTATGAAGAAATTGGATTTTTTAACATTTTTTTACTGAATGTGTATTAGAGCAGTAAGTAAAAAATATATATATATTTTTTTAAATTGTTGGTCTTTTTTTGTTTATAGCACAAAAAAAAAAAAATGTGATCAAATACCGTCAAAAGAAAGCTCTATTGTGGGAAAAAAGGACATACATTTTATTTGGATACAGTATCGCACGACTGCGCAATTGTGAGTTAAAATAACGCAGTGTCGTATTGCAAAAAATGGCCTGGTCACGAAGAGGTTAAATCTATCGGAGCTGAAGTGGTTAAGGCAACCCAAACAGTCCAAAATAAATTTGTCTAGGCTACCAAGCTGGTGAAGGTAAAACATAAAATACTTTCTAGACCCAAGTAAAGGGCCCTACACTTCATCAAGCAATCGTGATGGCCTTTCTATGTTTCATGGACCCTGAGCTTTCTAGGACACTGCATATTCTCCCCTTAGCCTTCACCTTGGATCAATCTCTGACCCCCTTAACATGAATGCATGTGATCCAAACCTGCCAACCCCACTCTCTCCTGTTGCTATAAACTTCTTCCTCTTTATTAAGATACTGACCTTCCACAATCTTATAGCTGGTGGGAACAAAACCTTCAGGCTGACTTCACTCTGGAAGAAAGACCAAACTCCTTCCCTTATGCTTTAAATCATCTAAAAAAAAAAAAAAAAAAAAAAAAAAAAAAAGGTACCAAGAATATAAGCTCAATACAATAATACACATCTTTTGGTCTGGTCCCAAACTTATTCATCTTTGGGACCAAGCACACCTTACTACTTGGAAAGAACCAATCTTCTTCTTGTTCCATCATGACTGCATCTATCCCTCTTAAATCTTACAAAAATCCAAGAACATGAGGTATTGGACACAGATCTTACTCCTGTCAACTCAAGGATTGTAGTAGAGCTTGTTGACTTGCCTTTGGCCACTCAAACACACAAAACGAGGGTCACCCCACAAAGTCGGGGCCAGCTGAATCTAAACGATCATCTGAAGAGTACATAATTCTTTATTGAAATATGCAAATCTTAAGTCCATAGATTAGGAGGCATAGGGTAGTCCAAAAAAAAAAAAAAAAACAACAAGAAAGGTGTGTGCTCTGAATACCAGGAAAAATCCAAACATGCAGATTTATACCTCCACAAATCACCCTTAGTGCTCCACCACAAGCCCTTTTAGTGGAGATGACGCACCAGACATTTTGGTCAGCAATACAGCTTGGCTCACAGATAATCCACTTGTTTAACCACTTCAGCCCCGGAAGGATTTACCCCCTTCCTGACCAGAGCACTTTTTACAATTTGGCACTGCGTCGCTTTAACTGCTAATTGCGCCGTCATGCAATGCTGTACCCAAACGAAATTTGTGTCCTTTTCTTCCCACAAATAGAGATTTCTTTTGATGGTATTTGATCGCCTCTGCCATTTTTATTTTTTGCGCTATAAACGGAAAAAGACCGAAAATTTTGAAAAAAAAATGATATTTTCTACTTTTTGTTATAAAAAAAAATCCAATAAACTCAATTTTAGTCATACATTTAGGCCAAAATGTATTTGGCCACATGTCTTTGGTAAAAAAAAAAGTCAATAAGCGTATATTTATTGGTTTGCGCAAAAGTTATAGCGTCTACAAACTAGGGTACATTTTCTGGAATTTACACAGCTTTTAGTTTATGACTGCCTATGTCATTTCTTGAGGTGCTAAAATGGCAGGGCAGTACAAAACCCCCCCAAATGACCCCATTTTGGAAAGTAGACACCCCAAGGAAATTGCTGAGAGGCATGTTGAACCCATTGAATATTTATTTTTTTTGTCCCAGGTGATTGAATAATGACAAAAAAAAAAAAATTTACAAAAAGTTTCCAACAGATATATTGCTCACACAGGCCATGGGCATATGTGGAATTGCACCCCAAAATACATTCAGCTGCTTCTCCTGAGTACGGGGATACCACATGTGTGGGACTTTTTGGGAGCCTAGCCGCGTACGGGGCCCGAAAACCAAGCACCGCCTTCAGGATTTCTAAGGGCATAGATTTTTGATTACACTCCTCACTACCTATCACAGTTTTGAAGGCCATAAAATGCCAAGATGGCACAAAACCCCCCCAAATGACCCCCATTTTGGAAATTAGACACCCCAAGCTATTTGCTGAGAGGTATGTTGAGTCCATGGAATATTTTATTTTTTGACACAAAGTTGTGGGAATGTGACAATTTTTTTTTTTTTTTTGCACAAAGTTGTCACTAAATGATGTATTGCTCACACAGGCCATGGGCATATGTGGAATTGTACCCCAAAATACATTTAGCTGCTTCTCCTGAGTATGGGGATACCACATGTGTGGGACTTTTTGGGAGCCTAGCCGCGTACGGGGCCCCGAAAACCAATCACCGCCTTTAGGATTTCTAAGGGCATACATTTATTATTTCACTCCTCACTACCTATCAGAGTTTTGAAGGCCATAAAATGCCAAGATGGCACAAACCCCCCCCCCCAAATGACCCCATTTTAGAAAGTAGACACCCCAAGCCATTTGCTGAGAGGCATGTTGAGTCCATGGAATATTTTATATTTTGACACAAGTTGCGGGAAACAGTCTCTCTCTCTCTCTCTCTCTCTCTCTCCATATTTGAGATAGATGATAGATATTCTATATGCTAACTGCTTAGCACTTCTGGTAAGAGGTTTGTATGTTGTGGTGCTATAGCTTCTTTTTCACAAGGTATTATATTTCTGACGGATGGAAACAAAAGTGGAAACAAAAGAAATTACATTATAAATAAAGCAAGTGTGGGTTTTACACAAAATCTATAACAGTGTTTTTTGGTCAGATATGGATTTATAAGTATGGTGTAATCCTGCATCCATATTTAAATGTTGAATGCTGATGACGAATGTGCTTGTCAACAATTTGTGTGAAGCAGCCCTCACAAAGTTTACATTTCTTGCTTTGTACCCTCCACATGCCCAACAACTTACAACTTGAATTGTTTTGTTTTTGGTATCACTGATCATGGCCAGAGACTTGGACATTTGATCTTTTCATTAAACACTGCACAGATCCATATGCTTATATAGCTGATGCATTCTTTTATTGCCAAGAGTGTGTATTCCTGATCAACAGGTGTGAGTACTTGAGGAATACATGGAGACAGAATTAATTACACTGGTGCGTGTGTCCTTTACTGGGCAGATGTAGGTGTGCTATCAATCCAACCTATGTTATATAAAGGCCTGCACTCCTGCAGTTTGCTTTGCCTGAAAAAGGGCCAGATTATTTGCGGGCAGGGTGCTATAGTGTGCACAATGACCCACACCGGCTGTGGTTTAATTAATGTTTTGTCTGTCTGCTGTAATTGTTTTGCATTTTGGCCCTCAAAATTTGATTTTTTAGTTCTTGTCCAGTGTAACCGTGCGTTTCTTGTTTGTGAGCATCAGCTGACTCTTCTCTTTTGATTGTTACTTACAAATCTCACGTGTTAGACAACTCCTAATGTTGATCTAGTTTCCTAAATTGTTTTTATAAAAATTAAGCTTCCTGCTAACTCTAACCAAAAATGTGTATGTGAATTTAGAGGGGTATAGTTATTGCTCTGCCTTTGATTTTGTCAAATTTTATATCTTGTCCGTTTTCTTTGTTTAATCCTGCACTTAAACTTTTGATGGGGGTGGGGTGGTGAGAGTTGTTGTGCTCATACTATTTTTGGCCCTGCTGTACACCATGAAATTTAAGGTGTGTCCAATTTAAGTGTTTCTTTTAGTTTGTAAGCTCTTTAGAGCAGGGCCCTTCTAACCATATTGTAAAGTGCTGTGAAAAATGTTGCAGCATTAAATGCCAGTCAATTTTTTGGGCAAAGTAAATGAATGTACAAAATAGTTTTCATATTGTACTCGGAGTCAATCTGTGGATAGTGTAGGAAAGGAACAAAGAGCAACAGAGAACATAGACCTGAGTTGTGCCTGGGTCAAGTGGTCACTATGCCTGAAAGGGGGCAAAAATGACCAGTAGGATGAATATGATGCCAAATTATTACCCACTGAAATAAAGTATAATCTACCAAATTAAACAAACGCTTGTGGTATCTCTAAAAGTGGCTCTGGCCAACCCAGAGAAACAAGACGACCTCCACCTACCCAACACGACTGAGGTCCCAGGCACAAATACGCAGAAACTGCTCCTGTCTCTTATGACCCAAAAACCCGGGTATAGGCCTGCCTTGAGCACCGAGCTGGTACCCAACACGAAGGAGACCATGGGAATGTGATAGATACGACACGGAAAACCTTAGTTAGACTTACCGGTGACGGTATTTCTACGAGCCTTTCAGGACAGCACCTTGGAGAGAGCGTAGCTCCACCTCTTAGACAGGAAACACTGCGTGACAACGCCCCTTTAAAAAGCAGCTGCTTCCACCATGCCATCAGTTGTTACCGAGAAATCCTCCGACATGCTGGAAAATATAATCAGACAATTACCAGGTCCTATAATTATACTTTACATTTGATAACCAAGGGAGGGAAGTAGGCTGCTGTCCTGAAAGGCTCGTAGAAATACCGTCACCGGTAAGTCTAACTAAGGTTTTCTCCCTTCGCCTTTCAGGACAGCACCTTGGAGAGGATAACCGAGAAACTTACTTCAGGGTGGGACTACTGCCTGCAAAACCTTCCTACCAAATGATTGGTCCGAGGCTGATAGTAGATCCAAGCGGTAGTGCCTTATGAAGGTCGAAAAACTGGACCATGTGGCAGCCTTGCAGATTTGCTCAGGAGATGCCCCAGCCCTTTCTGCCCATGATGCCGCCACTGCTCGAGTAGAATGAGGTAATACCCCTTCCGGAGGTTCCAGACCCAAAGATATGTATGCCTCTTTGATGGCCTGCTTTAACCATCTTCCAAGGGTGCTTTTGGAAGCTTTACCTCCTTTGTGAGTACCTTCCATTAAAACAAAGAGTGAGGATGACTTGATTTTCTGATTTCCTTTCTTTCCAGATATTTAAGCAGGCACCTCCTGACATCAAGGGTATGGAAAGCTTCTTCTCCTGCTCCCGAAGGTAAAGGACAAAAAGTAGGGAGAATGATTTCCTGTGTACGGTGAAAAACTGAAGCCACCTTTGGTAGAAATGCTGGATCCGTCCTTAAGACTACCCTATCCTGTAGACATCTCATGAAGGGCTCTTTAATTGAAAGGGCTTGCAACTCACTAATTCTACGTGCGGAAGTTACTGCTACCAATAAAATAGTCTTTAATGTCAAGAAACGTAATGATGCTTCTTCTATGGGTTCAAACGGTGCCATAGTTAGTCCCTGAAGAACTAATGATAAATCCCATTTGGGAAAACTAACAACAGGTCTAGGCTTTACTTTTGCCATTGCCCTAAAAAATCTGATTATTAAAAGGTTCCCCTGACAGGGTTCTTTCCAAAAAAACTGATAAAGCAGCTACCTGCGTCTTGAGCGTACTTGCTGCTAACCCCTTCTCCAATCCCTCTTGAAGAAATTCCAAAACTGAAAATGTGGTACGAAAATCAAAGTTTTTACTGGAACACCAAGAATTATAGATCTTCCAGACTTTTTTTTTTTTTTTGATTCATTCACTTTTTTATTGAAAAAGATCACATTAAAATACAAAGTAATTCATGAACAGGGACTGACAAATCCAACATCTGCACAGTCCTTAAAATTACCACATTTATACAATAGTCCGCATAGTAAGCAAAGAACGCATTCATCGATAAACTACCCTCCTTTGACAAAGGGATATTCAAAAGTTTTCCCCCTTTTTCCCTATCAATCCCCCCACTCCCACCATTTAAATCCCCCACCAACACTCTTCCCCCCATCTCCCCTATACCTCATTCTCCCCCACCACCATGCACTCAGTGCTCCTCCCACATCACCCAGTGCTTCCATATTTTCTCAAATTTTTTATAGTTACTTCTTTTCTTATATATATATTTCTCTCTACTGACTTCCTCCTTTACTTCTTTCACCCATTCCTCCAACGTCGGGGGTTCTTTTCTCTGCCAGTTCTTAGCTATAAGCTTTCTCCCTTGAAACAGGCACCTAACTATTGCGGTCTGTGTGTCCCTTGCGGGCTGTTTTTCCTCCAACAGGCCTAGAAGACAGGTCTTGGCGTCCATACTCAATGATGTCTTAAAAATAAAATTTATCCTGTCCACTATGCATTTCCAATATCTATACAGTTTGGGGCAGCGCCAGAACATATGCAACAAATCTCCCCTCTCTCCTCCACACCTCTGGCACTCCGCGTCTGCCCTCTTCCCCATCCTAAACATTTTTAGTGGTGTAAAGTACACCCTATATATCAGATAAAGATGAGATACTGCCTGTGATGGGGAGAGGGAGACCCTGGGTCCAGATGATAAGACATACTCCCATTGACTGTCTGACATTGGCCCAACCTCGTCCTCCCATTTCTTCCTATTTTTGGCTTCCACTCTGTCCCCCTGGACCGAAGCTCTCAGACTACTGTACATATCGGAAATTAAGCCTTTCGTGGATACTGCATCGACCAGCTTTCTCAGAGAGGTCATATCACTCCATAATGGCTCCTTTCCTTTAAATTGTGCGTCTAGGGCATGCCTTAATTGCAAGTATCTGTAAAATGATCGGTTGGGGATCGCAAATTCAGTCACCAACTCCTGGAATGTTTTTAGTCTTCCAGCCTTATAAAGCTGTGGTAAAAAATGGATGCCCTGCCGATCCCACTCCTCAAACCACCCCATTGTTTTTAACTCATTAAGCTTGCTGTTTTCCCATAATGGGGAGAACTCCGAGAAATCCACATATCCCATTATTTTTTTAACCTTATTCCAGCTCTTAACCATCAACCGGGTAGTGGGGCATCTGGTAACAAAGGAATCCGCCTCCAACGCTTCTGCTATAGTATCGTGATTCGTGTCGTTTAATAATACGCTGTTCCCCGCTACCTCATTCCCGGGCCTGTTGCTCCCTCCCATATGCTGGAGCTGAGATGACAAAAAATAGCATCCTGGGTCCGGCACTCCCAGTCCACCCTCCTCTCCAGGTCGCCGGAGCGTCTGCAAGCCAATCCTTGCTGCCCCACCCTTCCAGATCAGCTCTCTAAATAGACTGTCCATTTTATTAAACCAACGTTTAGTAATCCAAACAGGTGAGTTATGTAGAATATATAAAATTTGCGGCATCCAAATCATTTTTATCAGATTACAGCGCCCGGCGACCGAAAGAGGCAACCGTCCCCACACCCGACATTTCTGTTTAAGTTTTTTTATTAATGGAACTAGGTTTTCTGTAATATATTGCTCCGGTTCTCTTGAGATATTGATCCCCAGGTATTTCAACTGACTTACTACCTTAATTTGTGGAATTTGGTGCGGAAGGGGCTCCGTCAGAGGGTCTATGGGTAATATTGCTGACTTTTCCCAATTAATTTTTAACCCGGAGAAATAACCAAAGTTCTCAATTATCCCCATGGCCGTCCTTAATGAGTCCTGTGTATCCCCCAGGAACAACAAAATATCGTCCGCATACATTGCTATTTTCTCCTCTCCCCTCCTTCTTTTAAACCCCTGGACCCCCTGAGACGCCCTTATAGCCGCAGCTAACGGCTCCATTGCCAGGGCAAACAGGAGGGGTGACAGAGGGCACCCCTGCCTGGTTCCCCTTCTTAGTTGGAACCATTCTGAGCATTCCCCATTGACTCTGATCTTTGCTTTTGGCTTGTCATATAAAAGACTCAGCCAATGAACAAAGCTGGGGCCAAATTGGAGTTCCGCTAGCACCTTCCAGATATAATGCCATTCCAGGCAATCAAATGCCTTGGTTGCGTCTAACGAGAGGAGGGCTCTCTTACCGCTATTTACTGTGGGGATCTGCATGTTTAAATATACTCGTCTTATGTTCGTACTTGTAGCTCTGTCCGGGATAAACCCGGTTTGGTCTATATGAATTAGTTTTGGAATTATTTTCTTTAGCCTTGTTGCCAGGGCTTTTGCCAGAATCTTCACGTCCGAACATAACAATGATATCGGCCTATATGATGCCAATTCTAACGGGTTTTTCCCCTCCTTCAGCAACATTATTATGATGGCTTCTGTCATAGACGCCGGCAACTTATTGTTCTTCCTAGTGTCGTTTAACACTTCCAAGAGCATGGGGAGCAAAAACTCCCCATACTTTTTGAAAATTTCTATGGGCAGGCCATCAGGGCCAGAGGCTTTCTGGTTTGCCATGTCTGCCACAACCCTTTGTAGCTCCTCGAGTGTTAGTGGGGCCTCCAACATTTCCCGATCCTCTTTCGAAAGGGGGGTTAGCTTTATCTGTCCAAAAAAAACCCTCATTTCCCCCTCCACGTCTTCCTGTGCCGAGCTATATAGCTTTTTGAAGTATTCCCTGAACTCTTCTAGTATTTCTGGGTTGGTGTTTTTTATTACTCCCTCTTTTCCTTCAATCGCTGGTATGATGTTTGGAAGGCCATTGGCCCTGGTAATCAGGGCCAAAGTCCTCCCCACACACTCCCCCTCACAGGCAAACCTCCGTTTTTGAAATAGTTTTTTCCTCCCCAACTTTTCCAAAACCATTCTACTATACTCGTTTTGCCTCTCTACCCACGCCTCATATCTGGATGGGGTTGGTGCTTCAACGTACCGTTCTTCCGCCCCTCTAACCCTCTCCTTGACTCTTAGTTCTGCCATTTGTGATTGTTTCTTAATGTGGGAAATTTTTTGAATTAGGATCCCCCGGAGAAAGGCCTTAAGGGCATCCCAAACTATCGCTAATGGAGCAGTGCCTAAATTTAATTTTGCGAATTCCACCAACCTCTCCACAACAGTACCTGAATCCTCAATAATCTCGAGCCAAAAGGGATTTATTTTCCAGTCGCCCTTATTGAGACCTCTTTCACCCTTTAAATTAATTGTCACTGGTGAGTGGTCCGAAATCCCCCTTGGCTCGTAAACTATTTCTTCCACCATGTCCAACGATTCCTCATTGCCCAACACTAGATCTATTCTGGACAGGGTGGCATGTGTCCTAGAGTGACAAGAATATTGTCTCACCTCGGGATGCCTCTCTCTCCAAATGTCCAACAAACCTACTTCATTACAATATTGTGACAGAGGACTCTTAGGTTTACCTCTACCCAGCTTTTTTAATGGGAACCTATCTATTGCATTATTCATAGTCATGTTGAAGTCTCCAACCACTATTACCGGGACCCCTGAGAAGCCCGCCATAAATCCCGTTAGGTCATCCAAAACCTCCCTCCCAAATGGGGGAGGAATATAGATGTTAGCTAATACACATTTCCTATTCTCAATTATGCAGTAAAGAAAGATATACCGTCCCAATATGTCCACCTTACGCTAAGCCAACCCTGATTTTATCAAAACACTCGCCCCCCCTTGAATAGGAGGAGTGAGTGGAATGGTACTGTATCTGAAATTTTTTATGATCCATTAACTTAATTGAGTCCTTATCCAGGTGCGTCTCCTGCAGGCAGAGTATCTGAACCCCCCCTTTATCTACCATAGAGAGGATCGTCTGCCTTTTCAAACTATCTTTTACTCCCCGAATGTTCCAGGAACATATAGTGAGCTTCTTATTTGAATTCCAAATTCTATTGTAATTGACTTTACCGTGCATCAGTGAGTCCTCTATTCTTATGTCCCATAGCAAAATTAAACCACCTCTTAATGTGACTCCTGTGATATTTGTGGGTTGAGCTTCCCCCCACTTCTCCCACCCTTACTTCAAAATCAGCATTCCCCCCTCCCCACCACACACCCATACACACCATCCTCTCCTCCCACCCCCCACCCATCCCCCCCCCTCCCCCCACCCCCCCACTATTTTTTCCCTTATTGCCCAATTTTGGGCCTACCCCTCTGGCTTCTATAGTGACCGGCCACATTTAATTAAGGTGAGGAAAAAAAAAAAAAAAACTACATCTCCCGGACCCAGTAAGAGGGGAGCTAACCCCATTATTTCCATTGTGCATATAAACCATCAAAATTTACGTGCTCCCCCCCTCCCCACTCCCCCTTTATCTATCAAAATGTACATCTTACATATGAAAAAACAAAAAAATATATAATAAAATAAATAAAAAAAAAAAGAGAGAAGAAAAAAAAAAAAAAAAAAAAAAAGAAGAAGAAGAGGAACAGGAAAAAAGAAAAGGGTCCACTCTTGACTACAAAGTTCCTTGCTTTTTCTACATTTCCTCCTCTCGCTGTACTCTTCCTATATTTTTCTCTAGCCAGGTTGCAACTTCGGAGGGAGTATCAAAATAATGGGTTTCCCCCAGTGCCACTATGCGCAAGCGTGCTGGATATAATAATGCATAATTGATTTTTAGTTGCTGAAGCTTGCGCTTGCTTTCCAAAAATTTTGCTCTCTGCCTCTGGAGCTCAGGAGAGAAGTCCGGGTAAATTGAGATCCTTGTCCCTTTGTATTGAATGTTCTTCATCTCTCTTGCCTTCCGAAGAATGGTGGTTTTATCCCTAAAGCATAGCAGCTTAAAGATCAGGGGTCTTGGATACCCTCCTGGGGACCGTGTCCTAGTAGCCACTCTGTGTGCGCGCTCAATGGAGAAAAATTCTGAGAGTGACTCCTTCCCAAATCTCTCCTTTAACCAATCTTCCATAAATTTAACAGGGTTGTTGCCTTCGCAGCCCTCAGGCAGACCCAACACTCTTAAATTCTCTCTACGTAATCTATTTTCCATACTGTCCATTTTTTGCATGCATTCATTAAGTTGTTTTTTCATAACCGAGACTTCCTGTCTTAAAGGAAAAACATCATCCTCCATCTGGCTAATCCTGTTTTCCAGGGCTGCTGTACGAGTGCAAACCACCTGTATATCATTTTTTACCGCCAGTAATTCATCTTTAAAGCTTTCCATTTGCGCTGATAAGACAGTGATAGAAACCTTACAGCTATTCACTGCTAGGAAAATGTCTCTCAGTGACGGGTCCTTCTCAACTGTCGGAGCTACTTCACCATCTCCCATTTCCATTGTCAAGCCAGAACCCCCCTCTGCCGCACCGCACACCCCTGGATCCAATGGTACATTAACACCTGTACCTCCCGTAGGAGCTAGGCTTCTCCTCCCGGTCTGGCTAGTTTGGTGTTGGGTCCCCCCTGCATGGCTGCTCTTTTTAGGTGTCGTGCTTGCAAGCTGATTTGGTGTATGGGCGAATCGCTCCAATTTGGCAGCTACCTGGCTTCCTTTTTCCTTGGGGTTTCGCTGTGCTAGAGCCCCTGTGCCCTCCTGTGCTGATGTCTCCTCCTGCCCCTTCTTTCTGGTCATGGTGAGCAATTTATCATCAATGTGTACCCGTCAGCGTATATCCCCCAGCGGGTCTGCCACGTCCTCGCTCTCCACTGGTTGTGCAAAAATAAATGGCCCGTCACACTAAGGGGGTTCAGGTTGGTATTCACACTGCTACCCAGATTGACAGCGGCCCTCCCGTTGTTGCAGATCACTCACCCCTCTGGTTCTGGGCTGAAGAGGCACAGGTCGGCTCGATTCACGCAGCTGCCCTCACTGCACACGCTCTATCCCGGGCAGGCGCGCCCCCCTCTCTCTCACACAGGTGGCGCGCAGCTGTCAGTCCTCCCGGGAGAGCTTCGGGCACGGGGATTACTCCGCTGCTGACACCGGCTCTCCTCCACTCCTTACGCCGTGTGTATCGCCCTAGGGAAGGCAGGCTCCACGAGGCTGATCCAGCAGCATCTCCCCTTCCGCTTTACCCTGAGGTTTCCAGTATGAGACCAGGGATTGAGCAGGGACTGGGTCTGGCTGCGCCTCTCTCCCTCACCTCAGCATCCGGTCACGCCCCCCCAGATCTTCCAGACTTTAAAGTAAATGTCTCTCGTCACTTTTTTTCTACTTGCAAGAAGGGTAGAAATAAGCCTCTCTGATAAACCCTTCCGTCTTAAGATTTGTTCTTCAGAAACCAAGCTGTTAGTTTGAGGTAAGCTGGATCTGGATGGAGAATTCGGCCCTGACTCAACAGGTCTGTCCTGATTGGTAATCTCCAAGCAGGTTTCACTGAGAGGTTCATCAAGGTTGAAAACCAGGGTCTTTTTGGCCAATAAGGAGCTATTAATATTAGCTCCGTGGACTCCAATCTGAATTTGGCTAACACCTTTGGTATCAGTTGGAACGGGGGAAAAGCGTAGGACAGATGGAAGTCCCATTTGTGAGCTAACGCATCTACTCCGAGAGCTTGATCCTGTCTCTGAAGAGAGAAGAAGACTGGTATTTTTGCATTTTCCTGTTTTGCAAAGAGGTCCACTTGGGGATGACCCCAACTCTTGGAAATCTTTTCGAATAATTCCTGATTGAGAGACCACTCTGCTTCCCTCATTTCTTTCCTGCTGAGGAGATCTGCTAAGGTGTTTTCCGTCCCCTTTAGATGGACTGCTGATAGAGAGGCCACATTGTTCTCTGCCCATCTTAGGATCTGATGCGCTAGACCCATTAGGGTTTTGCTTTTTGTGCCCCCTTGCTTTGTTAAATATAATACTGTCGTCATATTGTCTGACAATATTTGGACATGTTGATTCACTAGAAATTCCTGGAGGGAGAGGAGGCTTAAGTGAACAGCCTTTAACTCTCTCCAATTTGAAGATCTTCTTGCTTCTGGTTTGGTCCAAACTCCCTGAACCGTTTTTTCTTCCAGATGAGCCCCCCATCCCCAGGCGCTGGCATCTGTAGTCAGCCTTCTGGTTACCGGAAAGACCCAAGGAAGCCCTTTTGAAACGTTTCCAAGGTTCCTCCACCACCAGAGAGACCTTTTTGCTCTTGCCCCCAAGTTGAATTTCTTCTCCAGAGGTTCCTGGTATGACCAATTCATCAGGATATCCGATTGCAGAGGACGGGAATGCAACCTGGCCCACTGTACCGAAGGAATTGCTGCTGTCAACAGACCCAGAGCAGACATGGCTTGTCTTACAGAGATCTCTGCGTTGGATTGAAGTGTTATCAGGGTCAACTGCATCTTCTCTATTTTCTCCTGGGGTAGAAAAATTCTCTGTTCTATCGAGTCTATTTCGTACCCCAGAACCTTACCCTTTGAGATGGAATTAAGTTTGACTTCTGAAGATTGAGAAGCCATCCCAAACCTCTTAAATGTGTTTGAACTGTCTGTAGGTTGACCTCTACTTGACCCCTTGAGTCTGCAAACAGTAGCAGATCCTCCAAATAGGGTACTATTGAAATCCCCTTCAGTCTCAGGGGCTCCAAAGATTCCGCCATCACTTTTGTGAATACCCTGGGAGAAGAGGAAAGACCGAAAGGCAGAGCCCGAAACTGCAGGTGCCAAATCTCCCCTCCCCCCAGATTGACTGCAAGACGCAAGAACCTTTGTGATGGGGGCGCTATTGGTATATGGAGATAGGCATCTCTTAAATCGATGGAAGCCATATGACATTTGGGGGTTAGCAAGTTCCTTACTGAGAAAATTGTATCCATCCTGAATTTTTTGTATTTTATGGATCGATTTAGAACCTTTAAATTGAGAATCAGGCGGAACTTTCCTGATGGCTTTTTGACCAGAAAAATGTGGGAGTAAAACCCCTTCCCCTCTTGATCTTTCGGAACCTGGGAAATGACGTTCTGTTGCATCAGTTCCTGTAACAGAGACTTCATGGCCAGAGCCTTTTCCCGATCTTTTGGCAGGTTTGTGATGTAAAACCGACTTGGGGGGCTTTGTGAGAATTCCAATTGATAACCCTTTTTGATTAACCCCAGAACAAAAGGACTCTTTGTTGTTTTTTCCCAGATTGGTAAGAAGTCCTGTAGTCTCCCCCCTACTAGATGGTCATTGTTTTTTAGGGGTTTGTTCTGGGGTTCTAAAGAGTACCCCACCTCTACCTCTTCCTCTCTGAGAAGACCAGGGTCTCTTCTGTGTGTGGTCCTTTTCCTTTATCGGTTTGTCGAAAAGGACGAAAATTTTTCCTCTGCTGTACCGTTTTCTTCTTCTGTGGGAAAGCTTTCTTCTTGTCTGCTGTCCTGTCAAGGACAGTCTCTAGTTCTGGCCCAAACATCAGGTCTCCTGAAAAGGGAATTCCGCACAGTTTTACTTTAGAAGCTGAATCCCCTGACCAGGTCTTTAGCCAGAGTGCTCTTCTTGCTGAGTTAACAAGCGCAGAGGACCTGGCTGACATCCTGATAGATTCTGCAGAGGCATCTGCCATATATTTTACTGCCTTAAGCAGGGTAGGGAAGGACTCCAATAAGTCTTTTCTGGAGGTACCTGCCACAACATGATTTTTAAGTTGCTCTAACCAGCATTCCAGATTCCTAGCCACAACCGTAGCCGCCATTGCTGGCTTAAGATTAGCTAGAGATGCGTCCCAGGCTTTCTTCAGTAGCCCATCTGCCCTCTTATCCATAGCATCTTTGAGAATACCCATGTCCTCAAAAGCTAAATCAGTCTTCCTAGATACTTGAGAAAAGGCAGCGTCTATTTTTGGTTTTTTATTCCACAATAGTTCCTCATTCTCCTCAAAAGGAAACCTCCTTTTGAGGGTTTTAGAAAAAAACTGTCCTCTCTCTGGATTCTTCCATTCCTTTCTAATAGTGTCTGTTAACACTTTATGCACAGGGAACACCCTGTGTTTAATTTCCTCCAGCCCCAGGTACATCTTGTCATGCACGGACAGCTAAGCCTTTTCTTCCTGGATCTCCAGGGTAGTATAAATTGCCTTGAGTAATTCATCCACCTCCTCAAGTGACAGCTTATATCTGGATGATCTTGACTCTTCTTCCACCTCCTCCTCCTCAGAATCAATGGTTGAGGGTGGAATGCTTTCCCTTTCCTCCTCCGACTCACTTTCCACCTGTCTGGAAGTGGACTGAGGGAAACTGGAGTGAGAACTCTGCTCTTGGCTGGAACTCTGGCCGTGCTTTACAAGGGAACGCACTGTCCCTAGGGCCTCTGCTAACTCCTTCCTCACAGAAGATAAGAGCTCTTTGCACTCTTGTGAGGATTCTTCTTTTACTAAATCCACAATGCAGGATTTGCACAGTGGTTTGGGCCAAGAGTCCCTTAAAGGATTTTTGCATGAGGGGCACTTTCTCCCTGTTCTCTCCGATTTGGCAGTAGCTTTCTGAAACAGAGAAACAAGAAAAACCCAGGTCCTTTAGAACTAAGGCTTCAGAGAAAAGTAGTACCTCCAGCCAACACCCTAAGTGCCCAGAGTCTCACTCCTTTGCTGAACTGCTAATGGAAACTGTTACCCCATAGCAGACAGCAGCAGGTTTTGAATAACCACATCAAAGATAAAACACTCAGTGATATAAAAGGAAAGAGGTGCCACCGCACCTCTCCTACCTGGGCGCCTGCATCCGCCATTGCTGCTGACGATTCCGCTGTCTCCATAGTGCAATCCGCAGCTGCTGCACTGTGTACTAGGCTCCATGTGCCAAACAAAAGGAAGTCCCGGCCAGAGGACCCGCCCCTTCCTCCTGCGTTCCAGCAGCAGGAACCAATTGCTGCTTCGCCCCGCCGGAAGTATCCGCCTACCGGAACTGACATGACCTGCTGTCCGGGATTCGGCGCCGCCATGCAGAGGCCTGGCATGGACGCTCTTACTGAGCACAACCGCGGCCCCCCGAACACCCCAGGTGGAAAACTTCCGGCAGACCATTACTCCTGTGAGCCGGAGAAGGAAGGGATACCGGAGCACCCTCCTTACGTAAGGGAAGGAGCTGGGTTGGTCTGAGTACCCAAAACGTGGAGGTCCTGCCAAAACCCTCTCCTTGGAGAGAGCGCAGCCCCTCTGGTTCCCTAAGCAGTGCTTCCACCATGGCGGAGGAAACACTAAAACTGATGGCATGGTGGAAGCAGCTGCTTTTTAAAGGGGCGTTGTCACGCAGTGTTTCCTGTCTAAGAGGTGGAGCTACGCTCTCTCCAAGGTGCTGTCCTGAAAGGCGAAGGGAGAAAATATGAGCCATGATGAGAAGTCTGCTGATCACAGCAGGAGGGCTACTTTTAGGAACCCTGAGGATGGCTTAATAGAATGCACAGCAAATAAAGAAAACCTGTCGGGGTATACTAACAACATGAAATGCTGAGTCCCAATCAGATACGCCCCGACCATGCTGTGCCGATATGAGTTAAAAGGAGGCAAAAACCGAACCAAGTAGAAAGCCTACTGATACTGGCCTAGGGACTGAAAAAATTCGGAACCCACTAAAGCCCCTGAGCCCGTAAAGGCTGCTGGAGCTGCCATGGCTAACTTACCAATAGTTCCATGCTTTTGCCAACCCTAGCCAAAAGTAGCTAGGAAATAAAAGGTCGTGTGCATGGACAAGGAGGAACCGCAGTCCCCTGGGTAACCTATTCTGTGTAAGTGACACACCACTGGGACAGCAACATGAACTACGAGAGAAACGTGAGCATACTGAGAAAACCTGCACCAGGAACGTAAGCTACGTGAAGGAACGAAACCCATGTATAGCGTGAGCTTATGAAATGTGAGCAGCCTAAAAACCGAGTCTGCCAGAAACCGCAAACTACCTGAGAAATACCGGTAGCACAAGAACGTGAATTGATGAACAGTGTGAGAAATATGAGAACGAGAGTAACCTTGGGAAAACATGAGAAACCTGGAAAAAAAAAACGAGAGAAACATAAAAAGTGAGTTTAACATAGAAACAAATTGCATGAGAAACATAAATAATATGAAAAACGTAAAATTGCATGCGGAACTAAAATTGCAATGAGGAACGTAAAATGCATGAAAACGTAAATAACATGAGAACACGTAAATTGCATAAGAAACGTAATTTGCATGAGAAAACGTGAACTGCATGAGAAAACGTGAACTGCATGAGAAAACGTAAGTTTGTACGAAATACATAAGCAGAGTAAGAACAGATGAGAAGACTTGCCACCGAACAAGCCAATTAAAAACGATCACCTCAATCTGTTAAACCCATAGACGTGACGGGTAATCTGCAGTGGTAGAACATGAACAATTCAGCTGTATGAAAGCAACCAGATAACATTACAAATAACCAGACCAAGACATAACACCCCTAATACCTGACAAGTATGATGATATGAGTGCAGAAATGACAAGACCAAGAGCGTAAGAAAGAGAACCTAATGACGACACCCCCCTACTGTATGCAGTGAGCGAGCCCGAGCAACCTGCCGCGCCAGGACAGGAAATTAAAACGAACACTCAGGGCTAAAGGTACCTACAGACCGTGGTGGGTAATAGTAAAGGTGTAATGGTGAACGTGCACGTATGACGTATGGAAACAGGCGAGAAGATTGTTGTCCCACAATCAATTAAAAAGGAAACCTCAGCCCGTACGGATCTGTAAACGTGCCAGACCCTGAATGTGAGCACTACCTAACAGAAATGCAGCGAATGACAGACCATGACATAAAAACACATGACATGAAACATAATAGACCTGGGAAAAACATGGGAAAACAAGAAAAGCATGGGAACAACGAGAAAAGCATGGGAACAACGAGAAAAGCATGGGAACAACGAGAGAAGCAATCGAGAGAAACATGGGAAAACATGTGAAGACGTGAGAAACATGGGAAGACGTGAGAAGCATGTGAAGACGTAAGAAGCATGAAAAATGTGAGATTCATGGAAAAACGTGGGAAGCGTAAGAAACATGGAAAACGTGAGAAACATGAGAAATGTAAGAAAACATAAATAGGCATGAGAAGTGACAAATTGCATGAGAAATTGAACATTTCATGAGAACACCGCAAATTGCATGAGAACACCGTAAATTGCACGAGAAACGTAAAATTGCATGAGAAACGTAAATTGCATGAGAAAACGTAAATTGCATGAGAAACGTAAATAACAAGAGAAACCGTAACAAAGCATGAGAGATTGTAAAATGCATGAGAAACCGTAATTTAATGAAACCGTGAAATGCATAAAACCTGTAAAATGCATGAGAAACCGTAAAATGCACGAGAAACCGTAAAATGCACGAGAAACCGTAAATTTTAATGAAACCGTAAAAATGCAGGAAAAACTGTAAAATGCATGAGAACCCATAAATTATATGAGAAACCATAAATCGCATGAGAAACCGTAAATTGCATGAAAAAAAAACGTAAATAAATGAGAAATCGTAAATCGCATGAAAACCATAAAATGCATGAGAAACCGTAAATTTAAATCGTAAAATGCATGAGAAACTGTAAATCGCATGAGAAATCGTAAATTACATGCCCCCAAAGGACCCCCACAGAAAATAATGAGATGACAGGCAATGAGCAATCTCCTATGCCATCTAGAATGAGATGGATCTTCAGGCTGTCTCTGCTGTCACCTGCCCACACTATATACCTCCATGTATGCTCAGTATACACTCCCATGTATGCCCAGGACCCGCACACACACCCGGAGCCCACTGACACAACCCACGTGCATTAGTACAAAGCACGGATGCTGGAAGCTGATGGTGTGAATGCTCAGTCCTGTGTGCGATCAGAGACACAATACCTGGGTGGCGGTATCACTGGTGGTGTGTCCGGGCGGGTGTGCGGTGTGTACAGGCAGACTCGGATCGCAGCGCCCCGGGAGTCTTCCTTATCATTTGCCCATAAAAGGAGACAGAGCATCCCACTCTCTCTCTCTCCTTTACATCCCATCTGCCGTCTAACACTGTCTCTTTCCAGCCCCCCCAGCCCAGGCCGGCACCTGAGCGGGACAGGTGGCATCTGATGTGGATCCTCCATTGATGTCACCCGCCCACACCTACCGGAACCGCGACCACCAGGAGAGAGAACCAAAAGAGAACCTTGCAGCCGACCATGCTGCTGCCCTGCAAGCCGAAAACAGGAAGTGATCTGCCATGACCTGCCCTAACCCGGAAATGACCTGTCGACACGAGATCCTACGACCACAGGAAGGAGAAGAAGGAGGGCAGGCTTTATGCAGCCTGACTCCTCCTACAATTACAGGCTGACCTGCGGTCAGCCTTACACTTGTCCAAATAAAATGTAGTATCAGTTTTAATTTTTTATTTTTTTTAATTTTTTGAGGATTAATAAAATATTGTATAAGTGGGATGTATTGTTAGCACACCTTCCAATCCCTATTAAATCTACTTTGCTACTAAATAATTTTTATTTTGCACACATGCAAGTCATTAAATAGAGAAAAAAAAGGTAAATCCAAAACTACAAGAGCAAGTTTTTAACAGCTCCAATGCTGATTTTCAGGTTCCAATGATTTTTACTATGGCCTAGGTAAACTATTGAACATGTCAAATTAAGTATTAATTTTCTCTAATCACCACAAGTTGTCCACCCCATGAACACCATTTTTGAAATAATTTTTTAAGAAAATAAGCAAATTGAACACATGTGAAAAGATGTTAGCGAATATGAATTTATTGAGATTGCGTATATCTTTTCGCAATGGCACACAACTGGTTGCCCGGGCCGGCTTCTGGACTGGAAATACATCCTCATGTGTGTGGAAGGACATTTGGATGCACTTGAAAGTTAGTGCTGCTCAGAAATGTCAGCACGTTATCATGGTAAGATCCCTTTTTTTATCATGAGGAGATGTTGCTGATTTGCAAGGTAAGTGTGGGAGATGGCTTGGTGTTTCCAGGGTTTAGGGGGATGTAGTGTTTGGAATTTTGTGTTTAGTGATCCTCAGAACACACGTCACTTCCTGATTCTATGCACAGTAGACTTCCTTCATTTGTACATGTACAACGCTTCATCTCTTGCTGGTGTAGCGGTACCCTCGAGGTCTGCTGAGTATTGTAGTCCACCTGTCACCCCGCCCAGCCAGGCACGCGATTTCCAGTCACTCTTAGACAGAAAACAGTCCATGCACTTTGTTTTGTATTTTTATTGAGGGGAATTAACTCGGATAGGGTAAGGGTATATGGGATGCCCAGTTGATTGAAGAAAATTTACATGGGACAACTATATACCCTCTCTCTATGCACACTCCAGTCTTCACTCCAGCACAACACTTGCTTGCAGACTATTACTCCTCAAAACCTCCAGCACTTCACTCTTGCTTCTATTTCCAGGACCAGCTAGCACTTAGTTGTAGGCCAGAACTGGCTCAACCAGGTCTAAGGTAGATACCCTTTGCAGGCAGGGACAGCTGGCCCCTTTTAGTGTAGCACAAAAATAAAGTACTTCTTTAATGCTAGCTGTCCACGTGGCTACTGAGCCCAGTACCACATCTTCAGGCCCTGCCAGTCCTCATGGCTGCAGCTGCCTCTCTCCACTGCCTATGTTTTCACAGTTCTCTCACCTGATTCAGCACCCACCTTAGACTGCAATCTCCCAGTCCTCTCAGGCGTGCCTCCTCAGTCCTCTCTTTTAGTTCTGCATCCCTGTCAGACTTCTCTCTAGCAGTCTTCTCAGGCCTGTCTCCCCAGTCCTCTCCACTGTGCTTCACTCACCAGCCCTCCTGGTTGCGACCTGTTGTTCCTCCTTGGAGACTTGCCTGGCAGTGCTCTTTCCTGCTGTCCTCTCCTTTCTCCTCTTGGCCAGGACACCTCTGTGTGTTGTAGGAGTGTCCCGTTCGCACCCAAGCCCAGGCCCAGGGTCACACCCACAGACTGGGGAGCACCCTCAAAAGCCACCGACAGCCTAGTCCTCCATCTCCAACTTCCACTCAAACGACTCCTCTCCAGATGGGCTGACCCTGGGTATTTAAGGAGGCCTGCCCCCTGTCAATCCAGGTTTGGGATTGGTCATGGCTCCCTAAAACACCCCAGGCAGCTCCACCTCTTCTTCTCCTCTCTTTCCAGAACTTTCCAGCAAACTCTGGAAAGAAGAGGGAGGTCTCAGTGATGCTGCCTGTAAGTCACCAGCTGATACGCTGAGACACTCCCAGTCCAGATCAGATCAAAACAAACAGGGCCAGGCCTGCCTAACTGTACCTATCCTACAGAATCCTATCTCTACCACCTACCTAGAGGGTTCTACACTCACCCCTCACCAAAATCCAGCTAGTCTCTGGGATGCCCTTTCTCCGGCCAGGAGCAAGGGCATCCCATAAGATAAAGGGGGAAAAGAGAACAAACTTGGACGGGGAAAATGTACAAATAAATACGTAGAAAAATATAAAGTTGTTTCTTCTCAGTATTTACAGCATGTACCATACATTACACACCTAACTACAACATCCCTACCACTAAAACAATTACACAATATACATTGGACCAGAGCATCTCCCCCTCAAGGGAAATCCTCTGTCCACAGGATCCTCAGCTCCAGCTGAAGGTAGATAGACAGCCGTCCCATCCAAAGGAGTACTGTAAAACAAACACAACAACATCCTATCCAACCAGCTACCTGTACACGTGACAAAATTTCTGTCAGGAGGGGGTTATAAACCTGCTGACAGAAATAACAACAACAATAGCAACAAAAAGCACATGGGTCTATTCAAAATACATTTCCACCTGTAGTTCTGTCAGGAGGGGGTTATTACCTGCTGGCAGAACATTAAAGGGAAAAACACAGTATTTAAGAGGCAACAGTTCTTCTTGGAAATCCTGATGGGAGGGGACTCTCCCTGGGCAAACAGGTTCCTTAAAGAATTAGTTTTAAGAATCAGACCTCACCCTCAGTGTCCTTGCAACAGGAAAGAGTCCATTCATCAGGCACAATCACGTGGGTGGCAGGCCAGTCTGATCCTGCAAGAAAAAATCAGGGAGAAAGAGCACATTCTCTGCAACCCTCCAGCAGTCTATGTGACGATTTCTATGGTGGCTGTACATCTCAACAGTACTCTTTACGCATAGAAATGTGGGTCAGGCAGTCTCCTCCTACCACCCCCCTTCCTCTCTGAAGGAGACAGAGTGACTCCTCATACGCCGTACCACCCTCACAACCATCACTCTGTCTCTATAGATTGCTCTCCCCAGCCCCCATTGCTTCCGAATGTCCTCAAAATAGGCCCATGTCATCTTACATTCAGGCACCTGCAGAGGCTTGGGGATGTGCAGATACTCCCAAATCAGGTCATCCTCCCACTCTCCCAGGGAGTTCTCCATGATGTCCATGGTCTGGGAAGGGACTTAATAATAATCCAGATCCCACTCCAGAGCAATTGTGCGCTGAAATTCCCGCTGGAATCAAGAAAACCTGAGCTGTTCTCCGGGCTTTCCTTTTCCAGGTAGGACACAAGCATCGGGACCTCTTGACCCACTGCCTTTATCCAGCTGCTCTGGTCTGGGTGGTGGAAGGTCTGTTATAAAAGAGTTGTCTGCTGCTGGTGGGGGCTACTGCAGCTTCAGGTCCCCCAGCAAAGTCTGGCTCTTCTCCTTCCTCGGAATGAAACTCCAGGACCTGGGAACCTCCTGTCTCCCATTACTCCTCCAAGCTGCAATCGGGAGATGACCATGCTGCTAATCTCTCCAGGGACCCAAACTCTGCTAGCAGTCTGTGGGAACCCCAATCTATGGCCCTGTCCTTGCACTCCCATTCTGGCTCACCCTAGGGGGCATTTCCCTCCAACACTGGCTCCTTCCAGAAAGGATTAACAATGGACACAGGGGTTGCCGGCATTTCAGGGACAATATCTGGTTCCTGATGGGCAGTACTTACAGTTATTAGGTCCCCGTCCAGGCCACGGGCCACGACAGACTTCTCTTCCCCATGTCACGCTTGTTCGCAGGGGAGTCACCAGGCTCAGACTCTACCCTGCTTTTCGGTGATAATTCCTCCAAGCCCACTCCAGTCACTTCCAGGACTTCCACTGCCACACGTGACAAAGTCCCGAGTGCAGGTCCACGTTATAGTACTGTGACTCCTGCTGGCTGGATGCAAGCCGGGTGAGCAGTTTGTCACAATGACTGCACCAGATCCAAGCGCTGACCACCACGGTCAGTATCTGGCATTCTGGACACAGCAGGCACGGTCGCTCCATCCCATCAGTCATCCCGAGGGCGAATCCCCCACGATGCTCCGACCGAACACCGGTGTCCACCAGTGTCCACTCCTGCAACTCAATCAGGTCAGTGCTGGAAACACATGAGCACTCTATGCCATCTTGCTCCTCTGCCTCCTGATGTCTGCTAGCAGGGAACGCTGGGTCTCCTCTAGGGCACGGCACCACCCCCTCGCTTCCAGACATGCTAGCATCTGTGAAACTGATAGACAGGCCCCTCCCTTGGCCTGCTGCTGTAACCCCTTGTTAGATGAACTGAAGTTTACAGGCGCACTGCAACTAGCACGATTTGTCTGGGCATGTTACTCAACACCGACTGTGCCTAAGCAACTGAAAGCAAATGAATGCTGACTTTTTTGGTGGTTGTCGATAACAATAAAATTTTTCGACCATGCCCCACTGAAAGGAACACTTTCACACAATCCTACCCGCAGGAACCCGCATGCTTGCCCCGATCACCCCGAGCAACAGTAGACACTCCAGGGCACGCTTTACTGTTTGAAGCAGGAGATTGAAGCAAAAGTTCAAGATGCCCAGCGTTAGCAGATCAATTTACATATATGTAATCCATGGGCGTGGTCGCCCGCTTTGGTTGCCACGGCTGACAGCAAATGACAGATAGTCACTGAATTGCAGAGAAAAGCACAAGTGTCTGTCCCAGCCACAGTGGTGCAACTGGTCAAGAAGCAAGCAATAAGGTTGAACATGAAGGCAGCTCCCACTGGTTGCTATGGAAAATGTCACTATTTACTGTAGTACAAAATGCAGGCAGAGCACACGAATCCTACCCTCAAAGTTCAATCCCTTAATGGAGGGACAAAGAGCAGTTCCCCGCGGCTCGATCAACTTGGTTGTTAGGGGCAACGGCTGGCAGGTTACCCGTGAACAGGTTATCCTGGACGAGCCCCCAAATGTAGCAGTGCCCTCGTGAGGGCTGCTGAGTATTGTAGTCCACCTGTCACTCTGTCCAGCCAGGCACACAATTTCCAGTCACTCTTAGACAGAAAACAGTCCATGCACTTTGTTTTGTATTTTTATTGAGGGGAATTAACTTGGATAGGGTAAGGGTATAATTAACTTGGATAAGGTAAGGGTATATGGGATGCCCAGTTGATTGAAGAAAATAATCATGGGGCAACTATATTCACTCTCTGTATATACACTCAAGTCTTCACTCCAGGACAACACTTGCTTGCAGACTATTACTCCTCAATACCACCAGCACTTCACTTGCTTATATTTCCAGGACCAGCTAGCACTGAGTTGCAGGCAGGAACTGACTCAACCAGGCCTAATGTAGATGCCCTTTGCAGACAGGGACCGCTGGCCCCTTTTAGTGTAGCACAAAAATTAAGTAGTACTTTAATGCTAGCTGTCCACGTGGCTACTGAGCCCGGTACCGCATCTTCAGGCCCTGCCAGTCCTCATGGCTGCAGCTGCTTCTCTCCACTGCCCATGTTTCCATAGTTCTCTCACCTGGTTATAAACCCATCTTAGACGGCAATCTCCCAGTCCTCTCAGGCATGCCTCCCCAGTCCTCTCCACTGTGCTTCACTCACCAGCCCTCCTGGCTGCAACCTGTTGTTCCTCCTTGGAGACTTGCTTGGCAGTGCTCTTTCCTGCTGTCCTCTCCTTGCTTCTCTTGGCCAGGACACCTCTGTGTGTTGTAGGAGGGTCCCGTCCGCACCTGAGCCGAGGCCCAAGGTCACACTCCCAGACTGGGGATCTCCCCTAAAGGCCACTGACAGCCTATCACTCCATCTCCAACCACTACTCCGCAGCTGAGCTGACCCTAGGTATTTAAGGAGGCCTTCCTCCTGCCAATCCTGGTTAGGGGTTGGTCAGGGCTCCCTAAAACACCCCAGGCAGCTCCACCTCTCCTCCTCTCTTTCCAGAACTTTCCAGCAAATCTAGAAGGTCTCAGTGATGCTGCCTGTGAGTCACCAGCTGCTACCCTGAGCCACTCCCAGCCCAGATCAGATCAAAACAAGCTGCCACCCAGGTCTGCCTAAATGTACCTATCCTACAGAATCCTATCTCTAGCACCTACCCAGAGGGTGCTACAATGGTATGTAGATATTAGACATAGAAGCCAGTAAGACACAGGAAGGCATTCATCACCTGACCTCATCAGCACACCCCTGTGGCTACATACCCTCCTTCCAGCAGTTCCCAACCACCAGCTAGGTGCATGGTTTTCTAATACAATTAATCAGTGATCACTGGTCTCACTAAATGCAGAAAAACAATTTTGTCTTAAATTCATCTTGCATAGATCTGTTCATTTGGAGAGTGCAGGAAATGGGAGATCAGATAACAACCTATATGGATAGAGCTGTACAGTTGAAAACAGAAGAAGTGTGTCCTGGGTTCTGTAAAACTCAGCATACACTATACAATTTGATTGTACAATCTCCTTTAGATCTGCCATCAATTATGTAGTGCAAGGGCCTGCCTGATTGGGTAGCTGGTGTGTCCTCCCATTATATAGTTTTGGTAAATCTAAAAGAAGATTGTACAGAGCTTGTACAATCAGATTGTATAGTGTATGGCCTCCTTTAGCCACCTAAAATGAGCTAGTTTCTAACTATTTCTAATCCTTGTTTGCTTTGCAACAACCTTTTCAAATATACAAATCCACTTCAGTAACATTTAGAAAGTTAGGAGTAGCTCTTAATTGTGTCTAGGCAAATCTATGTAGCTTTGTGGATTGGAGTTGTGCTGCCTGCCACAAGTAGGTGTAACAACACAAATTTGATCGGAAAAAAAAAATCAGCGTGGGGGTCCCCCCAATCCAAACCAGGCTCTTAGGTCTCTATTATATGATAAATAATTGTTAATGTCTAAATATAATTTTATTAGAATGTTGAATTCTAGTTATATTATATTTATGCTTTCATCATGGTAATACTATGTATTGTAGGGAGAAATTTGATCAACATAGTGTCTTTGTGGTTAGCACTCTCATCTAGCAACAGTCAGGTCATGGGTTCAAATCCTACCTATTACCTCCCTAAAGTTTCAATCGTGAATAGATATGTACGTAGGCGAAAGCATATTTGCCATCAGCGTGATACAATTTATCTCTCGCTGATGGCACTTATGCATTCGCCAAAGCACATATGCATTTGCCATTGATATTGCTATTCTAGGGAGGTGGTAGCATGGGAGGGATTTGAAGTCATGACCCAAGTGCTGCTAGCTAAAGATTAAGCCACTGCACTGAGTACAATTATACCTAGAATAGGGATGAGCCGAACACCCCCCGGTTCGGTTCGCACCAGAACCTGCGAACGGACCGAAAGTTCGCACGAACGTTAGAACCCCATTGACGTCTATGGGACTCGAACGTTCGAAATCAAAAGTGCTCATTTTAAAGGCTAATTTGCATGGTATTGTCCTAAAAAGGGTTTGGGGACCCGGGTCCTACCCCAGGGGACATGTATCAATGCAAAAAAAACTTTTAAAAACGGCCGTTTTTTCGGGAGCAGTGATTTTAATGATGCTTAAAGTAAAAAAAAAAAAGTGAAATATTCCTTTAAATATCGTACCTGGGGGGTGTCTATAGTATGCCTGTAAAGTGACGCGTGTTTCCCGTGTTTAGAACAGTCCCTGCACCAAATGTCATTTTTAAAGGAAAAAAATCTCATTTAAAACTGCTTGCGGGTTTAATGTAATGTCGGGTCATGGCAATATGGATGAAAATCAGTGAGACAAACGGCATGGTTACCCCCCAGTCCATTACCAGGCCCTTTGGGTCTTGTATGGATATTAAGGGGAACCCCGCACCCAAATTAAAATAAGGAAAGGTGTGGGGCCACCAGGCCCTATATACTCTGAACAGCAGTATACAGGCGGTGCAAACAAGACAGGGACTGTAGGTTTGTTGTTAAGTAGAATCTCTTTGTAATTTTGAACGGGTACATTTTTAACGTGTTTAGCTCCAGCCAAAAAAATCTTTAAGCTTTTTGGAAAACATAGGGAAGGGTTATCACCCCTGTGACATTTGTTTTGCTGTCTTTCCTCCTCTTCAGAAGATTTCACCTCACTTTTTGTCCCAATGAAAAATGTTTTTTGAAAATGTGTGTTTTTTTGTGGAACAAGGATTGGAAAGGAGAATTTTTTTTCCCATATTAACTCTTACAGGAGAGAATTTCCCTTCCTAGGGGTAGATTTCAATTCACCTCCTGTTGTCTCCTTCCGTTTGCAAGTAGGAGTCGTTTGTAAGTTAGATGTTTGAAAGTAGGGTCCTGCCCTATATACGCAGAAATTTGGGCCTTAGGTGTTGCTGTGGCCACAACACTGTAAGCCCTCACAGGGCCCTGCTGTGAAATATTAGATCAAGAATTGTAATTACATGCCCCTGTTGAACAGGAGCTGAAAAATTAGGCCTTAGGCACTGGTGCTGGTGCCACAACACTGCAACCCCTTACAGACACTCTAGTTGGAACGCAGGAACGAGCCCTGCTGCAAAGTATTGCATCAAAAATTGTAATTACACGCCCCTGTTAGACAGGAGAAGAAAAATTGGGCCTTGGGCACTGGTGCTGGTGCCACAACACTGCAACCCCTCACAGACACTCTAGTTGGAATGCAGGAACGAGCCCTGCTGCAAAGTATTACATCAAAAATCGTAATTACACGCCCCTGTTAAACAGGGGCTGAAAAATTGTGCCTAGGCACTGGTGGTGGCGCCCAGAACCAAAAATGTTCTTACAAGCTATCAGCGTGATGATTGAGGAGGAAGAGGATAATTACTCAGGGATAGTCACTCAGCATCAGCATAGGCAGTCTTTGAAGGGATCTGAGATTTCAAAAAAAATTATTCGGTTACATCTGCATCAGGTGCTTGGTAGCTGGTGGTGATCCAAGACTGATTCATTTTTATGAAGGTCAGTCGATCGACCGAGTCGGTGGACAGACGCACCCTGTGATCGGTTAACACACCTCCAGCAGCACTGAATGTGCGTTCCAAAAGAACGCTGGATGCAGGACAGGCCAGTAGCTCAATTGCATACTGTGCAAGCTCTGGCCAGTGATCCATCCTCAAGACCCAGTAACCCAGAGGATTTTCGGTGGGAAAGGTGTCCAAGTCTGATCTTGCCCCTAGGTATTCCTGCACCATGTAAAACAGACGCTGGCGATGGTTGCTGGAACCGATCATACCTTGGGGCTGCGGACCAAAAAATTGTCTGAACGCATCGGTCAGACGGCCACCTTCTCCACCGCTCCTTCTTTGACTGACCGAAGCCTCAGCAACACGTTGTCCAGAAACAGGAGTTTGAAACCTCCCAGTCTCTGGGAACGCGTTGCACAGACCTTTCTGCAAGGCCTCCCGAAGATGTTTCATCCTCTGCTCCCTCTGCGATGGCAAGATAAGGTCCGCAACCTTACCCTTGTAACGTGGATCAAGGAGGGTTGCCAGCCAGTATTGGTCCTTCTCCTTGATACCACGAATACGAGGATCCTTACGCAGGCTTTGCAGGATCAGGGAGGCCATGCAGCGTAGGTTTGCTGAGACATTCGGTCCGGAGTCCTCTGGGTCACTAAGGACGACATGGTCCGCAGCCACCTCCTCCCAGCCACGTACAAGTCCATGTGTTTCTTGGGACTGATCCCTTAAAGACTGCTGCTGATGCTGAGTGCCAGGCTCCACCTCCATACTGACACAATCTTCCTCCTCCTCCTCCTCGTCCTCTTCCTGTGTGATCGGCGGGCACGCAGGAACACTGTCTGGATAAAGGGGGCCTTGAGAGCTAAGGAAGTCCTCCTCTTCCTGCCTCTGTTCTGCCTCAAGTGCCCTGTCCATTATTCCACACAGCGTGTGCTCCAACAGGTGGACAAGGGGGACAGTGTCACTGATGCATGCACTGTCACTGCTCACCATCCTCGTGGCCTCCTCAAATGGTGACAGGACAGTGCATGCATCCCTGATCATGGCCCACTGGCGTGGAGAAAAAAAATCAAGCTCCCCTGACCCTGTCCTGGTGCCATAGTCGCACAGGTACTCATTGATGGCCCTCTGGCCATGCTGCAGCGGCTGCACACGCAGCAATGTTGAGTTCCACCTGGTGGGCATGTCACAGATTAGGCGGTTCTTGGGCAGGTTAAACTCCTTTTGGAGGTCCGTCAGCCGAGCACTGGCATTATATGACCGGCGGAAATGCACACAGACTTTCCTGGCCTGCCTCAGGACATCCTGTAAGCCCGGGTACCTGCCCAAGAACTGCTGCACCACCAAGTTAAGGACGTGAGCCAAACAGGGCACATGGGTCATTTGTCCCTGTCGGAGGGCAGAGAGGAGGTTGGTGCCATTGTCGCAAACCACCATTCCTGCCTTAAGTTGGCGTGGTTTCAAACACCTCTGAACCTGCCCCTGCAGAGCTGACAGAACCTCTGCCCCAGTGTGGCTCCTGTCCCCCAAGCACACCAGCTCAAGCACCGCATGGCATCTTTTGGCCTGCGTACTTGCGTAGCCCCTTGAACGACTACGGAGCACCGCTGGTTCCGAGGAAGAGGCCATGGAGGAAGAAGAAGAGGAGGGGGTGGAGGAGAGAGGTGTGTCACAATCATTAGCATTTTGGAGGCGTGGTGGCAGAACAACCTCCAACACTACTGCACCTTGTCCTGCATCCTTCCCAGCTGCCAGCAGAGTCACCCAATGCGCCGTGAAACTTAGGTAACGTCCCTGTCCATGCCTGCTGGACCATGAGTCAGCAGTAATATGCACCGTACCGCTGACCGCCCTGTCCAGCAAGGCATGGACATTGCCTTCCACATGCCGGTAGAGAGCCGGAATCGCCTTCCGTGAGAAAAAGTGGCGTTTGGGTACCTGCCACTGAGGAACCGCACATTCCACAAACTCACGGAAGGGGGCAGAGTCTACCAACTGAAAAGGCAGCAGTTGAAGTGCCAGCAATTTTGCCAAGCTAGCATTCAACCGCTGGGCATGTGGATGGCTGGGAGCAAACTTCTTTCGGCGGTGCAGCAGCTGGGGCAGGGAAATTTGCCTGGTACAATCTGACGTCGGTGTACCAAAAGCAGATTGCCCACAAGTACTTGGCTGTGACACACCTAATTCTACACCTTCATTCCTCTCAGTGCAGGTCTCAGAGAGGACTGAAGGTCTAGTGGGGTTGGAAATCTCAGCTGATGAGGAGCAAGGAGAGGTCCTCTTTGTTCTTTGGTGTGGGTCTTTTAGATGCGCTTGCCAATGAACTGCATGGCAGGTCAACATATGTCTGGTCAAGCATGTGGTACCCAAGCGGGAGATGTTTTGGCCACGTGAGATACGCTTGAGACATATGTTGCAAATAGCAGCGGTGCGATCTGATGCACTCGTCTCAAAAAAGGCCCACACCAAAGAACTTTTTGAATAACGCGCAGAGACTGCAGCGCCCTGCACATGTGATGCAGTCAATGTGCTGCCCTTAGGCTGGCCCCTGGAGGGCATCCTGCCTCGTTGGTGATGTGCCGCCTCCTCCTCCTCCTCCTCTCAGGCACCCACGTTGAGTCAGTGACCTCATCATCCCCTCCCTCCTCATCACTGGAGCAAACCTGGCAGTATGCTGCAGCAGGGGGAGCATGACTGCCAGATTGCTGTCCTTCTTGGGCACCCCCTCTGTCCGTGCTCATGTTACTGCCTTCATCGAGCTCAGTATCATCATCAGAGCCTTCCAAACGCTGGGCATCCTCCTGGAGCATGTACCCAACACTGTGGTCAAACAGTTCGAGGGAATCCTCAGGAGGACATGGTGGAGCTAGGGAAGGAGTCACTGATGACATTGAGCTGAGGGAAGAGACCGCTGCTTTGCCAGACAAAGCACCCTGGGCATGGGTGAGAGAGGATGAGGAGGATGAGGACGGCTTGGTCATCCACTCGACCAAGTCTTCCGCATGTTGCGGCTCAACACGGCCAGCTGCCGAAAAAAAGGCCAAGCGTGTCCCATGGCCACGTGCTGATGAGGATGCACCGTCTCCACGACCAGCACTAGACACAGAGCCTGCTTGCCCTCTCTTATTGGCTTGTGACTGTCTGCCTCTCCTTCTTGGCCTTCCAGACATACTAATGGCCTGTAGCTGCACTAAGCTGGGATAGATATATATATATATATATATATACATACATACATATATATACACTGCAGCTAGCAAAATCAACTGCCTGCCTGTAGTATGAGAACACCACCAACCTTCTACAGGTAGCTTTAGCTGAACACTGTGAGGTGGACGCACCCCACTAATTTGTAGGTTTAGCTGAATACTGTGAGCAGGATGCACTGCACTAAATGTAAATAGTCTAGCTGCCTGACCGTGGTACTAATAGGATCAAAAGAACACCAGTAATTTTCTTCAGGTAGCTTTATATACTGTAACAAGACAAGCCTGCCTGTCAGTAGGAAGATAACAGGAACGGATCTAGCTGAACACTGTGAGCAGGACGCACTGCACTAACTGTAAATAGTCTAGCTGCCTGACCGTGGTACTAATAGGATCAAAAGAACACCAGTAATTTTCTTTAGGTAGCTGTTAATACTGTAACAAGACAAGCCTGCCTGTCAGTAGGAAGATAACAGGAATGGATCTAGCTGAACACTGTGAGCAGGACGCACTGCACTAAATGTAAATAGTCTAGAAGATAACAGGAACGGATCTAGCTGAACACTGTGAGCAGGACGCACTGCACTAAATGTAAATAGTCTAGAAGATAACAGGAACGGATCTAGCTGAACACTGTGAGCAGGACGCACTGCACTAAATGTAAATAGTCTAGAATTTAACAGGAACGGATCTAGCTGAACACTGTGAGCAGGACGCACTGCACTAAATGTAAATAGTCTAGAATTTAACAGGAACGGATCTAGCTGAACACTGTGAGCAGGACGCACTGCACTAAATGTAAATAGTCTAGAAGATAAAAGGAACGGATCTAGCTAAACTGAATACAGTGTATATATATATATGCAACACCTGGGATGCATATATATACACACAATACACTGTAAGTGCAGCTAACTGACTGACTGTTCTGCCTAATCTATCTAACTCAAATCAAATGACACTGTCTCTCTGTCTCTCTCTTTCAACGCCGGAACACACACTACACAGGGCCGCCGTGCAGGCGGCCTTATATAGTGTGGGGCGTGTACTAAATCCCCTGAGCCATAATTGGCCAAAACCTCCTTGGCTTTGGCCAATTACGGCTCTCTGTTCAGGCGGCGCTGTGATTGGCCAAGCATGAGGGTCATAGTGCATGCTTGGCCAATCATCAGCAAGCAATGCACTGCGATGCCGCAGTGAATTATGGGCCGTGACGCGCCACACGAATTTGGCGCGAACGGCCCATATCGTTCGCAATTCGGCCAACGACCGAACAGCCGATGTTCAAGTCAAACATGGGTTCGACTCGAACACGAAGCTCATCCCTAACCTAGAATATAAAGAAGTACCATGATTACAGAATGAACATATATAAATACGGTAGAACTCAACATTTTCATAAAGTACGAATTAGACATAAAAAAGTTTGACATATATAGAATAGAGATATAACTCTTACATCAATGATAATTATATAAATATCAGCAAAAGAAGCAAAGCAAGTCACATCTACTAATTTTTGATGATTTAGCAATGATCTTGCATTTGTATTTTAAAAGAATATAGCTTCTTGTGCTCATCTCAATGGCTTAGTGGGTAGCACTCCTACCTAGAAGACCATGGGTTCAAATCCTGAGCATGGTATCACCTGCTTAAATTTTAAACAGCAGAGTATGCTGAAAATAGGCAAACGCCTAATTGCCACTGCCACATCAGCATTAGTTGTCGCCATAATTTGCATGCTCAATTACTCATGCTCATACTATTGTGTATGTTATTTAGCAAAAATATTATTGTGTGGAATTGAAATAATCAAACACTAGGGTGTTAGCATTGTTGGGATTTTTTTTTTTTAGATAAATGAGCTTTATTAGATGTAGCGCAAGATCCAGATTCCTTGAATTTAATCTTTTACTCTTCAAGCTGCTGGACTGTTTTTCTGAGACATAGATACCATCCAAGAATTTTCCGATATCCTTGTTCTTTACTGTGGTGGCTTGTTGGATCTAATGCAGTAGAGTTTGGAACAAGCTCAATGTCATTGCCTTTGAGGATCAGCTCATCTTTCTGGGCTTGAGACACGGCACAAACGACACCTTGTTTCATGCATACTCTGCGGATATATTTTTCACCCAAGAAGTTCCTGATCTCCACCAGCGACCCAGTCTCCTGAATAACTACGTTAATGGGAAAGTGAGCGTACACAGATCTCATCTTGTAATGAAAACCCAGTGTTTTGCACATGGCTGCAGATTGTGCGCACTGTGGCCAGCTCCTTTCTGTTACCCCACCATTTGTCAACAAGGAGCCTCTTCTTTCTGCCAAATAGACACAACTTCTACATTTATGTGGTTGAAGTTGTTCCTCAGAGTTCCTCTGGGCCCCTTCACAGTTACTGTGCGGCCCTTCAAGGAAATGGCAACCTTGTCAGGGATGTCAACAGTCTGGTTGCTGAGAATGGACTTCATTCTCGCTGCTGACGGGGGAAAGGTTTTAACTCATGACCCAAGTGCTTTTTGTTGATGACTGCAGAGCACTAGGCCAATGTGCTGATTACAATTAGACTTGTATAATAGTTTAGTATGATTAAATAATGAACATAGATAATTAGAGCTCTATAGTCTCCTAAAAAAGAAATGTAACATGAAAAAATGAACATATACAGTAGCAGATTTGTAACTGTAAATGATAAATACATGTAACCTCACGGAATAGCAGACATTATTCTGTAATAATCATTCAGAACAGCATTCATTAGCAAAAGAAGAAAACAAACTATGCACAATAATTGTAATATAAATAAATAGCCACACACAAGGTAGAGCACACCCCATATAAGAATGATTTATTGGTATACATGTACACACATGATCATAGCTAAATACTGCAGTGCAGTTCCATATATGAAACTCGTTGGTAATTGGCAGTTATGGAACCACAACTATGCTAAGCAGGAACATGGATCTCTGTGTTGCCCAGTCAGTCCATCTCCCACACAGTTAGAAAACACTCCCATGGAACACACTTAACCCCTTGATCATCCCTGGTGTTAACCCCTTCCCTGCCAGTGTCATTAGTACAGTAACAGTGCATACTTTTAGCACTGATCATTGTAATTATCTCACTGGTTCCCAAAAAAGTGTCGGTTAGTGTCCGATTTGTCTGCTGCAATGTCACAGACTCGCTAAAAATCATTGATCGCCGCTATTACTAGTAAAAAAATAAATAAATACAAAATTCCAGAAAAATATCTCATAGTTTGTAGACACTATGACTTTTGGGCAAACCAATCAATATACAAAAATATGTAGTAGAATACATATCGGCCTAAGTTGATGTACATTTTTTTATTGTATATGTTTTATAGCAGAAAGTAAAAAATATTGCTTTTCTTTTCAAAATTGTGGCTCTGTTAGCCCAAAAAATAAAAATCGCAAAAGTGATCAAATACCACCAAAAGAAAGCTCAATTTGTGGGGAAAAAAAATCAATTTTATTTGGGAACAGCGTTGCATGATCGTACAATTGTCAGTTAAAGTAACGCAGTGCCATAGAGTAGTTATAGCAATAATGGAAAATAGAAAAAAAAAAAAGTGTGAAATAAAATATTAAACAAATGAAAATGTCCCCCCAAATGCAAACACATGCATAGGTTCGACACGCATGTAAAATATCATTACACCACACATGTGAGGTATCACCGTGAACATAAGAGTGACAGCCATAATTCTAGGGCCATCACTCCCAATTAGAGAGGAAGTAAACCCTGGTGGGTTTTACTTCCTCTTTATTTTCCTGCAAAGGTAAAGCATAATGGGCTACTATGCATCGCATAGTAGCCCATTATGTGTCACTTACCTGAAACCGAAGCCCCGCAATGTCACCGTTGTCCCCGCTAGCAGGGAGTGACCATCTTCGCCCCTCTTCTGCGAACTCCGGCTCTGTGACTGCCGCCAGTCACGGCATGACTGCTATTAGAAACGGCATGATGCGCCCTTTCTAAAGTGTGCATGCGCCAATGACATTGGCGTAGGCGCCGTAGTCATCGGCGTTCGGGTCTTTCGCAAATACAGTTGCAAAAAAAAGTATGTGAACCCCTTTGGAATGATATGGATTTCTGCACAAATTGGTCATAAAATGTGATCTGATCTTCATCTAGGGCCGTGTACACACGGTCGGACTTTTCAGCTACAAAAGTCCGACAGCCTGTCCGACAGACTTTCGACTGACTTTCTAACGGCTGGACTTGCCTACACACTATCACACCAAAGTCCAACTGATTCGTACGTGATGACATTCACCGGAATATAATAAGGAAGTTGATAGCTATTAGCCAATAGCTGCCCTATTGTCGGTTTTTGTCCGTCGGACTAGCATACAGACGAGCGGATTTCTGGGTCCGGCAGAGTTAGGACGTAAAGATTTGAAGCTTGTTCCAAATCTAAAGCCCATCAGATTTGCGACTGGAAAAGTCCGCTGAAGGTCCGGTGAAGCCCACACAAGATCAGATTGTTCGCTGGATTTGGTCCGTCAGACCAGTCCGGTCGAAAAGTCCGACCGTATGTAAGCCCCATAAGTCACAACAATAGACAATCACAGTCTACTTAAACTAATAACACACAAAGAATTAAATTTTACCATGTTTTTATTGAACACACCATGTAAACATTCACAGTGCAGGTGGAAAAAGTATGTGAACCCCTAGACTAATGAGATCTCCAAGAGCTAATTGGAGTGAGGTGTCAGCCAACTGGAGTCCAATCAGTGAAATGAGATTGGAGATGTTGGCTACAGCTGCCCTGCCCTATAAAAAACACACCAGTTCTGGGTTTGCTTTTCACAAGAAGCATTGCCTGATGTGAATGATGCCTCGCACAAAAGAGCTCTCAGAAGACCTACGATTAAGAATTGTTGACTTGCATAAAGCTGTAAAGGGTTATAAAAGTATCTCCAAAAGCTTTTCTGTTCATCAGTCCACGGTAAGACAAATTGTCTATGAATGGAGAAAGTTCAGCACTGCTGCTACTCTCCCTAGGAATGGGCGTCCTGTAAAGATGAGCACAGCGCAGACTGCTCAATGAGGTGAAGAATCCTAGAGTGTCAGATAAAGACTTACAAAAGTCTCTGGCATATGCTAACATCCCTGTTAGCGAATCTACGATTCGTAAAACATTAAACAAGAATGCATTTCATGGGAGGATACCACAGAGGAAGCCACTGCCGTCCAAAAAAAACATTGCTGCACATTTACAGTTTGCACAAGAGCACCTGGATGTTCCACAGCAGTACTGGCAAAATATTCAGTGGACAGATAAAACCAAAGTTGAGTTGTTTGGAAGAAACACACAACACTATGTGTGGAGAAAAAGAGGCACAGCACACCAACATCAAAACCTCATCCCAGCTGTGAAGTATGGTGGTGGGGGCATCATGGTTTGGGGCTGCTTTGCTGCATCAGGGCCTGGATGGATTGCTATCATTGAAGGAAAAATGAATTCCCAAGTGTATCAAGGCATTTTGCAGGAGAACTTAAGGCCATCTGTCCACCAGCTGAAGCTTAACAGAAGATGGGTGATGCAACAGGACAACGACCCAAAGCATAGAAGTAAATCAACAACAGAATGACTTAAACAGAAGAAAATACACCTTCTGGAGTGGCCCAGTCAGAGTCCTGACCTGAACCCGATTGAGATGCTGTGGCATGACCTCAAGAAAGCAATTCACACCAGACATCCCAAGAATATTGCCGAACTGAAACCATTCTGTAAAGAGGAATGGTCAAGAATTACTCCTGAACGTTGTGTGTGTCTGATCTGCAACTACAGGAAACGTTTGGTTGAAGTTATTGCTGCCAAAGGAGGTTCAACCAGTTATTAAATCCAAGGGTTCACATACTTTTTCCACCTGCACTGTGAATGTTTACATGGTGCGTTCAATAAAAACATGGTAACATTTAATTATTTGTGTTTTTAGTTTAAGCAGACTGTGATTGTCTATTGCTGTAAGTTAGACGAAGATCAGATCACATTTTATGACCAATTTGTGCAGAAATCCATATCATTCCAAAGGGGTTCACATACTTTTTCTTGCAACTGTATCTCTTAAACCATGGAGGTTTAGGAGATATTTCAAGCACCTACAGATAAGCCTTAATATAGGTAAAAAAGGTTGTACCGGGTGTACAACCACTTTAACTCTACACTAATAACCTGTAAAGGCTTTTAAATGATCACCTATGAAAAAATTTAGCTACTATAGTTTGTTGCTGTGTTTCAGGTATGTGCAATTTTGAGTCTTGACATGTTTGGTATCTATTTATTTGACTCAAGATCAACTTTTATATTTTACCAAAAAGTTGGGTATTGTGTCTGTGTGCCTAAAATACATTTTAGCATTTTTCCCCCTAAATGTTGCATTTAACCAATGGCTGGGCAAATGTTGTTTGACCTAAAACATTTAAACAACCACCATTTTATTTTTTGGGGCCTCTGCTTTAAAAAAAAAAAAAAAAAAAAACATAGAATGTTTGGGGGGTAATTTTCTTGTAAAAAAATGTTGATTTTAACATGTAGCGCAAGTGGTTAATTAAATACTGATGCTTGCTCCTAAACTGACTGTTCCTAAAGAGCTGCCCTAATTGTGGACTTTTACATGGGATGTCCTTGAAAATATGAGATACTGTAACTAGTTTGCTTTCTGATTTACAAAGAAATATCTAATGTGTGAACTAGATCTCTGTGGGAAGCAGATATGTTTAGATTGTCTGCCAAGTAGTCTACCATGAAATGGCACCATCAGCTATACTCTAATGTTACTGTGGTTCATAAAAAGACAAAGGAGACAAAAAAGAGAAACTGTATGCAGGTCTCTTCACAGCTTCATTGTGTGACTTTTCAGTACATTCCAGTTCACAGGACTGCAGATAAGAGACTAAACAATTGGATTGCAATCCATTCAACACATTTTTCCACATACTGAATTCCTCAATGTGGCAACTATTCATTGTGTTTTAATGGTTTTTCTGGACATGTGTTTGTGTGCAAGAGCTTATTGTTAAAGTGTGTTACATATTATCTTCTATAGCATATTCGCCTCTGTATGATGTAAAGATTGGGGCTTTGTTCACACCTGTTGCATTGCAGGAACACGCGCAAAATTGCACACTTTCCTGCAATGCACAAAAATGCATTACACTTTTACAAATGCCATTAATTCTAAATGATGCCCCCACCCATCGTGCTAATGTGTGCGCCTTTGTGCATGCCAAAACACATGGTACTGTAGTACCATATATTTTGGTGTGGCATGATTTTTAAATGGTGCAGGCACTCTTTGTTAACAAACTTTTACTGAAAAATTAAAATTGTACAAAAAGTGGCATCAGAGATGCCCAATGAGAAAAAATATACAAGGCAATCAGTGTATAACAAGGTGACAAAAACACTGGTATAAAGATATGTCTGATGTAGGAAATGTAGTATAAATCAAAATATATATTATGGTAGTAAGAATAAAATTATGCCAATTATGCAATAAAGTTCCCAATGTCATCAAATAAACTGGAAAAATTTACAGAAGAGAGAATTCGGCTGACACATAGCTAAAAATTAAAGAGGATTCATGAAAACAGGTCTCTGTAAAGGCTCCATTGTTTATGAAAGAAGGGCATGATGTACTGTATGGTAGATAAGTTGCATAAGCATAATCGAGTCTAATTTATTTCTAAGGAGTATATTTGGGACCTCTGTGGATTGCCATTGAAAGGCGATAGCCCATTGAGTACCTACACAAGGTGTATGTATCAGCCTTTCAGAGGTACAAGAGGTCTCATGTATGAGAGCAAAAACTAAACAGTTAGCCATAGTCAATGTTAGAGAGTAACCGACTAACTTCGATGCAAACTCATTATTTTTGCGCCAGACTGGTGCTATTCTATTGAACGACCAAAATATATGCACAAAATTACCAGGAAGGGGACAGCCTCGAAAACAGTTAGGGGAGAATATCCGATAGATGGCATGAAGTTTGTTTGGGGTCAAATACCATCTAGTGAATAGTTTTATGGTGTTTCTCTAATCATAAGAGATCTGGTACACTTACAGAGTTTAACAATAGAAGTGTCCCAGTCCTCAAAAGTTAAGGTTCAAAGCACCTTCATGTTCCCACTTTAATACATAGTCCAGTTTAAAAGTAGGTTTATTCATTTGTCATATAATTATAGAGATCTAAGATAATACCTTTTACCTCTCAGATTCCCCCGATTTTTATGACATATAATTTCATAAAGAGTAGGAGGAGAGGTACTGGTGAGGGAGTAGTGAGTATCGATCTACCAAAACCATGTAGTGCAAAGGCCTGCTTGATTGCATACAAATTGAAACTCTTAAGGTTTGACCTCATATTATATGGTTTTGGTAAATCTGAAGGAAAAAATTCTACAGAAAATTGTATAATGTGTATCCAGCTTTAAAATTTTGAGTCCCCTTAAATGGAGACTTGGGGTGGGGGGGGGGGGGCTTAGGTGAGACTAATGCATATTTTGAATTGCAGTGGGACTGTAGTTTAAAGATTTCAGTGACAACTGTATTATTGGGGGCCACGTCTCCAGAGGTAATCGATTTTGACCAAAGTAATCCAGGTGTGTGGTAAGGGTGGATGGATTCATATTCAATTCTAATCCAGGGCGCCTTTGAATCTAGAATGTTCTATTGGGAGAGTTGTGAAAGGCAGGATGCCAGATAGTATGACCAAATGTATGGAAGGCCAAGAGTACACTTATGATTGGATCTATACAATATTTTGCATGAAAAACGGGGGCAATTATCCGACCAAACAAAGCGATTAAGCTTTGATTGAAAGGAATCAAGAGATGTTTTAGTGAGGCTGATAGGAAGGGCTTAGTATAAATACAGACGTTTAAGATTCATACTCACTTTGATAGTGGTGACTTCACCTAAGAATGAAATGAGGTTGCTATATACTGTACTGCAACAGTAAAGAAGGGGTGAGTCTGATAGACAAAGAAATTAAATCCAAGGACCAAATAAACAGAAAGGATTGTCTGAGGGAGTGATGTTGAGTTTGAGAAAAGTTAAATGGCATAGCCATGGATTTGGAAATATTCACAGATAAATTTGATAGAGTGGCAACATTTTGTAGAAAATTGAGGAAGTTATTTAAGGATACAACAGGTTGTGTTTATTAAAAACAGAATATCATCTGCATTCATGCTCAATTTAAATTTGGTAAGCGATATGGAATAGTGGGAAATATCTGGATGTAGGTTTAGCAAACTCCCGGGCCCCTTTAGGCCTAATGGTGACCCCCAAAGTCAGGGACAGCTGACATCCTTCTGAGTATAGTGGGTTACAAGGCATGGTGGGTGTAATGCAAGATGAAACGGTGGACGCCAGACACTTTTTGAATGCAAAGAGATTTATTGTCTCTAAAACAGAACTGTGGGAGAGAGGGTTGGGGCCAGGACACCCTTAGGTAGATGCGATGATAATTGGCAGACTCCGAGACTTCTATAGGTAGACAGCTATACAGGTGAAGGCCTCCAGCCAGACACCACTTCTGTATAGGTAGGACGCTGTCTCCTATGGCAACAATCTTGTAGAAGTTACTAACTGTTATTGTATCCAACTATTTGCAACACGAACAGTTCTCAGCTTCCCCCCAATCACTCACTGTGGGTCTTCACTCAATGAGCTCCCAGTCTCTCTCACTAGACTTCAGATCCAATAGCCACTGAATCCCCTGAGCTCTTATACTGTTAGCACTCAGTATCTTCCTCAACTATCACCCCCGCTGACACGCTAGGTCCCTGGCTTGGCACTCACTGATGCTCCACAAGCGTCACCTCTACTGTCCCTCTGGGTCCCTGACTTGGCACTTGCTAAAGTTTTCCCACTTCTTCACGGTCCCCGGCTGGTGATAAGTCTGCTCTGGTACTGGCCTCAGCTTACTTACAGTGGTCTCCAGTAACAAGGTGGATGATCCCTTAGTGGGGACAGCTTCCCCTCTACCTCTGACCACAACCGGTTCCCCGGCTGGTGACACCGTTACTTCTGGTTGAACTACAAGCCTGCAGTCCAAACCCTATGCTGCTCCCCTGCTTCTGGATAGGCCCTCAGACAGCCAAGCAGCCAGATGACCCCAGGATAGGCCTCGGCTTCCGGCCTAGCAGCCCAGGGCAGTAACACACGTCCACCCACACAGTCATCCAGGTGGCAAAAGACCCCAATCACCTTACTCCACCCAAATAAATAAGCTCTCCCAGCAGGCCATGGGACTCAAGAAACTCCCTGCCCATTGGCTGTGACATCCCATTCATTCCTAATTTGCCCTTGCTATGCCCTTGTCTTATCTAATGTCACGAGCTACAGTGCCACCTAGTGACAGAAGAAAAAAGTGCAGCAAGTACTGAATTGGGGGGAAATCAATTGATCTCCTAACAATTGGCCAAGGCAACTATTGCCTTGCAAATAAAATTTAATAGCAGCCCTGCCTAAACATCAGGGTGCTACATCGGGATATGGCAGTGGCGCGTGTTTCTATGGCAAAAGCCCTGCCTCATCCCTCTACTGATCTCAAAAAATTCTTAGCTACACCTTGGCAGCCTAATCCAAGTATGATGTTAAAATAATAAAGGACCTGAAAACCATGAAAAATTCCTCTTTAAAGTCATCATTTTGTAATACCGTTGATAAATATTGCCAAGTAACAATGAGTATGAGGCGGGAAAGCCATCAGGGCCTGAGGCAGAAATGACTTAATGATAGATTAAATTTCCTCAGGAGAACAGTGTACGTTCAATATTTCATCTTGTGAAGGTTTTAAGCTTGGGAGTGGAATGCAATTGGCAAACCACGATGCCGATGAGGGGGAGATGGCGGATTGCTGAGAGGAAAGCAAAGTGGTATAGAATTCCTCAAAAATGTTAAGTACATCTTTAGGGAGAGTTCATTTGCCCCGAAGGCATACACAGTTTATATCACAGTTTATATATATGAGGAGGTTTCAATGTTTGATTAAGCATTAAGGAATAAGACTAACTAAAAAGTACGAATTTTATTTTAGGCCAATGTAGTGCCTTTTCGACCCTATTGGATAATAGTGAATCAAGTTTTAAACATTTTTTTTTTTTATATCATATGAGAGAGGGACAGTGAATGAGTAATGGAGTGGGGTTTTATACAATTTATCTAAATCTTTGGTTTATGAGTGAATCTTGCTCCAATTTTCTTTATTGCGGGCGGTAGCCATTGCAATAAAGCAGCCTCTAATGACCGCTTTATGGGCACTCAAGAGGGTCTGTGGAGAAGCTTCTGGAGGGGTTTTAAGGGCAAAGTATTCTTCAATAGATACATTTATCTCTTGTTCTCAAGCAGGATCAGCCAAAAGAGATTTGTTTAGATGCCTAGAGCAGGACGTAGGTGAAAGTCCTATAATATTGGTGGTGAATTTTACGATTTGTTGATCAGACCATGAACATGAGTGAATGGGAGCGGTTTCAGAATGCCTCAGTATCACAGGCGTACAAAAAATATAGTTCAATCTGGCATATGTATAGTGGGAGTGGAAATAAAACGTAAATTCCTTGGCTCCTATATTATGAGCAGGTGTCAATGAACTGGAAAGAGTTGAGAAATCGTAGAATAGCTTTGGAAAAGGCTTTAGAGTGCAAGCTAATGTGGCTTCTGTCTAAAGCCGGGTGAGCAACCAGTTTAAAATCCCCACCAAGATGCATATGAGAGTTGCAAGCATTCTTTTGCGCATTTCTTGTGTTTCTCGCACATAGGGCAGCTAACTGAAGTTATAGGACTACCCTAAATGCAACATCCAAAAAAGCGCGCATTCTGAATTGCACCTCCATGGTGTGAATGCAACCTTAAAGTGGAACTATAGCAGATATACTCACCTTTCCTTCAATGGCCCCCACCCCTTGCAGGCACCTTCTTCTGTGTGCCAGGTTTTCATTGGCCGCCGATGATGTCACATTAGCTATTCAAACTGGCACACAGAAATTGGGTCAGCTGCTGTAAGCTGAGCTATGTATGCTTTTTTCATTTTAAGTTTTGCAGAATAATGACCAGACTCTTACTTTTTTCTAAATTTTTATTATAGTTTACATGTTGTAGCGGACCCCCTTAGAATTACATACTGCAGTATTTTGGTAAGTGGAACAAGTTGTCCTTATTTTAATATACTGCTAATCATCTGATTAAAAGTTTATTCTTGTGCAGAGAGTTTTTTTTCTTTCAATTTAACAAGAGAGGACAAACAAAAGCAAATGACACTTTCACAATAGTGACACCTATAGGCTGTGAGACTCTACTATACTCTGAGATGTATATGCCATATTAAAAGTGTTTTCTCTAAGTTTAAAGTAGTTGCAAACATACAACGTTAATGTAGCGCCACCCCCGAAGAAGACACTTGAGTATATTTGGTTCTGTACTCTGCCTTTCAACCCCAAGAACAGTCTCAGCCCCTCTGGCACACTTAGTAAACAGTGTTAATGCAAACACAATAGTAAATGGACACAGGCGGTATTTAACCAGAAGTCTGTTTTGACTACAGACTTTCTTTAGCAAAAAGTAAAACAGTGACAAACATAATAACGTGACTGTCAAATGTAACCCAAATAGGTCAACTGTGTCTTATGGCTAAAAGTTTTAAACAATACGATCTGGCTATTTCCAGGGATCTCTTTAAAGTGATTGTAAAGTCTTGTTTTTTTTAATAATAATAACAAACATGTTATACTTACCGGCTCTGTTGCAATGGATTTGCACAGAGCAGCCTGGATCCTCCTCTTCTCGGGTGCCTCTTCTGTGCTCCTGGCCCCTCCCTCCTGTTGAGTGCCCCCACAGCAAGCAGCCGAGCTGCAGCTACCTGTGTTCATTCAGACATGGAGCTGCAGTTCTGCCCCACCCCCTCTCTCTCCTAATTGGCTAACTGACCTTGATTGACAGCAGTGGGAGCCAAAGGCACTGCGGCTCTGTCTCAGCCAATCAGGAGGGAGAGTTCTGGACAGCCGAGACAATCATGGACCTCACTGGACAGAGATGGGGCTCAGGTAAGTATTAGGGGGGTTGAGTGCGACTGCTGCACACTGAAAGCTTTTTATCTTAATGCATAGAATGCATTAAGATAAAAAAATCTTCTGACTTTACAACCCCTTAAGGCGAGTAACCCTGAAAGCAGAGATCGCTACACAAAAATTACAAATTGCAAGATAAACAGTAACAGTCAATAAATTGACCACCAATTCTACTTAAGTCGGCTCTGTGAGTCCAGGTAGGTGGAGGGCAGAGGAATGACCCTTTCTTATGTCAGACCCAGTGGCAGCCCCCCCTCCAGGCAGTCACAAAAAAAAATAAAAACAAAAAAAAATAATATTTTTAAAACTGGCCCTTTAAAAAAAAATATAAAAAAGGTCTATAAGTGCACTTATGGGAAGCGCCACGTCTATGCAATCATGAGATTGCAGATGCGGCGCTTCATTTGCGGGCTTTTGTCCCGCCTTGCGGCGCATTCTGAGGCGCCGAGTAGCTTCCGCCCGCCGCCCGTAATATCTATTACTACAGCCGGGTGGTTTGATTGTCATCCGTGGTTAGATGTCAATCAAACCACACGGTTTTCTCTCTCCCATTGCGCCTGAGACAGAAAAGCGGAAGTATGAGTAGCGGACTCCTCCATTGCCGCTGCCAGTGCCCGTCTGAAGGAGACACTGCAGGAGAGGACACCACAGCAAGGTAAATGCTGCTGTGTCAGTCCGGACCTCCCGCAGAGAAGGGGGGGTTTGATGGGGCACAGGCTGCATTTGATGGGACACAGGCTGCATTTGATGGGACAGTGAGGCTGCATAAGATGGGACAGTGAGGCTGCATAAGATGGGACAGTGAGGCTGCATAAGATGGGACAGTGAGGCTGCATAAGATGGGACAGTGAGGCTGCATAAGATGGGACAGTGAGGCTGCATAAGATGGGACAGTGAGGCTGCATAAGATGGGACAGTGAGGCTGCATAAGATGGGACAGTGAGGCTGCATAAGATGGGACAGTGAGGCTGCATGATATGGCACAGTGGGAGCATTTGATATGGCACAGTGGGAGCATTTGATATGGCACAGTGGGAGCATTTGATATGGCACAGTGGGAGCATTTGATATGGCACAGTGGGAGCATTTGATATGGCACAGTGGGAGCATTTGATATGGCACAGTGGGAGCATTTGATATGGCACAGTGGGAGCATTTGATATGGCACAGTGGGAGCATTTGATATGGCACAGTGGGAGCATTTGATATGGCACAGTGGCTGCGTTTAATGGCCACAGTGGCTGCGTTTAATGGCCACAGTGGCTGCGTTTAATGGCCACAGTGGCTGCGTTTAATGGCCACAGTGGCTGCGTTTAATGGCCACAGTGGCTGCGTTTAATGGCCACAGTGGCTGCGTTTAATGGCCACAGTGGCTGCGTTTAATGGCCACAGTGGCTGCGTTTAATGGCCACAGTGGCTGCGTTTAATGGCCACAGTGGCTGCGTTTAATGGCCACAGTGGCGGCAATTGATGGGTACAGTGGCTGTGTTTGATGGGCACAGTGGCTGCGTTTGATGGGTTTTTTTTCAGAACTTGTTTTCGCCCCTCCAAAAATTGTGAGCACCAGCCGCCACTTGTCAGACCTCTCCCTTCTGTACTTCAACCCCACAGTCCCAAAGAACTGTTTAAACACAGTATCTGGTTCAGTGCACTGACTTAACCCTCATGTTTTAAACCACTCATATAGCAACTGGGTCCTGGGTGTAAGAAGAGCTCTTATAGCACAATGAATTTAATACCTTGTGAGGGAGATAGGTCAAAGTCTAGGCAGTTGAAATGGTGGCAAAAGCTTATTCAATTAGGCTTTGACAATAAAACCTGGAAGCTGATTTTTCTGTGCAGAGCTGCACCAGATTTTGCACTCTCCAGTTTTAGTAAATCAACCCCAGTGTGCTTGTATTCCATAGTCTGTTTAACCTAAGGCAAGATGCAGGCTGGGCTTAACCAGGGGGCATGTTCAAGAGGCACATTGTGTTTGGCAGGGGATGTGTACCAAAAGCAGGCTGTGATTGGTTGGAAGGCACGATGGCTGAAAAAAACTAACAGATACAGGAATACTGTGTGTCTGCACAGTGTCCTGTACCTTTGAATGACCAGCCAAAGGATAAAAAAACTGTCCCTGCTAACACAGGTCAGATTTTTAGCTATGTGTGGTCAGTTTAGAACAAGGAAGAAAGATGATTAGAAGGATCAACCAGGTACTTCAGATGGAATAAGTACATAAAATGGTAATGGAGATTAGGATTTATAAAATACACCTTGATAGACAATAAATTTAGGGTAGGATACACTTTAAAGGGGCAGATATATAGAAAAGTAATAGGTTTTCAGGCTACATTTTTTGCAAATAATAATTGAGGTAAACCTGTCCTGCTAGTTGCCTGGTAGTCATCTTAATCCTGTCCCCCAGGCAAGATTCCTTCTACATACAGCTCCAGAGTAAACAAAGCTGTTGCTTTGTTTACTCTGGAGCTCAGGCACATAAGCAATTTCAGTGCAAAGAAAAATAAAAAGCATCAGCAAAATATCCATGAAAATCAGCATACATACCTAATTGTTCAAACCACAAAAATATGCTACCAAACAAATCTCCAAAACTTCCTAGACTTTTAATTACTGCTTCCCCTCCCTGCATCTCTGAAATTCACTGGAAAAGAAAAACCTCCACCTTCTCACCTCGGGCCTCCAAAACTGCTGCGGGTGTAGAGCAGGGGTCTACAGTACTCTGTCCTGCTGCCAGCACTTACATAGTTACATAGTAGGTGAGGTTGAAAAAAGACACAAGTCCATCAAGTCCAACCTATGTGTGTGATTATGTGTCAGTATTTCATTACATACCCCTGTATGTTGTGGTCATTCAGGTGATTATCTAATAGTTTCTTGAAGCTATCAATGCTCCCTGCTGAGACCACCGCCTGTGGAAGAGAATTCCACATCCTTGCCGCTCTTACAGTAAAGAACCCTCTACGTAGTTTAAGGTTAAACCTCTTTTCTTCTAATTGTAATGAGTGGCCACGAGTCTTATTAAACTCTCTTCTGCGAAAAAGTTTTATCCCTATTGTGGCGTCACCAGTACAGTATTTGTAAATTGAAATCATATCCCCTCTCAAGCGTCTCTTCTCCAGAGAGAATAAGTTCAGTGCTCGCAACCTTTCCTCATAACTAAGATCCTCCAGACCCTTTATTAGCTTTGTTGCCCTTCTTTGTACTCGCTCAATTTCCAGTACATCCCTCCTGAGGACTGGTGCCCAGAACTGGACAGCATACTCCAGGTGCGGCCGGACCAGAGTCTTGTAGAGTGGGAGAATTATTGTTTTATCTCTGGAGTTGATCCCCCTTTTAATGCATGCCAATATTCTGTTTGCTTTATTAGCAGCAGCTTGGCATTGCATGCCATTGCTGAGCCTATCATCTACTAGGACCCCCAGGTCCTTTTCCATTCTAGATTCCCCCAGGAGGTTCTCCCCCCAGTGTATAGATTGAATTCATATTTTTGCCACCCAAATGCATTATTTTACATTTTTCTACATTGAACCTCATTTGCCATGTAGTCGCCCACCCCATTGATTTGTTCAGGTCTTTTTGCAAGATTTCCACATCCTGCGGAGAAGTTATTGCCCTGCTTAGCTTAGTATCGTCTGCAAATACAGAGATTGAACTGTTTATCCCATCCTCCAGGTTGTTTATAAACAAATTAAATAGGATTGGTCCCAGCACAGAACCCTGGGGAACCCCACTACCCACCCCTGACCATTCTGAGTACTCCCCATTTATCACCACCCTCTGAACACGCCCTTGTAGCCAGTTTTCAATCCATGTACTCAAATAAAAAATAAAGTGTGGCGCTAAAATGAACTTGTTCCTCATTCAGGTCAACCCACCTGAATCTACAATCAGAGGGTCAAAATTCCCCTATGAGGTATTTAATCAGATAAATTCTGTTTAAAGAATTATATGAAAAATGAAATAAAAATGAAAAAAGAAACAATAAGTATTTGAAGTGGGCCCCCTATAGTCCACCTCCAATATTGCACTGTGTCAAATCAAGTGTGCCGGACCAGACTCAGTGTCTATATCTTATAGGGGATGGACATGTGAGAAAAAATATGTGTGTTATCTACAACACAAAAGGGGAAATGTGTGGCATATAAATCACGTGAAGAAAAAAATATGTAATATATAAAAATTACGTGAAGAGGCATAAATACATTATACCGTGAAAACACCGAACATAAACAAGCATCATAAGAGTGCATGTATAATATTATTTAAGAAACAATATTATATCTTAATGTGATAACAAAAGTAATTAGTGTTCATAAATATATATATAAATAAATCAAATATAAGTCCCAAATAGTGGACCTATGAAGGTACATCTGGATGTTAGCTGCTTGAGCTCTCTCTGGACTGCCCGGACTTCTCACATGCAGTAGAAATTGTGGATATAAGTATGAATAAAATACTCTTACCAAGAGTGGTGGACTCACCGGCCAGCGGCTTCGGAGTCAAGGTAAGCTTGTACTGACCCGAACGGCAGTAAGTGGAGTGCTGCTTCCTTTGTTTGGTAGAGATGCCGGGAGGTAAGCATCACCATCGAACGATCTCCTCCAGTCAGGTATCAGGTCTCCTTATAGCTCATGCGATGAAAAAATCAAAGGAGAAAACTCCACATAGCGTGAATCCACTAAAAAGGCTTTATTAAGAAGCTTTACATTACAGAGAAGCGACTGGCTCCAAAGCCGAATCGGAGATCAAGTCTGATAAAAATCAAAAGGCCCATAGACCTTACAAAGGCCGAAAGACAAAAAACAATAAAATCATAAAAAGCGCTTAGATGAGTTGTGGCATAGTAGGCATATCAAATAGGGTTTGATATGCCTACTATGCCACAACTCATCTAAGCGCTTTTTATGATTTTATTGTTTTTTGTCTTTCGGCCTTTGTAAGGTCTATGGGCCTTTTGATTTTTATCAGACTTGATCTCCGATTCGGCTTTGGAGCCAGTCGCTTCTCTGTAATGTAAAGCTTCTTAATAAAGCCTTTTTAGTGGATTCACGCTATGTGGAGTTTTCTCCTTTGATTTTTTCATCGCATGAGCTATAAGGAGACCTGATACCTGACTGGAGGAGATCGTTCGATGGTGATGCTTACCTCCCGGCATCTCTACCAAACAAAGGAAGCAGCACTCCACTTACTGCCGTTCGGGTCAGTACAAGCTTACCTTGACTCCGAAGCCGCTGGCCGGTGAGTCCACCACTCTTGGTAAGAGTATTTTATTCATACTTATATCCACAATTTCTACTGCATGTGAGAAGTCCGGGCAGTCCAGAGAGAGCTCAAGCAGCTAACATCCAGATGTACCTTCATAGGTCCACTATTTGGGACTTATATTTGATTTATTTATATATATATTTATGAACACTAATTACTTTTGTTATCACATTAAGATATAATATTGTTTCTTAAATAATATTATACATGCACTCTTATGATGCTTGTTTATGTTCGGTGTTTTCACGGTATAATGTATTTATGCCTCTTCACGTAATTTTTATATATTACATATTTTTTTCTTCACGTGATTTATATGCCACACATTTCCCCTTTTGTGTTGTAGATAACACACATATTTTTTCTCACATGTCCATCCCCTATAAGATATAGACACTGAGTCTGGTCCGGCACACTTGATTTGACACAGTGCAATATTGGAGGTGGACTATAGGGGGCCCACTTCAAATACTTATTGTTTCTTTTTTCATTTTTATTTCATTTTTCATATAATTCTTTAAACAGAATTTATCTGATTAAATACCTCATAGGGGAATTTTGACCCTCTGATTGTAGATTCAGGTGGGTTGACCTGAATGAGGAACAAGTTCATTTTAGCGCCACACTTTATTTTTTATTTGTGATTCACAATTTGTCTAATTGTTGTGTTGGCAGCTTTTTACTCGAATTTTTCTTGGGATTGGCGCAATATTATTTTATTATATTTGGTTTGGAATCCATGTACTCACCCTATGGTCCATGCCAACTGACCTTATTTTGTACAGTAAACGTTTATGGGGAACTGTGTCAAATGCTTTTGCAAAATCCAGATACACCACGTCTACGGGCCTTACTTTATCTAGATGGCAACTCACCTCCTCATAGAAGGTTAATAGATTGGTTTGGCAAGAACGATTCTTCATGAATCCATGCTGATTACTGCTAATGATATCATTCTTATTACTAAAATCTTGTCTATAGTCCCTTATCATCCCCTCCAAGAGTTTACATACTATTGATGTTAGGCTAACTGGTCTGTAATTCCCAGGGATGTTTTTTGGGCCCTTTTTAAATATTGGTGCTACATTGGCTTTTCTCCAATCAGCTGGTACCATTCCAGTCAGTAAATGGTCAGTAAAAATTAGGAACAATGGTCTGGCAATCACCTGACTGAGTTCCCCAAGTACCCTCGGATGCAAGCCATCTGGTCCCGGTGATTTATTAATGTTAAGTTTCTCAAGTCTAATTTTAATTCCGTCCTCTGTTAACCATGTAGGTGCTTCCTGTGTTGTGTCATGAGGATAAACACTGCAGTTTTGGTTACTGAAGCCCCCCGACTTCTTCTGGAGGTTTGCTATGTGGTTCCTCCTCTACAGAAAAGTCTATTAACTACTTCCCGCTGGGAGGGTGTACATGGACGTCCACCCATTTCAGTAGTTATACCGGGCTGATGCCTGCACCTACAGGCATCAACCCAGTATCGTTCTCTTCAGCCGGCGATTCTCTGCACCGTAAGAACAATCATGGTGGAAGCCCGCCCCCGCCGACGACCTCCGGGGTTTCTACCGGCTCGCTCTGTGTGATCCGCGAGCCAGAGAAGGAATCCACTGGCGCCGGAAGTTGACCATAGAGATTTCTGGGGAATGGATGGTCCCCAGTCATCTCTATGACTCTTGGAGGCCCGGGTGCCAGTTGTAAATACTGCCATATACTCGGCTGGAAAGCCGAGATCGTTCTGTTTTTTTTTTTTTTTAAAATCTCAGGCTTTCCACCCGGGAGGAGAGATGTGGGGTCTTATTGACCCCACATCTGTCCATAAAGAGGACCTGTCACGTACTATTCCTATTACAAGGGATGTTTACAAGTGATCAAATTTAAAGGTAAGTACACGAGTGATGTGAGTGCACGTGGGCTGTGAGTACATGAGTGCTGCGAGTGCACGTGGGCTGTGAGTACCTGTGTATAGTCTTGTTGAGAACCTGTGTATTATTGAGTATTAGTGTCAGGAAGCTAGTTGTTAGTTAATCTGGACAGAGTATAACCCCCAATCCCCATTAAATTAGTGGGTACGATCAGTGGAGAATTAGGGTGGTCATGGGCCCCTAGGCTACTTTTTGTGTGGCCCCCTCCTAAGCATGCTTTACCAGAAAATAAATTATTTAGTGCCATGTGTAAAAGGGTAGACCTATATTACACGCCTCAAGTGCAACTCTCAGGTCTACAGCCCAAACACATTCAGATATGAGCCTACTATAAACAGCAATGCCACAGAAAAAAAAACATTCAAAATACACCTGCAAGCTAGTATCAGATTTTACCTTTCTAAACCAACAGTTAGGCCAAAAACGTCTGCAGCAGCTCCTGTTTAACTGAGGCAAAATCACAACATCCTGACAGAGACCAATCGAAACGCTGTGTAATATTCCAATAGAATAAAAGATATACAAATACCATAAACAACAGCAGCACATAAAAAGCAAGCAATAATCGACAGCAGAACAACCATACGTTCCAACGGCAGGAAGTGCCAGCATCCATCGGCGTAGCCTGTCCATGGGACACCACTGCAATCCAGGAAACAGACCAGACTCACTCCCAGGATATCCGGCAGCTTTTGCCAACTTGCTTGTTCACTATGTACTTTTGTGAGTACTTTTTTTACAGTTTTATTAAACTCCATGTTTTTTACTGCACTTAGAGTGGCGCCTTTGTTTCATTTTCAGAGTGCATATAACACGCACCCTAACATTAAGAGGGATGCTTCAGGAAAAAAAACTTCCCACAGCCCCCTGCACAGTACACAGCCCCCCTGCACAGTACACAGCCGCCCTGCACAGTACACAGACCCCTTTCCCTGCACAGTACACAGACCCCTTTCCCTGCACAGTACACAACCCTCTGCACAGTACATTAATAAAAATATCATGGCCAATCGGGGGCCCTTGCACACGTGGGGCCCTAGGCTGCAGCCTAGACCAGCCTGTGCATTAATCCACCCCTAGGTACGATGCCCGGCGGGTGTGGAGATGCGACTCATTGTACACCTAGATTGTAAGCTCTAGCGAGCAGGGCCCTCTGATTCCTCTTGTACCAAATTGTAATGTAACTGTAATGTCTGCCTTCATTTTGTTAAGCACTGTGCAAACTGTTGGCGCTATATAAATCCTGTATAATAATAATAATAATCTTGTAGCATGTATGCGTTCTTTGATCATCTGATCGAGAGGGAATAATGCTGTGCAAAATGTAAGCACATTGTTTCCCTAGAAGCCCACGTTCTGAATCTAGGGAAGTAACTGTCAACACTGAGAAGTCCTTCCATACTAAAAAAGAGTTGGGATCGTTCCAGGTGGGTGCTGGCAGAGGCGAGTGGAGATAAAGAGGGGCAGGCACCCATGCAGAGTAGATGGGTGACAGTCAGGAAGGATAGAGGGTAAAGAGTCAGGGAGGCCAGTCCTGGGCTGGAACATTCCAATAAGTACGCCCCGTTGAGTGACATTGGTGAATCCAGTCAGGGACCAGCACTGCTGGAGCTAAGTGACTCCCCTAGCTTCCAGGGAAATAACTACTCCAGTGAGGGTGGGAGTAAAGCCAAAGGAAAGGAAAGACAGATTCTGGTGCTAGGGGACTCAATTCTGAGAAGGACAGAGAGGGCAATCTGTCACAAAGACCTGAAGCGCCAAACTGTATGTTGTTTACCAGGCACTCGGGTTTGGAACATCGCGCATCTGGTGGACAGATTACTGGGAGGGGCTGGGGAAGACCCGGGTGTCATGGTGCATGTTGGCATCAATGACAAAGTCAGAGGAAGATGGAGTGTCCTAAAAAACGATTTTAGGGACTTAGAAGCTAAACTGAGGAAAAGGACCTCTAAGGTAATATTCTCAGAAATAATACCGGTACCTCGAGCCACATCAGAAAGGCAGAGGGAGATTAGGGAAGTAAACAAGTGGCTGAGGAGCTGGTGTGGAAAGTAGGGGTTTGGGTTCCTGGAGAACAGGGGCGACTTCTCAGTCGGTTACTAGCTCTATAGAAGGGACGGACTGCACCTAAATGGGGAAGGTGCAGATCTGCTGGGAGTGAAGATGGCTGAAAAGTTGAAGGGGCTTTTATACTAGGCGATGGGGGAGGGTCCAGAGGTAGAGATAGTTGGCGCGGAACATATTCCAGATGGTAGTATTGGGGGCATTAGTGGTAGGTTGACTACAGCACATAAACCCGAGGTAAGTATAGTAACAAGTCCAATTTGTAACCCCAGAGGACCCAATAAGGAGATAGTATGATACAGGTCTAAACTACGTTCACCAATGCCAGGAGTCTGGTGGACAAGATGGGAGAACTAGAGCTACTGTTGTACGAGGAGGACTTAGATTTTGTTGGAATTACATAAACTTGGTTCGACAGCTCTCATGATTGGCTGGCAACCATTCAAGAGTATTCCCTATATCGCAGGGATAGAGAGGGTAAAAATTGGGGAGCGGTATGCCTGTATATCAAAAATGATGTACAAGTGAATATGAGAGATGACATCACTAATGGAGCAAGGGAGGAGGTGGAATCCTTATGGGTAGAGCTACAATGGGAGGAAACTAAGCGCAAAGTAATACTGGGAGTATGCTATAGGCCCCCTAACCAGAGGAAGGAGGCCGAGGCAGACCTCCTATCATAATTTGGATTAGCGGCAAGAATGGGAAGTGTCCTTATAATGGGGGATTTTAATTATCCAGACATAGACAGACCTGATCATGGATGTGGAAATATGGGGCAATTTAGGAAACAGCTATCACAGGTCAATTAGTTCACACAAATAGGAAACATAAGGGGAATACAAAGACACTGAATTTCAAAAGAACCAACTTCCCTAAACTATGATCCTTGCTAGAAGATAATAATTGGGATAAAATCTTAGGAACAAAGAACAAGGAGGAAAAATGGGTATGCTTTAACCACTTCCTGCCCGGCCTATAGCAGAATGACAGGCGGGAGGTGGTTCAGTTATCCTGACTGGGCGTCATATGAGGTCCTGCAGGATAACAGCCGCTGCACACCCATGGGGGTGCGCATCGCGGCGATCAGTGCTGCGGTGTGTCAGGCTGACACACCGCTACACCGATCTCAGTAAAGAGCCTCCGACAGAGGCTCTTTACCACGTCATCAGCCATGTCGATTCACGGCTGATCACGATGTAAACAGGAAGAGCCGTTGATCGGCTTTTTCCTCACTCGCATCTGACAGACATGAGTAGAGGAGAGCCGATCGGTGGCTCTCCTGACAGGGGGGTCTGCGCAAATTGTTTATCAGTGCAGCCCCCCCACGGATACCCATATCAGTGCCCATCATTGAAGAAGAAAACGTACTTATTTACAAAAATATTAACAGAAACAAAGAAAAACGTATTTTTTCTAAATTTTCGGTCTATTTTTATTTGTTGCACAAAAAGTAAAAATTACAGAGGTGATCAAATACCACTAAAAGAAAGCTCTATTTGTGGGAACAAAATGATAAAAAATTTGTTTTGGTACAATGTATCATGACCGCGCAATTGTCATTCAAATTGCGACATCGCTGAAAGCTGAAAATTGACTTGTGCAGGAAGGTGCGTAAGTGCCTGGTATTGAAGTGGTTAGGAGCATATTAAATAAGAGCATTAGCCAGTGCATCCCAATAGGAAATAAATTAAAAAGAGCTAATAAAAGTCCTGAGTGGCTTAACGTCAACGTAAAAATGCATATAAAAGCAAAGGAGAAGGCCTTCATAAAATACAAGGCTGAGGGATCATCATTCCAGCTTTACAATGAATGCAACAAGAAATGTAAGGGTGCAAATAGGGCGGCTAAGATAGAACACGAAAGGCACATAGCGGAGGAGAGTAAAAAAAAATCCAAAGAAATTCTTTAAGTACATAAATAGTAAGAAAGGGAGGTCAGATCAAATTGGTCCCATAAAGAATGATGAAGGGAATCTGGTTACTAAGGATGGAGAGATGGCGAAGGTATTAAATTTTTTCTTCTCCTCAGTCTTCACGAGGGAAACGGGGGGCTTCAGTAACCAAAACTGCAATGTTTATTCTCATAACACGTCACAGGAAGCACCCTCATGGCTAACAGAGGACAGAATTAGAAATAGACTTGAAAAACTTAGCATTAATAAGTCACCGGGACCAGATGGCTTGCACCCGAGGGTCCTTAAGGAACTCAGTCAAGTAATTGCCAGACCATTGTTCTTAATTTTTTTTTTTTCAAATAACATTTATTTTTTTTATCAGCTTGAACATTACAAGAATGAGTAAAGAAAACAAAAAAAATACAAATCGTGTTATACACTAGTATTTCAAACATATGCTCAGTACTTCTCATAGTATATTCTAAAACAGTTGCGGTTACATGTCCCAAGTTATTATATGTGGATATTAACATCACATGGTAACATATATCAACAAGAGGAAGAAAAAAAAAAACAGAAGAGAATAAGGAAAGAAGAGGGGAGATGTCACCATAGAAGCTCATTTACCTGGACCTGGAGGGTCCTCCCGAAGGTGCCACAGCTCCCATACCCTGTCATGAGCATCCAACCTGTCCTACATCCTGGCCGTCATCTTCCCCATCAACTCCATATCTTTAATTCTAGCGTATAGTGTCTCAGGGGTAGGGGGAGGCCTCTTTTTCCAGTTTAATGTAATAAGACAGAGGGCAGCCGTGAGGATGTGGCGTACTAATTTTTTGTAGGTTTTGGAGATTTTTAGTGGGGATAAGCCTAATAGAAAAAATGTGGGGGTCATAGGAATTGGTATGCCCAGAAGATTGGTCAGAAACTGCTGGACCGCTTTCCAGAAGGGGTCAATTAATGGGCATCCCCAGTAAATATGGAGGAGGGTGCCCCTGGCTCCTTGGTATCTCCAGCATCGATCTGAACTAGCGGAGTAAATGGCATGGAGCACATCTGGGGTCATGTACCAGAAGAAGATTTTGTACGCATTTTCTTTATATAGTGTGCAGAGTGAGCTCTTTGCCGCCTGTGACTATATCACCTGCCATTGTTCTATGGGGATGTCCTCTGTGAGGGCCTTCTCCCACTTCATATAGAGGTGCTTACCTTGTGTATCTAGTGAGTAAGCATTTAGTATTTTAATAAATGTCAGAGATTAAGCCCTTCTGGGCCAAGCCAGTTAAGACTAAGTTTTCAAAGGAGGTTGGGGGGGCGAATTGCAGGTCAGGTGCCATGGTCAAGGCATAATGGCGAATTTGTAGGTAACTATAAAATACCTGTCGAGGCAGGTCATACTTGGCTTGAAGTTCAGAGAAAGGTAATAATTTACGTGTTTTAGGATTTACTATGTTCCCATAGTGAAATAAATTCTGCGATGACCATGGATATGACATTTGATGTGTGAGGCTATCTGGCACCTTGGGGTTGTAAATAAATGAAGTCAAAAGCGATCTGTCTGAGGACAGGTCATGAAGAGGTAGCAATTTGCACCAGAGCCGGCGAAGTTGAGACATAGATCCCAGTAGACGCTCGGGGGTCACCTCTGCACCAGCACTCCAAAGCAAGTTACTAGGGTGGGTAGGGGCTAGCCAGATTTTCTCGATTTCAATCCACTTATTGTAGGACCTCTTGTGGACCAGGATATTATTGCATGGATTTGAGGGGCTTGATAATATTTGATAAGGTTGGGGAACGCAAGGCCACCACCCGAGTGTGCTGCCATTAGGACTGATTAAACAAATTTAAGCATGTCTGATTGGAGTTTTCTCAGGCGTTTGTAGGGAACTGGAATAGATAGGGTTTGAAAAAGATAAAGTAGCTTCGGGAGGATCGTCATCTTAATTGAAGCGATCCAGCCTAGAAGGGAGGTATGATGCTTTTTCCATTGTAGGAGCATGGTTCTGATAGACTGGTATAGGGTGGCGAATTTTGGGGTGATGCGTATTTAAGGGAAGCACATTTCCAATGGTATGAAAAATTGGCCAGTAAGTGCGTAATTTCCGCTTCGGGGATATTTATTGGGAGGGCCTCTGATTTGGACGTATTCATTTTGTAGCCCGAGAGGGCCCCATAATGGTCTAATTCAGCATGAAGATTTGGGAGGGATATTCTAGGTTGTGTCAGGGTGAAAATGATATCATCAGCGAATAGTGAAATTTTAAACTCTCTTCCCCTGACTGATATACCCTGAATATATGGGTTGCCTCGGACAGAGACAGCTAGAGGTTCAAAACAAAGCGCGAATAGCAGGGGTGGGAGTGGACACCTCTGTCGAGTGCCATTAGTTACAGAGAATGGGGGGGATAAAGCAAAGGGGGTCCTAACTTGGGAAGTGGGGTGTAAGTAGAGGTGCTGGATCGCTCGTAAGAAGGGACCCTCAAATCCAGCATGTTGCAGTGTGGCGAACAGGAAGGTCCAACCAAGACGGTCAAAGGCCTTTTCGGCATCCAGGTTAAGGAGCAAGGATGCCGAGTTCTCCCTGTTTGCCACGTCCACCAGATTGATCACCTTCCTGGTGTTGTCGCCTGCTTGTCTAAGTGGGACAAAGCCCACCTGGTCCTTATGAATAAGAGAGGGGAGGACTACGTTTAAGTGAATTAAGAGTAGTTTTGTAAAAAAATTTTAAATCTGTGTTCAGCAGAGCAATGGGTCTGTAATTGGCGCATAAAGCAGGGTCTTTATCTGGCTTGGGGATCAGAGTGATAAAAGATCGTTGCATGTCCACTGGAATGGGAGTGTCCCGGAGAAAGGCATGAAAAAGTTTGCACATGTGAGGGAGTAGAAGGGGAAGAAAAGTCTTATGGTACTCATATGGAAGTCTGTCTGGACCTGGGGATTTGTGGGATGGTAAAGATTTAACAGTAAGTTCTATTTCTTCTTCTGTGATTGGTGCGTTTAGGGCTTTTAGATCAGTAATTTGGAGTCGAGGGACTCCGCTTTGTTCGCGATATTAGTGCATGCAATGGGAGAGATCTGGGGGGACGGGGTTACTGGGAATGTCGGGATTATTGTAGAGGTCTGTATAATATTCTGCAAAGGTATGGGCAATGTCTCTGGGGTGGGATAAAAGACAACCTGATTTATTCTTAATCTGGCAGGGTGTGGAGATAAGGGAATTGTCACGTAATTTCTTCGCCAATAGGGAGTGCGCTTTATTTCCTTTATCATAATATGTTTGTTTTAATCTAAGTAAAGCTTTTTCTACGCAGCCCAATGCAAGATCATTTAGGGTTGTCCATAGTTCCATAGTTTAGTGATTTTCTTGAGTAAATATAAGGTAGGGGATATTTGTAGTTGGTGCTCTAGGACCCTAAGTTCCTTCTCAGTTCGGAGTTTCGTGGCTAGTGTGTTCTTTTTCATGGCAGAGGACAGTGCTAGACATCTGCCTCGAATGGCCGCCTTATGGGCTTCCCAGAGTGTGGAGAGGGAGATGTCTGTAGTGTTGTTTTCCGTGAAGTAAAATTTTAAGGCGGAGGTAAGCTCCATTTTTGATGGAAGGTGTTGGAGAAGAAATGTGTTTAATCTCCAGTTGTAGAGCCTGGGGTTGGGGGATCCCAGATCTAAAGTGAATAAGATGGGGGCGTGGTCAGACCAGGAGATCGGGAGTATTCAAGCTTCACGTATTATTCTAAGAGTGGGATTATTAACAAAAAAATAATCAATACGGGAATGAGTTCTGTGGGGTGCTGAATACAAAGTGTACTGCCGATCCCCGGGGTGGAGAACCCTCCAAGTGTCGAACAACGCATATCTTCTAGAGAGTTGGCGGAAGAGCTTCGAGTCTCTAAGGGCTCGAGCCGATGACGTTTGGGGGCTCACCATGTGACGATCAGCAGATACAGAATGGGTTAAGTTAAAGTCTCCCCCCACCACTAAGAGCCCGTGATCAGACCGAAAAAGGCGGGTGAACAGTTTGGAGAGGAATCTGTATTGTTTAACTTTTGGCGTGTATAAGGCACATAAAGTGATCTCCTGGGCTTGCCACAATCTCCTAAGAATGACAAAATGGCCGTGTGGGTCACTATAATGTTCTGAACAGGTAAACAGGGACTAACGTTTTATGAGATTTGCTACTTCGGCTCGCTTATGTGGTCCTGAGGAGAGATAAATCTGGGGGAATTGCCTAGAAACAAACGCAAAGGAGCCCCCTTTATCAAAGTGCGTCTCTTGGACAAATATAATATCTGCGCCTGACTGCTTAAACTCCTTCAGTGCCAGATGCCTCTTTTTATTAGATTTTAGACCGTGGACATTCAAAGAAAAGATCTTAGCCATGGTGTAGGGTAAAGGGGGGGGGGGGATGTTTTACCTGATGTAGAGACAAGGATTACAAAGCCAAGAGCCAGGAGCGGGCACAGTTCGGGAGGAAATCCAGGCAAATTCTACAATCCACACGGGGAACCACAGGGTAACGTGAGAGAAAGAAAAAAAGCGGGAGAAGCTGAAAAAGGAAAAAAAAGGTTAACACAAAATAAACTGAGACAGATCATAATAGATCATTTCTCCTGACCTTGGGAGGTTAGACCCAGGTCAGTACGGTTTCCCAAGGATCCACCCAATCCCAATCCGAAAGGATGGGCTAGGTGAATGCAAGGGAGCCCTAGTGTCAGGAGACTAGTAGACCAGACTGTGTGGACTGCACAGAGATAACCCAAAACACATGTAAGTGAATAGTGCTATTTATTAAAATAGGTGATAATTAGAAAATACAAACAGTAAACAACCAACCCAACAAACCCACTACAAACAACAATATCTACAGCAAGGGGCAATACCGGAATCACAGATGTCAGCCAGGCCAGGGTCATACACAGCAGGTCAGCAAGAACAAGGGATATACCAGAGACATAAACGTTTAGCCAAGCCAAGGTCATACACAGGAAGATCAGTAAATGAGGGACAGGGAACCAACAGGACAGAGAGGGGATGGATAGGGCAGAAGGGTACAGGAACACTGAAGGGATCGGGTCAGGATAAGCTCAGGCACAAGGTCAGATGCAGGTTCAGGATCGGGTAACAGGCGAACAAGGTCAGGGCTCAAGGAGAGAGATACCAAGGCAAGCATATGAGGGCTTGCCGGGTATTTATAGGACTGACTGTGATGACTTCAAGTCACACCTGAGCGCAGGGAGTGTTGACTGCTCCATACTGCCAGGATCCATCCGCTGGTGGACGTCAGTACTGCGGCCAAAAGATGAAATGACACCAGCAAGGAAATATTCTCCTGACAGTTCAACACTGCCAGGAGACACCTGCTGGTGGACCCCAGTACTGCATGCCAAACGATATATCTTGCCAGCGGACGGATCCTTTCCTGACACCTAGATTGGTCATGTAACGTATAGACAACAAAACTACAAAAACAAAACTAGGTGAGTAAGCATGAAAGTTCCTACTCTCTCAGGTCTCATCTGAGACATGCCCATAAGGTAAATCGAAGATTAAAACTGGGGCAAGAAAGAGGGACTAAGTAAACAAAAACGTCTAGGGCAGATTGATATGGCAGTGCAATCCATTAATGGGACACCAATAAGGAGGGGAGGTAGTTAGTTCAGCCAGTTCTGGGTTTGGTGCCCTTGCGGGAGGCGTCCGCGTTCCGGGAGCTGTTACATGGGGGGACCTTCTGCCAGATTGTAGGTGGCGGGGGTGGTGTAGCTACCAAGTCCCATTCCAGAAGTTGGGGGATAGGAATCCCCAGGACATCACAAAAGGCATTTAGATCTTCTGGATAACAGAGGACAGCGGATTTGCCTAGGTGTTTAGCTGTGAGGCTGAAGGGGAATCCCCAACAGTAAGGGATATTTTCTTCTTGGAGTATGTGCAATAGAGGTTGTAGAAGTTTGTGCTTTTGCAGGGTTATCCATGGGAGACGCAGAAATAGTTGCAGCTGAGCATCTTGGAAAGTCACCCTGCGTGCCAGGCGAGCTTGCCGCATGATATTTTCTTTCAGGGGGTAGGAACTGATCCTACAAATAATGTCCCTTGGTTTGGAGGCGGAGCTCTTGGGGCGCAGGGCTCGGTGTGCTCTGTCCATTTCAATGCCTTTGGTGAGAGGCTCACCTAGGAGGTTATTAAACACATGTTGTAAGGTGTTGTGTCTCCGGGACTCCCCTCAGCCGTATGTTGTTTCTGCGCCCCCTATTGTCTCTACGTCTATATCCTCTACGTGGCGTTGCATGTCTCTTAACAGGTTACGATGGTCTGCTCCTTGAAGTTGGGTTCTGTGAACTGCTAGCTTAGTCTCTTGTATTTCCTCCTCGGCCATTTCCACCCTGTCTTCTAGGTGTTTAAGGCCTGATTGTAGCATTTGTATTTTTGAACGGCATGTGGACTTTACATCCGCTATCAGCTGCTTAAAATCTTCCTTGGTGGGCATCACCTGTAGATATGAATGCCACTATGGGGGAATAGAGTGGGTTTGGGCTGGCAATGAGGTTTGCTGCAGTGGGGGTTGGTGAGGCGACTGCTGTTGAGAATGCGAGGCAGCATTGCTTTGGGGAGAGTGTGCTGGTCCTGAGTTTAGGCTCCATGAATCTCCCCAGGGCTGTGCCTAGGCAGGCGTGGGGGCCCTCATGTCTTCTACTCCATAGCAGTGAGGGGCAGGTGATTGCACCTTCTGTGCATATGTAGCGAGATGTGCAACCTGTTCTCTTCAGGAGCCGAGGGCCTGTGAGTGCAACAGTCTCTGGGCTTTAGGTGGGGGTGAATCATGTGTAGAGACATTAAAGGCCGCAGGAGTCTCCCCAGTGGCATAAGTTGTGTTGCTGGCCAGGTACATTGGGCCTGGCAGGGCTGGAAAGTCAGAAGAGAGATCGGAGGAGGCCGGGGATCCAGGGTCATCTCCTGGTATGCAGGGATCTGAAGCCATCCTCAGCAAACGAGGAAATGCATCAGAGCATTGGGTGTATTGAGGGGGAGGGAGGCCGAACATGGCACACTGAGGGCCATGCTTGCAGTGTGATCCGGCTGGGAGAGCAGCGTGGAGGCCTCGGCAGCAGGCCGCCGAGGCCTCCGGCACCATGTTGCCGCCGGGAGGCATGTCTGTCAGTGGGAAGAAGGATCGAAGGTCCGACGAGGAGCCAGGCTGGGGTTGCGATGATCCCCGGGCTTTAGTAGATCGGGTGGCTTTAGATCTGCCCATGTAGATGTGATCAGATGTTTCCATATCTGCCTTTAGTCACGGGCTGAGAGAGAGCAGGAGAATCAAGCTTCCATCGAGGTCGGCTTCCGGTCACGCCCCCTGTTCCTAATTTTTATGAACAGTCTACTGACTAGAATGGTACCAGCTGATTGGAGAAAAGCCAATGTAGCACCAATATTTAAAAAAGGGCCAAGATACATTCCTGGGAATTACAGACCAGTTAGCCTAACATCAATTGTATGCAAGCTCTTGGAGGGGATGATAAGGGACTATCTACAATATTTTAGTAATGACAACGGTATCATTAGCAGTAATCCGCATGGTTTCATAAAGAATCGTTCTTGCCAAACCAATCTATTAACCTTCTATGAGGAGGTGAGCTGCTCTCTAGATAAAGGAAGGCCCATAGACGTGGCGTATCTGGATTTTGCAAAAGCATTTGATACAGTTCCCTATAAACGTTTACGGTAAAAAGTAAGGTCCATTAGCATGGACCATAGGGTGAATACATGGTTTGTAAAGTGGCTACAGGTGCAAGTTCAGACGGTGGTGATAAATGGGGAGTACTTGGAATGGTCCGGGGTGGAAAGTGGGTTCCCCCAGGGTTCTATCCTGAAACCAATCCCATTTATTTTATTCATAAACGACCTGGAGGATAAGATAAACAGCTCAATCTCTGTATTTGTGGATGATACTAAGCTAAGCAGGGCAATAAGGCAGGATGTGGAAACCTTGCAAGAAGATTTGAACAAATTAATGGGGTTGGCAACTATATGGCAAATGAGGTTTAATGTAGAAAAATGTAAAATAATGCATTTGGGTGGCAAAAATATGAATGCAATCTACTCATTAGGGGGAGAACCTCTGGGGGAGTCTAGGATGGAAAAGGACCTGGTGGTCCTAGTAGATGACAGACTCAGCAATAGTGTCAGGAAAGTACTTACCGAGGCCGAAATGCCGAGAGCGGTTCACCCTTGCGACTAAGAGCAGTCCGCCCCCTGGAGGTGGAACAGGGAGCGGATGGCACAAAGAGGCACAGGCTACCAAGCAGGCAGGAGAAAACTTGTGTGGTAGTCCTTGCAGGGATAAGCAGCTTTGCAGAGACTGGCAGATGGGATGGCTTGCTGGAGAAAGGTAAACAGAAAGTCCAGAACCAGGCTGAGGGTCAAACACAGAAGATCTGGATATTCAAACACAGGCTGAGGTATGGTGTCTGGGAGACACTAGGCAAGTCCAGGTCACAAGCAGAGGTTTAAGGGCAAGGAGACAGGAGGCAGGTCTGGGTCACAGGCAGAGGGTCAAACACAGGAGACAAGCGGAATCCGTTAAACAGGTCGAGGGTCAGGTCCAGAAGAAGAGTCAAGATCAATCCGGGTCACAGCAGGCAATCAGGTATAAGAAACAGGATCAAAGTACATCAGGAAGCTGAAGATGAACCAGCAATTTGTCTGAGCACCAGAGCCACTTTTATAGGCCAGCCTAAAGGTCACGTTGGGCATGCGCCAGTGCTCATGCACGTGCCACGAATGTGCATGCGCTGGAGCGCCGTTCCACCGCGCATGCGCGCTGGAACACGGCCGAAGGGCCTGGAAGAATTATTCTCCTGACAGTGCCCCCCCCCCGAGGGGTGGCCTCAGGACACCCAAACTGGACATCAATTCTGGATGTTCTTGATGAAAGGCCTGGACCAAACGTGGGGCATGCAAATTTTTAGAAGGTTCCCAGGAGTTGTCCTCGGGGATACCCCTTCCACTTAATCCAGTACTGGAGCTGTCTTCCCCTCTTCCTGCAACTCAATATTCTTTCCACTTCAAATTCTCTCAGAACTGGTGGAGGAGGTTGTTCCTCTCTGCCAGGGAAAGGGCTAGGAACAACAGGCTTCAGAAGGGATGCATGAAATACTGGATGTATCTTATAAGAATTGGGTAAGGCTAGTTCAAAGGCTACAGGGCTGACCATTCTTTTGATCTTGAAGGGGCCTATGAACTTTGGCTCTAATTTCCATGATGGAATTGGCAATCTGAGGTTAACGGCTGATAGCCACACTTCTTCATCCACCTGGAAGACTGGATTCTTCTTCCTTCCCTTGTTGTAGTATTTACTGTAGTCATCCTGGGCCTTTTGCATAGCTTCCTGAATTTTCTGAAAGTTCAGCTGGATGGAGGCTACCCAGTCTTGTAAAGCAGGGACAGACATCTCAGGAAAGTAACCTGGGAGAAATGAAAGATGAAAACCAAAATTTGACCAGAAAGGTGTTTGGTTAGTGGCAGTATGAGTGGAATTGTTATACGCAAACTCGGCATATTGCAGGAGAGTGGACCAGTCACCTTGAGAATTGGAACAAAAGCAGCGGAGATACTGCTCCAGGGTTTGGTTCGTTCTCTCCGTCTGGCCATTGCTCCGAGGGTGAAATGCGGAGGAGAGACAAATCTTTATTTCCAGGGATTTGCAGAGCTCTTTCCAAAACTTGGAGGTGAATTGGACACCTCTATCTGAGATGATGCTGTCAGGTATGCCATGAAGTCTAACAACTTCTTTGAAGAAGATATTAGCTGTAGCTGAGGCAGAGGGGGTACCCACCATGGGCAGGAAATGTGCCATTTTTGAAAGTCAATGATGACAAGGATAGTAGTGAACCCCCCTGAGGGAGGTAGGTCCACAATGAAGTTCATGGAAATTTCTGCCCACGGTCGTTCAGGGATAGATAGCGGTTTTAGAAGACCCCAAGATTTCGTGTTTGACCTTTTACTGCGCTGGCATGAGATGCAGGAAGCAACATAGTCTTTACAGTCCTGTCTCCAGCCCAGCCACCAAAAAGAACGGGAAACCAATTCAGCAGTTTTTAATGTCCCGAAGTGGCCTGGCAATTTGTGGTCATGAAAAGTCCTTAGGGTCAGAGGTCTTGCCTCCAGCGGGACAGCATTTTTTCCCCGGGCCCAGAGTAGGTCATCGTGTTTCTCCAAAGAGGACATTTCAGGGTCGGAACAATGACTGGATGCAGATTTAATGGCGGTCACCAGGTCAGTTTGCGTGATCAAACAAAAATTTTGCGGAGACAAAATGGTACTGGTTTCAACTACCTGAGAGGTTTCGTGGAACATCCGGGGAATAATGCATCCGCTTTAGCATTCTTTGAGTCGGGTCTGTATGAAATGTGGAAGTTAAATCTGGAAAAGAAGAGAGCCCACCGGGCCTGTCTGGGTTTTAAGCGTTTGGCTGTCCTGAGATACTCCAGATTTTTATGGTCTGTGAAGATCATGACAGGATGTGATGCCCATTCTAGTAGATACCTCCACTCTTCCAGAGCAAACTTGATGGCCAACAACTCCCTATCGCCAACATCATAATTTTTCTCTGGTGCACTTGATTTCCGAGAAGCAAAGGCTACGGGGTGCAGGAGGATATTGGAGCCCTGCCTCTGGGAGAGGATGGCTCCAGTGGCAGTTTCAGAGGCATCAACTTCTAGTACAAATGGCAGGGCTGGATCTGGATGCCATAAGATTGGTGCTGAAGAAAATAGAGCTTTTAATTTGGTAAAAGCTTCCTGGGCTTCCAAGGACCACTGAAAACGATTATGTTTGCGTGTAAGCTGGGTGATGGGTGCTACAATAGATGAGAAGCCAGTGATAAATCTCCGGTAGAAATTTGATAACCCTATAAATCGCTGTACTCCTTTTTTATCCACAGGGGCCGGCCGCTCCTGGATGGCTTTGACCTTTTGGGGGTCCATTGCGACCCCCGTTGGTGGAGATGATGAATCCTAGGAACTGTACCATCGACTTTTCAAATTCACATTTTTCTGCTTTGAGATACAATTTGTGTTTCCTGAGGATTGCAAGGACCAGTTTAACATTTACTTGGTGCAGTTCAATAGTGGCAGAAAAAATAAAAATGTCGTCCAGGTAAACGACTAGAAAGTCATTAAGGTATTCCCAAAAAATGTTGTTTACCAGGTTCTGGAAGGTGGCTGGGGCGTTGCAGCGCCCAAACGGCATCACCAGGTACTCGTCATGCCCAAACCTAGACCTGAAGGTGGTTTTCCACTCATCGCCAGCCCGGATCCAAATAAGATTGTAGGCCCCGCAAAGGTCTAACTTGGAGAAGACTCGGGCAGATCGAAAGCGTTGGGATAACTCCGGGATAAAAGGAAGTGGGTACCAGTTTTTAATGGTAATTTTATTCAATTCTCTGTAGTCGATGCAGGGTCTGAGAGAGCCATCTTTTTTCTCTACAAAGAAGATGCCGGCTCCAGCCGGTGATGAGAAAGGATGGATAAAACCTTTTTCCAGGTTTTCGTCAATGTAAGTTTTGAGAGCCTTTAATTCAGTTTCAGATAGTGGGAAAATGCGGCCAAAAGGGACTTCAGAGCCTGGTAAGCGATCAATAGGGCAGTCGTAGGACCAGTGAGGTGGTAGATGGTCAGCCTGTTTGTCGAAGACATCTTTAAATTCGAGGTAAACTGGAGGTACATGCCGAAGGCAGTCAGGTGCTGGTACAATAGTGGAGCAAGAGGCTGGAGCTGAGAGGAAGCAGTGCTGGGAGCAGTATTGGGAGGAAAAGGAGACCTTTCTTCTTCCAGTTGATTTGGGGTTCATGTGCCTGTAGCCAGGGGAGCCCCAGGATGATGGGAAACATAGGCTACGGAATAATGTAAAAGCGCAGGAACTCCTGATGACCGGAATCTGTAGTGATAAGAATGGGTCTTGTTTCTTGGGTGATAAGTCCAGAGTGGGGAAGAGGCCCATCAGCCAGGTGTACCTGGAAGCATTGTTTTTTAGTTAAGAGGGGAATATGAAGACTAGCAGCTAGTAAAGCGTCCAAGAAGCAGCTGCATGCTCCAGAATCAACTATGGCTGGCAGGCGGGTTTCCTTTTCCGTTAACTGGGAAGACAAAGAGGGTGACAAAGTCTGTGAAAAACCAGAGACTTGATAGTTCATGACAACTTGAGAGTAGGACTTGCTAGGTCTCACAGGGCAGGTGCGGAGAAAATGTCCAGTACCCCCACAGTAAAGGCACAGGTTGGCCTGACGCCTGCGTAGTCTTTCTTCTGGGGTGAGAGGAGCACGGACCAATCCCAATTGCATGGGTTCAACCTCAGAAGCGGTGGAGGCTGGAGGAGCCGTGAAAGGTGGATGGGTGGGGACCGACTTGGGAAGCATCCAGCTGGGACGAGGAACCTGGAAGCATTCTGAGCGTCGCTCCCGCATGCGCCTGTCCAATTTGGTGGCTGCTTGGATCAAATCCTCCAAAGTAGCAGGGGTCTCCATCCTGGCCAACTCATCTTTGAGATCTTCAGACAACCCTTGGCGGAACTGGTACTTAAGGGCAGGCTCGTTCCAGCCGGTATCAGCCGACCACGTCTGGAACTCAACCGTATAGTCCTCAACCAGCCTTCGCCCTTGAGACAAGTTATGTAAGGTAGCTTCGTCTGTGGCCATGTGGGGGTCATCGTAAAGTTGTCCCATACTTTCAAAGAAGGTATCAACTGTATTTAACACAGGGCTCCTCTGTTCCTTCAGACTGTGGGCCCAGGCTTGTGGTTCATCGGCCAGGAGAGAGATAATAAAGCCCACTTTTACCACCTCAGAGGAGAAAGTTCTGGGCTGGAGAGCCAAATACAAAGAACAGGCATTTTTGAAGGCTCTGAACTTTTTGCGATCGCCAGAAAATCGCTCTGGTGTGGGGACCCTATGTTCCGGGGCAGCCATGATTACCATAGGGTTAGATGAGACTTGAGAAGAGGAGGCCCCGCTGGTGGGTGCAGGAGCGGAAGTAGGCAGTGTGGATGGCCCGGCAAGTTGCTGAAGACGACCATCCATTTGGGTATAGCCCTCTTGTAATTTCTGTACTGCATCAGTAAGTGCCGACACCTGCTGGCACAAGGTCTCAAGGGGAGAATGCGCTCTGTCGGCCTCTAACATAGCTGGTTCGCACTGTCAGGAAGGTGCTTACCGAGGTCGAAATGCCGAGAGCGGTTCACCCTTGCGACTGAGGGCAGTCCGCTTCCTGGAGGTGGAACAGGGAGTGGATGGCACAAAGAGGCACAGGCTACCCAGCAGGCAGGAGAAGACTGGTCTGGTAGTCCTTCCAGGGATGAGCAGCTGTGCAGAGACTGGCAGATGGGATGGCTTGCTGGAGAAAGGTAAACAGAAAGTCCAGAACCAGGCTGAGGGTCAAACATAGAAGATCTGGATATTCAAACACAGGCTGAGGTATGGTGTCTGGGAGACATAAGGCAAGTCCAGGTCACAAGCAGAGGTTCAAGGGCAAGAAGACAGGAAGCAGGTCCGGGTCACAGGCAGAGGGTCAAACACAGGAGACAAGCGGAATCTGTTAAACAGGCCGAGGGTCAGGTCCAGGAGAAGAGCAGAAGAGTCCAGATCAATCCGGGTCACAGCAGGCAATCAGGTATAAGAAACAGGATCAAAGTACAACAGGAAGCTGAAGACGGACCAGCAATTTGTCTGAATACCAGAGCCACTTTTATAGGCCAGCCTAAGTGTCATGTTGGGCGTGCGCCAGTGCGCCTGCACGTGCGCCGAAGCGCCGTTCCGTTGCGCATGCGCGCAAGAACATGGCCGTAGCACCTGGAAGAATTATTCTCCTGACAAATAGCATGCCAAGCTGCTGCAAGCAAAGCAAACAGAATATTGGCATGCATTAAAAGGGGATTAACTCTAGAGATAAAATGATAAATCTCCCACTCTATAAGACTCTGGTCTGAACGCACCTGGATATGCTGTCTAGTTCTGGACACCAGTCCTCAGAAAGAATGTGCTGGAACTGAAGAGAGTCCAGAGAAGGGCAACAAAACAAATAAAGGGACCTTAGGTATGAGGAAAGGTTACGAGCACTGAACTCATTCTTTCTGGAGAGGATACACTTGAGAGGGGATATGATTTCAATGTACAAATACCGTACTGGTGCCCCCACAATAGGGATAAAACTTTTCAGCGAAAGGGAATTTAAAAAAATTAGAAGAAAAGCAGTTTAACCTTAAACTGCGTAGAGGGTTCTTTACTGCAAGAGCGGTTAGGATGTGGAATTCTCTTCCACAGGCAGTGGTTTCAGCGGGGAGCATTGATAATTTCAAAAAACTATTAGATAAGCACCTGAATGACCACAACATACAGGAATAAATGAAAATCTATTATCAAATACTTACTGCAAATTTCCTTTTCTGATGGACTCCATGGCAGCCTTCGTGTGGGTTAACCCTGCCTCCTCCCCAATGCTATAGGACCCCATTCCCATAAATGAGCACTCACCTCTAGATACTGTGTTCCTTAACTAGCCTACTTTTTGACCAATGAGTGGGAACTCAGTCTGCCATGGAGTTCATCAGGAAAGGAAAATTACGGTAAGTATTTGATAATAAATTTTCCTTTTCCTTAACAGCCTATGTGTGGGAAATAACTAGCCAACCACATGGGTGGGTATGCTGAACAAAAAATAATTTTAATTTGTCCTATCAACCGATAGGATCTTATGACTGAAGTTTACAGAAGACAGTGAAGCAGGCTCTATGCAGTAATGAGACATGAATGTATTAATTGAGGCCCAAGAGGCCACTTTGCAAATGGTGCCTGGAGCTACATGTCAGCCCCCGCCGAAGAAGCTGCCATTCCCCTGGTGGAGTGTGCTGTCACCACCTCTGGAGGAGCCAAGCCCTTAGCCCTGTATGCTTGCTAGATGGTCTGCACGATCCAGGTCGCAAGTGTCCTGGTTGAAACTTTCTTCCCTTTATTGCTGCCAGAGTGCAGGACAGTAGGTGTATGGGGTAAATTTGTGCAATGAATTGGGTATTTTAGTTGTAGATATGGCTGCTGCCTCTACACATACAGAGTGCAGGATAAAGAGGTGGTCAGAACGTCTAAAGGGAGAAGTAATTTGTAGATATTCTTTTATAGCTTCACCTACATCCAGAGGGTGAGTTTCAGTGGACCCCGGGGACCTGAATGTAGGTAAGACGATCTCCTGGTTCTCGTGGAACACCAAAGTCACTTTCGGGTTTGAACCCAGCATAGGGATGAGTACTACCCGGTCCGGAAAAAATGTCAGGAAGGGTTCGTCATGACCTAATGACCCGATTTCAGACACCCTGTTAGCCGAGGTGACGGCTACTAAAAAGGCTACTTTTACTGAAAAGTCCTTAATTGAAAGTGGGGAGGGGCCCCGTGATACTGAGACCAGACAGTGAGTCGAGGAAGAGGGGAAAATCCCACTTGGAAAATCTTTGTTTTCTATGGGGCTTGAGTCTTGACGCTCCATGGAAGAATTGCCGAATCAAGGAATGAACCGCTAATGAAGTACCGGAGAAGGCTGACAAAGCTGATACTTGGACTCTAAGAGAGCTGATAGATAAGGGTAGATCTAGGCCAGTTTGACGGAAGCTGAGACTTCTGGATGTCTGAAAGACCTGCCCGTAGAAGAGAAAAATGCAACAAATTTGGTCCAGATTCTCCCATAAACTTTATTTGTGCTTGTCCTTCTTGAGCTCATGAGGGTGGAAATCACTCTTGAGGCGTACCCGAGAGATTCTAGCCTTTCCCTCTCAAGAACCAGACCATCAGTTTCAGTAGTGCCGGACAAGGGTGCAGGACTGTCCCCTGAGAAAGAAGGTCCGGCCTGAGAGGGAGAGGCACCGGATCTTGGAAACTGAGCTAGATCAGGAGGAGAAACCAAGGCCTGTTCCGCCAATAGGGAGCTATTGTCACCACTTCGACCGCTCTTGCTTGAAGCCTCCGCAGGCATCTGAGGATAATTGGAAGCGGGGGAAAGGCATATGACTTCCTGAAACTCCACTGATCTGTCAGGGCATCTGTTCCGAAGGCCTGGCTGCATTGGCCCCAAGTGTAAAATTTCTTCACCTTGAAATTGCAGGGGAAGAGAATAGATCTACTTCGGGTTTGATTCCCAGCAACAGAATCCACTCGAATGTCTGTACATGAAGGGACCACTCGTTGTTGTCTACTGAGTGCGTGATAGGAAGTCTGCTTGAGTGTTCTGGACTCCTGGGACGAAGACTGCTGAAATGCCAGATAGGTTCTTCTGTGCCAACGATAAGATGGGTTCAACTTCTCAAAGAAGTGTGGAGCTCCGTGTACCCCCTTGCCTTTTCACATAGGAAAGTGCCGTGGTGTTGTCCACCCTTAATAACACTGACTCTCCCTCCAGAAGGTGAGAGAAGGACTGGAGGGCACACCAGGCTGCTCAAAGTTCCAGGACATTTGAGGCTGGGTTGGGGAGATGAGTGTCTCACTTGCCCTGGGCAAGGTTCGATCCGCAGAGGGCCCCCCAACCAGTACCGCTGGCGTCAGTCGTGACCATGACCCAGGAGATTGTTGTAATATGTTGGCCAATTTATGTATAATATTGTATTGGAGTATGGGTTGAGCAGAAATTGTCCAAGCCAACTCAATTTTAAGATAACAGTTGAAGATCCTTTGATGTGCTAGTCTCATGCAAGTCTACCTAGGGGTGTGAGGTATGGGCTGTTAACCTAATTGAACATTTCAAAGGGTACATTGTTTAAAGGACCATAGAAGAAATATTTATTGATGGTAATTAGACTTGAGGGGGTAATAATGGGATCAGGGAGTGTTTTGGGTTGGCCTAGCGGAGGCTCCCTCCTGTGGGGCTAATATATCAGGGGGGCTTGTTGATATGTAGGAATGTAGGTATTCCAAGGGCTCAAAAGGGTGTTCTGTTTATCTAATTAATATATCTAAAGGGGACTTGTTGATGTTGATATGCGGGAGTGCAAATTGGGGTGGTTCACGGCTGTTCACGGCTGGGGGTTGTTGTCTGTTTGAAAGACTAAAGCTAATAAAAGTCCTAAATTGAAACGGCCAATCAAATTGCTCAGCCATTCAATATTTAGTGAATATAACACGGCATTCAGTCTATAGGTTTGGGGGAGTGAGGCTCGTCTGTGTATGAATGAGGCTTGTCTGTGTATGCACACTCGGACCTAAGACATGGGGTTCTGAATTATATCTCCTCTGTCGGATTTCTTTGTCATCTGTGGACTTTGGACTTTGTTCTGTGTTGGAAGTCAATAAAGTGCATCTCTCTGGAAGAATTGGGTTGCTGCGGAAGAGTACTTACTAATTAAATTATCATACCCACTGTACATCATATCACCCAGTATATATTAATATACTCGATCACTACAACCACCAGTGCCTAAGGTCCAATTTTTCAGCCCCTGTTTAACAGGAGCGTGTAATTACAATTTTTGATGCAATACTTTGCAGCAGGGCTCGTTTCTGCGTTACAACTAGAGTATCTGTGAGGGGTTGCAGTGTTGTGGCACCAGCACCAGTGCCTAAGGCATAATTTTTCAGCCCCTGTTCAACAGGGGCATGTAATTACAATTCTTGATCTAATATTTCACAGCAGGGCCCATTTCTGCACCCATCAAGAGCGAGTGAGGACTTACAGTGTTGTGGCACCAGCACCACCACCAAAGGCCCAGTTTTTCTGCCCTTGTTCAACAGGGGCATGTAATTACAATTCTTGATCTAATATTTCACAGCAGGGCCCATTTCTGCACCCACCAAGAGCGAGTGAGGACTTACAGTGTTGTGGCACCAGCACCACCACCAAAGGCCCAATTTTTCTGCCCCTGTTCAACAGGGGCATGTGATTACAATTCTTGATCTAATATTTCACAGCAGGGCCCTGTGAGGGCTTACAGTGTTGTGGCCACAACAACACCTAAGGCCCAAATTTCTGCTGAGTATATAGGGCAAGCCCCCACTTTCAAACATCTAACTTACAAACGACTCCTACTTGAAAACGGAAGGAGACAACAGGAAGTGAGATGAAATCTACCCCTAGGAAGGGAAATTCTCTCCTGTAAGAGTTAATATGGGAAAAACATTTCTCCTTTCCACTGATGCTTTCCAATCCTTGTTCCACAAAAAACCCCAAATTTTCAAAAAACATTTGTCATTGGGACAAAAAGTGAGGTGAAATCTTCTGAAGAGGAGGACAGACAGCAAAACAAATGCCACAGGGGTGATAACCCTTCCCTATGTTTTCCAAAAAGCTTAAAAAAGATTTTTTGCTGGAGCTAAACACGTTAAAAATGTACCCATTCAAAATTACAAACAGATTCTACTTAACAACAAACCTACAGTCCCTGTCTTGTTTGCACTGCCTGTATACTGCTGTTCAGAGTATATAGGGCCTGGTGGCCCCACACCTTTCCTTATTTTAATTTGGGTGCGGGGTTCCCCTTAATTTCCATACAAGACCCAAAGGGCCTGGTAATGGACTGGGGGGTACCCATGCCGTTTGCCTCACTGATTTTCATCCATATTGTCAGGACCCGACATTACATTAAACCCACAAGCAGTTTTAAATGAGATTTTTTCCTTTAAAAATGACATTTTGTGCAGGGACTGTTCTAAACATGGGAAACACGCGCCACTTTACAGGCATACTATAGAGACACCCCAGGTACGATATTTAAAGAAATATTTCACTTTTTTTTTTTTTTACTTTAAGCATCATTAAAATCACTGCTCCCGAAAAAACGTCAGTTTTTAAAGGTTTTTTTTGCATTGATACATGTCCCCTGGGGCAGGACCCGGGTCCCCAAACCCTTTTTAGGACAATACTATGCAAATTAGCCTTTAAAATGAGCACTTTTGATTTCAAACATTCGAGTCCCATAGACGTCAATGGGATTCTAACGTTCATGCAAATTTTCGGTCCGTTCGCAGGTTCTGGTGCGAACCGAACCGGGGGGGTGTTCGGCTCATCCCTATTGCCTACCTGTATCTCGTAGAACGTGGGGAAAAAGGGGAGAGCGGGGTAGGTCTGCCAGGATAGAAAAATGCTACCGCTGTACCGAGGGAGCCCCGCGCTGAAGGTGAGTGTAGATGGTACAAAAAGGCCAGCTAAAATATATAAAAGGAAACAATAATGTCCTAATGTGTGAGGATAAGCTGGAAATAACCTTCACATCATCATAGCACACAATGAATAATAGGGGTGAACACTCACAGGGGCTGATACGGCAGCTGGCTTAATGCCAGGGACCACACACCTCCAAGGATAGAGATCATTTTAAAGGAATGCCTGAATAAAGCACAAAACACACTATATAATACCTGCTGCTAAGTGTCAGCAGTAAAGAGGACAATGTCCTTCAGTATAAGCATCAAGTGGCACAGAGCGGTAACAGGCATGAATTTAACACAAAAAAAAAAAGCCACTTATGTAAGTACCTGAGTGGAGAGATTGAAGTGCATGGGTCCCTTGGTTCCTGCAGCATGAACTGACTGCTAACAGTGGCTTTAAATACCATCCATCCGGTACTGATACCAGAAGCGGACCATGGACTGGGCTGCACAGGTGCAAGCATCGTCATGGCTGCTTACTCCCCAGTCTGCCGCCGGGTCCTAAGGTCCGGAAGGCACGACAAGACGGGGAGCTCCCTCTGGTGGTAAGCGGGGGAAATCTCATGTCTCTAGAGACAATATGAGATAAAGAGGCCAGGACAGCAGACACATGTCAGCACAGTGAATCGGGTGCCTTGCTGAAGGGACAGGAACACCCTGGGTGTCCATACGGTCACCCAAAAATGCGCATAAGAGCCAAGGTGGGCGACAGCATCCCCCCATGAAAAGGATGAAATGGCGAACCAATAATAAGATGTGACTGGACCCCCGGAAGGCAGCGCATAAGACAGGAAGGTGCACATGCATTTACAAAAGAGAAAAAAATGTTTTTCATACATATATCAAATACAATCAAGGAAGAATACAATAACTCGAAAACTCCTATCATTGGGAAAAGTGATCTCTGTCATGTGAGTTGTAGCCCATCCCCCCACAGCTAGAATTACTCCCTAGGACACACTAACCCCTTCATTGCCCCCTAGTGGTTAACCCCTTCCCTGCCAGTGTCATTTACACAGGAATAAATGCATTTTTATAGCACTGATCGCTGTATAAATGACAATGGTCCCAAAATAGTGTCAAAAGTGTCTGCCATAATGTCGCAGTCACGATAAAAAACGCAGATCGCCGCCATTACTAAAAAAAAATTAATAATAAAAATGCCATAAAACTATCCCCTATTTTGTAGACGCTATAACTTTTGCGCAAACCAATCAATATACACTTATTGCATTTTTTTTACCAAAAATGTGTAGAAGAATATTATAGCAGAAAGTAAAAAATATTGCGTTTTTTTCAAAATTGACGCTCTATTTTTGTTTATAGTACAAAAAATAAAAATCGCAGAGGTACCACCATAAGAAAGCTCTATTTGTGGGAAAAAAGAATGCTAATTTTGTTTGGGTGCAACGTCGCACGACCATGCAATTGTCAGTTAAAATGATGCAGTGCCAAATCGCAAAAAGTGCTCTGGTCAGGAAGGGGGTAAAATCTTCCGGGGGCTGAAGCGGTTAAATAAAATCATGTTATGGTCACTGCTACCCAGATGTTCTTTTATATGAATATTGGTAATCAGCTCTGCGTGGTTTGAGATTACCAGGTCCAGCAGAGCATCATTTCTAGTTGAGGTCTTAATAAACTGGACCATAAAATTGTCTTGTAATAGGTTTAACTATTAACTATAACTTTTTGCCCTTTAACTGTCCCAGCAGTGCCATTACTCCAGTCAATTTCTGGGTAGTTGAAAAAAAAACATTATTATCACTGTCCCAGCCCTTACAGCCCTTTCTATCTGTGGAATGAGCTGAGTCTCCACCTTCTCATTAACACGGGGAGGTATATAACAAACGCCAATGATAACCTTTGTAGTACACACACCCATGTACAATTCCACCCATATTGCTTCAGACTCATCACACTATTCATCAACTATGTTCTCTTACATTTTAGTTTGGAGATCACTTCTCACATATTGACAGACAATAATACCCCTCTGTTTTACCTTGTCTTTCTGAAAGAGAGCATAGCAAGGAATATTAATAGCCCAGTTATGTGAAGAATGAAGCCAAGATTCAGCAATGCCAATTAAATCATAGTTCTCCTTGTGCACCAAAGCTTCCAACTCACTTATTGTAAGAAACCATGAATCAGACTGAGACATAAGTACAGTTAAATCACACTTGTTTAATAATAATAAAAAAAGGTAAACAGAGTAAACGTAGTCAAACCATAGCCAGAGTTCAGGAACCGGAACGGATAGTCAGACAAGAGAAAAACGTCAGGAAGCTAAAGATGAACGTAGAACAGCAAGCAGGATCTGGAGCCAGAAGGGATGTCAGCCAAGCAAATCTTTAACAGGAACACAAGTGAGCGTCTCTAGAGATGTGACCAAGGCAAAGGCAGAGATAATCTGGACTTAAGTAGGAAGGACTAACAATCATCAACAGGTGAGTCACTGTGGAGAGATAGGAGCCGGCAATTAGCCGACAGCTGAGCAGCCAGCTTTGAGAAGGAACGACCGAGCCCAGCCCTGACAGTACCCCCTCCTCAATGACCCCTCCCCCTCGGAGGACCACCAGGCTTGAGGGGAACCCATCTATGGAAATCAAGGAGGCAGACAGGGGCATGTATGTCCAAGGATGAGACCCAAGAGCGTTCCTCCGGACCATACCCTTTTCAATGCACCAGGTACTGTATGTGCTCACGGAACCTATGGGAGTCAACAATGGACTGTACTTCATACTCCTCATGGTTCTCAACCTGTACAGGGTGAGGACAAGGCACCAAGGTAGTAAAGCGGTTGCAGACCAAAGGTTTTTATAAGGAGACATGAAATACATTTGAAATACGCATATTAGAAGGAAGGTCTAATGCGTAAGCCACTGGGTTAATCCTGCAAAGGATTAGGAAAGGCCCAATAAACTGAGGTGCAAACTTCAGAAAGGTAACATGAAGTCGGAGGTTGCGAGATGACAGCCAGACCCTGTCCCCACAAGAAAAAGGGCGCCTCTGAGTATGTATCATAAAACAATTTATTTAAACAACAGTATCCACTCACATGAAAGAAAGAGGAGTTGCATTCAGGTCCATAGTCTGGGCTGAGGAGATGGTGTAGGACTGAAGGTCACAACAGATCCTGTATGGCTGGCACTCTTTCAAATTCAGGCATGAAGGGGTGGAAATGGCTGAGTACAGTGCAATTTAGTCTCCTTCAGTGCTCCCAGCTAAATGCCTATCACAGTCCGGTGGAATACAGGGAGTCCATCTGATAGAGATAGGGGTTCCAGACAGGGAAGGGTGGATGTCAGGGCGGATGGTTGAGCCATGTTGTGTCTCTGCAGTGTTCGTTCCGCCTCTATGGTGTGGAGGGAGACACAGCTGTGTATCCGGATCGAAAACAAGGCTTGGGGAGCAAACACAGGACGGCGTTGAGCCATGAAGTCAATAACGTGCGACGCGTTTCAGAACTTGCAGGCTATAGGTGGAAAAAATAGCCGCATTCCTTTCTCAAGCATGGATTATACAAGCACAAGGGAAAACTTTTATAGACAAAACAGGGGGCAGGGCCAGGGCATACATGGAAAAAGGGGGAGGGGGGCGTACATGGAAAGAAGAGGAGGGGGGGGGAGGCTGGCAGTGCTTAAAGAAGGACAATATTAGGAAGACACAATGCTGGAGAAGTTAATACATAGGGCATATAAAAAGAAATACATATCAAATTACTGTGATGAATCAATTAAAAACAATGCAAATTATTTTAGCAGATATAAGCCACTATGCAACTATTACTGATAAGAGAGGGATATGGATCATTTTCATGGAAAATAAATAAAATTAATAGATCAGATTAGGCAAAAATGAATAAAAAATAGCACATAAGTTAAGTAAGAAAACCTCTTGAAAAACAACAATCAATATAATGTAATGGGACTTTGTATCTAAGTGTAAATCTAAATGGTAGATGAAACCGCTATATGTTAAGGGAGGGGGAGGGACTACAAATATATATATAAAAACACATATATAGAATAGACCAATCACTAAGGGGGAAGAATAGAGGGTAGGAAGGGGAAGGAAAGGAAAGGGAGGAAGGGGAAGGGGAGGGGGAAGGTAGAAGGGAAGGAAGATGGATAGAGGGTGTAGGGGGAAAAATAGGGGGGTGAGGTAAGGGGAGAATGCAGTAAAAGATAATGGGGACTAGATGTGACATCACGCTGCCTCCAGAGTTACCAATACTTACTGAAAAAACGAAGAGCGAACCCACCACCCCCATATATTAAAACGAGAGATAAAGATAAGAAACCTGCAATAAAAATTACAAAGGTATATATGTAAATATGAATGGGTAAAAAGTAATCATATCATCAGAGTTCATAATATTGGCAATAATAAAAGATATACTGTAGGGCATAAAAAAACCATAATACTGTAGCTATCTCTATCCCTTCAAAGAATTACACAAATTTAGCCATGGAATACTGGGAAAAGAATTATATCTCACAAAACAATCCCTACTCTGTGAATATTGTCACTCCCCTTCCCCTTCCTCCCTTTCCTTTCCTTCCCCTTCCTACCCTCCATTCTTCCCCCTTAGTAATTGGTCTATTCTATATATGTGTTTATAGATATATATACATATATTTTTTTAGTAAATCTAATCACAAAATCACGGTCATAATTAATTTATCCCATTTTATTTAATATTGGTTTGTAGTCCCTCCCCTCCCCCCCCTTAACACATAGCGGTTTCATCTACCATTTAGATTTACACTTAGATACAAAGTCCCATTACATTATATCGATTGTTGTTTTTCAAGAGGTATTCTTACTTAACTTATGTGCTAATTCATTTTATTTATTTTAAATGAAAATGATCCACATCCCTCTCTAATCAGTAATAGTTGCATAGTGGCTTATATCTGCTAAAATAATTTGCATAGTTTTTAATTGATTCATCACAGTAATTTTATATGTATTTCTTTTAATATGCACCATGTATTAACTTCTCCAGCATTGTGTCTTCCTAATATTGTCCTTCTTTAAGCCCTGCCAACCTCCCCCCTGCTTTCCATGTACGCCCCCCTCCCCCTTTCTTTCCATGTACACCCTGGCCCCGCCCCCTGTTTTGTCTATAAAAGTTTTCCCTTGTGCTTGTATAATCCATGCTTGAGAAAGGAATGCGGCTATTTTCTCCACCTATAGCCTGCCAGTTCTGAAACGCGTCGCATGTTAACGACGTCATGGCTCAACGCCATCCTGTGTTTGCTCCCCAAGCCTCGTTTTTGATCCGGATACATGGCTGTGTCTCCCTCCACACCATAGAGGTGGAACGAATGCTGCGGAGACACAACGCAGCTCAGACATCCGCCCTGACGTCCACCCTCTCTAGAACCCCTATCTCTATCAGATGGACTCCCTGTATTCCACCGGACTGTGATAGGCATTTAGCTGGGAGCACTGAAGGAGACTACATTGCGCTGTGCTCAGCCATTTCCACCCCTTCATGCCTTGATTTGAAAGAGTGCCAGCCAAACAGGATCTGCTGTGACCTTCAGTCTTACACCATCTCCTCAGCCCAGATTATGGACCTGAATGCAACTCCTCTTTCTTTCATGTGAGTGGATACTGTTGTTTAAATAAGTTTTTTATGATGCATACTCAGAGGCGCCCTTTTCCTTGTTCTTACTATAGCTTATTGGAACCCACTTTTGGTTTCTTGGTGGCTGCCCTGACTGACCGATTGTTATACACACTAACTAGTGTACATATGTGTACATATGTACATCTCTCCATCCTTGCCCTTGGACTATTGGGTACTACTTCTTGAGGTATCTGCACAGTGCGCCTTTTTACTTGTTCAAGACCCTGTCCCCAACCTGGTAGGACAAAGCATGGAGTGTCACGCAGCTGCAGCGGAATTGAGTGTTTCGATACAAAGGCAGCATCAATGAACAGGCCTGGAGCCCCAGAGTTGATTAGAGCCTGTATCTCGACGGATGACTCAGCCCAAGAAAGGGTAACCAAAACCAGGGGCTTATCCTTCTGGATAATTGGGGATGAAACAACTCTACCTAAGGTCTGTCCGTGACAGGACCTCAAGGCTCGAGCGTTCCCTGGGTGGGTAGGACAAGGCTTCAGAAAGTGACCTTCCTGGCCACAATAAAGGCACATTCTCTCCCTCCTCCTAAGGGTTCTCTCATCCGCAGAGAGACACATGAAGCCCAAGTGTATGGGTTCATCTTCACAGACCAACTTTGTACCAGGAGGCATGGGAGGTGGGGGAAGCAAGGGTGGGACTGCAAAGTTCAGAGACAAATGTACAGGAGGCTTCCGTATGTGCATTAGTTTTCATCCGAATGCATTTTCGTCCGAATTTCAGGTATTTTCGTTATCGTTTTAGCAAACGATAATGAACATGCAGAATCCGAAAACCGAAACATCCTGTGGTCGAATGTGCCTAACCTTAGCTCTATTAGTCCAAGATTATTCTACATAGAGAGAAAAGATTTGGCATAGAGAGAAACGATTCCACATTATAGAGACAATAGCAAAAAAGGTTGAATGTGCCTAACCTAACTCTATTAGTCCAAGATTATTCGACATAGAGAGAAAAGATTTGACATGAAGATTCGACGAAGCAGTCGCCGCAAGCGAACATTTATGGTCAAATGCTCCGCCCATAGGCTATAGAAGAATTCTAATGTTGGTTGACTAGTAATAATAATTAATAAATATAATTATTACTAGTGTTATACAACATTAGAATTCTACTATAGTTTGTAGGTGGAACATTTGAAATGTACGATTGCAATGACGTACAGTTTAGCTGCTCCGTAGAATCCTCTTAGAACATTCGACAGACACCATAAGCCTTCAATGACAGATTCAACCTTAATTATTTCGGATTTTCGGACGAATGCATTTTTAAAAGAAACAAAATAAATAAAAACGAATTTCAGGAGTAACTAAATAAATGTATTTTTCGGACGAAAACTAAATTCTGAAACAAAATATTTAAGTGTGCACATGTCTAGGCTTCCGCAAGTGCTCCTCTTTCTCTGAGTCTGGAGTCAATGAGAATGCTATCTCATCCTTGATGGTATCTGAGAGACCATGAGAAAAAGCAGCCACGAGGGCCTCATTGTTCCAAGCAACCTCTGCTGCCAGAGTTTGGATTTCAATGGCGTAATCGGCAACAGTTCTCATACTCTGTTTGATGGACATGAGGCACTTGGCAGCAGAAGCGGAGCATGCGGGAACGTCAAATACTCTTTTAAAAGGAGTCACAAACTCAGGGTAACTCCAGAAAACAGGTTTTTGCGTCTCCCATAGAGGGTTAGCCCAGGCCAAGGCTCTCTCAGAAAGCAAAGATATCACGAAACCTACTTTGCTTCTGTCCGTGGGAAATGCCTGGGGCAGCATCTCAAAGTATATCTCAACCTGGTTGATAAACCCTCTGCATTGGACTGGAATTGAACCAGACATACCTCTTATAGAGGTAATACTCGAGGCGGGTGCCTGCACAGAGACTGGAGCAGCAGCAGGGATGGCCTGCAACACAGGTTGTACCGGAGCAGCTACAGTGGGAGATTCCAGGTGAGCCGTGTGACTCAGGAGTGTTTGTAACGCCATGGCAAACGGATCCATGTAGTGATCATGCTCATCCAATCTGGAAAAAGTATTACCTACAAGTGGATTGACTGCATCTTCTGAATTCATGGCCTGTCAGAAACCATGAGTCAGATTGAGACAGAAGTACAGTTAAATCACACTTGTTTAATAATAATAAAAAAAGGTAAACAGAGTAAACATAGTCAAAACATAGCCAGACAAACCAAAATGTCAAGGAGCCAGAGATAAGCATAGTAGAACAGCAAGCAGGATCCGGAGCCAGAAGGAATGTCAGCCAAGCAAGTCTTTAACAGGAACACAGGAGAGCGTTTCTAGAGATGTGACCAAGGCGAAGGCAGAGATCATCTGGACTGGACGGCTTAGGTAGGCAGGACAGACGAGCAGGATATCATCAATTGGTGAGTCACTGTGGAGAGATAGGAGCTGGCAATTAGTCGACAGCTGAGCGGCCAGCTTTGAGAAGTAAGGGCTGAGCCCTGCCCTGACACCTATTTTGCTTGGTCTTGGCAGACTTTTGACATTGGTGAACATACACTTTCATTCATTGTCACATTTAGCATTTTTTTTATTTTAGTACGAATAGTACCATTTCAAATGGTTGTATGTAACATGGGAACCTTCATATCATCTGCCATAGCCCTCCCCCTATCTTTTCCCATTTCACCCACCAATAGGGTCTGACCTGTCTGACCCCATAATAATCTAATTCACCCTCCCCCCTCAATCCTAGTTTAAATACTCCTCCAGCTTTCCCATAAATCTCACCCCAGCACAGCACCCTTTCATTCAGGTGCAAACCATCTTCAGCATATAGGTTGTACCCCAATGAAAAGTCAGCCCAGTGCTCCCTCCTTCTTACACCAGGTCTTTAGCCATGCATTCAGTTCTCTAATCTCTCCCTGTCTTTCCTGTGTTCCGCATGGCAGACAATATTTTAGAAAATATCACCTTGGAGGTCTTTCCCTTTGACATGCAGCCTAGTTCTTTAAATAGGTTCTTCCACCTTCCATATATTCTGTCATTTGTTCCAATGTGGACCAAGACAGCTGGAACATGCCCAGCTCCTCCCAGTAATTTATCAATCCGGTCCACCACACGCCGAACCCCGCCACCAGGGAGACAGCAAACCATTCGGCTCAGGTGACCCTGTCGACAAATTGTTCTATCAGTCAATCTGATTATGAAATACCCTATTGCCACCAACTGTCTAGTCCTTCCTGCACTACCCTCACTACCCTTACTAAATGTGCTTCTCTCCCAGATGGTAGGGGTAGCAGTGACATCTAGGGCTTTCTACTTCTTTAGCTAACTGCAGTTAACTTGCATGGTGATTTTCTGAAATCCTTCTCATTAAAAGACGCTCCTGTCAAGGTGTTAACTTCCATGGACAGCCTGGATTTTTCTGTGAGATGGTTGCAGTGCCATCTTTGTTAAAAAATTTGTATCGCTTTTGCTCCAGTATTTTGACTGATAAGTAAAGCTTTGCTGATCTTCTTATAGCCTTCATCTTTCTTGTGTAAAGAAATAATTTTCTTTTTCAGGCCTTGTGACATTTCTCTTCTATGAAGTGCCATTGCTGACAGCATGAAATTGGAAGGGGTTTTCTTTTGTTAAGTAACACCCTTTTGTAATCAACTGTCTACTGGACACCTGTTTAATGAACAATTAGACTCACTCAGTGGTGGTCTGTAATGCAGGGTGAAGGGGTGTCGTCCCCCTAATCCAAGGGTCCAGCCCCACCTAATCTCCATGCAGGGTGCCGGACGAATGGATTTCAATGGGTTTTTTTTTTGGAAGCACATGATTAGAGCCTGAGGCTCTAATTGGCTTCAAAAAGTGTGGGCTTAGGGCACAGAGCACTGCTCCCTGAGCCTACCCAGTTGTGTGACAATAACAAATTATTATTCGCTATTTTCTTCCTGATTCTCCTACTGGCCAGTCAGGAAGTGGGTCCTGAGACCCAATTGACCAGGAAATCTTAGGACTTCTGGCCAATCGGTCTCAGGACCCACTTCCTATCTGGCTGGGAGGAGAAGCAATGTCTGTTTGGCCGGGAGAAGCCCCGGCTCTTCCCTCAGCTGGAGCGAGGAGCACGAGCCCTACCCCTCATCCTTGATCCTTATCATCTCCTAAGGTAAGGCCGAATTCCCATCCATCTCCCGGGGGTGGCGGCAGTGCGAGTGGGGGGAGGTTTGTTTGCTGCCCCCAAAAATATTGAGCACCAGCCGACACTAGTTGATTTCTTCTAGAGATGTATTCATTTTTTCAACATGGTCTTGAAAAATATTTTTTGTGTGTGCAAATTAACAAATCTTGGTTGCAATCAATGGCCCGCATTTGTGAGAGTATTTTGTAGTATAGTGTCCCATAGAAAATGTTAATTCTGGAAGGAAAATAAAGGTTTTCTGACAAATCTGTTGGGGTGAACTCATTTATGCTGAGCACTGTATAGCAAAAAATAGAAAACCCAAATCCAGCAAACTAAAGCTCTATTTGAAAAATGATAAAAACTTAATTTGGGTGCAGTGTTGTATGACTGAGTAATTGGCATGCAAAGTGTGACAGTGCTGAAAGCTGAAAATTGGCCTGGGCAGGAAGGGGGTGAAAGTAACCAGTATTGAGGTGGTTATTGCATTGCCAGTACCATATGACAATTGTATACAACGCAGAGCTTCAATTCATGCCATTTATTGTGTACTATTGTGTTGATCTCTATGATTGGTCACAGTGATCACATGGTACAGATAGGGCCAATCACAGCCCATCTGTACCATGTAATTAATTGTGGCCAATAATAGCTAATAACAATAGTAAACACTAAGGCTGGGTTCACAATATTGCAAATTGGATGCATTCAATGCATTCAATTCGCATGTCAGGAGACTGTGACCGGCTCTCTATGGAGCCAGTTCACACATCTCCAGAGCGGCGCCAAAGCAAATTGCACAGGGGTCCTGTGCATCTTCTGGTCCATTTCAGGTCCGGATTAAGCTAAAAATTTTAACTGAAATCGGACCTGAAACAGTGAACAGGGACCCCTGCTGTGAGCTGCTCAGTGCGTCAGTGTGAACCCAGCCTAAATGAATAGTTTTCATTCAGAAACAAAATGGTTGTTTAAGACAGTGAAACTCACTGTTATAAGCAATCATAATGTTTAAAAAAATGTAATGAAAAGAGAAACAATTTAAAAAATGAATAAAAACTGTTTTTTACATACTGTCACCAGTCAGTGTCTCTGATCACTGCCACACTAGTTATATGATGATGCTGTACTGCAATGGTGGCAGTATGTAAAAATAAATGTGAACATTTTAATTTTTTTTTAATTCCTTCATTATCCAAAAAATTGTGACAAAAAATTACAACTTAACCACTTAAGCCCCGGACCATTTTGCTGGCCAAAGACCAGAGCACTTTTTGCGATTCGGCACTGTGCCGCTTAAACTGACAATTGCGCGGTCGTGCGACGTGGCTCCCAAACAAAATTGAAGTTCTTTTTTTCCCACAAATAGAGCTTTCTTTTGGTGGTATTTGATCACCCCTGCGCTTTTTATTTTTGGCGCTATAAACAAAAAAAGAGCGACAATTTTGAAAAAAACACATTATTTTTTACATTTTGCTATAATAAATATCCCCCAAAAATATATAAAAAAACATTTTTTTTCCTCAGTTTAGGCCGATACATATTCTTCTACATATTTTCAGTAAAAAAAAATTGCAATAAGCGTTTATTGATTGGATTGCGCAAAAGTTATATTGTTTACAAAAAAGGGGAATGTTTTATGGCATTTTTATTAATATTTTTTTTTTACTAGTAATGGCGGCGATCAGCAATTTTTATCATGACTGCGACATTATGGCGGACACATCGGACATTTTTGATACATTTTTGGGACCATTGTCATTTATAAAGCAATCAGTGCTATACAAATGCACTGATTCCTGTGTAAATGACACTGGCAGTGAAGGGGTTAACCACTAGGGGGCAGTGTAAGGGTTAAGTATGTCCTGGGAAGTGATTCTAACTGTGGGGGGGTTGAGGCTACGTGTGACACGTCACTGATCTCTGCTACCGATCACAGGGAGCAGAGATCAGTGACAATGTCACTAGGCAGAACGGGGAGATGCTTGTTTACATTAGCATCTCCCCGTTCTTCCTCTTCATGAGGCAATTGCGGGTATCCCCGCGGCGGGACCCGTGACCTGACTCACGGAGGTCCCAGGCGGCGTGCACGCGATGGCATGGCGGAGAATTTAAAAGGACGTACGAGTACACCCATTTGCCCAGCCGTGCCATTCTGCCGATGTAAATCGGTGTGCACTGGTCAGGAACCAGTTAAAATAAATCGTAATGCCTCTTACTAAATACTGTGGACTGTCTACTTTTCAAAAAGGGGTAATTTGGGGGATGTTTGTACTGTCCTCATGTCCTGGCATTTTTGGGCCTCAAGAAATGAGAGCCGTCAGTATATCAGGATTGAATGTTTTTCATAAATATATATATATACATACAGTCAGGTCCATAAATATTGGGACATCGACACAGTTCTAATCTTTTTGGCTCTATACACCACCACAATGGATTTGAAATGAAACGAACAAGATGTGCTTTAACTGCAGACTTTCAGCTTTAATTTGAGGGTATTTACATTTAAATCAGGTGAACAGTGTAGGAATTACAACAGTTTGTATATGTGCCTTCCCACTTTTTAAGGGGCCAAAAGTAATGGGACAGATTAACAATCATCCATCAAACTTTCACTTTTTAATACTTGGTTGCAAATCCTTTGCAGTCAATTACAGCCTGAAGTCTGGAACGCATAGACATCACCAGATGCTGGGTTTCAACCCTGGGGATGCTCTGCCAGGCCTCTACTGCAACTGTCTTCAATTCCTGCTTGTTCTTGGGGCATTTTCCCTTCAGTTTTGTCTTCAGCAAGTGAAATGCATGCTCAATCAGATTCAGGTCAGGTGATTGACTTGGCCATTGCATAACATTCCACTTCTTTCCCTTAAAAAACTCTTTGGTTGTTTCGCTGAATTATTCATCAATAAGGTAGATGAGGATATTAATTAATTTTTACATACTGATGATAAGAGGGACCATATTCCTAATAACATGACACAAGAGGAAATCCTGGCTCTTTCCTCCATGGCTGCACGTAAAGAGATCACGATCAAGCTGGTCGAAAAAGGCGGCTCGATCGTGATAATGAATACCATACAGTATGAGAGGGAAATTCATAGGCAGTTGGCGGATCCTCAGGTATATAAATGTCTAGAAGTTAATCCCACTACACGTGTTCTGAATAGGATTAAAAAAGTGGCCAGTCAAGCAGTAAAAAATAATATTATAGATGTAATTACACAAACTTATTTAATTTCAGAAAATCCAGTGACTCCGATTATTTATGTACTTCCTAAAATACATAAAGACCCTATTAATCCCCCAGGTCGACCCATTGTGTCCAGCACTGCATCAGTCACCATGCCTTTAGCTAAATATCTTGACAGGTGTTTGACTCCACTGATAACACAGACCCGTTCATATATCAGGGATACGCAAGATTTTTAAGCAAAATTCAGCCTTTAATTATTCCACCTGATGCACTGCTGGTCACATGGGATGTTGCAAATCTTTTGACTCTGCTATCACGCCCCCTTAACTTGGCTCAGTTCCCTTGACACAGCTGTGGTGTAATGTAGTGTGCGGTAGAAACTTAAAGACAATTTTACAATATACAATATAATATACCTTTTTGTCTTTACCATTAATCTCCAGCTTCCACCTGGTCAGCAATTCAAAGGAAGCAACACTCCACACAGGAATACTTAAACAAGAATAATGTTTTACTGTATTTACTTCAAAATAATGAGTACAACAGTTGTACTGTCAGACCAACGTAGTGTGACAGTCAACTGATTCAAATCACAATAGAGTATTACACAAATGGAAAGTGTTTAAATCAACCTCTTAGCAATGCGTTTATGAGATGGGAACAATGACAGAGTGAACTGAATTTACTATGGTCACTGTCCCACTCTCAGCACGCTCTGTAACTGTAGAAAAGGCAAATGCTATTTTAACAAATCATAGCCCAATCCCTAGGGAGCTCCCACTGCTTGATATTACAATAACCCTGTGAAAAATTAGAATGCAAGGCCTTGCGTTAACAGAGGCAGTCCTTCTTTTCTTCTTTCTTCTGCTAGCTATCTGTAAATTCATTTGTAATCCAGTGGTTAACAACTCCCAGGTCAAATCAAACTGAATGTTGAACTAATGTTGTGGTACAGCAGCACTGCAACTATCTCTGGTGCCAATAACACAGTATCAGGATTATAATGAAGTACAGGCTTGAGGCCTATTTTGAACTCAGTCTTAATCTTTTGAATTTCCTCTGAGGGACTACAGGTCCCAGCACCACTGTATTATAAATGCAGGTGTGTAAAAGTGCTTCAAGGAAACTTTTGGGCAACAGCCCTCTCACCACACTGGGTCCAGGTAGATGAATGCCTCCACAATATCTCAGTTCATTCGCCACGCCGTCACGCTGTTCCGTTTCACAGACGACTGGGAGTCCTCGATTACCTCCTTCCAGGATCTCTGGATCGATCACACTGCTGCTCCAGCATGCTGTGATGTAGGTCAGGATCAAAGGCTGCTAACAGACGACCGGTAGTCCTCGGTTACCTCTTTCCAGGGTCTCTGGATCGATCACACTGCTGCTCCAGCATGCTGTGATATAACGTAGGATCAAAGTTGCTGTTCTGCTCCGCACAGGGTAGGCCGCACTTCGCTGGAGACCTTCACACAGATCCTCACAGGCTGGCCATGCATTCCCAAGAGAGCTAAGATGGCCGCTCTTTCCCACGATGCAGTTCAGTTCTCTTGGTGCTCATGGGAGGTCATAGGCATTGTGGGTAGGTCAAGTTAATGTCCAAAGTAAACAAAACAAAACACTTCCTGTCATCTTCTTGAATAATGAAATAAAATGCAGTTCATTCCATATTTTGGCTGCTAGATGGTGCCAAATACCAAGCTATAACATAGCATTAATCATTTAGCAAAAATGTGATCACTACATCTATATACAGCCATTCCACACAAGTTAGGAATAGAGGCCTGTAAGCGTCTGTTAATTCATTCACGAAAATATACCCTTGCTCAAATTTCTTTTTTATTAGAATTATTGGCCATTGTATTAGAAGAAAATGCCTTCTTATTTAAAGATATTTATTATTTACAACTAGCTGGAGCAGCAATGGGTAGCAATGTTGCACCTCCTTATGCGAATGCATTTATGGATATGATAGAACAACCTTTCATATTCCACTTTACATTATTTAATGATCACTGTACAGCTTGGTACAGGTTCATTGATGATGCCTTTGCTATATGGACTGGGGACTTTCATTCATTGTCCCTGTTTAATTACTATTTAAATTCACTGGTTCCCGGCTTGAAATTCAATATGGTGAGCAATTCAGAGGCAGTTCCATTCTTGGATACACTCCTATCTATTAAGGATGGACATATAGTCAGTGATATATATAGAAAATCTACTGACCTCATCCAATCATTGTTATTTTACAGCTTTCACCCTCCCAGGGTTTTTAAATCTATTCCCCGTAGCCAATTGAAACGTGTAACTAGAATCACTAACGGAACAGATACTTGTAACATTAGACTAAATGAGATGGAAGACAGACTACGACAGCGCAGTTATCCAGCTGATTTGGTCCATTGTGAACGTATAAACATTAATAATGATATTGCACCTATCAGGAATTTAAGTCGTAGAATGCCGTTTATTTCACAATTCCATCCCTTTTCATATAAGATTAACAATATCATTAAAAAACGTTGATCTGGGGGCGTGTCCAGGCCTGAAGCAGGGAAGACATGCTGCTACTGAGCTCCGCTCATCCAGCGACAATCCACCGCCATCCACTGCTCTTTTCAGGGCGGTGTTACTCCAGACCTCTTCCGTCCCTGGGCATCCTCTATAACAGCCCCAGCGGATATTGTGGAACTGTGGCTGGCTATTCCAGCACTTGAACTCCGTCTGGAATCATATTGCTGAGGCCGCCGCCATCTTGAGGCCTGCTAGGCCTCTTGTATCCTCCGCACTTGACTGCAGATCTCTGCTGGATGTGCGGCACTCCATCCCGGCCCATCGATCGTTACTATCATGGACCCGCAGCGGGAGAAATCATCAGAGAAGAAACGTGAACAGTGGCGGACGTCTTGTAGAGGAGCTCCGGAGCCCGGCTCCTCAATCCGCCTCCATCCCTGCACATAGCCTCTAAATTAAACCTCCACGATCTGCCAGATTACCTTCCGGGACTCCCTGCAGCGGCATCCATGACAATTTTGATGGTAGCAGGTCTGTAAGAGGCAGTAAGACATAGCCTCCAGACTCCCGCGGCCGCCGCCATTTTGCCGCTCCGAGGCCTTTTAGGGGAACCGCTAATCGAACGGATCAGGAGGTCAGGAGACCCCCATCCGCACCCATAGACTGTCCCCCTGCACTCCTAGCCCGGTCCGGAGGCTACACCGAGCTCCGGGGACGCCCGTAGCAGCCCGGTCCGGCCTAGTGCAGCCTAGTAAAGCCTGCGGATCCCCGCTCTCTCCTGAAGCCCTATCCCCGCCAAGGTACGCCATGATCGGTCCGGCCCACATCTCACAACAGGCCTTCTTCCCTCACCTGAGTCCTCCAACCCCCTGGTCCCTGCCAGGGCCTGGGATACTGCCAAAGACTGTCTGCCAGGCTCAGACAAAAGATTAGAAAGCCCGGTGTCCCCCACTAGCTGCTGCCTCTGCCCCACTGTCCTGGACCTTCTGCCCACAGGCATCCCTAATACATCATCTATCATACATGGCCTCAGCCTGCTTGTTACAGTGAGGGAAGAGGCTACAGGTGATCATTGACTATCCTATAATACCCGGCGGGCCATTTCTTCACGGCACATTCAGGACCACTTCCCTCAACCATTACCCCCCCACAAATACTATACAAACTCACAGGGCTCCTGACTAACGCCCCCCTCATATCTAACAAAATCCTTTCCCTTGTCATGTAAATCACTGCCTACGAGGGGCGCATACGCGCGAGCGGAGGTAATGGAAGTCTGATCCCTCCGTTCCGCGCCGTCGGACACCGTTACCCGACCTAATACAACATAGACGATACGAGGAGGTGATCACTATACCACACAGGATAGAGGAATACCTGGAGCCACAAGCGGTGATGTACCGCTCCACCAAAAACAAACTAAAAAAAGCCAGAACAACTGCAAATCTCCAGCCCCAGCCAAAAACAAATCTAAAATGGTGCCCAATCCTCCTGAACCTGATGAGGACACACAGCTCTCTGAACTGGGACAGGAATCTCCCGCCGAAAGTCTCCATCTCTTTCCTACGGACCACGTAAGTCCTCACCCTGCTGATTCTGATGCCATGCTAGCCAAGTTCCACAGTATTGTCAGAGATGAAATAATGGCGGCCTCCCGAAAGCTCTCCTCAGATCTGGTCCGTGGCCTCAAGGAGATAGGCCACCATACCAATCAATTGGAACACCGCATGGATTTGGCCACCACTGTGTTGGAAGGCCATGTGGAGGAGGTAGACAGAATGTCCGCAGAAATAGACGCTCTCAAAGATAAGTTAGAGGACGCAGAAAATAGGGCCCGCAGGGACAACCTTCATATCCGCGGCATCCCCGAAACGGTCACTGACCTGCAGGGAACAGCCACAGCCTTTTTCCAAGAACTGGCCCCTGAGATTCCGGTGGACAGGCTGGAATTTGACCGCATCCACCGGTCACTGGCTCCTAAACCCTCCGAAGGTCCCCCGAGGGATGTTATCATCAAATTCCATTATTATAGGACCAAGGAGAAGCTCTTACAGTCTGCAAGAGAGCAGCGGGACATCTCTTTCCAAGGCAACCCCCTCCAAATATTCGCGAACCTCTCGCCGGTCACCATTGCCAGGCGCCGAGGTCTTAAACCTTACCTCCCAGTTCTACAATCCCATCAGATCAAGTACAGATGGGGGTTCCCTTTCAAACTTTCTTTCTCCCATCAGGGTCGCCAGTTTCATGCCACCTCCCCATCAGGCCTAAAGCAACATCTCCAGGATCTGCAACTAGACATCCCTCTATCCCAACCTGATGCCCAGGCTTCAAATTCCCGACCAGGCCCCGCCAGACCTCGTCAACCTTCTCAAACATCACAAAGATCACAATCTGGATCCCAGGCGCTGCGGGACTTGCAGGCCCAACGTTTCCAACAAGCCAACAACGGATAAAAATCCCCATCTTCCCTTCATGTGCATTTCACTTGTTTTTCTTCTTTTTTTGGCCGCTTACCCGGTGTGTTTCTCACCGTTCCTGTTTTAAATTCCAACCTAACTTGAGGAGCCCAACAGCTTGTCTTGGAGGACGTCCACCAGCCGTACCTTTGCCCTATTAAGTCGACTACTGCTTGGCAGGGGTGGGCGTTGCCCGAATGTTGACTGCCTCGCTTGTGAGATGGCGGTCTCGGGTATGGAACACCCCATACGGGGTCCCCTGTTGGGTCTCCGGCACTGGTCTTCCCCCAAACCACTTCTACCAGGCTGGTGGCTCTCATGGACTGCAGGGTTCACCAGGTGTAAGACATCACTTTTAAGATCTCTTGGGGTAGGGGGAGAGGGATAGGTGGTTTTAGGCTGGGGACACACCTCCACTGACTGTTATATAGGTTGGCTGTTTTTGATTACACACCGAGGCCCTTCACTCAGTTCCACTGTTCAGTGGAGTGATAAGGCTGACTCTATGACATTGATGTGGGGTCCCGACCCGCCCTCTGGGGTGGATGGTCTTGTGGCTGTCGCCCATGGGGGTGGGAAGGTCTCCCGCATCTACACCTTCAAATATTAACAACGCATTGAGGTTCTCATATTGTAATTTATTTTAAGCTACTTATATTGATACTATTTCGAAGTAATGTTTAAACTCTATGTTCATTTTGTTTAACTTGATTCTATTATCTTCACCATAGGTTGGTGGTTCCGACGGACCACTGCTCCCCTCAAAAGTTGGCACCTGGCTAAGATATTTGTCTTGGCTATGGTCCCACCCCATTGTGGGCTCTGCTGCCCACGACGTGATACGTCAATGTACACACTACATACTATTCTCCGAGTTCATCTCGATATTCCTATATCCTATGTTCTTTCCTATTTTTACTATTCTTCTCTCTCTCCCCCTTTCCCCATTCCCTCAGACCCTGGGGTGTGCGGATGGAGTAATCCATAATGTCACATCTCAGACCCAATGACCCTTCATTGGTTGTCCCTGAACGTTCAGGGCATGAATTCCCCCCAAAAACGGGTTAAGGTTTTTAACTACCTTAAACAACAAAAAATTGACATTGCCTGTTTACAGGAAACACACTTTCTTCCTCTTCCTGCCCCAAATACTTCACGGCAAACTACCCCCAAGTCTATATGGCTAACGGTCCCACTAAACAGAGAGGAGTCCTTATAGCTATACGTAAATCAATCCCATTTATCTGTAACAAACAGATAGCTGACCCTAATGGTAGATACCTTCTCCTGCAGGGTTCTGTTCAGGACAATGAAGTAACTATTATGACTTATTATGCCCCGAATGACAATCCGGGCCCATTTCTGTCTCATGTCTGCTCCTTGTTGCAGGTCCATCAGAGAGGCACCCTCCAGTTGGCGAGTGATTCTAATGTGACGCTCAATCCTGCCCTTGATAAATTCCCGGCGGATCTTAAAGCTCCCTCCCTTGCTACAAAAAAAGTCTTGCTAACACTACAAACTTTTGATTTAGTGGACATATGGCGAGAGCTTCATCCCATGGGCAGGGACTACACACACTATTCCCATCCTCATCACTCCCATTCTAGAATCGATCACTCATTTGTGCTACGGAAACATCTCCCTTTAATAGAATCGGTCTCGATTTTAGCAGTCCCTTGGTCAGATCACGATCCTGTTCTAACCGTGTGTCGCTCCCTACATAGCAAACCACAACATGCTCCATGGGTGATGAATGACTCACTTTTATCCTTCAAACCGATCCTCAGCAAAATTCAAGAAGCTTCTGCAGAATATTTTGGACTCAATGCAGGTTCTGTCTCTTCCCCAATAACACTATGGGAGGCTTATAAAGCTGTCCTCCGGGGTCGCATTATTAGAATTGCCTCCCAACGCAAAAGAGAAAGGGTTCAGGCCCAACGCAAGTTAGAACAGAACTTGGAGGACCGCTCGGCGGCCTTTAAATTAACCCCCACCCCTGCTAATCGCAGATCTTTAGACAAAGCCCGCACAGACTTGGATCTATGTCTGACAGACAATGCGGACAGTTCTTACGTTGGGCCCGCCAGAAATGGTATGCTAAGGCAAACAAACCCAATGCTCAGTTGGCCAATAGGCTACGCACTTTTACCCCGAAATTTTCCCCCATAACCTTGCGCACCCGCCATAACATCCTCACGGAGAATCCTCAGAAAGTCTTGGAACAATTCTGCCATCGTCTTACCAAACTTTATTCCCCCCCAAATCTCTCTTCAATACAGGGCCTGAACGCTTTCTTAAAAGAGTTATCTCTACCTACCCTATCCAAATCCCACATCTCACTAATGGACCGAGATATACAGGTCTCTGATGTTCTTCAATGCATTAAGGAACTGAAAGTGGGCAAAAGACCAGGCCCAGATGGTTTCACCGCTTTGTATTATCGAAAATTTGCAGAGGTTCTGGCCCCACACCTAGCGGCTATGTATAACTCGGTCAAAAGAGGTTACACATTTACACCAGATTTGCTCACTGCCAACATAGTAATGATCCCTAAGCCAGATAACGACCATTCTTCCTGGGCAAATTTTCGGCCAATCTCTTTAATAAATATTGATATGAAGATATTGACGAAAATTCTGGCCAATCGCCTGAACTCCTTTCTACCTCGCCTGATAAAAAAGGACCAGGTGGGATTCGTCCCTCGTAGGCAAGCGGGAGACGCCATTAGACGACTCCTCCAAATCCAACATATAGCCCACGAAAGATCCCTAGAGACAATGTTTCTTTCTTTAGATATCAATAAAGCCTTCGATACTTTATCATGGTCCTATTTGACAAAGGTCCTCACTGATTTCGGTTTTGGCACTTCCTTTTTGAGTTGGGTCTCAGCCATGTATCGCTCCCCCCAGGCTAAAGTGCGTTATTATGGATATGAATCGCCTATTTTCCCTATTAAGAGGGGAACACATCAGGGATGCCCACTCTCCCCACTTTTATTTATACTAGCACTTGAACCCCTAGCAGAGGCCATACACTCTCATCCAGATATATCAGGAGTAGAAGTAGCAGGCACCGCGCACAAATTGTCAATGTTCGCGGATGACATTTTATTAACCATTACTAAACCTAGAATCTCCCTCCCCAATTTATTCTCCCTCTTAGACTCCTTTGCCTCATTCTCAGGCCTTTCGGTTAACCCGGCAAAATCTAGAGCGATGTCTATCAACCTTCGGACATTGGAATTAGAATCCCTACAATCGGCATTCTCATTCCAGTGGTTAACCTCACTACCCTACTTAGGTATTAAACTTACTCTGAGATACTCGGGATTGTATCAAGCCAATTTTCCCCCGCTTTTCCGAAAGCTGGAGGCTATGCTTGCCTCTTGGTCCACACTCCCGATTTCTTGGTTCGGCAGAATAGCGACAGTACGCATGACGTACCTCCCTAAAGTACTCTATTATTTTAGAGTTCTGCCAATCCATGTGCCCCCCCATATCATTCGAATACATCAACGTAAAATTATGCAGTTTATATGGGGCCCTAAGAAACCCAGGATCAAGAGGCAAGTACTTTACGCGAGCAAAATCAATGGTGGCCTTTCAGTTCCTAATTTACGAGCATATTACATGGCTGTGGGTATTGCCCCAATATCTCACCTCCATGAGAAGCAACAAATGCCACTATGGGCCACCATGGATTTAGTCGATTCACACCCAACACCTCTAGCTTCTCTTCCGTGGCTTCCTAAAGCACATCGCCCCTCTACCATAGGTCCCTGTCTAGCTCACTCTCTTAAACTGTGGGATGCGGTCAAGTACTCAGCAGGCCTAATTTCTCCTCATCTCCCATTACTTCGCCTCCTGCATTGCCCTTTATTTCAACCAGGTTGTGATAATCCACTGCAGTTTAAATGGTGGTCTGATTATGGCTTTACAGATATCCATTCGTTATTCACCCCAACCAAGATCATCCCTTTCGCTGCTTTACGCTCCTCACATGATATCCCCCTTAAGGAACATTGTAGCTACCTGCAAATTAGGCATTTTCTCCAACAGCTTACAAAATCCCAATCGGCCCCCTTTACCATGACCCCATTTGAAAGTCTTTGTAGATCGCGCCCCCAATCCTCGGGTCTGATCTCCCTCATATATATTGCTATAATTAATTCCAAGATGCCACCACTGAGACCTTATCATCTTCAGTGGGAGGCCGAACTCGGAAAACAATTAGACCCAGAGGATTGGCAAGGTATGACTATTATGCTATCCAAATGCTCCAAGAATGTTCTCTTCTTGAAGAACGCCTACAAAGTCTTTTATATATGGTACTATACCCCGGCTAGATTAGCAAGCTTCATCCCATCTTATTCCCCCCTTTGTTTTCGTGGGTGTTCACAGGAGGGCACGATGGCCCATATCTGGTGGACCTGCCCCAGGGTTTGCAGATTATGGGTCAGAGTTTACGCACTACTACGCAATCTTTTTAATACCACTATAAAGCGGGACCCTTTCGAGGCCCTCTTTTGGAAACCAATTGCAGAACTTCTTCGTCCTGAACGCCAACTAGCAGCACATATTTTTACCGCAACCAAATTGACCATAGCTAGGGCCTGGAAAACTCCAAACCTAAGTTTTGAGGCAGTTAAAAACTGTGTGAATGATATCATGGTAAACGTGAAACTTACGGCCATATTATTGGACACGCATGATAAATTCCTCAGGATATGGCACCCCTGGGTGACCCATAATCACCCATCAAGATTTGACCTAACGCTTCTCTCTCTATAATGAGGCTCCGTCCCCCCCCCACCCCAGGGCCCCCCCCTCTTTTCCCGCCCCCCTCTCTCCCACTTTCAATTCTTCTTTCCTTTTTCTTATTTAGGCCCTTGGGCTTAAATCTTCAGAGAATGGATACTTAAGGTAGCGAAGAGGAGGAAAAAAAAGGGAAAAAAAAAACAAAACAAAAAAAAACAAAAAAACTACTTTATACAAAGCTACGTTAGCTTTTTTGAGGTTAACCAATTTAACTTGAATTTGTTTCTGTTTTTTTTAATCTTTTTTTTTTATCTCTCCTTAATATGTCTCCAGGCCTCGGCTTTGAGTGGCCTGAGATATGGCTTAAATCTTTGAATGTCAGTATTACCTGCCGGGTACCGGCAATTTTATGCCTGTTAATTCTAAATGTATCCATTACTATTTTGTACTATTTTGTTGATATACATTTTCAATAAAACTCTTTGTACAAGAAAATGCTTTTTCTTTGGTTCCTGAATTTATTGATCCCCCATTATCAACATATCGACGAGGTAGAACGATTCGGGACACATTGGTAAAATATGATCAATATTCAATACAATCCCCTAGGGTAACATTTTTGGGCCCCAAAAACACAGGCTCATTTCCATGCCTTTGTTGCATTCAATGTTCATGCATGATAAAAGGGAAAAGTTTCCCTCACCCTCTTAGAGGTTATAATATTCTGATCAGAGATTACTATACTTGCCAATCGTCCTATGTGGTGTATATAATAAAATGCCCGTGTGGTCTCCTCTATGTAGGGGAGACCACACAAAAGGTAAAGGATCGCATAGCTCGTCATAAATATTCGATCAGGGAAAAACTTGTTAAACTTCCTTTGGCCAGACATTTTGTGGAACAAGGACATACAGTGTCACAGCTAAAATTCATGGTGATAGACGGTATTTCTAAAAACAGACGTGGAGGCGATAGGGAAATGGTTTTGAGAAGGAGAGAAGTCAGCTGGATCCATCGATTGGATACACACCACTTTAATTTTTTTGACAGATCATTTTGTATGTGGCCGACTGTTAGTGCGTTCTGAGTGAATGCACGGAGTTACACATATACATATTGGCAAACTCCATTTTGTATATGTGGTAATGGTGTCCGTGTGTATTGTTATGTGCAGTGGTGACGTATGCACGTGCATGCATATGGGCGGCCATGTCACTTGTTAACATAATTATTATAATTTTATTTTATTTCATTTTATTTTTATTTTTATTATTTCATGTTTTCCTAGGATTCCTGATTATTATATTCCATAAAGTGTGAGCTTCATTGATCTCTACCCGTGACTTTTGTTTCCAAGATCACAGAAAGAATATGTATTTAAAATTGATGATTTATTTCAATGTCTTTATGTCAGATTGGTTTCAGAGAAATGTATTGTCTATTCTAATTGATTGTTTAATTGATTAATGAATTGATAGTGGACTTTATATTGTTGTATGTATGTCCACTAGGTAGGCATGATTTTCTGAAGAAGGGTGTGATGCAGAATAGCCCGAAAATGTTTACATATCATGTATGTCTGATTGTCAGATTTCATGTTGATGTCCTTTTGATGAATATCATTTAAGTAAATCATTTGTGCAGCAATCTCATGTACTTAATTTCTTCTATATCGAAGCCTGTGGGAAGGCTTGATTGCTTAGCACAACCAACTATGACTGTTGTGCACCTCACCCTCTGGACGCATTATATATATATATATATATATATATATATATATATATATATTATCTATAATGTGAGGGGTGTACTCACAAACGTTGTGAAGCTCACAAAAGTTGTCTTGTGTACACAAGATCACACCAAATTCCGACCATCAAGAACGCGGTGACGTACAACACATATGACAGGACTAGAAAAATTAAGTTCAAAAGCCAGTAGCCAATAGCTTCCGTTTCGAACTTGCTTCACAGCATGCGTTGTTTTTGGTACGTCGGAACAGCATACAGACGAGCGGTTTTCCCGATAGGAATTGGTTCCATCGGAAAAATATAGAACATGTTCTCTTTCTAGGGCCGTCTAAATTTTCGACGTAAAAAGTCAGATGGGGCATACACAAAAAAAGCTCCCGTCAGACTTTTTCTGTCGGATATTCTGCTCGTGTGTACACGGTATTAGTCTGCTTGTCTTCAGAAAACTGTTTGCGGGCTTTCTTGTGCATCATCTTTAGAAGAGGCTTCCTTCTGGGACAACAGTCAATTTGATGCAGTGTGCGACGTATGGTCTGAGCAATGACAGGCTGACCTCCCACCCCTTCAACCTCTGCAGCAATGCTGGCAGCACTCATATGTCTATTTTCCAAAGACAACCTCTGGATATGATGGTCAGTACATGCACTCAACTTCTTTGGTCGAACATGGCGAGGCCTGTTCTGAGTGGAACCTGTCCTGTTAAACCACTGTATGGTCTTGGCCACCATGCTGCAGCTCAGTTTCAGGGTCTTGGCAATCTTCTTATAGCCTAGGCCATCTTTATGAAGGGCAACAATTCTTTTTTTCAGATTCTTAGAGAGTTCTTTGCCATAAGGTGCCATGTTGAACTTTCAGTGACCAGTATAAAAGAGTGAGAGTGATAACACCAGATTTAACACGCCTGCTCCCCATTCACACCTGACACCTTGTAACACTAATGAGTCGTATTACAATGGGGAGGGAAAGTGAATAATTGGGCCCAATTTGGACATTTTCACTTAGGGGTGTACTCACTTTTGTTGCCAGCAGTTTAGACATTAATGGCTGTGTGTTGAGTTATTTTGAGGGGACAGCAAATTTACACTGTTATACAAGCTGTATACTCACTACTTTACATTGTAGCAAAGTGTAATTTCTTCACATGAAAAGATATAATAAAATATTTACAGATATAGATATAGATAGATATCTATATCTATAGATAAATATATTGATATAGATATCTATATACTGTATTTATTGGCGTATAACACTCACTTTTTCACCATGAAAGTTGAGTGCAAATAGTGTGTGCGTGTTATACGCGTGTTATACGCCAATACTTCAATTTTAGCTGCCTTGGAGGGGACAGGGAGGGGGGTGGGACAAGCGCCATCAGATTACATACAGTGAGAATCTCCTGTTTACTTGGCAGCCTCTGTAATAGGAAGTCCTGACTCCTGGGCTGCCATTGGACCACTGTTCTGCCTATCATAGGAGATTCTCACTGTATGTAATCTGTCGGCACTCGTCCCACCCCCTCCCTGTCTCCTCTAGGCTACAGATGGGCATTGTTCAGGCTGCACTGATGGCAATGGTGAGGCTGCTGCATTGATGGCAATGGTGAGGCTGCATTGATGTGGACTGATAAGGCTGCATTGATGGCACTTGTGAGGCTGCAGACGGGCATCGATCAGGCTGCATTGATGGCAATGATGAGGCTGCAGATGAGCACTGACCCTTATTTTGCTTCAAAGTCCCTTATTTAAAATTGAAGTTTTTTCCTTTTTCCCTGAAACTTCCCTCTTAAAATGAATGTGCGTGTTATATGCCTGTGCGTGTTATACGCCGATAAATACGGTATATATATATATATATATATATATATATATATATATATATATATATATAGCATAGTTTGTGGACTCTATAACTTTCCTACAGACTAAATAATATACACTGGGTTGGGTTTGGGTTATTTTCACCAAAAAAAGGTAGCAGTATACATTCTGGCCTAAATCTCTGCCGAAAGATCATTTATTTGCAAAATGTTATAACAGAAACAAAGATGTCAAAATGTCAGCCTTTTTTTGTTTTTTTAGCAAATAATAAAAAATCCAGTAATGATTAAATACCACCAAAAGACAGCTCATTTGTATGAAAAAAAAATGATAAAAATTTCATTTGGGTACAGTTTTGCATGACTGCGCAATTGTCATTCAAAGTGTTACAGCACAACAGCACAATAGGCCTGGGCAGGAAGGGAGTGAAAGTGTGCAGTATTGAAGTGGTTAAAAACACTTAATTACATATGAACATATGAACCATTACTTACATATAAAAATAATATTATTATTATTATACAGGATTTATATAGCGCAAACAGTTTACCCAGCGCTTTACAATATAAAAAGGGAGACAATATAGTTATAATACACTAGAATAGAAGAGGATTAAGAGGGCCCTGCTCAGAGAGCTTACAATCTAATATGGTGGGGCAGGTGGTACAAAAACTTGTAACTGTGGGGAATGAGCTGATGAAAGTGGTGAAAGATTAGTTGGAGACGTGATAGGCTTCCCTGAAGAGATGAGTTTTCAGGGATCGCCTGAAGGCAGCAAGAGTAGGGGATAGCCGAACAGGTTGAGGTAGCAGGTTCCAGATGATGGGAGAGGCTCTGGAGAAATCCTGGAGACCAGCATGGAAGGAGGAGACAAGGGAGCTTGAGAGTGGGAGGTCTTGAGAAGAGCAGAGAGGACGGTTTGGGTGATATTTGGAGACAGCATTGCAGCAGCATTCATGATAGACTGAAGAGGGGATAGCCTATAGAGAGGCAGGCTAATGAGAAGAGTTACATAGTTATATAGTTAGTTAGGTTGAAAAAAGACACAAGTTCATCTAGTTCAACCATAAATAAATAAAATAAAAAATTAATTAAAAAATATCATACAATCCCATATACCCAATCCTATACCCACAGTTGATCCAGAGGAAGGCGAAAACCCCCCCAGAAAAGCAGGATCCAATTTGCTACAGCAGGTGAAAAAATTCCTTCCTGATCCCAGAGAGGCAATCGGATTTTCCATGGATCAATTTTACCTATAGCAAAGTTATTTTTCACCTATAGTAAAGAGTTGCAATAGTGAATTAGGAGCTTGGTGGTTTCATTTGTTAAAAAGGGGCAAATTTTAGCGATGTTACGGGGGGAATTCTACGAACTTTTGACAACGACTGGATTTGAGGTTGAAAGAGCAAGTCAGAGTCTAGTATTACACCTAGTACCCTGGCGTGAGGGGAAGGACGGATGGTTGCATTGTTGATTTTGATGGAAAAGTCATGGAGGGGGCACAGGCGTGGGGAAATATTAATAGCTCGGTTTTAGAGAGATTTAGTTTAAGGAAGTGGTGCGACATCCATGCTTATATGTCAGTAAGTCAGTAATGTGAGGGCAGACTGAAGAAGTGAGGTGAGGAGTAGACAGATAAATTTGGGTGTCATACATATACACATGGTATCATATCCTCTAGGGCAGTGGTCATCAACCCTGTCCTTAGGGCCCACTAACAGGCCAGGTTTTATGTATTACCTTGGGGAGATGCAGACTAGAATAATGCAATCACTGAGCAGCAAATGATATCACCTGTGATGTATTCCATTTATCTTGCAAACCTGGCCTGTTAGTGGGCCCCGAGGACAGGGTTGATGACCACTGCTCTAGGGGAACCACACGGAGTCCTATTCAATTTTAGATGTCTTGTGTGTTTATTCCATTTTTTGTCATTTGTGGAAAAACCTTTTAATGTCAATTGATAAACTGTAAAAATCTTTTAATATACGTGCCTTTAAAGTCCATTGTTTCTCCCAGTATTTTTCATAAAACCACTTACTTGATTTTGTGCACTCTGTCACATGCACTAAGAGAACATGTATTGCTCTGGATCTAGGTTGCAATTAAATCTATATCTGTCCATCCCAGCTCATTTCCTGGGCTCTCTCTTCCAGGTACATTGTAATTAGGGATGGGCCGAACACCCCCAGTTCGGTTCGCACCAGAACATGCGAACAGGCAAAAAATTTGTTAAAAACACGCGAACACCGTTTAAGTCTATCGGACACGAACATGAAAAATCAAAAGTGCTAATTTTAAAGACTTATATGCATGGCATTGTCTTAAAAAGTGTTTGGGGACCCTGGTCCTGCCCCAGGGGACATGTATCAATGCAAAAAAAAAAGTTTTAAAAATGGCTGTTTTTTCAGGAGCAGTGATTTTAATAATGCTTAAAGTGAAACAATAAAAGTGTAATATTCCTTTAAATTTTATACCTGGGGGGTGTCTATAGTATGCCTGTAAAGTGGTGCATGGTCCCCCCAAATTCCATACCAGGTCATTTAGGTCTGGTATGGATATAAAGGGGAACCCCGTGCCAAAATTTTTTTAAAAATGGCGTGGCGGTCCCCCTCAAAATCCATACCAGACCCTTCATGTCTGGTATGGATTTTAAGGGGAACCCCACGCCAAAATTTTTTAAAAAATGGCGTGGGGTCCCCACAAAATTTCATATCAGACCCTTATCCAAGCACGCAACCTGGCAGGCCACAGAAAAAGAGGGGGGGAGGAGAGAGCGCCCCCCCTCCTGAACTGTACCAGGCAACATGCCCTTAACATTGGGAGAGTGCTTTGTGGTAGCCCCCCAAAGCACCTTGTTGATGGGGAGAAATGCCTCATCCCCACAACCCTTGCCCGGTGGTTGTGGGGGTCTGCAGGCGGGGGGCTTATTGGAATTTGGAAGCCCCCTTTAACAAGTGTACCCCTACCATTTCACAAAAAATGTGTGAAAATGGTAAAAAAAAACCACAATACACGCCTTAGGACAAGTCCTTTATTAAAAAAATTAAAAAATAAAACTGTCCCATGGAGTCTTCTTCTTCTTCTCGTGCTCCGACGGACCGAAAAAGAAAAAAAAAAGCCGCACGTCGCCTTCAATCTGCCTCCATGGGAGGCACCCGCCCTAATGACTGGCCGCTCCCAGGTGACAGCTCTTTTATAACTGAGGGCGGGGCCACACGATAACATCGCCGGGTGACCCGCCCCCTCTGACGCACGGGGACTTTCCTATGGTTTTTACCGTAGCATCAGAGGGAGGTGGGGCCACCCGGTCCGCCCCCTCTGACGCACGTGGACATCCTGTTGGCTTCCCTGTAGCGCCAGAGGGGGTGGGGCCATCCGATTGCGTGCTGGGATAAGGGTCTGGTATGGATTTTTGGGGGGGCCCCATGCCATTTTTTAAAAAATTTTGGTGCCGGGTTCCCCTTAAAATCCATACCGGACCTGAAGGGTCTGGTATGGATTTTGAGGGGGACCCCCACGTCATTTTTTAAAATTTTGGTGCGGGGTTCTCCTTAATATCCATACCAGAGCTGAAGGGCCTGGTATGGAATTTGCGGTGACCCCCACACATATTTTTTTTAATTTTGGTTCGGGGTTCCCCTGTGGGGGAATCCCATGCCGTTTTTATCAATGAACTTTTTTTTTTTTTTTTTTTTTTAAATAAATTTTTATTGAAGGATGTAACATACAGGGAATGACATCAATAGACAGTATCATTGTTTTTTGTGATTTTTTCCAAAAAAAAAAAAGAAAATCCAAAGTAAACATTAGCTGTATACAAAATAGGAACATAAAACAGCTGATAGAGATAGATAGCAGAAGGGAGGAAATAAAGGGGAAGAAACTGGATGGATCTAGGTGGGGGGGGGAGGGATTCCCTGAAATTGCTAGCACAATGTTACTGGAAGTAATCCGCATAGGGTGGAGGAAGGGTTGAGTGGGGGAAGGCCAGGTAGATGTAGAATGTCAACATCAGACATCAAGGGGGGTGGGGGGGGGTGGGAGGGGAGAGCACCAAGAGCGTGCTTTAGGTGGTGTAAAAACAGCCTGTGGGTATAAAGTACAGGTTAAATGGTAACAAATAGGTTGACGTGATATGGATAGTGATAATTGCGGTTTTAGTGGTAAGGTATTGATGTCCTTAGTTGCAGTTGCGGTGTCCATTTTCCTACAAGGGGAGAAATAAGAGGTCCTGAGGAGCGGGAGGAAGTCCTGGATCGTGTTGTGATGTTTGGTAGGAGTTGGGTTCCTTATGTTGAGGAATCTTGGTTTGGAGGGATCATTCCATCTGCGGTGGGGGGGGGAGGTTCCTGATAGAGGAAAGAGAAAGTCTCAAGATGCGCTATATCCGTGGGAGAGAGTGTCGAGGTCATGAAGGCCCCCCATTTGTGGTGGAAGCGCGTCCTGGTTGTGTCGTTCGTAAAGTCCATGTTGATCCTATCTTTGTACAGCAACTGTAGGAGGTCCCTTTTGATTTGAGAGGTATTGGGACATGCATCGGATATCCAATTGTTTAAAATGGCTCTTCTGGCGAAAAGGAGGCATATCAGGATCCAGTCCTTGTAGGAAGGTGCAGGGTTCGGAGACCAGGGTAGCAATTGGGGGTCCCAGTGACCGAAAATGAGGAGAAGGGGGTCTTTGGGAATTTTCAGCAGGGTTACATCGAATATGTAATGGAGGACCTTGTCCCAGAAGCTGGAGATATAGCTGCATGACCAAAAGCGATGGGTCAGAGTAGGCCTGGGGTGTCGGCATAAGGGGCACGTGGAGGAGGTTTGAGGTTGTTTGTTCGAGAGGAAGGGTATGTGGGCTCGATGGACGATCTTAAGTTGGGTTTCCCTCCAGGATTCGTTGGGCACCAGATTGTGAATAGTGTTGAGGCCTTGAAGTATTTTGTCGACCAATTCGGCATCAGGGAAGTCTTTTGCCCAGTTAGCTGCTGAAGATGTCTTCAGTGAGGGAATGGCTTTTAGTAGGAGAGGCTGGTATATGTCTGAGATTTTGTAGGAGCCCTTTGTGAGAAGAGAGTCCGATAGGGACGTTTGAAATCTTTTGTGATCGTCTCTGCAGGCATTTTTGAGGAAGCTGATACATTGACCATAGTGGAACATGTGTGACTGTGGGAGTTGGAATGTCTCCGCTAATGACTTGAAAGGGACGGGGCGGCCAGTTTTTAAGTCACAAAGCGAAGAAAAGTTGGAGATGCCTTTCTGCTGCCAGGTGATGTATGGCTGACGTTCCAGACCTGGGGGGAAGCTCGGGTTTCCTTGTATTGGAAGGTGTTTAGATATAAAGGGTGAGAGCTTGAGGCATTTCCGGGTCTCCCTCCAGGCAATGGCTGTGTCCCGAAGTAGTAGGTTATGTTGAAGGGGTGGGGGGGTGGATTTCCATTTGCAGTGTAGGAGAGCTACCAGGGAGTATGGATTGACCATTTCGGTTTCCAAACAAAAGTTGGAGTATCGAGATGTTTGCGCTACCCAATCTAGACTTATCCTCATGAGGCAGGCTAAATTATAAATTCTGACATTAGGGAGATTAATACCCCCTTCGCGTCTGGGAAGGTAAAGTTTAGTGAGTGCAATTCGCGGCCGCTTATTCCGCCATAAAAATTTGGATATTGCCTCGTTAAGAAATTTTGTGTCTTTATGCTGTAGGAGTAAGGGAATGGTTTGTAATGGGTAAAGTAGGCGGGCGAAGCTGACCATTTTCACTAGATGACATCTTCCCAGTAGCGAGAGGGGGAGATCCATCCAGTTTGTTAGTTCCTGAGAGATTTTTTTGAGTAAGGGTGGGTAGTTGAGGTGATAGAGGGAGGAGGGTAGTTTGCCTATTCTTATGCCTAAGTAGGTGATGTGGGAGTGTGCTACCGAGAATATGGAATTCTGTGTCCAAGGAGGGTTGGATGCGGTACCTAGGGGGAGGATTTCGCTTTTGTTGTAATTTATGCGAAGGCCCGAGCATAATCTAAATTGGTCAAAGATAAGCTTAATCGTGAACATGTCAGAGGAGGGGTTTGCTGTGAATATAAGGACGTCGTCGGCAAATAGTGAGGTGCGAAGCTCCTGTTTGCCGATGGGGATGCCGTTTAGTGGGGCTACGTGTAATAAGTATCTAGATAATGGTTCTAGTGCTATGTTAAAGAGGAGTGGTGATAAGGGGCAGCCCTGCCGGGTCCCTTTGTGTAGGCGGAATTCCTCTGATAGGAGGCCTGCTGCTACCAGTCTAGCGGCTGGGGCGGTGTACATGGTGTTTATGAGATGAGCGAAGGAGCCGGAGAATCCCATTTTGTTCATGACCAGAGAAAGCCATTCGAAGCTTACATTATCGAAGGCTTTCTCCGCGTCCAGAGTGATGATAGCATACTTTCCCTCTGAATTGCATTTGGCATGTTCTAGGGCCATCATTACCTTCCTGATGTTCATGGTGGCAGTTCTGCCTTTCACGAACCCTGATTGGGCAGGATGTATCAGGGAGGGTATGATGTCTGCTAATCTTGTGGCAATAATTTTGGAAAGGATTTTGACATCTAGGTTTAAAAGTGAGATTGGCCTATATGAGCCTGGTTCTTGGGGGTCTTTACCTTTTTTGGCTAGTAATTTGATAGTGGCTTGATTGCCCGTGGGTAGGTATGTTCCCCCTGTCCAAATGTGCTGATATACTTCATGTAGTGTGGGTTCTACGAGTGGTTGTAGTGACTTGTAGAATTCTCCCGTGAAACCATCAGGACCTGGGGCTTTCGAGGGAGCTAGGTTTTTAATTGTAGTGGATATTTCGTGGAGGGATATTGGGGCGTTTAGAGCTTCTAACTGTGTGGGTGATACGTGCGATAGGGTTACCTTTTCAAGAAATGATTGTGCTGTTTCAAGGTTTATGGGATCTGGTCCATATAAGGATGAGTAATATTGTAACATGGTATCGTTTATATCCGTTTGAGTGGTTTTTATGTTACCCCGAGAGTCCCGGAGAGATGAGATATGTGTCGGATGGTAGGGTCCCTTACATAAATTGGCGAGGAGTTTGCCTGCCTTATTGCCGAATTTGTGGAGGGTGGCATCCATGTGGGCTTTTTTCGTTTGTTCTAGGGTTTCGGCCCAAGTGTCAAAAGACTGTTTAGCTGATTGCCATGCCTTCCTGCTGTCATTGGAGTTGTTTGTGTATAGTATTCTTTGGGCTAGGTGTAGTTGGGAGCTGGCTTGTTTGTATTTTTTGAGAGCGTTTCTTTTAAAGGATGCTGCATAGGAGATTATACGGCCTCTGAGGAATGCTTTGCCTGCTTCCCAGAATAAATTGGGGTTGTCGGAGTGTTCAGCATTGGTCGATGTGTATTCAGACCAGACGTTTTCGATGTATTTTCGAAAGTCAGCATTGTTGTGGAGATAAGAGGGGAAACGCCATATTTTAGGATTTGGGTGTAAGTCAGGGTTATCAAACGTGGTCGAGATTGGTGCATGGTCGGATATGGCAATGTCGTGAATGTCCGCATCGGATATCATTGGTAAAAGGTCGTCTGAACAGAAGAGGTAGTCAATTCTGGTGAAGACATTGTGGGGATTGGAATAAAATGTAAAGTCTCTGTCAGCTGGGTGTCGTAGTCGCCAGATGTCGTGTAGATGGAGGGATTCCATCGTGGAGGCTAGTAGAGTTTGTGAATCTAGATCTGAGGGAAGGAATGTGTGCTTAGAAGTGGATCTGTCGTCTATCGGGTGTATTGTGGAATTAAAGTCTCCACCCACTATGTGTGGGAGAGTCGGGTCGCTGAGGAGCCATGTTGAGAGTTCGCTAAAAAATTGTTTTGTGGGGTTATTGGGCGCATAGATGTTTGAAATTATCAGTTCTTTGGTTCCTAATTTGATGTGGGTTGAGATGAGGCGCCCCTGAGCATCTGTTTTGGAGGATAGGACCTCACATGGTAGGTTTTTGTGGATGAGTATCAGAACTCCTGCTTTGCGTCCATTGGAATCTGAGCCTATTACTGTACCTACCCATAATTTTTTCATTCGGTGGAAGTCAGGGGTGGAGAGGTGGGTTTCTTGGAGTAGGGCAATGTCGGTTTTGAGTCTTTTGAGGTGACGGAGGATTTTCATTCTCTTATTGGGTGAACGAAGCCCTTTAACATTCCAGGAGACTAGTTTCATATAGGGGGGGTCACTGGGGGGGTATGTGAAGATTTTGTATGGTTTTCACATGTTGATATGTGGAGGTGTGGCATGGAATTAGGCTGAGTTCTGGGGGGGGTTATTTTGTTTAAAATAGGGATTTTGTAACCGCTAAGGGCATATGTGCAATGAGGTGGGGGTGCATAGTATAGGGAGGGGTACAGGAAGGGGAGGGTAGAAAGGAGAAACAATAAAACATATTGAGTAAACTTCGCTTTTTTCCGCATGGAGTCGACTGTGTAGTCCAACTCCCAACGCAGGACTCAGCGACTGCTGTATTTAAGAACCCGCATTTAAGGGGGTGAAATGCATTGGCCGCTTGTTTTGTGCAGCATTAGAAGAAGGAGTTGGATACACAGGAGAACCAGGGGAGAGAGGCAATACCTTAGTTGTAACAAAAACCAAATTTACCAGTTAGTTAAGTATAAACAGTACGTATTAAACATGAAAGAAACTGCTTGGCCTACCAGTATCAGAATTGCCTGGTGAGGAAGAGTGGACAAGCTTGAAAGAGAAAACATTTTTTAACTTCGTCTCTTGAGTGGGATATCCCGTTAAGAGTTGGGCCACCATAGCCGTAGAGGCGGGGCATTGAGTGGTAGCAATGTGTGAATATGGTCGTGTTCCTCAATGAGGAGTAGGACGGTGATGGTCCGGTGCTGAAGGTCTGAACCGTTTTGGAGAATCTTTGCGTGGGCTCCTTTGGTCTAGAGCACGGTTGACAGGAGTCGCTCTAGGAGAGGGGCTGAGGTTGGGGCCTGAGTGTAGCGAACGCAGGAAAGCTTCTGCTTCTTTTGGGTCTTGGAAGGAGAGTTGGTCGCCATTTGGGGCTTTGAGTCGAAGGGTAGCTGGGAAAGCCAACGTGAATTTGAGTTGTTGATGGTGCAGTTCCGAGCAAATCTGTTGAAAGGCTTTTCTCTTTTGGGACACTTCAATGGAGTAGTCTGCGAAAATCAGGATTTTCATGCCGTCAATTTGGAGAGCTCTGGATTGCCTGAATGTTTGCAAGATGTAAGCTTTATCTGAGTAGTTGAGGTATTTTGCTATTATGGGACGAGGCGATTTGCGTTCTGCGTTGAAGGTTCCCATGCGATGGGCCCGTTCTACTGTGCAGGGGCCTGGCAGGCCTAGTGCTTCGGGAATGCGCCTGGCGCATAGGTCAGAGAGAGCTGAGGATTGTAGCGACTCTGGGATGCCTACAAATCGCAAGTTGCTCCTTCTGGATCTATTTTCCAAATCGTCCAGTTTTTCAAGGATATATTTGTTGGTTTTGTCATGGGCCTGCATTGAGGATTGAGAGTGGTACATATCTTCCTCAATATTTGCTATGCGGTGTTCAGCTTCATTCAGCCTGGAGGCATGTTCCCCTAGCTGGGCCTGGATTTGTTGCATGCCTGCGTTAACTGCCTTCTCCACCGAGGCTGTAATCATTGGGGAGAGGAGGGCTGCCACAGCCTGTGCTATCATTTCAATATTGGATGCATTGGATGGGCTGGATGGGCTTGTGGGGTGTGGAGCTGCATCAGCAGGTGAGGAGGGGGCCGCAGCGCCGCTTACCTCCATGTCAGGCTCTGACTCTGTGGGAGGCTCCGTGTAGGCCGAAGCCGGGGCCTCGATTTGCGGCTGTGGGGTCCGCGCCGCCGCGGCCGCGTACGATCGCGTGCCGGTTTTTTCCACAAACCGGTCCATCCTGTGCCCTGGGATGGCGTGGGGTGGGTGCCGGTGTTTTTTTGGGGGTTTTCTGGCTTTATATGTCGATTTTGGAGTCGAGCTGCGGGAGCTGGTGAAGAGAGCAGCTACTCCATGCGGCGCCGGAACCGGAAGTCCCAATGAACTTTTTTGTGTATTGCCGGGAGTCGGGACCGACAATTCATTATAGCCGCGAGTACTTTTAAATTACTTCTTTTCCTTTAGAAATGTAATTTTGCTCTTGGACTGTTGTAAACAGGGGAATCATGAGACACTTTACAGGCATACTATAGACATCTCCCAGGTTCGAAATTTAAAGGAATATTACACTTTTATTGTTTCACTTTAAGCATTATTAAAATCACTGTGAACAATATATGCAGCGTTAGCGACTGTCCTAAAGTGAAAAAAAATGAAAATATATATATGTGTTGCCGCTGCTGTAAAAAGTACTGATACTTAATATATGAAAACAAAATAAATACAGCGCTGGCAATGTGACCAATATTACCGGAGTAAATATAAATAAACACTGTTCAGTGACACTATGATCATAAGCAGGTAATACCTATTATATAAGTGCTAGACATATATAAATGAATTTAAAAAATGCAAAAATGAATAGAAATAAAAATAAAACACACATGTGAAAATAAATAAAAACAGTCCCACTGGTCAGTAATATCAATCCTTCACCCTATGATATCAATCAGTCACCTGATATGCTGATATGCTGTAATTCAATGAAGGTAAAGGAGATGACTCTGGATCATAGTAAATGGGATAAGTGCTTCAAGGTGCAGGATTCCATATTCACCCAAAGAGACAAAAAGAAAAAACCTATGGTGAAGTACTGTGGAGACAGGATATCAAATGCGCATAACAGCGCTACTCACGAGAACAAGGTGGTAAACAGGCATTCAGAGAAACTTCTGCATTTGCCGTTGTAAGCGTGCGTTCCACGGAAACAGGAAGCAGCGTCACTGGTTTAGAACGTGAGTCGGACATTGCGTCAACGCTGTCCACCACTGATGACCACCAGGTATGCCACCCATGGCCACCAGGGATGCCAATCTGTGCCCAAAACTGATGTCAATCAGTGCCCACAAATCGTGCCAGTCAGTGTCAGTAACAATGCCTGCCAGTGCCTCCTTATCAGTGATACCCATCAGTGCCATTTATCAGTGTCCATCAGTGCCACCCATCAGTGTCCATCAATGCCACCTATCAGTGCCCAACCATGCCCATCAGTACCCACCTATCAGTGCCCATCAGTGCCAACTATCAGTGCCACTCATAAGAACTAATCAGTGCAGCCTTTCAGTGCCCATCAGTGTCGCCTATCAGTGGCAATCAGTTTCGCCTATGAGTGCCCATCAGTGCCGCCTATCAATGCCCATCAGTGCTGCATACCAGCGCTACCCATCAGTGCCCACCAGTGCCGCTTATCAGTGCCCATAAGTGCAGCATATTAGTGACCATCATCATTGCCCATCAGTGCCACCTCTTCAGTGCCACCTTATTGGTGCCACCTAATCAGTGCCCATCAGTGCAGCCTTATCAGTGCCCATCAGTGGCGTCTCATCAGTGCCCATCAATGAAGGAGAAAAGATACTTATTTACACAATTGTAGAAACAGAACAGAAACAAAGAAAGCCTTTTTTTTTCAAAATTTCTTTTTTTTCTTTTTTTTCATTATTTTTTTATTTGTTACACAAAAAGTAAAAACCCCAGCAGTGATCAAATACTACCAAAAGAAATCTCTATTTGTGGGAACAAAATGTTAAAAAAAATTGTTTGGATACAGTGTAGCATGACTACGCAATTGTCATTCAAATTGCACAGCACTGAAAGCTAAAAATTGGCTTGGGCAGAAAGGGAGAAAGTGCCTGGTATTGAAGTGGTAAATAAATGCCTGGGGAATTAAGTTAATCTGCCTGTGAAGTGGCACAGCTGTACGATATATACAACCTACTGCAGCTTACAATATAAAAGAAAGGGCCAAATAATACAAACAGTAATAACCGTGATCTGATTGAGAAAGCAAAAGTACAGTACAATAAGTGGAGGTGGGAAGCCTTCCCTGAAAAGAAGCCATTTCAGGGTTTTCCTAAAGGCAGACAGAGTAGGGGATAGCCACACAGATTGGGGTAGATGGTTCCAGAGGAATTGAGAAACTCTGAAGAAATCCTGGAGGTGAGAATTTGAGGCAGTGACAAGGGAGCTAGAGAGCAGGAAGTCATGAGAGGAGTGAAGGGAATAGTTTGGGTGAAATTTTGATCTGAGGCTGGTGATGTAGAGTTGGTGTAGAGTTGTAGATGGTTTTGTATGTTGTTAATGTTTTGAATTTCATTTGGTGGGTGAGCAGAAGACAGGGCCGGACTGGGAATAAAAACCAGCCCTGGAAATAATTTCATACCAGCCCCAGGGACGTAGCGTGGGTTGTCAGCACTCAAGGTAGGCAAGTAAATTGCACCCCTAACCGGCGGACATTTAGCGCTCCCCGAGTCTCTTCCACTCATACTGTATTAAACCCCTTATGGTACATTTTAAGATGTACCACTCCTCTCTGTTCTCCTTTCTTTCCCCTTTATTTCTCTCTTTGATAATTTCTTGTTTTTTCCCCCATCTCTCTCTCTCTCTCTCTCTCTCTCTCTCTCTCTCCATCTTTCTTGTTCTCTCTTATTATGTCTCTCCCCCTCTTTTCCATGCATTCTCTCTTTTTTTCCCTCTCTCATTTCCTTTCTTGCCCCCTTTCCTCTCCCTCTTTCTGGAAAGTAAATGGCTACATGCCCATTTATTGCATAAAATGATATATATATATATATATATATATATATATATATATATAAAATAGATATAGAGATATATTATAGACACACACACACACAATGTGAGTTCTGTATGTGTAAAAAAACAAAATCATACTTGGGGGGCACACCCTACAATGCGTTTACATTCAAGATGGTGTTGATAAGACCAACAAACAGTAAAAATATTACAGCGCACACATACAAAAATGACATTAAAATCCTGCAAGGATATTTAAAAAAACCCGAACATATTCCAAAAAAATGGGGATTAGGTCACACTATATGGCAGCCCACTTACTGCATCAAAGTACCCCTTAATTAGTGGGTCCTACACTAATAAAAAAATGAAAGACCCTGCGTCTCAACCATTGGAGATACACTCCTCTTTATGGGAGAACCCCCCCCCCCCCCATTACCTCTTATTAGTGTCCACCAGTTCATACGGGGAGTCCCTTCAGTTCTCCCATAAAAGAGGAGTGTATCTCCCATGGTTGAGACGCAGGACCTTTCATTCTTTTACTAGTGTAGGACCCACTAATAATGGGGTACTTTGACACAGTAAGTGGGCTGCCATATAGTGTGACCAAATCCCCATATTTTTAAAATATGTTCAGGTGTTTTTAAATAGCCTTGCAGGAATTAAATGTCATTTTTGTATGTGTGTAAGACACACTACAATAGATGGTCAGAGATTGTGAACATGATACAAGAGATGGTCAGAGACTGCAGACATGATACAGGAGATGGTCAGAGACTGCAGACATGATACAGGAGATGGTCAGAGACTGCAGACATGATACAGGAGATGGTCAGAGACTGCATAAATGATACAGGAGATGGTCAGAGACTGCAGACATAGTACAGGAGATGGTCAGAGACTGCAGACATAGTACAGGAGATGGTCAGAGACTGCAGACATAGTACAGGAGATGGTCAGAGACTGCAGACATAGTACAGGAGATGGTCAGAGACTGCAGACATAGTACAGGAGATGGTCAGAGACTGCAGACATAGTACAGGAGATGGTCAGAGACTGCAGACATAGTACAGGAGATGGTCAGAGACTGCAGACATGATACAGGAGATGGTCAGAGACTGCAGACATGGTACAGGAGATGATCAGAGACTGCAGACATAATACAGGAGATGATCAGAGACTGTAGACATAGTACAGGAGATGGTCAGAGACTGCAGACATAGTACAGGAGATGGTCAGACTGCAGACATAGTACAGGAGATGGTCAGACTGCAGACATAGTACAGGAGATGGTCAGAGACTGCAGACATGATACAGGAAATGGTCTGGGATTGCAGACACATTAGAGGAGATGGTCAGAGACTGCAGACTAAGGATGAGCTCCGGCGTGTTTGCACAGCCCATGGGCAGAGCCGGCCAGGAAGTTGGCACTGTGCTGTGCTAATCACAGGCAGTGAGACATTTCCTGATCTCTGCAGCTGCGCACTGTGATTAGCGCAGCGCCGACTTCCTGGCAGGCTCTGCACATGGGCTGTGCGAACACACCGGAGCTCATCCTTACTGCAGACATGATACAGGGGATGGTCAGAGACTGCAGACATGATACAAGAGAAGGTCAGAGACTGCAGACATGATACAAGAGATGGTCAGAGACTGCAGACATGATACAAGAGATAGTCAGAGACTGCAGACATGATACAGGAGATGGTCAGAGACTGCAGACATGATACAGGAGATGGTCAGAGACTGCAGACATGATACAGGAGATGGTCAGAGACTGCAGACATGATACAAGAGATGGTCAGAGACTGCAGACATGATACAGGAGATGGTCAGAGACTGCAGACATGATACAGGAGATGGTCAGAGACTGCAGACATGATACAGGAGATGGTTAGAGACTGCAGACATGATACAGGAGATGGTCAGAGACTGCAGACATGATACAGGAGATGGTCAGAGACTGCAGACATGATACAGGAGATGGTCAGTGACTGCAGACATGATACAGGAGATGGTCAGGGACTGCAGACTTGATACAGGAGATGGTCAGAGACTGCAGACATGATACAGGAGATGGTTAGAGACTGCAGACATGATACAGGAGATGGTCAGAGACTGCAGACATGATACAGGAGATGGTCAGTGACTGCAGACATGATACAGGAGATGGTCAGAGACTGCAGACATGATACAAGAGATGGTCAGAGACTGCAGACATGATACAAGAGATGGTCAGAGACTGCAGACATGATACAAGAGATGGTCAGAGACTGCAGACATGATACAAGAGATGGTCAGAGACTGCAGACATGATACAGGAGATGGTCAGAGACTGCAGACATGATAGAGGAGATGGTCAGAGACTGCAGACATGATACAGGAGATGGTCAGAGAATGTGGACACATTAGAGGAGATGGTCAGAGACTGCAGACATGATAGAGGAGATGGTCAGGGACTGCAGACATGATAGAGGAGATGGTCAGAGAATGTGGACACATTAGAGGAGATGGTCAGAGACTGCAGACATGATAGAGGAGATGGTCAGGGACTGCAGACATGATAGAGGAGATGGTCAGAGAATGTGGACACATTAGAGGAGATGGTCAGAGACTGCAGACATGATAGAGGAGATGGTCAGAGACTGCAGACATGATAGAGGAGATGGTCAGAGAATGTGGACACATTAGAGGAGATGGTCAGAGACTGCAAACTAAGGATGAGCTCCGGCGTGTTTGCACAGCCCATGTGCAGAGCCCGCCATGAAGTCGGCATTGCGCTGTGCTAATCACAGGCAGTAAGACATTTCCCGATCTCTGCAGCTGTGCACTGTGATTAGCGCAGCGCCAACTTTCTGGTGGGCTCTGCACATGGGCTGTGGGAACACACCGGAGCTCATTCTTACTGCAGACATGATACAGGGGATGGTTAGAGACTGCAGACATAGTACAGGAGATGGGCAGGGAATGCATGTATGGCTGAACTCAATGTAAAAGCGTATAGTAGGGCTGCGTCACTCTACTTAAACCAGCTCTTCAAGATCAAGTTAGTAATCCTCCTTTTAAAGTACAATTAAGTGCCAGAAGACAGAAACACATCCAATTTCCAAAATTCTAATTGTCTTACAATGAACTGGTCAGGATTAGTGGAGAACTTTAAACAGTTAATGAGTCTGTGAAGCTTCCAGCCTGAATCAGCAGTAAATCATCCAAAAAAAACCATCAAACTGTGCAGAACACACAGAGCTCTGGCTAAATAGCTGAGCTGAAATGGTTAACAGATAGCTATGTGTGACCTGTCACTGGACACAGAATGCTGGCAGTGTCTCCCAGAGATCTTATCAGTGTGCAGATTAGGAAGCTAAAACAAGAGTACAGGGGCAGACAGGAGGGAGGGGAGGCTGATAGTAACCTGCACACTGCCCGAAGGCAGAGATTTCTGGATGACACCGGCCAGCATTACATCTGACATTGCTCCAGACAATCTTGTTGTTTCCATCCAGCCAGAGCTCTTGTGTGCTGCAGGATTCATTTGGCTGTGACCATACCTTCTTTCTATCTCCTTGGCTTCAAGTACTGTGTGTAAATATCTCCCTCCCGACGGCCCCATTCATCCCCGATCCAGCACCTCGGCACATTTAAATGTGGCGGGCTGGAGAGGGAGGGGGGTACACTGTATGCTGTACGATGGTTCCTTGCTCCTCCCCCTCTCCCTGCTACATATTTCCTCAGCCAGCCCCGCCTCCTGATCACAGCACAGCCGCTTCTCGCTCAGCTGTTCTTTAAAAAAAAAAAAAGTTACAGAGCTCCTAGCTGACAGCGGCCTCGGAGCAGGCAGCCCACCGGGATATTTCCCGCTATCCCGGTAGGCCAGTCCGGCCCTGGCAGAAGACAGTGGAGGTGGATGAGTCTAGCAATTAGGTCATAAACATTTTTCTGGTTATTTTCTTACAACTCCTAATATATACAAAAGTACAAATTAACTGAAGCATGTTTATAATGCACGTTTACACATTTATGAAACCCTGCTGGGAAGAGTTTATCCCATTTCTTGTCAAGACAATGATTGATGTGAAGTCTCTCCAACAAAGATGCAGACATAAAAAAAATGTTTAGTAGGGTGAGCAAATGTAAGAAATGTTGCTAATGTGTTTATTGCAGTTTGTGATTTTCTCTTCTGGTGCATCAGGGACAGAAAATAAATGGACCCCCCCCCCAATATTTTGGTACCATGGATGACCAGGGTGGGTGTACTGGGGGAGATTTACTAAAACTGGAGTGTGCAAAATCTGGTGCAGCCCTGCATAGAAACCAATCAGCTTCCAGGTTTTATTGTCAAAGCTTAAAAGAACAAGTTGAAGTTAGAAGCTGATTGGCTACCATGCACAGCTGCACCAGATTCTGAGTGCTCCAGTTTTGGAAAATCTCCCCCAGTATTGTGATTTACCAGTCTTGATAGTGTGCTTGTAGATTCCATTATACATGGATTTATTGGTTTTCTATATCTTTGTTGCCTTTGGGGACACCATGTACATCTTTTTATGATGCCCTGGTTCCAAGACATCTTTGGGGGCTCCTGTAGCTTGTGTCCTACTTTATTTGTACAGATCTTTAACAATTGGGGATTAGTGTTCCTTATGTCATACCCTCTGCCTGTGTTCTGGTGATACTGCTGACAGCCTTTGGAACATTGCTTTTATTTGTTGCTGATTACCTCTGGATATTTGTTACTGCAATAAAAGAAGCACCACCAATGATGTTAGTTTAACTTCTATAGTCGGGATAATACTGGAGAAGACCAGATAGATGAGTTCTTGCTGGAAAAAAAATATTTTAAGCAACAGACAGCATCGATTCATGAAAGACAGAAGTTGTCAAACAAACCTGATTTCTTTAAATGAGGTAAGTAAAATCTTGGACAGAGTCTACTTGGATTTTACAAAAGCGTTTGACACAGTTCCCCACACACGGCTAATGCGTAAGGTAAAGTTTAGAGGCTTGGAAAGATCAGTTTATAAATGGATATAAAGCCCAGTAACTATAAGCTTTGCATACATTTTGGTATCTGAGTTCAGAAAAGAAATGGAATAATTATTAGCCAAGTCATCATGCGATTTTCCCAGTTTGGGGATCGTGAGAATAAGTGCTGAGAGAGATTCCAAAGAGAGGGTTCCTGTGTCAGCAACTTGGTTGTACATATTACCTAAGCGTGGTACTAAGATTTTGTAAAAGACTTTATAATATTCATTACTAAAGCCAGCCGGGCCTGGTGCTTTATGAAGTGGAAGGCCCTGGATAATTCTCTCTCTAGGTCAGTAAAAAGCGAAGATAATTCCGCAAGCTGTGTTGGAGTCCCGGACATCTGACCGGAGAAATCCATGCAACCTCCTCTCAAGGACTCTGGAGAATCACTATACTATAAACTGAAATAGAAATACTTATCAGCACAATCTGAATCTTACAGTCAAGGAAATTGCCAGCTGGAAAAAACGTTTGTATTGGGAACAAACCGACAGGCCGATTACCCTGAATGTATGTGGAGATCTCTGTACAGTGACCAGCAGGACCTGTGAGTAAATTTAGCATGAAGAAACATTGAGAAGTGTTACCTATTATTGGGAGTGAATATAATTACCTGCACGCTGCGGGCATCTTTTCACGTTAGCATTCTTTACTTGACTTGAATCTGTTGCAATTTTGTTTGTACAATGAATATCTGAGCAGATTGGATCAGTATTGTGCATTTTATGCTGTTTTTCTCCAGTGATGTTATATCTCCTTGTTCTCGATGACTACTTACCTGGATTAAGCAGTCAGGACTGCTTATAACCTTCATTACACTGACATGGAATACGGATGTATAAATATTTGACTGCATTATAATATGCCCATGTTCAATCCCATTGGCTTTTCAGTCCCACTGACTCACGGACATATGAAAAGGTAACTTTGTAGATAATATAGAGTGTAGTTCTTATTTTGTGCATCTTTCCATTACAGGACAGTGTGATATATGTTATATGTGTTTTACACAGACACACACTGCTCCGTTTTAGGAAAGAGCTGCAGGGATCCCATTTTTAGCTGGCTTTGAGACATTATTTAGGAACATTATTTAGGAATCAAGGAGGGTGCTTTGCATTGGGGAGGGTGGGTTTGCCTGTTGTGGGTTTTTTTTGACCCTCAGTCATATAAGGGGTATTTTTGCCCTACATAGTGTGTTTGGTTTTAAGAGGAATATTTTTGGGGAGGGTTGGATTATATGGGGGGTCTCGGGTCATTGTGCTAATAAATTGTTGTACATCGCTTCTTTTCGCAATAAATTCTTTTTGTAGTTTAACTCTTTAGGGTGTGTAGAAGTCTTTGTGTTTTTTATTTTTTTGTTTGTTGGTTTAGGTCGTGTGTTCATACTAAGTATGAACACCGATCTCTCTCTTCCCCTAGTCATTCCCATCCCCCCTACAGTTAGAACACATCTAGGGAACACAGTTAACCCCTTGATCGCCCCTAGTGTTAATCCCTTCCCTGACAGTGTCATTTATACAGTAATCAGTGCATTTTTATAGCACCTATCGCTGTATAAATATCACTGGTCCCAAAAATGTGTCAAAAGTGTCCGATTTGTCCGCCGCAATATCGCAGTCACTATAAAATTTGCTGATCGCCACCATTACTAGTAAAAAAAAAATAGTAATAAAAATTGCATATATCTATCCCCTATTTTGTAGACACTATAACTTTTGCGCAAACCAATCAATATACGATTATTGCAATTTTTTAACCAAAAATATGTAGACAAATACATATCGGCCTAAACTGAGGAATTTTTTTTTTTTTAGGTTTTAAAATGTTTATTGAGGCAAAATGTTAAACATCAACAATTCTTTACCCACACAGGGGAGAAGAGCAGATATAAGATTTTGAACATGTAGATACAAATATAAACGGATTTAACATGAAAATCTCTGCACTGTAGTTATTGACATCTGGAATTTCAATTTAGAAATAATGAAAGAGAGCTTCTGTATGACCCAGTTGGGTATTCGCAACAAAAAGCCGACTGCCCCAGCGACCAGACACCCCGAAACGGGATCATGCTGTGTCTGGGCACCACGGGCCCCGGTCCTCCGTTAATAAGTAAATTCCCAACAGTTCACGAAAATTGGTGCAATGCTAAACATTTAAGTTCTTGAAAATGATACTACAGTTTAAGAGTCGAGATCTCAGAACCAGTGTCTATTCTGCTAGGTTTTAAACTTATACAAGCGTGGGTGAAAAATAACATCTTTAAAGTAATAACCTAAAGGATCATAATAGGCATATGTATAATCCTGTATCCTCAACTTCACACCCCACCATTCTGATTCGGTGGGAGAGAAAGCACGAAGAAAATTTTATTTTACTAATAAAAATAAAAAAAGAGAGAGATATAGTAAGAAAGAGAGAAAGAGAGAGAGATGAGAGGATTGAGTGGGGGGGGGGGGGGGGGGTTGCCAGGGCCCTCGAAGAGAGTTGTGTTAGAGTGTCAAACAGCCGGGCAGGGGAACTTATTTAGCCGATTAAGAAACGAGTTTAGGGATTAGAGGGTCACGCCCATATGGCGAGCCCACGGATCCCATATACGTTTGAATCTCTCAGTCTTGTCAAGAATGATGTTAGAAATTTTCTCTTGGTACATAATCCAGGAGATTTTCTGTTTGGCTATATGGAATGAAACTTTAGGAAGTTTCCATGCCCGGGCTATTGTAATTTTGGCTCCGATAAGAAAATAGTGGATTAGAATCTGGTCATATTTAGGAGTTTTGGGGACTTTTTGGTTTAATAGGGCTACAGTTGGGGTTTGTGGGATCGCCAAGTCAGTGACTTTGCGAATTAGATTGAATATTTTGTTCCAGTAGCCTCTGATACGTGGGCATTCCCAAAAGATATGTAAGAGGGTACCCATATGTCCACATCCCCTAAAACATGTAGGGGAGGATTGTGGGTAGAACTTAGCTAACCTAGTGGGGACTAGATACCACCGCGTTATGATTTTGAGATCTGCTTCAGTAAGAGAGACATTTAGGATGCCCTTAAAATTCAAATCCGACTTCACGCTCCCAGGTTGTCATATAGGTAGCTTTCTCTTGAGGTTCGGCTAAAGCTGAGTATATGAGAGAAATTCCCCCTTTCATGTCCGTGGCTGAGGAGCACCACTGTTCATAGGGAGTGGTATGAAGTGGAAGCGATTCCTGGGATAGGGTGGAGAGTAGGAAATGTCTCAGTTGGTGAAGGCGAAATTTTTCTGATTGGGGCATTTTGAGTTTGGATGTGCATTGTGCCAAAGTGAGGGGACCACTAGAGTTACAGAAATGACCTATTCTGTACATTCCCTTATCAAGCCACCATTGGAACGCTCTTGTGTTTGTGCCTGGAGGGAAGAGGGGATTATTAAAGATGTGTGCCAAGGGTTTCCATGAAGATATTAGATTGTGTAGTTTGTGCATGGTGTCACACAATGTGAATGAATGTGAGAGGGAGGGGGAGAGGATCGACGGTCTAGTTTTATGGGGACGCCATAAAAGGTAATCTATAGTGAAATTGGGTATAGCTTGTCTTTCCATCTCTATCCATTCAGGTTTGGGGCCTCTGTAGTAGATGGCTGAAATCTGACTAAGATGTGCTGCCTGGTAGTACCACCAGAGATTGGGCAGTCCAAGACCTCCTTTTTTCCTTGGTCTAAAAAGAGTTTTTTTAGGGAGCCTGTGATTCGATTTATTCCAAATAAATTGGATGATCGAGGATTGTAACTTGGAGATATGAAATTTGGGGACAGGAATGGGAAGGGAGCGGAACAGGTACAGGATTTGCGGTAATAGTGTCATTTTTGACCGCGTTTAATCTTCCTAGCCAAGATAAGCAACCCTCTTTGCAATCTTTGCAACCCTGGCAACCTCACCAACACCCCCTTTCCTCTATCTGATCACAACCTCATTACTTTCACTGTATCCTTGCCTCCAACCACCCATCCCTCCAAGCAGCAAACAATTACTTGTAGAAACCTTCGCCACTTTAACCCTTCTCTTCTCTATTCTGCTACTGACCACCTATATGACATAATCTCTCCCCTGTCCTGTCCTGACCTGGCCACTTCTGTCTACAACAGTTCACTCTCATCATCACTAGATGCACTTGCTCCTCTAACCACACGCAGAATTAGGCCCCGACCGTTACAACCCTGGCAAACTGACAACACTAGAAATCTCAAGAGACATTGCCGTGCTCTTGAACGACTGTGGCGTAAAACCAAATGCCTGCAAGACTTCACCCTATATAAATCTGCCCTTCTAAAATACAATTCATGCCTCCATGCTGCCAAACAAGCCTACTTTGTCTCTCTTATTAATTCCTTGTCATCCAGTCCCCATCGGCTCTTCTCAACCTTTAACTCTCTGCTTCGTCCACCACCCCCTCTACCCACTAACTCACTCACTGCCCAAGAGATTGCCAATCACTTCAAAGACAAGATCGATGCAATTCGTGAGGACATCTCCACTGTGCGTACGTCTTCCCCACCCATCATACCTTGCCCAGCAGCACATTCAACACTCTCCTCTTTTGAATTGGCTACTACGGAAGAGGTTACAAAAATTTTCTCGGATGCCCACCTAACCAATTGTCCCTTGGATCCTGTTCCCTCAAAACTACTACGGTCACCCTCTTCTTCTATCCTATGCTCCCTCACCCACATCTTCAATCTCTCCCTTTCTAGTGGCATTTTCCCCTCCCCTCTAAAACATGCACAGATCACTCCCATTCTTAAAAAGCCCTCACTGGACCCCACCGACCTGAACAACTTAAGACCCATCTCATTACTCCCATTCACCTCTAAACTTCTAGAACGCTTAGTCTACAACCGTCTTAGCTCCTACCTCAATGAAAATAACCTTCTTGACCCCTTACAGTCTGGCTTTCGCTCGCAGCACTCCACGGAAACTACCTTACTAAAACTCACTAACGATTTAATAACTGCTAAAACCAACAGCCAGTACTCCATACTCCTACTACTTGACCTCTCTGCGGCCTTTGATATTGTTGACCACCCACTCCTTCTCAATAAACTACATTCCCTTGGCCTCCGAGATTCTGCTCTATCCTGGTTCTCTGGCTATTTATCACAACGCTCCTTCAGTGTCACCTACAACTCTGTCTCCTCCTCTCCATTGCCCCTTTCTGTGGGGGTCCCCCAAGGCTCGGTTCTTGGACCCCTTCTCTTCTCTATCTACACCTCCTCCCTTGGTCACTTAATAACTGCCCACGGCTTCCAATACCACTTATACGCTGATGACACCCAAATCTATCTGTCTACTCCTCACCTCACTCCTTCAGTCTCCTCTCGCATTACTAACTTACTAACTGACATATCAGCATGGATGTCGCACCACTTCCTTAAACTAAATCTCTCTAAAAGTGAGCTATTAATATTCCCCCCTGCCCGTGCCCCCCTCCATGACTTTTCCATCAAAATCAACAATGCAACCATCAGTCCCTCCCCTCACGCCAGGGTACTAGGTGTAATCCTAGACTCTGACTTGTCATTTCAGCCTCAAATCCAATCGCTGTCAAAAGTTTGTAGAATTCACCTCCGTAACATCTCTAAAATTCGCCCTTTTTTAACAAATGAAACCACCAAGCTCCTCATTCACTCCCTTGTTATCTCTCGCCTTGACTATTGCAACTCCCTTCTCATTGGCCTACCGCTCCATAGGTTATCCCCTCTTCAGTCTATCATGAATGCTGCTGCCAGACTTATCCACCTTACCAACCGCTCAGTGTCTGCCAACCCTCTACTTCAATCCCTACACTGGCTCCCAATCACCCAGCGAATTAAATTCAAAATTCTAACAACAACATACAAAGCCATTCACAACTCTGCCCCAAGCTACATCACTAATCTTGTCTCCAAATATCACCCAAATCGACCTCTCCGCTCTTCTCAAGACCTCCTGCTTTTAAGCTCTCTCATCTCCTCCTCCCATGCTCGTCTCCAGGATTTCTCCAGAGCCTCTCCCATCCTCTGGAACTCGCTACCTCCATCTATCCGGCTATCCCCTACTCTTGCTACCTTCAGGCAATCCCTGAAAACTCATCTCTTCAGGAAAGCCTATCACGTCTGCAACTAATCTCCTACCACTTCCACCAGCTCATTCCCCACAGTTACAACCTTTTGTACCACCTGCCCCACCCTATTAGATTGTAAGCTCTTCTGAGCAGGGCCCTCTTAAACCTATTGTATTGTATTGTATTATAACTGTATTGTCTCCCTTTTATATTGTAAAGCGCTGCGTAAACTGTTGGCGCTATATAAATCCTGAATAATAATAATAATAATAATAATTTATGTAGTGACCATTGATCAAGATCAGAGTTGAGTTTTTTGAACATGGGGGGGTAGTTAAAGCGGTATAATTGCTCTATTAGAGGGGTTAACTGAATACCTAAATATGTGATGGAATTTGAGCTCCATACAAAGGGGAAGTGTTCCTTTAGGCTTTCCAAGATGTGTGATGGGGTGGATATGTTAAGTGCTATGGATTTGGACATATTCACTTGTAATCCCGAGATCCGTCCAAATTTATTAAGAAGGGAGAAAATATTGGGGGTAGAGACGAGGGGGAAGTGATGAAGAGTAGGACATCGTCCGTGAATAGGGCACATTTGTGTGTTGACTGGCCACAGTTAACGCCATGGATGTCCGGGTGATTACTTATTGCAATAGCTAAATTTTCTATGCCAATGGCAAAGAGCAAGGGTGATAAAGGGCAACTTTGTCTAGTTCCTTTGGTTATGGGGAAGGGTTCAGATAAATGGCCTTGGATCCTAATCTGGGCTCTGGGTTGGGAATAGAGAGCTGCAAGGAGATTTAAGAAATGGGAGCCGAAACCCCATCGCTCTAATGTTCCGAAAAGATAAGGCCATGTAATGGAGTCAAAAGCTTTTTGGAGGTCTATAGATAAGAGGTAGCCTTCTTGGGGTGGATCTAGTATTGTCTTGGGGTTTTGTGTTAGAGAACCTGAAATGGATTTAATTTTGGGTAGAGCTTGGTATCTATATCTGGGAGAAAGTTTTGAGGCCAGTTAGGGGCCAAACTTATCGGCATTAAGATAAAATCTTCCACTAACCCATTTGAGGTGTTTTTCTGCAGTAGATGTGAGAGTAGTGTTTAATGCAATCCTAGAAGCATCCATTTTGGCCAGAGACACGGGTGTGGGGTGTTGCTTGTGCTGTTTACAGATGAATTGGAATTCTTTTTGCAATTTTTTTATGTCAATTTGTTTTTCTCTTTTTAGTTTCGCTGCAAGTTGTATAAGGTTACCCCTTATTACTGTTTTATGTGCTCCCCATAAAGAGCCTGGAGAAATCTCCGGTGTGTCATTAAGGCGGAAGTATTCTAAGATGTCTTTTTCTATCATGGTGCTGTGTACAGGGTTGGATAGAAGAGCTTCATTGAGGCGCCACTGTGGTGGGCTTCTTGTGTGTAGGAACCCGCATAGCTTGGTGGAGACCAGTTAATGGTCAGACCAGGGGACCTCGTTAATTACTGCCCGAGATGCTAGGTGAATGTCAGTGGTGTGTATAAAAATATGATCTATACGTGCATATGTTCTGTGGGGGGCTGAGAAGTGAGTATAGTCGTTGGCACTAGGGTTTAACTCTCTCCATACATCAATCAGACCCAAAGAGTGCAGAAGTTGAGCAATACGAAGGCTCTGATTGGGGGGCCTTTTGAGCTTCGAGTGGCTTTTTTGTTGATTTGTCAAGCATATGATCAAAGGCAATATTTGAGTCCCCTCCCATGATCACCTTGCCCTCCAAATGTGGGGAGAGCGAGTTGAGCATAGATGAGAAGAAAGAAGCCTGTCCCCTATTAGGAGCATAATATGATACCATGGAGAGAGTTGCACCGTTTATTTGACCTTTCACAAGTATGTATCTTCCCTCTTCGTCCTTAATGATTTTGGTCAAGGAAAATGGTGTGCGTTTGGAAATAAGTACAGCTACTCCTCTTTTTTTGTCATCTGCATTGGCCAAGTAAAAGGTGGGATAATTACGGTGCAGGAAAGATGGGTTGAAAGATTTCGGGAAGTGAGTTTCTTGGATGAGTATAACGTCTAACCCTCTGGAGTGGTAGCTATGGAAGGCTTTTCGCCTTTTTACTGGGGAGTTTAGTCCCTGAACATTGTGGGTTGCTATTTTAAGAGATGACTGTGGGGTAGGTTCGTTAGCCATGGACATTGTGTGAGGTATTCGTCAATAAGATACGGGTTCTTACCCAATCTAGGGTTGGGGTACCATCAGTCCTTGGATCGTGATCTCGGCCGTGGAATCTCGGATATTTTGCTTGGTCAGCTCTCCTCGAAGGCACCTGGGTGGGAGGAAGAAAGGGTGGGGAAAAGAGCAGGACAGAGAATAACGGGAGAAAAGAATAGAACCAACTGAAAGAGAAGGAGTCCAGTGTGTAAAAAGGAACCCTGGATCCTTTAATTGCAGGGTCAGAATCCTGCGCTGAGCCCCTAAAATAAAGGGCTCAGTAAAATATGGACGGCCCAAAATAGGGTCGTACGTCTATTGTGACCAAGGGGCAAAAATTTCCTCTCGGTTACAATAGGTGGAGTGGCATGTGGAGCCGCTCCTGCCTCAGAGCATTTGTTAGAAACAATGAAAAAGATATTAAAAAAAAAAAAAAGCTAATGGAGAAATCTCCCTATAGCAGGAGCTAATATTAACATAGCATGAGCGAACTAGAGTGTTTTCCAATTACTATCTCTAAATAAAAGGGCAAACTCGCCTTTGTAAACTGGACAAAGAAAAACTAGCACCACCTGTATACACTGTAATCAAGAGAATGACCGGCGTCATATCATGTTGGATAAATCTGTTACGCAGAATAACACAGTATGGGGGGGCAGGGAAGGGAGGGGGAAAGGTGAAGGATGGGGGGGGGATAAGGAAAATGAGGGGGGGTGAGTCTTATGGGGGTTTGAGGTGTTCCAAGATAAGGCCCAAGCCTGAGACCTAAAAGGACAAAATAAAAGTTAGAAAGTTTTTGGCAGTCCTCCTAAGATGAGGGGATATTCTGCATCCAGTGCTTCAGAAGAGATTGGCAAAAAACAGCTAAAGGAGGTCAGGTCTTGAAAAAGACCAGGAGTGTGTAGGAGAAGCCTCTACACATTTACTGCAGGATGATTTGAGCTACGTGAGAAGATGATAGCAGACTTCATCTGGGGGGCATGGATTCCCGTTGTTTCTTCGTTTGTTGTTTCACCCACAGTGGGGTAAGGAGGCTGCTTGGAGGGGGCCTTTTAGACGAAGCTGGTCGATTTTCTACGTTGTGTGGAGGTATATCTTGAGATATTATCCCAAGGCGAAGAAGCAATTGCTCGCCCATTTGGAAATTCGAAAAGCCGTAGGATTTCTCTTTGTAGTTGAATTGCAGCCGGAAAGGAAATGTCCATCTATATTTGATCATTTTCTGTGAGAGCACTTCTAAGAGTGGTCTAAGTGATCTTCTTTTTTGAATCGTGGTCAGTGAGATGTCAGCGAAAATCTGGATTTTATTGCCAAACAGGGTGATGTCATCTTTGTAGCGGGATCTTTTCATGATCTCTTCTTTTACCCCGTAAAAGTGTGTCTTGACCACTATATCTCTGGGGAGTCCATCTTGGCGGGGGGGGGGTTGAAGCACTCTGTGGGCCCTGTCCAATTCGAGCTTGTCCTCTGGAATGTCAGGGATGATTTCTTTGATTAGGGCTTTAACTGTGTTAGGGATATCCATGTTAGCTTCAGGGATACCTCGCACTCTAAAGTTATAGCGTCTGCTTCTGTTCTCCAGGTCTTCAATTTTGGCCAGAGCATTATCAAGTTGATCCTGTAGAGAATGGATACAGGTGGCATGTTGGTTGGTGCGTGCTGCAGAATCATCTACAGCCTGCTCAATAGCGTCCATTCTTGCCCCTAGACTCTGGAGATCTGCTTTAATTGATGTGGTGATTTGCATGGCGTTTTGTGCTAGCCCTGTAGCAAGCATGTCCGAGAAGCAGTTAAGCCAGTGGTTCTCAACTCCAGTCCTCAGGGCCCACTAACAGGCCACGTTTGCAAGATAACTGAAATACATCACAGGTGAGATCACTTGCTGTTCAGTGATTGCAGTATTCTACTCTGCATCTCCCCAAGGTAATACTTAAAATCTGGCCTGTTGGTGGGTCCCGAGGACCGGAGTTGAGAACCACTGAGTTAAGCAGTTGTGCCATCTCTGGGGGATGATTATTGGTGATGGCGGAGGCCTGTGGAGAGTCTGCAATGGTGTCAGGGGAATTAAGAAGGGGAGAATAAGGGTTGCCGTTCTGCATTCTGCTGAGGAGAGATTCGGTGGACGCAGGTGATGCCAAGAAGCTTTGGGCCCCCATAATGTTACTCACTTGTGCCGTGGATGGTGTGGATAACGCTGGAGGATACACCAGGCCTTGTATGTTTGCAGTGTCTCCGCATGGAGTAGTTGCGGCCGCCATCTTGGAAGGTCCCGGGGGAGCTAGGCCAAAGTTCAGCTGCCTATTAACGTCCTTCTTCTGCTGGGATCCGGACATTTAGGCTGGTGCCCGGATGTGAGAGGGTCTGATACCTGGTCCTCCTGCCGAGATCTGCTAAATATAGCGCTTATGCTGAGCTCTTGAGGGCCGGAGCGGTGCGGAGCTCTCGGTCAGCGTGTCGCTCCGGAGGTCCCGTGCATGCGCACTGTCAAATTTTTTTTTTAACCTCCCTGGCGGTTTTCCCGAGTGTGGCTCAGGGTTAAATTTCAGCTCCATTGGTGCAGACCGCCACCTTCTCCACCGCTCCTTCTGTGACTGACCAAAGCCTCAGCAACACGTTGTCCATGAGTACCATGAAATTGTAAAAAACAATAGACCTGCTGTCTATGAAACTGTTTTCTACAATGTTTACAATATAAACTAACTTTGTTATTTTACTGTATTTATGATACATTTTATTTATAATGTAAGACTTGGTTTTCATACATCTGGGTTTCTATAGTACCAATATGGATCATGTTACAATTTGTACTTTTGTTACAATCTTACATTATTAAACAATTTTATGCCAATTAATGTCATGTGATGCTTCCACTCAACGTTTTTGGTTCTGCTCTATTCTTGGGTACCTGCCATGTTCATGGTTGCGGTGTTGTCTCCTGGAGTGCATGTTTCATTTAAAGTCTCACCATGAAATTGTAACCTCCCAGGCTCTGGAAACGCATTGCACATACCTTTCTGCAAGGCCTCCCGAAGATGTTTTATCCTCTGCTCCCTCTGCGACGGCTGGATAAGTTCCACCACCTTCTATAAACTCTGAGAAGATAGGGGATTGGCGCTGTTCACTGGTGAATAAAATAAACTATAAACAAACTCTTAACACAAGGAGAACATTACACCACAAATCTGGGTGAATAAAAGGTGAAACAGTAAAATTTAGTATGTATAAATAAATATACTTGCTAAAGATACCAAAGAATGTGCAAACTACTCAAAGTGAAGGTATATATAAAATAATAAATAAAGCTCCAAAAAGTAATATAAGTGAATGATCAATCAAGTGTACAAAAAAATTCACAAAATCCAAGGATAATAATCATTGAAAGGTGTAAGTGAATTATGCCCTGAAAAAAACAGTGTGTTACCCACTCCAAAGTAGTGTTTATACTAGTAAAGTGAGGCTGGATGGTGATCCAATAAAAAATAATAAAAACAAAAAAAAGGGACAATTTACATATGGTGTGCATAAAAAGTGTTGTGTTCAAAAATTACTCAATAAAAATTTATGAATGAAAAAAATGTTTTTGAAAAAAATATATATTATTTAAAAAACTGACATAATAGTCTATGGTTTCAAGAAAAAAGTCTGTGCATGCAAAAAATTCCAGAAAATGCCAAAAAAATGTTCTATATATTAAAATGCTATATATATTAAAAATGTCCAGTGTGCATAAAAAGTTCTTGTGCAGCAAGCTAGTGTGTCTTCAAATGGTTCCAGGTATGTCTGTCCCAATAAATATATACCGTCCTGTGTGGAGCCCCCTCTAGTGTCCCCACTCACCGGAACGCCCAACCCCTGCAGGGGTAATAGGCATGTAGACGTGAGTCCGATGATCCAAGCGGTCGGTGTCCCTGGAATACATACCTGGAACCATTTGAAGACACACTAGCTTGCTGCACAAGAACTTTTTATGCACACTGAACATTTTTAATATATATAGCATTTTAATATATAGAACATTTTTTTGGCATTTTCTGGAATTTTTTGCATGCACAGACTTTTTTCTTGAAACCATAGACTATTATGTCAGTTTTTTAAATAATATATTTTTTTTTCAAAAACATTTTTTTCATTCATAAATTTTTATTGAGTAATTTTTGAACACAACACTTTTTATGCACACCATATGTAAATTGTCCCTTTTTTTGTTTTTATTATTTTTTATTGGATCACCATCCAGCCTCACTTTACTAGTATAAACTCTACTTTGGAGTGGGTAACACACTGTTTTTTCAGGGCATAATTCACTTACACCTTTCAATGATTATTATCCTTGGATTTTGTGAATTTTTTTTGTACACTTGATTGATCATTCACTTATATTACTTTTTGGAGCTTTATTTATTATTTTATATATACCTTCACTTTGAGTAGTTTGCACATTCTTTGGTATCTTTAGCAAGTATATTTATTTACACATACTAAATTTTACTGTGTTTCACCTTTTATTCACCCAGATTTGTGGTGTAATGTTCTCCTTGTGTTAAGAGTTTGTTTATAGTTTATTTTATTCACCAGTGAACAGCGCCAATCCCCTATTTCAGGGGTGTCCAAACTACGGCCCTCCAGCTGTTGCGGAACTACACTTCCCATGAGGCATTATAAAACTCTGACATTCACAGACATGACTAGGCATGATGGGAGTTGTAGTTCCTTAACAACTGGAGGGCCATAGTTTGGACACCACTGCCCTATTTTCTCAGAGTTTATAGCATTTGGGTCGCACCTAGGTGCTTTCTTTATCTGGGGGGCTGCAGTTCGGTTACAAGCCCGTCCTGAGCGCGGAATACTAATACATACATAAAGTTCCACCACCTTACCCTTATAACATGGATCAAGAAGGATTGCCAGCCAGTACTGATCCCTCTCTTTGATACCACAACTCCGAGGGTCCTTTCACAGGCTTTGCAGGATCAGGGAGCCCATTCAGCATAGGTTTTCTGAGGCATTCGGTCCGGAGTCCTCTGGGTCACTAAGGACAACCTAATCCGCAGCCGCCTCCTACCAACCACGTACAAGTCCATGGGTTTCTGAGGACTGAAAACGATCTCTTGAAGACTGATGCTGAGTGCCAGGCTCCACCTCCATGCTGACAAAATCCTCCTCCTCCTCTTCCTGTGTGATAGGCAGGCACGCAGGAATACTGTCTGGATAAAGGGGACCTTGAGAGGTAAGGAAGTCTTCATCTTCCTCCCTCTGTTCTGCCTCAAGTGCCCTGTCCATTATTCCACATAGCGTGTGCTCCAACAGGAAGACAAGAGGGACAGTATCACTGATGCATGCACTGTCACTGCTCACCATCCTCGTGGTCTCCTCAAATGGTGACAGGACAGTGCATGCATCCTTGATCACGAGCCACTGGCGTGGCGAAAAAAAGCCAAGTTCCCCTGACCCTGTCCTGTGCCATACTTGCACAGGTAGCCATTGATGGCCCTCTGCTGCGTGTGCAGCCGCTGCAGCATTGCCAACGTTGAGTTCCACCTGGTGAGCATGTCACAGATGAGATGGTTTTTGGGCAGGTTGCATTCATTTTGAAGGTCAGCCAGCTGAGCACTGGCATTATATCACTGGTGGAAATACCCACAGACTTTCCTGGCCTGCCTCAGGAGATCCTCTAAGCCCGGGTACCTGCACAAGAACCGATGCACCACCAAATTAAGGACGTGAGCCAAACAGGGAACATTGAGTGAAGTGTCCCTGTTGGAGGGCGGAGAGGAGGTTGGTGCCATTGTCACAAACCACCATTCCTGGCTGAAGCTGGTGTGGCGTCAACCACCTCTGAGCCTGCCCCTGCAGAGCTGACAGAATCTCTGCCCCAGTGTGGCTCCTGTCCTCTAAGTAGACCAACTCAAGCCACTCAAGAGTGCTTGTGTAGTCCCTAGAATGCCTATGGAGCACCGCTGATTCCGAGGATAAATCTGCACAGGAAGAGGCCATAGAGGAAGAAGAAGAGGAGGGGGTGGAGGAGAGAACTGTGGCAGAATTGCCACTACCAGCATTTTGGAGGCGTGGTGGCGGAACAAGCTCCAACAATACTGCACCCTGTCCTGCATCCTTCCCAGCTGCCAGCAGGGTTACCCAGTGCGCCATGAAAGAAAGGTAACTTCCCTGTCCATGCCTGCTGGACCGGTAATATGCACCTTACCACTGACCGCCTTGTCCAACAAGGCCAAGACATTGCCTTCCACATGTCGGTAGAGAGTCGGAGTGGCCTTCCAAGAAAAAAATTGGCATTTGGGAACCTGCCACTGAGGTACAACACATTTCACAAATTCTCGAAAGGGGGCAGGGTCTACCAGCTGAAAAGGCAGCAGTTGGAGTGCTAGCAATTTAGCCAAACTAGCATTAAGCCGCTGAGCATGTGGATGGCTGAGACCGAATTTCTTTCAATGGTTTAGCAACTGGGGTAGGGAAATTTGCCTGCTACAATCGGATGTTGGTGTGCCGCTAGTAGCTTGCCCGAAAGTGCTTGGGACACCTAATTCTACACCTTCATTCCTCTCAGTGCAGGTCTCTGAGAGGACTGAAGTTATAGTGGGGTTGGAGATCCCAGCTGTTGAGGAGTAAGGAGAGGTCCGCCTTGTTCTTTGGTGTGGGTCTTTTAAGTACTGTTGCCAATGGACTGCATGGGATCTCAACATATGTCTGGTCAAGCATGTGGTGCCCAAGCAGCTGCTGTTTTGGCCAAGCTTGATACACTTCAGACATATGTTGCAAACAGCAATGGTGTGATCTGCTGCACGCGTCTCAAAAAAGGCCTACACCAAAGAACTTTTGGGAAAACGTGCAGAGTCAGCAGCGCCCTGCACATGCGGAGCTCTGTGGTGTGATGCAGTCAGTTGCCTGCCCTTAAGCTGGCCCCTGGAGGGCATCCTGCCTCGTTGGGGGAACCTGACTGCCAGTTTCTTGTCCTTCTTGGGCACCCCCTCTCTCTGGGCTCATGTTACTGCCTTCATCCTCAACCTGGGTACCATCATCAGAGCCTTCAATACACTGCGCTTCCTCCTGCAGCATGTACCCTACATTGTGGTCGAACAGTTCGGGGGATTCCTCAGGGCATGACGGTGGGGCTAGGGAAGGAGTGACTAATGACATTGAGCCGATGGAAGAGGCAGCTTTGGCAGCTGCATTGGCAGACAAAGTACCCTGAGCCTGGGTGACAGAGGATAAGGAGGATGAGGATGGCTTGGTCATCCACTCTACCAAATCTTCTGCATGTTGTGGCTCAACACGGCCAGCTGCCGAAAAAAAGGACAAGCGTGCCCCACGGCCACGTGCTGAGAATGTTAGCTGTAGACACAGAGCCTGCTTGCCCTCTTTTAGTGGCCTGTGAGTGTCTGCCTCTCCATGATGGCCTTCCAGGCATACTGTACAATTAGATTAGCAAAACAACGCCTGAAGTTTACTAAAAACAGTACACCAGGAATGGCCTACAGTCAGGTATAGGCTTGGCTAGACTATATATATATATATATATATATATATATATATATATATATATATATATATATATATATATTAAATGAACTGCAGCTCACTGAGTCACCTGCCTGAAAGTGTCTTTGAACACGTACTCCAGGAATGGCCTATAGTCAGGTATAGGCTTGGCTGGACTACAATGCAGTGGATATATATTTTATGAACTGCAGCTCACTGAGTCACCTGCCTGCCTGAAAGTGTCTTTGAACATGCACTCCAGGAATGGCCTATAGTCAGGTATAGGCTTGGCTAGACTATATATATATATATATATATATATATATATATATATATATATATATATATACATACAAGCCTGTATATATATATATATATATATAATTAAATGAACTGCAGCTCACTGAGTCACCTGCCTGAAAGTGTCTTTTAACACGTACTCCAGGAATGACCTACAGTCAGGTATAGGCTTGGCTGGACTACAATGCAGTGGATATATATTTTATGAACTGCAGTTCACTAAGTCACCTACCTGTCTGCCTGAAAGTGTCTTTGAACACGCACTCCAGGAATGGCCTACAGTCAGGTATAGGCTTGGCTAGACTATATATATATGTATGACGTATATTAGAAACAGTACACCAGGAACGGTCTGCAGTGAGATGAAGCTAAACTGTATACAGTGTATATATATATATATATATATATATATATATATATATATATATATATATATACAAAGCCGGGATGTATATATACTATATACACTGCAGCTAACTGTATCGCCTGCCTGCCTGAAGTATATTAGCAACAGTACACCAGGAACGGTCTGCAGTGAGATCTAGCTAAACTTTATACAGTGCGCGTGTGTGTGTGTGTGTGTATATATATATATATTAGTCTGACTGTATATTTTATATTAAATACACTGCAGCTAACTGAATCAACTGCCTGCCTGAAGTAGATTAGAAACAGTAGAGCAGGAATGGTCTGCAGTGAGATCTAGCTAAACTGGATACAGTGGATATATATATATATATATATAGCAGTCTGACTGTATATATAGAAGTAGATTAGAAACAGTACAGCATGAACAGTCTGCAGTGAGATCTAGCTAACTGAATCAACTGCCTGCCTGAAGTAGATTAGAAATAGTACAGCAGGAACGGTCTGCAGTGAGATCTAGCTAACTGAATAAACTGCCTGCTCAAAGTAAATGAAATGACACACTCTCTCTCTCTATCTCTCTCTCCGACTGCCAGCAACACACTACACAGGGCTGATGTGCAGGCGGCCTTATATAGTGTGGGGCGTGTACTTAACCCCCTGAGCCATAATTGGCCAAAGGCACCGTGCCAATGTTGGGCCAATTATGGCTCTGTTTGCTTATGATTGGCCAAAGCATGCGGGTCATAGTGCATGCTTGGCCAATCATCAGCAGGCAATGCGATGATGCAGTGCATTATGGGCCGTGACTCGCTGCTCGAATTTGGCGTGAACAGCCCATAATGTTTGATCATTGTTGAACGATCGAACAGCCGATGTTCGAGTCGAACCCATGTTCGACTCGAACAGACAGCCCATCCCTACTAAGAATGACAGGCCTACAATATAAAATGCCAAATTTCTATGCAAAATAATTGTACCGATTTGAGACGCAAAAATCTGACATAATCATACCGCCAGGGAGGCTACATTTGGGATATTTATTATAGCAAAAAGTAAAAGATATTGGGGTTGATATACTGAAGGCAAATCCACTTTGCACTACAAGTGCACTGCAAGTGCATTTGGAAGTGCAGTCACTGTAGATCTGATTCCGCGTACACACGACCAGACTTTACAGCATACTTTGCCCGGCGGACTTTTCGACGGACTTTACGACGGACTTTACGAATGAACGGACTTGGCTACACACGATCAACCAAAGTCCAATGGATTCATACGTGATGACGTACGACCAGACTAAAACGAGGAAGTTCATAGCCAGTAGCCAATAGCTGCCCTAGCGTCGGTTTTTGTCCGTCAGACTAGCATACAGACGAGCAGACTTTTCGACCGGACTCGAGTCCGTCGGATAGATTTGAAACATGTTTCAAATCTAAGTCCGTCAAACTTTTGAGAAAACAAAGTTCCCTGGAGCCCACACACGATCAAATTGTCCGACGAAATCCAGTATGCCGGACCAAGTATGCCGTAAAGTCCGATCGTGTGTACGCGGCATGAGAGGGACAGGCAACGAAAATAAAAAAAACAGCATTTTTGCTTACACATGATTGGATGATAAAATCAGCAGAACTTCCCCTCATTTCCGATCTCCCCCTCAGATCTAAAATGACTGCACTTCCAAGTGCACTTGCAGTGCAAAGTGGATTTTTGTTTTTGTGTTTTTTTTTCAAAATTGTCGATCTTCTTTTGCTTATAGCACAAAAAATAAAAACCGCAGAGGTGATAAAATACCACCAAAAGAAAGCTTTATTTGTGGGAAAAAAGAACTTCAATTTTGTTTGGGTACAGCATCGCACAACCGCGCAATTGTCAGTTAAAGCGACCAGTGCCGTATCACAAAAAATGGCCTGGTCATTGAGCAGCTAGCTGAAGTGGTTAAAAACTGGGAAATATGTTCAGGAGATGGAACAGTCTGACAATTGTGATTCTTAAGATTATATCATTTATAATAATATTCACCGAATTGGTCAGCTATGTCCAATGGGTTCAATAATTTTTTGGCTGACTTATTAGCGTGAAAAGGTATTTTTGAATTCACTAGATGGTTCTTATGTTGTCTAGCCAAAAGAGCACCTGCTTTGTTGCCCTGAGAGTATGTGGTTAAGCGGAGGCTTGGATTGAGATAACCATAACCGTTTTGGAGGTGCTCACTATGTTGAGACCGTAAGGAAGAAAGTTGAATCATGAATTAGTCGGTGGGGCAGGTTTTGTGTTGCTGTTCAAGAGTGTAAATTTGATGTCTTAAACGAATAGTAATTTCCACTTGTTTCTTTTCTTAATAGGCACTAAGCTTGATGAGGAGCCCTCCAATATAAGCTTTATCTGCACTCAATAAAACAGTATTGTTCTACACAGTACCAGTGTTCAACTGAAAAAAGGCTTCAATCTCAGAGCTCCTTTTGTTGCTGCGATTGTTAAAAATGGAAGTATTCAATCTCCTGTCCAAGCTGCCAGGAGAGCTAGATAATAAATCTATTGTGCCTGGGACATGATCATTCCACGTGATGATGCCATTTGGATTTTAGCTACCGATTGAAGGATATATATATATTTTGGGACGGTATGCGAGGTGATATAGTGGATAATCGCTACATTTCACCTCACATTCATTCTGTTGTAAGGGATTGAACCGGAATTCGGCCCGGGTTTTTCCAGCCTCTGTGGCAGGCTAGGTTCCGGTCTGTATGTTCTGGTCCACTTGAGCCCACACTCAGGTGGACTTTAAATAACCAGGAAGAGAGCTCAACAGGGCTCTGGTTTTGAGACTCAGGAAGGAACCTGAGTGAGAGGAGCTCTTGCTATTGGACTAAAAAGGTTTGCTTTAACGCATGTTTTGTTGGTGACGGGGACCAGCCCACACTGTCTAGAGAGGAGACTGTTTGTTTAGTTAGTGCCGGATGGCAAGGATTTACTTTACTGTCTTGTTTATTTTTATTTTGCAAACCTCCTGTAAATAAACCTGGCATCCACCAGATTTTTAGAAAGTGCCTGTTTGCTGACTGTCCTTCAGAAAAGGTGATCCCCACAAGCTAATCTTCCCACACGTGGTGGACTCAGCGGGCAGTTTTTAAAGATGGAGGAAATATTAAAGGCCCTGCTACAGGCCAATGCAGTTCAGTGGGAAACCAACCGCCAAGTTGCAGAGGCCGCTGTAGCACAGCAGGAGATGTACCGCCAAGTCGCAGAGGCCACTGCAGCACAACAGGCGGTCGCTGCAGCACAACAGGCGGCCCAGTAGGAAATGAACCGGCAGTTCGCAGAGGATCTAGTCGAACTGAAAAAGGGGTCCAGACCTCCTGTGCCAGTGGAACCAAAGTTGGTACGTGCATCCTACCACCTACAGAAAATTACACTTGCCGATGAGGTTGAGGCATACCTTGCGACTTTTGAGAGAGTTGTTGTGCGTGAGGGATGGCCAAAAGGGCAGTGAGCAGGACTGTTGGCCCCATTTCTAACAGGAGAACCCCAAAAGGCCTGTTTTGATTTAGAACCAGATAAGGCCCAGGACTATGAGACATAGATACTCATACTCTTGGGTGTCACCATGGCAGTCCAGGCCCAGCGAATGCATCAGTGGTCCTACTCCAGCAACAAGCCACCCCGTTCACAAATGTTTGACCTGGTCCACCTCACCAGTAAGTGGTTGCAGCCAGAGACCTTGACAAGCCCTCAGATCGTGGAGCGGGTGGTAATGGACTGGTACCCGCATGCGCTCCCTTCTGTCCTGAGGAAGTGGGTTGGACAGGGGGACCCCAAAACTGCAACCCAGTTGGTGGACCTAGTGGAGAGGTACACTTTCACTGAGGACTTGGTGAATCCATCTACGCCCCACTTTGGTGTCTCTAGAGGTGCAAGATCGCCCAGCGGTTCTGGTAAGACTGTTCCGGGGTTCAAGAGCATGGGGAAGGTGGATAAGACTGTTGTTACAGCTGATGAGACTGTGGGTCCTAGACCTGGAGACTGGCCAAAGAAGCCAAGACGGTCTTTGGGGCCGTTAAGAGGACTGGGGGCAGGCCACATACAGTGTTTTCGTTGCCATGCATTAGGGCATATTGCTGCAAACTGTCCTATAGATCATGAACCTATGCAATGTGATTATGCTTTTATGAAAAGACGCATTTCTTTGTTTGTACAGGTACATGTACTGCATCATGTCAGAGTCGCATTGAAAAACAGATGTGTGTTATTTCAGTGGATAGAAAGCCACTCACAGGCTTGCTAGACTCTGGTAGTGTGGTGACCCTAGTCAGGAATGATTGTGTGAACCGCACAAAACTACACCCCAGTACTATTGGGGTAATTTGCATCCATGGGAACACTCAGGACTACCAGACAGCGGTGGTTGAGGTTGATACCCCCTGGGGCAGTGTAACACATTCAATGGGGGTGGTACCTTCACTGCTTCATGAGGCTTTAGTGGGGAGAGATATTCCACATTTTTGGAATTTATGGGAGAGCAAAGGGAGCCTGGTAGATAGAGCTCCCCCTGCTGGGGAAGCACACAAACTCTTACCAGACCCTTTTTGCTGGTGGGATCGAGGAAGCCGGGGATCCTCCCAGCCCGAGGGTAACGAACAGGAGAACACCTCTGACCCTGACAATGAGAGTAGCCAGAATGTGGTACCCAACTTAGAGGTCAGGAGAGAGGACTTCTGTACCAAGCAACTGCGAGATGCCACCCTCATGAGAGCCAGGGAAAACGTTAAGATGTTGGATGGGAAACCAGTAGATCCTAACTGGGGGGTGACTTTCCCCTACATGACCATTAAAAACAATTTATTGTATCAAGTGGTAAAACGTGGAGAGGATGAGAGAGACCAGCTACTGGTTCCCAAACCCTTCCACAGGGTGGTGCTAGACCTGGCCCATGGTCATGTAATGGGGGACATCTCGGTATTGAAAAAACCAGGGAGAGAATCGCCCAGAGATTTTTCTGGCCTGGGGTGTATGCAGATGTCAAGGAGTACTGCGAATCGTGCCCAGAGTGCCAAATGTCGGCGCCGTCGCCACATTTTCACAGCCCCATTGTCCCTCTACCAATAATCGAGGCCCCTGAAGGTAGACGAAGAAATTCTGCACAACCGCACACCGGTAACATTTTCTTAAGCCTTTATTTGTGAACCAGGATCACAAAGTATACACGACATCAAAGCAGAGTGGTATAGAAAGACAGCTGATGCGTTTCACACTTATACCAAGTGCTTACTCATAGCTGACAAATATGAGAATGCAAACCACATATATACTCTATGTAATCAAACATGTGGCCATATAATTATGTGGGAACTAGAAGCAGCTGGAAACCAGCCGCCTGAGATCTCCGCACATTACTTTACTGAATGGTAAATTGTAAAGTGAAGGAATTCTCATGGTAATATGATATATAAGCAACAGAATGAATAAGTAAAAAAGAAAAGTTTAAATAAAATAGAATAAATAAATCAAAACGATCTTATCAAGGCTATACATTAATTGAATTCGATGAAAATGAATAATAACTGCAATTGCTGTTATAATAAGTGAAACGATTGATATGATAATGTTTATAATGATAAGTGAAGAGTGAGGTAAATACCCTAAAACCCAAAAAATCAGGGGAAGGGAAATAAAAAGATTGCTAGACAATTGGGAAAAGAACATGAAAGACACAATCTATAATAAAGGTGAAAAAAAATATGTACTGTGAATAAATTGTCAATAATGTAACAATGTTCTGTATGAATATGCATGTTGAATATGGACACAAAGTTGAAATAACTACAATGGAGTAATACATTTCAATGAATAAAATGTTCATACCTAAACATTATTCCACGTGAATGTGTGTACTATATGAACATTGGAATGAAGGGCAAATCAAGACAGTGTCAATTAATATATATAGAAACGTCAAAAAAGACAATGGTATTATGATGGTGGTATAATATAGTTACCTGTAAAAGTTAAATTATATGAAATAGTATTAATTAATATGTTAATATACATTATGAATACAAGACAAATAGTGTCATGCAAAAAGTGCTGAGATCTCAGTGTCCGGGACATTATAGGCAATTATACCTAAATAGATGATTTTAGTGTGTAATGATAAGTACTCATAAGTCATTCACAGCATTCTAGTCCGTAATCAAAAGAGACCAAAAAAAAAGAGACCATTGTGTTGAATGATCGTACATTATAGGGTACACACGATCGGACATTGATCGGACATTCCGACAACAAAATCCATGGATTTTTTCCAAAGGATGTTGGCTCAAACTTTTTTTGCTTACACACAGTTGCACAAAGTTGTCGAAATTTCCGATCACCAAGAACGCGGTCACGTACACCACGTACGACGAGACTAGAAAAGGGCAGTTCCAAACCAAGCGCGGCACCCTTTGGGCTCCTTTTGCTAATCTCGTGTTTGGTGAGAGACGATAAGCACTTTTTCAGACTCGTGGTTTTCAGATCGTTTTCTGCTGTTCAGTTTGTGCTTGTGGGTTTGTGTATGGTCTTCAGTGCGTGCAGCGAGTACAATTGACTTGTCGTTGTGTTCGTGTTCATTACTGATTTTCAGGTCGCTCTTCACAGGCCTTGCTGTTCTTCAGTGCATTCTGTTACTTCGATCTGAGCAGCCGACCGTTTTCTAGCCATGTTGCGTATACGTACTCCTCATAGAGTTCGTGCTGTGCGGGGGCTTGGTGTTGGGGTCCTTACCTTGACACAAGTCCAGTCCATGAACAGGGTGGGGAGGAGTTCATGGACCAAGAATTGGTTGCTCCAGTGTGACCAGTTCTGTCATATGCCTTTTCTCTGTGAGATCCATGAGAATAATCCTGATGATTTCAGGAACTTTCTCCGGATGACGGACCCCGTATTTCACAGTTTGTTGGCTTTGCTAACCCCCTATATCAGCAGGCCGGATACCTGCATGAGGCAAGCCATCACTCCGGAGCAGAGGCTAGTCGCCACCCTGCAGTACTTGGTGACGGGGAGAAGCCTGCAGGACTCAAAGTTCTCGACAGACATCTCCCCCCAGGCTCTGGGGATCATTATCCCGGAGACCTGTTCTGCCATCATTCAGGTCTTGCAGAAGGAACATCACATTTTATTGTATTGAATGTTTGATAATATATTGTATTTCTTTCCTCATTCTCTAATTACCATGATTGTAATAAGCTGTGAATGTCCTCTTTGTCCTCATGCATGCTGGATTTAAAAAAAAAAAATGTTGTCCTTCATACATATTTGCCTTCACTTACCTCCCCAACATGCTCTCCTGGCCCTATATTCACCTCATGTAGTCACTTAACAATGTATTTTGTTAGCTCCATAGTAGTGCTTTACCCCAAACACCCCCTAAAATGTGTAAACATGTGATGTGTGCTTTAAATTCAGGCAGAGTGGCAGAGGCTTTTTTTTGATGTCCCAAAATCATTTGGAACCCTCCCTCCCCCCAACTGCTAACTCAGCTGATAACAATCCTCTATCTGCTGATTTTGCCAAACTCATACACACTATACCCACCTCTTTAGTGGTCAGATTTGTGGATGAATTTCCCAAAGCATGTAGTGCAAGGGCCTGCCTGAATACTTTCAAATGGTACTGTTTAAAGTTTTTGTATCCTATTATTATCTTGATAGGTAATAGCAGAATGCAAAAATGTGCTAAAATGTGTACAGTGTGTATTTGTCTCTTTGTATTATGACACTTCTTACCTGTCCAGTGGGCTGCCAATAGTGTAAAGTAAGGAGGGGCTGGCCAAAGTAATACACATTATTTATGCAGTCATCTCTCAATGAAGTGGAGATGGTTACCTGTCCAAAACATCCCCCCCCCCTTAAAATGGCCCATGAGAGGGGGGAGGAGGAATGTGATAGGTGGACCTTATACCTTTGTTTTTAAATACTCACTAAGATAAATGTTATACTGATGTTGGCCAAGGATGTTTGTGTCTAATCTACTTTCCCTGTTTTTGTGCAAAATTATTAATTTATTTTTCTTGTTTCACTCCACAGTTTCCTTCCAACCCACAGGAATGGCAGACTGTGGCCTCCCACTTTGCCCAGCGGTGGGACTTTCCTAACTGCTGAGGGGCAATTGATGGGAAACATGTCCACATCATCCCACTACCCAACTCGGGGTCGTACTATTATAAGTATAAGGGGTTCAATAATATTGTGATGTTGGCAGTGGTGTCGGCTACTTATGAGTTCCTGTATGTGGACGTGGGGAAGAATGGCCGGATGTCCGATGGTGGAGTCATCGCTCAGACGGAGTTCTACAGCATCTCCAGAATGGCAGTTTGGACTTGCAACCTCCAGAAGACAATGTGAAAGGACTCCCATTCGTCTTCGTTGCGGATGAAGCGTTTGCACTGGGGGACCATCTTATTAGGCCATTCCCGATGAGGACCCTCACCCTGGACCAGAGGGTTTTTAATTACCGGCTGGCCAGAGCCAGAAGAGTGGTGGAGAACACATTTGGAATCATGGCCAGCCGGTTCCGCCTATTTCTTACATCCATACACATGGCGGAGTATGAACTGAATCATAGCATCCTGGCGTGCTGTTTTCTCCACAACTTTTTAAGGCGATGAACCAACCCTGACAGCGCTTGAAAGTGGCCGTCCTGGCTTGCCCCCCCTGAGTGCCCGCAAAGTCCATCTTAGATACCTTGATTACTTTGCGGGTAGGGGGGGCATCAATATGCCAGACAATGTCTGATACATTTTGAAAATAAAAAAATCATTTTAACTACTAAAATCTTTGGTGACATTTACTGCTTGTGTTTCTTTTAGCTGATCCTGACAGAAATGTGAGGAGTCCTGAAAATGTCGTGATTGTGTAACCTTAAAAAGCCTTGTTGGGTGTTATTTACTAAAGGAAAATACACTTTGCACTACAAGTGCCCTTGAGCCTGCACTGAAACTGCACTTGTAGTGCAAAGTGGATTTGCCCTTAGGAAATAACCCCCATTGTCACTGAAAACACCAATTTTACCTTAACAAAATTTTAGGAGCATTGAAACAATAATCCACACATTCTTGAGTATCAATCTTTTTAATACCAGCACAATCACATGTGCATTTCTAAAAGGTTTTTAAAACAAACCAACATGTTTGCTGTATAACAATTGTGTCGGTCACATTAATAAATATTGAAATGTCCATTTAAGGTAAAACAGGCATGTTTCAAATACACAAATCTGGAACTTACAAAGTTCAACTTTTGTAGAAATTGAAGGCAATATCAGACATAAGTATTTAGAAACTCTGTTTGACATTGCGTTCAGATGGGGTGAAGTCACCCCTGGAAAAGCCAAATTTTGAAGATGAACACAAATTGCTGAATGTCAATATGTGCTATCTGCCATCACAGGGGATCAAGGGACATGTTTTGGGGGTGCAACCCCTTCCTCTCAGCTACTTTATTATTGAGGAAGGGGTTGCACTCCCAAAATGCCTACATTGATTTCCCGTGATGACAGATAGCACATGTTGACACACTGTGTGCATCTTCAAAATTTGGCTTTTCTATAAAATCGCAAAAAATGTTAAAAATTTTTACTTTACAAATACCACAAAAAAGAAGGGGTTTGGATGTGTTTTAAACTCTCCCTAAAATATCAATGATATTCTTCATTTTGTTTTTAACATCATTGATGTTTTCCAAGTCCATATTACACCACATGATCTCCCCGATCAGGATCTGTGCACTTTCACTGGTGAAATAACCTGGATCCACAACATCACGATCACCTAAAATAGAGAAACAAAAACATACCATGTATTATAAATATGCCGGCATCCATCTCTTACCTGAGCCTGTGGTGACTATTTCCACCACGTCTCCTTTCTCCTGCTCCTCTGCTTGGCTTTGGCGGATTTCACCTTCTTCATGAGGTGGGGGGTCTGTTGTCTCTTCTGCTGAGTGGTGTCCTCCGAGTCTTTTCTCCCCTATGTAAAAAAAAATAGGTATACTTAGCACACAGATATTTGATGACAGAAAGAGGAATATGAAACATTGCTTGAAAGTGGGGTACAATTGTCTGTTTTGGCCAGAGTTACAAGATGAAGAAATATTTTTTTCCTTTGTCAAGCTTGAATACTTACTTGTTTTGTACAGGCTTCTCAGATGGAGACACCCCTATAGTATACACTGGAGCACCTGTGTGGGCCCCCTAATAAAAAGGGTGTTCTGGTGTCCTACGCTAGTGCTCCAGTGTCCAGATGTGTAAACAGCTGCTGAGTGTCCTCTCCTTACACAGCATCGAGTTTGCATTACATTCTAGTTACAAACCCATCTAGACTCTAAAATTATTTTAAGAGAAGTAGGCCCAAAAAAATGTATTCAAATGCATATGGTCAAAACAATGGGGTTTTCCATGCCGAACAAATAATGTTTCATACGAACAAACAATGTGCCCATAAACATGAAAGTTGCCATTTTAAACTGTACAACAGTAAAGAAAAGCACACGGAGCAGCACGAACTTTAGAAAAATAAAGAATAGGAACACAGGACAACAACTTACTTTTTTGCAGCACTCTCCTGATCCTTCTGTACTGCTCATGCTCCCTTAATTTGAGGTCCGACCACTGCTTCCTGAGCTGATTCTTGGATCGACGTACCCCGAAATTCTTCTGCAGACTTTTGACCACTTTCGCCATTATCTTGGCCTTTCTGACATTGGGGTTGGGGTAAGGTCCATACTTCCCGTCATAGTCGGCCCTCTTCAGGATGTCGACCATCTCCAACTTCTCCCCAAAGGACATATTTGAGGCCTTAAATCGTCTCTTCCGGGATGTTTCTGGCTCCGGGCTTTCCTCCTCTTTCTCGTTGCTGTAATTAGCACGCACCTGCTGTGAAGGGAGGAAATAGAGAGGAGACATTGCTTGGATTACACGAAGGAGGACTACCAGGATCACTGAAGGAGATACCATATCTGGAGGGGAACCCCCGGGGACATCTCTACTGGAATCCCAGATGCCATCCACGGCCTGATACTACATGCCTATTACCCCTGCAGGGGCATAGGGAGCCGGTGAGTGGGGATCCTTGAGGGGGAGCACCGCAAGTCACTGGATACAAAATTGAAGTTATCACGAAAGTCACTATTTACAGGAATCCTTTCATGGTGGAACTTTATGCAACCTTATGCAATTAAATCTATGGTGGAACTTTTTTCTAGGACTTTGCTAATACAAATATAAAATATTTTATTATTTTGTATAGGGTTCCAATTTTCAATCTTTTTCATTTTTTTTCAATTTTTTTTACTAATATTGCACTTTTCTAATGTGGTAAATACAGTTTCTGATTATACTCTCCACCTGTTTAGTCTTACGGGTGTTAGCATGGAGGGTCATATGAACATTGGGTGTTAAGATTTACTTTTTGATCAATGTTATTAATGCACAGTTATTATAAATAGGAGTAAAAGGATTGCATTTAGTTTTTTATATATATTTATTTATTCCTCTTTATGTACTAGAGGGTATGTTTATGATTGATTTATTGATATAATATTTTTATTTTGAGTAACTCACATTTGGATGATAGGGTAGCCTTTATATCCTAGAATTAGGAGGCACTGGTTTTGCACACAGAAGCACAGGATATCAATCCCACTGGGCACATACCCACACTTTTATATTTATATTTACACACGAGCATATATCCAACCAGGTATCCAATACAGGTAGCGCCACTTGCCCCTATTTATAAGCTCTTGTACCTGCTGTGTCTCCGCCATGTGCTCTTCCCCCACTGCACGAGAGGGGGTGGGGAATAGACTAGAAAGAACGTCAGGGGTGGGCGGAGTTTCACGCATGCGCAGTGTATATAAAGCGTAACACGCGTGCGTAGTACGTACGATCTGTGAGTGGAGGAAGGAGTATCAGAGGCACCGATCGTGATAACAAAGGTAAGATTTAAATTTGGGCCTATACTGCTTCTAGATTGAGGCCTGTATTTGGACAAGTTTAGAAGACTTTAGGCTGACATTAGGGTTTGTCTGAGTGCAAAAGGGCTAGTATCATACTAGCACATATGTGGTAACTCAGCAAATACTTAATGGTGACTCCAAGTAAATAGTGAACAGTCCCACCGCCTTGTAGTACAAAGTGCTCAAACAATGAGTCATCAATTCCAAAAGGCAAAATGAAAAAATTATACAAAATATAAAAGTATAAATAAAGTGCAATCTCATGAGCACTAAATCCGAATAAACTGAAGAAACAAAATTGCCTAAAACGTATAAAAAAAACTATGAAATGAGTGACAAATACAGTGTGGGTACAAAAAAATAATTGAACCAAATAAAAATATATAAATCAAACAAAGTCCATGTGCATGAGGGCTAGTATCATACTAGCACATAAAAAATATTGTAAATACTGAAACAAAAGAAAAGAAAAAATCTCAGTGCAAAAGGGCTAGTATCATACTAGCACATATGTGGTAACTCAGCAAATTCTTATTAGTGACTCCAAGAAAATAAATAAATGGTGAACAGTCCCACCACCTTGTAGTACAAAGTGCTCAAACAATGAGTCATCAGTTCCAAAAAGGCAAGTCCACAAGCCACAGGGAAGGGAAAAAGGTCTTCAGTGGGGACACCTCTGTGCTCGCAAGCAACTCACCTTACTGCTGCAAGACAACAGCTTGTAATCCAGTAACAAATCACCAGCAGGCAAGGGTCCCATCCAGTAGTTCAGGCAATTCAGGTGGTGGGTGTGCAGGATGGTATATAAAAAACATAAGCAGACAGTATATAGTATAACTACGTGGCGGCCACAGTGGAAAAAGGGGACAGGACACAGAAGGGGGATGCACTCACTTTTGTAAAATGAGTGTGGGCATCAATCCAACAAACGCCGAGTTCGTATACATCAAAAGGGTGTCTTCAAACTGTCCCCGTTTCCTCAATGCTCGTCACAATGGGATGAATATATGTGGAGTGTTGCAAGAGAGTGCAAATAGCGTGATCCCGTATATAAATCAGTTTATTAGGTTAAAAACAACATGGTACACTTACATTTACCAGAAGGCTATAGTAAAAAACATCCACGAGTACCGAGCTTGTATCCTATGGTCAGTCTGTGACAGTTCCTGTGCTCCAATCCTGACGCATATCGTCACGTCACGTGACTTCATCAGAGGATAACACAGGGTGATTAGTCTATGGTTTTATATGGTCTCTATGTAATGGGCGTTTGGCGGACATTTTCTCGAAGCCCGCCACTACAAAAATGGACACCCGGCGGCCATTTTCCCGAAGCCCACCACTGCACTGGGCGATCCCAGCACTGGACAAGTCCGTCGGCCATTTTGTTGAGGTCTCACTCTTATATTAAAAGAGGTACTAGTAGTCATAGTCAAGCTTAATAAAAGGCAGCCAAGAGGCGCAGCAAGCCGCACACACTGCAAGGTGCATAGCAGCCAACTAATATATGTAGTCCTGGGAGAAAACAATTAATAAACTATGAAACGTATAGCAAACTAAAATAGTGTATAAAAAGGGGCAAATATACAGTAAAAACAAAAATGCAAAAATCAGCAAAATTATTAAGAAAAAATAGACTAGTGGTTAGTCCAGCGGGAGAGGGGGCATCCAATAAATGTCAAAAATGATGGATAATATAAAAAAATTGTTTAAAAAATAAATAGAATAAACAGAGATATCAAAAAGGTACTGGAGCTCAGGGAATATCACAGGCTCACTGAAAGGGAATGCATAAGGTAAATACACTAAAATTAAAATATGTATATATGACAGTGAGAACAATATAGCAAAACCAAAAAGATAAAAAATATATAAGTAAAACTAATCAGGAGAGTATATAAGAAAATCAGTAAAGGATTAAAAAAGGATTAAAAAAGGAGAGGGTGTGGGACTCGGTGTACATAATCGCATGGGGTGCAAAAGATTAATAGTCGCTAAGAAAGCAATTCAGGTCAAACTCGATGTTAAGCCCTTTAGGTACAAGAGTGTCCATAGAAAAGATCCATTGGGACTCGAGTTGACTTAAAATCCTCACTTTGTGTCCCCCACGCCATGGTTTGGTATAGGGCACAATACCCCAAAATCTCAGATGGCTAGGGTCTCTATTGTAACATTTATCAAAATGCCTAGAGACATTGGGGGTCATTTACTATAACTCCAGGAAGTACTGGGCACTATGGCAAATAATAGAGCCCATTTTAGCCAAATGGAAACAAAACGGCGAATTTGCGCATGAAAATCAGTGATAGAAGCGGAGAACAAACGTTTGTAAATTCTAAATCGCAGCTAATTAGCGCTTCTGCGTATATACAAATGCCAATTCTTAGCAAGTTGTTATATAGCACTGTACTGTAGCCATGATCCATGTATGTGAAATAAACATTTTTTATCAGAGATGTGCTCTAGTTCCTGTGCATCTATTGATTTATATTGCAATTAGTATTCCTAGTTTTTTTTTTCCTTCTTTTGCTAAGAAATGCAGTTCTGAATGATTATTACATAGTAATGTCTGTTATTCTGTAAAGTTACATGTATTAATCATTTAGGTTACCTATTTGTTGTATGTTGTTTTTTTCATGTTTTTAATTTATTATTTATTAATTTAGTTGACTATAAAGCAGTAATTATTTATGTTCATTCTTTAATAATACTACACTATTATGCAGGTCTTGTACTTAGCACAATGGCATGGATATCTCCACACCACTCATGGTATGAGTTCAAACAACAGCCAACCTACCATCCACCAGCTGTGTTTATTTTTTTCAGTGCACAAGTGAATTAAAATAAACAAACAAAGAAATGTAAACTGCCCTTTAGCTAGTGTGTGGTGTTTGGAATGTCACATCATAATATAATTGAATATTTACATACCATTGCATGCATTTAAAGAGTTAATACAATAAAAACGTTCACATTAAACTGCATTGGCTACTTGGCAATCACCTATTTTCAGTAAATATATATACACGTATTTTTGTGTTGCTTTGGCTAATTGGCTAACTGGCATTCTCCTTTTCCCACCAATGCAATCTTTTAGGATTTTTCTGTGGGATTTGAACCCATGAGTCCTTCAATACTTGAAGGTAGAGGTGCTAACTGCTAGCCTATTGGGCTGAGCACAATTATACATACAAAATACTTTTACTAGTGTTTGATGTGTTATATACTATACAATAAAGTTTATCAAATGTAAACTGCTTGTTAGCTAGTGTGTGGTGTTTGGAGATTCACACCATAATATTAGTGAATACTTACATACCATTGCAAGCATTTGAAGAGTTAATACAATAATATCAACCACTTTAAAGTGTATTGGCTACTTGGCATTCACTGTATGCTGCTTTGGCTAATTGGCTAACTGGCTAACAGTAATTCTCCTTTTCTCCACCAATAGTAATCTTTTAGGATTCTTCTGTGGGATTTGAACCCAAGAGTCTTTCAATAACTGAATTTTTGAAGGTAGAGGTGCTAACTGCTAGCCTATTGGGCTGAGCACAATTATATTAACAAAATACTTTTACTAGTGTTTGATGGTTTATATACCATACAATCAAGTTTATCAAATGTAAACTGCTTGTTAGCCAGTGTATGGTGTTTTGGAGATTCACACCATAATATTAGTGAAGACTTATTTATTTTTATTTAAGGTACTTCTATAGTGCCGTCAATTTACGCAGTGCTTTACATATACATTATACACTAATATGGGCCCCTACCCTCAAGGAGCGTACAATCTAAGGTCCCTAACTCACATTCATATACTAGGGCCAATTTAGACAGAAGCCAATTAACCTACCAGCATGTCTTTGGAGTGTGGGAGGAAATTGGAGTACCCGGAGGAAACCCACGCAGGCACAGGGAGAACATGGAAACTCCAGGCAGGTAGTTACCCACTAATAAAAAAAAAGCCGCTCTTCTTGTGGCGGTCTTCTGTGGTCATCCGATAATGCCACCCGGAGAGTCCGCTCCATGGCTATGTAAGAGATGCCACACAGCGGGTGACAACACAGCGGAGGAAGACCACCATGGAAGAAGAGCAGCTTTTTTTAATTAGCAGGTAACCAGCGGTGCGGAAGAACACAGCAGATGGTGGCGGCAGGAGAGACGGCTCTGGGAGAATACAGCTCAGGGAGAAGATGGAGGAGGGAGAGACAGCGTCTGGAGAAGATGGCTCAGGGAACAAGACAGCTCGGAGCTATTCTACAATAAAGGACTTGTCAAAAACCGGCTATTAATTTTTTTACATTTCACTGCTTTTTTTGGTGAATGGGTAGGGGTAAAATGTACCCCATACCCATTCACATAGGGGGCAGGATCTAGGAGCCCCCTTGATAAAGGGGGCTTCCAGATTCTGATAAACTCCCTGCCTGCAGACCGACAACCACCGACCAGTGTTGTCGGGAAGAGGCCCTTGTCCCCATCAACATGGGGAAAAGGTGCTTTGGGGCATGTGGCCTGGTAAGGTTCAGAAGGGGAGGGTGCTCACTCGTCCACCCCTATCCTGACCTCCAGGCTGCATGCTCGGATAAGGGTCTGGTATGGATTTTGGGGGCCCCACATCAAATTTATTTTACATTTTGGTGTGGGGTTCCCCTTAAAGTCCATACCGAAGGGCCTGGTATGTACTGGGGGGACCCTACGACATTTTTTTCCTTGAATTTTTGAATTCCATACCATATTATTGAATAAGTACATACCATTGCATGCATTTGAAGCGTTAAAATATGGAATAAAGCAAGCTGATGTGCTTTGGCTAATTATGCTTCTGAGTACAATGCACACTTCTAGGAGGTGATGCTGTCAGTGGGATTTGAATTCATGGCTTGAACTTTTGGGGGCAGCAGGGTATACTGCTATGCTACAGAGCTGAGCACTTACCTACAGAGAAAATACATTTACTAATGTTTGATTCAATACAATAATGTTTTGCATTTCAGACATTAATATTATAGTAACAATCATGCTCGTGCCAATGTGGCATTGGCTAATAGGCATTTGCCTCTTTTCAGCATATGCTGCTGAGTACAATGCAAGCTTTCAGTAGGTGATACCATCTGTGTGATTTTCAGCCATTTGAGCACAATTATATTGAGAACATATGTTTACTAGTGTTTGATGGTGGGACTACTTTATATTCTAGGTATAAAATAGTACTCAGCACAGTGACTTAGGCACCTTTCACACTTGTGCGACCTGAAAGTTGCGAGATTTTAATGCGACTTTAAGCAATGCCTGTGTAATCTTGAGGTCTATGGACGCAGGAGTCGCAGGGAAAGACACGCAACTTTCCCATGATTTTGCATCAGCAATTTTGCCGCAATTCCAGGGAATGCCTGTGTAAACTTGAGGTCTATGGACCTCAACTCGCATCAAAGTCACACCAAAGTAGTACAGGGACTACGTTGAAGTCAGTGTTACTTGAAGTCGCACAGATATGAATGGTACACATTAAAAATCATGGGGTATGACTTGTCATATGACTCTGATATCCAAAGTCGCACAAGTGTCACTCAGCCCGACTTTGTCAGTGATTTCAGAGACATCAGTGCACTTTCCTGCACAGATGTCTAGTGAAATCACATAGGTCCCAACTGTTCTCCTTTAAGAAGGTGTCCTATGCCTACCTACTTTTGCTAATAGGTGTCCCTTATACCCATCTCAAAAAGTTGGGAGGTAAGAAATCGCCCCCTGAAGTCGCCCAAAGTAGTGCAGGAACTACTTTTGGGAATCGTTGTGGCGTCGCACCAATTCGGACAGTTCCATTGCCATCAATAGGCGCCGATTTAGCCTACAATTTGACATGTCATTTCAGACCTATGTAAACATGGGTGACGTTGCATAGATATTAGAGCTGCACGGTTCTGGCCAAAATGAGAATCACAATTTTTTTGCTTAGAATAAAAAGATCACGATTCTCGCGACGTAAAATCTTTCACATTATCCCACAAAAAATTGGGCTAACTTTTCTTTTTTTTTTTTTTTAATTCATTAAAGTACTTTTTTCCCAAAAAAATTGCATTTGAAAGGCGCAAATACAGTGTGACATAAAATATTGTAACAACCACCATTTTATTCTCTAGGGTCTCTACTAAAAAATATATATAATGTTGGGGGGTTTTAAGTAATTTTCTAGCAAAAAAAAATGATTTTAACCTGAAACCAACAAATGTCAGAAAAATGTTTAGTGTTTAAGTGGTTAAACTTTCCTCACTTGCACAGAATTCTATTTAATTGACAAATTGTTACAAGGTTTCTAGTTAAGTTCACTGATAAAGAATGTTCTAACTCTTGGCTGACTTCCTGGTTTTTCGGCTGTGGCTTCAGAAGAGCAGAGAGAGTTCTTCGCATAGCAAGAATCGTGAACTCTTTTTTCAAGATCGTAAAGGGGAAAAAATCACGATGACGATTAATCGTGCAGCTCTAATAAATATGCATGGAAATCAAGGGGGACAACTTTTCATGTGACTCTAAGGTCCAAAGCTCCATGAAAAGTAACCCAAGTGTGAAAGTAACCTAATGCGATTAATTGATAACACCTTTGAATAAGGCCCCATTTGCACTTGTGAGACCTTAAAATTGCACAGCTTTGTCATGACTTGAAGCAATGTCTGTGTAATCTTGTGGTGTATGGACCTCAAATTGCATCAAAGTCAAACCAAGGTAGTGCAGGGACGAATTTGCTACACCTTCAGGATGCACAAGTGACAATAGGGCCAAATTCAAAGGTGTTATCCTTGAATCTCATTCACACTGCTGCGACCTGAAAGTCACACTATTTTGCTGCCACTTTGCCACTGCAACTTGGCCCCAACTTCTGGGAACGCCTGTGTAATATTGTACCCGATAAACCTCAAGTCACACCAAAGTAGTACAGGGACTACTTTGAAGTTGGTGCGACTTAAAGTAGCACAGATATGAATGGTTGTCATTGAGAATCATGGGGTACAACTTGTCATGCAACTCAGAGGTCCAAATTTGCTGGAAAATTCGCCCAGCTGTGAAACAAGTCATATATATTTTGATAAAAGGAGCTCTCATTTATACTTGCATAGTCCTTACTGATTTACATCAGCAGAGCAAATGCAGGAAGTGATGTGTGCACATGGGACGGAAGCAAATGTGTGGTGATGCCAAACAAATCAATGAACCCCACCCACACTAAATCTAACTATGACATTCACCCCGCATTGATTGAAGTACAAGTACATATCCTACACTTACCCGGCCAATGAGCAGCACCTCCTCTCTGCTAAAGAGACCTCGCCATGTCCACCTAGATGGAGATCCTGAGCAGCACAGGAACTTCCGGGTGCATACAATGACTAATTTCCAGGTCAGAAGGTGAAACCACGCTTTTGATTGCAGCTGCGAATATTTGATCTCAACCATGATTAGTATTTTTTATTTTCAGATATGCAAATCTGTATTTCTACATATATTTGAAGGTAAACTTAAGGGAGTTTGATAAGAAATGGTGTCCCTGGGTTAGCAGCAGGTGAATTACAAAGGCAAAAGGCCCGGTTTGAGCCCTGGTTCACACTGACAGAGGGAGGAAATCGTTCAGCTGAACTCCTACAATTTCATTCCTGCATGTCAGTCCCAACTGTGGGGGCAACATCAGAGACATCAGTGCAGGTTTCTGCACCAATATCAATACAAATCGCACCAATTAGAACAGTGCTTTTGCCACAGATTTGACATGTCAAATCACACCAATGTGAACCAGAGCTGACACATTCAAACACTGCCTATCCACCAGCTGAATTCATTACCTGCAATTCTCCACAGCTGTTAATGATAAAGGTGGAATCTTTATATATAACTTGCAGTTGTGCAGAAGCCTAGGTTTACATTGGAGCGATTGGTCATACGATTTGAGAGATCAAATCGCATGACTATTGGCAATGGCACTGTTCCAATCGATGCAACATTTTTTTTTGTGGCATCGCATCAATTTGCTAAAGTAGTTCCTGCACTACTTTTGCCGATTTCAGGTGCGACTTAAATAGACATTTGTGTATGAAGCCACCTGAAATCACGCTGACCTTGCCACTTTGAAATCGTGCTACTTCAAGTGAAGTAGGGCAATTTCAAAGTAGCATGTGAACCAGGGCAAAGAGATTAGTTTTTTGGTGCACAAATACATATTGAAATAAAATATAAAAGATATTGCACTTTCCCAAAACCACCACCCACAAAAACAGTAGAGAACGAACAGTAGAGAACGAACAGTAGAGAACGAACAGTAGAGAACGAACAGTAAAACACACAAACACACACACAGCTCAATGTACTTTTATTTTACCAGCAGAAAATAAATATTTACATTTACTAGCTTCAAAAAATTTGGATAAATAGAAACTAGGAATGGGACTTTTAAAGGCACAACAATATTAAACTACAAAAAGGTAAATTGGTTTAGGGATTTTTATTAATAAAGTAAAAAGACAATGGACAAACATACATGTTTAAAATCACATCAGATTAGGCATAGGACCTAATATTCATATACCCTGTGGACCCTATCCTGCAAGCTTGTATAGTGACGGAAGAATTATAAGTACATAAGCAAATCACTTGGTTAAAGTAGAGGAGAGATACTTCCCCAATTGTTACACAGTAGATAGTCAAAAAACTAGAACAAGCTGAATGCTGCAGGTTGGGTGATCCACGATGGATAATCTCTGGTTGCTCTACATGTTTCGCGTTTCGCAGAACGCTTCCTCAGGAGCTAGAGATTCTAAATTAAAATACATAAAGAAACAACAAAGAAGAGACAAATTCAAAAAATGCAAACAATACAAGGGATATACATAAGGATTTCAGAACTATATATATAACCGAAAATAATACAAAATTACTGCGCTTCCCTCTAACACAAAGCTGCAGTTCTGATTCTTAGGTGTAGAATAAAATAGACAAAATGTATAAAAGAACCGCGCTAAACAAAGATGATAATTAAATAATTGAAAATCATAAAGTGATCAAAATACTAAACTCAAATAGCAACACGATGAAAAATCAGAAAGATGTGCTATGAGCCACATAAGTATAATATATCATTGTGGCAATTAAAAACATAATTAGAATAAGGAAACCAAAAAACACACAGTCCGTAAAAAAAGGTGACTTCCGTTATCAACAGTCCTTATTATATTAGATTCCACCCATAGTGACTGAAGACTTTAAAGACATCTTATGAAAAAATCCACCACCTATGAAGGTATATGATTACCAGAAATCGGTTGTAATGAAGCCTTATGCCAGAAATCCGCTCAATAGGGACATCACCATCTGTCTCAGCATGGAGGAATGATCACCCGGGATACATCGGAAATGATTGGCTCAATTATGGAGACCCAAGGAGATAAGAAATATATCCACCATAGTGTAAATCCGTTTGACCAGTTTATTTATAGTTAAAGTAACACACTTACCAAAAGGAACAATTAAAATCGCATATATAAAATCAGCCGGCCGGCCTGCATACACCCGTTCGTTATGGAGTGGAACGATGACGTCAGCGCGTCTGCCATCCGACGTACGTTTCGTCCTATTGGACGTTGTCATAGGAACGGGCGACGCACTGACTCATCGCTCTTTAAATACACTTGTACCACCATACCTCGTTCTGACGCTCTGGTGACCACATCCTGTTAGGGAGACAGGAAGTACCTAGGACAGACCAAGCCTCCCTGTGAACCAGGAAATGACGCTCATCAGCCTATCCAATGTCAACAGGAAGCTGCTATACGCCAAGCCTCCATATGATGACAGGAAGTGACGCTCATCAGCTTATCAAATGTTAACATAAAACTGCTGAACATAGGACGAACCTTTGTACATAGAATACAAAACACTAGAACGTTAGACATACTAGCTGGACCTCCCAGTACAATCTCATTTAGGGAGTGGACATCTGACAAGAACAACTTAATGAAAGTCGCCCTATCAGAATCCGTCCATAGAGATTAGGATAACGCCATCTAGTGGGGATCAATTGATTAGCATTCTTTTAAAGCAACACAAATTCTATTTAAAAAGGTGGATAGTTTTTGCTATGATGACCACAGAGTCATGTAGCAATCCCTAGAAATTATGGATCATCTCATTTCTCCGCTATGTATTGGAAAAAAAAGGGTTTTCTTACGTACAGAAACATAAAAAACTATAAAAACAAATAGGCTAAATAGCCGTAAAACCATACGTGCCTCGAAGAAAAGGGGGTTATTATACCCACTCAGCCATCCTATAAGGTAGATGAAATATTAAATTATTAAAGGGACCTTTACTAGGAATGAGGTATATCGGATACTTGGTGGACCTAGGTGGGTACCCTATCTGGTATTCTAATAAAACATTGGCACTCATTATAAAAACCCATGCTCTTATATAACAACTCAGCCACCATTCCAGGGGGGTTGGAACCTTCAAGAAAAGAGAGCCTTTACCAGGAATGGGGCATACCAGATAATTGCTGGACTTATATGAATGTCCTAACCGGTATACTCAGTAAAAAGTATGGCAGTCATTACTAAAACCCTGGACAATATATGGTGTAAACCATATGTGTTCCCAAAATAAGGCCATACTTCATCGGAAAGTCAAGACCATAACTGTTAAATTCACCAACAATTTATGGCCTGAAAGGGGACAAAACCAGTGACAGCTGGTGGACATTACCTAGTTGGCAATAGAGTAAGGCCACCAAAGGGTCAGAGCGGGTTTACATTAGACAACATAATCCAAAACATAAATCGTAACTAGTCAATATTCCTAAACCTTCACAATCAATGAATACATTTTCATATGTATGTAACTCTCACAACCCTATAGGCGTGTTGTAAACAAGTGAGTTCATGAGTTGTCAAGAAAGGCGTTGAGGTCTACCTCAACGTTAAGCCCAAACGGAGTATAACACCTAAGCCTGTATATCCAGGCCATCTCAAGCCTAGAGATCCCCCTTAATAGGGAACCACCTCTCCAGGGTGTGGTATATCTATCAATCCCCAGAAAAATGGTCTTCCTAGGGTCACGATTATGAGTTTCCAGATAATGTCTGGAGACTGGATGTTTAGGAAAACCAGCCAGGATGTTGGTTACATGCTCGTTGAGTCTTACGGAGAGAGGGCGCTTTGTCCTCCCTACGTATTGCAATCCACAAGGGCATTGCAATAAATACACCACACGCTCAGTAGAGCATGTGATAAAGGTTTTGATTTCAAATTCGGCCAACGACTGGTAGAAATGAACTTATGTGTCCTCCTGTGTGTACATCCACTCAGGGAGCATATTCTGCATTTTTTGCATTGGTAAAAACCAGTCATATACTCAAAAAAACCCTTCTTGATTGGGGGAGGGTCAAGGATATTGGGGGCCACTCTCCCTCTAAGTGAGGGAGCCCCTTTATATACCATTTGTGGCTTAGCCGGGAGAATGGTACCCAATACGGGGTCATTACGAAGGACATGCCAATATTTATTGATCAGCCTCGCCACATTTCTATGCTGCAAAGAATAGGTGGTTATAAACGGTACAGATGGAGTCCTATCTTTATTGGGAACCTTATCACTAAGTAGAGTGCGCCTATCAATAGTAGCAACCTCATCCAATGTGGTTCTAAGGGACACCTCCGAGTAGCCTTTCTCGAGAAAACGTTCAATCAAGACAATAGCCTGAGTTAGAAATTCCTCATGATCTGAACAATTCCGTTTCAGGCGTATGAGTTGACTTTTCGGTACTGACCTTAACCAGGCTTCGTGATGGCAGCTATCTGTAGGTATGTAAGAATTACGGTTAGTATTCTTAAAAAAGGTTGCTGTAGAAAGTTGTCCATCTTTAATACTTATCTTAAGATCTAAGAAATTGATCTCAGTCTGACTTGCCTCGTAAGCGAATCTTATGCCACGATTATTGTCATTTAGCATATTCATAAAGATATCCAGATCATGGCGGTCGCCATCCCATAGGAGGAGGACGTCATCTATATATCTGGCCCACAAAGCCACCTGTGGTCTCTGATGGGCATAGATGACATCCTCCTCCCATAGGGCCATAAAGAGGTTAGCCAGGCTCGGGGCGTATTTAGCCCCCATGGCGACCCCTCTATCTTGTCTGTAAAACTGACCCCCAAACCAAAAATAGTTCCGGGTAGCTACAAAATGAAGTAACTGCATGATGAAACAAATCTGTTCATCAAATAATGCGGAGTCGCGCCTTAAATAATACTCAACCGCAAATAACCCCAAATTATGTGGTATCACTGTATATAATGAAGCGACATCGGCTGTCACTAGCCAACACCCTGGTTTAGGGGTAACATTAGAAAGTAGGTTGATCACATGACGGGAATCTCTTAAATATGACGGCATTTTGGAAACCAGAGGTTGTAAAAAGAAATCAATATACCTGCCCACCCGGGATGAGATAGAATCAATGCCACTAACAATAGGGCGTCCCGGGGGGCAGGTGGGATGCTTGTGGATTTTTGGCAAATAATAAATAACTGGGGTGCGTGGGGCCTTAGGAACCAAATATGATCTTTCCTTACTATTCAAGATACCCAGCTCAAAGCCATATTGAACAATAGCTTCGAGTTCCCTTTTATATTGTACCTTAGGGTCTGATCTAAGGGGGGTATATGTGTCACGATCACCCAAAATCCTCGACATCTCCGCAAGATAGTCCTTCTTGTCTAACACAATAATACCCCCCCCTTTGTCAGCGGGTCTTATTATTAAATTCTTATTTTCACATAGGGAGTTCAAACCTAATTTCAACTCACTATTAAAATGTACTTTTTTCAGGGGTAATTGCTCCAAATCCCTAAGGAGAAGATCCCTAAATACCCTCAAGGAGGGGGCCATAGCACCCGGGGGATTGAATAAAGACGCATTAGCCAATCCCGAATGACGGTATTCAGTGGAGTGGGACACAGTATTTGTAATGGGGTTGGAGGTCATATACCTTTTAATATTAACCCTTCGTACAAATTTATGTATATCTATATAAGTCTGGAATTTATCCAGACCACGGGGAGGTGCAAACTTGAGGCCCTTGTTAAGTAAGGTTTTTTCAGAATCATTCAACGTAACAGAACTTAAATTAAATATCCCATCAGAGGTTACGATTTTTTCTTTTTTTGCTCGCAGTCGCCGCCCCCCTCTAGATCCTCTCTTTGGTCTGCCGACCTTTTGATGCCCTGACCTGGTCTGTGAAAACCCCACCGTTGGTGACCCATATCGGAGGGACCAGGAATGCCTCCATTGTCGCTAGATCCCCTCACCATGGACGTGGACTGCAGGACACCTCCATTCAGGTCCTCCCTTGTACTAGGACGCGGAGCGGGTCCTTCTAGATCACTTAGGGGATAGAAACAATTGGAGGTACTGATATTATAGTCAGGATAGCCTCTCCCATTGTTTGAAGGTCCAGGGATTTGGGAACCCCGCCCTCGTCTTTCATAGTGGTCATGCCTAAAGTTTTGATTGGACTCATAGTTACGATCAGGATATGACCCAAAATCAAAGGCCCGGGGGGTGGGTGGATAGTCCGCATAGGCATTATATTGGTCATACGGTCTGTCCCCAAACCCTGGGGCCAACCAAGAGCCATCACTGGCCTGATCACCCCCTCTGCCACGTCCCCCCTGATAGGGAACACTCATCCCACGAGACCGTCGTGGGAGGGCATGTGGATGATTAGATGTAGCCCTTTTCCCTCTACCACCCCGTCTCGCGGGAGACTGTTGGAAACCCTGTCTGGATCTCCCCTGGGGGCCAATATGGCCACCAGGGTATTGCCTAGCATTACCAGGTTGTGGTGGGGGAGGGGCAGCATATGGTACAGAGGGAGGTATTCCCCCTATATGTGCCGGAACTGTCTCCATATTGACAGGATCAGTGGGGGCCTGCTCTGCTAGCAGCTTCTTCTGCCATTCGAACACCACTGCCCCTTGATAGTCCAATAAATCTCTATTGAACTTCTTTCTCTTTTTGACTCTCTGGTCCCTCTCTTCCTTCTCTAAAAGAGTCAGGAGAGAGAGGGATCTTTCCTTGTACTCATTACTTTCCCTAAGGGGACTCATTTTATCCTTGATACCCTTAATCTCTTCATCTAATCTAGTAAGTTTGGCCTTCTTACGATCGATAAGGAATATCAAAAAATCGATCCCTGCTTTGTTGAAATAGCTGAACCAATCTTCAAGTTGGACATCGCCCTTCTGTGGGCTAACCTCCCACCTGAGACTTCTTGGAACCATACCTCCCTTCACGTAAGTCTCTAGGTAGGCTATGTCCCATTGAGTGTGAATCTCAGAGACTGTAAGATTTTTAAGCCTCAAAAACATACCACTGAGGTCACCCTCGTCTTCTTTGTATATCTCAAACACACCCTCCGTGTCAACCACCCTAGTGGCTCTATATTCGAACACATCCATGGAAGTAGCTACTCTTCCACGGGGGTGCCCAAAACAAAAAATACTGTTCAGTAATGGGTGACAGCAGTAATAAACCAAATGTGCAGATACCAGAAAATAATACAAAATTACTGCGCTTCCCTCTAACACAAAGCTGCAGTTCTGATTCTTAGGTGTAGAATAAAATAGACAAAATGTATAAAAGAACCGCGCTAAACAAAGATGATAATTAAATAATTGAAAATCATAAAGTGATCAAAATACTAAACTCAAATAGCAACACGATGAAAAATCAGAAAGATGTGCTATGAGCCACATAAGTATAATATATCATTGTGGCAATTAAAAACATAATTAGAATAAGGAAACCAAAAAACACACAGTCCGTAAAAAAAGGTGACTTCCGTTATCAACAGTCCTTATTATATTAGATTCCACCCATAGTGACTGAAGACTTTAAAGACATCTTGTGAAAAAATCCACCACCTATGAAGGTATATGATTACCAGAAATCGGTTGTAATGAAGCCTTATGCCAGAAATCCGCTCAATAGGGACATCACCATCTGTCTCAGCATGGAGGAATGATCACCCGGGATACATCGGAAATGATTGGCTCAATTATGGAGACCCAAGGAGATAAGAAATATATCCACCATAGTGTAAATCCGTTTGACCAGTTTATTTATAGTTAAAGTAACACACTTACCAAAAGGAACAATTAAAATCGCATATATAAAATCAGCCGGCCGGCCTGCATACACCCGTTCGTTATGGAGTGGAACGATGACGTCAGCGCGTCTGCCTTCCGACGTACGTTTCGTCCTATTGGACGTTGTCATAGGAACGGGCGACGCACTGACTCATCGCTCTTTAAATACACTTGTACCACCATACCTCGTTCTGACGCTCTGGTGACCACATCCTGTTAGGGAGACAGGAAGTACCTAGGACAGACCAAGCCTCCCTGTGAACCAGGAAATGACGCTCATCAGCCTATCCAATGTCAACAGGAAGCTGCTATACGCCAAGCCTCCATATGATGACAGGAAGTGACGCTCATCAGCTTATCAAATGTTAACATAAAACTGCTGAACATAGGACGAACCTTTGTACATAGAATACAAAACACTAGAACGTTAGACATACTAGCTGGACCTCTCAGTACAATCTCATTTAGGGAGTGGACATCTGACAAGAACAACTTAATGAAAGTCGCCCTATCAGAATCCGTCCATAGAGATTAGGATAACGCCATCTAGTGGGGATCAATCGATTAGCATTCTTTTAAAGCAACACAAATTCTATTTAAAAAGGTGGATAGTTTTTGCTATGATGACCACAGAGTCATGTAGCAATCCCTAGAAATTATGGATCATCTCATTTCTCCGCTATGTATTGGAAAAAAAAGGGTTTTCTTACGTACAGAAACATAAAAAACTATAAAAACAAATAGGCTAAATAGCCGTAAAACCATACGTGCCTCGAAGAAAAGGGGGTTATTATACCCACTCAGCCATCCTATAAGGTAGATGAAATATTAAATATTAAAATATCAGGTATCCATGGATACCTGATACTACCCTTCACGTGAGAGACCCCAGTATACATTGCCGGCTGCTGTCCACATCTTTACTCCAGATAACAGTGACCTCTGATCGAATCGCGATCATATGCACCTTACTACCTACAATTTCTGGTCTTACCATTTTCACTGGTAAGTGAACTTCATCCTTCCACATACTTCCCTTATTGTCCCTTTTTCCCTCCTGTTTCTTCCTTTCCCTTTTCCTCCTTTTTCTATCTCCCCTTTCCCCCCCTTTCTCCCCCTTTTTCTTGCCCCCCCCTCCCCCTCTTAGTCCCACCCTCCTTACCCATCTTCCCTCCTGCCTTACCTCCCTCTTTTTTTCCCCCCCTTCCCCTTCCTCCCCCCTTCCCCTTTTTTCTCTCTCCCCCCGCACTGTTCCTATAAAAAAAGTTGATTATATACTATTTACATTACACATATATATATACAATATTGAAAACCTCTTGACCCCAATATGTACTTTCTGGTTCCCCTAACCTGGTTGACCCTAACTCCCGAGCCTTGCCGTACGTCATCTGGAGACCATAATCTTGTATAGGGCCTGTCCTATGGGTCATTATACCTGGCAGTGGTTATATATATAGTTCTGAAATCCTTATGTATATCCCTTGTATTGTTTGCATTTTTTGAATTTGTCTCTTCTTTGTTGTTTCTTTATGTATTTTAATTTAGAATCTCTAGCTCCTGAGGAAGCGTTCTGCGAAACGCGAAACATGTAGAGCAACCAGAGATTATCCATCGTGGATCACCCAACCTGCAGCATTCAGCTTGTTCTAGTTTTTTGACTATCTACTGTGTAACAATTGGGGAAGTATCTCTCCTCTACTTTAACCAAGTGATTTGCTTATGTACTTATAATTCTTCCGTCACTATACAAGCTTGCAGGATAGGGTCCACAGGGTATATGAATATTAGGTCCTATGCCTAATCTGATGTGATTTTAAACATGTATGTTTGTCCATTGTCTTTTTACTTTAATAAAAATCCCTAAACCAATTTACCTTTTTGTAGTTTAATATTGTTGTGCCTTTAAAAGTCCCATTCCTAGTTTCTATTTATCCATTACTTTAATGTTGGGGACGCTGGCACAAATCTTATCTAGTACCTGTAGAGTCACCCTGCATTTTTAGGTACTACATTACTAGGCCCTTTATTTGATATTCAAAAAAATTTGGACAGGATATGTGGTGCTACATTTAGAGACGGAATTTTAAGGGCCTTGCTCATAGGAGCTTACAATCTAAAATTAGACAAACCTTAGAGTGGACACAGCTTTAATTTCAGTGTATAGCGGGCAACACATCACATTATTATCTGCAAGATTATAGAAACATACTTAACAGTCATTCTTACAAAGCATTCCAACATAATATTGCAAAAGACTTATTCAAAACACCCACCACCAGCCCACAATCCACACAAACATTGATGACCATGTTCTGCTGGAAGCTGCATTTCGGTGTACACGATTAAACGAGACCAAAAAGAGTAGGTCAGGAGATGCTTCCAAACGATGTTTGCATGATCAGACAGGAACAATACACACACAACATTGACAGCATGGCCACATAAACCCACTTTTGATTGAAAAAATGCACAAGAATTTCATCAAATCTCCCAATATCATTACTTCTCCATCACAACAAAAAACCTGACCTTCTCAGGCCAAACGAACCTCCCTACTGCAGGCCTTTATATAAGAGAGGTTGTATTGTTAGCACACTGACACACCCAATAGAAGTACACACCCAATAGAAGTACACGCCCACCAGTATCTTTCAATCTGTCTCTTCATGTATGTCTAAAGTGATTGCACCTGATGAGCAGGAACACATAATAGTATTTGCAACTGTGTTAGCCTTGGCTATGTGCATCAAATCTCCAACTACAGGACAAAGATCAAAGTCCATTTGCATTCACATAAACAAAGCAACAGTTTTCTAAGCATATGTACCCGTGCAGTGTAAACCCTACAATTTGAAATGTCCAAGTTCCTGGGCATGATTAGTGCTAATAAACATTAACATCAGTCCCTGACTGCAATGAGCTTCCAATATAAAGTCCAAAATTAACTTTCTTACATTAGAACCTATTTCAACAGGAGACAAATAAGTAGCCAGCATGTCTTTGGATTGTGGTGAGAAACCCACACAGGGAGAACATATAAACTTCAACACAAGCATTAGCACCAGGCAGTCCCAAGCATGGTCTCTGCATCTCTGTGGTGTGAACCAGCCCTAAGTCCATAGCCATGCTCAGTGTCACAAGCAATATACAGTATATTGGCGTAAGTATTGGGATGCCTGTCTTTAAACACACATGAACTGTAATGGCATCCCAGTATTAGTATTGGGTTCAAAACTCATTTGGCCCACCCTTTGCAGCTATAACAGCTTCAACTCTTCTTGTCCACAAGGTTTAGGAGTGTGTCTATGGGAATGTTTGACCATTCTTCCAAGTGCATTTGTGAGGTCAGGCACTGATGTTGGATGAGAATGCCTGACCTACAGTCTCCTCTCTAATTTATCCCCAAGGTGTTCTGTTGTGTTGAGGTCAGGACTCTGTGCAGGCCAGTCAAGTTCCTCCACCCCAAAATCAGTCATCCATGTCTTTATGGACCTTGCTTTGTGCACTGGTCCAAATGATTTGGTGGAGGGGGATTATGGTGCGGGGTTGTTTTTCAGGGGTTGGGTTTGGCCTCTTAGTTTCAGATAAGGGAACTCTTAAGGCGTCAGCATACCAAGACATTTTGGACAATTTCATGCTCCCAACTTTGTGGGGACAGTTTGGGGAAAGCCCCTTCCTGTTCCAACATGACTGCACACCAGTACACAAAGCAAGGTCCATAAAGACATGGATGAGCAAGTTTGGGGTGGAGAAACTTGACTGGCCTGCACAGAGTCCTGGCCTCAACCCGTTAGAACACCCTTTGGCTGAATTAGAGTAGAGACTGCAAGCCAGGCCTTCTCATCCAACATCAGTGCCTCGCCTCACAAATGCACTTCTGGAAGAATGATCAAATATTTCCATAGGCAGACTAAACCTTGTGGACAACCTTCCCAGAAGCTGTTCTAGCTGCAAAGGGTGGGCCAAATCAAATTTTAACCCTACGGACTAAGACTGGGCTGCCATTAAAGTTCATGTGTGTGTAAAGGCAGGCGTCCCAATACTTTTGGTCTATATAGTGTATCTGGAAAAGACTTACAATGGTAGTGGAACCCTCCTACACATAACTACTACAATTAGACATAGTTATAGGACCTGGGAGATGAGACAACTTCTCTACATGAAGTAACATGGTTGGGATTTGAACCCAGACCCTCAGAGATACTAAGGCAGAAGCTCTAAGCTCTAACCTCCAAGCCACAGAGCTGCCACGTGTGAGACCCTCCTACACATAACTACACATAAATACACATAAATACTGCATTTCTATGGACATACAGGTGATGGAATTACATTACTCAAGAGTTATTCTTCTTGATTTATTCTGTGATATTTGGTGTTTTTTTGTGGCTGAGAGTATAATATTACCCTCAAATTTTTGGGAATTACATTTTGATTTCTGATGTTGGTACACATATCACATTTTTTGGGCTCAAATTATGAATATTTGGAAATAATAAAAAGCACAAAAAAATTGTGATTCATTTTAAATTTGCATCAGCAATGGTATTGTTTGTGGATTGTAAAGACACCTGTGTGAGTAAAGATTGTTGTGAGATGAAGAGTAACAAGTGAAAGTGACCAAGAAAAATATATTTTACCAAAACATCAAAACATTCCACATTGTAGCATTATTAAAATCAAAATATTTTAAGTAGAAGCAACAATGTTGCAAAGGAAAATTTATTTCACAGAAAGATACATTTCATCTCAACTTTAAAAGGTTTTTTTGTGAAAGTTAGAATTGTTCTATTAGAATCAATGACTGAAACTTCATTTGGACTAAATTAGAGCAGATTTTAACTCCCAAAAAATGCTCTCTAATTAGCTCTCATTTTGGTATTTACTATAGCTCCAGGTAAAAAAGACACTTGAGTTAAAATGAGAGTTATTTTCAGGTCTGAGCATGCTCAGTTGTGTTGGCACCTAGTTGTCCAAAACGGGGAATTTTTCACTTTTCAGACTTTTAAAGATATTTCAGTGTAGAAATCACTTTTTCACACAGTTTAAAAACAGATTATCTTTAAATAATATACCGCATATTTCAGTGCCATTTAGGCAATTATATCATGCTCTAAACATTATTTTCATGTGCAATTCTCTAGGTTTTAGCAGAGTAAGGGTTTAGGCGCTATTTAGTTTCAGGGAGCTATAGTAAATTCGATTTTGGGAGTATTTTCTCACCAGCGCTATAGTGAATACCGTTTTAGCGCGAATTAGCGCTATTAGCGCTAATTCGCACTAAATTGCTGCGAATTAGCGCTAATAATGAAGAAAGAAAATTGTTTCTTTGGAGGATCAATCACGCTTTTAACTAACTGATCTCTTAGTGTGGGTGCCCTTTTGTAGATAAATTTAGGTTTATCTGGTAGCACCTCCCTGAGCCCTCTATCAAATTTCAAAATATGCCAGTGTCGTGATACGATGCTTTCGATCTTCTTATATTGAGAGTTGTACTCAAGGACTGGGGGCACCTGATCCTGTTGACATGTTGGTCTTTTGTCTTCAAGCAATACTGGTCTTTGCATTTGTCCTACTTCTTCGATTTTTTCTCTTATAAACTCTTGACTGTAGCCTTTATTTATTTATTTATTTCCACTTCAGCGAAAATTTTTCTGAGAGACATTATATCAACTTTGTATGTCAAAATTTATCTCCTCTCATTTTTCACATCATTGTGGATTGTTTCTGTCTTATCTTTATTAATTTTCCCATCGTATATCTTGTTTAAGTACAAAAAACAGAAAAACACTCCGAAATGTATATCTACCACTATACCTTTGTTCTTTCTCGATCCCTCTTATCCCCCCTCCCCCCTCCCCTCTTTTATGTCTGGTTTACTCCTTCTTATATTATATATCATTTTGGCTCTGTACCTATTGCTTCCCTCATCTTATCTAAATATGTGTCCAAGGTTTTATATCTTTTCCATCCCTCCCAGTGACTGTTACGCTTATTATCTCCTCTTTCCCTGCTCCTCAGCAGGTCCATTTTATAATAGTAATCTATTTTCTAAAACCATTCTCTAATATCTGGTTTTCCACTTTTTAGCCAATATCTCGGGATCAGACCCTTAGCGGCATTCAGGAGACTCGGAACCATTGATCTCATATATTGTTTCCTTGTTTTTTTATAGTCATGGAACACACAGGTCCATATGTTTTGTTCTATTTTTTCCCCGGTTATTTCCCCTATGTTTTTTAATACTTCATTCCAGTAGTCCACTATTATTAGGCATCCCCACCATAGATGTGTCATCGTTGCTTTCTGACCACATTTTCTCCAACACAGAGGTGTTTTTTCTTGCTGATATTTGTGTGTTCTTACAGGTGTTAAGTATCATCTTGTTACTAGTTTGTAGTTCATTTCAATGGTCTTCAAATCCCAGGCATTGTTGTATCCCATTTCTATCATTTTTTCCACTCTTTGATCTTCCAGTTTTAAATTAATTTCTTTTTCCCATTGTTTTATGAACTCAGGTCTTTCTTGTCCATCCAGATCTGCCAATATTCCATATATTCTTGATGTTCCATTTTTCAATGATGTTTTATTGAAACAGAGCTTTTCCAGTGAATTTAATTTCTCTTCGTCCCTAAGTGGATGTGGTATTGTGCTTACTAAATGTCTTAATTGACAATAATTCCTTGTCAAAAGATTTTATTGTACATACAACGAGGTACTTGACATTACAGTGAGTACAAGTTATACAATAAAGGGAATGAAGCTCAGAAATACATATTCAAACAGTGTAAATTGTATATTAAATTATAAGTTATTATGGTATTAATAATACATACAAATGATGTTGGTTATAAGAGGAATTGTGTTCTATGTTTAATATGAGCTTCCAAATAAAACAAAAAAAGGAGTAAGTAGAGAAGAAAGGAGAGATAGAAAGAGGAAGTACTAGAAAGAATAGAAAGAAGAGTCCATAGGGTTGAGTCGAGGCGAGGTCTGTCACAGTCACTAAAGATTATATAATTCATTAGTTCACTGAGTCAGCTACCATGGTAGTAAAACTTCTTTGTTGAAAGTTGAAGGCAAATAATTGCTAATCCATGGTTGCCATATTTTCTCAAATTTGGCAAACGAGTCATTTTCAAGGGCTACTATTTTAGCTTGAGTCATGGTGACGTTCATTCGATTTACTACCTCTTCCACTATCAATGAAGGAGATCTCCAGGCTCTTGCCAGTGTTTGTGTCGCCGCTGTAAATAGTTGGATAAGTAATTTAAATTGGTTGTGTGTTAAAAATTCTGGTTTTCGATTAATGAGAGCCATTGCAGGATCAGGGGTGATGGATATTCCTAACATTTTAGATGCATGACACGGACAAATACTCACCGAGGCCAAGATGCCGAGAGCGGCTCGCCCTTACGACCACGCGCACCCAGACCCCCGAAATGGGTACAGAAGGCTGGGGGTACGCGGAGGCACGGGCTTCCGGTAGGGGGGTTGGTACCAAAGGCTGGAAGCGGGTGTCCTGGGATCCGCAGGAAGCAGAGCTGAGAACACAAGCAGAGGTTAGAGAACAAGCAGGTAGTAATCAGGGTATCACAAGATCCAGCAGGGCGGTGGTTAAGCAGGCCAGGGTTCGGTGCACAGATCAGGCAGGTATAATCAAGACAGTCCAGCAGAATAGTAGTTAAACAGGCCAGGGGTTTGGTACACAGGTCAGGCAGGTTATTGACAGGATAGTCCAGCAGAGTAGTAGTTAAACAGGCCAGGGGTTTGGTACACAGATCAGGCAATAGGTACAGGGGCAATCCGGGAGAGTAGTGGTTAAACAGTCCAGCAGAGGTTCGGTACACAAATCAGGCAATAAGTACAGGGGCAATCCGGGAGAGTAGTGGTTAAACAGTCCAGCAGAGGTTCGGTACACAGATCAGGCAAATCACAGGTAACACAGGCTCAGGCAACAGGGAGAGCTGACGACAAACCAGCAACCTGACTGGGCGCTGGAGCCGTCAGATATAGCCTCCCTGCCCAGCGAGCGCATCAGTGTGACGCGCTACCGGGCACCCGCACGGGCTACGGCGCGCACACGGGGACCGCCGTGCACCCGCGCGCGCCGCACCATCAGGCCGCGGACGGGTGTGCGGCGAAGCGCTCGTCCCGTGCGCATGCGCACCGGAGCCCGGCGAGCGGAGACGCTCCCTGGCTCCTGACAGTGCCCCCCTCCTAAGGGCGGACACTGGACGCCAAGGCTGGCCATCAATTCCGGATGATCTTGATGAAACATTTGAATTAACTGTGGGGCGTGCAGATTCCTGGCGGGCTCCCAGGAGTTATCTTCGGGGGGATACCCCTTCCATTGAATCAGGTACTGTAGCTGCCTGCCCCTCTTTCTACAACCAAGAATGGATTCCACTTCGAATTCATTCTCGCCATCGATTCTGATTGGCGGAGGAGGGGGTTCTTTTCTTCCCGGAAAAGGGCTGGGCACCACAGGCTTCAATAGTGACACATGGAAAACGGGGTGAATCCGGTATGTCTTGGGAAGTGTCAACTCCACAGCCACAGGGTTGATGATCCTCCTGACTTGAAAAGGCCCAATGAATTTAGGCCCGAGTTTTCGAGATGGCAGTGGTAATCTCAGATTAACGGTGGACAGCCAGACCTCGTCTCCTACATCGAATCTTGGGTTTGCCTTTCTGCCCCGGTCGTACTGTTTCTTGTAGTCCTCCTGGGTTTTGCGTAGTGTGTCTTGAATTCTCTGAAAGTTGGATTGCAACGAAATTATCCTATCCTGGACTGCAGGGACTGCTGTTTCGGGGATATTGTTAGCGAAGGACGTGGGATGGAACCCGCAATTGGTCCAGAAAGAAGTCTGGTTGGTAGAGGCATGGATTGAGTTATTGTACGCAAATTCAGCGTAGGAGAGGAGGCTCGCCCAATCATCCTGAAAACCCGAGCAGAAGCAGCGGAGGTATTGCTCTAGCCCATGGTTGGTCCTCTCCGTCTGGCCATTACTTTGGGGATGATAGGCTGAAGAGAGACAAATGTTGATACCCAGAGCCTTGCACAGTTCCCTCCAGAATTTGGACATGAACTGGACGCCTCTGTCCGACACGATGCTCCTTGGTATCCCATGGAGCCTAACAACCTCCTTTAGAAAGATGTTGGCCATGTCTACGGCAGAGGGAGTACCCCTCATGGGCAGGAAGTGGGCCATTTTGGAAAGGCGGTCGACAACAACAAGGATGGTGGAAAAATTTTCTGAGCAGGGTAGGTCAACGATGAAGTCCATGGACACATCCACCCATGGTCGTTCTGGAATGGGCAAAGGTCTGAGCAGACCCCAGGATTTGGTGTTTTGGCCCTTGTTTCTCTGGCAAAGGGAACAGGACGCCACATATTCTTTACAATCCCTTCTCCATCCTGGCCACCAAAAAGAACGAGAAAGGAGTTCAGCCGTCTTCTTATTTCCAAAATGTCCTGCCATCTTGTGGTCATGACACATCTGAAGGGCTAAGGGCCGAGTCACTTGTGGTACAAATATTTTTCCTTTAATCCAGAAAAGATCTTCGTATCTCTTCAGGGAATGCACCGCTGGTTCTGTACATGCGCCTGACGAAGAATTGATGGATGATATTAAGTCTGCCTGAGTTAGCCCGAGGAAATTTTGAGGAGAGAGGATCGTGCTGGGTGTTGGTATTTGAGGGTCTACGGAAAACATCCGTGAAAGGGCATCAGCCTTCCCGTTCTTAGCCCCAGGTCTGTATGCTATATGGAAATTAAAGCGAGAAAAGAAGAGGGCCCAACGGGCTTGGCGGGGTTTTAACCGTCTTGCTGTTCTGAGGTACTCGAGATTTTTGTGATCCGTAAAGATCATTACCAGATGAACTGCCCCCTCCAGCAGATACCTCCATTCCTCTAAAGCAAACTTAATAGCCAGCAGCTCTCTGTCACCCACGTCGTAATTGAGTTCCGGTGGACTGAGTTTCCGAGAAGCGAAAGCTACTGGGTGTAGGATGGCCTTTGGTCCCTGTCTCTGGGAGAGAATTGCTCCAGTTGCGATCTCCGATGCGTCCACCTCCAGTACGAAGGGTTGAGTCGGGTCAGGATGGCAGAGGATTGGAGCGGAACTGAACAATTCCTTTAGCTTAAGGAAAGCCTCTTGAGCAGCTGCGGACCACTGGAACGAACTGTGTTGCCGGGTTAATTGGGTAATAGGTGCCACGATGGCCGAGAATCCAACAATATATTTCCGATAGAAATTGGCGAATCCAATAAACCTCTGTACCCCCTTTTTATTAGATGGAGCCGGCCACTCCTGAATTGCCTGAATCTTCTGTGGGTCCATTGCAACCCCATTGGTAGAAAGTATGAATCCCAGGAATTGTATGGTTGATTTCTCAAACTCGCACTTTTCGGCTTTCAGGTATAGCTTGTGTTGTTGAAGAATGGCAAGAACCGTTTTAATGTGCCTCTTGTGCGTCTCTAGCGTAGGGGAGAAGATTAAGTTATCGTCCAGATATACCACAAGGAAGTCATCTAAATATTGTCGGAATATGTCATTCACTAGATGTTGGAAGGTGGCTGGAGCGTTGCAGAGTCCGAATGGCATCACTAAATACTCGAAGTGCCCAAATCTGGATCTAAAAGCCGTCTTCCATTCGTCTCCAGCCCTGATCCTGACGAGATTGTAGGCCCCTCGGAGATCAAGTTTAGAGAACACCTTAGCGGACCGGAACCTCTGGAATAACTCGGGAATGAGTGGTAACGGGTACCGGTTCTTAATTGTGATGTTGTTAAGTTGTCGATAATCTACGCAGGGTCTTAAGGTACCGTCTTTCTTCCCAACGAAAAAGATACCCGCTCCGGCGGGTGAGGATGAAGGGCGGATGAAACCTTTCTCAAGGTTTTCGTCTATGTACTGCTTTAGAGCCTCCAGCTCGGTTTCAGAAAGAGGAAATATCCGGCCAAATGGAATCTCGGATCCAGGAAGAAGGTCAATTGGACAGTCGTAGGCCCGGTGAGGTGGTAGGCGGTCAGCCATTTGTTTACTGAAAACCTCTTGAAACTCGAGGTACTCGGAGGGGACGTGTTGGAGATTGCCTGGTGGTGTCACCATTGTGGCGCAAACTTTGGAATCCGGGAGCAGGCAGTGCTGAGAGCAATACTGAGAAGAGAAGGATACTGTCTTGGTACTCCATTTGATTAGTGGATCGTGAGCTTGTAACCATGGTAGGCCAAGTATGATAGGAAAGATTGGTGAACGAATTAGGTCAAGCCGTAAGAACTCCCGGTGGCCGGAGTCTGTGATTACTGGAATAGGTTGGGTCTCCTGGGTGATGGGACCAGAGCAAGGAAGGGATCCATCGGCCAAATGTATTTGTAGATCCTGCTCTTTGGTTTGTAAATTGATCTTCAACCTGTGTGCCAAGGCGGAATCTATGAAACAACTGCAGGCTCCGGAATCAACGATGGCCTGCAGGCGAGTCTCCCTTTCCGGAAGCTGTAGAGAAACAAACAACATCACATAAGCCTTGGGAATGTTATTGTTTGGAAAGTTCAATACGTTTGACTGAGGGAACTTACTGGGCCTGATCGGACAGCTGCGTAGGAAGTGTCCGGTTCCTCCGCAGTAGAGGCATAGGTTAGACTGCCGCCTGCGCTGCTTCTCTTCGGAGGTTAACGGACCTCGGACCAAGCCGAGCTGCATTGGTTCGACCTCAGGGGCCGATGCAGTGGTAACTGAAGGTGAGGTTGAGGATACTGTGGAGTGAGGCCTTGGCGACGCCCAGGCAGGGCGAGGCAACTGAAACCGTTCTGAGCGCCGTTCCCGAAGACGCCGATCGAGCTTCGTAGCTGCTTGAATGAGTTCCTCTAGTGAAGCAGGAGTCTCCATCCTAGCTAACTCATCTTTGAGTAATTCAGACAAGCCTTGACGGTATTGATAACGTAGGGCTGGCTCGTTCCAGTTTGTGTCGGCCGCCCACTTACGGAATTCCACAGTATAGTCCTCAATAGGTCTTCTTCCTTGGGACAAATGGTGCAAGATAGCTTCGGCTGTAGCCATACGTTGCGGATCATCGTAGAGCTGGGTCATGCTCTCAAAGAAGGCCTCGATAGTGTTCAGGGCAGGACTGCTCTGTTCCATTAGGCTGTGGGCCCAAGCCTGGGGTTCTTCGGATAGCAGAGAAATCACAAACCCTACCTTGACGATTTCTGAGGAGAAGGTTCTTGGCTGTAGAGCGAAGTAGAGGGAACATGCGTTTTTAAAAGCCCTAAACTTCTTGCGGTCTCCCGAGAACCGTTCAGGTGTAGGGACCCTGGGCTCAGGAAGGGCCATGACCACAGTGGGGTTGGCCGGAGCTTGTGGAAGTGAACCCCCACTGCTGGGTGCAGGAGCTGAGGCTGCGGAGGGTAGTAACCCGGTGATCTGCTGTAGATGGTTATCAATTTGCGTATAACCTTCTTGTAACTTCTGTACAGAGTCAGCGAGGGTAGATACCTGTTGGCACAGGATCTCCAGAGGAGAGCGCGCTCTGTCGGCCTCGGACATCTGGCTGGTTTGTACTGTCACGGACAAATACTCACCGAGGCCGAGATGCCGAGAGTGGCTCGCCCTTACGACCACGCGCACCCAGACCCCCGAAATGGGTACAGAAGGCTGGGGGCACGCGGAGGCACGGGCTTCCGGTAGGGTGGTTGGTACCAAAGGCTGGAAGCGGGTGTCTTGGGATCCGCAGGAAGCAGAGCTGAGAACACAAGCAGAGGTTAGAGAACAAGCAGGTAGTAATCAGGGTATCACAAGATCCAGCAGGGCGGTGGTTAAGCAGGCCAGGGTTCGGTGCACAGATCAGGCAGGTATAATCAAGACAGTCCAGCAGAATAGTAGTTAAACAGGCCAGGGGTTTGGTACACAGGTCAGGCAGGTTATTGACAGGATAGTCCAGCAGAGTAGTAGTTAAACAGGCCAGGGGTTTGGTACACAGATCAGGCAATAGGTACAGGGGCAATCCGGGAGAGTAGTGGTTAAACAGTCCAGCAGAGGTTCGGTACACAAATCAGGCAATAAGTACAGGGGCAATCCGGGAGAGTAGTGGTTAAACAGTCCAGCAGAGGTTCGGTACACAGATCAGGCAAATCACAGGTAACACAGGCTCAGGGAACAGGGAGAGCTGATGACAAACCAGCAACCCGACTGGGCGCTGGAGCCGTCAGATATAGCCTCCCTGCCCGGCGAGCGCGTCAGTGTGACGCGCTACCGGGCACCCGCACGGGCTACGGCGCGCACACGGGGACCGCCATGCACCCGCGCGTGCCGCACTATCAGGCCGCGGACGGGTGTGCGGCGAAGCGCTCGTCCCGTGCGCATGCGCACCGGAGCCCGGCGAGCGGAGACGCTCCCTGGCTCCTGACAATGCAATAGTAAAGATAGTCTTCCAAAAAATTTGTGCTTTGGGGCATGACCACCAAATATGAAAGTGAGTACCTGGGTCAGAGCATCCACGATAACAATCTGTCGAGTAATTATGCACATTGTTCGCTATTCTAACCGGTACAAGGTACCATCTTATTAAGACTTTATAGTTAGCCTCTATTGCTAGTATGTTTGGGGAGGCTGATTTGGTTGTTAACCAAATTTGATTCCATTCTGTAGTTTCAAGTGTTCGTTCTAAATCGACCTCCCATTTCTGTACATACGATGGTTTCTCCATTTCAGGTTGGTTTACTAATTGAGCGTAAAGGACCGAAATCATGCCTTTAGCATGAGGATCATTTGTACAAAATTTTTCAAATCCAGTAAATTGAGTCATTGGAGAGTTTGTGTTTAAAAGGGGCATAAAGAAATTTTTAATCTGAAGATATCTAAAAAACTCCGATTGAGGTAATCCATAGTTATCACAGAGGGTTGGGAAGGGAATAAAGGATGAGGAATTTACAAATTTGTGCATGTTTAGTACATCATGAGTAATCCACGCTTTAAAAGATCTAGGTGAGACCCATGCTGGGTAGAATGCAGGGTTTTTATAGAAAGATAATAGAGGGTTATGCAAAGATTCTAATTGATTTCTGAGTTTGTATTTGTCCCACATGGAGACAAAATGTTTGGTAATTGGGTTACCTAACCCTCTACGATCTCTTGGTGAAAGCCAGAGCAAATTTGCGATTGATAAGGGATCGCAGTCAGCTGCTTCAATCGACACCCAAAGAGGGGATTCGTGTTGTGTATGGTATTTAGTTAATGTTGCTATATGAGCCGCTCTATAGTAAGTGGCAAAATTGGGACACCCTAGACCACCATTCAACTTAGGGAGATATAATGTATGTTGTTTCGTACGAGGTCTAGAGGAGCCCCAAATAAATGAGTTTGCTTTCCTCTGTATAATTCTTAAGTAATAGGCAGGAATTGGGATAGGTAAAACTCAGAATAAATATAATAATTTGGGTAAGATTGTCATTTTTATTGTATTAATTTTTCCGAACCATGATATAGGGAGGTGATTCCAAGAGTACAGCATATTTGTTATATTTTTTACCATTGGAGGGTAGTTAGCTGAAAAAAGATCCAAATAGGATGCAGTGAGATGTATTCCTAGATATGGGATAGATTTATCTGCCCAAGTAAATGGGAGACCGTTTTTAGCTGAATTTAATTCCAAGGTTGAGAGGGATATGTTTAATGCTATACATTTTTTAGAATTAATGAAAAGACTCAAAAAGGCAGCAAAGGCAGCAAAGTCATCAAGTATTGGCAACAAATTGGGGCCTGAAACTTGATGAAAGAAACAAGAGGATGTCATCCGCAAATAGACAGAGTTTGTGATGAAATCCCCCTATCTCAATTCCAGTTATGGTTGGTTATGATCTAATCCGTTGGGCAAGTGGTTCTTTGAGCAGGGCAAACAACAGGGGTGAAAGTGGGCACCCCTGTCTAGTGGCTCTCTCAAAGTTAAAGGCCTCGGATTTATACTCTGCATATTTAACGTATGCTGTAGGTTTATTATATAAAGCTTTGATCCAGTTTATAAAGTTCGGGCCAAAACCCCATTTTTGTAACATATAATGCAAGTATGGCCAAGATATGGAATCAAAGGCTTTTTGAATATCAAGTGAAAGAAAGCAGGAGGGAATACGTTGAGTTTTGGCAATTTGTGCTAAAAGAACCGCTCGTCTTACATTATCGCCTGCTTGGCGAGTTGGCATAAAGCCAACCTGATCACGATTTATAAGAGTGCCAATGAACTCACCAAGACGGGATGCTAAAATTTTTGCAAGAATTTTGATGTCAATATTAAGCATCGAGATAGGTCGGTAGTTAGTACAGGATGTATCATCTGCATGGGGCTTAGGAATCATGCATATGATCGCCGTTAGGGATTCCTGTCTAAATGAATTATTTTCAAGTAAAGCATTAAATGTCTCTGCTAATGTGGGGGAAATAGAGTCTAAAAAGGTACGGTAATATAATGCTGAATAACCATCAGGTCCTGGTCTTTTATTATTTTTAATTCTTTGATGACTTTTGCTACATCTTCTGCCTTGATAGGTTCCTCTAATTGCGCTTTTTGTGAATCAGATAATTCAGGTAAATTAATTTTTGAGAAAAAAGAATCTGCTTTGTTTAAATTAAACGAATTTGATTCCGTGTATAGTGTTTTTAAGTGGGAACGGAATTTATGGACAATTTTAAGGGGATTACTAGTATATATATTTTTAGATATCTTCAGCTTAATTGGTTTATAAGATTTATTTATTGTTTTGAGTGCACGTGCCAAGTATGTGCCTGGTTTATTCGATTTCAAATAGAAGGCATGCCTGGAATGACGTAATATTTTATCAGTTGATTCTGTTAGAAAAAAGATCATATTCCAGGCGTGCCTTCTCTAATTCACTTTTAGTAATTGGGTTAGGATTGTTTTGGAAGGCTAAGAAGTGGGAATTAAATTGTGTTTCTAATTTTCGTGCAAGATTTCTACGTTCTTTTTTGAGTATACCAATCTGTTGCTGAAAAATCCCTCTCACCACCGGTTTATGAGCTTCCCAAAGTGTTATTGGAGAAATTTCTGGGCTTTTGTTGAGTATGAAATATTCTTTCAATGCATGTTCAATTTTGTTTCTATATATAGGTTGTTTGAGTAATATTTCTGGTAGACACAATGTTTTATCTTGAGTTTTAGGTATAGTGGATGCAATGGTGGTTAGGACTGCGTTGTGGTCAGACCATGGGATGGGGATTATATTTGATGATAGAATTTCTGGTATCATCCCTGTGGTGAGAAAAATGTAATCTATACGACTGAATGTTTGGTGAGGGTGTGAGAAATATGTGTAGTTTCTTTTTGTTGGATTACTCTCCCTCCAGGAATCAACTAGATTGTGTTTCGAAAGAAGTTGAGAGAGGGATAATTTAGATTGGTTTCGAGGTGGAGTATATGGTGTTTTGTCCAGAAATGGAAGGAGAACCTGGTTGGAATCACCACATACTATAATTGTTCCCATTTTATGTGCATTAACTACTTGCAAGAGATGTGTTAAAAATGGAATTGGCTGATTGTTTGGAGCATAATAAGAGACCACAGTTACGTCTGTATCTAAAATGTGTACCGTCAGGATTAAATAACGTCCTTCAGGGTCTTTAATTTCCGAGTGGACTGTGATTGGAGTGGAACGGTGGAATGCCACTAGAGTTCCGCGTTTTTTGGTATTGGCCGAGGCAGTAAATACTTGTGGATAGAATGAACTAAAAAATTTAGGTGTTGAGTTTGTTGTAAAATGAGTCTCCTGAATACACACAATGTGTGCCTTTTTTGCTTGGAATGATCTAAACGCTTTAGTACGTTTCTGTGGTACATTGAGTCCCTGCACATTGAGGGATAAAATGTTTAAAGGAGCCATGGTAATTGAGTCAGTATGCAGCACTTACCAATTATTCTAGCAAAAGAGAGATCCTAATACTGAAGTACCTAGTATACAGGGTGACTCTGTAGGTACTTAAAGGTCACTTGTGCCAACGTCCCCGATAATGTCTTATGCATACAAACATATATTGACCTCAGCATTTATGTTTATCGTCATCTGTATCTATGTTTTCTTTTATACACCAGAACTGCAGCTCATTCAAGCTCTCCCCTTTCCTACAAGTATCTGATGTTAGATTTATCTGGGATGCCCTGGTCTCTGTCTGCTGCCAGTTTGATCTTTTTCAGAGATACCTTTACTTCTGATCGTTCTCAGCGATCCATTGACTAAGTCCACCTTTGTGAATACATTTTTTCCTTTTTATATTCAATCGGTAAGCCATTTTTGTTTATAAATTTTGCTAATCCAGTCACCCTCTCTGCATCTCCATTCCCCTTTCTCCTTTCCTTTCCTCCTTTTCCCAATCCCCCTCCCTTTCCTCCCTCCCTCCCTCCCTCCTTTCTTTCCCCTTTTTCTCTTTTTTCTTTCCCCCCCCTCCCCCCATGCTTTCTTTTTCTTTTTTCCATTTCCCCCCCTTTCCCCCCCCTTGTTTGTATGTATGGTCTCTCCCTCCTTTTCCTTAGTCCTGCGTTCAAGTACCCAATTCGCAAACTATGCACTACCATCACCCCTTGCTTACCCACCAATCTGCCCAATTTTAATCATTAATTTCAATTATGAGATCTAATGTTTCTGTAGACCTCCTTTTGTATGGGCTGTCCTGGACCGCTGGTCTGTGCTGTCCTTCCATCTGAGACCTTAATCTTTCATAGGGCCCTTGCCATGCCTCGCCACTGGTGGTTGGATTTTTCTACCTTCTCTAATTAAGTGGTTACTCGCACTTTTCCTACAGTATACCTACTGAGAACAACCTCCAATTTTTTGTGATTTTGATATATGTTTTTCTTTGTTTGCATGTATTTTTTATTAGAACCTCTAGCTCCTGAATCTCAAACTCTCTAGGGGAAATCTACCCTTTTCTTCTATCTGGAATTTAATGTACTGTTATGAGTATTAGAATTACTTAGGAGACTGCAGGATAGGATCCTCAATGGTGTTACTACATGTGTTGTATGCCTATATCTGATGTGTTTTTTTAAATGTCCATGTCCACTCCCCATGTTCTTTGTATGCTATTAATAAAATTTAACCTTTTTACATACCTTTTGTAGTCCATTACAGTTGTGCCTTAAAAGTCCCATTTTTAGTCCTTTGATGCTACCAATTATTCTAGTTTGGAGAACGCTCGACTCAACCCATATGGACTTGAAAAGGGAAAAGAGAAAAAAGAATCCTGTGTGATCTAGTTTAGGGAAGAAGAAGAAGACAGGTAAGATTTCATTACATAAGCTTAAGAATAAAATACTAAGGTGTTCATAATTTTCCCGTGGTGAGGGGTAAAACCTCTCAACAGGGGATCGAAGGCCTTCGTCAGGTCTCCCCATATTAAGCGGGGGGATCTGAGGAAGACTAGGTGAGGCGCATGGAACTTCCGTGAGCAGGAGAACCACTTTGTGAAAAAAAGAAAAAAAAAACATCACTAGGATGTAAGCTTTTAGCCCTTAAGGCTTGGTATGAAACATAACTATATTATCTAATATATTTTAAAGAAAGACTTAACACTTATGAAATAAAGGTTATTGAAATTCTCTTTTATTTAGGAAGCGTAAACTATCTAGTCTGGAAAAAAAAATAATATAAAAAAGGGAATATGTCTTGTGACTAGTGTTTAGACTTACTACTAAACTTTGTTTCAGTAATTTACATAAATATATTAACTATAGAAGTAAATTTGTATCATTTCAGTCATGACTAGGTCTACTTTTGATAATATTAGTGTATAACTCAAAGTTGCAACTAATAGATAAAAAAGGTATTTTAACCAATCTGATTAGGAGAAAAGAAAAAGCTATTTAGTTTCAAAATATGAAGTAAGTATAGAACTGATAGGAATGGTGTTCTCGTATGATTTTATTCAACATACTCAGATAACATCTGAGTAAAGAATTAGTCTAACCCATCTTATATTTCATTTATTAGAATAATAGTATGGACTATAGATTCTGGATAAAAAAAAATTAAAACTATGTTTATATAATCTATATAACAATACAGCTAAAGAAATAAAATTATATTTCTTCTGTCATGACTGTATTTCCTTATTTATTTGATTATAATAGTATGCAACTCAATGCTGCATATAATAAATAAGGAGAGATACTTTAAACCATTCCATTTAGGAAAAAAGAAAAGAGAAAACAAAAAAAAAAAAAAACCTGATTTTATGTTTTGGGAATAAATATAGAACTGAGAAGATCGATGTTTTTAGATGATTATGTTAAGCATATATAATTGTTACTTGAATCTGGGATTTACCCTTATCCATATTGTATTCTATTTGTTAGAATACAAGTATGGGATATAAATTCATGTAAGAATTGCATAGTGAATGCGTCCAATATGCTGTATGTTCATCGAGAACATATCTTTTTAGCTAATTTATATTTTATATTTTATATTTAAATTCATGTTCCTGGAAAAACAGTCTTTTAGTCAATTGGATCTACTTCTTGGTCCTGTGGAGGGGATACATAGCGGCCTCTCTTGTGGACATGCTGGTTGCCGTTTTTCCCTACAGCAGGGGATGAATTTGGTATGGAAGAAGAGGATGCTGTTCGTCTTCGTGAGGTATTGATTGCAGATGTTCCATCGATCAATTTAAGATCTTGTAGAGCTTGTTGTAGTTTGTTCGGAGATCTACAAATATGCCTGTTTCCTTTGTAAGTAAAACGTATGGAGAATGGAAAACCCCATTGGTATGTGATATTGTTTCTTTGCAGTTCCAGCAGATGTATTTTTATAGCACGTCTTTTGGAGATGGTAACTTGAGAGAGATCTGCGAAAATCTGAAAATTGTGACCTTGGAAGGTTAAGTTTTTTTTCTCTCTGGCCGCAAGTAAAATTTGTTCTTTCGTTCGATAAAAATGGAACTTTGCTATGATGTCACGAGGGGGTCCATCTGTTTTTTTAGGCATGAGGGCCCTGTGTAACCTATCCATTTCCAACCTTTCGATCTGTATTCCTGGTTGTAATTCTTGGCATAAAGCTGTTATTGTAGAAGATAGGTCAACGATCGATTCAGGAATGCCTCTGAAACACAAATTAGACCTTCTTGCGCGATTCTCATAATCTTCCAGTTTATTTTGTAGGATTATATTATCCTCTTTAAGAAGATCTATTTCAGTCATGAATTCCTGTGTTGTGTTTTCTAATTCTTCAATTTTAATTTCCAGCACTGCTGTATGGTTTCCCAATTCTCTAATTTCTTTAGTAAGATTATTGGTTATTTGTTCTGAGGTAATTTTTAATGCTTTGTGTAGCATTTTCTCAAATTGTTTAATAAGGTTTGGAGTTGCTGTTGGTTCTTGTGAAGATTTCTGTGACAGAAATAATTCTGTGTCAGATTCATCTGAGGAGATTGGCTGTAACAGCTTTGTCTTTCTCCTGCGCTCTGAGGTGATTATGCCTGAGGCTGAGGAGACTGAGGAGACTGGCACCATTTTCACTGCAGTCTTATAGGGCGTACACACGGTCGGACTTTGTTCGGACATTCCGACAACAAAATCCTAGGATTTTTTCAGACGGATGTTGGCTCAAACTTGTTTTGCCTACACACGGTCGCACAAAGTTGTCGGAATTTCCAATCGGCAACCACGCGGTCACGTACACCACGTACGACGAGACTAGAAAAGGCCGGTTCAGAACCAAGCGCGGCACCCTTTGGGCTCCTTTTGCTAATCTCGTGTTAGTAAAAGTTTGGTGAGAGACGATTCGCGCTTTTTCAGACTCGTGGCTTTCAGATCGTTTTCTACCAGTCAGTTTGTGCTTGTGGGTTTGTATCTGCTCTTCAGTGCATGCAAGCAAGTTCCGCGTGACTTAGTCATTGTATTCTTGTTCGTTCCTTACTGGTTTTCAGGTCACTCTTCACAGGCCTTGCTGTTCTTCAGTGCCTTCTGTTACTTCGTTCTGAGCAGCCGACCATTTTGTAGCCATGTTTCGTATGCGTACTCCTCGTAGAGTTCGTGCTGTGCAGGGGCTTGGTGTTGGGGTCCTGACCTTGACACAAGTCCAGTCCATGAACAGGGTGGGGAGGAGTTCATGGACCAAGAATTGGTTGCTTCAGCGTGACCAGTTCTCTCATATGCCTTTGCTCCGTGAGATCCGTGAGAATAATCCTGATGATTTCAGGAACTTTCTCAGGATGACGGACCCCGTGTTTCACCGTCTGTTGGCTTCGCTGACCCCCTATATCAGCAGGCAGGATACCTGCATGAGGCAAGCCATCACTCCGGAGCAGAGGTTGGTCGCTACCTTGCGGTATTTGGCCACAGGGAGAAGTCTGCAGGACTTAAAGTTCTCGACAGGCATCTCCCCCCAGGCTCTGGGAATCATTATCCCAGAGACCTGTTCTGCCATCATCCAGGTCCCGCAGAAGGAGTATATGAAGGTAAGATTTTTATCCTTTTATATCCCATTTTAGTGTATTTAATGTTTGCTAATATATTGTATTTCTTTCCTCATTCCCTAATTACCATGATTGTAATATGCTGTGAATGTCCCCTTTGTCCTCATGCATGCTGGATTTTTATGTAATTATTATTTTAGGTCCTTCATACATATTTGCCCTTCAATAACCTCCCCAGCATGGTGTCTACTGCCCTATATTCACCTCATGTAGTCACTTAACAATGTATTTTATCTGCTCCATAGTAGTGCTTTACCCCAAACACCCCTAAAATGTTTGATAATGTTATTTTTGATTTAAATTCAGGCAGAGTGCCAGAGGCTTTTTTTTGTGGTGTCCCCAAATAATTTTTAGTAACCCTCCCTCCCCCCAACTGCTAAGTCAGCTGATCCCAATTCTCTATCCTCAATCATCTATCTGCTGATTTTGCCAAACCCATACACACTATACCCACCTCTTTAGTGCTCAGATTTATGAATGAATTCCCAAAAGCATGTAGTGCAAGGGCCTGCCTGTATACTTTCAAATGGTACTGATTAAAGTTTTTGTAATAGCAGAATGTCCAAATGTCCTCAAATGTGTACAGTGTGTATTTATATCTTTGTATTATGACACTTCTTACCTGTCTAGTGGGCTGCCAATAGTGTAACTAAGGAGGGGCTGTTCCAAGTAATACCCTGTATTTAGGCATTCATCTCTCAATGAAGTGAAGAGGGTTACCTGTCCAAGAGTTCCCCCCCTATAATGTTAGAAATGGCCCATGAGAGGGGGGGGGAATATGATAGGTGTACCTTATACTTTGGCGTTGTTAAATTCCCCTTAATAAATGCTATCGGGAGGTTGCCCCATAATTATTGTGTATAATCTGCTTGCCATGTTTACTGTGAAAAAATAGTAATATTTATTGTTTTTTCCTCAACAGTTTCCTTCCACGCCACAGGAATGGCAGACTGTGGCCTCCCACTTTGCCCAGCGGTGGGACTTTCCTAACTGCGGAGGGGCAATTGATGGGAAACACGTCCACATCGTCCCACCACCCAACTTGGGGTCGTACTATTATAATTACAAGGGGTTTAATAGTATAGTGATGTTGGCGGTGGTGTCGGCTAATTACGTCTTCTTGTATGTGGACGTGGGGAAGAATGGCCGGATGTCCGATGGTGGAGTGATCGCCCAGACAGAGTTCTACAGGCGTCTCCAGAATGGCAGCTTGGACTTGCCAACTCCAGAGGACAATGTGGAAGGTCTCCCATTTGTGTTCGTTGCTGATGAAGCGTTTGCGTGGGGGACCACCTGATGCGGCCATTCCCGATGAGGACCCTCACCCCGGAACAGAGGGTTTTTAATTACCGGCTGGCCAGAGCCCGAAGAGTGGTGGAGAACACATTTGGAATCCTGGCCAGCTGGTTCCGACTATTTCTGACACCCATCCATATGGCGGAGTATAAACTGAACCATATAATACTGGCGTGCTGTGTTCTCCATAATTTTTTAAGAAAACATTCTGCCAACTATGCTGGCCCAGTTGGGCCTGAGGCCGGAATCCTACATCCAACAACACTGACGGCACTTGAAAGTGGCCGTCCTGGCTTGCCCTCCCTGAGTGCCCGTGATGTCCGGTTACGATACCTGGAGTTCTTTGCGGGTAGGGGGGCTATCAATATGCCAGACAATATGTGAAGCCTTTTTCAAATAAAAAAAAAAAGAAATTCTTTGTGGACATTTACTGCTTGTGTTTGTTTTAGCTGACCCTGACAGAAATGTGTGGAGTCCAGAAAATGTTGTGATTGTGTAACCTTATTATACAAAGCACTGTTGGCTGGTATTTCCTAAATGTAAAAACACATTTCACTCCAAGTGCACTTGCAACTGCACTGAACCTGCACTTGTAGTGCAAAGTGGATTTGCCCTTAGGAAATAACCCCCATTTTTGCATAAGACAGCAATTACATCACCCCAAAAGTGTTGTAGTGTTGAGACAATAATCCACACATTCTTGAGTAAGCTACTTTTTTATACCTGCACAATCACATGTGCATTTACCAAAGGTTTTTAAAACAAACCAACATGTTTGTTGTATAACAATTTTTGCAGTAGCATTATCAAGAATCGAAATATCCATTTCAGATAAAACAGGCCTGTGTAAAACCAACAAGAAAGCCAAAAAACTTGAACTTACAAAGTTCACATTAGGTAAAAGCTGAAGGCTATATCAGACATCAGTATTTAGGAACTGGGTTTGATATAGCGTTCAGATGGGGGGAAATCACCCCTGGAAAAGCCAAATTTGGAAGATGCACACAAATGTACGAATGTCAACATGTGCTATCTGCCATCAGGGGGGATCAAGGGACGTGTTTTGGGGGAGCAAGCCCTTCCTCAATGCTACTTTATAATTGAGGAAGGGGTTGCACCCCCAAAACGCGTCCATTGATCTCCCGTGATGGCAGATAGCACATGTTGGCACACTGTGTGCATCCTCCAAATTTGGCTTTTCAAAACATTGCAAAAAATTTTAAAAGATTGGACCACAATACAAAAAGTGATTTTGTGGGATTTAAATTCGCCCCAAAACATCAATGATGTTATTATTTTTTTTAATAACATCATTGATTTTTTGCTGGATGTTTTGCAGTTCGGCATTACACCCCATGATCTCCCCGATCAGGATCTGGGCACTTTCAGAAGTAAAGCGTTCTCTATCCCTCACATCACGATCACCTAAAAAGAGATAAAGAAAAAAAAAAAAGGTCTCAAAAATCTGCCACCATCCATCTCTTTTACCTGAGCCTGTGGTCGCAGACACTCACCTGTTGTGGTGCCAATCTCCACCACATCTTCTTTTCCTCCTGCTCTTCTTCTTGGGTTGGGGGTATTTCACCTTCTTCCATAGGTGGAGGGTCTGTGGTCTCCTCGGATGAGGGGTGTCCTCCGAGTCTTTTCTCCCCTATGTAAAACAAAAATGGTAGAATTAGCACACAGATATTTGATGGCAGAACTAGAAATAGGAAACATTGCTTGGAAGTGGTGTACAATTGTCTATTTTAGCAGAGTTCCAAGATGTAATTTTATTATTGCCCTTTGTCAAGCTGCAATACTTTACCTGTTTAGTACAAGCTTCACAGATGGAGACCCCCCTATAGTATACACTGGAGCACCTGTGTGGCCCCCTAATAAAAATGGTGTTCTGGGGTCCCACACTAGTGCTCCAGTGTCCAGATGTGAAAACAGCTGCTCAGTGTCCTCTCCTTACACACAATCTAGTTGGCATTTCATTCTAGTAACAAACCCATCTACACAAACAAATATTTGGCATCCAAGTAGGCCCAAAAAAATGTGTGAAAATGCATATGGCCTAAACAATGGTGTTCTAGAGGCCGAAAGAAAAATGTTTGATACGAACGAATAATGGGCCCATGAACATTAAAGTTGCCCTTTTAAACGTTACAATTAATAAAAGCATATGGAGCAGAACGAACGGAATAAAGACAGAAAGAATAGGAACACAGCACAACTACTTACTTTTTTGCAGCACTCTTCGGATCTTTCGGTACTGCTCTGGCTCTCTCAACTTCAGGTCCGACCACCGCTTCCTGAGCTGATCTTTAGATCTTCGTACCCCGAAATTCCTGTGAAGGCTTTTGATCACTTTAGCAATGATTTTGGCCTTTCGGATGTTGGGGTTGGGGTAAAGCCCATATTTTCCGTCATAGTCGGACTTCCTCATGATGTCGACCATCTCCAACATCTCCCCAAAGGACATATTTGTGGCCTTAAAACGTCTCCTTCTGGATCGGGACGTGCCTGGATCTGGGCTTTCCTCCTCCTCGTTGCTATAATTAGCACACACCTGCTCTAAATCCGCCATCATGCTCTTCACCCACTGCGCCGAACGAAAAGGGGCGGGGAATAGACTAGAAAGAACGTCAGGGGCGGGCGGAGTTACACGCATGCGCAGTGTGTATAAAGCGTAACACGCGTGTGTATTACGTACGATCTGTGAGCGGAGGAAGGAGCATTGGACGCGCCGATCGTAAGAACGAAGGTAAGAGACAAACTTGTGCCTATACTGCTTCTAGATTGAGGCCTATATTGTAACAAGATTAGGAGAGTTTTGTCTGACATTAGGCTTTGTCTTGTGTTGTGTCTTGCAGTGAACATCGATATGGTACTCACAGATAATGACTTCATGTCAGTATTCATAGATATGCTAAGGGAGCTGCCCTGTCTGTGAGAGATTACCCACCCCCATTTCAAGAACCAAGCAAAGAGGAAGGCAGCACTGGAGCAATTGTGTGAAATTGTGAAGCAGGTGATCCCCACGGCAGACATCACCTATTTAAAGATCTTAATTGGTGGCCTGAGGAGCACATATCTGAGGGAGCGCAAGAAAGTCCTGGATTCACAGAGATCCAGAGCAGCAGATGACATCTATGTCCCCAGTATGTTGTACTACGACAGGCTGCATTTTCTGGCAGGTCAGACTGAACCCAGGCCGTCTTCCTTCCACGCTTCCTTCCCCCCCGGCTGAGGCTTCTGACGCCCAACCTGGGCCTTCCAGGCGATATGTGGAGGAGCCCAGATTGATCCAGGTATAGCATTCCTCTAAATATTTCTGCTTGTCCAATCAATGATGTTAACTAGATGTTAGTTGGGAGTAGTAATTTATGATTGTGATTGATGAAGCAAAAACTAAAACCATGTCCCTTTTTTATACACAGGGAAGTCTCAGCCAGGAGGTGGCCGGGCCGAGCTGGCTGGCTGATCTGCAGGTCCCTCCACCCCCCCTTAAAAGAGAAAGTGGCAGTAGGAGGAGTACCCTAGAGGAGGCTGCTATAGGATTCTTTTGGAAGGGCTACAGAGGTCCTGGGAGCACCCCACACCATGGAGGAGAACATTGCTGCCTTCATTGCATATAAAATGCAGAGGATGGAGGAGGGCTAAAAAGTCATGTGTGAGGCCCTCATATCGGAGGCTCTGGAGAAAGGTATGAGGGGCCAAATTACACCTCAGACACACCTTTGGGATGGTCCTCCTCCTCCTCCTGCAGGTCCTCCCAGTCTTCCTCCAGGTCCCCCCAGTCCTCCTCCAGGTCCTCCCAGTCCTCCTCCTCCTCCAGGTCCTACTCCTCCTCCTGCCACATCTCCAACTGCACAGCCACAGCCCGGAAGGAAGCGTGGAAGGAAGACCAGACAGTGATTGCCCTGGGTTCAGTCTGGTCGGCCAAAAAATGCAGCCTCTTGTGGTACCACAGCCTGGGAACATAGATGTCATCTTCTGCTTTCCAGATCTCTGCAAATCCCGGACCAGACTGCCCTCCCTTAGATATGGACTCCTCAGGCCACCAATTTTGATGTTGAAGAATTGATGTCTGCCGTGGGGGTCCCAGGCTTCACTAATTTCTCCTGTTGATCCAGTGTTGCCTTCCTCTTTGTTTGGTTCTGATACCTTAATAAAGGATTTTTGTTTTGAATTATACTCTCCTATGTGTTTTACTTCAAAAATGACAGTTGGTTTGTGAGTGTTCAGGTACATTTCAAATATACAATGTGAAATGAACAAGGGTCACCAACAACAAACAATCTCCTGGAGATTAAATAATAAAAGATATTAATGGTGTTGGGGTAACTTGACACACAAAACACACACAAAAATATTCTGGAGTAAAAATAAAAATAACATTGAACAAAGATCAGCCTTGGAAAAAATCCAAACAATAAAGAAAAAAAAAGGCTGAAAATACAAAAAAAAAAACAAAAAAACTGTCAGATGTGACAACTAATAACAATATATTGAGGGAATCCCACTAAAAAAACACAAATAAAAGTTTGTGAGAAGTGTGTGTGAATATGAGCAGCAAAACTACTTAATTCTTGTCACATTATAAAGAAGAAGAGAGTGCGCTGTATTAAACCATTTTTAACATTGCAGCGTGACGAAAGTGCTGTATCCATTGCGAACGCTAAGTTTACCAGAACGAGCTGTCCCGTCTTGGAATTTCTTCTGAGCATGCGTGGCACTTTGTGCGTCGGAACAGGCCACACACGGTCGGAATTGACGCGATCGGATTTTGTTGTCGGAAAATTTTATCTCCTGCTGTCCAAATTTGTGTGTCGGAAAATCCGATCGAAAATGTCCGATGGCGCCCACACACGGTCGGAATTTCCGACAACACGCTCTGATCGGACATTGTCCATCGGAAAATCCGACCGTGTGTACGGGGCATTAGCCTGTGTGCCTCCGCTGGGGGCATTTTTATATTTATTCCTGGCTCCCCCTAATACCATTTTGTTTTCAAAGTTTTCTCTCACCTCTCAGGAGTATAATGTCTCGTTTTTGAAATAAAAAATGTCGGCGGGCTGCCTTTATACAGCGGTTTTCCCTTTTCACAGAGTGGAGCTCTAGCAGGACATGTCCGCTGCGCTAGACTCAATTGACAATAATTCCATTCACTCATCTTCCACCCATTAATTTCTTCTAGTTTCAATCGCGTTCTAATCCTGCCGTTTATGGTGATATCTTTCAATTCTTGGTTTCTTATTCCTTGGCCTGCAAATATTTCCTTCCCGGGGGTGAAAAAATTTGTTCCTGTGAGTGCTAATAGCGGTGAATTGTGTCTCCATTCATTCTTCAAGTGTACTGTATCCCAAATTTTAAATACATTTTTTGTTATTTCATGAGTTTCCGTGTCCATTAATCTGAACTTTCGTGGTATCCATATGTTTTTGTGCAATGTGGTTTTACTTATTGTGTTTTCCATTTCTACCCACTTTTTTTCACTATTTTCATTTGTCCACTCAAACATACGTGCCAAAACAATTGCTTTGTAGTATCTGCTTATATCTGGGGTGGCTAATCCTCCGTGCTCCCTTTTCCTTGTGATCTGCGTGTATTTAATTCTTGATTTTTTATTGAACCAAATATATTTTAGCAAAATTGTTTTAATTGTTTTAAAAAAACTCTGTGGAATCATTACTGGCAACATCTGGATTTTGTAAATTATTTTTGAGAGGACCATCATTTTAAACATATTTATTCTTCCAATCCATGAAAGTGGTTGTGTACTTAGTTTTTTTATTTCTTTTTTAACCTCATTGATCAATGGGATATAATTTGCCTGATAGATTTTTTCAACCCTTGGGGTTACTTTGATTCCAAGATTTTTTAATTCTTTTACCCAGGTAAATGGAAATTCTTTTTGTAGGGACTGGACTTCTTTTTTTCCCTAATACTATATTTAATATCTCTGTTTTTATTGGATTAATTTTGAAGTTTGACAGTTCTCCGTATTTTTTTATTTCTTTCAATATGTTTGGCAGTGTCACTCTTGGGTTAGTTACATACATCAAGATGTCGTCCGCATATGCCGCGATCTTGTGTTCTTTTCCTCCAATTCTCGCCCCTTTCACATCTTGGTTGTTACGGAGTGTCACTAACAATGGTTCCAATGCCAGTACATATAGTAATGGGGAGAGCGGGCAACCTTGCCGTGTTCCATTCTGCATCTCGATTAAAGGAGAGAGTCTACCATTCACTTTTACCCTTGCTGTCGGGCCATTATATAGATTTGTTATCCACTTCATTATTTTTGTCCCTAGTCCCAGATGGAACAACGTATCCATCTTGAACCCCCAGTCTACCCTGTCGAATGCTTTTTCTGCATCCAATGACAGGAATAGAACTGGGGGCTCATTTTGCACACTCTTGTGTAGCATCAATATTGTTTTTAGACTGTTGTCCTGTCCCTCTCTCCCTGGGATGAATCCAGTCTGATCAGGGTTGATCCAGAGTGGAACTCGGCATGTTGACTCATCAACACCGGTGCTGCCGGTTCTTTTTTTGGCGTGAAAAAATGACTAAGTATGAAATTTGGCGAAAAAAAGACTAAGTCCCCACCGTAAGTTCGTCAAACACCTTCTAAGTATGAAAATCTTCAAAAAAACGACTAAGTCCCCACTTTTTTGGCGTGAAAAAACGACTAAGTCCCCACTTTTCACACCAAGCTGGCCAACGACTATTAAGCTGGGGGGACTTGCTGCGGGGGGGTGTCTCAGGGTCGGGGGAGATTGTAAAAAAAAGTTGGGGAGCAGGGGAGGGGGGGTGGGAGCGGGGGGGCCCCGCAAAGATCTGGTTTTTGGTCAGCTTGGCGCGCGGGTTTTAAACGAGGGGCCCACTTTGAGCACCTGTATCCGGGGACCCTCACGGTGAAAACACCCCAAACTTGGCACAGTTGTACGGAAGACCCACGGCTACAAGTGGAAGAAAGTTCGGGTCCAGGGAACCTAAGGCCGGCCGGTACCGATTACCCAAAGTGGGCCACTCGCGTCGTTTTGGCGCCTGGGGGAAAATGGCGAAGATAGGGGGGCAACTTTGGGCTCCGGTATCCGGGGATCCACCGAGTCGAATCCCCCCAAACTTGGCACACTTGTAGGGGAGCTCTACGGCTACACGTGGAAGAAATTTCGGGTCAAGGGACCCGAAGGACGGCCGGTACCGACTCCCCAAAATAGCCCACTCGCTTAACATGGGAGTCTATGGGGAAATTTGGCGAATTTGGGGCTCTTTTCACTTAACGCTTAACCATTCAAAGACCGAATGTGCTAGAGGCACCAAACTTGCACCCCTTCTTCCCAGATAGCACAGCTACGCCTCCAAAAAATTTCGAGGTTCGGGGGTGTTTTACCGGGGACTTACCGGGGCCACAATGTTGACCGTCTTCTCGGTACCGGTGCTCCCGGACCATAGGTCACAAAATTACCAAACTTGGGGGTGTTGTAGATTCACTCTATGGGTACCCCCACACCGATTTGGGGCCCGGTACCCCAACCGGAACCCTCCAGTAACCGGAAAATGCCACTTTGAAACGGTATAGCTCTCGCCCGGTTAACCGGGGAAAGCTCCGGTAGGGCTCAAAAGAATATTTCATCGTTTTCCTGTAAAATGAGACCCCCCTCGACTTTCGGGGGTCAATAACCGTTGCACACATCACCGGCAAAGACGTGCGCGTCGCTCTCCGGTTCTATGGGTCTTAAAAATACACAGACACCGGGGGTTTATGGGGACACACTTCAGGAACTCATTGGCCAAGTTTGGGGTCCAGGGACCCGATAGCGGGCCGGTGGCACCCCGAAAAGTGAAAACCGATTTAACATTGGAGTCTATGGGAAAGTTGGCCAACTTTGGGGTGTTCTAAATCATCGGCTGTTGGGGTTAGGAACACCAAACTTGGCACACTTGTAGAGGAAGCGATGATCTACTTGTGGTCCAAATTTGGGGTTCCTAACCCTTAAGGTTGACCCGTGACCGTCTTCCAAAGACGGCACCCCTAGGGCGGAAAAAACGATTTTGCTTCCCCAGAGAAGTTCGGGGAAGCAAAACGACTAAGTCGGCCTCTTGTGGACCCCATAAAACGACCGGTTCCCCGGATTTCTCGCCAAGCTGGACGTAGTTTGTAGAAAAGTCCCAGGGCTACACGTGGAAGAAATTTCGGGTCCAGGGAACCTAAGGCCGGCCGGTACCGGTTCCCCAAAGTGGGCCCCTCGCGTCGGTTTGGCGCCTGGGGAAAAGGGGCGCGGATATTGGGGCAACTTTGCACTCCGGTTTCCGGGGATCCACCGAGTCGAATCCCTCCAAACTTCGCACACTTGTAGGGGAGAGCCTCGGCTACACGTGGAAGAAATTTCGGGTCCAGGGAACCAAAGGCCGGCCGGTACCGGTTCCCCAAAGTAGCCCACTCACTTAACATTGAAGTCTATGGGAAAATCACAAGTCTCCAGGCGAATTTGGGGATCTTTTCACTTAACGCTTAACCATTTAAAGACCGAATGAGCTAGAGGCACCAAACTTGGCACACTTCTTTCCAGATAGCACAGCTACACCTCCAAAAAATTTCGAGGTTCGGGGGTACTTTACCGGGGAGTTACCGGGGCCACAATGTTGACCGTCTTCTCGGTAATGGTGCTCCCGGACCATAGGTCACAAAATTACCAAACTTGGGGGTGTTGTAGCTTCACTATCTGGGTACCCCCACACCGATTTGGGGCCCGGTACCCCAACCGGAACCTTCCGGTAACCGGAAAATGCCACTTTGAAACGGTATAGCTCGGGCCCGATTCACCGGGGAAAGCTCCGGTAGGGCTCAAAAGAATATTTCATCGTTTTCCTGTAAAATGAGACCCCCCTCGACTTTCGGGGGTCAATAACCGTTGCACACAACACCGGCAAAGACGTGCGCGTCGCTCTCCGGTTCTATGGGTCTTAAAAATACACAGACACCGGGCAGTTGTGGGGACACACTTCAGGGACTCACTGGCCAAGTTTGGGGTCCAGGGAACCGATAGCGGGCCGGTGGCACCCCAAAAAGTGAAAACCGATTTAACATTGGAGTCTATGGGAAAGTTGGTCAACTTTGGGGTGTTCTAAATCATCGGCTGTTGGGGTTAGGAACACCAAACTTGGCACACTTGTAGAGGAAGCGATGATCTACATGTGGTCCAAATTTGGGGTTCCTAACCCAAATTCCTGGAATTTTTCTTGTAATACTCTATTATACTCCCTCCTTTCTTCTTGTTCAGTCCACTCCTTTAGTTATTCTCTTTTTTGGGATAAGAACCGGTATGTTTCGTTATTTGATTGCTTCTTATGTTCTCGCTCCAGTTCATATATTTCCTTTATGGTTTGTTGCATATTTTTTCTTCTTTTTTGTTTTTATAGCTATTAATTTACCCCTGATGACAGCTTTATGCGCCTCCCAAATTGTTGCTTTCGATAGCCCTGAAGTGTCATTTTCCTTAAAGTATCTTTTAATCTCTTCTATTATAATTTTTTCAGTCTCACTGTCTTCTATTATATCTTCGTTGATTCTCCATGGCCCTCTCTCAGAGACTTCTCCTTGCATTTTAATTCTCAACATTACTGGGCTATGGTCCGAAGCTGTTATTATTCCAATTTTTGTTTCTTCTATTTCTTCTAAATGTTCAACCATGTTCAACCATGATGTAATCCAGCCTGGAATAGCTTCCATGTACTGTTGAATAGTAAGTATAATCCTTTGTGGTTGGGTGCTGAATTCACCAAGGGTCAATTAATTGATGTTCATGTAGTTTTCTTTTTAGTTTCTTTAGTTGTCTCATTTCTCTGTCAGTTGCTATGGAGGTACTGTCCATTTTATGGTTCATGCTAAAATTAAAGTCTCCAGCTAATACTAATTTGCCTTGTTTGAATTCCATTAATACTTTTAATATATCTATCAGATATTTTTTGGGGTTTGTATTGGGGCAGTAAACATTGGCAAGTGTATATTTTACCCCCTGTATGGTACCTATGATAAAGAGGAAACGTCCCTCAGGGTCCACTTTTCTTTGTTCTATTTTCAATAAATTTTTATTGGTAGTAGCAAGACAAATTTCTTACATAACCTTTGTAAAAGACATTACATGGTGCAAGGATATGAAGATTCAAAAGGAGCCAAATAATGTGAGGAAAGACCTCTCAATGCAAGACGTAAAATGAAAGGTCTAAACAACAGAATTCTTAGTTACAGTTGAACTTAAATTAAAATTATAAACTAAAATAAACATAACTCTGGCATTAGGACAATGAATGATGTGTAAACTGTCAGAGCAAAAACTTAAATGAGTCTGGTGTAACTCAGTAACTGGAATAGATGAGGAGAGGTTAACTTGGAGACGGGGGGCTTTATTAAATTAATTGTGAGGGATCCGAGATCAGGGGGAGGTCCACCACCCGCCCCTATGGGAACACACTGTGGGCTTAGGGCCATGCCCTTCTCCCGGATTCCCTACCTCAGTCGAATCTAATCTAAATGAAGTAGCCCATTATCAGTGTCAAAATGTGGCTAATAGACCTGTCCTATCCCGCAGAGATCTATCTACAGATGATCAGAATAACCTAGGTCCATATATGTCCTCATAGAGGGAGCTATTTAAACAGACAGGATAACTTTGGGGCTTTGGGGCCAGAGGGTGTTAGGGTTTTACCATGACCCACTGGAAGGGGTAAAAAAAAAAAAAAAAGAGGAAGTTATGCAAAAAAAGTAATTTTAAATAAATCTCAGGGTTGAATACTTTACATAGAGAACAATCAGAGAGTCCAAGGTGCTAAAGGGAGAGGGTCTTCAGGGAGGCTGATGAAGTGGTAGGTAGATGAGGAAAATACCATTGCTTTTGATGCGGATTGAGGTCGGAGTCTCTCAGAGAGCCCGTTGCCCTGGAGGACTCATGCCGGGGCGCAAGGAGATATGGCAATAATTGGCCCAGGGTTCCCAGGTAAGCTCAAACTTACTAACTTTGTCCTGGATAATGCTCACTATTTTTTCTTGCGCCATAATCCAGGATATTTTATGCTTCACCGCTGTGAATGGGACTCTGTGTTTTTTCCAGCAAGAGGCTATTGTTATTTTGGTGCCCAGAAGAACAAAAAAGATCAGTTGTTGGGTATATTTATCAACCCTATCCACTTTCAGATTCAATAAGGCTATCTCCGGAGTTTGAGGGATCTGGGCGGAGGATATTTTGCGGATCACAGAGAATACTCTGTTCCATAGGCCCCTTATCCGTGGACATGTCCACCAAACATGGAGCAGAGTACCAATGTGATTGCAACCTCGGAAGCACAGCGGGGATGCATCAGGATATATCTTAGCCAAAAGATAGGGTACCCTATACCATCTCATGATCACCTTAATGCTGCCCTCCATGAGGGAAACATTAAGGATTCCCTTAAAGGAGCGATGAAAGCAATAAAACCATTGGTCACTATCCCATGAGATTTCGAGGTCTTTTTCCCAGGACAAGGCATACGGAGGCTTGGACACAGCGGAGGCAAGTGAAGCATAAATGATGGAGATCCCCCCTCTCTGATCCACCCGAACACCATGATTCATAATTAGTTATTGAAGGGGGTTCCGGTTTGTTTGGCCAAATAGAATGGAGGAAATGTTGGATCTGCATAAAACGAAAACGTTCGGCAGGGGGCATTTCAAGTTTACTTGTACAGAGGGCTAGAGAGAGAGGGCCTGTGGAGGAGAAATAGTTCCCTATTCTAAGTAATCCTTTATTCAACCACCTGCTAAATGCTAAAATGTTCATTCCCGGTGGGAAGTCAGGGTTATGAAAAATATGTGTTAGGGGTTTAAGGGGAGAAATCAGGGAGGGATTTTTATAAAGACGGTCGCATAGAGCAAGAGAGTGTGATAGTGTGGGGGCTAGAATGGGTGGTCTCAATTTGGAGGGAGACCAAAGTAAGAAGTCAATCGTGTGGTGAGGGACTGCATGGCGTTCCATGGATACCCAATCAGGTTTCTGGCCCTTTGAGTAAACGATAGATATCTGGGCTAGCTGGGCAGCCTGATAATACCACCAAATGTTGGGGAGAGCTAGACCCCCTTGTGATTTGGAGCGGAATAGAATGTGTTGTGCACAACGACTTCCCCTTGATCCCCAAATGAATTTTATGATTTTGGATTGAAGTGGTTGAACTTGTGATTTTTGGATAGGGATGGGCAAGGATCTGAATAGGTAAAGAATGCGGGGGAGAAGGGTCATTTTGACTGCATTGATACGGCCAAGCCAAGATAAGTTGTGGTTGTCCCATTTGGATAGGTCCGAAATCAATTTACGGAAGGTGGTGGGGTAGTTAGATGAGTAGAGAGAGGCTATATTTGCTGTGAGGTTGACCCCTAGGTATGGTAGAGCGACCTCGTTCCAGGAAAAAGGGAAGTGGTTTTGAAGGCTACTTAGAACATTAGGAGGGACCGAGATGTTCAGGGCAGAAGATTTGGCAACGTTAACTCGTAGGCCAGAAGCCTCCCCAAACTTATCTAGCAAAGCAAAGATATTGGGAGTAGAGACTAGGGGGGAAGTTACAAAGAGTAACAAATCATCTGCAAAGAGGGCGCATTTGTGCTCGCTTTTACCACACAACACCCCTTTGATGTCAGGGTGAGTTTTGATAGCGATAGCCAAGGATTCCATGGCTATGGCGAACAGAAGGGGGGAGAGCGGGCAACCCTGTCTTGTACCCCTTTCTATAGTAAAAGGTTCAGAATAGTAGCCCTGCAATCTGACCTGAGCTGTAGGGCCGGAGTATAGTGCTCTAAGGATGTTCATGAAACTTTGACCAAATCCCCAGCGTTCTAATACATGGAATAGGTAGGGCCAGGTGACTGTGTCGAAAGCCTTTTGCAAGTCGATGGATAACAAATATCCGTGTTGCGGGGGGCCTCCATCCCATTGGGATTTAAGAAGAGAGATAATGTTGATTGCTCTTCGGATCTGGTCAGGTCCTTGTCTCCCCGGGATAAAGCCCACTTGGTCTTTGTTAATATAAGCTGCTATGCAGGAAGCTAGCCGGTTGGAAAGAACTTTAGTTAATATTTTGAGATCATTGTTGATTAATGAAATAGGGCGGTAATTGGAGACCGTAGATGTGTCTTTGCCAGGTTTTGGAATTACCGAGATGAAGGCCAGTATGAGGGCTTTGTCCAGGGGAGAACCAGATCTGAGCGAGTTAAAGAATTTGACCAGATACGGAGTTAAGGTCGGACCGAATTTTTTGTAATAGCCTGCGGAAAAGCCGTCAGGTCCCGGGGCCGAGTTTAGTTTCAGGTGTTTAATTACCCCAAGCACTTCTGCTTCCGATATGGTGTCATCCATAAGGTCAGAGTGCACAGACGATAATTTGGGAAGGATAAGCTAGTCAGGAAATCTGAGGTTGAATGGTCAAATGTTGTTTGTTCCTGTTTATATAAAGATGTATAAAACTTATGGAATGTTTCCATTATATTTTTGGGGTTTTGGGAAAGTTCACCGGAGAGGGTGCGAATTTTGGGGAAAGCAGCCGAGCGAGGTTTTGGGGACAATTTGGTGGCTAATTTAGTTCCTATTTTGTCAGTCTGGTGGTAGAAGCGTGCGCCTGACCACCGGAGCTGTTTCTCAGCCTCAGAGGTGAGGGCTAGATTTAAAGAGGTCCGCACATTTTCCAACGCCTCTAGAGAGTCCCCAGTGGGGTTCTTCTTATGAGCTCTAGAGAGGGATTGGTATCGTAGTTTAAGGTTGTTAATGTCAGCAGTGCGTTCCTTTTTAAGGTTGGAGGAGATTTGGATAATCTTCCCTCTGAGTACTGCCTTATGGGCCGCCCACAGTGTGACTGGAAAAACTTCTCCCGTGTCGTTAAGACGAAAGTATTCTTGAATCTCTTTATCTATAATTGAGCATTGTATCGGGTCACTGAGGAGCCCTTCATTAAGTCGCCATATGAATTTATTTCCCGGGTTGGGATATTGTTGCAGATATAAGAGAACCAGGGAGTGGTCCGAAATGGGGGAGTCCCTAATAACTGCTTTGTTAGCCTTGGGGATGTTATGTGATTGTATAAAAATATGGTCAATTCTAGAATAGAGGTGATGTGGGGCCGAGTAATGGGTAAAGTCTTTGGACCTAGGGTTCATTTCTCTCCATATGTCCACCAGGCCTAGAGAATGTAGAGTGGATGCTATTTTAGTACTATGTTTTGGGGGTTTTCTGGAGTGGGAAGACCCCGACCCCGATTTATCTAGAGAAGTATCGAAAGGTATATTCGTGTCTCCTCCCATTATTATTTTTCCCTCAAGTTTTGGGCCTAGAGTGGACAACATTGTGGAGAAAAAGGAAGCCTGGCCTTTGTTAGGGGCGTAGTAAGAGATAAATGAATATATTAAACCCTCAATCGTCCCTTTTACCAATATAAACCTGCCTGCCTGGTCTTTAATGACTTCGGAAGGGGAAAATTTCAGGTGTTTTGAAAAACAGATAGCTACCCCTTTAGATTTATTTTCGGCATTGGATAGAAAAAACTGTGTGTAGTTACCGTTTAAAAAGGAGGGGTTGTATGAGGCTGGGAAGTGAGTTTCTTGCAATAGGAGAACTGCTATTTTTTGTGATTTGTAGTGATTAAAAAGTTTGCGCCGTTTGACAGGAGAGTTCATGCCTTGTACATTATGCGTGGCTATACAAATTTGGGGAGGAGGAACGTGTGAGTCAGGTAGCATGGATCAGAGGGGGGGATGTGCTCATCACACAATCAGAGCCTACCTGAGACCTCAAATTTTGTGCTCGTGTCCAAGTCTCAGCCATCCGAAGGTCCTGGAATCCGGGATGTAGCGACATGGTTAGGCCCCTGAGAGACTCCGATGGTATTGGAGGTGGGGAGGGGAGGGCGGGAGAGAGGATCAACCCTGAGAGAGAAAAATAGGTCATGTCAAAAACAATGTAAAACAGATGATATAGACGATCTGATATATTAAGTGTAACTAAATAAAAAAGTAAAAATCGAAGAACCCTAACAGGGGGGAGGGCAGTCAGCCACCCACTAAAAAAGGTTTTCCCAAAAAACGGGTACCCCGTAACAGGGGTTATGAAGGTGTTTCTGAATGGGGGGAAAATACCACTCAGAAACTCGTGGAGGCAAAGTGAAGCCACTCCGGCCAAACCGCCATAAAAAAACCCCCAAAAGGTAGAACCGTAAGAGTCAAAATTGTAGGAGCCCTGAGAGAAGTGAAACAAAGAAAAAAATTGAAAAATAATGCAAACGTCTCAGTGTCCCAACAGGTTAAACACCAGGAAAAAGAGACCGGGGGCTTGGGGTGTCAGCGTCCCACATCTTAAAGGGTGCTCCAGAGAGATCTGGAGAGTAGATGGAACTGTTGATAGCAGACTTTCCGTTAAGGAGGGCGTCCATCTTTGGATCTCTTGGCCTGTTGTTTATGCCATAAGGGTTGGATGGGGCTTGAGGGTGGTGGTCTCTTCGCAGACTGGGGTGTTCTGGAATCCATAGCGGTAGGTGATGTTGGTGAGTGGGATATTAGGCCCAGTTGCAGCAGCAGGCGTTCCCCATCTCCGAAATTTGTGAAGCTGTAAGACTTGTTTAAGTAGGCAAAGTTAAGGCGAAAGGGAAACGACCATCTGTAAGTGATCGATTTTTGCGATAGGATGCTCAATAGAGGCTTTAATGATCTCCGTCTCTGAATCGTGAAGGGGGAAAGGTCCGCAAAAATTTGAATCGAGTGTCCCTGGAATGAGAGATTTTCAGATTCTCTCGCTCTATGCATGACTTCTTCTTTGACTCTGAAAAAGTGGGGTTTAACCACAATATCTCTGGGTAGGCCATCTTGGCGTGGTGGTTGCAAAGCCCTGTGAGCCCGATCTAGTTCCAGCCTGTAGTCTGGTATATCCGGGATTAAATGTTTGATAAATGAACGAACGATTTTTTCCGTGTCCTTAAAGGTTTCTGGAAGGCCTCTTAGCCTGAAGTTGTATCTTCGAGACCTGTTCTCGAGGTCATCGAGTTTTGAGTATGCCATATCCAGTTGGTCATGTAATTCTTGAATCCTGTCAGTGTTCTGGTTGGCCACTGCAGCAATTTGATCGGTCTTTGATTCAATTGCTTCAATGCGTGCACCCAGTTGTTGCAGATCCGCCTGTATAGTTGTGGTAATTTGTGAGGCATTGTGTGCCAAACCCCTTGTAAGCATATTGGAGAAAGTGTTCATTAGGGCTGTAAAGTCAGTGGGGATAGGGGCAGAGAGATCATCCTGAGGGCTGGGTGTGGGGCAGCTCTCCTCCATCTGGGATAGGGGGGGAGATTCCATAGGGTTGCAGTCTAAGGAGTTCATTTGGGATCCTGTAAATAGCCCATCCTGGGGATTACTCACAGTTTGTGTTTTCGTCATGGAGCTGGGGGAGGGCAGGGGAGGAAAGTCTTCCAAGGATGCCTCCAGATTCCCTGAGGGGCCTCGTGTGGCGCCGGCCGCCGCCATTTTTGTGGAGGCCGCGATCCGCGGGCCTGAGTATAAAAACCGGGATAAGTCCCGTCTTGCCGAGCCCCCAGTCATGCGAGGGGGTCCTTCCGGACTTCAGGGAGTGAGGAGGGGGTCCGATGGTCCGGTTCCGCCGCTATTTGTAGCTGTGGCAGGGCTCGTAGGCCGGAGTGGAGCGGAGCTCTCAGAACGAGCGACCGTTCATGGAGCTGCCGCGCATGCGCCTCCTTTCTTTGTTCTATTAGGTAACGTAGATTTTTCCCTATTCCGATGGCTACTCCTTTAGCCCTTCTTATTGGTGAATCTCCATGATACCATGTTGGTATACTTCTAGAGTAGATTTTGATATTTGAGTTTTGAGTAATATGTGTCTCCTGCAAGAAAATTATTTCTGCTTTACTTTTATCTAATTCTCGGAGAATAATATTTCTCTTCCCAGGGGAGTTTAACCCTCGGACGTTATAAGACAAAATTTTTATGCTATTTGCACTTTCAATTTTTTTTCCTTTTTCTTCCCCCCTCTCTCCACCACAACCACCCGTCCCCCAGGTATCCCCCTCATGGTCCATTTAGGAGACCGGGAGGGGGGACCACCCGGCCGACGCCGGGGTCTCCCCAACCTTGTTTCAGGGTATTTAAGCAATAGTAACAGCCTATGTAAACCAGATCTCTCCCTCCCTCTCCCCTCCCCCTCCAACCCCACACCCTCCCCTCCCCCTCCCCTCCTCCCTGGTAAGGGTGCTCTGACCCCATGGTCTCTAGAGCTGAGAGCAATTTGTTTTATGGGGCACAACTCTGCCCCCTCTGCTCTACTAGGTCTGAGGTGGAAATCTGTTGGACTCCCTGAATCCCCCTCTCCTGTACTCAGATAGGGAGAGCCCCTGTCCCCACCGTGAGACCCTGTCTCCCCCTCCTGCCTCCAATTTATTTTATTTATTTGTTATCCTCTTTTTCTATTTTTCTTTTCGTTTACCCTTCTTCATAGCCCACCCCCCCCCATAATCCCTACCCCGCAACATAATGGCGATACCTCTTGTCTTTGTAGACTTTTCACTCTACTGTTTGAATGCTTATTTCATTCAGGACTCCACTTCCTGTGTTCTATTTCTAGAGCTTATTTGCCATTGAAGGTCATCGCATAATGCTGTTTGCTCTTGTCTTTTTACATTCCTGTCCATTACTGGAAGTGGAATTTCTAGTTTATTGCAAAAGTCCGGAATCTCTTCTATAAATCTTAATCTAGCACTTCTTCCATTTTTCTTCACTATTAAGCATGCTGGAAAGCCCCAATTATATTGAATTTCCCGCTCCTGAAGAATACTTAACGTCCGTCTTCTTTTTAACGTTCTTTTTAACGTTTCTTGGGACAGGTCTTGAAATATTTGTAGTCTAGCTTCTGCGTATTCAATTGGTGATTTTCTCTTCAGGTTTATCCAAATCTGATTATTTTCTTCCCATCTTTCAAAACGGACTATTATATCTCTTGGTGTTTCCGTTGGGAGCCCTTGGGGTCTTCTTAATCGGTGTACTCTTTCTATTCTTATTTCATTGGATTCCTCCTTTCCCAAAATATGATTGAAGAGATTATTCATTTTCCCAATTAGATTTTCTGCTTGTTCTGTTTCCGGAAGACCGCGGATTCTCAGGTTTCTCCTTCTTTCTCTGTTTTCCTGGTCTTCTGTTTTATAGGATTGTTCCTGTTGTTCCCTTTTTAATATCTTTATTTCCCCTTTCAACTCTTTTATCATTTTTAAATGCGAATCTACTTTGGTCTCCACTTCTTCCACTCTTGATAGGATATGTCCCATGTCTTTGTGTAATGTTGACATCGCTGCTTTTAGGGAGTTTTCTAGGGCTGCGAACATTTTTTCCATGTCGTATTTTGTTGGTAGCTGAAGCACATGCTGGCCTTTCTCCCTTCCTCTTTCTTCACCCTCCATTTCTAGTTCCATTCTAGGCTCTGAGAGATGGCTAGTTTCTACTACAGTTTTATTCTGGCCCTTTTTTTCCTTATTGACCTTCTCTTTTGTATCTGTCTGTCTGCCCTTTGTACCCGATTGCCTTTCTCCTTCCCCGTTTCCTTGCAGAATGTATCTGTTCATAGGGCCAGGGCTTGGGCCTAAGCTAGCCCTGGGTGATTTGGCGATTGCTCCTGCACTTCTTGTTGTTTTACCCCTCATACCAGCAGTTAACCAAGAAAACCCCAAGAAACCACTTTCAAATAAATTCTGTTAGGGTGTTATCTCAGGGGGGAGACCAGATCGTCCGGCCATCTTATTTTAGCCGACTGTCTCTACTCTCCGGTCTTCACTCTAAGACCACTCCATTGAGGAAGAACACAAAGAAAAAAAAAACAGAGATCCCCGCCCTTCAAGGTGAGCCACAGTACTCAATGGAAAGTCTCTCTTTCAATGCAAAGTACCTAATGATTTGCTGAGGGAAGAAAGTTTTTTAGAAAATAGAAAAAGTCCACAACCTTCAATGGCAAATCCCTCTTCCAACTCACAATACCAAACAGTGAGATTCAATAGCGTGTCGTAAGACATGTATCATAAGACAACGACAGAATATTGCATGGGTGCAGGAAAAATAAATAACAATTTCCTAGTGTCCTATAATATTTTCTTTCTTTTTCACTTTTTACTGGAAGTGGAATTTCTGATTTATTGCAAAAGTTCACTTTTCTCCTTCCCCTCTGCCTTCTCACTTCCTCTTCCTGGTGTCTCCTTTAAGCACTCTTTCTTGACTTATACATTTAATTAACTATTCTTTACACATTTCTTTCTTTCTTTTCCCCTTTATCTTCTACTCTCACTCCCCACCTTACCTCTCACTTAAGCTTTCTTTCCCTTATTATATGCAAAGTCAGAGTGAAATCAAAAGAGATACTTATCTCACTGGCAGTCCAGGGGATTCTGAGAGGCTAGGGGGGCGCTTAGTAACACTTAAAGAAAATCCGTCCTCTGGCGCTTGTCTTTTGCATCTCCACTGCTTCTTCTGATTTGTTCGAATACTCCCGTGTCTACTCGGGCATAGTCGGCACCCTTCAGGTCTCGGGTATGTCCGCTGTCCCTCTCACTTCTCCCCGCCAATTCACCCTCCGGCCGGCGAGTGCTTCTCACCTGCACCTCAAGACTACCCGGCGCAGCTCCGTAGCTGGCAGCCGCTGGCAGCGTCTCTGACTGACCACCGCCGAAGGAACACCGCGGCCCTCAAACACCGCCAATTGAACAAGGAGTTACCGTCCCTCTTTCTCTCAGGCTCACTCTCTTCAGGTCAGGTAAGTTTATCCAGCTGGTGGTGTCCTCCGGGAGGCAACAGAGGAGATAGAAGGGAGACAAGCCCACACACTCTATGGGGGGGGTGGAGGAGGGGAGCTGCTATCGCTCGCTCATCTGCCTGTCTTTCATCTCAGCAGTAGGGGGAGAGACCTTAGGATCCTCACGGCGTGCAGCACGAAGCCATTACCAGACTCCTCCCTTGCCAGCCTTTATTAATGAATCTTTTTCCAATCAGACTGGCCTGCATATAGAAGTCTTTTTCAAGAGTGCAATTATGTCTTAGTCGCATGATCTGGCCTTTAGGGACTGTATTTGTCACTCATTTCATAGTTTTTTTTATACGTTTTAGGCAATTTTGTTTCTTCAGTTTATTCGGATTTAGTGCTCATGAGATTGCACTTTATTTATACTTTTATATTTTGTATAATTTTTTCATTTTGCCTTTTGGAATTGATGACTCATTGTTTGAGCACTTTGTACTACAAGGCGGTGGGACTGTTCACCATTTATTTATTTACTTGGAGTCACCATTAAGTATTTGCTGAGTTACCACATATGTGCTAGTATGATACTAGCCCTTTTGCACTGAGATTTTTCTTTTGATATGTATTTGCTGAGTTACCACATATGTGCTAGTATGATACTAGCCCTTTTGCACTGAAATTTTTCTTTTCTTCTGTTTATTATTTACAATAATTTTTATGTGCTAGTATGATACTAGCCCTCATGCTCATTATACCTTTATATTTTGTATAATTTTTTCATTTTTCATTCACCTCTCTATACATTTGAGCTAGCCCCTTCCCCTTCCTCTTCCTTCCTTCCTTCCCCCTTTTTATCACAGCGCAATCACCACTTACTTTATTCACACCACTTTTGTCTGTTTGGATCAGCCATTTAGGTGTTGCAGCAGTGCCCCTTAGCATAGGTATTTCTGACAGCGCAGGAGTTTCTTCAATATTTATCCATAGGGTTTGTCTGGTGTTGTGTCTTGCAGTGAAAATGGATCTGGTCAATGATCAGGACTTTATGCCAATCTTCATAGATATGTTCAGGGAGCTGCCTTGTCTGTGGCAGGTTAACCACACCCAATATAAGAACCAAACAAAGAGGAAGGCAGCGCTGGAAAATTTCCTGCAATTTGTGAAGCCGGTGATCCCCACGGCAGACATCACCTATTTGAAGATCCTAATTGGTGGCATGGGGAGCACTTATCTAAGGGAGCACAAGAAGGTCCAGGATTCCCAGAGATCAGGAGCTGCAGATGACATTTATGTCCCCAGGCTGTGGTACTAGGACAGGCTGCTTTTTCTGGCAGGTCAGACTGAACCCAGGCCAGCACTCTCCACTCTTCCTTCCACGCTTCCTTCACCCCCAGCTGAGGCTTCTGACGCTCAACCTGGGCCTTCCAGGCAGCAACATGTGGAGGAGCCCAGCTTGAGCCAGGTATAGCATTCTTCCAAATATTTATGGTTGTCCAATCAATGATGTTAAATAGATGTTAGTTTGGAGTACTAATTTATGATTGTGATTTAGGAACCAAAAACTAAAACCATGTCCCTTTTTCATACACAGGGAAGTCTCAGCCAGGAGGTGGCCGGACCAAGCAGGCTGCCCGATACCCAGGTCCCTCCCCTCCGCCTTCAAAGAAAAAGTGACAGGATGAGGAGTAACCTGGAGGAGGCTGCAATAGGCCTATTTTGGAAGGCTACTGAGGCCCTCAGAACACCCCACAGTGTGGAAGATGATTTTGCAGAGCTAACTGCATGTGATGCAAAGTGATGCAAATGGAGGAGGGCCAACGACTCTTATGTGAGTTTGTAATTTTGGAAGCTCTAAATGAGGGGTTGAGGGGCCAACTCACATGTGAAACCCACATTTGTCAGCTCACCCATGGTCCTCCTCCTCCAGGTCCTCCTCCTCCTCCTCCTACTTCTCCTCCTGCCACACCTCCAACACCAGAGCCACAGCCGGGAAGGAAGTGTGTAAGGAAGACCAGAGAGTGATGGCCTGGGTTCAGTCTGGTCTGGCCAAAGATGCAGGCTCTTGTATAACCACAGCCTGGGAACATACATGTCATCTGCTGCTTTCATGATCTCTTTGACTTCTGGACCAGACTGCACTCCCTTAAATATGGACTCCTCAGGCCACCAATTTTGCTGTAAAATAATTGATGTGTGCCCTGGGGGCCAAAGGCTTCGCCAATTTCTGATGTTTCTCCAGCGTTGCCTCCCTCTTTGTTTGGTTCTGAGCCCTTAAAAAAGGATTTTTCGCTTTAATTATACTTGCCTATGTGTGTTTTCCTTCAAAAAGGACAGTTTGTGAGGAGGCAGGTACATTTCAAAAATACAATGTGAAATTAACAAGAGACACCAAACAATCTCCTTGAGATTAAATAATACAAGATAATAATGGTGTTGTGGTAACTTGACACATGAAACACACCCAAAAATATTCTCGAGTAGAATTAAAAAAAATAAAAAATAATAAAAACACGATCAGGCTTGAAAAAAATACAAACCCAAAAAAAAACATATATCTTTTTTGTCAGATGTGACAAATCAAAATATATTGATGAAATCACGAGAAATAATAAAGAAAGAAGTTTGTGAGAAGTCTGTGTGAATATGAGCAGCAAAACAACTTCATTCTTCAAGCATTATAAAGAAGAACAGAGTGCGCTGCATTTAACAATTTTAAACATTGCAGCCTGACGAAAGTGCTATATCCATTCCGAACGCTAATTTTACCAGACCGAGCTGTTCTGTCTCGGAATTTCTTCTGAGCACGCGTGGCACTTTGTGCATCGGAATTGTCCACACACGGTCGGAATTGACGTGATCGGATTTTGTTGACGGAAAATTTTATAGCCTGCTCTCAAACTTTGTGTGTCGGAAAATCTGATGGAAAAAGTCCAATGGAGCCCACACATGGTCGGAATTTCCGACAACAAGCTCCGATCGCACATTTTCCATTGGAAAATCCGACCGTATGTACAGGGCATAAGAATCCCAAAATATTCATGTAAATATGTGTTTAAATATCATATCAAGAAGTCAAAGTCAAAAATTCAATAAATGAAAGGGATACCTATTCAAAAGCCAAAAATAGAAGGAAATGGTTGTCCGGAGAGAATGCATAATAACAATACTCAAAGCGGCTCCCTATAATAGAACTCCTATAGGTTGCTGTGAGATGTTAACAAAAAAGAGATATTACACATGTACTCATGACTATGAAAAGCTACATGATTAACTTATATTGAAATATTTGTACATGTGGATGACAGACGATTGACAGACAGCCTAATGGGCAATGTCCAAATATAAAGCTGGATAAGTGATCGAAGCAGGGGAAAAGAACCGTGTATAAAGAATGTCTAATTGTGTCCATAGACATGACGATTTTTGGATCGAGAGGGTGCTATGTCAACCTAAAGAGATAAATCCGAAAGGCTGGTTTAATAAGAATGATAATCACAACTAATTGTAATATAAATAATGTAAGCAAAAAAACTTTTAAAGAAAAGCTAATAATAAAGAAGGTGTTAGAGCCAGTGTATGCAGCCGATTCCTAAACGAAAAGCGATATACCAAGATTGCTTCCGTATAGATAAGCGGCTGCAAACATATACAGTATTGAATATTCAATAATGTATTTTATTTAATTTTAAATTGAATAATCAGTGTAAATATCTAATGTTTCTGCTAACAATTATGGCGATATCAAAAAGGTTCTCATAAATGTAGTAAAGGCATAATAAAATGTATGAGAGACCAACCTATCGGACCAAGCTGATCAGATAAAGAAAGAAGCTGTATGGAGAACTGGGTAAAATGTAAATAAACAATAAAAAGAGAGGTGTAAGAATTACAAACACCAGAAAAAATATGTCAGACCAAAGTTTAGTCATAATAGTGGGAAACATCCTATTCAAAATTCAAGCCTGACGGAATTCTGGTGTTCAAAGAAAATATCCAATAAACCTCTTGTTTACACAATAATTGGAACCTGTCTCCTCCTCTAACAGGGATAACAATCCTCTTGATACCCTGAATGAAAAGGCTAGATACATCTTTATGATGTACAGAGTTCCAATGCCTAGCTACGTTGGTTAACTTGTCTTTCTCGATATTGTATAGGTGGTCGTGCAGCCGATCCCTGATACGGCGTGTGGTATGACCTACATACCGAATTTGACAAGCTTCACAGGTGATCATGTAAACCAGGAATTGGGTATTGCAATTAATAAAAGTGGAAATTTCAAACGTTCTACCGTTAGTGCATGATTGAACAAATTTACCTCTTTAATATGGTCACAATAATTACATCCCCTTTTACCACATTTGAAGTTCCCTTTAATGCCTAACCAGCTTGATCTCGACTGGCCAGTCGAAAACAGGCTGGGAGAAGGAGGGCCAGCTAAGGTGGGTGCTCTACAAGAGACCACCCTGATCCCCCCCAGAAAGAATTATATATATATACAGGGTCGTTAGAAAGAATCGGAAGGTATTTAGTGATGATGTTTCTTATTTTAGTGAATTCTAAGCTAAATGGTGTGGAAAAAGCTGGGCTATTATTCAAAGACGTAAAGGCTCTTCGTTTATTCTTATTGTTGGGCTTGTCCCTAAGAAGTGAATGTCTGGGAATGGCACTGACAGTAGGCAGCGCTCTATTAACTAATATGTTCGAATATCCCTGATCTTTAAATCTCTGGGCCATATCGTCGGCTTCTATTTGAAAGTTTTCCTGTGTGCTACATAGACGTCTCAACCTGAGGAATTGTCCATACGGTATTCCTCTGATGGTATGTCTGGGGTGTGCGGAATCGGCTCTAAGTAAAGCATTACCCGCAGTAGATTTTCTGTGTAGGCTAGTTTTGATTGATCACCTAATGCCTGTTAATTTTACATCTAGGAAATCAATAGTGTTCACTTGTAGAGCCCCTGTGAACTTCAAGTTTAAAGTGTTGTCGTTAAAGTATGTGAGCCAAATGTTAAGGTCTGCTGCATCCTCATCAGATGAACAGGAGGTCGTCGATATAGTGACAGTAGAACACAGTGTCAAAGCGACAGGGGCTATCATGTCCAAAAATGCGGGACCTCTCCCACCAGCCCATGAAAATGTTGGCTAGGGAGGGCGAAAATTTTGCCCCATGGAGGCCCCGCATCTCTAAAGATAATAGCACCCGTCAAACATAAAAAAATTATGTGTTAACAAATATTCTAATGCCTGTAAGATAAACTCCTGGAGTGGCAGAGAGAATTTATTGGACCTCTTGAGGAACCATGCAACTGCTTGAAGACCTAAATGGTGTGGGATGCTAGAGTATAGACTGGTCACATTGCAACTCACCCATCTATAATTGTCTTTCCATTGGAAGTCCTGAAGTTTGTTGTTAGGGTTAGAGGCTGTAGCTGAGAGTCCACCCACTTGCCCAGGCGCTCATTAAGTGAGCTTATGCCTGCGACAATGGGTGGTCCTGTAAGAGGACTTAACCTCTTGTGAACTTTAGGCAAATGGTGGAATACCGGTGTAATTGGACACTCTGGGATTAATAACTCCTTGTCTGTTTAAGAGAAAAGGCCTATTGAAACTGCTCTATAAAGGAGGGCGGAAAGTTCTTTCTTAAATGGCAAGGTGGGGTTGGACAATTGAGGTCCCCTTTGAGAGGATTGGCATGGACCTCGTGAGGCCGGTTGTGAAATCTGCCCGGGGTCACCAGCATATTCTGGTGATCCTGGATTATGCTACGCGCTATCCGGAGGCCATACCCTTGCGCAACACCTCCACCAAGGCTATCGCCAAGGAGTTAGTCCAGGTGTTTAGCTGAGTGGGGATCCCAAAAGACAGATCAGAGTACCCCATTTATGGCCAGGGTTACCAAGGAACTGTGTAGATTATACAAAATCTCCCATCTCCGTTCCTCTGTCTACCACCCCCAAATGGATGGTCTGGTCAAAATATTTAATAAAACTTTGAAAAGTATGCTGAAAAAGGTGGTCGACAAAGATGGGAGAAACTGGGATTTTTTTGCTACCATATCTCATGTTTGCCATACGTGAGGTTCCGCTGGCATCTACAGGCTATCCCCCCTTTGAGCTTTTGTATGGTAGACATCCCAGGGGGTTGATAGATGTCGCCAAAGAAACATTGGAAGGAGAGGCCACCCCATATAGAAGCATCATAGAGCATGTCTCCTTGATGCAGGATCGAATCGCAGCTGTCCTGCCCCTGGTGTGAGAACATACAGAGCGAGCCCAGGAGGCCAAGTGGAGGGTCTATGATCGGGGTGCCAAGGTCTGTACTTTCAGCCCCGGGGACAGAGTGTTGCTACTGGTTCCCATGATGGAAAGTAAGTTCCTACCCAAGTGGCAGGGTCCCTTTGAAGTTGTTGAAAAGGTGGGGGAGGTAAACTACAAAGTCTACCAGCCAGGGAAAAGAAAACCACACCAAATTTATCATGTGAATCTCTTAAAGCCCTGGAAGAACAGAGAGACTTTACTGGTCGCTTCCCCGGCTCCAACGGACCGGGTACTGGTGACACCTGACGCCCCCATGTCCGTGGCACAACAAAGTGACGTTACACAGAAACAGAGACTTTTTCTCCCTCTTACCCGGACTGACCAAGGTGATCCAGCGTGATTGAACCGGGGGTTCGGGTAAATGTAAAGCCATATAGAATCCCAGAGGCCAGGTGAAAGGCAGTCGCAAAAGAAATCAAAAATATGTTAGAGCTGGACGTGATTGAAGAGTCCCACAGTGAGTGGTCGAGCCCTATAGTGCTGGTCCCAAAACCTGATGGCACTATCGGGTTTTGTAATCACTTTAGGAAACTCAAAAGTGTGTCTAAGTTCGATGCATACCCGATGCCTCAGGTCGACAAACTCGTGGACAGGTTGGGACAGGCTTGCTTCATAACAACCTTAGACCTAACGAAAAGGCTATTGGCAAATACCTCAAAAAAGAGAGGACACTGGAGAGAAGGAAAAGGATTGTTGCTCACCCCTTAAAAACTGAAAACAAAAGGAAAAGTTTCCCCAGGGTGGGGTTTTTAGGCAGCACAATGACAAATAGAGTCAATGATGTATGAAAATATAACAAATTTATTAAATAGTATACCATAAAAGCTAAAACAATGAGCTGCAGTGGGGGGTACTTAAATTAAAATTAAATAGGCTGAACATACATTGGCAGACACATATTCATAACAATGCTTGGTAACATGAATATTAAACCTGACGCGTTTCAACCCCTATACTTAGGGTCTTCTTCAGAGGGTCAGTCTGCTGGAAAATATACATGAATAGAGTTGATATACATATATGGATTCCATTGACATAACAATAATTACATTCACCATGTAGTGCATAAATACAGTATAATTACCCAATAATGTGTGTCCAGCAGGAAAGGAAAAAAGCCTCCCACATGGAGATCCCCTAAAAAGACTGTCCTCCCCTCTTCCCCAAAGGGGGAGTCCCAGGCGCCTCTATCGCCAACACGACTCAGACCACGGCAGTGAAAACAGCGACGTGACTTACAAGAGGTCACACTCTTGGGCACCGCCCACCAGGTCAGACGACCGGCCAGGAAACACAAAAACACACCTGTGATGAGAATTAAAAAATGAACCAGATAAGCATCCATAATAAATTTAATTACCATTGCTACATTTGTTATGTGGCCAAAAAAGGCAGCTAGGGGACAGGAGTCTCCAATATGTATCAAGGGTATAGGTATGAGTGAGTATACATGATTCATAAATAATATTGGGTATTGGCAACCACTCAGTCAGTGCTCTATATAAGTATTGACGATAACAAAGTGAAAAGGTGAAAAAATGGAAAGGTGGTGAAAAACGTGAGTGGTGAGAAAAAACCATGCAGTGTGAGGGTGTGATGATCAAAAGGAAACATGTGAATCAACCAAAGGTGAACAAGGGGGGAATTGAAAATACCACTAACTGAATCGGCCAAGGAGAAGACTGCCTTTTCCACTCCTGAGGGCTCGTTTCAGTACAAGCGGATGCCTTTTGATCTGCACGGGGCCCCTGCATCGTTCCAGCGAATGATGGACAAAACTTTCAGACCACATCGCCCGTATGCCGCTGCTTATTTGGACGATGAGATCATCCACAGCCCAGATGCTATTGTCGAGATGCACTGTATGCTTGGGTCAATTGCTCAGCCGCAGGGGCTTGAGCAGAGGGGGAGGATATGTGACGGTATGCGAGGTGATATAGTGGATAATCACTACATTTCACCTCGCATTCGTTCTGTTGTTAGGGATTGAACCAGAATTCAGCCCGGCTTTTTCCAGCCTCTGTGGCAGGCTAGGTTCCGGTCCGAATGTTCTGGTCCACTTGAGTCCCCACTCACGTGGACTTTAAATAACCAGGAAGACAGCTCAACAGGTCTCTGGTTTTGAGACTCAGGAAGGAACCTGAGTGAGAGGAGCTCTGGCTATTGAACTAGAAAGGTTTGCTTTACTGCATGTTTTGTGGGTGACGGGGACCAGCCCCACATTGTCTAGAGAGGAGACTGTTTGTTTAGTTAGCACCGGATGACAAGGATTTACTTTACTGTTTTGTTTATTTTTATTTTGCAAACCTCCTGTAAATAAACCTTGCATCTGCCAGATTTTTAAGAAAGTGCCCATTTCCTGACTGTCCTTCAGAAAAGGTGATCCCCACGAGCTAATCTTCCCACAATATATATATATATATATATATATATATATATATTATATTTATCTACAAGGAACAGATCTATTCTTGGATAAGCCTTCTGAGAGGAGGAATAGAACTCTTCCGAGTCATGTAAACATAGCCAAACATCAAATAGGTCTTCCGAGTTGAGGAGAGAGCATAGGCCAGGATTTGAGTCTAATGTAGGGTCAATAATTTCATTAAAGTCCCCACATATGATTACGTTTTTACACTTACACATGAGTATTTTATTCATGAGATGTATAGAATTTTTTGATGTGTGTTAGGGGCATATAGGTTAACAATAGTAAGCTTTTGCGTGATAAGAACAGGGAAATGGCACTGCTAGGAGGTGATCTAATATCACCTCTGATAAACGGGAAAAATTCATCAGAAATGGGTATATATTAATACAACCCTGGTGGAAATAGCATCTAAGTTCCCAACCAAATGTGAAATGTATTACATTAAAGAGCATATAAAGGGCTTCTTCTGAGTGAAAGAGCCTTTCTCGTCAGAGAATATGACATAAAAATATGTATAATACCATCTAATAATAAGTGACATAACAGATTCCATCAGATAATAAATAATTCCTTAATTTACAGTATAAAGTGTCTAAAGTAGTTGATAACAAAAGTGAATGAATAATGAAAAATGTATTTTGAAATATATATACTATAAAGAAAAAAGTCCATATGGCAGTATACAAATCCTTTCAGTGTCCCATATGCATTTTTCCATGCAAAGTGCTTGTGCTGGTATCCAAAAAATGGCAACTTTATATCCTCTTCTGTGCAGTAATAAAGTGACTTCTTGTGCAAAAAATAAAGTGACCAAGTGCATTCAAGATAAGATGACTCCTTGTGCTCCCCCTCAAGTGTGTACACTCACCAGAAGCCCTCACCGTTGCAGGGGTAAAGAGCGTATAATTAGATGTTCACCAATCCGGATGTTCCCAGGAAGTGATGAATTCTCTTATTGCGACAAAAACTATGTATGAACTGACATCCACATGCAATCTGTCAAAACTTCTTCCAGAGCCATATTGGATGGCCTATGGCACAGCTGCCACTGCAAATTTTACCAACCAGTCGGCTCCTTCTTCTGCATGTGCACAGAAAGGAGAGGCTTTCTATCTTTGTGTGGGCTGTGTAGAATGATGAGAAAATGAGAGCAGTTTTTAAATATTATTTATTTAATTAATATTATTTTTTTTTTAAACAGTAAGCTTTTGGCTGTCAATAAGGACTGAAAGGATGATAAATCTTCCTTTCCACATGTATGAGTTGAAAAGACAAATTGTTGCGTAGGGCTATCATGACCCCCTTACCTTTCTTATGAGCGTTAGCAAGAAAGTAATGTGAAAACAACTTGTGCTGACATTTGGGGGGTTTATCATTATGAAAATGCGTTTTCTGTAGGCATAATATCGGTATATCACTTTTTTACAACAAAGCTTCTTTCCAGAGCATAGCTTTTTTTGGGGGGCTGTTAATAAGGGTGTAAAATGCTGTATGAAGGCATGCTGTAACCATGAGTCATTGTATAGTTGAGGACATGTGGCCAGAGCCTGTGTACCATTTTGCAATAACTTATAAGACAGTGTACCATCTTGTACATACAGATGTAAACCACAGAACAAACAGCAAAACAAATAAAACAAACAAGAAAACTATTTGCCTAGGTGTGTGTGGCACACAACTCATCTGGGGTGCAGACATAAACCAGGATCAGTGTAATTTCTAGTAGGGGAATCATACCATAGGAAAGTTTTGCCTCACTCTAATTGCAAAACAGTAAAGAGAAGGGGGCTAGGAGAAAAAAATTTCAGGCACGTTCTACTGTTACCCAGTTAGAGGGAGTTCTGGAAGGAGAGTTGTTGCCTTGGTTTTGTGGAGATACATGAGGTGCTAGCCCCCAATTATGTAGCTGTTTAAATCTTTTCTTAGGAGTGAGGACTGAAACTGATTTGTTTTGAAAATTAATTTAGGAGCTTAGTTGGAAATCCCCACAAATAGGAAATATTGTGTTCCCTGAAGTTCTTTGTGACAGGAGCAAAGTCCCGCCTTCTTTGAGCTGTATAGGCGGAAATATCTGTGAAGAGGGAGAGTTGTGCATATGGCTCAGAAAGTAATTCCAGGGAAGTGGCAGCTGACATTATATGTGCTTTCACGTGGAAGAAATGGACTCTTGCCAGCATGTCCCTGGGGACCGAAGGAGGGAGGTGCTTGGGATTCAATCAATGATAAAATCCTGCGGGTTCTGATTTGGGAACAATTTTGTGAATAGTTGTTGGAAGTAGGGTATCAATTCACTTTGGTGACTGACTCAGGAATCCCTTTGAACTATATATTATTCCTCTTTGATCTGTCCTCAAGGTCAGCAATTTTTCTTCTTAAGCTGTTGGATTTCCTCTGCATGTGGGCAACCACTAATTCATTATGTGCTGTTGTGCATTTTTTTTTATTACGTGCCCTTTATTGTTTGGAGATCAGGAGGGTGAAGAAGCTGAGCGCTTCAAGATTTCTCTGGAGGAGAGGTGAACCTCCATGATGTCCTCTTCAGTGGCAGAGGGAAGATCCTGGGAGTCCCAGGCAGTAGAGGATCAGTGAGGCTCCCTGAACAGCGATCCAAAGCCATCTTGATTTTTCCCACTCACAGACTAAAGAAAGAAGTCTGTGAGCCTCCTGGGGTGGGTCTGCTTGTTTTTCTTGCAGGACATGCCATGTAGGTTTCCGAGGCAAAATCCTACAGCTATTTGGTTGAATCAAATCATGTTATTGTATTCCAGTAGTGTCAAGCATTTGGGCCTAGGTTGTCCATTAGAAATCAAATATTTTGAGATTCTGGGAATTATGTGCTACAACCAGCTCATATAATTATAATGGGTGCTGACTCAGTATATGACTTCCTAAATTTTGAGAGTTGAGGTCACCTTCCATTTATTACTGATGACTAATCGGGATGCAAATAATATACAGTATGTGATACAATGATTCTAAATTTAACAGGGTCATTTTGTATATATATGTTTAGTAGTGCTAGATGTGAAGAGGGTTTAGATAATATTCCAGTCATTTTAGAGATTATTAACAGGAGCAAAGTCCCGCCTCCTTTGAGCTGTGTAGGCGGAAATATCTGTGAAGAGGGAGAGTTGTGCATATGGCTCAGAAAACAATTCCAGGGAAGTGGCAGCTGACATTATATGTGCTTTCACGTGGAAGAAATGGACTCTTGCCAGCATGTCCCTGGGGACCGATGCAGGGAGGTGCTTGGGATTCAATCAATGAGAAAATCCTGCAGGTTCTGATTTGGGAACAATTTTGTGAATAGTTGTTGGAAGTAGGGTATCAATTCACTTTGGTGACTGACTCCGGAATCCCTTTGAACTATATATTATTCCTCTTTGATCTGTCCTCAAGGTCAGCAATTTTTCTTCTTAAGCTGTTGGATTTCCTCTGCATGTGGGCAACCACTAATTCATTATGTGCCGTTGTGCATTTTTTTTTTCATTACGTGCCCTTTATTGTTTGGAGATCAGGAGGGTGAAGAAGCCGAGCGCTTCAAGATTTCTCTGGAGGAGAGGTGAACCTCCATGATTTCCTCTTCAGTGTCAGAGGGAAGATCCTGTGAGTCCCAGGCAGTAGAGGATCAGTGAGGCTCCCTGAACAGCGATCCGATGCCATCTTGTTTTTCTTGCAGGACATGCCATGCAAGTTTCCGAGGCAAAGTTCCACTACTCAGAGGAAACTTTAGAGCGCAGATGCTGCTGTAAGTTGCTAAATTTACAAACATTCCCGGCAGCAGCAAAACCAAGAACCCGGTGTATGCTGGTTTTCATTTACTATATCGCTGTTGTATCAATCTAACAAATTTTTGTATGGTGTAAAATTATATTTTTGTAATAAAGACAGTGCTTTTATACTTATTTGTATTTTTTTTTTTTTTTTACTTTGATTGCTAAAAAAATCCCATATGGGGTGGTAACAACTTTTGGATTGTAATTTATTTTTTAAATACATTTTTATTAGTGCTTCAGAGAAACAACAGTACAAAATGTCATACATAGAACCAAAGAAAAAAGATAGATACAACATGGGCTCATTGAGTCATTGAAAATAACAAGAATTAAGATGTCTACAAAAAACTGACTCACATTTATCAGGTTTTTTAAAGTATATACCAGTGGTCTCCAAACTGTGGCCCTTTGCTTGCTTTTATCTGGCCCTTGGGGTTATATTTTATCCTCTGACTCCAACATTGAGGCATGACCCTCCCCATTGACGCCAACGAATGGGTCACAATTCCTCCCAAAGACACCAACTATGGGGCACAGTTCCTCCCAATGACACTAACAATCTGGCACAGTTCCTCCCAGTGACACCAACAATGGGGCATGATTCTTCCCACCAAATGACACCAACAATGGGACATAATTCCTCTGATTGACACCACAGATGGGGCATTGTTTACTCTTGCTGATATTGGGACATTTTCTACTTCCAATGACCACAGTCCGGCCCCCCTAAAGTCTGAAGGACAGTAAACCGGCCCTTTGTTTAGAAAGTTTGGAGACCCCTGGTATATACTATTGTAAACAAAGAGAAAAAAAACAAATAAGAGGGGCGTAAAGGTAAACAAAAAGAAAAGGAAAGTTTCCATCACAAGCTTTCTATAAGGTAAAGCCATAAATACAGCTATTTGGTTGAATCAAATCATGTTATTGTATTCCAGTAGTGTCAAGCATTTGGGCCTAGGATGTCCATTAGAAGTCAAATATTTTGAGATTCTGGGAATTATGTGCTACAACCAGCTCATATAATTATAATGGGTGCTGACTCAGTATATGACTTCCTAAATTTTGAGAGTTGAGGTCACCTTCCATTTATTACTGATGACTAATCGGGATGCAAATAATATACAGTATATGATACAATGATTCTAAATTTAACAGGGTCATTGTGTATATATATGTTTAGTAGTGCTAGATGTGAAGAGGGTTTAGATAATATTCCAGTCATTTTAGAGATTATTGAAAATACAGCATTTCAAAAACTCACACTTTTACATTCTCAGAGAAGATGAAAGAGGTTGCCTGTCATTCCACATTGGCCCGAACAAAGTGCTGATTGATTAAGATATATTTTGGATAGTTTATAATTTTGAGGGCATTGCCTCAATGTTCAGTACAGTGTGTAGTTGCAAAGATATTAGTACCTGCCCTTTGCAAAGTGCCATGTGTGATTTCCTTACCAAGATCTTTCTCCCAGTTAATTATAACAGCAGAATCCATGTTAATGGTATACATTTTTAAAACCAGGAGACACCCCACTTTGAAGAGGGCTTGGGTGGTTAGATAATTTTGGATTGTAATTTAGTTGGAGTTACTTAATCCTTCAAAACAGCACAAAATGTGTATTTCATTGTGAACGCTGAAGTCATGCTTTCATTGAAATTTAAAACTGAGCCTTATACTGCACTGGTCTATTATCAATAATATTTTGCTAGAACAGATCAAAACAGCTGAAAGCTGAAAACATTTTGAATATTTTCTAAAAATGAATTGACTTGCCATGTTTCCAGGCACAGACAACAGCACTATGTAAAGAACTAGATGTTTTGGGTTCAAAGCCCAGACATTCCTTTCACCTGGGACATGAAAAAGAAATACATTTTGGATACAGTGAAAAAAGTGAAATTTTCAGATGTGCAAGGTTGACAAGGGGAGAAAAGAAGGAAATGAATAGAAAATACCAGAATGATAATTTAAACAAAAAATGGCAGCGTTTTGTAGAAGTATATTCTGGTTGTCGTTATGGTCATTTGTCACTCTAGGGTAAAGTAATCTTATATACTTACTTAGAAAAAACTGAACACTTCCATTGTGAATTTAAAAGCTTTTGCATTAATAAAAGTAGCAATGGCAATAAATAAATCAAATACCGTATATCTCCACAGTGCCAGACTTAAATATTAAAGCTTATTTTTTTTAAATAACAAACATGTCCTACTTTCCTGCTCTGTGCAATGGTTTTGAACAGGGCAGACCCAATCCTCCTCTTCTCAGGTCCTATGCAGGCACTGCAGGCCCCTCCCTCCTAGTGCCTCCAAGCAGCTTGTTTTGGGACACCGAAGCAGGCTCACCCCTGACCTGCCGCTTCGTGTGTCTCTTCACACACACAGCATGGCTCCCCCTCACTCTACTCATTGGCTCACTAGCTGTGATTGACAGTAGGGAAAAGACCCAGGATATATTCTGGTGTCACTTTGACTTTGGCTAGAAGTAACGGGTGCATAAAAATTGGTCTTTGGGTGTCGGTGGCACCTTTCCACTGTAACCCTATAGAGGTACTCTTGATGAAATCAAGAATTGGCCTTGCTGTAAAAAATTGCAATGATATGTACCTGTCAAACAGGTGCAGAAAAATTACTCTTTAGGTGTCGGGGCGCCTTCCCACCGTAACCCTATAGAGGTGCTCTTGATGAAAGCAAGCATTGGCCTTGGTGTAAAAATTGCAATGATATGCACCTGTCAAACAGGTGCTGAATAATTGGTCTTTGGGTGTTAATTGTGTCCATGAAACCTATACCAAAAACATTCTTTCAGATGAAATGATTTAATACCCTCAAAGCTAGGCAGCCTCGAAGTCCTGCAGAGATTCCACATCCCAAAAAGACTTAATCAGTGACATCAGCATCAGGGGTTTCATAGCTGCAGATGGGATGTGGAAGCTGACAGCCCTGGGCGGTGAGGACTAATAAAATTCCGACTTGCCTTATTTAGGCAGACACCTTCTCCAACGCTCCTCTCTTGACCAACAGAAGATTCAAAACTACGTTTACCATGACACTGTAACCTACTGGAGTCAGAAAAAACATTCAATAAAATCCTCTTTAACGTGTCCTCAAGAGATTTTATCTTCTGCACCCCTTGTGGGGACGGGTGGTCAAGGAGGGTTGCCAACCAGTAATCATCCTTCTCCTTTATGTCACCTATTCTTGGGTCCTTTCGCAGGCTTTGAAGCATGAGGTTGTCCATGGATAAAGTGGACCTTGAGAGGAAAGGAAGTCCTCCTCTTCCACCTGCTGCTCTGCCTCCAGGGCCCTGTCCATAATGCTACACAGAGTCTGCTCCAGCAGAAACACAACAGGGATTGTGTCACTGACGCATGCACTGTCACTGTTCACTATCCCTAGGGCCTTCTCAAATGGTGACAATACAGTGCATGCATCCTTAATGATCAGCCATTGGCGTGGGGAAAAAAAGCAGAGGTGGGCTGAGCCTGTCGAATGTTATCCCCGCACAAGGGTAAAAAGGTTGCTCTCCAGAGACAAGGAGCCCCAGGTGCTGGCTAATGCTAGTTGAAGCTGTATGCAAACAGGAAAATCTGGACAGCCGCACTCCAGGAATTTATAATCCAAATTGCTTTATTGTAAAATCCGGAACATGTCATACAGGACATCTTTGACAGAGTGTACAGACAATCAGCTAACGCGTTTCGCACTATGCCAAGTGCTTACTCATAGCTATGATTAAGCACTTGGCATAGTGCGAAACGCGTTAGCTGATTGTCTGTACACTCTGTGAAAGATGTCCTGTATGTCATGTTCCTGATTTTACTATAAAGCAATTTGGATTATAAATTCCTGGAGTGCGGCTGTCCGGATTTTCCTGTTTGCATATGGCCTGAGCCTGTCGTCGTGCCGTACTGGTACAGGTACTCCTTGATGGCCCTCTGCTGCATGTATAGCCACTGCAGCATTCCCAAAGTTGAGTTCCACCTAGTGGGTATGTCACAAATCAGGCAGTTTATGGGCAGGTGGAATTCCCGCTGAATTTTAGCCAACCAAGCACTGGCTGTGTATGACCACCTGAAATGGCTACAGACTCTTCTGGCCTGCTTTAGTACATCCTGCAACCCTGGGTACGTACTTAGGAAATGCTGCAACACCAGTTACCCAGTGTGCTGTGAACTAAATATATCGTCCCTGCCCATGCTTGCTGAACCCCGTGTCAGCAGTAAGGTGGATTTTACGGTTGACTGCCTTTCCCAACCATGCCAGAACATTCCCTTCCACGTGATGGTTGAGAGATGGAACGGCCTTACGTGAAACGTAGTAGTGACTGGGAACCTGCAATTGTGGTACAGCACATTGTGCAAATTCACGGAAGGGGGCAGAGTCCACCAGGCTGAAAGGCAGAAGTTGGAGGGCCAACAGTTTTGACAAGCTTGCATTCAGACGCTAGGCATGTGGGTGGTAGGGACTTTATTTTTTTTTTCTGCTGCAGCAGATGGGGTAGTGACATTTTACGGCTACAGTCTACAGCTGGTGGTGTGCTGCTGGCAGATGTGCTGCTAGGACCTGGGACACCCTGTGCTATACCATCATCCCTGTCAGTGAAGGCTGCTGAAAGGTAATTACTCAGTATCGCAGGGGCAGACTGAAGTGGGTAAGGAGGAGGAGGAGGGACAGATTTGCACCCCTTTTGTGTGGCTTTTAGGTGCTCTTGCCAATGGGCTGAGTGGTTGGACGTTAAATGCCCTGTTAAGCATGTGGTACCCAAATGGTTGGTGTTTTTGCTGCGTTTGATGTGCCTGAGACACAGTTTGCAGATAGCAACAGTGCGATCTGCTACAGGTGTGCTGAAAAAGGCCCAGACAGCTGAGCTTTTTGGAGTGGGCCAGGAGATAACAGCTGCAGAATATGATAGAATAGGATGGCAGCTCTCCACTCTTTCTTAATGTTGGCCTCCTTGGGGGTTGTGCTGCCTCACCTTCAGTTGCCTCCTCTGCTCTATCTGGCATCCACGTCACATCAGTGACCTCATCATCATCTCCTCCATCTTCCTCATTACCACTGGAGACAACTTGGCAATACACTGCGGCTTGGGGAACATGAATGCCAATTTGTCTACCAGTGTTCCTCCCTCTCTCTAGGCTCATGTTCCTGTCATCCTCAACCTCAGAACCAACATCTGAATCCAGTAATAGCTGGGTATCATCAAGGAGCAAGTGGCTGATGCCAAATAACTGTTGGGGCTATGGCAGGAATAGATGTGGACAAGGAGGCACGTTTATCCACTCTGGCAACTGCAGGGGACTGCACATTTGTCTCTGCTTGCGTGACAGAGGATGAGGAGGATGAGGAAGGTTTAGTAAGCCAGTTCACCACCTCCTCTGCATGCTGTGGCTGGATAGCATGGGCAAACTCACTAAACAGAGGAATTGATGCCCTGCCTGAGGACTGACCACCATGTCCACCTTTGCCTGTGGCCCACTTACACATTTGTTGCTGGCCCCCTTACAGTGCCAAGGGAACGTCTGCCTCTTCTTATTGTCCTCCCAGACATTATTGGGAGGGAGGGGGGTTCTTATAAGCAAATGTAAAGAAGAAGTTGAAATCTGTACGTAGATGCACTTTAATCAATGTAAAGAGGTGATTGGTGCACTTTAATTTGAGAACTCACACTACACAGACACACTCCTCGGATACAATATAATATACTGCAATATAATGCACAAAACGTACAGTGACACACAGAACTATATGGCGTTAAACTGGCAGTAATACACACAAAACAATATGGCGTTAAGCTGGAAAATAACGGACACAAAACTATATGGAGCTAAACTGATATGGCGTTAAAGTGGCAGTAAAGCACACAGAAGTAAATGGCATTAAACTGGCAGTAGCGCAATCAATTAGATGGTGTTCAACCGTCACTACACTGACGCTATCTGAACTGTCCCTACTCTAGGTATACACTAATGTCAAGATTACTGAAACGGTCTCACTACACTACACTGAAACTATATGAGCTGTCCCTACCTTACACTAATGTATGAATGAATGACACGGCCTCACTACACTACAGTGAAACTATCTGAGCTGTCCCTACACTAGCTGCACACTATGCAAAGCTGAATGATGGTCCTCCTCACTACACTCACACTATCCCTAGACTGACACTAAACTAATATTCCACACTGACAATTGAAGCAAAATAGCACAGTATACCACACTAACTAACTAATAGCACTGAATAGAGCCCTGTTCTATCTCTCTTCACACCAAAATCACACTGAAAATGGAAAGAATACTTTTATACTGTGGGGCGAGAATGAGCCATAATTGGATAAAATCATGATGACAGTGTCCAATTATGACTGTGCAGTGCTCTGTGCCCTGATTGGCTGAAGCTTTCACTGTTCAGCCAATCAGGGCTTGCAATGCACTGTTCAGCACCACAATACATTGTGGTAGTTTTGGGGGGCTGAACAAATGGTCAAACGACCCGTTTGTTCGGCTGTTCGCCGAACGCTTGAACGACGAAAGTTTGGCCCAAACTTATGCTCGGGCCTGACAATTCGCCCATCCCTACTAGTCAGTCACCCCCATACTTAAAAAGCCCTCACTAGACCCTGCCAATCTTAACGACCTACGCCCCATCTCCTTGATCCCTTTTTTATCCAAACTCATGGATCTTAGTCTACAACCGACTGAGCGACCACCTCCCCGAGAATGACCTTCTTTATCCCCTTCAGTCTGGATTCCGCCCTCAACACTCCGTGGAAACTGCTCTCCTAAAACTCACAAACAATCTGCTAACAGCTAAATCCAATGGACACTATTCTGTACTCCTACTCATGGACTTTTGACATAGTGGTCCATCCCCTCCTCCTCAAAAAACTCTATGCCTTTGGTCTCTGTGACTGCACTCTTCGCTGGTTCTCATCCTACTTATCCAACCACACTTTTAGCATTACTTACAATTCTACTCCCTCCTCTCCTCTCCCTTTCTCTGTCAGGGTCCCCCAAAGTTTTGTCCTTGGACCTCTCTTATTCTCCATCTACACCTCCTCCCTGGGTCAGCTGATAACCTTCCATGGCTTCCAATACCATTTTTACACTGACGACACCCAAATCTTTCTCTCTACCCCTTTAGCCCACTCCTTCAGTCTCCTCACTTATCACTAATTTACTAACAGACATATCAACCTGGATGTCATATCACTTCCTCAAACTTAATCTATCCAAAACTGAGCTCATAATTTTTCCTCCCTCATGTGTGTCTTCCCCTGATTTCTCAGTCAAGATTGATCACTTCTATTCACCCATCCCCACATGCCAAGGTTCTAGGTATAATTCTGGACTCTGAACTATCCTTTCAGGCCCCACATCCAATCACTGCCCAAATCATGCCGCCTCAACCTCCGGAACATCTCCAGAATATGCCCCTTCCTAATAAATAACACCACAAAGCTCCTAGTTCACTCCTTGGTATTCTTCCGCCTCGACTACTGCAACTCCCTCCTCACAGGATTACCTTTGCATAGGCTATCCCCCCTTCAGTCATTCATGAATGCTGCTGCCAGACTCATCTTACTAACCGTTCAGTGTCTGCTACCCCTCTCTGTCAATCCCTCCACCGGCTTCCAACAACTTACAAAGCCATCCACAACTGGGCTCCCAGCTACATTACTAACTTTGTCTCAAAATACCAACCAAATCATTCTCTTTGTTCCTCCCAAGACCTCCTGCTCTCTAGTATCCTTGTCTAGTATCCTTCTCCCATGCTAGCCTCCAGGACTTTTCCCCAGCCTCTCCTATCCTATGGAACTCTCCACCCCAGTCTGTCCGACTAGCTCCTACTCTGTTTGCCTGTAGGTCAGAGGTTCTCAACCTGGGGGTTGGGACCCCTTGGGGGTCGAATGATGATTTGCCAGGGGTCACCGAATCCTGGGCTGTTTCCGAAGCCTGCACCACTCTCCCAGCCTTTTTGCGGCCGCCCAGCAGGGTTGTCCCTGGAGCCTGTGGCCACCCAGCTGGGCTGTTCCTGGAGCCCGCAGGTGTCTTGCCTTGTGTGTTGACAACCCACGCTGTGAAAATAATTTTACTGTTAGGGGTCCCCATAACTTGGGAAATTTTGTCAAGGGGTCACGGCACTAGAAAGGTTGAGAACCACTGCTTTAGGAGATCCCTGAAAACCCTTCCCTTCAGAGAATCCTATTCTGTCCCTACCTAACAACTTTACTTTTATTTTCTCCATCAGATCATCCCCCACAGTTATTACCTTTTGTATCACTTGACCCTCCCTTTTAGATTGTAAGCTCTAACGAACAGGGCCTTCTGATTCCTCCTGTATTGAATTGTATTGTCTGCCCTATATATATAGTTATATAGTAGGTGAGGTCGAAAAAAGACACAAGTCCATCAAGTCCAACCTATGTGTGTGATTATATGTCAGTATTACCTTGTATATCCCTGTATGTTGTGGTCATTCAGGTGCTTATCTAGAAGTTTCTTGAAACTATAGATGCTCCCCGCTGAGACCACCGCCTGTTTAACCGGTTCAATACAGGGCAATTTCACCCCCTTCCTTCCCAGGCCAAAATTTAGTTTTCAGCGCTGTCGCACTTTGAGCGTCAATTGCGCGGTCGTGCGACGTTGTAACCAAAAAAAATTGACGTCCTTTTTTCACCACAAATAGAGCTTTCTTTTGGTGGTATTTGATCGCCTCTGCGGTTTTTATTTTTTGCGCTATAAACAAAAGAAGAGCGACAATTTTGAAAAAAACACAATATTTTTTACTTTTTGCTATAATAAATATCCCAATTTTTTTTTTAAAAAACAAATTTTTTCCTCAGTTTCGGCCGATACGTATTCTTCTACATATTTTTGGTAAAAAAAAATCGCAATAAGCGTATATTGATTGGTTTGCGCAAAAGTTATAGCGTCTACAAAATAGGGAATAGATTTATGGCATTTAAAAAAAAAAAAAAATTATTTATTTTTTTAGCGGCGATCGCGATTTTTTTTCGTGACTGCGACATTATGGCGGACACATCGGACACTTTTGACACATTTTTGGGACCGTTCACATTTATACAGCGATCAATGCTATACAATTGCATTGATTACTGTGTAAATGTGACAGGCAGTGAAGGGGTTAACCACTAGGGGGCGGGGAGGGGTTAATATGTTTCCTAGGGAGTGATTACTAACTGAAGGGGGAGGGGACGCTCAAGGGGAGGAGACCGATCAGTGTTCCTCCGTTCTGGGAACACAGATCGCTCTCCTCAGAGCTGACAGGCTGTGGATCTGTGTGTTTACACACACAGATCCACATGCCGGCCCGGTTAACGGGCAATCGCGGGTGCCCGGCGGACATCGCGGCCGCCGGGCACACGCACCGGGTCCCGAGGAACGCGGCGGGCGCGCGCGCTCCCGGCGGGCGCGCGCGCGCCCCCTAGGCGGCCGGGAATCCCAGGACGTCATATGACGCCCACCCAGGATGGGAGATCCCATCCCAGGACGTCATATGACTATGGGCGGGTAGGGAAGTGGTTAAGGGAATTCCACATCCTTGCCAGTCTTGTGCCCCATACACACGGTCGGACATTGATCGGACATTCCGACAACAAAATCCATGGATTTTTTCCAACGGATGTTGGCTCAAACTTGTCTTGCATACACACGGTCACACAAAGTTGTCGAAAAATCCAATCGTGGTTACGCAGTGACTTAAAACACGTACGTTGGGACTATAAACGGGGCAGTAGCCAATAGCTTTTGTCTCTTAATTTATTCTGAGCATGCGTGGCACTTTGTACGTCGGATTTGTGTACACACAATTGGAATTTCCGACAACGGATTTTGTTGTCGGAAAATTTTATAGCAAGCTCTCAAACTTTGTGTGTCAGAAAATCCTATGGAAAATGTGTGATGGAGCCTACACAGGTCCTATCACACATTTTCCATCGGAAAATCCTATCGTGTGTATCTCACTTCTTGAGGCCCGAAAATGCCAAGACAGTAAAAATATCCTCCAAATGACCCTTTTTTGGAAAGTAGGCAGTCAAAGGTATTTAGTAATTAATATTTTTTAAAATTTCTTCAATTTTTTTTTCATTTTTTTTTACATAAAGTGACCAGACCAATACAGTGTTACCATAGTAAAACTGTCTGTACAATGTGATCACTGTGACTAATCACAGAGCTCATCACAATAGTCCACATGAATGGCATGTAACAAAGTCATTCACTGTATACAATTTTCGTGTGATCTGCTGTGATTGGCCTCAGCAATCACATGGCTGGCTGGTACCGTGATCTGTCATTGGCTGTGTCCGGTGGACACAGCGAGTGAGAGATCACGCCAGAGCATGGCACGTGTGAGACGCGATCCTGGGAGGACGTCGCATGACGTTCTCCCAGGATAATGGTGCTCCCGCCCAGCCATTATATTACCATAGGCCGTATGGGAAGGGGTTGCTAACCATTGCTGAATGTCATGTATGTAACAAAATGCTGTGCATCCTAAAAAATAGGGGGTTTTGGGGAGGGTTTTTATCTTTTTATATTCTTTGTTACATCTTAACCTCGCCAATAACATAGAATATATATGTGCCTGCAGGAATAGTGGGCTTTAACCCCTTTAAGTGGTTTCAGATACTGGAAGGCGGGATTTATGATCATGTGACTGCCGTGATTGGCTGTCACAGCAATCATATGCTCGGATAACTCCCAATCCCAAAAAGCAATCAGGGATACCACTGAAATATGCATAGGTAATGAGCATCACTACAGAAGCTTATAGTTTCATATGGGAGAGCATGCAATGAAGTGGATATAGGCGTGCACAGCCTATTGCATTAGGGTGTGCACCCCAAAGCTCAAACACACAGGCATGTATGTGTGCGTATGTGTCTGTGTGTGTATATATTGTTAAAAGTATTGGAATGCCTGCCTTTACACGCACATGAACTTTAATGGCATCCCAGTCTTAGTCCGTAGGGTTCAGTGTTGCCAACCACCCATTAATTTACGGGCAGCCCGTAAATTTCAGCCCATTTTCGGGCTGCCTGTAAAAAATATGGCTGCGGGCTGACAATTATAATGCGCATGCGCCATTCTGAAGCCCGCCGGGCTCATACACACTCTGCCTTTTTTGGCCGGGAGGGTGCATGCGTAAAGGCTCTGCCTGGCGCCATTTTTGAATGGACGGCGCGTCTCGGCACTGTATCGGTAGAGCGGGCAGGAGACCAAACCCCGACCCGCCGCTGTGCTGCACTATGCCTGAGGAGCTTGTTTGGAGTCAGGGATTCCCACCACAGCACCATGCCCCTGCCTGCACCATCCATCCTTAGCTGCTGGGCTCTGGACTGGAGACTCCCACCACTGTACCTCTGGCCTGCATCCATCAATTCATTCCTTGGCTGGCTGCTATCTATTGTGATGCCCACAGGCAGCAGTTATCAGGCAAGAATGGCAGTGGTTAGATGTTCACAATCTCTGTCTTGCTATCTCCTGTACCCTGTCAGCATCCTCCCACCACCTCTGTACCATGTATGTCCTAAAAGTGCACTGATGGGCACTGATTGCCAGCAATAATTGGCAGTGATAGACAGCACTGATTGGCACTGAGGGGAAGCCCTGGTTGGCATAACTGATTGGCACTGATAGGAAGCACTGATTGGCAGCACTGATTTGCACTGATAGGCAGCGCTGATGTGTAGTGTAGGAATTAGATAGGTTAGTGTAGTGGTCAGTGTAAGAATCAGGTAGGTTAGTGTAGTGGTCAGTGTCGGAATCAGGTAGGTTAGTGTAATGGTCAGTGTAGGGATCGGGTAGATCAGTGTAGGAATCAGGTAGGTTAGTGTAGTGGTCAGTGTAGGGATTAGGTAGGTCAGTGTAGTGGACAGTGCTGGGATCAGGTAGGTGTCAGTGCTGGGCTCAGCCCTTCCTTCTCTGAGCTGGCCGCTCAGCTGTCAGCTAATTGTCAGCTCCCATCTCTCTCCACAGTTACCCAACTGTTGTTGATCCTGCTCGTCAGTCCTGTCTACTTAAGCTGTCCAGTCCAGAGGAGCTCTGCCTTTCCCTTGGTCACATCACAAGGAACTACCTCCTGCGTTCCTGTTTAAAGACAGGCTTTTCTGACATCCCTTCAGGCTACAGATCCTGCTTGCTGTTCCACTACGCTGATCCCTGACTCCTGGCTTGGCTGACGATCAGTTCCGGTTACTGAACTTTGGCTATGTTTTGACTACATTTGTTTTTTTCACCTTTATTATTAAACAAGTGTGATTTAACTGTACTTCTGTCTCGGTCTGATTTCATGGTTTCTGACAGTAGGCAAAGGCCATGAATTCAGAAGATACAGTCAATCCACTTGTTATAATGTTGGTAATATTTTTTCCAGATTGGATGAGCAAGATCACCGCATGGATCAGTTTGCCATAGCGTTACAAACGCTCCTGAGTTGCACGGCTCACCTGGAATCTCCCACTGTGGCTGCTCCGGTACAACCTGAGTTGCAGGCCGTCCCTGCTGCTGCGCCAGTCCCTGTGCAGGCACCCGCCTCGAGTATTACCTCTATGGTTCCGCTCCGCTTCCCCAGCAATTTGGGGGTGATCCAGTTCAATGCAGAGTGTTTCTCAACCAGGTTGAGATATACTTTGAGATGCTGCTCCAGGTGTTTCCCACGGACAGATGCACGACGTTCCCGCATGCTCCGCTTCTGCTGCCAAGTGGCTCATGTCCTTCAAACAGAGTACGAGAACTGTTGCCGACTACTACGTCATTTTATTCCGTACTCTGGCAGCAGAGGTTGCTTGGAACAATGAGGTCCTCGTGGCTGCTTTTTCTCATGGTCTCTCGGAATCCATCAAGGATGAGATAGCAGCCCGAGATGTACCCACTGAGCTGGAAAAGTTGATCACGTTTTCCATCCTCATTGACTCCAGACTCTCTTTTAATGAGCACTTGCGGAAGCTTCCTGCACGTTTGTCTCCGAGCTTTGCAGTCGCACCCGTGCCTCACTCACCTCCTGTGCCTCCTGGTACCGAGTCGGTCAGTGAAGTTGAACCCATGCACTTAGGCTTCACGCGTCTCTCTACGAATGAGAGAACCTTTAGGAGGAGGGAGAGATTGTGCCTTTATTGTGGCCAGGCAGGTCACTTTTTGAAGTTTTGTCCTACCCATCCAGGGAACACCCGAACCTTGAGGTCCTGTCACGGACAGACCTTAGGTGGCGTTGTTTCGTCCCCAGTTATCCAGAAGGATAAGTACCTGGTTTCGGTCACCCTTTCTTGGGCTGAGTCGTCCACAAAGATACAGGCTCTAATCGACTCTGTTCATTGATGCTGCCTTTGTATCAAAGCACTCGATTCCACTGCAGCTGCTTGACACTCCACTTGCCATTGAGGTTCTTGATGGGAGACCTCTACAGCCTGCCCATGTGACTCATGAGACGGTTCCGTTGTCCATGGCCGTAGGGGCTCTTCACCATGAGATAATCTAATTCACAGCTCCTTGCTGTACCCAGCCACCCACACCACGCTTGTTTTCCGTTTTTATTGTTGGAATTGATTCTACTACTTTTATCTTTTTATGGATTGTCTGATGATCTTGACTGATCAAATAAATGCCAATTGAATTTTTTGGATTTACACCATGTGGAGGCTCCTTGTTTTTTCTTTATACATGGTTCACTTATGCTGACAAAGACGGTGATCGTACAGACCATCCGGGCAGGATCCTGGTCCCCCATCTGAGGAGGAAGTTTACCAGTGCATGGTCCACTTTTATACTGTCATCCATCTTAAGACAGTGCAAGCCCGTTTGACTCACCGCCAAGGGCCTGTGAGTCCACCAAAGTCGGTAAGAGTACTCTATCCCTTATTCTGATTCGGATTATTACTGACGAGATACCATTATATCGCCTGCATTGTACTGAATTTGCTTCAATTGCATGATGTATCATTTGGACTAGACAATTTTCAGGCTTCAATTGGTGGCTACACCTCTTACTAGAATTGTGGACATTTTAATATCACCACTACGTCTGTTATTTATATCTCACTATTATTAAAAGTGTGGACATTTTAAATTACCACTTTGTTTGTTATATTTTCTCTACTTCCAATTCACGTTTTTTATTTTTGTTCATGCTTTTCTTACCACTGAGGAAAGAGCGTTTTATGTTCTATATAGGTTATGCTATTAGACTATACACCTAGAATTCATTTCACTAATTTGTTTAGTGTTAAGATTGGATGTGGTTATTTTTCACATAAATGTGGAATAGCTTCCCCTCTCTTAATCTTCTCACATAGAGGTTTTTACTTTAGCGCTACACTTTTTATATCTAGGTATTTTGCACAATTTTGGTCTTATGCCCCGTACACACGGTCGGATTATCCGATGGACAATGTCCGATCGGAGCGTGTTGTCGGAAATTCCGACCATGTGTGGGCGCCATCGGACATTTTCCATCGGATTTTCCGACACACAAAGTTGGAGAGCAGGAGATAAAATTTTCCGACAACAAAATCCGATCGCGTCAATTCCGACCGTGTGTGGCCTGTTCCGACGCACAAAGTGCCACGCATGCTCAGAAGAAATTCCGACTTGGGACAGCTCGTTCTGGTAAACTTAGCGTCGCAATGGATACAGCACTTTCGTCACGCTGCAATGTTAAAAATGGTTTAATACAGCGCACTCTCTTCTTCTTTATAATGTGACAAGAATTAAGTAGTTTTGCTGCTCATATTCACACACACTTCTCACAAACTTTTATTTGTGTTTTTTTAGTGGGATTCCCTCAATATATTGTTATTAGTTGTCACATCTGACAGTTTTATATTTTTTATTTATTTATTTTTTTGGATTTTCAGCCTTTTTTTTTCTTTAATGTTTGGATTTTTTCCAAGGCTGATCTTTGTTCAATGTTATTTTTATTTTTACTCCAGAATATTTTTGTGTGTGTTTTGTGTGTCAAGTTACCCCAACACCATTGATATCTTTTATTATTTAATCTCCAGGAGATTGTTTGTTGTTGGTGTCCCTTGTTCATTTCACATTGTATATTTGAAATGTACCTGAATCCTCACAAACCAACTGTCATTTTTGAAGTAAAACACATAGGAGAGTATAATTCAAAACAAAAATCCTTTATTAAGGGATCAGAATCAAACAAAGAGGAAGGCAACACTGGATCAACAAGAGAAATTAGTGAAGCCTGGGACCCCCACGGCAGACATCAATTCTTAAACATCAAAATTGGTGGCCTGAGGAGTCCATATCTAAGGGAGGGCAGTCTGGTCCGGGATTCACAGAGACTCGGATAGCAGCAGATGACATCTGTGTCCCCAGGCTGTGGTACTACAAGAGGCTGCATCTTTTGGCCGACCAGACTGGATCCAGGGCAATCACTGTCTGGTCTTCCTTCCACGCTTCCTTCCGGGCTGTGGCTGTGCAGTTGGAGATGTGGCAGGAGGAGGAGTAGGACCTGGAGGAGGAGGAGGACTGGGGGGACCTGGAGGAGGACTGGGGGGACCTGGAGGAGAGGGAGGAGGAGGAGGAGGACCTGCAGGAGGAGGAGGAGGACCATCCCAAAGATGTGTGTGAGGTGTAATTTGGCCCCTCATACCTTTCTCCAGAGCCTCTGATATGAGGGCCTCACACATGGCTTTTTGGCCCTCCTTCATCCTCTGCATTTTATATGCTATGAAGGCAGCAATGTTCTCATGCATGGTGTGGGGTGCTCCCAGGACCTCTGTAGCCCTCCAAAAGAATGCTATAGCCACCTCCTCTAGGGTACTCGTCCTACTGCCACTTTCTGTTTTCAGGGTGGGTGGAGGGACCTTGATATCAGCCAGCCGGCTCGGCCCGGCCACCTCCTGGCTGAGACTTCCCTGTGTATGAAAAAGGGACATGGTTTTAGTTTTTGCATCATCAATCACAATCCTAAATTAGTACTCCCAACTAACATCTAGTTAACATCATTGATTGGACAAGCAGAAATATTTAGAGGAATGCTATACCTGGCTCAATCTGGGCTCCTCCACATATGGCCTGGAAGGCCCAGGTTGGGCGTCAGAAGCCTCAGCCAGTGGGGAAGGAAGCGTGGAAGGAAGACTGGAGAGGGATGGCCTGGGTTCATTCTGGCCTGCCAGAAAGTGCAGCCTGTCGTAGTACAACATCCTGGGGACATAGATGTCATCTGCTGCTCCGGATCTCTGTGAATCCAGGACTTTCTTGCGCTCCCTCAGATATGTGCTCCTCAGGCCACCAATGAAAATCTTTAAATAAGTGATGTCTGCCGTGGGGATCACCTGCTTCACAATTTCACACAATTGCTCCAGTGCTGCCTTCCTCTTTGCTTGGTTCTTGAAATGGGGGTGGGTAATCTCCCACAGACAGGGCAGCTCACTTAGCATATCTATGAATACTGACATGAAGTCAGTATCTTTCATTAAGATATCCATGTTCACTACAAGACACAACACAAGACAAAGCCTAATGTCAGACAAAACTCTCCTAATCTTGTTACAATATAGGCCTCAATCTAGAAGCAGTATAGGCACAAGTTTGTCTCTTACCTTTGTTCTTACGATCGGTGCGTCCAATGCTCCTTCCTCCGCTCACAGATCGTACGTAATACGCACGCGTGTTACGCTTTATACACACTGCGCATGCGTGTAACTCCGCCCGCCCCTGACGTTCTTTCTAGTCTATTCCCCGCCCCTTTTTGTTCGGCGCAGTGGGGGAAGAGCATGATGGCGGAGTTACAGCAGGTGCGTGCTAATTCTAGCAATGAGGAGGAGGAGGAGGAAAGCCCGGATCCAGGCACGTACCGATCCAGAAGGAGACGTTTTAAGGTCACAAATATGTCGTTTGGGGAGATGTTGGAGATGGTCGACATCATGAGGAAGTCCGACTATGACGGAAAATATGGGCCTTACCCCAACCCCAATATCCGAAAGGCCAAAATCATGGCGAAAGTGGTCAGGAGTCTTGAGAGGAATTTCGGGGTACGAAGATCTAAAGATCAGCTCAGGAAGCGGTGGTCGGACCTGAAGTTGAGAGAGCCAGAGCAGTACCGAAAGATCCGGAGAGTGCTGCAAAAAGTAAGTAGTTGTGCTGTGTTCCTATTCTTTCTGTCTTTATTACGTTCGTTCTGCTCCATATGCTTTTATTAATTGTAATGTTTAAAATGGTCAACTTTAATGTTCATGGGCCCATTATTCGTTCGTATCAAACAATTTTCGTTCGGCCTCTAGAACACCATTGTTTAGGCCATATGCATTTTCACACATTTTTGGGGGCCTACTTGGATGCCAAATATTTGTTTGTGTAGATGGGTTTGTTACTAGAATGAAATGCCAACTAGATTGTGTGTAAGGAGAGGACACTGAGCAGCTGTTTTCACATCTGGACACTGGAGCACTAGTGTGGGACCCCAGAACACCATTTTTATTAGGGGGGGCACACAGGTGCTCCAGTGTATACTATAGGGGGGGCTACATCTGGGAAGCTTGTACCAAACAGGTAAAATATTGCAGCTTGACAAAGGGCAATAAAAAATATACATCTTGGAACTCGGCTAAAATAGACAATTGTACCCCACTTCCAAGCAATGTTTCCTATTTCTAGTTCTGCCATCAAATATCTGTGTGCTAATTATACCATTTTTGTTTTACATAGGGGAGAAAAGACTCGGAGGACACCCCTCATCCCAGGAGAACACAGACTCCCCACCTCTGGAAGAAGGGGAAATACCGCAAACCCAAGAAGCTGAGCAGGAGGAAGAAGAAGATGTGGTGGAGATTGGCACCACAACAGGTGAGTGTCTGTGACCACAGGCTCAGGTAAAAGAGATGGATGGTGGCAGATTTTTGAGACCTTTTTTTTTGTTCTTTATCTCTTTTTAGGTGATCGTGATGTGAGGGCGAGAGAACGTTTCACATCTGAAAGTGCCCAGATACTGATCAGGGAGATCATGGGGTGTAATCTCCAATTGCAAAACATCCAGCAACAAATCAGTGATGTTATTAAAAAAAATAATAACATCATTGATGTTTTGGGGCGAATTTAAACCCCACAAAATCACCTGTTTTATCGTGGTCCAATCTTACCAAAATTTTTTCTATGTTTAGAAAAGCCAAATTTGGAGGATGCACACAGTGTGCCAACATGTGCTATCTGCCATCACGGGAGATCAATGGACGCGTTTTGGTGGTGCAACCCCTTCCTCAATTATAAAGTAGCATTGAGGAAGGGCTTGCTCCCCCAAAACACGTCCCTTGATCCCCCCTGATGGCAGATCGCACATGTTGACATTTGTAAATTGGTGTGCATCTTCCAAATTTGGCTTTTCCAGGGGTGATTTCCCCCCATCTGAACGCTATATCAAACCCAGTTCCTAAATACTGATGTCTGATATAGCCTTCAGGTTTTACCATATGTGAACTTTGTAAGTTCAAGTTTTTTGGCTTTCTTGTTGGTTTTACACAGGCCTGTTTTATCTGAAATGGATATTTCGATTTTTGATAATGCTACTGCAAACATTGTTATACAACAAACATGTTGGTTTGTTTTAAAAACCTTTCGTAAATGCACATGTGATTGTGCAGGTATAAAAAAGTGCCTTACTCAAGAATGTGTGGATTATTGTCTCAATACTACAACACTTTTGGGGTGATGTAATTGCTGTTTTATGGAAAAATGGGGGTTATTTCCTAAGGGCAAATACACTTTGCACTACAAGTGCAGGTTCAGTGCAGTTGCAAGTGCATTTGTAGTGAAATGTGTTTTTGCATTTAGGAAGTACCAGCCAACACTGTTTTTTATAAGGTTACCCAATCACGACATTTTCTGCACTCAACACATTTCTGTCAGGGTCAGCTAAAACAAACACAAGCAGTAAATGTCCACCAAGAATTTCTTTTGGTTGTTTTTTTATTTGAAAAAGGTGTCACAGATTGTCTGGCATATTGATAGCCCCCCTACCCGCAAAGAACTCCAGGTAGCGTAACCGGACATCACGGGCATTCAGGGAGGGCAAGCCAGGACGGCCACTTTCAAGCGCCGTCAGTGTTGATGGATTTGGGATTCCGACCTCAGGCCCAACTGAGCCAGCATAGTTGGCTGAATGTTTTCTTAAAAAATTATGGAGAACACAGCAGGCAAGTATTATATGGTTCAGTTTATACTCCGCCATATGGATGGGTGTCAGAAATAATCGGAACTGGCTGGCCAGGATTCCAAATGTGTTCTCCACCACTCTTCGGGCTCTGGCCAGCCGGTAATTAAAAACCCTCTGTTCCGGGGTGAGGGTCCTCATCGGGAACGGCCGCATCAGGTGGTCCCCCAGCGCAAATGCTTCATCAGCAACGAACACAAATGGGAGACCTTCAACATTGTCCTCTGGAGGTGGCAAGTCCAAGCTGCCATTCTGGAGACGCCTGTAGAACTCCATCTGGGCGATCACTCCACCATCGGACATTCGGCCATTCTTCCCCACGTCCACATACAAGAACTCATAATTAGCCGACACCACCGCCAACATCACTATACTATTAAACCCCTTGTAATTATAATAGTACGACCCCGAGTTGGGTGGTGGGACGATGTGGACGTGTTTCCCATCAATTGCCCCTCCGCAGTTAGGAAAGTCCCACCGCTGGGCAAAGTGGGAGGCCACAGTCTGCCATTCCTGTGGCGTTGAAGGAAACTGTTGAGGAAAAAACAATAAACATTACTATTTTTTCAAAGATACATGGCAAGCAGATTATACACAAATTATGGGGCAACCTCCAGATAGCATTTACTAAGGGAAATTTAACAACAACAAAGTATAAGGTACACCTATCATATTCCCCCTCCCCCCCTCTCATGGGCCATTTCTAACATTATAGGGGGGGGGGACTCTTGGACAGGTAACCCTCTTCACTTCATTGAGAGATGAATGCCTAAATACAGGGTATTACTTGGAACAGCCCCTCCTTAGTTACACTATTGGCAGCCCACTGGACAGGTAAGAAGTGTCATAATACAAAGATATAAATACACACTGTACACATTTGAGCACATTTGAACATTCTGCTATTACCTATCAAGATAATAATAGGATACAAAAACTTTAAACAGTACCATTGGAAAGTATACAGGCAGGCCCTTGCACTACATGCTTTGGGGGAATTCATCCATAAATCTGACCAGTAAAGAGATGGGTATAGTGTGTATGGGTTTGTCAAAGTCAGCAGATAGATGATTGTGGATAGAGAATTGGGATCAGCTGACTTAGCAGTTGGGGGAGGGAGGGTTACAAAAAATTTGGGGACACCACAAAAAAAGCCTCTGGCACTCTGCCTGAATTTAAAGCTAAAATAACATTTCCAAACATTTTAGGGGGTGTTTGGGGTAAAGCACTACTATGGAGCTGATAAAATACATTGTTAAGTGACTACATGAGGTGAATATAGGGCTAGGAGACACCATGCTGGGGAGGTTATTGAAGGGCAAATATGTATGAAGGACCTAAAATAATAATTACATAAAAATCCAGCATGCATGAGGACAAAGGGGACATTCACAGCATAATACAATCATGGTAATTAGGGAATGAGGGAAGAAATACAATATATTAGCAAACATTCAATACAATAAAATGTGATATTAAAGCATAAAAATCTTACCTTCATATACTCCTACTGCAGGACCTGGACAATGGTAGAACAGGTCTCTGGGATAATGATCCCCAGAGTCTGGGGGGAGATGCCTGTCGAGAACTTTAAGTCCTGCAGGCTTCTCCCTGTGGCCAAATACCGCAAGGTAGCGACCAACCTGTGCTCCGCAGTGATGGCTTGCCTCATGCAGGTATCCTGCCTGCTGATATAGGGGGTCAGCAAAGCCAACAGACGGTGAAACACGGGCTCCGTCATCCTGAGAAAGTTCCTGAAATCATCAGGATTATTCTCACGGATCTCACGGAGCAAAGGCATATGACAGAACTGGTCATGCTGAAGCAACCAATTCTTGGTCCATGAACTCCTCCCCACCCTGTTCATGGACTGGACTTGTGTCAAGGTCAGGACCCCAAAACCAAGCCCCCGCACAGCACGAACTCTACGAGGAGTACGCATACGAAACCTGGCTACAAAACGGTTGGCTGCTCAGAACGAAGTAACAGAACGCACTGAAGAACAGCAAGGCCTGTGAAGAGTGACCTGAAAAACAGCAACGAGCAGGCAAGATCACACAGAAAATTCCGATACGAACTGACTGCATGCACTGAAGAGCAGATACAAACCCACAAGCACAAACTGAATGGCAGAAAGCGATCTGAAAGCCACGAGTCTGAAAAAGCGCGAATCGTCTCTCACGAAACTTTTATTAACACGAGATTAGCAAAAGGAGCCCAAAGGGTGCCGCGCTTGGTTCTGAACCGGCCTTTTCTAGTCTCGTTGTACGTGGTGTACGTGACCGCGTGGTTGTCGATCGGAACTTCTGACAACTTTGTGCGACCGTGTGTAGGCAAAACAAGTTTGAGCCAACATCCGTCGGAAAAAATCCTAGGATTTTGTTGTCGGAATGTCCGAACAAAGTCCGACCATGTGTACGGGGCATTATTGTAGTGTTCAAGAAAAATGTCAAATTAACTGCGCAACAAAAGGAAATATTAACCATCTATGCTGCAGAGTCCTATGTATGACACAAACATACAAAAATCAAATAAGAAAAAAGTTGACTCGCGCTTAAAACAAAAAAAGGGGGGGCTAACGTGTATAAGGCTGAAAAATCCCAGCCTGTTTGTGATGTTCTAAACATTCAAAATGTGTCAAAAATATGTGTATCAGGTTGGGAGATGAGTCCCACCTCCCCTTAAAAAATATGTGTGACCAATGGCAACTCAAATTGGTACATGAACCAAAGCAAAAACACTTAAAAATTGCGAAATAAGTAAACTGATTGAAGGAAAAATATAAAAAAAAATATATAAAAAAGAAGAAGAAAGTCCATGTACAAAAACACCAAACGTGCTGTGATTAAACCAAGAAGTGTCCAATTGTATATAGTCCTAAATGTGTGGGTCCACCACCATGAATGAAGTGCCTGGCCGCTTACCGGAACCCCATGGCCCCCCGTTACAGAGGGTCTAAATGGGCATTGATATCCTGCTGCTTCCGACAACCTGGGGACCCGAAAGGAGACTGGATTGGAACCTCTGGAGTTGGTGGTGCTGTAATTTTTTTTATATTTTTCCTTCAATCAGTTTACTTATTTCGCAATTTTTAAGTGTTTTTGCTTTGGTTCATGTACCAATTTGAGTTGCCATTGGTCACACATATTTTTTAAGGGGAGGTGGGACTCATCTCCCAACCTGATACACATATTTTTGACACATTTGGAATGTTTAGAACATCACAAACAGGCTGGGATTTTTCAGCCTTATACACGTTAGCCCCCCCTTTTTTTGTTTTAAGCGCGAGTCAACTTTTTTCTCATTATTGTAGTGTTGGCTGCTGTTTAACTTTTTTGATTGGCGCGGTATTTTATTTATCTATCCCCTTGAAGGTACCACTGTCCCGGTTCTCATTCTTACCGACCATAAGAATCTCACATTCTTGTCTGAGGCTAAACACCTCTCTCCCAGAATGGCGCGATGGGCTCTTTTCTTGTCAAGTTTCAATTACATTGTCTCATTCTTACCAGATACTTATGCCCTATACACACGGTCGCATTTTCCTACGGAAAATGTTCGATGGGAGCTTGTTGTTGGAAATTCCAACCGTGTGTAGGCTCCATCACACACTTTCCATCAGAATTTCCATCACACAAAATTTGAGATTTGGATCTCAAATTTTCCGACAACAAAATCCGTTGTCTAATGTAACTTGTTTTTTATTTCTGTTTGTTCAGAAAAAATAAATAAACTTTATGTTAAAAAAAAAAAAAAAAATCCGTTGTCGTAAATTCCGATCGTGACCACGTTCTTGACGTTCAGAATTTCCGACAGATTTGTGTGACCGTGTGTATGCAAGACAAGTTTGAGCCAACATCCGTCGGAAAAAATCCATGGATTTTGTTGTCGGAATGTCCGATCGTGTGTACGGGGCATAAGAATGTAAGGGCTGATGCCTTGTCACGACAATTTTCCTCCACTTCCAAGTTGGAGTCGGTTCTGGTTCCTGTGATTCCTCCTGATCGTATTCTGGCTACGGTTCGCACTAGTCTCACTTCTCGTTTGGGTGACAAAATTCTTGCTGCTCAGGTCCATGCTCCTCCGTTGCTTTGTCCCAGAGAGTCTCCATACTTCCGTGCTCCAGACTTACCATTCTCCCAAGGAAGCTGTCCACCCTGGGAAGTAAGACTCCATGACACCTTCCAGTGGGCCTCCTACAACCCATACCCAATGGAGAGAGGCCCTAGACCCACCTGTCTATGGATTTCATTTTGAAGTTCCCCAACTCCCAAGACAACACTGTTATCCTTATGGGGGTTGACCGGTTCTCAAAGATGTGTCATTGCATTCCACTTAAGAAGTTGCCCACTTCTAAGGAACTGGCTTCAATTTTTGCTCGGGAGATCTTTCGCTTACATGGGCTACCCAAGGTGATTGTCTCAGACAGGGGTAGTCAGTTTGTGTCCTGGTTCTGGTGAGCCTTTTGTGCACAGGTAGGAATTCAGCTTGCTTTCTCCTCTGTGTATCATCACCAGTCTAATGGGGCCGCAGAACGAGCCAATCAGTCCTTAGAGCAATTCCTACATTGCTATATTTCTGACCATCATAACAACTGGTCAGACCTATTACCGTGAGCAGAGTTTGCTCACAATAGTGCCTTGAATTCTGCTTCCCGATTGTCCCCATTTTTATGGTTTCCAACCTTCAATGTTGCCTGACTCATTTGTTCCGCAGAGTATTCCTGCGTTAGAGGAGCATCTCCGTGGTCTTTGTTCCACTTGGGCACAAGTCCAGGAGGCTTTGCGTCATGCTTATGATAAGTTAGACTCCATGCTGATCGCAGATGCCTGCCTGCGCCTTCCTACCAGGTTGGGGACAGGGTCTGGCTGTCATCTCGCAACCTCTGACTTCGTGTTCCCTCACTAAAGTTCGCACCTCGGTTTATTGGGTCTTTCCATATTCTTCACAGGATTAACCCAGTGGCTTATGCATTAAACCTTCCTTCTAATATGCGTATTTCGAATGTATTTCATGTATTTCACCTTTGGTCTGCAACCGCTTTACCACCTCGGTGCCACGTCCTCACCAGGTACAGGTTGAGAACCATGAGGAGTATGAAGTACAGTCCATTGTTGACTCCCGTAGGTTTCTGTGGGTGCATACAGTACCTGGTGCATTGGAAAGGGTACGGTCCGGAGGAACGCTCTTGGGTCTCATCCTCGGATGTACATGCCCCTGTTCTCCTCTGTGATTTCCATAAACATTTTCCCCTCAAGCCTAGTGGTCCTTGGAAAGGGAGGGGTTGTTGAGGAGGGGGTAGAGGAGCTCTGCCTTCGCCTTGGTCACATCACAAGAAACTATCTCCTGCATTCCTGTTTAAAGACTCGATTTGCTGACATCCTTTCAGGCTACAGATCCTGCTTGCTGTTCCACTACTTGGATCCCTGACTCCTGGCTTGGCTGACGATCCATTCCGGTTACTGAACTTTGGCTATGTTTTGACTACGTTTGTTCTTTTTACTTTTATGATTAAACAAGTGTGATTTAACTGTACTTCTGTCTCGGTCTGATTTCATGGTTTCTGACAGTAGGTCGGTGTAATGGTCAGTGTAAGAATCAGGTAGGTTAGTGTAGTGGTCAGTGTAGGTATCAGGTAGGTCTGTGTAGTGGTCAGTGTAGGAATCAGGTAGGACAGTGTAGTGGACAGTGTAGGAATCAGGTAGGTTAGTGTAGTGGTCAGTGTAATGGACAGTGTAGAAATCAGGTAGGTCAGTGTAGTGGTCAGGTAGGTCAGTGTAGTGGTCAGTGTATGAATGAGGTAGGTCAGTGTAGTGGTCAGTGTAAGAATCAGGTAGGTCAGTGTAGTGGTCAGTGTAAGAATCAGGTAGGTTAGTGCAGTGGTCAGGTAGGTCAGTGTAGAAATCAGGTTGGTCAGTACTACTGTACTAGTGGAAGGGACTCAGGGAGTGCTAAAAGTCTGTGGGTTAGGGGTGGCAAATTTCTTATCTTGTCCCAGGCGCTGACAACCCACGCTACGCCACTGACTGCATATATAATTTGCGCAAAATATGAGTATAAAATAGTTTACCATTTGCCAATAAAAAAAAAGTCCCTGGATTTCATTTTAAAAATCTGGTCACCATAACCTATAGGTACTTTAAATATCTCCTAAACACGCACCGCTTAGGAGATATTTACTATATATGCAGTCGATGACGAATGGGTGGCCCTTCTTTTAGAGCCCTGTTCAGTGACCAGTGGGTCCAGTGCGCATGCGTGGAAGTGACGTCACACGGTTTCGGACAGTCACACAGCCAGAGTCCATGGACCTGGAAGGAAGATGGGTGAAGATGGATGTGGCCTCCGGCGTGACAACGCATTGGTGGAGGGCATTGTTTGCAGGTAAGTTTCACATAATGTGCTAGCATATTATGCCTTTAGTTTACAGGTCAGAAAAATAAATAAATAACCCTGTGGTTTACCTCCTCTTTAAGCTTTGTACTTTGGGTCTAGGTCAAATTAGCCATTAGGACCACATTTTCAAGACACAAACACAGACTTAAATGTAGAGACACAAGGCAATGAGAACATGGACAACTGAGGCAGAAGGCACTTATATCTTTTTCTAAAAAATAGAGCTTTAGCTCGTTTTGGATTTAAGGAGGTTAATTGCATTTTAAACAAAGGGAAGGAAAGGAGAAATGCCAGGAGACAGAAATGTTGGCAGCAGAAGCAACAGATGAAAATAACAGGGAAAAAGTGTAATGTTAAAGTTAAGTTACATGTTAAAAAGGTGTATGATATTTTAAATATGTTTGTCATTTATATAATAGTTTCATATTCATTCAGGCCAGATAATATAGCTCTAGTCGGCTATATTTGCGACACTGTTTACTCATTCACATATGGGGGTGGTATTTGGGGGCCCTCTTATGGGGCTTACCGACTCAGAGAAGCTCCCCGCCTGCAAACCCCCTTCAACCACTGAGCCAGGGTTGTAGGAAAGAAGCCCTTATACTCAACACGGGGACAGGGTACTTTGCCAAAGGAGTCCCCCCTGGAAAGTTACCCTCCCCATGTTGAAGACATGTGGCCTGGTTATGGTTCAGGATGGAGGACACATGCTTGCCCTCTCCATTCCTTGCTAGCCAGACAGCATGCTTGAATGACGGTCTGTTATGGATTTTTTTCTTGGTTTTTGTGTGGGGTCCCCTTGAAATACATACTAGACCTGACAGGTGAGGGGTGAGTTATGAAATTTAGGGGGACCCCACACTGTTTTATGCTTTTTTTCCGTGTAGACACTAAAATGCTTAGCAGACCTGAAGAGTGAGGATATGAATTATTTGGGGGCACCACGCTGTTTTTTTCTTTTTTTACATAACAGCCACCATCGCACCACTTTGTTTACATTCGGCTGCCAGCCAGAATCCCCGACTGACAGCTGGGTCAGTGGAATATTTTACTGGTTGCTTGGAAGCCAGTGACTGTCAGCTTCCTATCAAACAGCCTGCGTGGAAAGCTGTCACATTAAGCAGTGATAGTAATACCACTGATAAATGTTTCACTTACCACTGCAGCTGGAGGTTCTGCTCAGCCCAACAACCTAGTTAGTTTGGCTGCTCATCGAACTACAAACATGTAAAATTCAGACCAAACCAGAAGCTACTCCATAGTCAAAAACTCTTCTGACTAAAGTAATTACAGATGAGGAGGGTCGTCTCTTAATTGTAAAGGGATTACTAGGTCTACAAAAGGTTACACTAGTGAATATATATCTCCCGAATGTAGACCAGGTTGGTTGCCTGGAGACCTGTCTCCAATTGGTACATCAGCACAAGGAGGGTATTTTGATGATAGGGGGAGATTTAAACCTGGCCTTGGATCCTTCTATAGATACATCCAGGGGAGCCTCTTACCTATCATCTACTAAATTACGTAGAGTAAAAAAATTATTAAGTGACCTGCAGGTGGTAGATACATGGAGGACATTACATGTTCAAGATAGAGACTATACATTCTTCTCGGCAAAATATAAATCATATACTCGAATCGATTATATTTTGGCTTCACAGATAGGAATAACGTCGCTGGTGAGTGCTGATATAGGCTCATTTACCCTGTCTGACCATGCCCCGACCAACTGCCTGGCAGAGGATAGCATGGAGCCAGCCACCTAATACTTTTGTTCAGTCTTTTCAGAAATACATTGTACTAGCAATAACAAGTTGGGGAATCATATTGGCTCTAGTAATGACAGTCCATTTTTACTATTTTTGGAGACAGAGGTAGCAGAGAAACTGGCTCGGTTAAAGCCTAATAAAGGGGCCCTGATAGTATTCATCCCAGAATTCTAAGAGAACTTTGAGGTATAGTTATTGGACCATTAACTAATCTTTTTAACCAATCTCTTCTAATGGGAGAAGTTCCCCATGACTGGCGGATAGCTAATATTGTACCTATCCACAAGAGGGAAGCAAGGTAGAAGCTGGTTATTACATGCCAATGAGTTCAACATCAGTTGTAGTCAAATTAATGAAGTCACTCCTGAAAAGAAGGTTTATTGATCACTTAAAAACACAAAACTTGCTGGACCCAAAGCAGCATGGTTTTACTGAGGGTAGTTAATGTCAGACTGATTTGATTTAATTTTTTGAGTATATTACCAATGATTTGGACTAGGTTGCTGCTGTGGACATAGCATATCTTGATTTCAGCAATGCGTTTGATATACAGTAGATCTACATAATGATTTTAATACAAAAGTTGTACAAGCTAGGACTTAACCCTTGGGTGGTTCAGTGGATATGCAGTTGGCTGAAGGATAGATACAAGAGTGTACTTGTAAATGGGGTTCACTCAGAAAATAGACTGTTTACTAGTGGTGTACCACAAGGCTCTGTACTAGGTCCTGTTCGATTTAATCTATATGTAAGTGATATAACTAAAAGTTTGTTGGACAATGTCTTTTTGTTGATGATCCAAAGGTGTGTAATAGGGTTGATATCCCTGGGGGGGGGGGGTCTGTAACATTTAACATGATTTGGCATTGCTCTAAGATTGGTCAAAGAGGTGGAAACTGCAGTTCAATGTTTCTAAATGTAAAATAATGCACTTAGGGAAAACGAGTCCTATGAGAGAGTACAACATTTGGGGTACAGTGCTAGCCCTGGTTAATATCCACAAGATACTTAAAGTGTTACTAAACAGTAAAATCAGTCTGTATATGCAGTAAAGCATGCTTGTTATACTCACTGTGGAACCTAAGAAGTTAATGTTCCGCATTGTGTAAAAAGGCTGTTGTGTAAAAAGTATGTTTGATCCTGTCTTCTCTGATCCTCCCCTTCTTTCACAGTCCCCAATATATCTGCTGATAGAAAAGAGCATTGGGCCAAACTGCACATGCTCAGTTTGGTGAGTATTGATATATATTTTTTTTTTTTTCCTGGGAGAGTGCATGTGATCACCACAAGGCCAATCAGCACTGTACAGACAGAGTGTCATGGGTCCTGCAGCCTCATGGAACAATAAGGGGAGAATGAAAATTCCTCCTACAAGCTTTAAACATATACTAGTAGAAGTCACAAGACTGCTGATGAGAAAGGGTATTTAGCAGTTTATATTTATTAACCACTTCAGCCCCGGAAGGTTTTACCCCCTTCCTGACCAGAGCACTTTTTACAATTCGGCACTGCGTCGCTTTAACTGCTAATTGCGCGGTCATGTAATGCTGTACCCAAACAAAATTTGCGTCCTTTTCTTCCCACAAATAGAGCTTTCTTTTGATGGTATTTGATCACCTCTGCCGTTTTTATTTTTTGCGCTATAAACGGAAAAAGACCGAAAATTTTGAAAAAAAATGATATTTTCAAATTTTTGTTATAAAAAAAATCCAATAAACTCTATTTTAGTCATACATTTAGGCCAAAATGTATTCGACCACATGTCTTTGGTAAAAAAAATGTCAATAAGCGTATATTTATTGGTTTGCGCAAAAGTTATAGCGTCTACAAACTAGGGTACATTTTCTGGAATTTACACAGCTTTTATTTTATGACTGCCTATGTCATTTCATGAGGTGCTAAAATGGCAGGGCAGTACAAAACCCCCCAAATGACCCCATTTTGGAAAGTAGACATCCCAAGGAAATTGCTGAGAGGCATATTGAACCCATTGAATATTTTTTTTTTTGTCCCAAGTGATTGAATAATGACAAAAAAAAAAAAAAAATTACAAAAAGTTGTCACTAAATGATATATTGCTCACACAGGCCATGCGCATATGTGGAATTGCACCCCAAAATACATTTAGCTGCTTCTCCTGAGTACGGGGATACCACATGTGTGGGACTTTTTGGGAGCCTAGCCGCGTACGGGGCCCCGAAAACCAAGCACCGCCTTCAGGATTTCAAAGGGCATAAATTTCTGATTTCACTCCTCACTACCTATCACAGTTTTGAAGGCCATAAAATGCCAAGATGGCACAAAACCCCCCCAAATGACCCCATTTTGGAAAGTAGACACCCCAAGCTATTTGCTGAGAGGCATGTTGAGTCCATGGAATATTTTATTTTTTGACACAAGTTGCGGGAATGTGACAATTTTTTTTTTTGCACAAAGTTGTCACTAAATGATATATTGCTCACACAGGCCATGGGCATATGTGGAATTGCACCCCAAAATACATTTAGCTGCTTCTCCTGAGTACGGGGATACCACATGTGTGGGACTTTTTGGGAGCCTAGCCACGTACGGGGCCCCGAAAACCAAGCACCGCCTTCAGGATTTCTAAGGGCATAAATTTTTGATTTCACTCCTTACTACCTATCACAGTTTTGAAGGCCATAAAATGCCAAGATGGCACAAAACCCCCCCAAATGACCCCATTTTGGAAAGTAGACACCCCAAGCTATTTGCTGAGAGGCATGTTGAGTCCATGGAATATTTTATATTTTGACAAAAGTTGCGGGAAAGTGACAATTTTTTTTTTTTTTTGCACAAAGTTGTCACAAAATGATATATTGCTCAAACATGCCATGGGCATATGTGGAATTACACCCCAAAATACATTCTGCTGCTTCTCCTGAGTACGGGGATACCACATGTGTGGGACTTTTTGGGAGCCTAGCCGCGTACAGGGCCCCGAAAACCAAGCACCGCCTTCAGGATTTCTAAGGGCATAAATTTTTGATTTTACTCCTCACAACCTATCACAGTTTTGAAGGCCATAAAATGCCAAGATGGCACAAAACCCCCCCAAATGACCCCATTTTGGAAAGTAGACACCCCAAGCTATTTGCTGAGAGGCATGTTGAGTCCATGGAATATTTTATTTTTTGACACAAGTTGCGGGAAAGTGACAATTTTTTGTTTTTGCACAAAGTTGTCACTAAATGATATATTGCTCACACAAGCCATGGGCATATGTGGAATTGCACCCCAAAATACATTCTGCTGATTCTCCTGAGTACGGGGATACCACATGTGTGGGACTTTTTGGGAGCCTAGCCGCGTACGGGGCCCCGAAAACCCAGCACCGCCTTCAGGATTTCTAAGGGCGTAAAGTTGTGATTTCACTCCTCACTACCTATCATATTTTTGAAGGCCATAAAATGCCCAGATGGCACAAAACCCCCCCAAATGACCCCATTATGGAAAGTAGACACCCCAAGCTATTTGCTGAGAGGCATATTGAGTCCATGGAATATTGTATATTTTGACACAAGTTGCGGGAAAGTGACAATTTTTTTTTTTTTTGCACAAAGTTGTCACTAAATGATATATTGCTCAAACATGCCATGGGCATATGTGGAATTACACCCCAAAATACATTCTGCTGCTTCTCCTGAGTACGGGGATACCACATGAGTGGCACTTTTTGGGAGCCTAGCTTCATACGGGGCCTCAAAATCCAATCACCGCCTTCAGGATTTCTAAGAGCGTTAATTTTTGATTTCACTCCTCACTACCCATCACTGTTTTGAAGGCCATAAAATGCCAAGATAGCACAAAACCTCCCAAAATGACCCCATTTTGGAAAGTAGACACCCCAAGCTATTTGCTGAGAGGCATGGTGAGTATTTTGCAGCTCTCATTTTTGAAAATGAAGAAAGACAAGAAAAACATATTTAAAAAAAGTTTGTGACAAAAAGTGAGGTCTGCAAAATACTCACTATACCTCTCAGCAAATAGCTTTGGGTGTCTATTTTCCAAAATGGGGTCATTTGGGGGGGGGTTTGTGCCATCTGGGCATTCCATGGCCTCCGAAACTGTGATAGGCAGTGAAGAGTAAAATCAAAAATTTACGCCCTTAGAAAGCCTGAATGCGGTGCTTGGTTTTCGGGGTCCCGTACGCGGCTAGGCTCCCAAAAAGTCTCACACATGTGGTATCCCCGTACTCAGGAGAAGCAACAGAATGCATTTTGGGGTGTAATTTCACATATTCCCATGGCATTTTTGAGAAATATATCATTTAGTGACAACTTTGTGCAAAAAAAAAATTTTCTTTTTCCCGCAACTTGTGTCAAAATATAAAATATTCCATGGACTTGACATGCCTCTCAGCAAATAGCTTGGGGTGTCTACTTTCCAAAATGGGGTCATTTGGGGGGGTTTTGAACTGTCCTGGCATTTTATGCACAACATTTAGAAGCTTATGTCACACATCACCCACTCTTCTAACCACTTGAAGACAAAGCCCTTTCTGACACTTTTTGTTTACATGAAAAAATTATTTTTTTTGCAAGAAAATTACTTTGAACCCCCAAACATTATATATTTTTTTAAAGCAAATGCCCTACAGATTAAAATGGTGGGTGTTTCATTTTTTTTTTTCACACAGTATTTGCGCAGCGATTTTTCAAACGCATTTTTGGGGGAAAAAACACACTTTTTAAAATTTTAATGCACTAAAACACACTATATTGCCCAAATGTTTGATGAAATAAAAAAGATGATCTTAGGCCGAGTACATGGATACCAAACATGACATGCTTTAAAATTGCGCACAAACGTGCAGTGGTGACAAACTAAATACATTTTTAAAAGCCTTTACAGGTTACCACTTTAGATTTACAGAGGAGGTCTACTGCTAAAATTACTGCCCTCGATCTGACCTTCGCGGTGATACCTCACATGCATGGGGCAATTGCTGTTTACATTTGACGCCAGACCGACGCTTGCGTTCGCCTTTGCGCGAGAGCAGGGGGGGCAGGGATGCTTTTTTTTTTTTTTTTTTTTCTTTATTAATTTTTTTATTTTTTATCTTATTTTTAAACTGTTCTTTTCATTTTTATTTTTTTTTAATCATTTTTATTGTTATCTCAGGGAATGTAAATATCCCCTATGATAGCAATAGGTAGTGACAGGTACTCTTTTTTGAAAAAATTGGGGTCAATTAGACCTTAGAACTCTCCTCTGCCCTCAAAGCATCTGACCACACCAAGATCGGTGTGATAAAATGCTTTCCCAATTTCCCAATGGCGCTGTTTACATCCGGCGAAATCTGTCATAAAATGCTCGTAGCTTCCGGTTTCTTAGGCCATAGAGATGATTGGAGCCATTCTGGTCTCTGATCAGCTCTATGGTCAGCTGGCCGAATCACCGGCTGCATTCTCAGGTTCCCTGTTGGGACAGGAGAGCCAGAGAAAAACATGGAAGATGGTGGGGGGGGAATCCCTCCCACTGCTTGTAAAAGCAGTCTAGAGGCTAATTAGCCACTAGGATTGCTTTTACATGAAAGCCGACCGCTGGCTGAAAAGAATGATACCAAGATGATACCTAAACCTGCAGGCATCATTCTAGTATAACCACTCAAAGTCCAGCAACATACCAGTACGTTGCTGGTCCCTGTATTGTAAACTTTTTTTTCATGCAGGCTGTGGGCTGAACGAAAAAAAGATATTGATCGGTGGGTATGCCCACCATTAGAATACCTCCCTTCATCCGCCCACTTCTAATGATGGGCATACATGCACCATTTATATATGCCGAAGCATGGGGGCATCCTCCCACAAAAGGCAGGAGCAAATTGCTCCTCCACCCTCTGCTGCCCCCACGCTTCGGCATGTATGCTGAAGTATGTAACTGTGGTGGTGAAATCACCTCCGACAGCGCTGGAGTCACGGCTTTATATATCGTGGGAGCAAACGCTGTTGCTGTCAAGATAAATAAATCCGCGCTGCAACTGAATGGCATACCTGCTAAGCAAATGATGGTTAACAAAAAAACAAAGTAACATTACAGTATAACAGTAATACTTACCATACCTGCAAAGCAAATACAAAAAAAAACATAGTAAAAAATAAAACATTTAATGCAACCTGTGCCTACCTAAAATATATATATGCCGAAGCATGGGGGCATCCTCCCGCAAAAGGCAGGAGCAAATTGCTCCTCCACCCACTGCTGCCCCCCACGCTTCGGCATATATGCTGAAGTATGTAACTGTGGTGGTGAAATCACCTCCGACAGCGCTGGAGTCACGGCTTTATATATCGTGGGAGCAAACGCTGTTGCTGTCAAGATAAATAAATCCGCGCTGCAACTGAATGGCATACCTGCTAAGCAAATGATGGTTAACAAAAAAACAAAGTAACATTACAGTATAACAGTAATACTTACCATACCTGCAAAGCAAATACAAAAAAAAACATAGTAAAAAATAAAACATTTAATGCAACCTGTGCCTACGTAAAATATATATATGCCGAAGCATGGGGGCATCCTCCCGCAAAAGGCAGGAGCAAATTGCTCCTCCACCCACTGCTGCCCCCCACGCTTCGGCATATATGCTGAAGTATGTAACTGTGGTGGTGAAATCACCTCCGACAGCGCTGGAGTCACGGCTTTATATATCGTGGGAGCAAACGCTGTTGCTGTCAAGATAAATAAATCCGCGCTGCAACTGAATGGCGTACCTGCTAAGCAAATGATGGTTAAGAAAAAAACAAAGTAACATTACAGTATAACAGTAATACTTACCATACCTGCAAAGCAAATACAAAAAAAAACATAGTAAAAAATAAAACATTTAATGCAACCTGTGCCTACCTAAAATATATATATATGCCGAAGCATGGCGGCATCCTCCCGCAAAAGGCAGGAGCAAATTGCTCCTCCACCCACTGCTGCCCCCACGTTTCGGCATATATGCTGAAGTATGTAACTGTGGTGGTGAAATCACCTCCGACAGCACTGGAGTCACGGCTTTATATATCGTGGGAGCAAACGCTGTTGCTGTCAAGATAAATAAATCCGCGCTGCAACTGAATGGCGTACCTGCTAAGCAAATGATGGTTAACAAAAAAACAAAGTAACATTACAGTATAACAGTAATACTTACCTTACCTGCAAAGCAAATACAAAAAAAAAATTGTAAAAAATAAAACATTTAACGCAACCTGTGCCTACCTAAAATATATATATGCCGAAGCATGGGGGCATCCTCCCGCAAAAGACAGGAGCAAATTGCTCCTCCACCCACTGCTGCCCCCACGCTTCGGCATATATGCTGAAGTATGTAACTGTGGTGGTGAAATCACCTCCGACAGTGCTCGAGTCACGGCTTTATATATCGTGGGAGCAAACGCTGTTGCTGTCAAGATAAATAAATCCGCTCTGCAGCTGAATGGCGTACCTGAAAACAAAAAAGTGGTTAACAATAAAAAAACAAAGTATAAAAAAATTGCATACCTATAAAGCAAACATGATAAAAACATAAGAATAAAACATTGCAGTATAGAATACAATAAAAAAGAGCAGAACAATAGAGAGAGAATAGAGAGAGAGAACAATAAAACGACAACTATTTTTGGTTTTTTTTATTTTATATTTTTTTTGTATTTTTATTTATTTATTTATTTTTTTAACACTTTTTTTAGTAACTTTAACTTTTAACTGTAATACCCCGTACACACGGTCGGACATTGATCGGACATTCCGACAACAAAATCCTCTGATTTTTTCCTACGGATGTTGGCTCAAACTTGTTTTGCCTACACACGGTCGCACAAAGTTGTCGGAATTTCCGATCGCCAAGAACGCGGTGACGTCAAGCACGTACGACGAGACTAGAAAAGGCCGGTTCAGAACCAAGCGCAGCACCCTTTGGGCTCCTTTTGCTAATCTCGTGTTAGTAAAAGTTTGGTGAGAGACGATTCGCGCTTTTTCAGACTCGTGGCTTTCAGATCGTTTTCTGCCGTTCAGTTTGTGCTTGTGGGTTTGTATCTGCTCTTCAGTGCGTGCAAGCAAGTTCCGCGTGACTTTAGTCACTGTATTCTTGTTCGTTCGTTACTGGTTTTCAGGTCGCTCTTCACAGGCCTTGCTGTTCTTCAGTGCGTTCTGTTACTTCGTTCTGAGCAGCCGACCGTTTTATAGCCATGTTTCGTATGCGTACTCCTCGTAGAGTTCGTGCTGTGCGGGGGCTTGGTGTTGGGGTCCTGACCTTGACACAAGTCCAGTCCATGAACAGGGTGGGGAGGAGTTCATGGACCAAGAATTGGTTGCTTCAGCGTGACCAGTTCTGTCATATGCCTTTGCTCCGTGAGATCCGTGAGAATAGTCCTGATGATTTCAGGAACTTTCTCAGGATGACGGAGCCCGTGTTTCACCGTTTGTTGGCTTCGCTGACCCCCTATATCAGCAGGCAGGATACCTGCATGAGGCAAGCCATCACTCAGGAGCAGAGGTTGGTCGCTACCTTGCGGTATTTGGCCACAGGGAGAAGCCTGCAGGACCTCAAGTTCTCGACAGGCATCTCCCCCCAGGCTCTGGGAATCATTATCCCAGAGACCTGTTCTGCCATCATACAGGTCCTGCAGAAGGAGTATATAAAGGTAAGATTTTTATCCTTTTATATCACATTTTATTGTATTGAATGTTTGATAATATATTGTATTTCTTTCCTCATTCCCTAATTACCATGATTGTATTATGCTGTGAATGTCCCCTTTGTCCTCATGCATGCTGGATTTTTATGTAATTATTATTTTAGGTCCTTCATACATATTTGCCCTTCAATAACCTCCCCAGCATGGTGTCCCCTGCCCTATATTCACCTCATGTAGTCACTTAACAATGTATTTTATCAGCTCCATAGTAGTGCTTTACCCCAAACACCCCCTAAAATGTTTGGAAATGTTATTTTGGATTTAAATACAGGCAGAGGGCCAGAGGCTTTTTTTTTGTGGTGTCCCCAAATTTTTGTTAACCCTCCCTCCCCCAACTGCTAAGTCAGCTGATCCCAATTCTCTATCCTCAATCATCTATCTGCTGACTTTGACAAACCCATACACAATATACCCATCTCTATAGTGCTCAGATTTATGGATGAATTCCCCAAAGCATGTAGTGCAAGGGCCTGCCTGTATACTTTCCAATGGTACTGTTTAAAGTTCTTGTATCCTATTATGATCTTGATAGGTAATAGCAGAATGTCCAAATGTGCTCAAATGTGTACAGTGTGTATTTATATCTTTGTATTATGACACTTCTTACCTGTCCAGTGGGCTGCCAATAGTGTAACTAAGGAGGGGCTGTTCCAAGTAATACCCTGTATTTAGGCATTCATCTCTCAATGAAGTGAAGAGGGTTACCTGTCCAAGAGTCCCCCCCCCCTAGAATGTTAGAAATGGCCCATGAGAGGGGGGGAGGGGGAATATGATAGGTGTACCTTATACTTTGTTGTTGTTAAATTCCCCTTAATAAATGCTATCTGGAGGTTGACCCATAATGTTTGTGTCTAATCTGCTTGCCAGGTTTCTGTGAAAAAATAGTAATGTTTATTGTTTTTTCCTCAACAGTTTCCTTCAACGCCACAGGAATGGCAGACTGTGGCCTCCCACTTTGCCCAGCGGTGGGACTTTCCTAACTGCGGAGGGGCAATTGATGAGAAACACGTCCACATCGTCCCACCACCCAACTCGGGGTCGTACTATTATAATTACAAGGGGTTTAATAGTATAGTGATGTTGGCGGTGGTGTCGGCTAATTACGACTTCTTGTATTTGGACGTGGGGAAGAATGGCCGGATGTCCGATGGTGGAGTGATCGCCCAGATGGAGTTCTACAGGCGTCTCCAGAATGGCAGCTTGGACTTGCCACCTCCAGAGGACAATGTTGAAGGTCTCCCATTTGTGTTCGTTGCTGATGAAGCATTTGCGCTGGGGGACCACCTGATGCGGCCATTCCCGATGAGGACCCTCACCCCGGAACAGAGGGTTTGTAATTACCGGCTGGCCAGAGCCCGAAGAGTGGTGGAGAACACATTTGGAATCCTGGCCAGCCGGTTCCGACTATTTCTGACACCCATCCATATGGCGGAGTATAAACTGAACCATATTATACTGGCGTGCTGTGTTCTCCATAATTTTTTAAGAAAACATTCAGCCAACTATGCTGGCTCAGTTGGGCCTGAGGCCGGAATCCCAAATACTTCAACAATGACGGCACTTGAAAGCGGCCATCCTGGCTTGCCCTCCCTGAATGCCCGTGATGTCCGGTTACGATACCTGGAGTTCTTTGCGGGTAGGGGGGCTATCAATATGCCAGACAATATGTGACACCTTTTTCAAATAAAAAACAACCAAAAGCAATTCTTGGTGGACATTTACTGCTTGTGTTTGTTTTAGCTGACCCTGACAGAAATGTGTTGAGTGCAGAAAATGTCATGATTGGGTAACCTTATAAAGAATAGTGTTGGCTGGTACTTCCTAAATGCAAAAACACATTTCACTACAAGTGCACTTGCAACTGCACTGAACCTGCACTTGTAGTGCAAAGTGTATTTGCCCTTAGGAAATAACCCCCATTTTTGCATAAAACAGCAATTACATCACCCCAAAAGTGTTGTAGTGTTGAGACAATAATCCACACATTCTTGAGTAAGGCACTTTTTTATACCTGCACAATCACATGCGCATTTACCAAAGGTTTTTAAAACAAACCAACATGTTTGTTGTATAACAATGTTTGCAGTAGCATTATGAAAAATCAAAATATCCATTTCAGATAAAACAGGCCTGTGTAAAACCAACAAGAAAGCCAAAAAACTTGAACTTACAAAGTTCACATTAGGTAAAAGCTGAAGGCTATATCAGACATCAGTATTTAGGAACTGGGTTTGATATAGCGTTCAGATGGGGGGAACTCACCCCTGGAAAAGCCAAATTTGGAAGATGCACACCAATTTACGAATGTCAACATGTGCTATCTGCCATCAGGGGGGATCAAGGGACGTGTTTTGGGGGAGCAAGCCCTTCCTCAACGCTACTTTATAATTGAGGAAGGGGTTGCACCCCCAAAACGCGTCCATTGATCTCCCTTGATGGCAGATAGCACATGTTGGCACACTGTGTGCATCCTCCAAATTTGGCTTTTCGAAACATTGTAAAAATTTAAATTACATAAAACAGGTGGTTTTGTGGGGTTTAAATTCGCCCCAAAACATCAATGATGTTATTATTTTTTTTAATAACATCAGTGATTTGTTGCTGGATGTTTTGCAATTGGAGATTACATCCCATGATCTCCCCTATCAGTATCTGGGCACTTTCTGATGTAAAGCGTTCTCTCTCCCTCACATCACGATCACCTAAAAAGAGATAAAGAACAAAAAAAACAGGTCTCAAAAATCTGCCACCAGCCATCTCTTTTACCTGAGTCTGTGGTCGCAGACACTCACCTGTTGTGGTGCCAATCTCCACCACATCTTCTTCTTCCTCCTGCTCTTCTTCTTGTGTTTGGGGTAGTTCCCCTTCTTCCAGAGGGGGGGGTCTGTGTTCTCCTGGGATGAGGAGTGTCCGAGTCTTTTCTCCCCTATGTAAAACAAAAATGGTATACTTAGCACACAGATATTTGATGGCAGAACTAGAAATAGGAAACATTGCTTGGAAGTGGGGTACAATTGTCTATTTTAGCCGAGTTCAAAGATGTCTTTTTTTTATTGCCCTTTGTCAAGCTGCAATACTTTACCTGTTTGGTACAAGCTTCATACATGTAACCCCCCTTATAGTATACACTGGAGCACCTGTATGCCCCCCCTAATAAAAATGGTGTTCTGGGGTCCCACACTAGTGCTCCAGTGTCCAGATGTGAAAACAGCTGCTCAGTGTCCTCTCCTTACACACAATCTAGTTTGCATTTCATTCTAGTAACAAACCCATCTACCTAAACAAATATTTGGCATCCAAGTAGGCCCCAAAAAAATGTGGGAAAATGCATATGGCCTAAACAATGGTGTTCTAGAGGCCGAACGAAAAATGTTTGATACGAACGAATAATGGGCCCATGAACATTAAAGTTGACCTTTTTAAACGTTACAATTACTAAAATCATATGGAGCAGAACGAACGGAATAAATCCAGAAAGAATAGAAACACAGTACAACTACTTACTTTTTTGCAGCACTCTCCGGATCTTTCGGTACTGCTCCGGCTCTCTCAACTTCAGGTCCGACCACCGCTTCCTGAGCTGATCTTTTGATCTTCGTACCCCGAAATTCCGCTCGAGACTCCTGACCACTTTCGCCATGATCTTGGCCTTTCGGATGTTCGGGTTGGGGTAAGGCCCATATTTTCCATCATAGTCGGACTTCCTCATGATGTCGACCATCTCCAACATCTCCCCAAATGACATATTTGTGGCCTTAAAACGTCTCCTTCTGGATCGGGACGTGCCTGGATCCGCCCTTTCCTCCTCCTCCTCCTCCTCGTTGCTACAATTAGCCCGCACCTGCTGTATGTCCGCCATCATGCTCTTCCACCACTGCGCCGAATGAAAAGGGGCGGGGAATACACTAGAAAGAACGTCAGGGGCGGGCGTAGTCACACGCATGCGCAGTGTATATAAAGTGTAACACGCGTGCGTATTACGTTTGATCTGTGAGCGGAGGAAGGAGCATTGAACGCGGCGATCGTAAGAACGAAGGTAAGAGACAAACTTGGGCCTATACTGCTTCTATAGATTGAGGCCTATATTGTAACAAGATTAGGAGAGTTTGGTGTGACATTAGGCTTTGTCTTGTGTTGTGTCTTGCAGTGAACATGGATATGGTAGTGGAAGATCAGGACTTCATTTCTGTCTTCATAGAGATGCTAAGGGAGCTGCCCTGTCTGTGGGAGATTAAACACCCCCATTACAAGAACCAAGCAAAGAGGAAGGCAGCACTGGAGCAATTGTGTGAAATTGTGAAGCAGGTGATCCCCACGGCAGACATCACTTATTTAAAGATCTTAATTGGTGGCCTGAGGAGCACATATCTGAGGGAGCGCACTAAAGTCCTTGATTCGCAGAGATCCGGAGCAGCAGGTGACATCTATGTCCCCAGGATGTTGTACTACGACAGGCTGCACTTTCTGGACCCAGGCCATCCCTCTCCAGTCTTCCTTCCACGCTTCCTTCCCCCCCGGCTGAGGCTTCTGACGCCCAACCTGGGCCTTCCAGGCCACATGTGGAGGAGCCCAGATTGAGCCAGGTATAGTATTCCTCTAAATATTTCTGCTTGTCCAATCAATGATGTTACCTAGATGTTAGTTGGGAGTACTAATTTATGATTGTGATTGATGATGCAAAAACTAAAACCATGTCCCTTTTTCATACACAGGGAAGTCTCAGCCAGGAGGTGGCTGATCTGCAGGTCCCTCCACCCCCCCTGGAAAGAGAAAGTGGCAGCAGGAGGAGTAGCCTAGAGGAGGCGGCTATCAGATTTTTTTGTAGGGCTACAGAGGTCCTGGGAGCACCCCACACCAGGCAGGAGAACCTTGCGGCATTCATTGCCTATAAAATGCAGAGGATGGAGGAGGGCCAAAAAGCCATGTGTGAGGCCCTCATATCAGAGGCTCTGGCGAAAGATGTGAGGGGCCAACTTACACCTCACACACAGCTTTGGGATGGTCCTCCTCCTCCTCCTGCAGATCCTACTCCTCCTCCAGGTCCTACTCCTCCTCCTGCCACATCTCCTACTGCACAGCCACAGCCCGGAAGGAAGTGTGAAAGGTAGACCAGACAGTGAGGACCCTGGATCCAGTCTAGTCGGCCAAAAGATGCAGCCTCTTGTGGTACCACAGCCTGGGGACACTGATGTCATCTGCTGCTATCCAAGTCTCTGTGAATCCCGGACCAGACTGCCCTCCCTTATATATGGACTCCTCAGGCCACCAATTTTGAGGTTTAAGAATTGATGTCTGCCGTGGGGGTCCCAGGCTTCACTAATTTCTCCTGTTGATCCAGTGTTGCCTTCCTCTTTGTTTGGTTCTGAGCCCTTAATAAAGGATTTTTGTTTTGAATTATACTCTCCTATGTGTTTTACTTCTTCAAAAATGATGGTTTGTTTGTGAGGATTCAGGTACATTTCAAATATACAATGTGAAATGAACAAGGGACACCAACAACAAAAAATCTCATGGAGATTAAATAATAAAAGATATCAATGGTGTTGGGGGTAACTTGACACACAAAACACACACAAAAATATTCTGGAGTAAAAATAAAAATAACATTGCACAAAGATCAGCCTTGGAAAAAATCCAAACATTAAAGAAAAAAAAAGGCTTAAAAAGAAAAAAAACAAACCATAATATATATAAAACTGTCAGATGTGACAACTAATAACAATATATTGAGGGAATCCCACTAAAAAAACACAAATCAAACTTTGTGAGAAGTGTGTGTGAATATGAGCAGCAAAACGACTTAATTCTTGTCACATTATAAAGAAGAAGAGAGTGCGCTGTATTAAACCATTTTTAACATTGCAGCGTGACGAAAGTGCTGTATCCATTGCGAACGCTAAGTTTACCAGAACGAGCTGTCCCGTGTCCGAATTTCTTCTGAGCATGCGTGGCACTTTGTGCGTCGGAACAGGCCACACACGGTCGGAATTGACGCGATCGGATTTTGTTGTCGGAAAATTTTATCTCCTGCTGTCCAACTTTGTGTGTCGGAAAATCCGATGGAAAATGTCCGATGGCGCCCACACACGGTCGGAATTTCCGACAACACGCTCCGATCGGACATTTTCCATCGGAAAATCCGACCGTGTGTACGGGGCATAACTGTTCCAGGTTTGGGTCTCTCAAAATGCGATGGCATCTTGGGAGACCCTGTGTTAGTGTGCCTAGTCTGTGCAGTGCTGAACCCTACGCTAATACTCCACTAGTGTATGGTAGCGTTCAAAACATTCACCAATGCATAGACCAGGATTGTCAGGACAGGAGGGACAACAATACCGGGTGTCACGCCTAAATCCGCGCTTGCTGCAGACACGACATCTTTTTTGGGGGGCTCGTTGGGTAGGGGTACTCTGGAGGACATAAGGAAAATGCCTCCCATGCAGCCGGCCTACTGCATTTGGATTGGGAAGGTGAGGTGGAGCACCATCTGGAAACAGAAGGGCTCTGACGATCTCTTCCTGGAATTTAAGGAAGGATCCAGTCCGTCCTGAAGCTCTGTATAGCACATGAGCATTCAGCAAAGCCAATTGAAATAAATAAACAGACACTTTTTTGTACCAGTGTCTGGCCTTACGGGCAACTAGGTACGGCGCCAACAACTGGTCGTTGAGGTCCACCCCTCCCATATTAAGGTTGTATTCGTGGACACAGAGGGGTTTCTCCACAACACCAGTCGCCGTAGTAATTTGGGTCGTCGTGTCTGCATGAAGGGAGGTAAGAATGAAAACATTCTTATTGTCCCTCCACTTCATAGTGAGCAAATTATTATACTTCAAGCAGGCTCTCTCCCCCAGCCTAAGACGGGACTCTACAAGCCGCTGGGGAAAGCCCCGGCGATTAGGTCGCACGGTGCCACATGCTCCAATCTGATGATCAAACAAGTGACTAAAAAGTGGCACGCTCGTATAATAATTGTCCACGTACAAGTGGTACCCCTTTCCGAATAAGGGTGACACCAAGTCCCACACTATCTTGCCAGCGCTTCCTATGTAGTCAGGGCAGTTTATCGGCTCTACGTGACTATCTTTGCCCTCGTAAACCATAAATCTACATGTATAGCCTGTGGCCCTGTCACAGAGCTTATACATCTTGACCCCGTATCTGGCACGCTTGCTGGGAAGGTACTGTTTGAATGACAAGCGGCCAGAAAATTTAATCAGGGACTCATCAACGCAAACAACTTGATGGGGAGTAAACAAGTCTGCAAAACACTGGTTGAAGTGGTTTACGAGGGGCCGAATTTTGTAGAGCCGATCGTATCCAGGGTCTCCACGAGGACGACAGAGTTCATTGTCGTTGAAGTGCATGAACCGCAAAATCTGCTCGTATCGTGCCCTGGTCATGGAGGCAGAGAACACGGGCATATGGTGAATTGGGTCAGTGGACCAATATGACCGCAACTCACTCTTTTTGGTTATGCCCATGAGGAGGGAAAGGCCCAGAAAGATCTTAAATTCAGAGACCGTAATTGGTCTCCAATCTCTGGCAAGGGAGGACTGGGGAATAGTGGCGATGTGTTGACCAGCGTACAAATTGCTTTGGTCCACAATAGATCTATAGAGATCTTCGGTGAAAAACAGCGAATAAAAATACAGTGGCGTAAAGTCAACTGTTTCCACCTGAATTCCGGGTTGGCCAGTGAAAGGGGGAAGTACGGGTGCTGCAGAAGTGGTGGGTTCCCAATTCGGATTGGCGAATGCAGCAGGAAGGGCACTATGGGCACGACGGGCCTGTGTTCTTCTTCTCCTTGGTGGCAGAGGGACACTACTTGTGTTTGCCACCTCACCAGCTTGAACTGCACTTATGGGACTCGCCACGTCACCACGTGATACTGCAGTGCTGGATGTACGACCAGGGTGTACTAGGCCGCTGGTGCTTGCCAGTTCACCAGAAGGAGTAGCGGCACTAGTACTTTTCTGCTCCATACGAGAGCCCTGCGGTTCTTGCACTTCAAGGACAGAAGAAGTTCGGGGTCTGGTACGCCTGACCCTAGCAGGGACCACAACTCCGTCGTCAGAGCTATCTGTCATGGAGCCGCTGTCCTCTACAGGTTCGTATTCTGAGCCTGAACTTGACAGATGAGTGACTTCCTCTTCACTATCTGTCATGCTCAGAAACGTGTAGGCCTCTTCACTAGTGTACCTTCGATTTGCCATTTTGGGCTCTAAATTTAGGGGTACACTAGTGAGACTCACAGGAAAAAAAGCTCCTGACTGTTAGCGACTGATTCAAAACGCTACCAAAAAACTGTTAGCGATCGCAGGGATCAGGCCTGACTCTTTGAACGCTGCAGTTATGTGTGCTTAGTGTTTTGTAAGTGTCAGTTATCGATCGATACTGCACTTGGGTGGGCTGGGCTGGGCTGGGCCGAGGGGCAAAACGCAGGTGCTAGCAGGTATCTGGGCTGATCCCGCTAACTCTGTGTTTCAGGGAACCCTAAACTGCTGGGGAGTATAGATCTGATCGGATCAGATATCGATCCGTTCAGATACTATAGCACTAAGGGAGGTGTATGCTGCGTGCGTGGGTTTTAGCGATACTGGCGCTAACCTGACGCTGCCAGGGGCGACGCAGACCTTATCAGATCCTAAAAACTTAACTTATATCACCGCCGGGCAATTAGGGGGTTAAACCTTTATAAGGTAATAAACGGCGGGTGCCCTAAAACTATAATAAACTATAATAAACTGTAATAAACTATAATAAACTACAAAAAACAAACTAGCTAACCAGCGTCACCCGTAACACTTATACGGTGATCGCTGGTGAAAGGGTTAACTAGGGGGCAATCAAGGGGTTAAAACCTTTAACAGGTAGCATATGGGGGTCCCTGTCGCTATAAAACACTGACAGCGAACCTATATTCTTACCTCCCTAACTAGCGTCACCTGTGTCACTAATACAGCGATCAGAAAAACGATCGCTTAGCGACACTGGCGACGGGGGGTAATCAAGGGGTTAACTTTTATTAGGGGGGGTTAGGGGGGTACCCTGGACCTAAAGGGGGGTACCCTAGACCTAAAGGGGGCTAACCTAACTGCCCTAACACTTGTAACTGACACAAACTGACACCAATGCAAAAAAAAACAAAAAACTGCTATTGGTGTCAGAGTGACAGGGGGTACAGGGGGGTGACTGGGGGGTGAAAAGTGTGCCTGCGTGTTCTACTGTAAGTGTAGTGTTGGTGCACTTACTTGGATGTCTTCTCTCCTCTGCTCCGGGACGAAAAGACCGGCTCGAGGAGAGATGACATCACTTCCTTTCCCTCTGTTTACATTACAGAGGGAAAGGAAGCGTTTTCATTCGCCGGGAGCGATTGGGAGAGGGTGGCCAACAATGGATGGCCTCCCCCTCACCTCTCATCGCCCGCGAACGAGAGCCGACTGCCTATGGCACCGGGGGGGGGGGGGTCCGATCAAGCCCCCCACCCGCGGGAGGCAGATCACGTACGGGTACGTGATTCTGCCTGCCCGTGCCATTCTGCCGCAGTATATATGCGTTAGGCGGTCGGCAAGTGGTTAAAATAATACAATTTCCATGTTCTGTGTACTGTGGGAGACTAGATATAGTGAATGCAGGGTCCTGGGTTTAGTAACACTTTAATGTTCTCTCTCTTCCTGCTGCCAGGGTCTAATAACAAGCTGAGTGCCCCTGCGATAATTTAAAAAAATGTATCTCCAGAATCCTCCTGAACCACCAGAACCATAAGATTCTCCAGCACTGTGGAATTTGTGAGGATATGTGAGTGTGGGAAAATTGAATAGAATATGCAGTAGGAAAAGCAAGGAGAATTCTAGGATGCATCAATAGAGGAGTCACCGGCAGAAGGGCGGAGGTCCAGATTCCCCTATATAGATCTTTAGTGAGACCTCATTTAGAATACTGTTTCCAGTTCTGGAGACCTCAATTACAAAAATATATCCATAAGATAGAATGAGAAAAAGCGTGACAGGTCTGGGGGATAAAACATATTGAGAGTGACTTCAGGAACTTAATATGTACAGTCTGGAGGAAAGAAGGGAAAGGGGGACTGATTGAAACCTTTAAAGTGTTACTAAACCCACAACAGTAAAATAAGTCTGTATATGCAGTAAAGCATGCGTGTTATACTCACTGTGAAACTAAGGGGTTAATCCTCAGCATTGTAAAAAAAAGGCTGTACATTTTTTGGGAGGGTGCATGTGATCAACACAGGGCCAGTCAGCACTGCCCAGACAAAAAGTCAGGGGTCATGCAGCCTCATAGGACTGTCAGATGAGAATGAAAACTCCTCCTGCAAGCTTTAACCAGTGGTTGGCCGGACACTGGTTAAAGCTTTTTGTTCTGTGTACTGTGGTAGACCAGATATAGTGAATACAGGGTCTTAGGTTTAGTAACACTTTATAGTAAATATATCAAGGGGTTTATAAGGTTCAGGAGGGCAGTTTTTTGAATATGAAACCAAGATCCAAGAACACAGGGACATGACCTCAAACTAACTGGAGGAAAGTTCAAAACCAATCTTAGAAAGTATTATTTTACTGAAAGGGTAGTTGATGCTTGGAATAAACTTCCAGCAGAGGTAGTGAGCCAGTCAACAGTAAATGGCTTCAAACATGCTTGGGACAAACATAGATCGACAGTACACTCAGACAAAAGAGTTAACAAACCCCACACACACACACACACAATAAAAATATACAAAACATGTATTAAAAAAAAGGAGGGGGGCAGACTTGATGGACTATTCAGTCTTTATTCTTACATACTTACATAGTTACATAGTAGGCGAGGTTGAAAAAAAACACAAATCCATCAAGTCCAACCTATGTGTGTGATTTTATGTCAATATTACATTGTATATCCCTGTAGGTTGTGGTCGTTCAGGTGCTTATCTAATAGTTTTTTGAATTTATTGATGCTCCCTGCTGAAACCACTGCCTGTGGAAGAGAATTACATATTTTTACCGCTCTTACAGTAAAGAACCCTCTACACAGTTTAAGGTTAAACCGCTTTTCTTTTAATTTTAGTGAATGTCTTATTAAATTCCCTTTCGCTGAAAAGTTTTATCTCTATTGTGGGGTCACCAGTATGGTATTTGTACCCTGAAATCATATCCCCTCTCAAGTGTCTCTTCTCCATCCTTCCTGAGGACTGGTGCCCAGAACTGGATGGCATACTCCAGGTGCGGCCGGACCAGAGTCTTGTAGAGTGGGAGAATTATCGTTTCATCTCTGGAGTCAATTCCCTTTTTAATGCATGCCAAAATTCTATTGACTTTGCTTGCAGCAGCTTGGCATTGCATGTCGTTGCTGAGCCTATCATCTACTAGGACCCCTAGGTCCTTTTCCATCCTAGATTCCCCCAGAGGTTCTCCCCCTAGTGAGTACATTGCATTCATATTTTTGCCACCCAAATTCATTATTTTAAATTTTTCTACATTAAACCTCATTTGCCATGTACTTGCCCACCCTATTAATTTGTTCAGATCTTCTTGCAAAGTTTCCACATCCTGCGGAGAAGTTTTTTGCCCTGCTTAGCTTAGTATCGTCTGCAAATACAGAGCTGTTTATTCCATACTCCAGGTCGTTTATGAATAAATTAAATAGGATTGGTCCCAGGACAGAACCCTGGGGAACCCCTCTTTCCACCCTGGACCATTCCGAGTACTCCCCATTTATCACTACCCTCTGAACTGGCCCCTGTAGCCAGTTTTCAATCCATGTACTCACTCTATGGTCGATGCCAATGGACCTTACTTCTGTACCCTCCTAATTTAGGTGCAGTCCGTCCCTTCTATAGAGCTGGTAACCGACTGAGAAGTCGGCCCAGTTCTCTAGGAACCCAAACCCCTCCTTTCTATACCAGCTCCTCAGCCACTTGCTTACTTCCCTAACCTCCTTCTGTCTTTCTGGTGTGGCTCGAAGTACTGGTAGTATTTCTGAGAAAACTACCTTGGAGGTCCTTTTCCTCAATTTAGCTCCTAAATCCCTAAAATCGTTTTTTTAGGACACTCCATCTACCTCTGACTTTGTCATCGGTGCCAACGTGCACCATGACAGCCGGACCTTTCCCAGCCCCTCCCAGTAATCTGTCCACCAGATCCATGATGTGTCAAACCCGAGTGCCCGGTAGACAACAACAGTTTGGCGCTTCAGGTCTTTGTGACAGATTGCCCTCTCTGTCCTTCTATGAACTGAGTCCCCTACCACCAGAATCTGTCTTTCCTTTCCCTTGGTTTTTCTCCCACCCTCACTGGAGGAGTTATTCCCCTGGCAGCTAGGGGAGTCACTCGGCTCCAGCAGTGCTGGTCCCTGACTGGACCTGAGTTTTCTGTGTTTCTACGTATCTACCTCTCAGCCAGGGTGTGGGGAGCTTCAAGCAGTGCATCTCCTGTCCCCCAGGCATATGAGTTGGAAGTTCATTTTTTCCTCATTAATGTACACACAGCACCCCATATTGACAGAAAAACAGAAAATTGTTGACATTTTTGCAGATTTATTAAAAAAGAAAAACTGAAATATCACATGGTCTTAAGTACTTAGACCCTTTGCTGTGACAGTCATATATTTAACTCGGGTGCTGTCCATTTCTTCTGATCATCCTTGAGATGGTTCTACACCTTCATTTGAGTCCAGCTGTGTTTGATTATACTGATTGGACTTGATTAGGAAAGCCACACACCTGTCTATATAAGACCTTACAGCTCACAGTGTCAGAGTAAATGAGAATCGTGAGGCAAAAGGAACTGCCTGAATTGCTCAGAAACAGAATTGTGGCAAGGCACAGATGTGGCCAAGGTTACAAAAAAAATTATGCTGCACTTACATAGCTACATAGTTACATAGTAGGTGAGGTTGAAAAAAGACACAAGTCCATCAAGTCCAACCTATGTGTGTGATTATGTGTCAGTATTTCATTACATATCCCTGTATGTTGCGGTCATTCAGGTGATTATCTAATAGTTTCTTGAAGCTATCAATGCTCCCCGCTGAGACCACCGCCTGTGGAAGGGAATTCCACATCCTTGCCGTTCTTACAGTAAAGAACCATCTACGTAGTTTAAGGTTAAACCTCTTTTCTTCTAATTGTAATGAGTGGCCACGAGTCTTATTAAACTCTCTTCTGCGAAAAAGTTTTATCCCTATTGTGGGGTCACCAGTACAGTATTTGTAAATTGAAATCATATCCCCTCTCAAGGGTCTCTTCTCCAGAGAGAATAAGTTCAGAGCTCGCAACCTTTCCTCATAACTAAGATCCTCCAGACCCTTTATTAGCTTTGTTGCCCTTCTTTGTACTCGCTCCATTTCCAGTACATCCCTCCTGAGGACTGGTGCCCAGAACTGGACAGCATACTCCAGGTGCGGCCGGACCAGAGTCTTGTAGAGCGGGAGAATTATTGTTTTATCTCTGGAGTTGATCCCCCTTTTAATGCATGCCAATATTCTGTTTTCTTTATTAGCAGCAGCTTGGCATTGCATGCCATTGCTGAGCCTATCATGTACTAGGACCCCCAGGTCCTTTTCCATCCTAGATTCCCCCAGAGGTTCTCCCCCCAGTGTATAGATTGCATTCATATTTTTGCCACCCAAATGCATTATTTTACATTTTTCTACATTGAACCTCATTTGCCCTGTAGTCGCCCACCCCATTAATTTGTTCAGGTCTTTTTGCAAGATTTCCACATCCTGTGGAGAAGTTATTGCCCTGCTTAGCTTGGTATCGTCTACAGAGATTGAACTGTTTATCTCATCCTCCAGATCGTTTATGAACAAATTAAATAAGATTGGTCCCAGCACAGAACCCTGGGGAACCCCACTACCCACCCCTGACCATTCTGAGTACTCCCCATTTATCACCACCCTCTGAACACGCCCTTGTAGCCAGTTTTCAATCCATGTACTCACCCTATGGTCCATGCCAACTCACCTTATTTTGTACAGTAAACGTTTATGGGGAACTGTGTCAAATGCTTTTGCAAAATCCAGATACACCACGTCTACGGGCCTTCCTTTATCTAGATGGCAACTCACCTCCTCATAGAAGGTTAATAGATTGGTTTGGCAAGAACGATTCTTCATGAATCCATGCTGATTACTGCTAATGATATCATTCCTATTACTAAAATCTTGTATATAGTTCCTTATCATCCCCTCCAAGAGTTTACATACTATTGATGTTAGGCTAACTGGTCTGTAATTCCCAGGGATGTTTTTTGGGCCCTTTTTAAATATTGGTGCTACATTGGCTTTTCTCCAATCAGCTGGTACCATTCCAGTCAATAGACTGTCTGTAAAAATTAGGAACAACGGTCTGGCAATCACCTGACTGAGTTCCCTAAGTACCCTCGGATGCAAGCCATCTGGTCTCAGTGATTTATTACTGTTAAGTTTCTCAAGTCTAATTTTAATTCCGTCCTCTGTTAACCATGTAGGTGCTTCCTGTGTTGTGTCATGAGCATAAACACTGCAGTTTTGGTTACTGAAGCCCCCCGATTCACTTGTGATTACTGAGCAGAAGAATAAATTCAATACCTTTGCCATCTCCCCATCCTTTGTAACCAGATGTCCTTCCTCATTCTTTATGGGGCCAATATGGTCTGTCCTCCCTTTTTTACTGTTTATATACTTAAAGAATTTCTTGGGATTTTTTTTGCTCTCCTCCGCTATGTGTCTTTCATGTTCTATCTTAGCCGTCCTAATTGCACCCTTACATTTCTTATTGCATTCTTTATAAAGTCTGAATGCTGAGGATGATCCCTCAACCTTGTATTTTTTGAAGGCCTTCTTCTTTGCTTTTATATGCATTTTTACATTAGAGTTAAGCCATCCAGGATTTTTGTTCGCTCTTTTAAATTTATTACCCAATGGGATACATTGGCTAATGCCCTTATTTAATATGCTCTTAAAGCAAACCCATCTCTCCTCCGTATTCTTTGTTCCTAATATTTTATTTCAATTTATGCCTTTTAGCAAGGTTTGTAGTTTAGGGAAGTTGGCTCTTTTGAAATTCAGTGTCTTTGTGTTCCCTTCATGTTTCCTATTTGTGTGATTTATACTGAAACTAATTGACCTGTGATCGCTGTTACCTAAATTGCCCCATATTTCCACATCTGTGATCAGGTCTGTATTGTTGGTAATCAGTAGATCCAGTGATGTTTTATTTCTAGTTGGTGCGTCTACCATCTGACCCATAAAATTGTCCTGCAAGACATTAAGGAACTGGCAAGCCTTAAATGAATGTGCGGTTCCCTCCGCCCAGTCTATGTCTGGATAATTAAAATCCCCCATTATGATAACACTTACCATCCTTGCTGCTAATCCACTTTGTGATAGGAGATCCGTCTCCACTTCCTCCCTCAGGTTAGGGGGCCTATAGCATACTCCCAGTATTATTTTCCCCTTAGCTTCATCCCTTTGGAGCTCTACCCATAAGGATTTCACCTCCTCCCTAGCTCCCTCAGTGATGTCATCTCTCACATTCACTTGTACATTATTCTTGATATATAGGCATACCCCTCCCCCTTTTTTACCCTCTCTATCCTTGCGGTATAGGGTATACCCTTGAATGTTTGCCAGCCAATCATGAGAGCTGTTGAACCAGGTCTCTGAAATTCCCACATAATCCAAATCCTCCTTGTACAACAGTATCTCTAGTTCACCCATCTTGTCCGCCATGCTCCTGGCATTGGTGAACATGCCACATAGTTTAGACCGGTCGCATATTGTCCTCGTATTGGGTGTTTCAAGATTGCAACTAGGACTTGCTACTATGCTCACCTTGTGTTTTTGTGCTTTGGTTAACCTACCACTAATGCCCCCAATACTACCCTCTGGAATATCTTCCAAACTTAAGGTTCCTAAGAGCACAATGGCCTCCATAATCCTTAAATGGAAGACACTTGGGATTACCAGAACCCTTTCTAGAGCTGGCCATCTGGCCAAACTGAGATATCGGGGGAGAAGAGCCTTGGTGAGAGAGGTAAAGAAGAACCCAAAGATCACTGTGGCTGAGCTCCAGTGATGCAGTCGGGAGATGGGAAAAAGTTGTAGAAAGTCAACCATCACTGCAGTCCTCCACTAGTCGGGGCTTTATGGCAGAGTGGCCGGACGGAAGCCTCTCCTCAGTGCAAGACACATGAAAGCCCGCATGGATTTTGCTAAAAAACATCTGAAGGACTCCAAGATGGTGAGAAATAAGATTCTCTGGTCTGATGAGACCAAGATAGAACTTTTTGGCCTTAGTTCTAAGCGGTATGTGTGGAAAAAACCAGGCACTGCTCATCAACTGTCCAATACAATCCCAACAGTGAAGCATGGTGGTGGCAGCATCATGCTGTGGGGGTGTTTTTCAGCTGCAGGGACAGGACAACTGGTTGCAATTGAGGGAAAGATGAATGCGGCCAAGTACAGGGATATCCTAGACGAAAACCTTCTCCAGAGTGCTCAGGACCTCAAACTGGGCCGAAGGTTTACCTTCCAACAAGACAATGACCCTAAGCACACAGCTAAAATAACGAAGGAGTGGCTTCACAACAACTCTGTGACTGTTCTTGAATGGCCCAGCCAGAGCCCTGACTTAAACCCAATTGAGCATCTCTGGAGAGACCTAAAAATGGCTGTCCACCAACGTTTACCATCCAACCTGACAGAACTGGAGAGGATCTGCAAGGAGGAATGGCAGAGGATCCCCAAATACAGGTGTGAAAAACTTGTTGGATCTTTCCCAAAAAGACTCATGGCTGTATTAGATCAAAAGGGTGCTTCTACTAAACACTGAGCAAAGGGTCTGAATACTTAGGTCCATGTGATCTTTCAGTTTTTCTTTTTTAATAAATCCGCAAAAATGTCAACAATTCTTTGTTTTTTTGTCAATATGGGGTGCTGTGTGTACATTAATGAGGATAAAATGAACTTAAATGATTTTAGCAAACGGCTGCAATATAACAAAGAGTGAAAAATTTAAGGGGGTCTGAATACTTTCCGTCCCCACTGTATATCTGCTTTGAGACACTTGTGGGGGACTGCTGTTAAAGGATAAGACCAGTAAGGAGGAAAGGGTACAGGTGACTGAGATGTTACAATCAGCCAAGACACATACTGTAGGGGCATCACCCACTCAAGTGATGGTGCACTGTCCTGCATCCTTTTCAGCCCATATTGACCAGCATAACCTGAAGGACATCTAGCATCCCTGCCCATTCTCATTGGAACACATGGTCATTGTCGAGGATAACTTGCCACTAACAGCATGGTCCAATGATACAGACACATTACCATGGCTGGTGCTTAGGAAGCCACCTTAGGGCGCAAGGATAGGGGGGCATAAATCTGAATCCTCAGCCACTTGCTGGGGATTTGGATTTTTAACATGCTGCAGACATGTATACAGGCATACCCCACTTAGAAGTACTCAATGGGGTTTATTTACTAAAGCTGGAAAGTGCAAAATCAGGCTCACTTCTGCATAGAAACCAATGAGCTTCTAACCCCAGTTTGTTCAATTAAACTTTGGTCATAAAACCTGGAAGCTCATTGGTTTCTATGCAGAAGTGAGCCTGATTTTGCACTTTCAAGCTTTAGTAAATAAACCCCATTGTGTACTTAAAAGTGGGGTATGCCTGTGCCAGTCAGGAGTGCGTGTACATTTTTAAAGCCGACTGACTTTGAAGTGATATAAGCGGCTGTGAAGCTGATCACTTCCACAATGGCTGCAATGTGACATCCCTGCCTGCTCAAAATTCCCCCAACATGTTTACTGGGCTCGGCTATACCACCAGTGGGCCTGGTGCAGTCATGCCAGGTGTTACAGTGGGAGCTCAACAGACATCTATCCACTGAGCCTCTCTCCTGTACGCAGTGCAGGAAGTGTTGTGTGACGCTACTTCCTGGACCAGTGCAGTCATTCTCCGCGGTCAGTGCCCTGGAACGCTGCTGATGGAATACGATCTGTGTTCTGTCAGCTGCAGTGAAGTACAGAGGAGACATTCAGGGTCTAATAGACTCTGCATGTCTCATAAAGAAATTCTGTTAACTATAAGGTATTGGTCCCCTTTGTGATTGGTCCCCCCCCCTCACACACACACATGCAAAAATGCATGCGTTTGGGTGCCTACCTATGAAAACTGCAAACGCACACATCAGAATGAGAGCAACAACAGCACCAGAGGTCTTCTGCAATTCTAAACTGATGACCTAAAGGGGCTTTTAAGGTGTTGACTACGGAAAATATAGCGTGCTGAAGTTTTTTGCTGTTTCATGGGTGCAAGCAAATTTAAAGGCTTGACACATTGGGTATCTATTTAATTGGCACTACCTCATATTTTATATTTTACCAAAAATCGGGTACTTTATTGCATTTTTGTTCCAAAAAATTAACTTTAGTGTATTTTTTCCTCATGTTTGTGGAGGACAGACCAGGCTTGGACAAGCAGATTTTTTGCTTGTTTTGTATGGTATTGACTACATGTACAAAACCCTCCTTTATGGAACTGTGTTAATTTCCAACATTACTGAATAAAATGCAGGACAAACATGTTTTTACATTTCCTGGGTGTCCCTATCTGTGCATGGTTTATTGCTGACATTAAAATATCATTAAATGCTGGAAGGGGATTACAGTATGTGCTTCTGCATGCACCTGGAGTATTGGAATGAAAACACACACACTAACTGCAGGCAGTCAGATTTTATAACTTACTCCAATAACAGTTGGAATCTACTGTACCTGGGTTTTTTTAAGTGTTTATACATTAGACATACAGGCTTTTTTAGTGAATCAAATACTAACGTGTTTAGCTGAACTTAGCAACTAGCTAGAAATATTCTTCCATTAATATAGTTTCAGCATGATAAAATCTAGTCGCTTTATGTTACCGCACTTTGTTTTTTACTCTGCTTTTGAAAAAGCATATTGTTTCAATGCACTGACACTGGGGGAGATTTACTAAAACTGGAGCACCCACAATCTTGTACAGCTGTGCATGGTATACAATCAACTTATAATGTTAGCTTGTTTAATTAAAGGGGTTGTAAAGGTTTGTTTTTTATTTTTTAAATAACAAACATGTTATACTTACCTCCTGTGTGCAAGGGTTTTGCTCAGAGCTGCACTGAACCTCCTCTTCTGAGGTCCCTCAGCAGCGCTCCTGGCTCCTCCTCTTCTCGAGTGCCCCCACAGAGAGAGCCGCATTCCAAGGGGCCACTTCCGAGTCCTGCTGCTGCACACAGACAGCAGGACTCGGCCCTGCCCCTGGCTCCCGTGTCACTGGATTTGATTGACAGCAGTGGAAGCCAATGGCTCCTGCTGCTATTAATCTATCCAATGAGGATCCAAGACAGTGGCTGGAGCTGCTGTGCTCGTCCCCATTGCTGGAATGATCGGGTTCAGGTACATAAAAGGGGGGCTCTGGGGGGCTGCTGCACTACAGTAGGTTTTTCAAATTAATGCATAGAATGCATTAAGGTGAAAAACCCTTGAGGGTTTACAACCCCTTTAAGCTTTGACAATAACATCTGGGAGCTGATTGATTTCTATGCAGCAGATTTTGCATGCTCCAGTTTTGATAAAAACCCCCCCCCCCCCCATTGTCTTACTGGTGAAATGGGCATTGAATAGTATCATTGATTACTTATAATCTAATACTATATAGAGTTGTATGTATCATTCTTACATCCATTAAAAAATAACCATGACTATAATATACTGTATATACCCTTAGGTTATGAATGTCAAGTTAAAAATTATTTATTGTAAGAAATTACCTTACCCAATAAAATATATATTTGTAGGAAAAAAATGCAATTATTATATTTGTATGGGATTATAACTAGTTAAAGGCTAAAGAATGTATTTACAAGATTATCCCATTTCCCAAGCAAAATGGAGGTTATCCTGCTGTGCCTTCATTCATGCATAAGAAAAGAAAGCCTTTTCTTATGCATCATAATTAGGATTGCCCTTTTGTCTTCACGGGGAATGGTGAATAAGATGGAGGCCAGTTAATAGGCAGTGCATCCTTGTGGGTCATATAGCTTTGGTATGCTAGCTGATCAACCAATTGAAATGGTCTATGTGTGATGTCAGAAAATAACATTTAGCAAACCTGGAGATCTTCAGAGCACGACTTTAAATAGCAACAATATATTTAAATAAATAGAAATATTAATAGACATCATAGCAAAGAGTTCCATCCAATCAATGAGAAGCATATGATTGTGCAGTTTGGTCCTCCATGAAAGTGAATGTAAGGAACTAGTATAAGAACAGTTTGTGAGATGTTTCATTGCTGACCTACCCCTATTGAATGGTGAGAAGAGGGTGTTGATTAATAATACTGATATTATTCATTACTTTCCATTTTATTATGAATCACCCCCTTTTAAAATAATCACATTTCGCAGCCTGAAATTAAGACAGACACAGTTTTTTTTATCTAGTTGTATTTACTCAGTGCAACTTGTAACATCCAAGTGAAAGATATAAGACCCACACGTCAGAAAAAAAAAATTCAAAAACAGAATCACTGAGTTGGAAAAAGGATCACCCTTCTCATAAAAACTCAATCAGGTATAGCTAATCAACTTCTCAATGGCACACAAAGCCATTTGACTTTCAACTTTGATCAGCTGTAGTCATTTTGATTAGCTCAGCATGAAAAGAGCTTTCTTTGAGCATTTCAGTCCCTGGTACTGAAGCTCAAGCTGAAGTTCAAATAGGGGCGTGACCGGATGTCGGAGTGAGCGGAGGTCTCTCCCTGCTCCATCCCCCGTGGCCATCCGAATCAGCCCAGCACGGTATGCTTTTTCCCCCTGTATGAGGTTGTACCTGCCTTGCCTGCTCAGGGTATCCTCTGGGAGGATCATAAGAACGGAGGTGCTGTGATGAGATAGCGGGGTAGACGAGGATAGCATCGGCTGCTGCCTTCAGCAAAGCGTGGGGAAGCTCGAGCGCCCCGAATTGTTGACCTGGTTGCCTTGACAATGGCCCGAGTTCCCACGAGAGACAAGTGAGACAGACACTGTTTGGGGTGCACAACGTGGAGCAGCTGTTTGGAGCGATCTTGCACAGCCTGGCAAACTCAGCGGTGCTGAGACACTGGTGGATGAAGAGCGGAGATTAGTATTAGCTATATCCCATGCAAGTGGAGCTATTGTGGGGCCAAAGGAGTGTAAAAGCACCACAGCTTGGTAACCTCTGTTAGCTATATATCTCCTTATACTCCTATATAGTCGGCCGGGTCAAGGAAAAAGGGGGAGGAACAGCAGCACCAGGAGAACCTAAGCTCTCAATCCACTCGCTCAACTAAGGAGAAGGGGAACCAGGCAGCAGCAGCAGCCAAGCTGGAAAGGTACGCACATACTTCTACATTGTCACCAGCTAAAGGTAACCAAAAACCCCAAGAGAAATCTCAGACAGGAGGCCCTGGGGATAGAAAGAGCCTAGGCAAAATGTCAGCAGTATTGCCTATTACTACAAAAACTGTGAGTAAAAAAAGCTCTGAGGGGGACCCCCTGGGAGAAATCACTGAAATTGCCTCTGATTTAAGCATATCTGCGGAAGTTGAGCCTACGCTGAAAGATGTATTATGTGCGGTTAATTCTTGTAAGGGCTCACTGAGTAATTTGTGTGATCGGTTAAAGGGCTTAAAGGAAGAGCTATTTTCAATGAGTCAAGAATTGCAAAGAACGATTGAGGGAACAACTACTCTGGAGGAGAGGCTAAGCCAGGTTGAAGACAATCTATATCCAATGAAGCAAGAGTTTATATAAATCCAAAATGGACAAAATGGAAAATAGGTTGCGCAGGAACAACGTGAGGGTGGTGGGCCTCCCGGAGCGGTGTGAGGGCTCCCACCCTGTAGAGTTCATAGAAAAATGGCTTAGGGAAATATTTGGGACAGAGATCTTCTTGCACCTTTGTGTGATTGAGAGAGCTCATAGAGTACCTTCTAGAGTTCCGCCACCAGGGGGTCACCCTAGACCAATAATTCTGAAAATGCTTAATTACAAGGATAAGGTGACTTTGATGCAAAAAGCTAGAGAGATGGGGGACATCTTCCATAACAGAGCTAGAATCTCATTGTACCCTGATTACTCACCGGACTTGCAGAAGTGTAGGGCGGAATTTATTGATATCAAGTGCAGTCTACGGAACCATAAAATTGCATATGCATTACTGTATCCGGCACGTCTACATATTACAGCTTTAGGGGCAACCCATTTTTTTGATTCGGTTGCGGGGGTAACAAAGTGGCTTGAAGACAACAAAAAGGATCTATAGAGATATGGATTGCAGCTGTTAAATAATTTAAGTCAAGATTGGAAATATCTGTAGATTTTTGGAGGGGTTGTGGAGTTTTGGTTTGAATGGTTTGGAGGGGGAAAATGGTCACAAGCAATGCCCCTAGGGTTAGCCTAGTTAGGCAGGAGGGGAAAGAGGGGGGGTCACTTATGGATCAGGAGGGAAGGGAGGTAAAAATACAGAAGGGAGGTGTGGAAGGGTGGTAAAAGGGAGTTGTATGGGAGGACTAGGGGAGGATTATATTGTATACATACGAGGGGTGGGGGGGCAGATAATAATAGAGCATACACGTATATGTTATTCACGTTTGATAAGAAATAATATAGAAAGAGAAGGTAGACTGGGAATAGGTTATAAAGGTTTTTTTGTTTTCTTTTTTGACACAATTTTAACACTGATTGCACCCTTGGAAGACACAAGCAAACAAATGAAATTTTTTTTGGTAGAAGGACAGGGATGCTTTGTAAGCAAGGTTATGCAAAATGGCTTCCCACTTTGGCCGTTTCTGGCTTACTTTCTTTTTTCGTTTTGCTTTTATTATTTTTTTTCTTTTTTTTTTTCCTTGTTTGTCCGTGCCGCTCTTTAAATGTTTTTTTTTTCTTTGTTAGATGCTGCCTAAAACCCTAAACATAGGTTCTTGGAATATTAGGGGGATGGGTGATCCCATTAAAAAAGCTACCGTATTTTTGGTACTGGAGACCCACAGTGTCGAACTGATATATCTGCAGGAAACTCACCTCACCAATGACACTAAATTACAAATTCAGAGTAAGAAATTTCAAGAACAATATCACTCAGTTTACTCCTCTTACTCTAGGGGGGTGAGCATACTGGTAAAGAGAGGAGTGTTTTTCTGCAGAGATGTCAGAATAGACACATTAGGTTGTTATATTTTCTTGAGTTGCCTAATAGAAAATAAACCATACGTGATAGCAAATGTGTATATTCCTCCTCCGTTTAAATAGAGTTTGTGGAGAATAAGGTAGATACCCCGGTTATAGTGGTGGGGAATTTTAATGCAGTGCTTAATAACAGCCTGGATAGGTTTCCACCAGGGGCTCGGACAGAAAAGGTGTCAGAGGGACATCTAGGCCAATTGTTTGAGGAGATTGGATGGAGTGATTTTTGGAGATCCCGTTAGCCAAACAATCGGCAATACTCTTGTTTTTCGGGGGTTAGATTCTACACTCTCACGCATAGACATGGCAATAAGCAATAGCGAAGCATTGTGGCTAATAAAAAAAATAGAGTACTGGCCAAGAGGGATATCAGACCATTCACCTTTGACTCTAACTGTAAATCTACATGACAGATGTACCCAGAGAATGTGGACAATAAATCCACTATGGATGGAGTTAATGGGGAACCCAGAAGAAATAACCTTGAGACTAAAAGAGTTCGTAGAACTTAATATAGGTACAGCACCAGTGGGGGTGGTGTGGGATACCCTAAAAGCATTCCTTAGGGGGCTTTTTTTTTTCCCAAAAAAAAGAATTTTATTGAAGAGCAGTACATTACACTTAATGGTACAAAATTGTTGGTAGGGCGCAGCCCACCTCTGTGATATATAACTTGGAAAGAATAACAACAGAGAGGCTAACAATAGTCCTACACTTCTCAGTGTAAACAGAATAATGAGTCCCCGAAAGTATAGGGAAACACCAATTGCTAATATAAGACTCAACACCCCCAACGGGATCAAACTGTGTCGAGCTCCAATAGAGGCTGTAGCAATATAGGTGTGTATATAACCTGTCAAGGCCCTCCGCACCCCCCCAGGGGTATAAAAGATTCCCGGGCTACGTGAGGGGACCCTCCCAGACCTTCTCAGGCATGAGGCCAGGAGATCTGGGAGTGCCAGTAGAGTTTCCCGAGGACTCCAACTCGGGCGTTAGCCACCATAGGATGAGGCAAAATTCAAAAAACAAACAAAGAACATTCAAATGCATAATGTACTTGTGCCAACCATGTGGAAAATATAATTGCTGTAGTTATACAATGAAGAAAGAAAGAAAAGGAGGAGACAAAGAGGAAAGAGAGACATAGAGTGGGAGAGGATGGGGTATTGGGGGGGTTGACAGACTTCATAATAATTTCCAAATTGTGTGTAGGAAATGGGAGATTTGGAGGTGTCTAAATTTTTCGGAGTCGGGGGGGGTTTTAATTTTTCAATACATTGTTTAAAGGAAATTGGTCCGGAGGCAAAGAAATAGTGTCCAATGCGGTACATCCCCTTGTCTAGCCATCATTGAAAGGATTTGATGTCTAACCCCGGTTTGAAAAGGGGATTGTGGAATATATGTGATAGAGGGCGTAATTGTGAGGTCAAAGAGGGAAGCTGGATCAAGTCATCCCAAAGTTTAAAGGAGTGTGAAAGTGTGGGTGCCATGATGGATGGTCTAGATTTACTAGGAGTCCAAAGGAGAAAATCTAATGTGTAAGTAGGAAGCGCCTGGCGTTCTATGTTTACCCAGTCAGGTTTTTCCCCCCTGAAATAAATAGTTGATAGTTGGGCTAGTCTAGCTGCTTGGTAGTATTTGAATAGCTCAGGGAGGCCCAATTCTCCCTTAGATTTCGGGGCATAAAGAGTGTTCCTAGAAAACCTGTACCCTCTCCCCCCCCAGATAAATTTTATAATCTTCCCCTGGAAACTCTTGAGGTGATTTCTATTAATTGGGATTGGTAGGGCTCTGGAGAGGTACAGGATTCTAGGAAACAGGGTCATTTTGATGGCGTGGATTCTCCCTAGCCACGATAATTTGTGAGATGACCAAGTTCGTATGTCTTCTTCAAGTTTACGATACATGGGAGGAAAATTGGCTTGATAGAGGGAATCTATTCTGGGCGTTAGGTTTATTCCTAGGTAGCGTATTGAAGTATTGCTCCAATTGAAATTGAAGGCCGGTTTTAGTCTCTCAACTAAGGCTGGGTTGAGGGAAATGTTTAATGCTTGTGATTTAACCATGTTGACTCGCAGGCCCGAGACGTCACCAAAGGTTTGAAGCAGGTAGTTAATGTTGGGTAAGGAGGTAATTGGAGAGGTGATAAATAAAAGGAGATCGTCCGCAAACAGGGCACATTTATGTGTATTCAGTTAACACCTTTAATATTTGGGTCTGACCTAATTGCTATGGCGATTGTTTCTATTGTTAGAGCAAACACTAGGGGGGAAAGGGGGCACCCTTGTCTCGTGCCCCTGGCGATTTTAATGGGGGAAGAGAGAAAACCCTGTAATTTGACTTTTGCTTCAGGTTCAGAGTATAGTGATTTGAGGATTCCAATAAAGTTTTCGCCGAACCCCCAAAATTTGAGGGAGGCGAATATGAAGGGCCATGTCAAAGAATCGAAGGCCTTTTGTAAAGCTAGTGAAAGAAAAAGACCCTCCTGAGGTGGACCTCCATCCCAACCCAATTGTAAGATTGAAGCAATGTCTATGGCCCTTCTAACCTGGTCTGGACCCTGTCTGCCGGGGATAAATCCTACCTGATCTTTGTGGATGTATTTGCTGATAAATGTATTTAGTCTATTAGCATAAATTTTGGTCAGAATTTTTAAATCATTATTTATTAGCGATATGGGTCTGTAATTTTCTACCAGATCATGGTTTTTGTTTAGGGATGACAGTGATGTAGGCTGCATTCAACTGAGATTCCATGGGGTCACACTTCCGTTTGGAGTTGAACAGTCTAGTTAAGTGCGGAGCCAAAGTCTCGGCAAAGGTCTTATAATATAAATTGGAAAGACTGTCTGGGCCTGGGGCCGAACCCCCTTTAAGGTTTTTAATGACCTCTAAAGTTTCTTCTACTGTAATGTGGGCTTCCGTAATATCTTTATGAGACTTATGTATAGTGGGGATGGGCAGGTTTTCTAAAAATGCATCTATAGCTTGTGTGTCATTGTTGTCATTTGCTCTATAGAGCTTTGAGTAGAAGGACTGAAAAGATTCTAAAATTCGTTGGGGATTTTGGGAGGACGACCCATCTTGTAGTTTTATTTTGGGGAGTGCGAAAAGACGAGTTTTGGGGGATAACTTTGAGGCCAGCATCGTGCTCATTTATCCTGATTAAGATAACATTTCACACCGTTCCAATGTAGAGAACTCTCAGCTTTGACCGTAAGCGCCAAGTTTAGCTTAATCCGAGCAGCGTCAAGCTGGTCGGTTTGAACCAGGGACGGGTTTGCTTTGTGTTTCTTGTGAAGGAGGTGAAAATCTCTCTCCAGCTTTAGGATATCCATGGTTCTCTCCTTTTTTAGTTGGGAGGAAATTTGAATGAGTTTGCCTCGTATCACGGCTTTGTGTGCCGCCCATAAGGTCTCGGCCGAGATATCCTCTACGTTGTTCAAGGTAAAATATTCTTTTAGGGCCTTAGTTAGTACTGATATCTGAATAAGATCTTTAATAATGTGATCTTTGATGTGCCATAGGGGTGACGGAGGTCTGAGGAGTAGACCCTGGAGAGTAAGGGAGACCATCGAATGATCAGAGAGGGCAGTATCCTTAATTTTAGCTGAAATTGCAGCAGGTATATGTATGGAGGAAATTAGAATATGATCAATTCTTGAGTATACTTGATGGGGTATTGAGAAATGAAAATAGTCCCTTGTGGAGGGATTGAGTTCTCTCCAGATGTCTGTAAGTCCCTGTTGGTGAATTAGTTTAGCGATTTTGGAACTGATTTTGGTGGGCCTAGAAAGCTGTTTAGCTGGGGGTTTTGATTTGTCAAGGCTCTGATCGAACGCGACATTCGAGTCTCCCCCCAGAATTACTGTTCCTTCCAGGAGAGGTCCTAGGGTTTGAAATAGGGAAGTGAAAAATATACCCTGTCCCTTGTTTGGTGCGTAATAGGATATAAGTGAAAAAATTTGGTCTGCGATCTGACCTTTCACTAGCAAGTACCTGCCCTCAGGATCATCAGGCTAACTTTGAATTGACAGTCCTTAGCGAATAGAATCGCCACTCCCCTGGTCTTGTCCTCAGCGTTTGCTAAGTAAAACTGGGGGAAGTGCGCGTGTAGAAATAAAGGGGAGTATCGAGTAGGAAAGTGCGTTTCCTGGAGCATTACTATTGAGGCCCTTTGCTTGCGGTAGGATTGGAGGATTTTTCTCCTTTTGATTGGGGAGTTGAGGCCTTGGACATTGTGAGAAATAATTTTTATCTGAGAGGGAAGCAGTGTGTTGTTAGGCATAATCTTTGTGAAATGAATGTGCTTCTGTAATTGAGACACTTACCCTAACCATGTTGATGAGGAACGAGCAGGTGGCGAACAAGGAGTGGTACTTGGGACCTGGAGATGCTGGATGAGAAGGAGCTGCAAATGATCTGAAAACCCAGGTGGTAGGGAGAGAGGGAGAGAAAAACACAGATGGGTTAAAGCTGAAAGACAAAAGAAAATAGAGAAGAAGAACGATTTGGCCTAATATAGGCCGGAGACGGAGAGGGGAAAAGTTTTCCCCACTCCGTGCTCCAGTAACAAACTAAGGTGGTCCAGAAAGAGGACCACCGGTCCATCGACCGAAAATGGCAGATCCATTATCGTAGGATGGATGAAGTCGCAGGGCAGCTACCACAGCCCAAGCCACCCCTGTAACCTGAAACTTAATGTTGAGCAAAGAAAATAAAAAAGATAAAAAAGTAAACAAACGATATTCAAACAAAACATTTTCTTTTTTAACTAGGAGCAAAGCCGACATGTGATGAAGTTACAATCTTCCGTAGAGTCGCCGTGGGATCTGCTATGGAGGAGGTGAATTAGGGAGAAGTGAGATATAGATATCAAACTGAAGACCCAGCCAGTCTGCTGTGAGGGGATATGGGAAAGGAGGAAGGCCGACACCTTAAAAATCAAATGTATGAACTAGAGTTCCTCTAGAAAATCAAATAAGGGCCATTCGCTCTTCTGGCGTGGGAGCTCCAATAGGAAAAATAGGGGTGTGTCACTAAGATCCGAGGAAGTCAATCTTGTATGGGTTTATGAACTGAACCTAAAATCTCCCATAGAAGGTAAAAAAGTGACCGGAACGGCAATAGGTCTTAGGGGAATGTTAGAATAGAACCGCTGGGGTGCAGATCTGGATGCTTGAGTCATAGAACAGGTGGACGGATGTCCTCTAGGAGGTATAAGGCCTCTTGGTGGAAATTCCGTGTGGGGTAGAGATCCTCTGGGGAGTACCAGGGGCCAGTGGATCACAAAGAGGAAAAAGAATAAAGCAGGGTTCTTGCATCTGTCATCCTCAGGTTGGCATTTGTTCCCTCAGACGTCTGCTTTTGTTGGATTTCCAGGAGGGGGAGATTGGACTGTTTGGAGTTTGGCGTTTAGATGAGCCCGCTTGAGTATTAGTCGTGTCCATCGCAGAGTTTAGCGAGATGAGTTTGAGTGATAGAAGAACTCGTTCGCCTTCTGGGAAAGTGGTGAATGAGTGAGTTTTGCCTTTGAGGGTAAATTTTAATGTGAAAGGGAATGCCCACCAATATTTGATCTTTCTCTGGGTGAGAATTAGCATTAGGAGCTTCAAAGCTCTGCGTTTCTGGATGGTCATGGGAGAGATGTCGGCGAATATTTGGATTTCCTGGCCTTGAAAGAGAATGCGGGATTGCTGGCGGGATATTTTCATGATCTCTTCCTTCACACTATAGAAGTGTGGCTTCACGACTACATCTCTGGGAGATCCGTCTTTTCTAGGGGCACCCAGGGATCTGTGTGCTCTGTCCAGCTCTAATTTAATGGGGGACAGCTCCGGGATGAGGGATTTAATTAATTCCTGAATTGCTTTGGGGACGTCTGTTATTGATTCAGGGATTCCTCTGACTCTGAAGTTGTCCCTTCTTGACCTGTTCTCTAAGTCATCGATTCTGTTCAATGCCACCTCCAGTTGCTCTTGAATAACATGGATGTGCTCAGTGTTCTGATTAGCTCTGGACACTGTGATGTCTAGTTTGTGTTCTATTGCTTCCATCCTTGCTCCCAAGTTTTGAAAGTCAGTCCTTCTCTCATTTGTGATTTTTGTGGCTGTGCTTGCTAGCCCCCTGTCCAGGAGGTCAGATAGCTTGAGGAATAAGTCTCCTGCATTAATGGGTATATCACCCTCAGAGTTTCCCCTGGATGTCCCAACTCCCTGATGTATCAGTGTATTGTTCAGTGGGGACAGTGAGTAATTATCAAAGGTACGCTCTAAGAGGGATACTGTGGAGGCCGGGGAGGGAGTCCCCATAGCTTGATTGTGGGGAGGGGGTTGGGGTGTAAAAGTTAATGTAGCAGGGGCTAGCACTTGCCTTGTATCCGCGTGTCCCCCTGCATGAGGATCCTTTAGCTGTGATGCGGCCGCCATCTTGGATACGGCCCGGGAGTCCTCTGCTGTGAACTGCGGTCCCAGGTCCCGGCGGACCGAACTATTTAGCATGGATCAGTGCTGTGAGTGATCCCGATTCCGAATCCACGAGTGGCGTTCGTCCTTACTCCGGCTCTTGGGTGGCTTGCTGGGCCGGGTAGAGCGGAGCTCCCGGCTTACGCGGCCATCTTGGGAATCCCGCGCCTGCGCACTGTCCTTAGGGGGCTTTTAATTCAACAGGTGGCAAAAATAAATAAGAACAAATCAAGGGAATGGGAGGAACAGATTAGAAAGGGGGTGATGGAGTCTGAGAGACAGTATGTGATAGATCCAACCCCAGAGAAGCAAGAGATATAGCTCAAGAAACAGCAGGAGTATAAAGTGGCAATTACTAGAAAAACTGAAAATAAGAGACTTTTTTGGAAAAAATGGGCCGTATGCTGGCACTTTTAGCTAGGACCAATTCTCCTTCTTCAGTTATCTCTACGATTAGGACCCCAAGCGGCAAAACCTTGCCTGAACCTGCTTTAATTATTGAAACATTCTCTGAATTTTACAGGGATTTGTATAAGTCATGTCAGGGTTCAGACCGGGGAGATATGGATAAGTTCCTGGAGGGCGTTGAATTACCTGCTCTCTCGGATAATGATAGGAATGAGATGGAGTCCCCAATAGCTTTGGAGGAGTTGCAAAAAGCAGTAGCTGATATGTCCAACCAAAAATGGGTTACCATTGGAGACCTATAAATATTACGGGGAGGTGTTACTTCCAGAGCTTCTAAAAACATTGAATTGGGCAGCTGAAAGGGGAAGACTGCCCTCTTCGATGTTGGAAGCTAATATCGTAGTAATACAGAAAGAAGGGAAGGACTAACTCAAAGTATCCTCCTACAGGCCAATATCATTATTGTGGTCTGACGTTAAAATGGTGGCAAGAGTGTTGGCAACTAGGTTGAATAAATGCATCTCAAAACTTGTACACTCAGATCATTCGGGGTTTATTTCCAACAGGTCTACCAGCATAAATATCAGAAGGGTATATATGAACCTCCAGGTCCCAACAGAAAATATGGGCTCTAGGGCTGTCTTGTCCTTGGACACAGCCAAGGCTTTTGATAGCCTTGAGTGGGAGTACCTTTGGTGGGTATTGGAGAGGTTTGGATTTGGAACTACATGTATTGGATGGTTGAAAACATTATATAATCCCCCAAGTGCCAGATTAAAAATCAACAATGAATACTCAGAAAGGCTTTCGCTCGAGAGAGGGACGAGACAGGTGCGCCCTTTATCACCCCTGGACTACAGGGATTCCAGAGGAAATGGGGGGAAGAACGATGTGCAGATGATGTTTTATATTTTTTTGGGATATGGTGTCCTCATTGGATAAAGTGATGCATATAGTGGAGGAGTTTGGTAAGTTTTCGGGCTTAGTTATCAACTGGGAGAAGTCATCGCTTCTACCGGTAGATCCACTTATTAATTCCATATTCCATTCTCGGTATAGTACTGTCAAACTATCCCAATCAGTTTATTAGTGATAACCTAGTTCCACTTCTATCGAAATTTAAAAGGAAATGTGATATCTGAAATAGACTCCCTTTGTCTGTGGCAGGACGCGCCAACCTGGTTAAAATTATATGGATGCCACAGTTGTTGTACTTACTTCATAATTCTCCAGCCTGAATCGGGGCGAAATGGTTCCAAAAAATACAAACCCTTTTTAGGGAGTTAATATAGAAGAAAGGCCAGGCTAGGTTTGGTCTGCAAATGTTGCAGTGACCTACCAATGAAGGGACAATGGCAGTCCCCCACCCACATAGTTACTATCTGGCAGCTAAATTACAGCAAATGGGGGGTTGTGCTACCCCGAGAGGGGGAAATGCCAGTGGTAAAATTATGCTACAGGGGAATCCACACAAATCATTGGTGGAAGCGTTAGAGGCAGATTCGCTGCAAGGTGAGAGTCCAACACTTAAGATGGTCACTAAAGTTTGGCAGGCAGTTAAGAGAATCATGGGGTATAGAGGAGTTACAGAATATTCGCCCATTTCACATAATAAATATCTATATGAGTTATTAACTTTAGAGAAAAACAAGAATGGGAAAGGTATGGAATAAGTCGGCTGATCCAACTGTATGAGGGTGACATCTTAAAATCATTTGCAGAGTTGAGACAAGAGTATGGGATACCAAATAAAACATTCCATAGTTATTTACAGATCAGACATGCTCTGGGCAATCAGTTCAGGGACCACCCATTGGTATGGAGTAAGATTCCACTTCTCCAAAAAATAATTAAGGCAGATATCACCAAAGGTCTTATATCCAAGATATATGCACAAATAACGGGCAGAATTAATATACAGGTAGCGTCCTTTAGGAACAAAGAAAGATGGGAAGTAGATGTGGGGGTAATAACTGAGGAGCAATGGAAGAGGATTCTAGAATTTGGTCCGTTGGTGTCGGTCTCTCCCTCACAAAAAGCTTTACATTTGTTATTACTACAGCTTACTATACTCCCAAGAAACTATATACCGTATTTATCGGCGTATAACACGTGCCGGCGTATAACACGCACCCAAAGTTTAGGAGGGAATTATAAGGAAAAAATGTTTTAAGGAAAAAAACTTACATTTAAATGCCCATCAATGCAGCCTTGCACAGCGTCCATCTGCATGCTTGTCCAGTGTCATTTGCAGCCTTGGTGTCATTTGCAGCCTTGCAATCATTTGCAGCCTTGGTGTCATTTGCAGCCTTATCAGTGTCCATTTTCAGCTTTGCAGCTTTGTCAGTGCCGAACTGCAGCTTTGTCTGTGTCCATTTGCAGCCTTGCCCAGGCTGCAGTTAAACTGCAGTGACTTGTCAGTGTCACTGCAGTTTGAAAATGGCGCCGCTGGCGCCGAAATACACAGAGCCGGTCCTCGGCTCTTCTCGGTGGCTCTCGGTCACTTTCGTCCACTTTCGGCTCAACTCGTAGTCCCGCCCGGGATGGGCGTGACTGTGAGCGGGGGCGAGCGCCGCCCATATACAGATAGCCGGGTGTACTCGGCTAGATTCGGCTAGCTCCGCTCACAGCCACGCCCAGTCCCTGTGTCCATCATGGGGCAGGACTGGGCGTGACTGTCAGCTGAACTAGCCGAACCTAGCCGAGTACACTCGGCTATCTGTATATGAGCGGCGCTCGAGTGGAGCCGAAAGTGGCCGAGAAGAGCCGAGGACTGGCTCTGTGTATTTCGGCGCCGGCGGCACCATTTTCAAATTGGCGGCCGGCGATCGCTCTGCTCACAGTCAGCGGGGGATCACAGGGGATCAGCGTATAACACACACCTGCGATTTTCCCCTGATTTTAAGGGGAAAAAAGTGCATGTTATACGCTGATAAATAAGGTGTGTCTGTTCGTAGATCTGACGATCAGTGTCCTACATGCCGGGACATGGGGGACCTTATACATATGGTGTGGAGATGCCCAAAACTTGTTAGATATTGGTCAGGGATTTTAAAAATTATTAATATCAAGTTTAGGGTTAAATTAGAACTAGAACCTAAAATATGTGTTTTGGGTCACATTGATGAATATATAGGGAATACGAGTACCATAATAGCGATTGTGAGATGTCTGTATCAAGCAAAGAAAATTAATTGCACAATCCTGGCAATCAAAAATGGGTTATGACTATAAATTCATTAGTGTGGAAAGAAAAAGCAACTTACTCTAGACTAGGTAACTATGGCAAGTTTGTTAAGATATGGAAGCCCTGGCTACAAGGGATGGTATGCCCCTTATGAGTGTTGCATCAGAAACCTTATGTAATGATAGTTTAAAAATGGGAAGTGATAAGGAAAAAGTAGTTCCCAATAAAAGACGTAACTAAGGAATAACATGTACATTGAAAATGGATACGGGAACGGTAGAGGGAGGGTGGGGGGATGAGGTTTTATGGTAATATAGGTAAGGTTGATATGAATATTAACTGCTAAAAAGATACATGTTTGATGGTTTTTATTGTTTAATTGTATGTCTTTCTTTTTTCAATGGCGTAAACCAATAAAAATGATGTAAACAAAAAAAAAAAAAGAGAGGCTACCAAGAGGCCTACAGCAAATCTGAAGCAGTTGCAGGAATTTGTGACAAAGAGTGGTCATTGTGTGCATGCCACAAAAATATCAGAAATTCTCCACAAATGTGGCTTGTATGGGAGAGTTGCAAGAAAAAAGCCACTCCTCAAGAAAAAGGCCACATGCAGTCACGAATGAGCTTTGCCAAAACACACCTCGAAGATTCTGAGGCCACATGGAAAATGATGTTATGGTCAGATAAGACTAAAATTTAACTATTTGGGCTCAACACCAAATTATATGTCTGGCAGGAATCCAATACAACTCACCATTCAAAAAACACCATTTCTATAATAAAGCATGGAGATGTAATATCCTGTTATGGAGGTGCTTCTCTGCAGCAGGAACTGGAGCACTTGTCGGGATAGAATGAAAAATGGATGGAGCAAAATACCATCAAATTCTTGAGGAAAATCTGCTGCCCTCTGCCAGAAAGTTGTCAATGGAAAGAAGGTTTACCTTCCAACATGACAATCACCCAAACCACACAACAAAAAATGACCACTTAGTGGTTGAGGTGAACGGTGAATGTCTTTGCATGGATTTGTCAGAGCCCAGACTTAAACCCCATTGAATCTGTCGAATGACTTGATGACTGCAGCCCACAAACTGTCACCATCAAATTTAACTGAACTTGAGCAGTTCTGCAAAGAAAATACATATTCCAACAGACTAAAGGTTGTATTTAGGGATGAGCCGAACACCCCCCGGTTCGGTTCGCACCAGAACCTGCGAACGGACCGAAAGTTCGCACGAACGTTAGAACCCCATTGACATCTATGGGACTCGAACGTTCGAAATCAAAAGTGCTCATTTTAAAGGCTAATTTGCATGGTATTGTCCTAAAAAGGGTTTGGGGACCCGGGTCCTATCCCAGGGGACATGTATCAATGCAAAAAAAACTTTTAAAAACGGCCGTTTTTTCGGGAGCAGTGATTTTAATGATGCTTAAAGTAAAAAAAAAAAAAAGTGAAATATTCCTTTAAATATCATACCTGGGGGGTGTCTATAGTATGCCTGTAAAGTGACGCGTGTTTCCCGTGTTTAGAACAGTCCCTGCACCAAATGTCATTTTTAAAGGAAAAAATCTCATTTAAAACTGCTTGCGGGTTTAATGTAATGTCGGGTCATGGCAATATGGATGAAAATCAGTGAGACAAACGGCATGGGTACCCCCCAGTCCATTACCAGGCCCTTTGGGTCTTGTATGGATATTAAGGGGAACCCCGCACCGAAATTAAAATAAGGAAAGGTGTGGGGCCACCAGGCCCTATATACTCTGAACAGCAGTATACAGGCGGTGCAAACAAGACAGGGACTGTAGGTTTGTTGTTAAGTAGAATCTGTTTGTAATTTTGAATGGGTACATTTTTAACGTGTTTAGCTCCAGCCAAAAAATCTTTTTTAAGCTTTTTGGAAAACATAGGGAAGGGTTATCACCCCTGTGACATTTGTTTTGCTGTCTTTCCTCCTCTTCAGAAGATTTCACCTCACTTTTTGTCCCAATGAAAAATGTTTTTTGAAAATTTGGGTTTTTTTGTGGAACAAGGATTGGAAAGCATCAGTGGAAAGGAGAATATTTTTTCCCATATTAACTCTTACAGGAGAGAATTTCCCTTCCTAGGGGTAGATTTCATCTCACTTCCTGTTGTCTCCTTCCGTTTGCAAGTAGGAGTCGTTTGTAAGTTAGATGTTTGAAAGTAGGGTCCTGCCCTATATACTCAGCAGAAATTTGGGCCTTAGGTGTTGCTGTGGCCACAACACTGTAAGCCCTCACAGGGCCCTGCTGTGAAATATTAGATCAAGATTTGTAATTACATGCCCCTGTTGAACAGGAGCTGAAAAATTAGACCTTAGGCACTGGTGCTGGTGCCACAACACTGCAACCCCTTACAGACACTCTAGTTGGAACGCAGGAACGAGCCCTGCTGCAAAGTATTGCATCAAAAATTGTAATTACACGCCCCTGTTAGACAGGAGCAGAAAAATTGGGCCTTGGGCACTGGTGCTGGTGCCACAACACTGCAACCCCTCACAGACACTATAGTTGGAATGCAGGAACGAGCCCTGCTGCTAAGTATTGCATCAAAAATTGTAATTACACGCCCCTGTTAAACAGGGGCAGAAAAATTGGGCCTTGGGCAATGGTGCTGGTGCCACAACACTGCAACCCCTCACAGACACTCTAGTTGGAACGCAGGAACAAGCCCTGCTGCAAAGTATTACATCAAAAATTGTAATTACACGCCCCTGTTAAACAGGGGCTGAAAAATTGTGCCTTAGGCACTGGTGGTGGCGCCCAGAACCAAAAATGTTCTTACAAGCTATCAGCGTGATGATTGAGGAGGAAGAGGATAATTACTCAGGGATAGTCACTCAGCATCAGCATAGGCAGTCTTTGAAGGGATCTGAGATTTCAAAAAAAATTATTCGGTTACATCAGCATCAGGTGCTTGGCAGCTGGTGGTGATCCAAGACTGATTCATTTTTATGAAGGTCAGTCGATCGACCGAGTCGGTGGACAGACGCACCCTGTGATCGGTTACCACGCCTCCAGCAGCACTGAATGTGCGTTCCGAAAGAACGCTGGATGCAGGACAGGCCAGTAGCTCAATTGCATACTGTGCAAGCTCTGGCCAGTGATCCATCCTCAAGACCCAGTAATCCAGAGGATTTTCGGTGGGAAAGGTGTCCAAGTCTGATCTTGCCCCTAGGTATTCCTGCACCATGTAAAACAGACGCTGGCGATGGTTGCTGGAACCGATCATACCTTGGGGCTGCGGACCAAAAAATTGTCTGAACGCATCGGTCAGACGGCCACCTTCTCCACCGCTCCTTCTTTGACTGACCGAAGCCTCAGCAACACGTTGTCCAGAAACAGGAGTTTGTAACCTCCCAGTCTCTGGGAACGCGTTACACAGACCTTTCTGCAAGGCCTCCCGAAGATGTTTCATCCTCTGCTCCCTCTGCGATGGCAAGATAAGGTCCGCAACCTTACCCTTGTAACGTGGATCAAGGAGGGTTGCCAGCCAGTATTGGTCCTTCTTCTTGACACCACGAATACGAGGATCCTTACGCAGGCTTTGCAGGATCAGGGAGGCCATGCAGCGTAGGCTTGCTGAGGCATTCGGTCCGGAGTCCTCTGGGTCACTAAGGACGACATGGTCCGCAGCCGCCTCCTCCCAGCCACGTACAAGTCCATGTGTTTCTTGGGACTGATCCCTTAAAGACTGCTGCTGATGCTGAGTGCCAGGCTCCACCTCCATACTGACACAATCTTCCTCCTCCTCCTCCTCCTCGTCCTCTTCCTGTGTGATCGGCGGGCATGCAGGAACACTGTCTGGATAAAGGGGGCCTTGAGAGCTAAGGAAGTCCTCCTCTTCCTGCCTCTGTTCTGCCTCAAGTGCCCTGTCCATTATTCCACGCAGTGTGTGCTCCAACAGGTGGACAAGGGGGACAGTGTCACTGATGCATGCACTGTCACTGCTCACCATCCTCGTGGCCTCCTCAAATGGTGACAGGACAGTGCATGCATCCCTGATCATGGCCCACTGGCGTGGGGAAAAAAAAACAAGCTCCCCTGACCCTGTCCTGGTGCCATAGTCGCACAGGTACTCATTGATGGCCCTCTGCTGCGTGTGCAGCCGCTGCAGCATGGCCAACGTTGAGTTCCACCTGGTGGGCATGTCACAGATTAGGCGGTTCTTGGGCAGGTTAAACTCCTTTTGGAGGTCCGTCAGCCGAGCACTGGCATTATATGACCGGCGGAAATGCACACATACTTTCCTGGCCTGCCTCAGGACATCCTGTAAGCCCGGGTACCTGCCCAAGAACCGCTGCACCACCAAGTTAAGGACGTGAGCCAAACAGGGCACATGGGTCATTTGTCCCTGTCGGAGGGCAGAGAGGAGGTTGGTGCCATTGTCGCAAACCACCATTCCTGCCTTAAGTTGGCGTGGCGTCAACCACCTCTGAACCTGCCCCTGCAGAGATGACAGAACCTCTACCCCAGTGTGGCTCCTGTCCCCCAAGCACACCAGCTCAACCACCTCATGGCATCTTTTGGCCTGCGTCATTGTGTAGCCCCTTGAACGACTACGGAGCACCGCTGGTTCCGAGGAAGAGGCCATGGAGGAAGAAGAAGAGGAGGGGGTGGAGGAGAGAGGTGTGTCACAATCATTAGCATTTTGGAGGCGTGGTGGCGGAACAACCTCCAACACTACTGCACCTTGTCCTGCATCCTTCCCAGCTGCCAGCAGAGTCACCCAATGCGCCGTGAAACTTAGGTAACGTCCCTGTCCATGCCTGCTGGACCATGAGTCAGCGGTAATATGCACCTTACCGCTGACCGCCCTGTCCAGCGAGGCATGGACATTGCCTTCCACATGCCGGTAGAGAGCCGGAATCGCCTTCCGTGAGAAAAAGTGGCGTTTGGGTACCTGCCACTGAGGAACCGCACATTCCACAAACTCACGGAAGGGGGCAGAGTCTACCAACTGAAAAGGCAGCAGTTGAAGTGCTAGCAATTTTGCCAAGCTAGCATTCAACCGCTGGGCATGTGGATGGCTGGGAGCAAACTTCTTTCGGCGGTGCAGCAGCTGGGGCAGGGAAATTTGCCTGGTACAATCTGACGTCGGTGTACCAAAAGCAGATTGCCCACAAGTACTTGGCTGTGACACACCTAATTCTACACCTTCATTCCTCTCAGTGCAGGTCTCAGAGAGGACTGAAGGTCTAGTGGGGTTGGAAATCTCAGCTGATGAGGAGCAAGGAGAGGTCCTCTTTGTTCTTTGGTGTGGGTCTTTTAGATGCGCTTGCCAACGAACTGCATGGCAGGTCAACATATGTCTGGTCAAGCATGTGGTTCCCAAGCGGGATATGTTTTGGCCACGTGAGATACGCTTGAGACATATGTTGCAAATAGCAGCGGTGCGATCTGATGCACTCGTCTCAAAAAAGGCCCACACCAAAGAACTTTTTGAATAACGCGCAGAGACTGCAGCGCCCTGCACATGTGATGCAGTCAATGTGCTGCCCTTAGGCTGGCCCCTGGAGGGCATCCTGCCTCGTTGGTGATGTGCCGCCTCCTCCTCCTCCTCCTCCTCTCTCCTATCAGGCACCCACGTTGAGTCAGTGACCTCATCATCCCCTCCCTCCTCATCACTGGAGCAAACCTGGCAGTATGCTGCAGCAGGGAGAGCATGACTGCCAGATTGCTGTCCTTCTTGGGCACCCCCTCTGTCCGTGCTCATGTTACTGCCTTCATCGAGCTCAGTATCATCATCAGAGCCTTCCAAACGCTGGGCATCCTCCTGGAGCATGTACCCAACACTGTGGTCAAACAGTTCGAGGGACTCCTCAGGAGGACATGGTGGAGCTAGGGAAGGAGTCACTAATGACATTGAGCCGAGGGAAGAGGCCGCTGCTTTGCCAGACAAAGCACCCTGGGCATGGGTGAGAGAGAATGAGGAGGATGAGGACGGCTTGGTCATCCACTCGACCAAGTCTTCCGCATGTTGCGGCTCAACACGGCCAGCTGCCGAAAAAAAGGCCAAGCGTGTCCCATGGCCACGTGCTGATGAGGATGCACCGTCTCCACGACCAGCACTAGACACAGAGCCTGCTTGCCCTCTCTTATTGGCTTGTGACTGTCTGCCTCTCCTTCTTGGCCTTCCAGACATACTAATGGCCTGTAGCTGCACTAAGCTGGGATATATATATATATATATATATATATATATATATATATATATATATACTGCAGCTAGCAAAATCAACTGCCTGCCTGTAGTATGAGAACACCACTAACCTTCTACAGGTAGCTTTAGCTGAACACTGTGAGGTGGACGCACCCCACTAACTTGTAGGTTTAGCTGAACACTGTGAGCAGGACGCACTGCACTAACTGTAAATAGTCTAGCTGCCTGACCGTGGTACTAATAGGATCAAAAGAACACCAGTAATTTTCTTTAGGTAGCTGTAAATACTTTAACAAGACAAGCCTGCCTGTCAGTAGGAAGGTAACAGGAACGGATCTAGCTGAACACTGTGAGCAGGACGCACTGCACTAAATGTAAATAGTCTAGCTGCCTGACCGTGGTACTAATAGGATCAAAAGAACACCAGTAATTTTCTTCAGGTAGCTTTATATACTGTAACAAGACAAGCCTGCCTGTCAGTAGGAAGATAACAGGAACGGATCTAGCTGAACACTGTGAGCAGGACGCACTGCACTAAATATAAATAGTCTAGCTGCCTGACCGTGGTACTAATAGGATCAAAAGAACACCAGTAATTTTCTTCAGGTAGCTTTATATACTGTAACAAGACAAGCCTGCCTGTCAGTAGGAAGATAACAGGAACGGATCTAGCTGAACACTGTGAGCAGGACGCACTGCACTAAATGTAAATAGTCTAGCTGCCTGACCGTGGTACTAATAGGATCAAAAGAACACCAGTAATTTTCTTCAGGTAGCTTTATATACTGTAACAAGACAAGCCTGCCTGTCAGTAGGAAGATAACAGGAACGGATCTAGCTGAACACTGTGAGCAGGATGCACTGCACTAAATGTAAATAGTCTAGCTGCCTGACCGTGGTACTAATAGGATCAAAAGAACACCAGTAATTTTCTTCAGGTAGCTTTATATACTGTAACAAGACAAGCCTGCCTGTCAGTAGGAAGATAACAGGAACGGATCTAGCTGAACACTGTGAGCAGGACGCACTGCACTAAATGTAAATAGTCTAGAAGATAACAGGAACGGATCTAGCTAAACTGAATACAGTGTATATATATATATGCAACACCTGGGATGCATATATATACAATACACTTTAAGTGCAGCTAACTGACTGACTGTCCTGTCTAATCTAGCTAACTCAAATAAAATGACACTGTCTCTCTCTCTCTCTAAGCACACCGGAACACACTGCACAGGGCCGCCGTGCAGGCGGCCTTATATAGTGTGGGGCGTGTACTAAATCCCCTGAGCCATAATTGGCCAAAGCCTCCTTGGCTTTGGCCAATTACGGCTCTCTGTTCAGGCGGCGCTGTGATTGGCCAAGCATGCGGGTCATAGTGCATGCTTGGCCAATCATCAGCAAGCAATGCACTGCGATGCCGCAGTGAATTATGGGCCGTGACGCGCCACACGAATTTGGCGCGAACGGCCCATATCGTTCGCAATTCGGCGAACGACCGAACAGCCGATGTTCGAGTCGAACATGGGTTCGACTCGAACACGAAGCTCATCCCTAGTTGTAATTAAAGCAAACGGTGGTTCAACAAATTACTGACACAAGGAGGTGATCCTTTTTCTAACTCAGTAATTTTGCTTTTGATTATTTTTTTCTGACATGTTGGGGTTATGTCTTTTACTTGGATGTTATAATTTGCACTTAAGTTGGAATAAGTTGGAGTAAATACAGTTGGATGAAACAAAAACTGTGTCTGTCTTCATTTCAGGCTGCAAAGCAACAAAATGTGTTTATTTTAGGGGGGGTATTTTTTTTCTGCACCCACTGTATATAATTTCGAAGACTACATTTTGCCAACCACAAAGTTGTTTAAAAAATGTTCTATTTTCTCTGCAAATAAATGAAAACCAATTCCATATTACCCCACAGTTATGTACCCTAATGTGTGTGTAAGTGAATATCCTGCCCCCACATTTTAGAAATGAATCATCGCCACAAAACGTGTCCTGTCCCATTTTAGGAAATAAAACACAGTTTTTATTCATAGACCTTGACTGAAATAGAGATGTTGTTTTGGTTTTAGTTAAACATTCCTAATGGTGCAGCAGATTCTCCTCTGCCACTTTGCGGCTGTATAAATATGAGAGCAATGGCAAGAATTGGAACAATTATGAAACAGACATTTGCTGTTGGTATTGGGATTTACATATGTTAAAAAATCCATGTTGCCCTCATTTGGATGCTAAGAAAAGATTCATTATCAGTTGATTAGAACAGAAATATAATTATATTAGAGCTTGTGCTTAAGAGCATTAATGTTTGTAGGGGCAATCATTCAGCTGAAGAACTTTTCTGCATTTTAAACATGAGGTCATTATCACGATTTAAAACAAACTCTAGGCAGATATAAAAGACACAAATTAATACAGCTGTGTAATTATTAACCGATTGAAGACCAAGCCTTTTCTGGCACTTTTGTTTACATGTGAAAATCTTTTTTTCTTTTTTATTTTGCGAGAAAATTAGTTAGAACCCCCAAACATTATGAATTTTTAAAGCAGAGGCCCTAGAGAAAATTTTTTACTATCCATGGGTGACAATTTAAAAGCCTTTACAGGTTACCACTTTAGATGTACAGAGGAGGTCTAGTGCGTAATTACTGCCCATGATCTCATGTTCATGGTGATACCTCACATGTGTGGGACAATCACGGTTTGCGTGTGTTAGGGACTGACACATGCGTTCGCCTTTGTGCGCCAGCACGGGGGGGACAGAGGCACTTAAAAAAAAAATTATTATTTTATATTATTTTTTTATTTTTACCTTGTTGCTTTCCATTTTTTTTATTAATTATCACTTTTATTGCTGTCACAAGGAATGTAAACATCCCTGTGACAGAAATAGGCATGTGACAGGTACTCCTTATGAAGGGATCTGGAGTCTATAAGACCCCAAATCCTTCCTTTGCACTTATAGGCATTCAAAACTACAAGATCTGTGTTTTTTAAATACTTTTGATTTTTTTAAAATGCTGCCTTTAAGACCCCAGTAAACAGGACGTGATGTCATGACGATCAAAGCCGATCCTGGCTTTCTTTGGGTCTCCGGCCAGCCGGCGGACGTGAAGGCTGGTCGCTCGGGGTCTCCCAGTGGGATGGAAGGCGATGGGGGGGAGGGGGACAACCCCTCCCACTGTTTGTAATAACAACTGAAAAAACTGGTTGTTTTTACAAGAGAGCTGACCATTGGCTCTAAACAACGGTACTGGTGTAATGCCTGCAGGTACGTGATTTGGCAGCAAGTGGGTAATACATTATTAAATGTTCATGTTTAACCCTTTTGAACACCTTTAAAAAATTATTTTAAGCCAGAAGATTACATAAAACACCAAACCTTATATGTTGTATATTTTCTGAAAGCAGTGGTAGCAGTTACACAATATTAGTGCAACAGTGTCACACACCTGGTGGAGATCGAGCTGTAGAGAAGGCTTCTCTTGCACCTCCTGTCCAACGCCCCTGGTATAGATGACAGGGAGTGAAGGACACAGAGTGGCACGAGGGCCGATGTAGCAGATGGCACCGGCTGGGCCTTAGCAGGAACCCGATGGCTGCAGATCACCGTATAGGCACTGAGAACAGGAACTCAGTGACGCTGGATCAGCAGGCGGAAGCGTGGTTGAAACATAAGCACGGGGGTCATCAACAGCCGGGCAGAGCAGGTACAGGAACGTGAGGCTGAAGCTAAGACAGGATACAGGCCAGGTATGGTACACAGTCGGGCAGCAAAGTACAGAAGCACAAAGCAGGAGCAGGGTCAAACACAAGCCGGGGTCACAGGTAGGCAGGCGAAGGTCCAAGGGACGGTTCAGGTAAAGCCGGGTCAAACACAGGAAACTGGAACAGATCAAGTCACAGGTAAACAGGAACAAGCTGAAAGACCACTCAGCAATGTGTATGTGTCATTGCTCCGTTTAAATAGGCTGACTGGCGCCAGTACTTGCACGTGCGCCTGTACATATTATTCTTTGTGCACGCACTGATGTGCCCGCGCCTGTGCACCAATGAATGCTGATAACAATCTGCAGCAGCAACAAAACTGCAGGAATTTTAAAAAGAAGATCTATCACCAGATTTTCCTGGGCAGCTTCATTCTGTTGCTACACTTCAAGAAAAGGTTTGCAGTTGTTCCAATGTAAGGTGCCTTTTACACGATAATATGTGTATGGGTATATGGGATTGTATGATATATTTTTTTTTATTTTAATTTATTTTTTATGGTTGAACTAGATGGGCTTGTGTCTTTTTTCAACCTGACTAATTTTGTAACTATAAGCCCATCCAGGTCCGCCTGTCCGTTTTTCATCCATTGACTCCTATGGGCAGGCAGATATCAGCGGAGATGTGTCTACTGACACCCGTCTGCCATCCGATCCGCTCAAGACAGACATATGGCGATACATTTGCCATCCATCTTGCTGGAATGGATTGGATGAGATTTGATGAAAACGGACATGCTGTCCATGTTCGTCCGATCTCCCCATATAGATCTGTGGGGCTCTGACAGGTCCCTCCCCGCTCAGTGAGCAGAGACGGACCTGTCATCCGCCGGCTCAGTGGAGATCATCGGAGCTTGCGGACTCCACTAAGCGCATTCGCACTGTGTGAAAGGGGCCCTAAGGATTTTGCTCACCTACTACTCATTGAAAACAGTCTTCTATTGTCTGCATAGCATTACTGCTGTTCCTCACACTCCCAGTAACAGTAACATCTGCAGAAAGGTAATTCCCAAAATGAAAACAAATTAAAAGTTACCCTATTTATCGGTGTATAACATGCATTTTTTTACCCAGAAAATCGAGCGAACATTGTGTGTGTGTATTATATGACGATCGTTCAGTTGTGGCTGCCTCAGTGGGGAGGGGGGGTGGAATGAGCGCCGATAGATTACACACAGTGAGAATATCCTGTTTACTCGGCGGCCTCTGTAATAGGAAGTCCCATCTCCTGTGCTGGCATTGGACTACTGTTCTGTCTATCATAGGAGGCGGGACTTTATATTAAAGAGGCCGCCTAGTAAACAGGAGACTCTCACTAAATTTACTAAAGTGCAGCGCTAGGCAAAAAAGTGCATGTGATATATGTACATCCAAAAAAAAGTGCAATATGTGCAATAGTATAAATACAATTTGAATAAGGTGAAACTATAACCTATATACAATGATAAATCACATGTAAAATGTGCAACAAAAAAAAGGGGAATAAAAAGAAAAGCAAAAAATTTTGAAAGTTCATATGCAGCTGATTGTCATCAGAAGGAATCCCATGAGGAAAAGGTGCATTGAAGATGATAATCAAATGCGTGGCAGCGTGATACCCATCACCACAGATAAAATAAAGGCTTACCAGAAAGCCAGCGACCCCCCCCCCCCCTTACTTAGGGAGGTCACAAAGCGATTTGTTGGATCTGTGAGCCTCAAAACGGGTGTATGCAGAGAAACAAGGGACTGCACATAGTGTGATATTGTCTCATCTGTGCAATTTATTAGCGATGATGCATATACACAGGATGGCAAAGTTCAGGCTCAGAACATGTCTCTACACAGACAATCCAAACTATTTTTCTTAAAAAATTTAAGTTGAAGTTATTATTGTTGGCCCTATTGTGGACCTGTTTTGAAGATTCTCTTTCACCTTTGTAAAGATTTTTAGTAAATTTGCGTGCACAGACATATACAGTGTTTATATTTTCCAAATGTATTAATCTCATTTAAAATGTTATATTTTATGTCTCTAAATATCTAATTAAAATGTGGATCTTTGACTATAACTTTGTCCTATGGTTGTTCTTTATGGTATTTTGCAGGTTCATCCTCATCATTTTTACCTGTCATGTGATCATGTCTTATCCTGTGTTTAAAATCTTTTTAATAATTTTTCATTGAAAAAAAAAAATAACATTACAAAACATCACAAAACATCCACAATCACATATAACATTCCTACATCCACAATTTACATATACCATTCCTAGAGTAAACATACTACAAAAATATTTAAAACATTATTTGATATATAATTATTTATAAGCTTATCTCTCAAAAATAAATAAATAAATAAAGGAACCAGGGGATCTCAATATTTACCATGTCTCTGGTTCCACCTATCAATAAAAATACCCCCTTGTAACTACAGAGCTACCACCCTATATTTACCATCCATAAACTGACTACAAACAAAAACACACCCATTTTTATTCAACCTTGAAAAAAAAATGAAATGTAAGTGACATCATTATTGATTTTGTTTGATTGAGGCTGGGTTCACACCATTGCCATTTGGATGCGGGATCTCCGCATCCAATTTGCAATAGCGGGAGATTTTGACCGGCTCTCTATGAACGTCCGGTGTGTTTTGCAAAAAAACGCTGTACCTCTTTTGGTCCCTTTCAGGTGCAAATTAAGCCCAAAATTCAGGCTGAAATCAGACCTGAAACGGTGAAACAGTACGCACCACACCCATGCTGTAAAAGGGATCCGTCTTAGGTGTGAACCAAGCCTGAGGGTGAATACTGAGATAGCTACAAACAGCTATCAACCCGATTCACCTAAATGATCGTGTCCCCTTACAAAATATTTACCCAAGTTTCACTACTTCCTGGTAAAATCCTAATTCCTAGTTAAAAAAAAAAAAAAAAAGGAAATAGAGCTATCAACCCAATTTACCCAGAATAAGCGTGTCCCCTTACAAAATATTTGCCCCAATCACACTATTTTATCCTAAAAAAAAAAAAAAAAAAGAAAAAAAGAGAGAGAGGTGGAGGTGCCATAATCTTCTTTATATTCCACTCAAAAGAATCCCTTTGTTCCATCTCCCCCCCACACCTCTTAAGATGCCTTCTCATTACCCATATAACTTATATAAGTTGGGGACTGTTTGAACTCAAGCCAGCTTCTATTAGCCTAGTTTTGTCCACTTCTCGAAACCACTCCTTAATTGTCTGTGGTTTCTTTACATTCCAGTGCTTCAGAATGAATGCTTTCACTGCGTTTAACAAAAAAAGGGGTGATATCTGTTCTATACTTCTTCCTTGATTCACCTGAAGCATGGAACAAACTTTGCCAGGGGTCATGCCTGATATCAACATTGCTGATCATCTTAATTAGACTCAGCACTTCTTTCCAATAAGGCTGTATGAAAGGACAATGGACAACCCCACCATATGTGAGCATGTGTTCCCTGACCCCCACAAGACCTCCAACGTAAAGGTGACAAATCTGAATGAATCTTATGTGATTTTGATGGGACATAATACTTTGTTAATAATTTATAATTAATTTCTATCCTCGTATCCATTGAGGTAGAATGTACGTACTCAATAACTTTACATTTTAGACTACCTGTAGTGGTTGATTCAGTTCGCACTTCCAGCTGTCCAAAAGGCCTGATGACCCAGAATCAGGTTGGGAGATCTTATATATACTAGATATCCCTTGTCTATTTATTCCCCCCTGATCCAGAAGTATTTTGCATGGAAGGAGCTTATGGACTGAGTGAAGGGGTTTTGGAAGGGTCTCCACGAAATGTTGGCGTTGTCTACATCTCCAAACATCCCACGGGGATCAATCCTAAAATATTTCCATCCCTTGTGTTGTCATAAACACAGGAGATATGTACATTGAATTGTATTTATCTCCAGTTCATTTTTATTATTTTTCTATTATTATTCAATATTTTTTGTTGTCATATTATTTCCTTTTTCTATTCTCTGGTCACCTATGGGGCTTGGGGTGAAAGTATTCTTCCTCCTGTTCCCCATGGGTGTCAGTTATACATCCCCCTATTTGAATTTATGCCTCAGTGTTTTCCAACTTTATGTTTTTTTAGTATATCCATTCCAGGTTCTGGTCCATTTGGGTGACACTAGGGCTGGTGTCACTCTGGTGGCTCAGGGCTGCTTCCTCCATGTACGTTCAGTCCGGCCCCCCTCTCGTGACGTGTGACGCGGATGTCGGAGGTGCCGCGTGATGCGGAAGTGCTACCATGGAGTTGGGTATGTGTGTACATCCCTCCGCTTTCCGCGTGCGTTTCAGGTAGGCTCCCTTCCCCTGTCGTGCGATGGGGGCGGGACGCCGGAGGCGCCGCGTGACGCAGATGTGATGACAGATGCGTCACATGATTTCCATAGGTGATCGCCCGGGATCTCTGGCTTCCTATGTGGGAGGAGCGTCGGAGCCTGGGCGGATCACTGCACGTTGAGACCGATGGGTCACATGATTTGCACATGTGATCGCCCTAGGTCTCCGGCTTCCTGTGTGGGTGGAGTGCCGGAGCCTGGACGGATCACTGTACGCAATGAAGGCCCTAGATGCCAGATATACTGAAGTATAGCCATTGACATGGACAGAAGAGTCCATGCCTATTGTCTGTCTTAGTTATCCAGTCTCTAACATTCAACTTGCTACTGATGTCAGGTTCTTGCTTTAGATCAGATGTCATGACAAATGTTTGACATGTGCACTGGGAGGTCTGAGGGCGCCAGTTCTTTGCAGGCCCACCGATTGGTTGTCGGGTCTGTTTGCCCTTCAGGATGACGCTATCAGCCTCCCCATGCAAGGTTTGGTGTTTCTTGATCAGCTGACACTCATTTGTCCAATAATATCTACTCATGCCTCATTGTTTGTGATTGGTTTACAATTGTATGTATCATTTATAAATATTGGCAACTCAGAGATGGTGGCTTATGCCCCAGTAGAAGACCTATGGGTCGAAACATGTCAGGCTTTTTTACCTTCTCTTAGGTTGCCCCATATATATATAATTTTTTTTATCCAGTGATCACTTTGTTTTTATATATCTTGTTTTATTACAACAAAAAGATACCACCGTTATATTTGCACTATGGAGAAGCTCTTTTTTTCTTTCCACATATGATTGGGAGAGGATTAATATAGCCCATCCTTGCTATACATCGTATACTTCAGTTGCCAGAACTTCGTTCATATCCACTACAAAGATTCATTTGATGATCCCGTGAGAACCTGGAGAATCGACACTTATGACCCTTGTTGATCCGGATATCGATCTACAGGCCTGGAGTGGCGAAATGCTTACATGACTCCATGTCATACGACAGGGGAGTCCACAAGATCTGGTAAGAGTCCAGCTTATCATTGTTTCGCTTTGTTGGAATCCTAGAGGGAAGTCGCATCCATGTGTTGACCCACTCAGCTTTCATTTATATCACGAACATTTTCACTGCCAGTAATTCTTTTTATACACGTCTGTAGAGACATTTATGTGTTTCAGTTCATTCATATGGACTTTATCTTCACTTACACTTTTGTTTGCTTTTGGTATTTATCATACATGATTTTCACCATTGAGGTGTCTTGTGGAGAACATTTACCACGTTTATGCGCTACATTTTTATCTACATTATTTATTGTTGTTTGTCACATCGTATGTAGCTGCTCTATGTATTAGTTTTAGCGCAGTGTTTTTCTGATTTTCCTCATCCCACAGGGAGGTACCATACCTATTTCATAATTCTGATAACGAGGAAAGGGCGTTCCCACTCAGAACGTCCTTCAATCTCAGATGTCCTTCAATCTCAGACATCCTATCCTGAAGCTATTTCTCTTGACAGTTATGGACACAGAAATGTTTTATTCTTTTAAATAGTAAAAAAAAAGTGTAAAAAAATCATGCTTTTTCAAAGGGGGGGGGCCTTTATGATTTCTTGCACAGGGGCCCCGAAGGTTCTAGTTATGCCTATCAAAAATAAACAATGGTGCGCTGGTTTTACAAAATATTGACAGTGTATAGCATATCCGTATCCATCAACCTCAATGTTTAGACATGAACCTAGTCCATGTGTACTTCTCAAAAAAATAAAACAAAAATTCATACAGTGTCCATATCCAGTGCAATCACAGTGTCAAATCATCATCAAAATATAAGTTCACATGCACATAATAATGGTGAATACAAAAGATAAAATTCCCAGGCAACGATCTTCCAATATATGCTGCGTCAGTGTGATCCTTCGAATTTCCCAGGGAAAACCACCACCAGCCACCAGTGGGTGAATTGGCCACTTACCTTGAGTTATGACCAAACGGTCATAAAATGCCTTTCGAACAAGTCTGTGGAAGGTCTTTGGATCCCCATAATGTGATGTAATCCGCCAAAGAATCACCCTCCTGGGTTTAGCTGGGTCCACTGCTCTCACTTAAGTTTTTCTCAAAATATAATAGGAAAGCTTATAGCGCAACACTGCTGAATCTAAGCCTCTTTATTAGGATAAAAAAAGTGTGCACTCACAATATACCATATTTATCCGCATATAACACGCACTTTGTTCCCCTGAAAATAGGGGGCAAATCAGGGGTGCGTGTTATACGCCGACAGCATACCTCAGAGGGGAACGAGCACCGGCGGAATTCATGAGCCGCCATCTCCTCTCCACTCGGCTCTCACTCAGCTCTCACGTCACATACACAGTCCCGCCTCCAACACAGGCATTGGACCAGTGTTCTGTCTATCACAGGAGCTGGTCCAATGACGATGGCGGAGGCGGGACTGTGTATGTGACTGCCAACTAAGAACAAACAGGAGATGACGGCTCGGTGATTTCCTGCATTGAGAGATGGTGAGGCTTAATCAGGCAGCTGCATTGATGGGGGGGATGGGCACAGATCAGGCTGCAGATGGGCGCAGATCAGGCTGTAGATGGGCACAGATCAGGCTGCAGATGGCCACAGATCAGGCTGCAGATGGCCGCAGATCAGGCTGCAGATGGTCATAGATCAGGCTGCAGATGGGCACAGATCAGGCTGCAGATGGGCACAGATCAAGCTGCACTGAAACTGAAGATGAACACAGATCAGGCTGCATTTAGGCTGCAGATGAGGACTTATCAGGCTGCATTGATGCTCACTGATAATTATTTTGCTTCAAAGTGGTTTATTTTTAAAAAAAGTTTTTTTTCCCCTAAAACTTCCCTCTTAAATTGGGGTGCGTGTTATACGCCTGTGCATGTTATACGCCGATAAATATGGGTACAAACTTGCAAACCGCATAAAGAAAGGTTCAAACACTCCAGCAAATTGCCTCCTCACTGACTTCTGGGTAACAGAAACACCAGAAGTGATGTCACTAGGCCCGCCACTGTTAGGTGCTATCTCTGCATGCTCACCACTCACGCATCAGGGCGTGGCCAACCTGAATTGACGTGGGCCTGGAAGGACCACAAGTTTGATGAGATGCAGGGATTTGCTCCCACGGTATCCAGAGTGGAGTTGATGTCACTTCCAGTTTCCATATGGTCCTGCCCCCATGCGTTGCATCATTACGACACCCTCAGATGAAGTCAATATGATGTGATTAGCATTATGCACTTTTGTGAATATTTTTATATTGGGGATAGTTTAAATAAAGTGTTTTAAATGGAATTATGCTATGTGGGCTATTCTTCCCTGAGCATGAGTGAGCACATCAATCTATGATGGTATCTGAACCTTAATGATGATCTGTTTATCCAGAAAGAGTTTTCAATGCCTTTTTTGTCAAACAGTAAAATGATGGCAAAACGAGTCAGTTAGTGTTGAACCAAAAGGAGAGTGGATTTCACTTTGTTCACTGTGGTGAAGTGGATGTGGAAAACAAGAAGCACTTTGGAATTTGAATTTATTGCAAATTTGGTTGATCTAAAAGGGGACTACATTCTAGAGTGATTTAAACTGTGGGATTTTAAGTTATCATTTTCACTTTATGGTGGACTGCTGATTTCACTTATCACTGGGTGATGTATGTTATTATTATAATAATATTATTATTGCTGTATTTATGGGATAGCGCTGCCTGGAGGAAACTGTTTTTTTTTTTTTGTTTTTGTGTGTTAATTTTAAATGTTACGGTAGCAGCTTTTCTTTTCTTTTATTTGAAGTATTCTAGAAAAGTGAGGGATTCCTCCTAAGCGAGGTAGCACTTTGGATTTGAACATGCATGGCCAAAAGGATCCAGAAGTGGTAAAATTCAGATCCATGAGTCTTCGCAAACTCACACGGAAGCACACGGGATCAGTGAAGGCGTAATATAACAATTGAGAAAAATTAAAAACAAATTCAAAGGGGAAAAAACTTTTGAAGGCAGCTCCAACACAAAAAATTGTTACTGTAACATTAACAATAGCAATGGCTAATCTAGCCTTTGTGGTCACAGAGAGTGCCTGAGAGAAGTTAACAATGGAAATTTTCTCTCCATCATAGAGCTACTTGCTGAGTATGATCCAATTTTAAAGGAACTTTTCCAGTTACACCAAGGCACATTGAAATATTTGACATCCAAAATACAAAATTAATTAATAGAAATTCTGTCCAATATATTGGGTCTGAAATACAAGAAGCACAATTTTATTCTATAATAATGGATACAACTCAGGACATATCCAGAGTAGATCAAATGAGTCAGATATTTTGATATGTGCCTGTGGAAAGAGATAAGAATCAGAGTGCTTGCAGTATAACAACAAATGAGGCTTTCTTATGCCACGTACACACGAGCAGACTTTACGGCAGACTTTGCCCTGTGGACGGGATTGGGTCGGACAATTCGATCGTGTGTGGGCTCCAGCGGACTTTGTTTTCTCAAAAGTTGGACGGACTTAGATTTGAAACATGTTTTAAATTAATCCGTCGAAATCGAGTCCGGTCGAAAAGTCCGCCGTCTGTATGCTAGTTCGACGGACAAAAAGCCACGCTAGGACAGCTATTGGCTACTGGCTATAAACTTCCTTGTTTTAGTCCGGTCGTACGTCATCACATACAAACTTGACGGACTTTGGTGGATTGTGTGTAGGTAAGTCCGTTCATTCAGAAAGTCCGTCGTAAAGTACGTCGAAAAGTCCGCCGGGCAAAGTCTGCCATAAAGTCCGCTCGTGTGTACGCAGCATTAGGGTTGCATTCCATTGAAGATCAGAGTGCAGCACAGATTGCAAGATATTGTTGCCTGCATAGAGAGCAAGGGCCTTGAAATATCAAAGTGTCGTGGTCAGAAGTCTGATGGTACAGCAACAATGTGTGGTGTTTATTCTGGTGTGCAGGCTCAAATAGCAAAGATAGAAAAGAATGCCCTCTATGTTCATTGTGCAGAACACAATCTAAATCTCATCATTCAGGATTCTGTTTCTGACATAGCTGAAGAAACCTATTGGGTGAGGAAGGGAAGGAAAAAGAGGAAATTCATGGATACTGCAGAAAAACTTCATAAGATGGTATCAATTTCTATTTCCTCATTCAGCCCTCCAAGTGCCAAAAAATTCAGGATAAAAATGCAGTAGGTCTCTCACGGCATATTTTTTGGAATCTCTCAGTCACGGGAGGGGGGGGGGTTGTTTCTATTACCCAAACTCTTAACCCTTTTGTGGATTTATTGTGATGGGCGAGGAAGTGCCTGGGAACACTTTAGTCCTCCGACCCATCCTCAATAATCCTCCTGTGGTCCCCAAAACAGGCTCTCACTGTACGTGTGAGAGCCTGCTGATGCCGCCAGTCTCTGGTGTTCCTTTGCAGCGGGTCCGGGCTTGTGTAAGCGGCCATCCTCCAGTCCATCCTGACTGCTGCCTCCTCGAACAGCACATCACACTACCTCTGTACACAGCATAGAAGATTCCTCTATGTAAGTGGATATTGAATAAAATGTTGTTGCTTTTTACTCACATTGACGTGGCGCCCTCTCTCCTTTCGTTTTTGTTTCTGAGGGAATCCCACTCCGCGTCAGGAGCTGCCGGCTTGTGTGTTCCTTTGATCACCCACCTGTGGAATCATCTATTTGGTCCCTGTTCCTCCCTTTTTTCCATTATTTTCCAGCCACACATGGACTATATGGACTTTGTGCTTTGGATTTATTAGAATATTTCATCTGTTGTCAGTGAGTGCTGATTCACTTACTCTGTTTGTGGTGTGTTTGCACTTTGTGGATCATTTGGGGCTGTGTCAATACCATCCCTATTATGGCCATGAGCTCCCCTTTGATCCTTTGTATACACTGAGCTGAAGAAAGTATTTAATACATTTGCCTTCGATTTGTCCCCAGTCACCCACTCTAGATTATTTTGTAAAGGGTCTGCATGCTCAGACCTGACCTTTTTACTAGTAATATACAGTATTTGAAGAATTTTTTGGGGTTTGTCCTACTATGTTTTGCAATCTGTCATTCATTTAGAATTTTTGTGTCCTTGTTTTCCTTTTTACAAATTTTGTTATATTCTTTGTAACAATTAAACAATGATAGTGTTTCTTTTTTTATATTTTTTAAAAGCTCTTTTCCTATTATTTATAGTTTTTTTAACTTTGGCCGTGAGACACATAGGTTTTATTCTTAGCCTTTTAAACGTATTGCCAATGGGTATATACTTTGCAGTGAGTTCACATACGGTCTTTTTGAAGAACTTCCATTTCTGTCCTGTATTTGATGCCAATATTCCCTCCCAGTCTAAGTCTTGGAGAGCAGCCCTCATCCATGGAAAATTTGCTCTCTTAACATTAAGTGTTTTTATATTTCCAGTATGAGCTTGTTGTTTACAGCTAACATTGAATGAAATCATGTTATGGTAACTGCCAGATGTTCTTTTATATGAAAATTAGTATTAAGCTCTGCATGGTTTGAGATTACCAGGTTCAACAGAGCATCATTCCTAGTTGGGGCCTCTATGAATTGTACCATAACATTGTCTTGTAATTATTCTACAAAATGTGGTGCCGCCCAATGCCTGCCCATTTTCCCTATTTAATCAAACTCTCCTGTCCCAAGGCTCAGGTTTGACAAAGGAGCTTCTGCACATGCTCCAAAAACATGTAACAACTAACTTCTACATTGCTTCAAGTGTATGTGCTCCAAGCTAGTCCAGGAAGTCGGTCGGCCGGCCACCTTGCTTCTGGCATCTTTCTTTCCCTCAGCTGCTGGTCGGCTTGCGAGGATCCATGATAAGTGACCTACCACCACGTCTGTGTGGGATGATGAGGTTGTTTTACACTACCTTTCTGTGAGTGTTTTTAATAAATATCGGTGTTACTGCACTTAGAAATGCCTCTCTTCAGTGCTGTTCAAGTGCCCTTTGTGCATCCGCCAGTTGTTCTTAGTCTCTTTGGATGGCAGGTCAGAGAACCAGGATATCCAGAGGTTCCATTAATACAGAAGGGCCATACTTACCTCCAACTTATCAGTGTTTGTGAATCTATGTTTTTTAAAGGTATAATTCAATTTTAGCCCAAATCGTTGTGTTTACATACACATGTATTGTATATATATGGGTAATGCCCTGTACACAAGATCGGACATTGATCGGACATTCCGACAACAAAATCCATGGATTTTTTCCGACGGATGTTGGCTCAAACTTGTCTTGCATACACACAGTCGCACAAAGTTGTCGGAAAATCCAATCGTTCTGAACGTGGTGATGTAAAACACGTACGTCGGGTCTATAAACGGGGAAATAGCCAAAAGCTTTCGTCTCTTAATTTATTCTGAGCATGCGTGGCACTTTGTGCGTTGGATTTGTCTACACACGATCGGAATTTAACCGATCGTATTTTGTTGTCGGAAAATTTTATAGCCTGCTCTCAAACTTTGTGTGTCGGAAATTCTGACGGAAAAAGTCCGATGGAGCCCACACACGATCGGAATTTCTGACAACACAATCTGATCGCACTTTTTCCTTTGGAAAATCCGACCGTGTGTACAGGGCATAAAGCTACACATACTGTATATATAGATACATGAATATTTACTGTATTTATCCCTGACAAATGACTATCCTCATTTTTCATGTTGTAGCCCTGATGAAGGGGGCAATGTGTGGCCCCTAAAACACATTGGCTCATATACCCAATTGTTTTTTGGGATAAAACTCTACCTTGGACTCTAATATGTAATTGGCACTTTGATTCTAGATTCAAATGTTGGATTACACCGGTCTGGTGACACTGGAACTGTTGTGGCAGTATCAGGAACACTGTTGTCGGCTGCACTATTCTGGTGATGCTGGTACTGGTGTGGCTAGTGACCAGAAAAACTGTTGCTAGCTGCACTGTCTCTTGTGATACTGTACTGGCATGGCCAGGGTTCAGTAAAACTGTTGCTGGCATCACTGGTCTTGTGACACTGACACTGGCATGGCTAATAATAAGAGCCACTAATACTCTTTCCATTGATTAAGGGGAGCCACATACACATTTCCACATCTTTATTACATTTTGTTAATAAGCACCCTCCCCATCATGTCTGGGAGGCCAACAAGGAGAAGCAGATGTTCCCATGGCACTGTGAGGGGACCAGCAGCGTATGTGTCCACAGGCAAAGGTAGACATGGTCAGTCCTTAGGCAGTGCATCATTTCCTCTGTTTAGTGATGTTGCCTGTGCTATCCAACCACAACATGCAGAGGCAGTTGTGGACTGGCTTACTAATCCACAACCTCTTCATTCTCTATCACCCAAGCAGACTAGTGTGCAATCCACTGCATCTGCCAGAGTGGCTTATTCTGCCTCCTTATCCACAGCTATTCCTGCCATAGCCCCAGCATCAGGCATGGAGGAGTCAGCTGAGTTATTTGAACACAGCATCAGCCACTTGCTCCTTGATGATGCACAGCCATTACTTGATTCAGATATTGGTTGTAAGGTTGAGAAAGGTAGGAACATGGGCCTAAAGAGAGGGGAAAACACTGTACACAAATTGGCAGCCATGTTCCCCCAGCCGCAGCGTATTACCAAGCTGTCTCCAGTGATAATGAGGATGGAGGAGATGATGATGAGGTCACTGATGCAACTTGGGTGCCGCCTAGAGCAAAGGAGGAAAGTGAGGGTGAGGCACAACCCCAATGAGGCAACCATCATAGAGGAGAGTACAGAGCAGCCACCCTAATCCATCACATTGTGGAGCTGTTATCTCCTGGGCCACTTCCTACAGCTCAGCTATCTGGGCCTTTTTTTAGCACATGTGCAGCAGATTGCACTGTTGGAATTCACAAACTTTGTCTCAAGCACATCAAGCATGGCAAAAACACCAGCCATTTGGGTACTACATGCTTGACAAGAAGAGATTTTCTTCTCATGTATGGCCATTCCAGCTCTGTACCATCATATGCAAGGCAATGTTGTGGCATCGTTGGGCACGGCAGTCAGACGCAAAATCCATGTTACTGCTAACATGTGGTCCAGCAAGCATGGTCAGGGAGGATATATTTAGTTCACAGCACACTGGGTAACTCTGCTTGCAACTCAGAAGGATGCAGGACAGGTCTCAGTGCTGCAGCTTGTTGTGCCACCCTGTCTCAATACAGCTAGTGGTGATGATGTGAGATTTGTCAGCTCTACCCCCTCCTCCTCCTCCTCCACCATTCCCCCCACTGTTGAATTGTCCTATGAACCACAAGTACCCCTTAGGGGCTATTCAGTGAGTCAGGCTAAAAGGTGCCATGCAGTGCTTCAACTGGTGTGTCTAGGGGACAGGAACCACACCAAAGCAGAGATTCTTGCAGCTCTTCAGGGGCAGGCCCAGAGGTGGATCACACCATGCCAGCTGGAGCCAGGAATGGTGGTGTGCTATAATTGCACAAACCTCCTGTTTGCACTTAGACAAATTTGACACATGTAAGAAGGACAAAGAACAGCGCCCTCTAAGTCTCTAAGTGCAGCAGGTAAACAGTTTTAATTGTAAACAATAGATATGAATACACTCACAAAAGAGTACCGCCTGCTGACCTAACCCGAAGTCAGAGCGGATGAACTGTATTCCATGCCTGAACATACTACTCTTTTGTGAGTGTATTCATATCTATTGTTTACAATTAAAACTGTTTACCTGCTGCACTTAGAGGGCGCTGTTCTTTGTCCTTCTTATATTCCAGAGTTTTTTCCTTCCAAAACTTTTGAACTGGCAGCCTCCTGAGGACAGCATAAAAGCTATTCTTACATGGACTTAATTTTATGAACTTGTCTTATTGCTCCTTTTTAATCCACCCCATATTCATTTATATGTAACAAAACTGTCATATCAAGAGCACCCCCATATTACCCCACTGTCTGTAAATTTGACATATGTGCCATGCCTGGCACATGTCCTCAATTTGGTGCAGCGTTTCTTAAATAGGTACCCAGGGTTTAAAGATCTGCTAAAGTGGACCAGAAGAGTCTGTAGCCATTTCAGGCGGTCATACACAGCCAATGCTCGGTTGGCTGGAGTTCAGCGGGAATCCCAACTGCCTGATTTGTGACATGCCCACCAGGTGGAAATTGACTTTGGCAATGATGCAGCAGAGGGCCGTCAATGAGTATCTGTGTGAGTATGGCACAACGACACACTTAGGCCGGATTGGCTTTTTTTCCCCCACGTCAATGGCTGCTGATAAAGGATGCATGCACTGTACAGTCACCATTTGAGGAGGCCATAAGGATGGTGAGCCTTGACAATGCATGCATCAGTGACACAATCCCTGTTGTGTTCTTGCTGGAGCAGACTGCGTGGTATTATGGACAGGGCACTCAATGCAGAGCAACGGGAGGAAGAGGAGGACTTCTTTTCCTTTCAAGGCTCACTTTATGCAGACACCATTCTTCCTACACCACATTACACACAAAAGGAGAGGGAGGAGGAGGATTCTGGCAGTTTTGGAGGCATTGAAGCAGAGGAAAACATACGTCAAACCTAAAGAAATGGTTTTCCATCCCCAGAACCCTTAGGAGTAGTATGTAGCTGGGAGGAGGCAGTTCTAGACACTGTAATCCTCAGTGACCCCGAGGAGTCTGCATCTCATGCCTCCGCAAACTTGCGGTGCATGGGCTCCCTCATGCTTCCAAGCCTGCGAAAGGACCCGAGAATACGTGAAATCATGGAGAAGGATCACTATTGGTTGGCAACCCTCCTTGACCACCGTTACAAGGGGAAAGTCTCAGAACTCATCCCGTCCCCACAGAGGAAGCAGAAGATGAAATCTCTTGAGGACACCTCATAGAGGAGTTTATCTGACGCTTTTCCCGACTCTGGTAGGTTACAGTGTCATGAAAACTGTAGTTTTGAGGCTTCTGTTGATCAAGAGAGGAGCGGTGGAGAAGGGGGCCGCCTAAGTGATGCATTTTTGCATTTTTTCATCTGACTAACCATAATCCTTTTTTATTTCCTGTACAACATTCACTGTTAAAGATATTTGTATACATACCTGTACCATCATTGTAATTGTTTTATACCTTGACCTATTACATAATAAAAATCATTTGTAAACATAAGTGATGCATTTCACAATTTTTTTAGTCCTCAATGCCCAGGGCTGTCAGCTTCCACATCTCATTGGCAGCATCTGCATCATATAGTTACATAGTTACATAGTAGGTGACGCTGAAAAAAAACACAAGTCCATCAAGTCCAATCTATGTGTGTGATTATGTGTCAGTATTACATTACATATCCCTGTATGTTGCGGTCATTCAGGTGATTATCTAATAGTTTCTTGAAGCTATCAATGCTCCCCACTGAGACCACCGCCTGTGGAAGGGAATTCCACATCCTTGCCGCTCTTACAGTAAAGAACCCTCTACGTAGTTTAAGGTTAAACCTCTTTTCTTCTAATTGTAATGAGAGGCCACGAGTCTTATTAAACTCTCTTCTGTGAAAAAGTTTTATCCCTATTGTGGGGTCACCAGTACAGTATTTGTAAATTGAAATCATATCCCCTCTCAAGCGTCTCTTCTCCAGAGAGAATAAGCTCAGCGCTCGCAACCTTTCCTCATAACTAAGATCCTCCAGACCCTTTATTAACTTTGTTACCCTTCTTTGTACTCGCTCCATTTCCAGTACATCCCTCCTGAGGACTGGTGCCCAGAACTGGACAGCATACTCCAGGTGCGGCCGGACCAGAGTCTTGTAGAGCGGGAGAATTATCGTTTTATCTCTGGAGTTGATCCCCCTTTTAATGCATGCCAATATTCTGTTTGCTTTATTAGCAGCAGCTTGGCATTGCATGCCATTGCTGAGCCTATCATCTACTAGGACCCCCAGGTCCTTTTCCATCCTAGATTCCCCCAGAGGTTCTCCCCCCAGTGTATAGATTGCATTCATATTTTTGCCACCCAAATGCATTATTTTACATTTTTCTACATTGAACCTCATTTGCCATGTAGTCGCCCACCCCATTAATTTGTTCAGGTCTTGTGCACGATTATCTAGCAGTGGAAACTGGGATTGAAAATCCACTGGGTTACTGGGTCATGAGAATAGGCCACTGGCCAGAACTTGCCCAGAGTGCAATTGAGCTGCTGGGCTGCCCTGCATCCAGTGTGCTTTGCAAACAGGCATTCAGTGCTTCTGGAGGTTTTGCTACTGATAATAGAGCAAGTCTGTCCACAGATTCCGTGGATCGGCTGACATTTATCATAATTAATCAGTCCTGGATTACCAGCAGCTATGAAGCCCCTGATGCTGATGTCGCTCATTAGGTGTTTTTGAGATGTGGAATCTCTGCAAGACTTCTAAGCTGCCTAGCGTTGTGGGTGTTGATTTCATTTGGAAGAAATGGGCACAATTAACACTTTTTCCGAACCTGTTTGACAGGTGCATATCATTTCAATTTTTGACAGCAAGGCCAATTCTTGCTTTTATCAAGAGTACCTCTATAGGGTTATGGTGTGAAGACACCACGGACACCCAAAGAACAATTTTCCCACACCTGTTCGACAGGTGCAAATCATTTCAAATTTTTGACAGCAAAGCAAGGCAATTCTTTCTTTCATCAAGAGTACCTCTATAGGGTTACTGTGTAAAGGCACCTCCGACACCCAAAGACCAATTTTTCTGCACCTGTTACTATCCAAAGTCTGCGCAAGAGACACCAGAATTTATCCTAAAAATCTCTAAATTTGTACCCAATGCACTACATTGTGGCCTCGTCATACAGTCTGGCTCCCCAAGCCGTTGTTTACAAAATGAAAAAAGCTTACAGGGAAAATTTCATTTTTTTGGCTTTATAAATGCAATTATTGCTGCAGCAATTTGTATTCACAGTACAGATGTGCCACTTTACAGGCAGACTAAGGGGACCCCCCAGGGACTCAATAAGGAAATTATAATTTTTCATTGTTATTTCTCATTTTTATGCTTTCACTTTAAGCATCAGTAAATCACTGCTCATTAAAAAAATTATGTTTTTTACAAACTTTTCTCCATTGATACATGTCCCCCAGGGCAGTGCCTGGACCCCCATAATCATTGTATGCCCAATTACTTGCAAATAAGCATGGGCACTTTTTTTTTTACAGTTCGGGTCCCGTAGACTTTATTGGGGTTTGTTATTCGGTTCCGAACTTTCGCGATATTTGAAAGTTCTGGTGTGAACCAAACAGGGGGGCATTCGGCCCATCCCTAGCCACAACAAATAGCACAGTTGCTCCACTACAAATAGTGCAGTTGCTACAGAAACAGTACAGCAGGGGAACTGAATTAAAATTCAGGGGGGTCCAGTAAGTAAACTTTTCTTCCAGCAGAGGTCCGAGTCTCATGTTGCTATGGCTCCTTCACATCATAGCCTCACATGCACATCACAGTCTCCCACCCCACCTTTAGGGCCCAAACATCCTGGCCCTTATGGTAAAATGCAGGGTTCTATTGTGTGGGCACTTGTTAGTGTGAGGTGTGAGGTGATTGTGAAGTGGAAGGAAAATGATAAATGGTTTTCAAAATTATTTACTATTAAATATGTGAAAAGTGTAGCGTGCATTTGTATTCAGCCCCCTTTACTCTGATACCCCTAACTAAAATCTAGTGGAACCAATTGCCATCAGAAGTCACCTATTTATTAAACAGAGTCCACCTGTGCGTAATTTAATATAATTGTAAATACAGCTGTTCTGTGAAGCCCTCAGAGATTTGTTAGAGATTAGAGATAGAACCAAACAGCATCATGAAGGCCAAGGAACACACCAGGTCAGGGATAAAGTTGTGGAGAAGTTTAAAGCAGGATTAGGTTATAAAAAAAATCCCAAGCTTTGAACATCTGACGGAGCACTGTTCAATCCATCATCTGAAAATGGAAACAGTATGGCACAACTGTAAACCTACCAAGACATGGCCATCCACCTAAACTGAGAGATCGGGCAAGGAGAGCATTAATCAGAGAATCAGCCAAGAGGCCCATGGTAACTCTGGAGGAGCAGCAGAGATCCACAGCTCAGGTGGGAGAATTTGTCCACAATACACATATTAGTCATGCACTCCACAAATCTGGCCTTTATTGAAGAATGGCAAGAAGAAAGCCATTGTTGAAAGAAAGCCGTCAGAAGTCCCGTTTGCAGTTTGCGAGAATCCATTTGGGGGACACAGCAAACATGTGGAAGAAGGTGCTTTGGTCAGATGAGACCAAAAATTAACTTTTTGGCCTAAAAACAAAACGCTATGTGTGGTGGAAAACGAACACTGCACATCACTCTTCACATACCACCCCCACCGTGAAACATGGTGGTGGCACGCAGGGGCGGACTGATAACTCACAGGGCCCCCGGGCAATAGGAGATTATGGGGCCCCCAGGCAATCAGAGATTATGGGGCCACACAGTATACACACACACAGTATACAATCACACAGTATACACATACATGTACACACAGTATACACAGACAGATGTAGAAAAACACAGATTTATACATACTGTCCCTGGTTTCTAAGGCTGGCAACCCTGATGGGGCCCCCTAGTGGCCTGGGGCCCTTGGGCAGTGCCCGAGTGGCTCAATGGTCAGTCCGCCCCTGGGTGGCAGCATCATGTTGTGGGAATGCTTTTCTTCAGCAGGGACAGGGAAGCTGGTCAGAGTTGATGGGAAGATGGATGGAGCCATATATACGGCAATCTTAGAAGAAAATCTGTGTTTGCAAAAAACTTAAGACTGGGGCAGAGGTTCACCTTCCAGCAGTACAAAGAACCTAAACATACAGCCAGAGCTACAATGGAATGGTTTAGATCAAAGCATATTTATGTGTTAGAATGACCCAGTCAAAGTCCAGACCTAAATCCACTCTCTATATGTGCAAAGCTGGTAGAGACATCCCCAAAAAGACTTGCAGTTGTAATTGCAGCGAAAGGTGGTTCTATAAAGTATTGACTCAGGGGGGCTGAATAAAAATGCATGCCACACTTTTACATATTTATTTGTAAAAAAAAATTTGAAAACAATTTATCATTTTTCTTCCATTTCACAATTATGTACCACTTTGTGTTGGTCTATCACATAAAATCCCAATAAAATACATATTTTTGGTTGTAACATGACAAAATGTGGAAAATTTCAAGGGGTATGAATATTTTTTCAAGGCACTCTACATCAGTGTCCCTAATCCCCCCTTCACATGACAGACCCCCCTTTCACATCACAGACCCCCAATAACAGACCCTTCATCACAGACCCCCCTCATCACAGATCCCTCATTATAGATCGCCCTAATTACAGAGTCCCCAATCACAGACCCCCTCATCACAGATCCCCCCTAATTACAGAGTCCCCAATCACAGACCCCCCCCTTATCTCAGACCCCTCATCACGGATTCCCCAATCACAGACCCCTCATTGCAGACCTGCCCATCACAGCCCCCACCCCATTACAGTCCTCCCTCCATATCACAGAGTCCTGTAATAACCTCACAGCACTCCCCCTTCCTCCCCCCTCCCACACTGTCCTACCTTATTCACACAAGATGGGAAGCAAGGCAGATATGGGCAAAGGGTGGGACTTTTCATGTTAAAGGTGGGTGAATAACTGCTTGGACCGCCTGCTTCCTAGCAACCAATCACCCGCCTTTAACATGAAAGGTCCCGCCCTTTGTCCAAACCTACCATGCTTCCTGTCTTGTGTGAATAAGGTAGGACAGTGTGTGGAGGGGGAGGAAGATGGGAGTGCTACGATGGTATGAAAGGGACAGATCTGCCACACCTCCCATGTTGTGCCTTTCAATGCCTTTCAAAGAGGATGATAGCAGCAGCGACTGGATGCGGGGAGCAGACACTCAGGCAACTATTTGGCGAGGCAGCAGTCCGGATAGGGCTGTTACCGGCCTGGACCACAATCCATTATTTAGTGATGCCTAAAAAAAATGCATATGCAATGCATACTAGCACATTATGACTTTAACTGCCTGGTGCCTTTTTTTTTTGGTGCAGTTTACTACCGCTTTAACATAACATAACATAATCTGATGAGCATGTAGACTTCAACTTTAATGCAGGTCTGCTGCCGTTTCTTGACACAGAAACAAGATTATACATGTGTTCCCCACATTCTTGAATGCTTATTAATATCAGTAGCATTACAATTTAGAATATTCTGAATACTTTACAGATTTCAGTGTACTTGCACCGCAAAGTTTTAGTTTGTACAGACATCTGTATGATTAACAAAGCCTTTCCAAAAACACATTTCACTGCTTCATTTGGATGAGGATTTACATCTTCCAGCACACAAGAATGCAGTAAAAACTTAAGCTACTGCATTGCCCATAAAGTGTCAAGCCTGTGGTCACATAATTCTGAGAAAAGCATATTGCACATTCTTGGCAAGGAAGATCTTCACAATCTGAAGGGAAATTACAGCAGCTCTCCAACTTTCCTTCAAAAAAATATTTTTTGTCTTTGTTTTTTTTATGACAGCTTGATGACTTGGAAAGGCTGCTGCGATGGAGAGACAGAGAAAACAAACATTGCTTTTTGTGACTTTATTTTTTTAATGTTTTCTTTGAGGTAAATTAATTCCAGTCCTGCCGTTCTGCTTTATAGCTGTAGATTATCCTGACAAGAAATCATTGGCAGTAAGGCTGACCCATATGTGGCATGTCTGTAATCATGAAGCAATGTTCCTATTTACCTATAACATGGTAGAAGAGCCAGGTCAATGCAATGAGTCAGTAAACATTAACATTTCAGGAGGAGACAGACTGCCTGTTTCTAGACTATCTTCTCACATTATTCTCTTATGAAGTCTCTCTTGTGAAGTTAAGCCTTAAAGCAGAAGTTTTCTGTCTATATTTTCTATTTCCTGGTCCTCCCTCATCGACTTGCAAATGCTATTTTAAATAAAACATGTTTACATAACATAAGATGATGCTGGACCTATTCCAGCCAGTTAATGACATGTACTCTATTTTATTTGCCACAGCTTCTTATGCACATTATAAAATAAGAGCAAGTATTTCAGTACAGGAGATGAACCCGTGCAACTTCTGCAGACCTGTATGTTTGTGTGTGTGTGTACCTGTGTGTACATATATATTGTATGTGTGTGTGTGTATATATATATATATATATATATATATGAATATATATATATACACACACTATATCACCAAACATATTGGGATACCTGCCTTTACACGCACATGAACTTTAAAATCATTCCAGCCTTAGTCCGTAGGGTTCAATATTGCGTTTGCTCACCCTTTGTAGCTATAAAAGCTTCAAGTCTTCTGGGAAGGCTGTCCACATGGTTTAAGAGTGTGTCTATTGGAATGTTTGACCTTTCTTTCACAAGCGCATTTGTGAGGTCAGGCACTGATGTTGGACAAGAAGGCCTGGCTTGCAGTCCCCGCTCAAATTCATCCCAATTCATCCCATAGGTGTTCTATCGGGTTGAGGTCAGGACACTATCCAGTCAAGTTCCTCCACCCCAAACTCATCACTCATCCATATCTCTATGGACCTTCCTTTGTTGACTGGTCCAAATCATTTGGTCAATCAATTTGGTCAAATCAATCCTCAGCAAATTACACTCCCTTGGCCTCCGTGATTCTGCATTATCCTGGTTCTCCTCCTACCTATCTCAGCGCACTTTCAGCGTCACTTACAACTCCATCTCCTCCGCTCCCCTTCCTCTTTCTGTTGGGGTACCCCAGGGCTCTGTCCTTGGGCCTCTCCTTTTCTCACTCTATACCTCTTCCCTGGGCCAGTTGATCACCTCCCATGGCTTCCAATACCATCTCTATGTCGATGACACACAGATCTATCTCTCCACTCCCCAACTCACCCCCACTATCTCCTCACGGATCTCAAACTTGCTGAATGACATATCGGTATGGATGTCACACCACTTCCTCAAACTTAATCTTTCTAAAACTGAACTTGTTATATTTCCTCCTTCACGGTCCCCCTCCTGTGACTTCACCATTAATATCAACAACACAACCATTGGTCCCTCCACACATGCCAGAGTCCTGGGTGTAATCCTTGACTCTGACCTCTCCTTCAGCCCCCATATCCAATCACTGGCTAAATCCTGCCGCCTTAACCTCCGCAACATCTCCAAAATTCGACCCTTCCTGACTAATGACACTACAAAACAACTTATTCACTCCTTGATTATTTCCCGCCTCGACTATTGCAACTCTCTCCTTAATGGCCTACCCTTAAGCAGGCTATCCCCCCTTCAGTCTATTATGAATGCTGCTGCTAGACTAATACACCTCACTAATCGATCCGTGACTGCCGCCCCTCTCTGCCAATCCCTTCACTGGCTTCCCCTCCCCCACCGTATAAAATTCAAAATGCTAACCATATCATACAAGGCCATTCACAACATCGCCCCCATCTACATCACCAACCTCATCTGCAAATATCGCCCAAATCGCCCCCTTCGCTCCTCCCAGGACCTCCTGCTCTCTAGCTCCCTTGTTACCTCCTCCCATGTTCGCCTTCAGGACTTCTCCAGAGCCTCTCCCATCCTCTGGAATTCCCTGCCCCAGTATGTCCGATCAGCCCCTACCCTGTCCACCTTTAGGAGATCCTTGAAAACTCAATTTTTCAGGGAAGCCTATCCCACACCCACATAACTGTCCCTGAGCCACCCCCATCAAATCATTCTTTGCAGCTATTACCTTTTGTACCACCACCCCCTCCCTTTAGAATGTAAGCTCTACGAGCAGGGCCCTCCTGTACCTTTTGTATTGAACTGTACTGTAATTGTGTTGTCCCCCTTATACATTGTAAAGCGCTGAGTAAACTGTTGGCGCTATATAAATCTCGTATAATAATAATAATAATAATTTGGTGGAGGGGGGATTATGGTGTGTGGTGTTTTTCCGGGGGTTGCGCTTGCCCCTTAGTTCCAGTGAAGGGAATCTTATGCCGCGTACACATGACCAGTTTTGCCATCGGAATAAACTCTGAAGGTTTCTCCGACGGAACTCCGACTTAATTCCATTTAAGCGGTCTTGCCTGTACACAGTCAAACCAAAGTCCGACCAAAGTCCGACCATCCAGGACATGGTGGCGTACAGCACGTGCGACAGGACTAGAAAAAGGAAGTTCAATAGCCAGTAGCGAATAGCTTCCGTCTCGTACTTGCTTCAGAGCATGCGTCGTTTTTGGTCTGTCGGAACAGCATACAGACGACCGGTTTTCCCGATAGGAATATTTAGAACATGTTCCATTTCTAGGTCCATCAGAATTTTCGGGAAAAAAAAGTCTGATGAGGCATACACATGATCAGAATAGACGATGAAAAGATTCTGTCGGACTTTTTCTGTCGGACATTCTACTCGTGTGTACGCGGCTTTAAGGCGTCAGCATACCAAGACATTGTGGATAATTTCATCTGGCCAACTTTGTGGGAACAGTTTGAGATTGGTCCTTCCTGTTCCAACATGACTACGCACCGGTGCACAAAGCTACAAAGTTACTATGGTAACACTGTATTGCTCTTGTCACAGTGTAAAAAAAGTAAAAAAAAAAATGTAAAAATAGAAAAATAATTGTAATAAAAAAGAAAAAATGTTTAAAAAAATGATTACATTTTTTTTTACATACTGTCTTCAGTCAGTGTCCCTGATCACCGTCACACCAATTATATGATGATGCTGTACTGCACTGGTGACATTATGTGAAAAAAAAATTGTGGACTTTTTGTTTTTTAAAGCGGAGGTTCACACAAAAATGGAACCTCCGCTTTTCTGAACCCCCCCCGGTGTCATATTTGGCACCTTTCAGGGGGGTGCAGATATCTGTCTAATACAGGTATCTGCACCCACTTCCGGGAATAGACTCCCGCGGGAGTCACGCCCCCTTCCGCACCCCCCCGCTGTCTCCTGGGAAACACACAGGTCCCAGGAGATAGCGGGGACCAGTTAAGACGTGCAGCGAGACTCGCGCATGCGCAGTAGGGAACCTCACCGAGAATGGCGGCAGCAGCAGCCGAGAGCCGAGCGATTGATCGGCTTAGGCTGCCGACATCGCTAGACTCCAGGACAGGTAAGTGTCTGTTTATTAAAAGTCAGCAGCTGCAGTTTTTGTATCTGCTGGCTTTTAATATTTTTTTTGTAGGTGGACTCCCTCTTTAATTTCTTAATTTTCCATACAATGACACGAAAAAAACATCAATCGCAGCCACTGTCATCAAAATACAGCCACTGTGTCATCAAAAACGCATTCACTGTGTCATCAAAAGCACAGCCACTGTGTCATCAAAAACGCAGCCACTGTGTCATCAAAAACGCATTCACTGTGTCATCAAAAATGCAGCCACTGTGTCATCAAAAATGCAGCCACTGTGTCATCAAAAACGCAGCCACTGTGTCATCAAAAACGCATTCACTGTGTCATCAAAAACGCATTCACCGTGTCATCAAAAACGCAGCCACTGTGTCAACAAAAACGCAGCCACTGTGTCATCAAAAACGCATTCACTGTGTCATCAAAAACGCAGCCACTGTGTCATCAAAAACGCAGCCACTGTGTCATCAAAAACGCAGCCACTGTGTCATCAAAAACGCATTCACTGTGTCATCAAAAACGCATTCACTGTGTCATCAAAAACGCATCCACTGTGTCATAAAAAATGCATTCACTGTGTCATCAAAAACGCATTCACTGTGTCATCAAAAACGCATCCACTGTGTCCACTGATCCCAGAAACCATGATTTTGATGACGCATTCACTGTGTCATCAAAAACGCATCCACTGTGTCATAAAAAATGCATTCACTGTGTCATCAAAAACGCATTCACTGTGTCATCAAAAACGCATTCACTGTGTCATCAAAAACGCATCCACTGTGTCCACTGATCCCAGAAACCATGATTGTCTCCTTAATAGCAGCCAGCATCTCTTTGAACAAGGGGGAAGAGGGGCAAGTTATCAAAGAAAGATAATCACAGTGATTTGGGGGGCTGGGAGAGGATGCTTTATGTGCTAGGGGCCACTTTGGGAGCAGAGAGGATTTGTGCTGGGGGGGTCTAATTTTATATTTAACCCCCCTTCTAGCACAAATCCTCTCTGCTCCCAAAGTGGCCCCTAGCACATAAAGCATCCTCTCCCAGCCCCCCAAATCACTGTATCTTTCTTTGATAACTTGCCCCTCACGTCCTGTGTATGTGTCCATTCTCCTCCCCCCTCCCCCTCTGTCTGTGTATAGGTGTCTTCAGTCCGTGTGTAGTGAGACAGGAGGGAGGGGGGGGGAATGGGGAAGAGAGGGACAGATACATGCAGCTGTGCTGTGCTGGAGCTCATCCTGCTTGCCAGACAGCAACCCATCCCTCATATGGCTCTTACCTTCCTCCTACAGCTCCGCTCAGCCGAAGAACGGAGCTGCCGACATCACTTCCGGCTCTCGTCTTCTTCACGAAAGCCGGAAGTGACCTCAAGATTTGAAAAGCAATGCTCCCGCCCATAGAATCACACTGATTCTACGAGCGGAAGCTAATCGGCGTTTTCGTTTGCGCCACAAGGCGGGTTAAAAGCCCGCAAATGAAGCGCTGCGTCTGCAATCTCGTGATTGCATTGATGTGGTGCTTCCCATAGTGCACTGGCGTACGGCACCACAGTGCACTTTGTTAAAGGACTTTTTTTTTTTTTTTGTTCTTAAAGGGGCCATTTTAAAAAGAAATTTTTTTTTCAATTTTTTTTTCAATTTTTTTTTTTTTTTTGACTACAGGATGGGGGGGGGGGGAGCAGCGCCCTGGCGCCCCCTATAGACGGGCCGCCACTGAAGAGGACTTTATTGTCAACCTGTGAAGCTCTGGTGAACTCAGTGCCCAAGAGGGTTAAGACAATGCTGGAAAATAATGGTGGCCACACAAAATATTGACACTTTGGGCCCAATTGGGACATTTTCACTTAGGGGTTTACTCATTTTTGTTGCCAGTGGTATAGACATTAATGTCTGTGTTTTGAGTTATTTTGAGGGGACAGCAAATTTACACTGTTATACAAGCTGTATGCTTAGTGACCTTACATTGTATCAAAGTGTAATTTCTTCAGTGTTGTCAAAGGTATAATAAAATATTTACACAAATGTGTTGGTGTACCCACTTTTGTGAGATACTGTAATTGTGACAAAGAGAAACTTTCCATGCCTCTTACAAAATACCTTGGACTGTCTACTTTCCAAAAAGGGGTCATTTGGGGGTATTTGTACTTTCCTGGCATTTTCGGGCCTCATGAAATGAGATAGGGCAGTGATGGCGAACCTTGGCACCCCAGATGTTTTGGAACTACATTTCCCATGATGCTCATGCACTCTGCAGTGTAGTTGAGCATCATGGGAAACGTGGTTCCAAAAAATCTGGAGTGCCAAGGTTCGCCATCACTGAGATAGGGTGTCAGTATATTAAAATTGATCAATTTTCATATTTACAGTGCCTTGAAAATGTATTCATAACCCTTGCAATCCTCCATATTTTGGCATGTTACAACCAAAAACGTAAATGTATTTTATTGGGATTTTATGTGATAGACCAACACAAAGGGGCTGATTTACTAAGAACAATGCGTTGCGCCAGTTCATACCTTAATTGGTGCACTGGAGAAGCGCTGGAAAAGTCATTAACCGAATGTGTGAACCGCCACACTTTGAAGCGCAAAACGATAATAAATATGTAAACTGCTAGGGTAATTGCGGTTTTCTCATTGATAATAGCGCACGCCCAATACAACTGGTTAATTTCATCTCCTTGGATGTGTTTTGTTAGGCAATAGGGATGAGCCGAACACCCCCCGATTCGGTTCGCACCAGAACCTGCGAACGGACCGAAAATTTGCACGAACATTAGAACCCCATTGATGTCTATGGGACTCGAACATTCAAAATCAAAAGTGCTCATTTTACAGGCTAATTTGCATGGTATTGTCCTAAAAAGGGTTTGGGGACCCAGGTCCTGCCCCAGGGGACATGTATCAATGCAAAAAAAACTTTTAAAAACGGCTGTTTTTTGGGGAGCAGTGATTTTAATGATGCTTAAAGTAAAAAAAAAAAAAAAAAAGTGAAATATTCCTTTAAATATCGTACCTGGGGGTGTCTATAGTATGCCTATAAAGTGGCGTGTGTTTCCTGTGCTTAGAACAGTCCCTGCACAAAATGTCATTTTTAAAGGAAAAAAAGTAACTTAAAACTGCTTGCGGGTTTAATGTAATGTCGGGTCCTGTCAATATGGATGAAAATCAGTGAGACAAACGGCATGGGTACCCTCCAGTCCATTACCAGGCCCTTTGGGTCTTGTATGGATATTAAGGGGAACCCCGCACCCAAATTAAAAAAGGAAACAGCAGTATACAGGCTCTGTACTCAGAACAGCAGTATACAGGCGGTGCAAACAAGACAGGGACTGTAGGTTTGTTGTTAAGTAGAATCTGTTTGTAATTTTGAACTGGTACATTTTGAACGTGTTTAGCTCCAGCCAAAAAATCTATTTTAAGCTTTTTGGAAATCATAGGGAAGGGTTATCACCCCTGTGATATTTGTTTTGCTGCCTGTGCTCCTCTTCAGAAAATTTCACCTCACTTTTTGTCCCAATGACAAATGTTTTTTGTAAATTTGGGGTTTTTTGTGAAACAAGGATTGGTGATAAAGCATCAGTGGAAAGGAGAAATGTTTTTCCCATATTAACTCTTACAGGAGAGAATTTCCCTTCCTAGGGGTAGATTTCATATCACTTCCTGTTGTCTCCTTCTGTTTGCAAGTAGGAGTCGTTTGTAAGTTGGATGTTTGAAAGTAGGGGCCTGCCCTATATACTCAGCAGAAATTTGGGCCTTAGGTGTTGTTGTGGCCACAACACTGTAAGCCCTCACAGGGCCCTGCTGTGAAATATTAGATCAAGAATTGAAATTACATGCCCCTGTTGAACAGGGGCAGAAAAATTGGGCCTTTGGTGGTGGTGGTGCTGGTGCCACAACTCTGTAAGTCCTCACTTGCTCTTGATGGGCGCAGAAACAGGCCCTGCTGTGAAATATTAGATCAAGAATTGTAATTACATGCCCCTGTTGAACAGGGGCTGAAAAATTGGGCCTTAGGCACTGGTGCTGGTGCCACAACACTGCAACCCCTCACAGATACTCTAGTTGGAATGCAGGAACGAGCCCTGCTGCAAAGTATTGCATCAAAAATTGTAATTACACGCCCCTGTTAAACGGGGGCTGAAAAGTTGGGCCATAGGCACTGGTGGCGGCGCCCAGAACCAAAAATGTTCTTACAAGCTATCAGCGTGATCATTGAGGAGGAAGAGGATAATTACTCAGGATAGTCACTCAGCATCAGCATAGGCAGTCTTTGAAGGATCTGAGATTTCAAAAAAAATTATTCGGTTACATCAGCATCAGGTGCTTGGTAGCTGGTGGTGATCCAAGACTGATTCATTTTTATGAAGGTCAGTCGATTGACCGAGTCAGTGGACAGATGCACCCTGTGATCGGTTACAAAGCCTCCAGCAGCACTGAATGTGCGTTCCGAAAGAACGCTGGATGCAGGACAGGCCAGTAGCTCAATTGCATACTGTGCAAGCTCTGGCCAGTGATCCATCCTCAAGACCCAGTAAACAGAGGATTTTCGGTGTGAAAGGTGTCCAAGTCAGATCTTGCCTTTAGGTATTCCTGCACCATGTAAAACAGACGCTGGCGATAGTTGCTGGAACCGATCATACCTTGGGGCTGCGGACTGAAAAATTGTTTGAACGCATCGGTCAGACGGCCACCTTCTCCACCGCTCCTTCTTTGACTGACCGAAGCCTTTAGCAACACGTTGTCCAGAAACAGGAGTTTGTAACCTCCCAGTCTCTGGGAACACGTTGCACAGACCTTTCTGCAAGGCCTCCCGAAGATGTTTCATCCTCTGCTCCCTCTGCGATGTCAAGATAAGGTCCGCAACTTTACCCTTGTAACGTGGATCAAGGAGGGTTGCCAGCCAGTATTGGTCCTTCTCCTTGATACCACGAATACGAGGATCCTTACACAGGCTTTGCAGGATCAGGCAGGCCATGCAGCGTAGGTTTGCTGAGGCATTCGGTACGGAGTCCTCTGGGTCACTAAGGATGACATGGTCCGCAGCCACTTCCTCCCAGCCACGTACAAGTCCATGTGTTTCTTGGGACTGATCCCTTAAAGACTGCTGCTGTTGCTGAGTGCCAGGCTCCACCTCCATACTGACACAATCCTCTTCCTCCTCCTCCTCATCCTCTTCCTGTGTGATCGGCGGGCACTCAGGAACACTGTCTGGATAAAGGGGGCCTTGAGAGCTAAGGAAGTCCTCCTCTTCCTGCCTCTGTTCTGCCTCAAGTGCCCTGTCCATTATTCCACGCAGCGTGTGCTCCAACAGGTGGACAAGGGGGACAGTGTCACTGATGTATGCACTGTCACTGCTCACCATCCTCGTGGCCTCCTCAAATGGTGACAGGACAGTGCCTGACCCTGTCCTGGTGCCATAGTCGCACAGGTACTCATTGATGGCCCTCTGCTGCGTGTGCAGCCGCTGCAGCATGGCCAACGTTGAGTTCCACCTGGTGGGCATGTCACAGATTAGGCGGTTCTTGGGCAGGTTAAACTCCTTTTGGAGGTCTGCCAGCCAAGCACTGGCATTATATGACCGGCGGAAATGCATACAGACTTTCCTGGCCTGCCTCAGGACATCTTGTAAGCCCGGGTACCTGCCCAAGAACCGCTGCACCACCAAGTTAAGGACGTGAGCCAAACAGGGCACATGGGTCATTTGTCCCTGTCGGAGGGCAGAGAGGAGGTTGGTGCCATTGTTGCAAACCACCATTCCTGCCTTAAGTTGGCGTGGCGTCAACCACCTCTGAACCTGCCCCTGTAGAGCTGACAGAACCTCTGCCCCAGTGTGGCTCCTGTCCCCCAAGCACACCAGCTCAAGCACCGCATGGCATCTTTTGGCCTGCATACTTGCGTAGCCCCTTGAACGGCTATGGAGCACCGCTGGTTCCGAGGACCAAGCACAGGAAGAGGTCATGGAGGAAGAAGAAGAGGAGGGGGTGGAGGAGAGAGGTGTGTCACAATCATTAGTAGTGGCATTTTGGAGGCGTAGTGGTGAAACAACCTCCAACACTACTGCATCTTGTCCTGCATCCTTCCCAGCTGCCAGCACAGTCACCCAATGCGCTGTGAAACTTAGGTAACGTCCCTGTCCATGCCTGCTGGACCACGAGTCAGTGGTAATATGCACCTTACCGCTGACCGCCCTGTCCAGCGAGGCATGGACATTGCCTTCCACATGCCGGTAGAGAGCCGGAATCACCTTCCGTGAGAAAAAGTGGCGTTTGGGTACCTGCCACTGAGGAACCGCACATTCCACAAACTCACGGAAGGGGGCAGAGTCTACCAACTGAAAATGCAGCAGTTGAAGTGCTAGCAATTTTGCCAAGCTAGCATTCAACCGCTGGGCATGTGGATGGCTGGTAGCGAACTTCTTTCGGTGGTGCAGCAGCTGGGGCAGGGAAATTTGCTTGGTACAATCTGACATCGGTGTACCGAAAGCAGATTGCCCACAAGTACTTGGCTGTGACACACCTAATTCTACACTTTCATTCCTCTCAGTGCAGGTCTCAGAGAGGACTGAAGGTATAGTGGGGTTGGAGATCTCAGTTGATGAGGAGCAAGGAGAGGTCCTCTTTGTTCTTTGGTTTGGGTCTTTTAGATACACTTGCCAACTAACTGCATGGCAGGTCCACATATGTCTGGTCAAGCATGTGGTGCCCAAGCGGGAGATGTTTTGGCCACGCGAGATACGCTTGAGACATATGTTGCAAATAGCAGCGGTGCGATCTGATTCACTCGTCTCAAAAAAGGCCCACGCCAAAGAAATTTTGGAATAACGTGCAGAGACAACAGCGCCCTGCACATGCGGAGCTTTGGGGTGTGATGCAGTCAGTGTGCTGCCCTTAGGCTGGCCCCTAAAGGGCATCCTGCCTCGTTGGTGATGTGCCTCCTCCTCCTCTCTCCTATCAGGCACCCACGTTGAGTCAGTGACCTCATCATCCTCTCCCTCCTCATCACTGGAGCAAACCTGGCAGTATGCTGCAGCAGGGGGAGCATGACTGCCGGATTGCTGTCCTTCTTGGGCACCCCCTCTGTCTTTTTTCACGTTACTGCCTTCATCTAGCTCAGTATCATCATCAGAGCCTTCTAAACGCTGTGCATCCTCCTGGAGTTTGTAACCAACACTGTGGTTAAACAGTTTGAGGGACTCCTCAGGAGGACATGGTGGGGCTAGGGAAGGAGTCACTGATGCCATTGAGCCGAGGGAAGAGGCCGTGTTGGCAGCTGCTTTGCCAGACAAAGTACCCTGAGCATGGGTGAGAGAAGATGAGGAGGATGAGGACGGCTTGGTCATCCATTCGACCAAGTCTTCGGCATGTTTCAGCTCAACGCGGCCAGCTGCCGAAAAAAAGGCCAAGCGTGTCCCATGGTCACGTGCTGATGAGGATGCACCATCTCCACGACCAACACTGTTGCCTCTAGACACAGAGCCTACTTGCCCCCTTTTTTTGGCTTGTGACTGCCTGCCTCTCCTTGTTGGCCTTCCAGACATACTAATGGATTGTAGCTGCACTAAGCTGGGATATATATATATGTACTGATACTGCAGCTAGCAAAATCAACTGCCTGCCTGTAGTATGAGAACACCACCAACCTTCTACAGGTAGCTTTAGCTGAACACTGTGCAGAGCTCGCAAAAAACTAACTTGTAGCTTATTTAGCTGCTTGCGGTAGTGATAGGATCAGGAAAACACCACCAACCTTCTACAGGTAGCTTTAGCTAAACACTGTGCAGAGCTCGCAAAAAGATAATTTGTAGCTTATTTAGCTGCCTGCGGTAGTGATAGGATCAGGAAAACACCACCAACCTTCTACAGGTAGCTTTAGCTGAACACTGTGCAGAGCTCACAAAAAACTAATGCCGCGTACACATGATCGGACTTTTCGTCTACAAAAGTCCGACAGCCTGTCCGACAGACTTTCGGCGGACTTGCAGCGGACTTGCAGCGGACTCGCGGCGGACTTTCTAACGAACGGACTTGCCTACACACGATCACACAAAAGTCCGACGGATTCGTACATGATGATGTACACCGGACTAAAATAAGGAAGTTGATAGCCAGTAGCCAGTAGGTGCCCTAGCGTGGGTTTTTGTCCGTCGGACTAGCACACAGACGAGCGGATTTCTGGGTCCGGCGTAGTTACGACGTAAAGATTTGAAGCATGTTTCAAATCTAAATTCCGTCAGATTTGAGGCTGGAAAAGTCTGCTGAAAGTCCGGGGAAGCCCGCACACGATCGGATTGTTAGCCAGCTTTAGTCCGTCGGCGTCCGTCGGACTTTTGTAGACGAAAAGTCCGACCGTGTGTGCGCGGCATAACTTGTAGTTTTAGCTGAACACTGTGAGGAGGACGCATTACACTAACTTGTAGCTTTAGCTGAACACTGTGCAGAGGTCGCACTACACTAACTTGTAGTTTTAGCTGAACACTGTGAGGAGGACGCACTACGCTAACTTGTAGCTTTAGCTGAACACTGTGAGGAGGACGCACTACACTAACTTGTAGCTTTGGCTGAACACTGTGCAGAGGTCACACTACACTAACTTGTAGCTTTAGCTGAACACTGTACAGAGCTTGCAAAAAAACTAACTTGTAGGTTATTTAGCTGCCTGCGGTAGTGATAGGATCAGGAAAACACCACCAACCTTCTACAGGTAGCTTTAGCTGAACACTGTGCAGAGCTCACAAAAAACTAACTTGTAGTTTTAGCTGAACACTGTGAGGAGGATGCACTACACTAACGTGAAGCTTTAGCTGAACACTGTGCAGAGGTCGCACTACACTAACTTGTAGTTTTAGCTGAACACTGTGAGGAGGACACACTACCCTAACTTGTAGCTTTAGCTGAACACTGTGCAGAGGTCACACTAAACTAACTTGTAGCTTTAGCTGAACACTGTGAGGAGGACGCACTACACTAACTTGTAGTTTTAGCTGAACACTGTGCAGAGTTCACTCTAAACTAACTTGTAGCTGCCTGACTGTGGTACTAATAGGATCAAAAGCACACCAGCAATTTTCTTCAGGTAGCTGTAAATACTGTAACAAGACAAGACTGCCTGTCAGTAGGAAGATAACAAGAATGGATCCAGCTAAACTGAATACAGTGTATATATATATATATATATATATATATATATATATATATATATATATATATATATACACACACAACACCTGGGATGCATATATATACACAATACACTGTAAGTGCAGCTAACTCACTGACGGTCCTGCCTAATCTAACTCAAGTGAAATGACACTGTCTGTCTCTCTCTCTCTAAGCACGCCGGAACACACTAGACAGGGCCGCCGTGCAGGCGGCCTTATATAGTGTGGGTCGTGTTCTAAACCCCCTGAGCCATATTTGGCCAAAGCCACCCTGGCTTTGGCCAATTACAGCTCTCTCTACTGACGGCGCTTTGATTTGCCAAGCATGCGGGTCATAGTGCATGCTTGACCAATCATCAGCCAGCAATGCACTGCGATGCCGCAGTGAATTATGGGCCGTGACGCGCCACACAAATTTGCCACGAATTCGGCGAATGGTCAAACAGACGATGTTCGAGTCGAACATGGGTTCGACTCGAATGCGAAGCTCATCCCTATTAGGCAATTAGTAGGTAATTAACCCTTTTGATGCTAATCTCATTCCTATTACTTCTAATTAGGGATGAGCTTCGAGTTTGAGTTGAACCCATGTTCGACTCGAACATCGCCTGTTCGACCGTTCGTTGAATTGTGAACGTTATGGGCCGTTCACGCCAAATTTGGGTGGTGCGTCATGGTCCATAATTCACTGCGGCATCGCATTGCATCACTGGCTGTTGATTGGCCAAGCATGCACTATGACCCGCATGCTTGGCTAATCACAGTGCTGTCTGTACAGAGAGCCGTAATTGGCCAAAGCCAGGGTGGCTTTGGCCAATTATGGCTCAGGGGGTTTAGTACACGCCCCACACTATATAAGGCCACCTGCGTGGCGGCCTTGTGTAGTATGTTGCTGCGGCAGAGAGAGATAGACAGAGAGACAGTGTCATTTGATTTAAGTTAGATAGAGTAGGCAAGCGAGTCAGTTAGCTGCACTTACAGTGTATTGTGTATATATATGCATCCCAGGTGTTTACAGCATTGTACAGCTGCAGTATTTACAGTTAGTGTCCTGTGTTCTCTGCACAGTGTGCACCTAAAGCTATATGAAGACAGTTGCTGTTGTTTTAATCCTATTAATACCACAGGCAGGCAGCTGCAGTATTTACAGTTAGTGTACTGTGTCCTCTGCACAGTGTGCACCTAAAGCTACCTGAAGACAATTGCTGGTGTTCTTCTGATCCTATTAGTACCACAGACAGGCAGCTGCAGTATTTACAGTTAGTGTACTGTGTCCTCTGCACAGTGTGCACCTAAAGCTACCTGAAGACAATTGCTGGTGTTCTTCTGATCCTATTAGTACCACAGACAGGCAGCTGCAGTATTTACAGTTATGCCCTGTACACACGATCGGACATTGATCGGACATTCCGACAACAAAATCCATGGATTTTTTCCGACGGATGTTGGCTCAAACTTGTCTTGCATACACACGGTCGCACAAAGTTGTCGGAAAATCCAATCGTTCTGAACGCGGTGACGTAAAACACGTACGTTGGGAGTATAAACGGGGCAGTAGCCAATAGCTTTCATCTCTTAATTTATTCTGAGCATGCGTGGCACTTTGTGCGTCGGATTTGTGTACACACGATCGGAATTTAAACGATCAGATTTTGTTGTCGGAAAATTTTATATCCTGCTCTCAAACTTTGTGTGTCAGAAATTTCAACGGAAAAAATCTGATGGAGCCCACACACGATCGGAATTTCAGACAACACAATCCGATCGCACTTTTTCCGTTGGAAAATCCGACCGTATGTACAGGGCATTAGTGTACTGTATCCTCTGCACAGTGTGCACCTGAAGCTACCTGAAGACAATTGCTGGTGTTCTCATACTAATAATACTACAGTCAGGCAGTTGATTCTGCTAGCTGCAGTATAATCAGTATATATATATATATATATACACATCCCAGCTTTGTGCAGCTCCATCTCACTGCAGGCCATTAGTATGTCTGGAATGCCAACAAGGAGAGGCAGACAGTCACAAGCCAATAAAAGAGGGCAAGCAGGCTCTATGTCTAGAGGCAACAGTGCCGGTAGTGGAAACGGTGCATCCTCATCAGCACGTGGGACACGCTTGTCCTTTTTTTCGGCAGCTGGCCATGTTGAGCCGCAACATGCCACAGACTTGGTAGAGTGGATGACCAAGCCGTCCTTATCCTCCTCATCCTCTCTCACCCAGGCTCAGGGTACTTTGTCTGGCAAAGCAGCTGCCAACGCGGCCTCTTCCCTCGGCTCAATGGCATCAGTCACTCCTTCCCTAGCTCCACCATGTCCTCCTGAGAAGTCCCCCAAACTGTTTGACCACAGTGTTGGGTACATGCTACAAGAGGATTCCCAGCATTTTGAAAGCTCCGATGATGGTACCCAGCTAGAGGAAGGCAGTAACGTGAGCCCAGAGAGAGGGGGTGCCCAAGAAGGACAGCAATCTGGCAGTCATGTTCCCCCAGCTGCAGCATACTGCCAGCTTTGCTCCAGTGATGAGGAGGGAGGGGATGATGAGGAAGTCACTGACTCCACGTGGGTGCCTGATAGGAGAGAGGAGGAGGAGGCACATCTCCAACGAGGCAGGATGCCCTCCAGGGGCCAGCTTAAGGGCAGCACACCGACTGCATCACACCGCAGAGCTCCGCATGTGCAGGGCGCTGCTGTCTCTGTGCATTATTCCAAAAGTACTTTGGTGTGGGCCTTTTTTGAGACAAGTGCATCAGATCGCACCGCTGCTATTTGCAACATATGTCTCAAGCGTATCTGGCCGAAACATCACCAAACTTAGGCACCACATGCTTGACCAGACATATGTCAACCTGCCATGCCGTTCGTTGGCAAGCGTACCTAAAAGACCCACACCAAAGAACAAAGCGGACCTCTCCTTGCTCCTCATCAGCTGGGATCTCCAACCCCACTATACCTTCAGTCCTCTCTGAAACTTGCACTGAGAGGAATGAAAGTGTATAATTAGGTGTGTCACAGCCAAGAACTTGCGGGCAATCTGCTATCAGTACACTGACGTCAGATTGTGCCAGGCAAATTTCCCTGCCCCAGCTGCTGCACCGCCAAAAGAAGTTCACTCCCAGCCATCCACATGCCCAGCGGTTGAATGCTAGCTTGGCTAAATTGCTAGCACTTCAACTGCTGGTTTTTCAATTGGTAAACTCTGCCCCCTTCCGTGAGTTTGTGTAATGTGCGGTTCCTCAGTGGCAGGTTCCCAAAAGCTACTTTTTCTCACGGAAAGTGATTCCGGCTCTCTACCGGCATGTGGAAAGCAATGCCATGGCCTCGCTGGACAGGGCGGTCAGCGGTAAGGTGCATATTACCGCTGACTCATGATCCAGCAGGCATGGACAGGGACGTTACCTATCTTTCACCGCGCACTGGGTGACTCTTTTGGCAGCTGGGAAGGATGCAGGACAAGGTGCAGTAGTGTTGGAGGTTGTTCTGCCACCACACCTCCAAAACACTACTAGTGGTGATTCTGCCCCACCTCTCTCCTCCACCCCCTCCTCTTCTTTTTCCTCCATGGCCTCTTCCCATGCTGATTTGACTTTGGAACCAGCGGTGCTTTGTAGGCGTTCAAGGGGCTACGCAAGCATGCAGGCCAAAAGATGCCATGCGGTGTTTGAGTTGGTGTGCTTAGGGGACAGGAGCCACACTGGGGCAGAGATTCTGTCAGCTCTGCAGGGGTAGGTTCAGAGGTGGTTGATGCCACGCCAGCTTAAGGCAGGTATGGTGGTTTGCGACAATGGCACCAACCTCCTCTCCGCCCTCCGACAGGGACAACTGACCCATGTGCCCTGTTTGGCTCACATCCTTAACTTGGTGGTGCAGCGGTTCTTGGGCAGGTACCTGGGCTTACAGGATGTCCTGAGGCAGGCCAGGAAAGTCTGTGTGCATTTATGCAGGTCATATAATGCCAGTGCTTGGCTGGCTGACTTCCGAAAGGAATTTAACCTGCCCAAGATTCGCCTAATCTGTGAACTGCCCACCAGGTGAAACTCAACGTTGGCCATGCTGCAGCTGCTGCACACTCAGCAGAGGGCCATCAATGAGTACCTGTGCGACTATGGCACCAGGACAGGGTCAGGGGAGCTTGGTTTTTTCCCCACGCCAGTGAGCCATGATCAGGGATGCATGCACTGTCCTGTCACCATTTGAGGAGGCCACGAGGATGGGGAGCAGTGACAGTGCATGCATCAGTGACACTGTCCCCGTTTTCCACCTGTTGGAGCACACGCTGTGTGGAATAATGGACAGGGCACTTGAGGCAGAACAGAGGCTGAAAGAGGCAGACTTCCTTAGCTCTCAAGGCCCCCTTTATCCAGACAGTGTTCTTGTGTGCCCGCTGATCACACAGGAAGAGGAGGAGGAGGAGGCGGAGCAGTCTTTAAGGGATCATTTACAGTCCCAAGAAACCCATGGACTTGTACGTGGCTGAGAGGAGGTGGCTGCAGATCATGTCGTCCTTAGTGACCCAGAGGACTCCGGACCGAATGCCTCAGGAAACCTACGCTGCATGGCCTCCCTGATCCTGCAAAGCCTGCAGAAGGATCCTCGTATTTGTGGTATCAAGGAGAGGGATCAATACTGGCTGGCAACCCTCCTTGATCCACGTTACAAGGGTAAGGTTGCGGACCTTATCTTTCCATCGCAGAGGGAGCAGAGGACGAAACATCTTCGGGAGGCCTTGCAGAAAGGTCTGTGCAACGCGTTCCCAGAGACTGGGAGGTTACTAACTCCTCTTCCTTGACAACGTGTTGCTGAGGCTTCAGTCAGTCAAAGAAGGAGTGGTGGAGAAGGTGGCCATCTGACCGATGCGTTCAGACAACTTTTTAGTCCGCAGCCCCAAGGTATGATTGGTTCCAGCAACCATCGCCAGCGTCTATTTTACATGGTGCAGGAATACCTAGGGGCAAGATCTGACTTGGACACCTTTCCCACCGAAAATCCTCTGGGTTACTGGGTCTTGAGGATGGATCACTGGCCAGAGCTTGCACAGTATGCAATTGAGCTACTGGCCTGTCCTGCATCCAGCGTTCTTTCGGAACGCACATTTAGTGCTGCTGGAGGTTTTGTAACCGATCACAGGGTGCACCTGTCCACCGACTCGGTCGATCGTCTGACCTTCATAAAAATAAATCAGTCTTGGATCACCACCAGCTACCAAGCACCTGATGCTGATGTAACCGAATAATTGAAATATCAGATCCCTTCAAGACTGCCTATGCTGATGCTGAGTGACTATCCTATTATGCTGAGTGACTATCCTCTTCCTCCTCAATGATCATGCTGATAGCTTGTAAGAATATTTTTGGTTCTGGGTGCCGCCACCAGTTGCTAAGGCCCAATTTTTCAGCTCCTGTTAAACAGGGGCGTGTAATTACAATTTTTGATGCAATATTTTGCAAGGAGGGTTCGTTGCTGCACTCAACTAGAGTATTTGTGAGGGGTTGCAGTGTTGTGGCCCCAGCACCAGTGCCTAAGGCCCGATTTTTCATCCCCTGTTTAACAGGGGCGTGTAATTAAAATTTTTGTTGCAATACTTTGCAGCAGGGCTTGTTCCTGCTAGGGATGAGCTTCGAGTTCGAGTCGAACTCATGTTCTATTCGAACATTGGCTGTTCGCAAGTTCGCCGAACAGCGAACAATTTGGGGTGTTCGCGGCAAATTCGAATGCCGCGGAACACCCTTTAAAAGTCTATGGGAGAAATCAAAAGTGCTAATTTTAAAGGCTTATATGCAAGTTATTGTCATAAAAAGTGTTTGGGGACCCGGGTCCTGCCCCAGGGGACATGGATCAATGCAAAAAAAAGTTTTAAAAACGGACGTTTTTTCAGGAGCAGTGATTTTATTAATGCTTAAAGTCAAACAATAAAAGTGTAATATCCCTTTAAATTTCGTACCTGGGGGGTGTCTATAGTATGCCTGTAAAGGGGCGCATGTTTCCTGTGTTTAGAACAGTCTGACAGCAAAATGACATTTGGAAGGAAAAAACTCATTTAAAACTACCCGCGGCTATTGCATTGCCGACAATACACATAGAAGTTCATTGATAAAAACGGCATGGGAATTCCCCACAGGGGAACCCCGAACCAAAATAAAAAAAAAAAAAAATGATGTGGGGGTCCCCCTAAATTCCATACAAGGCCCTTCAGGTCTGGTATGGATATTAAGGGGAACCCCAGCCAAAATTTAAAAAAAAAATTGACGTGGGGTTCCCCCTAAATTCCATACCAGACCCTTCAGGTCTGGTATGGATTTTAAGGGGAACCCCGCGCCAAAAAAAAAAAAAAAAACAGCGTGGGGTCCCCCTAAAAATCCATACCAGACCCTTATCCGAGCACGCAACCTGGCAGGCCGCAGGAAAAGAGGGGGGGACGAGAGTGCGGCCCCCCCCCCTCCTGAACCGTACCAGGCCACATGCCCTCAACATTGGGAGGGTGCTTTGGGGTAGCCCCCCAAAACACCTTGTCCCCATGTTGATGAGGACGGGGAATGCCACAGGGAAGTCCCGTCATGTCACCGTGCGTCAGAGGGGGGCGGGGTCACCGGGTGGCCCCGCCCCCCGTTATTTAAGAACCGTCAGACGAAGAGACGCCGTCACACAGCGGGAGCCTCCCTCCATGCCACAGCATGGCTGCGGAGCGGCCCGGAGAAGACATGAAGAAGAGAAGAAGGAAGAAAAGATGAAGAAGAAGAAGAAGATGAAGAAGAAGATGAAGAAGAGAAGAAGATGAAGAGAAGAGCGGGAGCCTCCCCTCATGCCATGGGTGCGGAGCGGCCCGAGGAGAAGAAGATAGAAGACGCCGCGGAGAAGATGCTGGACGAGAACGCCAGAGGAAGAACCAGAAGAGCCAGAAGAACCAGAAGAAGAAGAAGATGAAGGAAGAAAGAAGAAGCATTTAAATAAAGGAATTGTCAAAAACTGTCTCTTGTCATTTTTAACATTTTTGACAGTTTTTTAGTGAAATGGTAGGGGTAAGTACCCCCTTACCATTTCACACAGGGGGGGGCCGGGATCTGGGCGTCCCCTTGATAAAGGGGGCTTCCAGATTCCGATAAGCCCCCCTCCCGCAGACCCCCACAACCACCGGCCACGGTTGTGAGGGTGAGGCCCTCGTCCTCATCAACATGGGGACAAGGTGTTTTGGGGGGCTACCCCAAAGCACCCTCCCAATGTTGAGGGCATGTGGCCTGGTACGGTTCAGGAGGGGGGGGGCGCACTCTCGTCCCCCCCTCTTTTCCTGCAGCCTGCCAGGTTGCGTGCTCGGATAAGGGTCTGGTATGGATTTTTAGGGGGACCCCACGCCGTTTTTTTTTTTTTTTGGCGCGGGGTTCCCCTTAAAATCCATACCAGACCTGAAGGGTCTGGTATGGAATTTACGGGGAACCCCACGTCAATTTTTTTTTTTAATTTTGGCTGGGGTTCCCCTTAATATCCATACCAGACCTGAAGGGCCTTGTATGGAATTTAGGGGGACTCCCACATCATTTTTTTTTTTTAATTTTGGTTCGGGGTTGCCCTGTGGGGAATTCCCATGCCGTTTTTATCAATGAACTTCTATGTGTATTGTCGGCAATGCAATAGCCGCGGTAGTTTTAAATGTGTTTTTTCCTTCAAAATGTCATTTTGCTGTCAGACTGTTCTAAACACGGGAAACATGCGCCCCTTTACAGGCATACTATAGACACCCCCCAGGTATGAAATTTAAAGGGATATTACACTTTTATTGTTTGACTTTAAGCATTATTAAAATCACTGCTCCTGAAAAAACGTCCGTTTTTAAAACTTTTTTTTGCATTGATCCATGTCCCCTGGGGCAGGACCCGGGTCCCCAAACACTTTTTATGACAATAACTTGCATATAAGCCTTTAAAATTAGCACTTTTGATTTCTCCCATAGCTTAAAAATAGATTTTTTGGCTGGAGCTGGAGCTAAAAATGTACCATTACAAAATTACAAACAGATTCTACTTAACAACAAACCTACAGTCCCTGTCTTGTTTGCACCGCCTGTATACTGCTGTTCAGAGGGCCTGGGGCCCCATGCCTTTCCTTTTTTTAATTTGGGTGCGGGGTTCCCCTTAATATCCATACAAGACCCAAAGGGCCTGGTAATGGACTGGGGGGGGTACCCATGCCGTTTCTCACTGATTTTCCTCCATATTACCAGGACCGGACATTACATTAAAGCCGTAAGCAGTTTTAAATGACTTTTATTACTTTAAAAATGTCATTTTGTGCAGGGACTGTTCTAAGCACGGGAAACACGCACCACTTTACAGGCATACTATAGACACCCCCCAGGTACGATATTTAAAGGAATATTTCACTTTTTTTTTCACTTTAAGCATCATTAAAATCACTGCTCCCGAAAAAACTGACATTTTTAAAACTTTTTTTTGCATTGATACATGTCCCCTGGGGCAGGACCCGGGTCCCCAAACCCTTTTTTGGACAATACCATGCAAATTAGCCATTAAAATTAGCACTTTTGATTTTGAACGTTCGAGTCCCATAGACTTCAATGGGGTTCTAACGTTCATGCAAATTTTCGGTCCGTTCGCAGGTTCTGGTGCGAACCGAACCGGGAGCTGTTCGGCTCATCCCTATTGGGCACTGGTGCTGGTGCCACAACACTGCAACCCCTCACAGATACTCTAGTTGGCGCGCAGGAATGAGCCCTGCTGCAAAGCATTGCATCAAAAATTGTAATTATACACCCCTGTTATACAGGGGCAGAAAAATTGGTGCCCAGAACCAAAAATGTTCTTACAAGCTATCAGCATGAAAATTGAGGAGGAAGAGGATTGTCACTCAGCATAACAGGATAGTCACTCAGCATCAGCATAGGCAGTCTTGAAGGGATCTCACATTAAAAAAAAAAATTATTCGGTTACATCAGCATCAGGTGCCTGGTAGCTGGTAATCCAAGACTGATTCATTTTTATGAAGGTCAGCCGATCGACCAATTCGCTGGACAGGCGCACCCTGTGATCAGTTACAAAGCCTCCAGCAGCACTGAATGTGCGTTCCGAAAGAATGCTGGATGCAGGACAGGCCAGTAGCTTAATTGCATACCGTGCAAACTCTGGCCAGTGATCCATCCTCAAGACCCAGTAACCCAGAAGAATTTCGGTGGGAAAGGTGTCCAAGTCTGATCTTGCCCCTAGGTATTCCTGCACCATGTGAATCAGACGCTGGCGATGGTTGCTGGAACCGATCATACCTTGGGGCTGCGGACTAAAAATGCATCGGTCAGACGGCCACCTTCTCCACCGCTCCTTCTGTGACTGACCAAAGCCTCAGCAACACGTTGTCCAGGAGGACCAGGAAATTGTAACCTCCCAGGCTCTGGAAACGCATTGCACAAACCTTCCTGCAAGGCCTCCTAAAGATGTTTCATCCTCTGCTCCCTCTGCCATGGCAAGATAAGGTCTGCAATGTTACCCTTGTAACGTGGATCAAGGAGGGTTGCCAGCCAGTAATGATCCCTCCCCTTGATACCACGAATACGAGAATCCTCCCACAGGCTTTGCAGGATCAGGGAGGCCATGCAGCGTAGGTTTGCTGAGGCATTTGGTCCAGAGTCCTCTGGGTCACTAAGGATGACATGATCCGCAGCCACCTCCTCCCAGCCACGTACAAGTCCATGGGTTTCTTTGGACTTCGTACAATCCAATATACCCAATTTTATACCCTCAGTTGATCCAGAGGAAGGCAAAAAATCCCAGCAGAGCGTGCTCCATTTTGCTACAGCAGGGGAAAAAAATTCCTTCCTGATCCCCCAAGAGGCAATAGGATTTTCCCTGGATAAACTTTACCTATAAATGTTAGTACCCAGTTATATTATGTACATTTAGGAAAGTATCCAGGCCTTTCTTAAAGCAATCTACTGAGCTGGCCAGAACCACCTCTGGAGGGAGTCTATTCAGTTTCTATTATTTTGATAGCTCTTAATGTGAAGAAACTTTTGCGTATTTGGAGATGAAATCTCTTTTCCTCTAGACGTAAAGAGTGCCCAGTGTCCTCTGGGTTGGCCGTAAAGAGAATAACTCAACACAAAATTTACTATATGGACCCCTTATATATTTGAATATGTTGATCATATCCCCCCGTATTCTCCCCTTCTCAAGAGTGAACAAATTCAGTTTCTCTAATCTTTCCTCATAGCTGAGCTCCTCCATGCCTCTTATCAGTTTGGTTGCCCTTCTCTGCACTTTCTCTATTTCCCCGATATCCTTTTTGAGAATTGGTGCCCAAAACTGAACTGCATATTTCAGATGAGGTCTTACTAATGATTTGAACAGGGGCAAAATTATATCTCTCTCTCTAGAGTCCATACCTCTCTTAATACAAGAAAGGACTTTGCTCGCTTTGTAAACCGCAGCTTGGCATTGCATGCTATTATTGAGCTTATGATCTACCAAAACCCCCAGATCCTTCTCCACCACAAATTCTCCCAGTTGTACTCCCCCTAGCATGTATGATGCATGCATATTGTTAGCACCCAAGTGCATAACTTTACATTTCTCAACATTAAACCTCATCTGCCACATAGTCGCCCAATTAGAAAGTACATTGAGGTTGGCTTGTAAATTGGAGACATCCTATAAGGACGTTATTCCACTGCATAGCTTGGTGTCATCTGCAAAGACAGAAATGTGACTTTCGATCCCAGACCCTATATCATTTATAAAGATATTAACCTGCCACTGAGGAATCGCACATTCCACAAACTCACGGAAGGGGGCAGAGTCTACCAACTGAAAAGGCAGCAGTTGAAGTGCTAGCAATTTAGCCAAGTTAGCATTCAACCGCTGGGCATGTGGATGGCTGAAAGCAAACTTCTTTCGGCGGTGCAGCAGCTGGGGCAGGGAAATTTGCCTGGTACAATCTGACGATAGCAGATTGCCCACAAGTACTTGGCTGTGACACACCTAATTCTACACCTTCATTCCTCTCAGTGCAGGTTTTCGAAAGGGCTGAAGGTATAGTGGGGTTGGAGATCCCAGCTGATGAGGAGCAAGGAGAGGTCCGCTTTGAACTTTGGTGTGGGTCTTTTAGGTACGCTTGCCAATGAACTGCATGGCAGGTCGACATATGTCTGGTCAAGCATGTCGTTCCCAAGCGAGTGATGTTTTGGCCACACGAGATACGCTTGAGACATATGTTGCAAATAGCAGCGGTGCGATCTGATGCACTTGTCTCAAAAAAGGCCCACACCAAAGAACTTTTGGAATAACGTGCAGAGACAGCAGCGCCCTGCACATGCGGAGCTCTGCGGTGTGATGCACTCGGTGTGCTGCCCTTAAGCTGGCCCCTGGAGGGCATCCTGCCTCGTTGGAGATGTGCCTCCTCCTCCTCTCTCCTATCAGGCAACCACGTGGAGTCAGTGACTTCCTCATCATTCCCTCTCTCCTCATCACTGGAGCAAAGTTGGCAGTATGCTGCAGCTGGGGGAACATAACTGCCAGATTGCTGTCCTTTTTGGGCACCCCCTCTCTCTGGGCTCACGTTACTGCCTTCCTCTAGCTGGGTACCATCATCGGAGCCTTCAAAACACTGGGCATCCTCATGGAGCATGTACCCAACACTGTGGTCAAACAGTTCGGGGGACTCCTCAGGAGGACATGGTGGGGCTAGGGAAGGAATGACTGATGCCATTGAGCCGAGGGAAGAGGCCGCGTTGGCAGCTGCTTTGCCAGACAAAGTACCCTGAGCCTGGGCGAGAGAGGATGAGAAGGATGAAGACGGCTTGGTCATCCACTCTACCAAGTCTTATTGGCATATTGCAGCTCAACACGGCCAGCTGCCGAAAAAAAGGACAAGCGTGTCCCACGGCAACGTGCTAATGAGGATGCACCGTGTCCACAACCAGCACTGTTGCCTCTAGACACAGAGCCTGCTTGCCTTCTATTATTGGCTTGTGACTGTCTACTTATCCTTGTCGGCCTTCAAGACATACTAATGGCCTGCAGTGAAATGTGGCTGCACAAAGCTGGGATGTATATATATACGGATTATACTGCAGCTAGCAGAATCAACTGCCTGCCTGTAGTATTATTAGTATGAGAACACAAGCAATTGTCTTCAGGTAGCTTCAGGTGCACACTGTGCAGAGGACACAGTACACTAACTGTAAATACTGCAGCTGCCTGCTTGTGGTATTAATAGGATCAGAAGAACCCCAGCAATTGTCTTCAGGTAGCTTAAGGCGCACATTGTGGTATTAATAGGATCAGAACACCAGCCATTGTCTTCACGTAGCTTTAGGTGCACACTGTGCAGAGGACACAGTACAAAGTTACATAGTTACATAGTAGGTGAGGTTAAAAAAATACAAAAGTCCATCAAGTCCAACCTATGTGAAAGTATGTGTCAGTAGTACATTGTATATCCCTGTATGTTGTGGTCATTCAGGTGCTTATCTAATAGTTTCTTGAAGCCATCGATGCTCCCCGCTGAGACCACCGCCTGTGGAAGGGAATTCCACATCCTTGCTGCTCTTACAGTAAAAAAGAACACCAGTAATTGTCTTCAGGTAGCTTTAAGTGCACACTGTGCAGAGGACACTGTACACTAACTGTAAATACTACAGCTGCCTGCCTGTGGTATTAATAGGATCAGAACACCAGCAATTGTCTTCAGGTAGCTTTAGTTGCACACTGTGCAGAGGACTCAGTACACTAGCTGTAAATACTGCAGCTGCTTGCCTGTGGTAATAATAGGATCAGAACAACAGCAATTGTCTTCAGGTAGCTTTAGATGCACACTTTGCAGGGGACACAGTACACTAACTGTAAATACTGCAGCTGCCTGAATATGGTATTAATAGGATCAGAAGAACACCAGCAATTGTCTTCAGGTAGCTTTAGGTGCACACTGTCCAGAGGACACAGTACACTAACTGTAAATACTGCAGCTGTCTGCCTGTGGTACTAATAGGATCAAAAGAACACCAGCAGTTGTCTTCAGGTAGCATTTGGCGCACACTGTGCAGAGGAAACAGTACACTAAATGTAAATACTGCAGCTGCCTGCCTGTGGTATTAATAGGATCAGAAGAACACCAGCCATTGTCTTCAGGTAGCTTTAGGTGCACACTGTGCAGAGGACACAGTACACTAAATGTAAATACTGCAGCTGCCTGCCTGTGGTACTAATAGGATCAAAAGAACACCAGCAATTGCAGAAATTCTCTTCAGGTAGCTTTAGGTGCACATTGTGCAGAGGACACATTACACTAACTGTAAATACTGCAGCTGCCTGCCTGTGGTACTAAAAGAATCAGAACACCAGCAATTGTCTTCAGGTAGATTTAAGTGCACATTGTGCAGAGGACACAGTATACTAACTGTAAATACTGCAGCTGCCTGCCTGTGGTATTAATAGGATCAGAACACCAGCAATTGTCTTCAGGTAGCTTTAGGTGCACACTGTGCAAAGGACACAGTACACTAACTGTAAATACTGTAGATGCCTGCCTGTGGTATTAATAGGATCAGGACACCAGCAATTGTCTTCAGGTAGCTTTAGGTGCACACTGTGCAGAGGACACAGTACACTAACTGTAAATACTGCAGCTGCCTGCCTGTGGTAATAATAGGATCAGAAGAACACCAGCAATTGTCTTCAGGTAGCTTTAGGTGCACACTGTGCAGAGGACACAGTACACTAACTGTAAATACTGCAGCTGCCTGCATGTGGTAATAATAGGATCAGAAGAACATCAGCAATTGTCTTCAGGTAGCTTTAGGTGCACACTGTGCAGAGGACACAGTACACAAACTGTAAATACTGCAGCTGCCTGCCTGTGGTATTAATAGGATCAGAAGAACAGTAATTGTCCTCAAGTAGCTTTAGGTGCACACTATGCAGAGGACACAGTACACTAACTGTAAATACTGCAGCTGCCTGCCTGTGATACTAATAGGATCAGAAGAACACCAACAATTGTCTTCAGGTAGCTTTAGGTGCACACTGTGCAGAGGACACAGTACACTAACTGTTAATACTGCAGCTGCCTGCCTGTGGTACTAATGGGATCAGAAGAACACCAGCAATTGTCTTCAGGTGGTTTTAGGTGCACACTGTGCAGAGGACACAGTACACTAACTGTAAATACTGCAGCTGCCTGCCTGTGGTACTAATAGGATCAGAAGAACACCAGCAATTGTCTTCAGGTAGCTTTAGGTGCACACTGTGCAGAGGACACAATACACTAACTGTAAATACTGCAGCTGCCTGCCTGTGGTACTAAAAGGATCAGAAGAACACCAGCAATTGTCTTCAGGTAGCTTTAGGTGCACACTGTGCAGAGGACACAGTACACTAACTGTAAATACTGCAGCTGCCTGCCTGTGGTATTAATAGGAGCAGAAGAACACCAGAAATTGTCTTCAGGTAGCTTTAGGTCCACACTGTGCAGAGGACACAGTACACTAACTGTAAATACTGCAGCTGCCTGCCTGTGGTACTAATAGGATCAGAAGAACACCAGCAATTGCAGCAATTGTCTTCAGGTAGCTTTAGGTGCACATTGTGCAGAGGACACAGTACACTAACTGTAAATACTGCCGCTGCCTGCCTGTGGTACTAAAAGGATCAGAAGAACACCAGCAATTGTCTTCAGGTAGCTTTAAGTGCACAATGGGCAGAGGTCACAGTACACTAACTGTAAATACTGCAGCTGCCTGCCTCTGGTATTAATAGGATCAGAACACCAACAATTGTCTTCAGGTAGCTTTTGGTGCACACTGTGCAAAGGACACAGTACACTAACTGTAAATACTGCAGCTACCTGCCTGTGTATTAATAGGATCAGGACACCAGCAATTTCCTTCAGGTAGCTTTAGGTGCACACTGTGCAGAGGACACAGTACACTAACTGTAAATACTGCAGCTGCCTGCCTGTGGTATTAATAGGATCAGAACAACAATAATTGTCCTCAGGTAGCTTTAGGTGCACACTATGCAGAGGACACAGAACACTAACTGTAAATACTGCAGCTGCCTGCCTGTGGTACTAATAGGATCAGAAGAACACCAACAATTGTCTTCAGGTAGCTTTAGGTGCACACTGTGCAGAGGACACAGTACACTAACTGATAATACTGCAGCTGCCTGCCTGTGGTACTAATAGGATCAGAAGAACACCAGCAATTGTCTTCAGGTAGCTTTAGGTGCACACTGTGCAGAGGACACAGTACACTAACTGTAAATACTGCAGCTGCCTGCCTATGGTAATAATAGGATCAGAAGAACATCAGCAATTGTCTTCAGATAGCTTTAGGTGCACACTGTGCAGAGGACACAGTACACTAACTGTAAATACTGCAGCTGCCTGCCTGTGGTATTAATAGGATCAGAACAACAGTAATTGCCCTCAGGTAGCTTTAGGTGCACACTGTGCAGAGGACACAGTACACTAACTGTAAATACTGCAGCTGCCTGCCTGTGGTATTAATAGGATTAGAACAACAGTAATTGTCCTCAGGTAGCTTTAGGCGCACGTTGTGCAGAGGACACAGTACACTAACTGTAAATACTGCAGCTGCCTGCCTGTGGTACTAAAAGGATCAGAAGAACACCAGCAATTGTCTTCAGGTAGCTTTAAGTGCACACTGGGCAGAGGAAACAGTACATTAACTGTAAATACTGCAGCTGCCTGCCTCTGGTATTAATAGGATCAGAACACCAGCAATTGTCTTCAGGTAGCTTTAGGTGCACACTGTGCAGAGGACACAGTACACTAACTGTAAATACTGCAGCTGCCTGCCTGTGGTAATAATAGGATCAGAAGAACATCAGCAATTGTCTTCAGTTAGCTTTAGGTGCACACCGTGCAGAGGACACAGTACACTAACTTTAAATACTGCAGCTGCCTGCCTGTGGTACTAATAGGATCAGAAAAACATCAGCAATTGTCTTCAGGTAGTTTTAGGTGCACACTGTGCAGAGGACACAGTACACTAACTGTAAATACTGCAGCTGCCTGCCTGTGTTATTAATAGGAACAGAACAACAGTAATTGTCCTCAGGTAGCTTTATGTGCACACTATGCAGAGGACACAGTACACTAACTTTAAATACTGCAGCTGCCTGCCTGTGGTACTAATAGGATCAGAAGAACACTAGAAATTGTCTTCAGGTAGCTTTAGGTGCACACTGTGCAGAGGACACAGTACACTACCTGTAAATACTGCAACTGGCTGCCTGTGGTATTAATAGGATCAGAAGAACACCAGCAATTGTCTTCAGGTAGCTTTAGTTGCACACTGTGCAGAGGACTCAGTACACTAGCTGTAAATACTGCAGCTGCTTGCCTGTGGTAATAATAGGATCAGAAAAACAGCAATTGTCTTCAGGTAGCTTTAGATGCACACTTTGCAGGGGACACAGTACACTAACTATAAATACTGCAGCTGCCTGCCTATGGTATTAATAGGATCAGAAGAACACCAGCAATTGTCTTCAGGTAGCTTTAGGTGCACACTGTGCAGAGGACAAAGTACACTAACTGTAAATACTGCAGCTGTCTGCCTGTGGTACTAATAGGATCAAAAGAACACCAGCAGTTGTCTTCAGGTAGCTTTAGGCGCACACTGTGCAGAGGAAACAGTACACTAAATGTAAATACTGCAGCTGCCTGCCTGTGGTATTAATAGGATCAGAAGAACACCAGCCATTGTCTTCAGGTAGCTTTAGGTGCACACTGTGCAGAGGACACAGTACACTAACTGTAAATACTGCAGCTGCCTGCCTGTGGAATTAATAGGAGCAGAAGAACACCAGAAATTGTCTTCAGGTAGCTTTAGGTGCACACTGTGCAGAGGACACAGTACACTAAATGTAAATACTGCAGCTGCCTGCCTGTGGTACTAATAGGATCAAAAGAACACCAGCAATTGCAGAAATTGTCTTCAGGTAGCTTTAGGTGCACATTATGCAGAGGACACAGTACACTAACTGTAAATACTGCAGCTGCCTGCCTGTGGTACTAAAAGAATCAGAAGAACATCAGCAATTGTCTTCAGGTAGCTTTAAGTGCACATTGTGCAGAGGACACAGTACACTAACTGTAAATACTACAGCTGCCTGCCTCTGGTATTAATAGGATCAGAACACCAGCAATTGTCTTCAGGTAGCTTTAGGTGCACACTGTGCAAAGGACACAGTACACTAACTGTAAATACTGCAGATGCCTGCCTGTGGTATTAAAAGGATCAGGACACCAGCAATTGTCTTCAGGTAGCTTTAGGAGCACACTGTGCAGAGGACAAAGTACACTAACTGTAAATACTGCAGCTGCCTGCCTGTGGTATTAATAGGATCAGAAGAAAACCAGCAATTGTCTTCAGGTAGCTTTAGGTGCACACTCTGGAGAGGACACAGCACACTAACTGTAAATACTGCAGCTGCCTGCCTGTGGTATTAAAAGGATCAGAACAACAGCAATTGCCCTCAGGTAGCTTTAGGTGCACACTGTACAGAGGACACAGCACACTAACTGTAAATACTGCAGCTGCCTGCCTGTGGTACTAATAGGATCAGAAGAACACCAGAAATTGTCTTCAGGTAGCTTTAGGTTCACACTGTGCAGAGAACACAGTACACTAACTGTAAATACTGCAGCTGCCTGCCTGTGGTACTAAAAGGATCAGAAGAACACCAGCAATTGTGTTCAGGTAGCTTTAGGTGCACACTGTGCAAAGGACACAGTACACTAACTGTAAATACTGCAGCTGCCTGCCTGTGGTATTAATAGGATCAGAACAACAGTAATTGCCCTCAGGTAGCTTTAGGTGCACACTGTGCAGAGGACACAGTACACTAACTGCAAATACTGCAGCTGCCTGCCTGTGGTATTATTAGGATCAGAACAACAGTAATTGTCCTCAGGTAGCTTTAGGTGCACGTTGTGCAGAGGACACAGTACACTAACTGTAAATACTGCAGCTGCCTGTCTGTGGTACTAAAAGGATCAGAAGAACACCAGCAATTGTCTTCAGGTAGCTTTAAGTGCACACTGGACAGTGGACAAAGTACACTAACTGTAAATGCTGCAGCTGCCTGCCTCTGGTATTAATAGGATCAGAACACCAGCAATTGTCTTCAGGTAGCTTTAGGTGCACACTGTGCAAAGGACACAGTACACTAACTGTAAATACTGCAGCTGCCTGCCTGTGGTATTAATAGGATCAGGACACCAGCAATTTTCTTCAGTTAGCTTTAGGTGCAAACCGTGCAGAGGACACAGTACACTAACTTTAAATACTGCAGCTGCCTGCCTGTGGTACTAATAGGATCAGAAAAACATCAGCAATTGTCTTCAGGTAGTTTTAGGTGCACACTGTGCAGAGGACACAGTACACTAACTGTAAATACTGCAGCTGCCTGCCTGTGTTATTAATAGGAACAGAACAACAGTAATTGTCCTCAGGTAGCTTTAGGTGCACACTATGCAGAGGACACAGTACACTAACTGTAAATACTGCAGCTGCCTGCCTGTGGTACTAATAGGATCAGGACACCAGCAATTGTCTTCAGGTAGCTTTAGGTGCACACTGTGCAGAGGACACAGTACACTAACTGTAAATACTGCAGCTGCCTGCCTGTGGTATTAATAGGATCAGAAGAAAACCAGCAATTGTCTTCAGGTAGCTTTAGGTGCACACTCTGCAGAGGACACAGTACACTAACTGTAAATACTGCAGCTGCCTGCCTGTGGTATTAATAGGATCAGAACAACAGCAATTGTCCTCAGGTAGCTTTAGGTGCACACTGTGCAGAGGACACAGTACACTAACTGTAAATACTGCAGCTGCCTGCCTGTGGTACTAATAGGATCAGAAGAACACCAGCAATTGTCTTCAGGTAGCTTTAGGTGCACACTGTGCAGAGGACACAGTACACTAACTGTAAATACTGCAGCTGCCTGCATGTGGTAATAATAGGATCAGAAGAACATCAGCAATTGTCTTCAGGTAGCTTTAGGTGCACACTGTGCAGAGGACACAGTACACAAACTGTAAATACTGCAGCTGCCTGCCTGTGGTATTAATAGGATCAGAAGAACAGTAATTGTCCTCAAGTAGCTTTAGGTGCACACTATGCAGAGGACACAGTACACTAACTGTAAATACTGCAGCTGCCTGCCTGTGATACTAATAGGATCAGAAGAACACCAACAATTGTCTTCAGGTAGCTTTAGGTGCACACTGTGCAGAGGACACAGTACACTAACTGTTAATACTGCAGCTGCCTGCCTGTGGTACTAATGGGATCAGAAGAACACCAGCAATTGTCTTCAGGTAGTTTTAGGTGCACACTGTGCAGAGGACACAGTACACTAACTTTAAATACTGCAGCTGCCTGCCTGTGGTACTAATAGGATCAGAAGAACACCAGCAATTGTCTTCAGGTAGCTTTAGGTGCACACTGTGCAGAGGACACAATACACTAACTGTAAATACTGCAGCTGCCTGCCTGTGGTACTAAAAGGATCAGAAGAACACCAGCAATTGTCTTCAGGTAGCTTTAGGTGCACACTGTGCAGAGGACACAGTACACTAACTGTAAATACTGCAGCTGCCTGCCTGTGGTATTAATAGGAGCAGAAGAACACCAGAAATTGTCTTCAGGTAGCTTTAGGTCCACACTGTGCAGAGGACACAGTACACTAACTGTAAATACTGCAGCTGCCTGCCTGTGGTACTAATAGGATCAGAAGAACACCAGCAATTGCAGCAATTGTCTTCAGGTAGCTTTAGGTGCACATTGTGCAGAGGACACAGTACACTAACTGTAAATACTGTCGCTGCCTGCCTGTGGTACTAAAAGGATCAGAAGAACACCAGCAATTGTCTTCAGGTAGCTTTAAGTGCACACTGGGCAAAGGACACAGTACACTAACTGTAAATACTGCAGCTGCCTGCCTCTGGTATTAATAGGATCAGAACACCAACAATTGTCTTCAGGTAGCTTTAGGTGCACACTGTGCAAAGGACACAGTACACTAACTGTAAATACTGCAGCTACCTGCCTGTGTATTAATAGGATCAGGACACCAGCAATTTCCTTCAGGTAGCTTTAGGTGCACACTGTGCAGAGGACACAGTACACTAACTGTAAATACTGCAGCTGCCTGCCTGTGGTATTAATAGGATCAGAACAACAATAATTGTCCTCAGGTAGCTTTAGGTGCACACTATGCAGAGGACACAGAACACTAACTGTAAATACTGCAGCTGCCTGCCTGTGGTACTAATAGGATCAGAAGAACACCAACAATTGTCTTCAGGTAGCTTTAGGTGCACACTGTGCAGAGGACACAGTACACTAACTGATAATACTGCAGCTGCCTGCCTGTGGTACTAATAGGATCAGAAGAACACCAGCAATTGTCTTCAGGTAGCTTTAGGTGCACACTGTGCAGAGGACACAGTACACTAACTGTAAATACTGCAGCTGCCTGCCTGTGGTAATAATAGGATCAGAAGAACATCAGCAATTGTCTTCAGGTAGCTTTAGGTGCACACTGTGCAGAGGACACAATACACTAACTGTAAATACTGCAGCTGCCTGCCTGTGGTATTAATAGGATCAGAACAACAGTAATTGCCCTCAGGTAGCTTTAGGTGCACACTGTGCAGAGGACACAGTACACTAACTGTAAATACTGCAGCTGCCTGCCTGTGGTATTAATAGGATTAGAACAACAGTAATTGTCCTCAGGTTGCTTTAGGCGCACGTTGTGCAGAGGACACAGTACACTAACTGTAAATACTGCAGCTGACTGCCTGTGGTACTAAAAGGATCAGAAGAACACCAGCAATTGTCTTCAGGTAGCTTTAAGTGCACACTGGGCAGAGGAAACAGTACATTAACTGTAAATACTGCAGCTGCCTGCCTGTGGTATTAATAGGAGCAGAAGAACACCAGAAATTGTCTTCAGGTAGCTTTAGGTCCACACTGTGCAGAGGACACAGTACACTAACTGTAAATACTGCAGCTGCCTGCCTGTGGTACTAATAGGATCAGAAGAACACCAGCAATTGCAGCAATTGTCTTCAGGTAGCTTTAGGTGCACATTGTGCAGAGGACACAGTACACTAACTGTAAATACTGCCGCTGCCTGCCTGTGGTACTAAAAGGATCAGAAGAACACCAGCAATTGTCTTCAGGTAGCTTTAAGTGCACACTGGGCAGAGGACACAGTACACTAACTGTAAATACTGCAGCTGCCTGCCTCTGGTATTAATAGGATCAGAGCACCAACAATTGTCTTCAGGTAGCTTTAGGTGCACACTGTGCAAAGGACACAGTACACTAACTGTAAATACTGCAGCTACCTGCCTGTGTATTAATAGGATCAGGACACCAGCAATTTCCTTCAGGTAGCTTTAGGTGCACACTGTGCAGAGGACACAGTACACTAACTGTAAATACTGCAGCTGCCTGCCTGTGGTATTAATAGGATCAGAACAACAATAATTGTCCTCAGGTAGCTTTAGGTGCACACTATGCAGAGGACACAGAACACTAACTGTAAATACTGCAGCTGCCTGCCTGTGGTACTAATAGGATCAGAAGAACACCAACAATTGTCTTCAGGTAGCTTTAGGTGCACACTGTGCAGAGGACACAGTACACTAACTGATAATACTGCAGCTGCCTGCCTGTGGTACTAATAGGATCAGAAGAACACCAGCAATTGTCTTCAGGTAGCTTTAGGTGCACACTGTGCAGAGGACACAGTACACTAACTGTAAATACTGCAGCTGCCTGCCTGTGGTAATAATAGGATCAGAAGAACATCAGCAATTGTCTTCAGGTAGCTTTAGGTGCACACTGTGCAGAGGACTCAGTACACTAACTGTAAATACTGCAGCTGCCTGCCTGTGGTATTAATAGGATCAGAACAACAGTAATTGCCCTCAGGTAGCTTTAGGTGCACACTGTGCAGAGGACACAGTACACTAACTGTAAATACTGCAGCTGCCTGCCTGTGGTATTAATAGGATTAGAACAACAGTAATTGTCCTCAGGTAGCTTTAGGCGCACGTTGTGCAGAGAACACAGTACACTAACTGTAAATACTGCCGCTGCCTGCCTGTGGTACTAAAAGGATCAGAAGAACACCAGCAATTGTCTTCAGGTAGCTTTAAGTGCACACTGGGCAGAGGAAACAGTACATTAACTGTAAATACTGCAGCTGCCTGCCTCTGGAATTAATAGGATCAGAACACCAGCAATTGTCTTCAGGTAGCTTTAGGTGCACACTGTGCAGAGGACACAGTACACTAACTGTAAATACTGCAGCTGCCTGCCTGTGGTAATAATAGGATGAGAAGAACATCAGCAATTGTCTTCAGTTAGCTTTAGGTGCACACCGTGCAGAGGACACAGTACACTAACTTTAAATACTGCAGCTGCCTGCCTGTGGTACTAATAGGATCAGAAAAACATCAGCAATTGTCTTCAGGTAGTTTTAGGTGCACACTGTGCAGAGGACACAGTACACTAACTGTAAATACTGCAGCTGCCTGCCTGTGTTATTAATAGGAACAGAACAACAGTAATTGTCCTCAGGTAGCTTTATGTGCACACTATGCAGAGGACACAGTACACTAACTTTAAATACTGCAGCTGCCTGCCTGTGGTACTAATAGGATCAGAAGAACACTAGAAATTGTCTTCAGGTAGCTTTAGGTGCACACTGTGCAGAGGACACAGTACACTAACTGTAAATACTGCAACTGGCTGCCTGTTGTATTAATAGGATCAGAAGAACACCAGCAATTGTCTTCAGGTAGCTTTAGTTGCACACTGTGCAGAGGACTCAGTACACTAGCTGTAAATACTGCAGCTGCTTGCCTCTGGTAATAATAGGATCAGAAAAACAGCAATTGTCTTCAGGTAGCTTTAGATGCACACTTTGCAGGGGACACAGTACACTAACTATAAATACTGCAGCTGCCTGCCTATGGTATTAATAGGATCAGAAGAACACCAGCAATTGTCTTTAGGTAGCTTTAGGTGCACACTGTGCAGAGGACAAAGTACACTAACTGTAAATACTGCAGCTGTCTGCCTCTGGTACTAATAGGATCAAAAGAACACCAGCAGTTGTCTTCAGGTAGCTTTAGGCGCACACTGTGCAGAGGAAACAGTACACTAAATGTAAATACTGCAGCTGCCTGCCTGTGGTATTAATAGGATCAGAAGAACACCAGCCATTGTCTTCAGGTAGCTTTAGGTGCACACTGTGCAGAGGACACAGTACACTAACTGTAAATACTGCAGCTGCCTGCCTGTGGAATTAATAGGAGCAGAAGAACACCAGAAATTGTCTTCAGGTAGCTTTAGGTGCACACTGTGCAGAGGACACAGTACACGAAATGTAAATACTGCAGCTGCCTGCCTGTGGTACTAATAGGATCAAAAGAACACCAGCAATTGCAGAAATTGTCTTCAGGTAGCTTTAGGTGCACATTGTGCAGAGGACACAGTACACTAACTGTAAATACTGCAGCTGCCTGCCTGTGGTACTAAAAGAATCAGAAGAACATCAGCAATTGTCTTCAGGTAGCTTTAAGTGCACATTGTGCAGAGGACACAGTACACTAACTGTAAATACTGCAGCTGCCTGCCTCTGGTATTAATAGGATCAGAACACCAGCAATTGTCTTCAGGTAGCTTTAGGTGCACACTGTGCAAAGGACACAGTACACTAACTGTAAATACTGCAGATGCCTGCCTGTGGTATTAAAAGGATCAGGACACCAGCAATTGTCTTCAGGTAGCTTTAGGAGCACACTGTGCAGAGGACAAAGTACACTAACTGTAAATACTGCAGCTGCCTGCCTGTGGTATTAATAGGATCAGAAGAAAACCAGCAATTGTCTTCAGGTAGCTTTAGGTGCACACTCTGGAGAGGACACAGCACACTAACTGTAAATACTGCAGCTGCCTGCCTGTGGTATTAAAAGGATCAGAACAACAGCAATTGTCCTCAGGTAGCTTTAGGTGCACACTGTACAGAGGACACAGCACACTAACTGTAAATACTGCAGCTGCCTGCCTGTGGTACTAATAGGATCAGAAGAACACCAGAAATTGTCTTCAGGTAGCTTTAGGTGCACACTGTGCAGAGAACACAGTACACTAACTGTAAATACTGCAGCTGCCTGCCTGTGGTACTAAAAGGATCAGAAGAACACCAGCAATTGTCTTCAGGTAGCTTTAGGTGCACACTGTGCAAAGGACACAGTACACTAACTGTAAATACTGCAGCTGCCTGCCTGTGGTATTAATAGGATCAGAACAACAGTAATTGCCCTCAGGTAGCTTTAGGTGCACACTGTGCAGAGGACACAGTACGCTAACTGCAAATACTGCAGCTGCCTGCCTGTGGTATTATTAGGATCAGAACAACAGTAATTGTCCTCAGGTAGCTTTAGGTGCACGTTGTGCAGAGGACACAGTACACTAACTGTAAATACTGCAGCTGCCTGTCTGTGGTACTAAAAGGATCAGAAGAACACCAGCAATTGTCTTCAGGTAGCTTTAAGTGCACACTGGACAGTGGACACAGTACACTAACTGTAAATGCTGCAGCAGCCTGCCTCTGGTATTAATAGGATCAGAACACCAGCAATTGTCTTCAGGTAGCTTTAGGTGCACACTGTGCAAAGGACACAGTACACTAACTGTAAATACTGCAGCTGCCTGCCTGTGGTATTAATAGGATCAGGACACCAGCAATTTTCTTCAGTTAGCTTTAGGTGCAAACCGTGCAGAGGACACAGTACACTAACTTTAAATACTGCAGCTGCCTGCCTGTGGTACTAATAGGATCAGAAAAACATCAGCAATTGTCTTCAGGTAGTTTTAGGTGCACACTGTGCAGAGGACACAGTACACTAACTGTAAATACTGCAGCTGCCTGCCTGTGTTATTAATAGGAACAGAACAACAGTAATTGTCCTCAGGTAGCTTTAGTTGCACACTATGCAGAGGACACAGTACACTAACTGTAAATACTGCAGCTGCCTGCCTGTGGTACTAATAGGATCAGAAGAACACCAACAATTGTCTTCAGGTAGCTTTAGGTGCACACTGTGCAGAGGACACAGTACACTAACTGTAAATACTGCAGCTGCCTGCCTGTGGTATTAATAGGATCAGGACACCAGCAATTGTCTTCAGGTAGCTTTAGGTGCACACTGTGCAGAGGACACAGTACACTAACTGTAAATACTGCAGCTGCCTGCCTGTGGTACTAATAGGATCAGAAAAACACCAGCAATTGTCTTCAGGTAGCTTTAATTGCACATTGTGCAGAGGACACAGTACACTAACTGTAAATTCTGCAGCTGCCTGCCTGTGGTACTAAAAGGATCAGAAGAACACCAGCAATTGTCTTCAGGTAGCTTTAGGTGCACACTGTGCAGAGGACACATTACACTAACTGTAAATACTGCAGCTGCCTGCCTGTGGTATTAATAGGAGCAGAAGAACACCAGAAATTGTCTTCAGGTAGCTTTAGGTGCACACTGTGCAGAGGACACAGTACACTAACTGTAAATACTGCAGCTGCCTGCCTGTGGTACTAATAGGATCAGAAGAACACGAGCAATTGTCTTCAGGTAGCATTAAGTGCACACTGGGCAGAGGACACAGTACACTAACTGTAAATACTGCAGCTGCCTGCCTCTGGTATTAATAGGATCAGAACACCAGCAATTGTCTTCAGGTAGCTTTAGGTGCACACTGTGCAAAGGACACAGTACACTAACTGTAAATACTGCAGCTGCCTGCCTGTGGTATTAATAGGATCAGGACACCAGCAATTTTCTTCAGTTAGCTTTAGGTGCACACCGTGCAGAGGACACAGTACACTAACTTTAAATACTGCAGCTGCCTGCCTGTGGTACTAAAAGGATCAGAAAAACATCAGCAATTGTCTTCAGGTAGTTTTAGGTGCACACTGTGCAGAGGACACAGTACACTAACTGTAAATACTGCAGCTGCCTGCCTGTGTTATTAATAGGAACAGAACAACAGTAATTGTCCTCAGGTAGCTTTAGGTGCACACTATGCAGAGGACACAGTACACTAACTGTAAATACTGCAGCTGCCTGCCTGTGGTATTAATAGGATCAGAAGAACACCAGAAATTGTCTTCAGGTAGCTTTAGGTGCACACTATGCAGAGGACACAGAACACTAACTGTAAATACTGCAGCTGCCTGCCTGTGGTAATAATAGGATCAGAAAAACATCAGCAATTGTCTTCAGGTAGCTTTAGTTGCACACTGTGCAGAGGACACAGTACACTAACTGTAAATACTGCAGCTGCCTGCCTGTGGTATTAATATGATCAGAACAACAGTAATTGTCCTCAGGTAGCTTTAGGCGCACGTTGTGCAGAGGACACATTACACTAACTGTAAATACTGCAGCTGTCTGCCTGTGGTACTAAAAGGATCAGAAGAACACCAGCAATTGTCTTCAGGTAGCTTTAAGTGCACACTGGGCAGAGGACACAGTACATTAACTGTAAATACTGCAGCTGCCTGCCTCTGGTATTAATAGGATCAGAACACCAGCAATTGTCTTCAGGTAGCTTTAGGTGCACACTGTGGAAAGGACACAGTACACTAACTGTAAATACTGCAGCTGCCTGCCTGTGGTATTAATAGGATCAGGACACCATCAATTTTCTTCAGTTAGCTTTAGGTGCACACCGTGCAGAGGACACAGTACACTAACTTTAAATACTGCAGCTGCCTGCCTATGGTACTAATAGGATCAGAAAAACATCAGCAATTGTCTTCAGGTAGTTTTAGGTGCACACTGTGCAGAGGACACAGTACACTAACTGTAAATACTGCAGCTGCCTGCCTGTGTTATTAATAGGAACAGAACAACAGTAATTGTCCTCAGGTAGCTTTATGTGCACACTATGCAGAGGAAACAGTACACTAACTTTAAATACTGCAGCTGCCTGCCTGTGGTACTAATAGGATCAGAAGAACACCAGAAATTGTCTTCAGGTAGCTTTAGGTGCACACTGTGCAGAGAACACAGTACACTAACTGTAAATACTGCAGCTGCCTGCCTGTGGTACTAAAAGGATCAGAAGAACACCAGCAATTGTCTTCAGGTAGCTTTAGGTGCACACTGTGCAAAGGACACAGTACACTAACTGTAAATACTGCAGCTGCCTGCCTGTGGTATTAATAGGATCAGAACAACAGTAATTGCCCTCAGGTAGCTTTAGTTGCACACTGTGCAGAGGACACAGTACACTAACTGTAAATACTGCAGCTGCCTGCCTGTGGTATTAATATGATCAGAACAACAGTAATTGTCCTCAGGTAGCTTTAGGCGCACGTTGTGCAGAGGACACATTACACTAACTGTAAATACTGCAGCTGTCTGCCTGTGGTACTAAAAGGATCAGAAGAACACCAGCAATTGTCTTCAGGTAGCTTTAAGTGCACACTGGGCAGAGGACACAGTACATTAACTGTAAATACTGCAGCTGCCTGCCTCTGGTATTAATAGGATCAGAACACCAGCAATTGTCTTCAGGTAGCTTTAGGTGCACACTGTGGAAAGGACACAGTACACTAACTGTAAATACTGCAGCTGCCTGCCTGTGGTATTAATAGGATCAGGACACCATCAATTTTCTTCAGTTAGCTTTAGGTGCACACCGTGCAGAGGACACAGTACACTAACTTTAAATACTGCAGCTGCCTGCCTATGGTACTAATAGGATCAGAAAAACATCAGCAATTGTCTTCAGGTAGTTTTAGGTGCACACTGTGCAGAGGACACAGTACACTAACTGTAAATACTGCAGCTGCCTGCCTGTGTTATTAATAGGAACAGAACAACAGTAATTGTCCTCAGGTAGCTTTATGTGCACACTATGCAGAGGAAACAGTACACTAACTTTAAATACTGCAGCTGCCTGCCTGTGGTACTAATAGGATCAGAAGAACACCAGAAATTGTCTTCAGGTAGCTTTAGGTGCACACTGTGCAGAGAACACAGTACACTAACTGTAAATACTGCAGCTGCCTGCCTGTGGTACTAAAAGGATCAGAAGAACACCAGCAATTGTCTTCAGGTAGCTTTAGGTGCACACTGTGCAAAGGACACAGTACACTAACTGTAAATACTGCAGCTGCCTGCCTGTGGTATTAATAGGATCAGAACAACAGTAATTGCCCTCAGGTAGCTTTAGGTGCACACTGTGCAGAGGACACAGTACGCTAACTGCAAATACTGCAGCTGCCTGCCTGTGGTATTATTAGGATCAGAACAACAGTAATTGTCCTCAGGTAGCTTTAGGTGCACGTTGTGCAGAGGACACAGTACACTAACTGTAAATACTGCAGCTGCCTGCCTGTGGTACTAAAAGGATCAGAAGAACACCAGCAATTGTCTTCAGGTAGCTTTAGGTGCACACTGTGCAAAGGACACAGTACACTAACTGTAAATACTGCAGCTGCCTGCCTGTGGTATTAATAGGATCAGAACAACAGTAATTGCCCTCAGGTAGCTTTAGGTGCACACTGTGCAGAGGACACAGTACGCTAACTGCAAATACTGCAGCTGCCTGCCTGTGGTATTATTAGGATCAGAACAACAGTAATTGTCCTCAGGTAGCTTTAGGTGCACGTTGTGCAGAGGACACAGTACACTAACTGTAAATACTGCAGCTGCCTGTCTGTGGTACTAAAAGGATCAGAAGAACACCAGCAATTGTCTTCAGGTAGCTTTAAGTGCACACTGGACAGTGGACACAGTACACTAACTGTAAATGCTGCAGCAGCCTGCCTCTGGTATTAATAGGATCAGAACACCAGCAATTGTCTTCAGGTAGCTTTAGGTGCACACTGTGCAAAGGACACAGTACACTAACTGTAAATACTGCAGCTGCCTGCCTGTGGTATTAATAGGATCAGGACACCAGCAATTTTCTTCAGTTAGCTTTAGGTGCAAACCGTGCAGAGGACACAGTACACTAACTTTAAATACTGCAGCTGCCTGCCTGTGGTACTAATAGGATCAGAAAAACATCAGCAATTGTCTTCAGGTAGTTTTAGGTGCACACTGTGCAGAGGACACAGTACACTAACTGTAAATACTGCAGCTGCCTGCCTGTGTTATTAATAGGAACAGAACAACAGTAATTGTCCTCAGGTAGCTTTAGTTGCACACTATGCAGAGGACACAGTACACTAACTGTAAATACTGCAGCTGCCTGCCTGTGGTACTAATAGGATCAGAAGAACACCAACAATTGTCTTCAGGTAGCTTTAGGTGCACACTGTGCAGAGGACACAGTACACTAACTGTAAATACTGCAGCTGCCTGCCTGTGGTATTAATAGGATCAGGACACCAGCAATTGTCTTCAGGTAGCTTTAGGTGCACACTGTGCAGAGGACACAGTACACTAACTGTAAATACTGCAGCTGCCTGCCTGTGGTACTAATAGGATCAGAAAAACACCAGCAATTGTCTTCAGGTAGCTTTAATTGCACATTGTGCAGAGGACACAGTACACTAACTGTAAATTCTGCAGCTGCCTGCCTGTGGTACTAAAAGGATCAGAAGAACACCAGCAATTGTCTTCAGGTAGCTTTAGGTGCACACTGTGCAGAGGACACATTACACTAACTGTAAATACTGCAGCTGCCTGCCTGTGGTATTAATAGGAGCAGAAGAACACCAGAAATTGTCTTCAGGTAGCTTTAGGTGCACACTGTGCAGAGGACACAGTACACTAACTGTAAATACTGCAGCTGCCTGCCTGTGGTACTAATAGGATCAGAAGAACACGAGCAATTGTCTTCAGGTAGCATTAAGTGCACACTGGGCAGAGGACACAGTACACTAACTGTAAATACTGCAGCTGCCTGCCTCTGGTATTAATAGGATCAGAACACCAGCAATTGTCTTCAGGTAGCTTTAGGTGCACACTGTGCAAAGGACACAGTACACTAACTGTAAATACTGCAGCTGCCTGCCTGTGGTATTAATAGGATCAGGACACCAGCAATTTTCTTCAGTTAGCTTTAGGTGCACACCGTGCAGAGGACACAGTACACTAACTTTAAATACTGCAGCTGCCTGCCTGTGGTACTAAAAGGATCAGAAAAACATCAGCAATTGTCTTCAGGTAGTTTTAGGTGCACACTGTGCAGAGGACACAGTACACTAACTGTAAATACTGCAGCTGCCTGCCTGTGTTATTAATAGGAACAGAACAACAGTAATTGTCCTCAGGTAGCTTTAGGTGCACACTATGCAGAGGACACAGTACACTAACTGTAAATACTGCAGCTGCCTGCCTGTGGTATTAATAGGATCAGAAGAACACCAGAAATTGTCTTCAGGTAGCTTTAGGTGCACACTATGCAGAGGACACAGAACACTAACTGTAAATACTGCAGCTGCCTGCCTGTGGTAATAATAGGATCAGAAAAACATCAGCAATTGTCTTCAGGTAGCTTTAGTTGCACACTGTGCAGAGGACACAGTACACTAACTGTAAATACTGCAGCTGCCTGCCTGTGGTATTAATATGATCAGAACAACAGTAATTGTCCTCAGGTAGCTTTAGGCGCACGTTGTGCAGAGGACACATTACACTAACTGTAAATACTGCAGCTGTTTGCCTGTGGTACTAAAAGGATCAGAAGAACACCAGCAATTGTCTTCAGGTAGCTTTAAGTGCACACTGGGCAGAGGACACAGTACATTAACTGTAAATACTGCAGCTGCCTGCCTCTGGTATTAATAGGATCAGAACACCAGCAATTGTCTTCAGGTAGCTTTAGGTGCACACTGTGGAAAGGACACAGTACACTAACTGTAAATACTGCAGCTGCCTGCCTGTGGTATTAATAGGATCAGGACACCATCAATTTTCTTCAGTTAGCTTTAGGTGCACACCGTGCAGAGGACACAGTACACTAACTTTAAATACTGCAGCTGCCTGCCTATGGTACTAATAGGATCAGAAAAACATCAGCAATTGTCTTCAGGTAGTTTTAGGTGCACACTGTGCAGAGGACACAGTACACTAACTGTAAATACTGCAGCTGCCTGCCTGTGTTATTAATAGGAACAGAACAACAGTAATTGTCCTCAGGTAGCTTTATGTGCACACTATGCAGAGGAAACAGTACACTAACTTTAAATACTGCAGCTGCCTGCCTGTGGTACTAATAGGATCAGAAGAACACCAGAAATTGTCTTCAGGTAGCTTTAGGTGCACACTGTGCAGAGAACACAGTACACTAACTGTAAATACTGCAGCTGCCTGCCTGTGGTACTAAAAGGATCAGAAGAACACCAGCAATTGTCTTCAGGTAGCTTTAGGTGCACACTGTGCAAAGGACACAGTACACTAACTGTAAATACTGCAGCTGCCTGCCTGTGGTATTAATAGGATCAGAACAACAGTAATTGCCCTCAGGTAGCTTTAGGTGCACACTGTGCAGAGGACACAGTACGCTAACTGCAAATACTGCAGCTGCCTGCCTGTGGTATTATTAGGATCAGAACAACAGTAATTGTCCTCAGGTAGCTTTAGGTGCACGTTGTGCAGAGGACACAGTACACTAACTGTAAATACTGCAGCTGCCTGTCTGTGGTACTAAAAGGATCAGAAGAACACCAGCAATTGTCTTCAGATAGCTTTAAGTGCACACTGGACAGTGGACACAGTACACTAACTGTAAATGCTGCAGCAGCCTGCCTCTGGTATTAATAGGATCAGAACACCAGCAATTGTCTTCAGGTAGCTTTAGGTGCACACTGTGCAAAGGACACAGTACACTAACTGTAAATACTGCAGCTGCCTGCCTGTGGTATTAATAGGATCAGGACACCAGCAATTTTCTTCAGTTAGCTTTAGGTGCAAACCGTGCAGAGGACACAGTACACTAACTTTAAATACTGCAGCTGCCTGCCTGTGGTACTAATAGGATCAGAAAAACATCAGCAATTGTCTTCAGGTAGTTTTAGGTGCACACTGTGCAGAGGACACAGTACACTAACTGTAAATACTGCAGCTGCCTGCCTGTGTTATTAATAGGAACAGAACAACAGTAATTGTCCTCAGGTAGCTTTAGTTGCACACTATGCAGAGGACACAGTACACTAACTGTAAATACTGCAGCTGCCTGCCTGTGGTACTAATAGGATCAGAAGAACACCAACAATTGTCTTCAGGTAGCTTTAGGTGCACACTGTGCAGAGGACACAGTACACTAACTGTAAATACTGCAGCTGCCTGCCTGTGGTATTAATAGGATCAGGACACCAGCAATTGTCTTCAGGTAGCTTTAGGTGCACACTGTGCAGAGGACACAGTACACTAACTGTAAATACTGCAGCTGCCTGCCTGTGGTACTAATAGGATCAGAAAAACACCAGCAATTGTCTTCAGGTAGCTTTAATTGCACATTGTGCAGAGGACACAGTACACTAACTGTAAATTCTGCAGCTGCCTGCCTGTGGTACTAAAAGGATCAGAAGAACACCAGCAATTGTCTTCAGGTAGCTTTAGGTGCACACTGTGCAGAGGACACATTACACTAACTGTAAATACTGCAGCTGCCTGCCTGTGGTATTAATAGGAGCAGAAGAACACCAGAAATTGTCTTCAGGTAGCTTTAGGTGCACACTGTGCAGAGGACACAGTACACTAACTGTAAATACTGCAGCTGCCTGCCTGTGGTACTAATAGGATCAGAAGAACACGAGCAATTGTCTTCAGGTAGCATTAAGTGCACACTGGGCAGAGGACACAGTACACTAACTGTAAATACTGCAGCTGCCTGCCTCTGGTATTAATAGGATCAGAACACCAGCAATTGTCTTCAGGTAGCTTTAGGTGCACACTGTGCAAAGGACACAGTACACTAACTGTAAATACTGCAGCTGCCTGCCTGTGGTATTAATAGGATCAGGACACCAGCAATTTTCTTCAGTTAGCTTTAGGTGCACACCGTGCAGAGGACACAGTACACTAACTTTAAATACTGCAGCTGCCTGCCTGTGGTACTAAAAGGATCAGAAAAACATCAGCAATTGTCTTCAGGTAGTTTTAGGTGCACACTGTGCAGAGGACACAGTACACTAACTGTAAATACTGCAGCTGCCTGCCTGTGTTATTAATAGGAACAGAACAACAGTAATTGTCCTCAGGTAGCTTTAGGTGCACACTATGCAGAGGACACAGTACACTAACTGTAAATACTGCAGCTGCCTGCCTGTGGTATTAATAGGATCAGAAGAACACCAGAAATTGTCTTCAGGTAGCTTTAGGTGCACACTATGCAGAGGACACAGAACACTAACTGTAAATACTGCAGCTGCCTGCCTGTGGTAATAATAGGATCAGAAAAACATCAGCAATTGTCTTCAGGTAGCTTTAGTTGCACACTGTGCAGAGGACACAGTACACTAACTGTAAATACTGCAGCTGCCTGCCTGTGGTATTAATATGATCAGAACAACAGTAATTGTCCTCAGGTAGCTTTAGGCGCACGTTGTGCAGAGGACACATTACACTAACTGTAAATACTGCAGCTGTCTGCCTGTGGTACTAAAAGGATCAGAAGAACACCAGCAATTGTCTTCAGGTAGCTTTAAGTGCACACTGGGCAGAGGACACAGTACATTAACTGTAAATACTGCAGCTGCCTGCCTCTGGTATTAATAGGATCAGAACACCAGCAATTGTCTTCAGGTAGCTTTAGGTGCACACTGTGGAAAGGACACAGTACACTAACTGTAAATACTGCAGCTGCCTGCCTGTGGTATTAATAGGATCAGGACACCATCAATTTTCTTCAGTTAGCTTTAGGTGCACACCGTGCAGAGGACACAGTACACTAACTTTAAATACTGCAGCTGCCTGCCTATGGTACTAATAGGATCAGAAAAACATCAGCAATTGTCTTCAGGTAGTTTTAGGTGCACACTGTGCAGAGGACACAGTACACTAACTGTAAATACTGCAGCTGCCTGCCTGTGTTATTAATAGGAACAGAACAACAGTAATTGTCCTCAGGTAGCTTTATGTGCACACTATGCAGAGGAAACAGTACACTAACTTTAAATACTGCAGCTGCCTGCCTGTGGTACTAATAGGATCAGAAGAACACCAGAAATTGTCTTCAGGTAGCTTTAGGTGCACACTGTGCAGAGAACACAGTACACTAACTGTAAATACTGCAGCTGCCTGCCTGTGGTACTAAAAGGATCAGAAGAACACCAGCAATTGTCTTCAGGTAGCTTTAGGTGCACACTGTGCAAAGGACACAGTACACTAACTGTAAATACTGCAGCTGCCTGCCTGTGGTATTAATAGGATCAGAACAACAGTAATTGCCCTCAGGTAGCTTTAGGTGCACACTGTGCAGAGGACACAGTACGCTAACTGCAAATACTGCAGCTGCCTGCCTGTGGTATTATTAGGATCAGAACAACAGTAATTGTCCTCAGGTACCTTTAGGTGCACGTTGTGCAGAGGACACAGTACACTAACTGTAAATACTGCAGCTGCCTGTCTGTGGTACTAAAAGGATCAGAAGAACACCAGCAATTGTCTTCAGGTAGCTTTAAGTGCACACTGGACAGTGGACACAGTACACTAACTGTAAATGCTGCAGCAGCCTGCCTCTGGTATTAATAGGATCAGAACACCAGCAATTGTCTTCAGGTAGCTTTAGGTGCACACTGTGCAAAGGACACAGTACACTAACTGTAAATACTGCAGCTGCCTGCCTGTGGTATTAATAGGATCAGGACACCAGCAATTTTCTTCAGTTAGCTTTAGGTGCAAACCGTGCAGAGGACACAGTACACTAACTTTAAATACTGCAGCTGCCTGCCTGTGGTACTAATAGGATCAGAAAAACATCAGCAATTGTCTTCAGGTAGTTTTAGGTGCACACTGTGCAGAGGACACAGTACACTAACTGTAAATACTGCAGCTGCCTGCCTGTGTTATTAATAGGAACAGAACAACAGTAATTGTCCTCAGGTAGCTTTAGTTGCACACTATGCAGAGGACACAGTACACTAACTGTAAATACTGCAGCTGCCTGCCTGTGGTACTAATAGGATCAGAAGAACACCAACAATTGTCTTCAGGTAGCTTTAGGTGCACACTGTGCAGAGGACACAGTACACTAACTGTAAATACTGCAGCTGCCTGCCTGTGGTATTAATAGGATCAGGACACCAGCAATTGTCTTCAGGTAGCTTTAGGTGCACACTGTGCAGAGGACACAGTACACTAACTGTAAATACTGCAGCTGCCTGCCTGTGGTACTAATAGGATCAGAAAAACACCAGCAATTGTCTTCAGGTAGCTTTAATTGCACATTGTGCAGAGGACACAGTACACTAACTGTAAATTCTGCAGCTGCCTGCCTGTGGTACTAAAAGGATCAGAAGAACACCAGCAATTGTCTTCAGGTAGCTTTAGGTGCACACTGTGCAGAGGACACATTACACTAACTGTAAATACTGCAGCTGCCTGCCTGTGGTATTAATAGGAGCAGAAGAACACCAGAAATTGTCTTCAGGTAGCTTTAGGTGCACACTGTGCAGAGGACACAGTACACTAACTGTAAATACTGCAGCTGCCTGCCTGTGGTACTAATAGGATCAGAAGAACACGAGCAATTGTCTTCAGGTAGCATTAAGTGCACACTGGGCAGAGGACACAGTACACTAACTGTAAATACTGCAGCTGCCTGCCTCTGGTATTAATAGGATCAGAACACCAGCAATTGTCTTCAGGTAGCTTTAGGTGCACACTGTGCAAAGGACACAGTACACTAACTGTAAATACTGCAGCTGCCTGCCTGTGGTATTAATAGGATCAGGACACCAGCAATTTTCTTCAGTTAGCTTTAGGTGCACACCGTGCAGAGGACACAGTACACTAACTTTAAATACTGCAGCTGCCTGCCTGTGGTACTAAAAGGATCAGAAAAACATCAGCAATTGTCTTCAGGTAGTTTTAGGTGCACACTGTGCAGAGGACACAGTACACTAACTGTAAATACTGCAGCTGCCTGCCTGTGTTATTAATAGGAACAGAACAACAGTAATTGTCCTCAGGTAGCTTTAGGTGCACACTATGCAGAGGACACAGTACACTAACTGTAAATACTGCAGCTGCCTGCCTGTGGTATTAATAGGATCAGAAGAACACCAGAAATTGTCTTCAGGTAGCTTTAGGTGCACACTATGCAGAGGACACAGAACACTAACTGTAAATACTGCAGCTGCCTGCCTGTGGTAATAATAGGATCAGAAAAACATCAGCAATTGTCTTCAGGTAGCTTTAGTTGCACACTGTGCAGAGGACACAGTACACTAACTGTAAATACTGCAGCTGCCTGCCTGTGGTATTAATATGATCAGAACAACAGTAATTGTCCTCAGGTAGCTTTAGGCGCACGTTGTGCAGAGGACACAGTACACTAACTGTAAATACTGCAGCTGTCTGCCTGTGGTACTAAAAGGATCAGAAGAACACCAGCAATTGTCTTCAGGTAGCTTTAAGTGCACACTGGGCAGAGGACACAGTACATTAACTGTAAATACTGCAGCTGCCTGCCTCTGGTATTAATAGGATCAGAACACCAGCAATTGTCTTCAGGTAGCTTTAGGTGCACACTGTGGAAAGGACACAGTACACTAACTGTAAATACTGCAGCTGCCTGCCTGTGGTATTAATAGGATCAGGACACCATCAATTTTCTTCAGTTAGCTTTAGGTGCACACCGTGCAGAGGACACAGTACACTAACTTTAAATACTGCAGCTGCCTGCCTATGGTACTAATAGGATCAGAAAAACATCAGCAATTGTCTTCAGGTAGTTTTAGGTGCACACTGTGCAGAGGACACAGTACACTAACTGTAAATACTGCAGCTGCCTGCCTGTGTTATTAATAGGAACAGAACAACAGTAATTGTCCTCAGGTAGCTTTATGTGCACACTATGCAGAGGAAACAGTACACTAACTTTAAATACTGCAGCTGCCTGCCTGTGGTACTAATAGGATCAGAAGAACACCAGAAATTGTCTTCAGGTAGCTTTAGGTGCACACTGTGCAGAGGACACAGTACACTAACTGTAAATACTGCAGCTGCCTGCCTGTGGTACTAATAGGATCAGAAGAACACAAGCAATTGTCTTCAGGTAGCATTAAGTGCACACTGGGCAGAGGACACAGTACACTAACTGTAAATACTGCAGCTGCCTGCCTGTGGTATTAATAGGATCAGGACACCAGCAATTTTCTTCAGTTAGCTTTAGGTGCACACCGTGCAGAGGACACAGTACACTAACTTTAAATACTGCAGCTGCCTGCCTGTGGTACTAATAGGATCAGAAAAACATCAGCAATTGTCTTCAGGTAGTTTTAGGTGCACACTGTGCAGAGGACACAGTACACTAACTGTAAATACTGCAGCTGCCTGCCTGTGTTATTAATAGGAACAGAACAACAGTAATTGTCCTCAGGTAGCTTTAGGTGCACACTATGCAGAGGACACAGTACACTAACTGTAAATACTGCAGCTGCCTGCCTGTGGTATTAATAGGAGCAGAAGAACACCAGAAATTGTCTTCAGGTAGCTTTAGGTGCACACTATGCAGAGGACACAGAACACTAACTGTAAATACTGCAGCTGCCTGCCTGTGGTAATAGGATCAGAAAAACATCAGCAATTGTCTTCAGGTAGCTTTAGGTGCACACTGTGCAGAGGACACAGTACACTAACTGTAAATACTGCAGCTGCCTGCCTGTGTTATTAATAGGAACAGAACAACAGTAATTGTCCTCAGGTAGCTTTATGTGCACACTATGCAGAGGACACAGTACACTAACTTTAAATACTGCAGCTGCCTGCCTGTGTTACTAATAGGATCAGAAGAACACCAGAAATTGTCTTCAGGTAGCTTTAGGTGCACACTGTGCAGAGGACACAGTACACTAACTGTAAATACTGCAACTGCCTGCCTGTGGTATTAATAGGATCAGAAGAACACCAGCAATTGTCTTCAGGTAGCTTTAGTTGCACACTGTGCAGAGGACACAGTACACTAACTGTAAATACTGCAGCTGCCTGCCTGTGGTATTAATATGATCAGAACAACAGTAATTGTCCTCAGGTAGCTTTAGGCGCACGTTGTGCAGAGGACACAGTACACTAACTGTAAATACTGCAGCTGTCTGCCTGTGGTACTAAAAGGATCAGAAGAACACCAGCAATTGTCTTCAGGTAGCTTTAAGTGCACACTGGGCAGAGGACACAGTACATTAACTGTAAATACTGCAGCTGCCTGCCTCTGGTATTAATAGGATCAGAACACCAGCAATTGTCTTCAGGTAGCTTTAGGTGCACACTGTGCAAAGGACACAGTACACTAACTGTAAATACTGCAGCTGCCTTCCTGTGGTATTAATAGGATCAGGACACCATCAATTTTCTTCAGTTAGCTTTAGGTGCACACCGTGCAGAGGACACAGTACACTAACTTTAAATACTGCAGCTGCCTGCCTGTGGTACTAATAGGATCAGAAAAACATCAGCAATTGTCTTCAGGTAGTTTTAGGTGCACACTGTGCAGAGGACACAGTACACTAACTGTAAATACTGCAGCTGCCTGCCTGTGTTATTAATAGGAACAGAACAACAGTAATTGTCCTCAGGTAGCTTTATGTGCACACTATGCAGAGGAAACAGTACACTAAATAGGATCAGAAGAACACCAGAAATTGTCTTCAGGTAGTTTTAGTTGCACACTGTGCAGAGGACACAGTACACTAACTGTAAATACTGCATCTGGCTGCCTGTGGTATTAATAGGATCAGAAGAACACCAGCAATTGTCTTCAGGTAGCTTTAGGTGCACACTGTGCAGAGGACACAGTACACTAACTGTAAATACTGCAGCTGCCTGCCTGTGGTATTAATAGGATCAGAACAACAGTAATTGCCCTCAGGTAGCTTTAGGTGCACACTGTGCAGAGGACACAGTACACTAACTGTAAATACTGCAGCTGCCTGCCTGTGGTATTAATAGGATCAGAACAACAGTAATTGTCCTCAGGTAGCTTTAGGCGCACGTTGTGCAGAGGACACAGTACACTAACTGTAAATACTGCAGCTGCCTGCCTGTGGTATTAATAGGATCAGAAGAACACCAGAAATTGTCTTCAGGTAGCTTTAGGTGCACACTGTGCAGAGGACACAGTACACTAACTGTAAATACTGCAACTGGCTGCCTGTGGTATTAATAGGATCAGAAGAACACCAGCAATTGTCTTCAGGTAGCTTTAGTTGCACACTGTGCAGAGGACTCAGTACACTAGCTGTAAATACTGCAGCTGCTTGCCTGTGGTAATAATAGGATCAGAACAACAGCAATTGTCTTCAGGTAGCTTTAGATGCACACTGGGCAGAGGACACAGTACACTAACTATAAATACTGCAGCTGCCTGCCTGTGGTATTAATAGGATCAGAACACCAGCAATTGTCTTCAGGTAGCTTTAGGTGCACACTGTGCAAAGGACAAAGTACACTAACTGTAAATACTTCAGCTGCCTGCCTGTGGTATTAATAGGATCAGGACAACAGCAATTTTCTTCAGGTAACTTTATGTGCACACTGTGCAGAGGACACAGTACACTAACTGTTAATACTGCTGCTGCCTGCCTGTGGTATTCATAGGATCAGAAGAACACCAGCAATTGTCTTCAGGTAGCTTTAGGTGCACACTGTGCAGAGGACACAGTACACTAACTGTTAATACTGCAGCTGCCTGCCTGTGGTACTAATAGGATCAGAAGAACACCAGCAATTGTCTTCAGGTAGCTTTAGGTGCACACTGTGCAGGGGACACAGTACACTAACTGTAAATACTGCAGCTGCCTGCCTATGGTATTAATAGGATCAGAAGAACACCAGCAATTGTCTTCAGGTAGCTTTAGGTGCACACTGTGCAGAGGACACAGTACACTAACTGTAAATACTGCAGCTGTCTGCCTGTGGTATTAATAGGATCAAAAGAACACCAGCAGTTGTCTTCAGGTAGCTTTAGGCGCACACTGTGCAGAGGAAACAGTACACTAAATGTAAATACTGCAGCTGCCTGCCTGTGGTATTAATAGGATCAGAAGAACACCAGCCATTGTCTTCAGGTAGCTTTAGGTGCACACTGTGCAGAGGACACAGTACACTAACTGTAAATACTGCAGCTGCCTGCCTATGAAATTAATAGGAACAGAAGAACACCAGAAATTGTCTTCAGGTAGCTTTAGGTGCACACTGTGCAGAGGACACAGTACACTAAATGTAAATACTGCAGCTGCCTGCCTGTGGTACTAATAGGATCAAAAGAACACCAGCAATTGCAGAAATTGTCTTCAGGTAGCTTTAGGTGCACATTGTGCAGAGGACACAGTACACTAACTGTAAATACTGCAGCTGCCTGACTGTGGTACTAAAAGAATCAGAAGAACATCAGCAATTGTCTTCAGGTAGCTTTAAGTGCACATGGTGCAGAGGACACAGTACACTAACTGTAAATACTGCAGCTGCCTGCCTCTGGTATTAATAGGATCAGAACACCAGCAATTGTCTTCAGGTAGCTTTAGGTGCACACTGTGCAAAGGACACAGTACACTAACTGTAAATACTGCAGATGCCTGCCTGTGGTATTAATAGGATCAGGACACCAGCAATTTTCTTCAGGTAGCTTTAGGTGCACACTGTGCAGAGAACCACGTACACTAACTGTAAATACTGCAGATGCCTGCCTGTGGTACTAATAGGATCAGAAGAACACGAGCAATTGTCTTCAGGTAGCTTTAAGTGCACACTGGGCAGAGGACACAGTACACTAACTGTAAATACTGCAGCTGCCTGCCTCTGGTATTAATAGGATCAGAACACCAGCAATTGTCTTCAGGTAGCTTTAGGTGCACACTGTGCAAAGGACACAGTACACTAACTTTAAATACTGCAGCTGCCTGCCTGTGGTATTAATAGGATCAGGACACCAGCAATTTTCTTCAGTTAGCTTTAGGTGCACACCGTGCAGAGGACACAGTACACTAACTTTAAATACTGCAGCTGCCTGCCTGTGTTATTAATAGGAACAGAACACCAGAAATTGTCTTCAGGTAGATTTAGGTGCACACTGTGCAGAGGACACAGTACACTAACTGTAAATACTGCAGCTGCCTGCCTGTGGTACTAATAGGATCAGAAGAACACCAGCAATTGCAGCAATTGTCTTCAGGTAGCTTTAGGTGCACATTGTGCCGAGGACACAGTACACTAACTGTAAATGCTGCAGCTGCCTGCCTGTGGTACTAATAGGATCAGAAGAACACCAGCAATTGCAGCAATTGTCTTCAGGTAGCTTTAGGTGCACATTGTGCAGAGGACACAGTACACTAACTGTAAATACTGCAGCTGCCTGCCTGTGGTACTAAAAGGATCAGAAGAACACCAGCAATTGTCTTCAGGTAGCTTTAAGTGCACATTGTGCAGAGGACACAGTACACTAACTGTAAATACTGCAGCTGCCTGCCTGTGGTACTAATAGGATCAGAAGAACACCAACAATTGTCTTCAGGTAGCTTTAGGTGCACACTGTGCAAAGGACATAGTACACTAACTGATAATACTGCAGCTGCCTGCCTGTGGTACTAATAGGATCAGAAGAACCCCAGCAATTGTCTTCAGGTAGCTTTAGGTGCACACTATGCAGAGGACACAGTACACTAACTGTAAATACTGCAGCTGCCTGCCTGTGGTACTAATAGGATCAGAAGAACACCAGCAATTGTCTTCAGGTAGCTTTAGGTGCACACTGTGCAGAGGACACAGTACACTAACTGTAAATACTGCAGCTGCCTGCCTGTGGTAATAATAGGATCAGAAAAACATCAGCAATTGTCTTCAGGTAGCTTTAGGTGCACACTGTGCAGAGGACACAGTACACTAACTGTAAATACTGCAGCTGCCTGCCTGTGTTATTAATAGGAACAGAACAACAGTAATTGTCCTCAGGTAGCTTTATGTGCACACTATGCAGAGGACACAGTACACTAACTGTAAATACTGCAGCTGCCTGCCTGTGGTACTAATAGGATCAGAAGAACACCAGAAATTGTCTTCAGGTAGCTTTAGGTGCACACTGTGCAGAGGACACAGTACACTAACTGTAAATACTGCAACTGCCTGCCTGTGGTATTAATAGGATCAGAAGAACACCAGCAATTGTCTTCAGGTAGCTTTAGTTGCACACTGTGCAGAGGACACAGTACACTAACTGTAAATACTGCAGCTGCCTGCCTGTGGTATTAATATGATCAGAACAACAGTAATTGTCCTCAGGTAGCTTTAGGCGCACGTTGTGCAGAGGACACAGTACACTAACTGTAAATACTGCAGCTGTCTGCCTGTGGTACTAAAAGGATCAGAAGAACACCAGCAATTGTCTTCAGGTAGCTTTAAGTGCACACTGGGCAGAGGACACAGTACATTAACTGTAAATACGGCAGCTGCCTGCCTCTGGTATTAATAGGATCAGAACACCAGCAATTGTCTTCAGGTAGCTTTAGGTGCACACTGTGCAAAGGACACAGTACACTAACTGTAAATACTTCAGCTGCCTGCCTGTGGTATTAATAGGATCAGGACACCATCAATTTTCTTCAGTTAGCTTTAGGTGCACACCGTGCAGAGGACACAGTACACTAACTTTAAATACTGCAGCTGCCTGCCTGTGGTACTAATAGGATCAGAAAAACATCAGCAATTGTCTTCAGGTAGTTTTAGGTGCACACTGTGCAGAGGACACAGTACACTAACTGTAAATACTGCAGCTGCCTGCCTGTGTTATTAATAGGAACAGAACAACAGTAATTGTCCTCAGGTAGCTTTATGTGCACACTATGCAGAGGAAACAGTACACTAACTTTAAATACTGCAGCTGCCTGCCTGTGGTACTAATAGGATCAGAAGAACACCAGAAATTGTCTTCAGGTAGCTTTAGGTGCACACTGTGCAGAGGACACAGTACACTAACTGTAAATACTGCAACTGGCTGCCTGTGGTATTAATAGGATCAGAAAAACACCAGCAATTGTCTTCAGGTAGTTTTAGTTGCACACTGTGCAGAGGACACAGTACACTAACTGTAAATACTGCAACTGGCTGCCTGTGGTATTAATAGGATCAGAAGAACACCAGCAATTGTCTTCAGGTAGCTTTAGGTGCACACTGTGCAGAGGACACAGTACCCTAACTGTAAATACTGCAGCTGCCTGCCTGTGGTATTAATAGGATCAGAACAACAGTAATTGCCCTCAGGTAGCTTTAGGTGCACACTGTGCAGAGGACACAGTACACTAACTGTAAATACTGCAGCTGCCTGCCTGTGGTATTAATAGGATCAGAACAACAGTAATTGTCCTCAGGTAGCTTTAGGCGCACGTTGTGCAGAGGACACAGTACACTAACTGTAAATACTGCAGCTGCCTGCCTGTGGTATTAATAGGATCAGAAGAACACCAGAAATTGTCTTCAGGTAGCTTTAGGTGCACACTGTGCAGAGGACACAGTACACTAACTGTAAATACTGCAACTGGCTGCCTGTGGTATTAATAGGATCAGAAGAACACCAGCAATTGTCTTCAGGTAGCTTTAGTTGCACACTGTGCAGAGGACTCAGTACACTAGCTGTAAATACTGCAGCTGCTTGCCTGTGGTAATAATAGGATCAGAACAACAGCAATTGTCTTCAGGTAGCTTTAGATGCACACTGGGCAGAGGACACAGTACACTAACTATAAATACTGCAGCTGCCTGCCTTTGGTGTTAATAGGATCAGAACACCAGCAATTGTCTTCAGATAGCTTTAGGTGCACACTGTGCAAAGGACAAAGTACACTAACTGTAAATACTGCAGCTGCCTGCCTGTGGTATTAATAGGATCAGGACAACAGCAATTTTCTTCAGGTAACTTTATGTGCACACTGTGCAGAGGGCACAGTACACTAACTGTTAATACTGCTGCTGCCTGCCTGTGGTATTCATAGGATCAGAAGAACACCAGCAATTGTCTTCAGGTAGCTTTAGGTGCACACTCTGCAGAGGACACAGTACACTAACTGTTAAAACTGCAGCTGCCTGCCTGTGGTACTAATAGGATCAGAAGAACACCAGCAATTGTCTTCAGGTAGCTTTAGGTGCACACTGTGCAGGGGACACAGTACACTAACTGTAAATACTGCAGGTGCCTGCCTATGGTTTTAATAGGATCAGAAGAACACCAGCAATTGTCTTCAGGTAGCTTTAGGTGCACACTGTGCAGAGGACACAGTACACTAACTGTAAATACTGCAGCTGTCTGCCTGTGGTATTAATAGGATCAAAAGAACACCAGCAGTTGTCTTCAGGTAGCTTTAGGCGCACACTGTGCAGAGGAAACAGTACACTAAATGTAAATACTGCAGCTGCCTGCCTGTGGTATTAATAGGATCAGAAGAACACCAGCCATTGTCTTCAGGTAGCTTTAGGTGCACACTGTGCAGAGGACACAGTAATCTAACTGTAAATACTGCAGCTGCCTGCCTGTGAAATTAATAGGAACAGAAGAACACCAGAAATTGTCTTCAGGTAGCTTTAGGTGCACACTGTGCAGAGGACACAGTACACTAAATGTAAATACTGCAGCTGCCTGCCTGTGGTACTAATAGGATCAAAAGAACACCAGCAATTGCAGAAATTGTCTTCAGGTAGCTTTAGGTGCACATTGTGCAGAGGACACAGTACACTAACTGTAAATACTGCAGCTGCCTGACTGTGGTACTAAAAGAATCAGAAGAACATCAGCAATTGTCTTCAGGTAGCTTTAAGTGCACATGGTGCAGAGGACACAGTACACTAACTGTAAATACTGCAGCTGCCTGCCTCTGGTATTAATAGGATCAGAACACCAGCAATTGTCTTCAGGTAGCTTTAGGTGCACACTGTGCAAAGGACACAGTACACTAACTGTAAATACTGCAGATGACTGCCTGTGGTATTAATAGGATCAGGACACCAGCAATTTTCTTCAGGTAGCTTTAGGTGCACACTGTGCAGAGAACCACGTACACTAACTGTAAATACTGCAGCTGCCTGCCTGTGGTACTAATAGGATCAGAAGAACACGAGCAATTGTCTTCAGGTAGCTTTAAGTGCACACTGGGCAGAGGACACAGTACACTAACTGTAAATACTGCAGCTGCCTGCCTCTGGTATTAATAGGATCAGAACACCAGCAATTGTCTTCAGGTAGCTTTAGGTGCACACTGTGCAGAGGACACAGTACACTAACTGATAATACTGCAGCTGCCTGCCTGTGGTACTAATAGGATCAGAAGAACACCAGCAATTGTCTTCAGGTAGCTTTAGGTGCACACTGTGCAGAGGACACAGTACACTAACTGTAAATACTGCAGCTGCCTGCCTGTGGTAATAATAGGATCAGAAGAACATCAGCAATTGTCTTCAGGTAGCTTTAGGTGCACACTGTGCAGAGGACACAATACACTAACTGTAAATACTGCAGCTGCCTGCCTGTGGTATTAATAGGATCAGAACAACAGTAATTGCCCTCAGGTAGCTTTAGGTGCACACTGTGCAGAGGACACAGTACACTAACTGTAAATACTGCAGCTGCCTGCCTGTGGTATTAATAGGATTAGAACAACAGTAATTGTCCTCAGGTTGCTTTAGGCGCACGTTGTGCAGAGGACACAGTACACTAACTGTAAATACTGCAGCTGACTGCCTGTGGTACTAAAAGGATCAGAAGAACACCAGCAATTGTCTTCAGGTAGCTTTAAGTGCACACTGGGCAGAGGAAACAGTACATTAACTGTAAATACTGCAGCTGCCTGCCTGTGGTATTAATAGGAGCAGAAGAACACCAGAAATTGTCTTCAGGTAGCTTTAGGTCCACACTGTGCAGAGGACACAGTACACTAACTGTAAATACTGCAGCTGCCTGCCTGTGGTACTAATAGGATCAGAAGAACACCAGCAATTGCAGCAATTGTCTTCAGGTAGCTTTAGGTGCACATTGTGCAGAGGACACAGTACACTAACTGTAAATACTGCCGCTGCCTGCCTGTGGTACTAAAAGGATCAGAAGAACACCAGCAATTGTCTTCAGGTAGCTTTAAGTGCACACTGGGCAGAGGACACAGTACACTAACTGTAAATACTGCAGCTGCCTGCCTCTGGTATTAATAGGATCAGAGCACCAACAATTGTCTTCAGGTAGCTTTAGGTGCACACTGTGCAAAGGACACAGTACACTAACTGTAAATACTGCAGCTACCTGCCTGTGTATTAATAGGATCAGGACACCAGCAATTTCCTTCAGGTAGCTTTAGGTGCACACTGTGCAGAGGACACAGTACACTAACTGTAAATACTGCAGCTGCCTGCCTGTGGTATTAATAGGATCAGAACAACAATAATTGTCCTCAGGTAGCTTTAGGTGCACACTATGCAGAGGACACAGAACACTAACTGTAAATACTGCAGCTGCCTGCCTGTGGTACTAATAGGATCAGAAGAACACCAACAATTGTCTTCAGGTAGCTTTAGGTGCACACTGTGCAGAGGACACAGTACACTAACTGTAAATACTGCAGCTGCCTGCCTGTGGTAATAATAGGATCAGAAGAACATCAGCAATTGTCTTCAGGTAGCTTTAGGTGCACACTGTGCAGAGGACTCAGTACACTAACTGTAAATACTGCAGCTGCCTGCCTGTGGTATTAATAGGATCAGAACAACAGTAATTGCCCTCAGGTAGCTTTAGGTGCACACTGTGCAGAGGACACAGTACACTAACTGTAAATACTGCAGCTGCCTGCCTGTGGTATTAATAGGATTAGAACAACAGTAATTGTCCTCAGGTAGCTTTAGGCGCACGTTGTGCAGAGAACACAGTACACTAACTGTAAATACTGCAGCTGCCTGCCTGTGGTACTAAAAGGATCAGAAGAACACCAGCAATTGTCTTCAGGTAGCTTTAAGTGCACACTGGGCAGAGGAAACAGTACATTAACTGTAAATACTGCAGCTGCCTGCCTCTGGAATTAATAGGATCAGAACACCAGCAATTGTCTTCAGGTAGCTTTAGGTGCACACTGTGCAGAGGACACAGTACACTAACTGTAAATACTGCAGCTGCCTGCCTGTGGTAATAATAGGATGAGAAGAACATCAGCAATTGTCTTCAGTTAGCTTTAGGTGCACACCGTGCAGAGGACACAGTACACTAACTTTAAATACTGCAGCTGCCTGCCTGTGGTACTAATAGGATCAGAAAAACATCAGCAATTGTCTTCAGGTAGTTTTAGGTGCACACTGTGCAGAGGACACAGTACACTAACTGTAAATACTGCAGCTGCCTGCCTGTGTTATTAATAGGAACAGAACAACAGTAATTGTCCTCAGGTAGCTTTATGTGCACACTATGCAGAGGACACAGTACACTAACTTTAAATACTGCAGCTGCCTGCCTGTGGTACTAATAGGATCAGAAGAACACTAGAAATTGTCTTCAGGTAGCTTTAGGTGCACACTGTGCAGAGGACACAGTACACTAACTGTAAATACTGCAACTGGCTGCCTGTTGTATTAATAGGATCAGAAGAACACCAGCAATTGTCTTCAGGTAGCTTTAGTTGCACACTGTGCAGAGGACTCAGTACACTAGCTGTAAATACTGCAGCTGCTTGCCTCTGGTAATAATAGGATCAGAAAAACAGCAATTGTCTTCAGGTAGCTTTAGATGCACACTTTGCAGGGGACACAGTACACTAACTATAAATACTGCAGCTGCCTGCCTATGGTATTAATAGGATCAGAAGAACACCAGCAATTGTCTTTAGGTAGCTTTAGGTGCACACTGTGCAGAGGACAAAGTACACTAACTGTAAATACTGCAGCTGTCTGCCTCTGGTACTAATAGGATCAAAAGAACACCAGCAGTTGTCTTCAGGTAGCTTTAGGCGCACACTGTGCAGAGGAAACAGTACACTAAATGTAAATACTGCAGCTGCCTGCCTGTGGTATTAATAGGATCAGAAGAACACCAGCCATTGTCTTCAGGTAGCTTTAGGTGCACACTGTGCAGAGGACACAGTACACTAACTGTAAATACTGCAGCTGCCTGCCTGTGGAATTAATAGGAGCAGAAGAACACCAGAAATTGTCTTCAGGTAGCTTTAGGTGCACACTGTGCAGAGGACACAGTACACGAAATGTAAATACTGCAGCTGCCTGCCTGTGGTACTAATAGGATCAAAAGAACACCAGCAATTGCAGAAATTGTCTTCAGGTAGCTTTAGGTGCACATTGTGCAGAGGACACAGTACACTAACTGTAAATACTGCAGCTGCCTGCCTGTGGTACTAAAAGAATCAGAAGAACATCAGCAATTGTCTTCAGGTAGCTTTAAGTGCACATTGTGCAGAGGACACAGTACACTAACTGTAAATACTGCAGCTGCCTGCCTCTGGTATTAATAGGATCAGAACACCAGCAATTGTCTTCAGGTAGCTTTAGGTGCACACTGTGCAAAGGACACAGTACACTAACTGTAAATACTGCAGATGCCTGCCTGTGGTATTAAAAGGATCAGGACACCAGCAATTGTCTTCAGGTAGCTTTAGGAGCACACTGTGCAGAGGACAAAGTACACTAACTGTAAATACTGCAGCTGCCTGCCTGTGGTATTAATAGGATCAGAAGAAAACCAGCAATTGTCTTCAGGTAGCTTTAGGTGCACACTCTGGAGAGGACACAGCACACTAACTGTAAATACTGCAGCTGCCTGCCTGTGGTATTAAAAGGATCAGAACAACAGCAATTGTCCTCAGGTAGCTTTAGGTGCACACTGTACAGAGGACACAGCACACTAACTGTAAATACTGCAGCTGCCTGCCTGTGGTACTAATAGGATCAGAAGAACACCAGAAATTGTCTTCAGGTAGCTTTAGGTGCACACTGTGCAGAGAACACAGTACACTAACTGTAAATACTGCAGCTGCCTGCCTGTGGTACTAAAAGGATCAGAAGAACACCAGCAATTGTCTTCAGGTAGCTTTAGGTGCACACTGTGCAAAGGACACAGTACACTAACTGTAAATACTGCAGCTGCCTGCCTGTGGTATTAATAGGATCAGAACAACAGTAATTGCCCTCAGGTAGCTTTAGGTGCACACTGTGCAGAGGACACAGTACGCTAACTGCAAATACTGCAGCTGCCTGCCTGTGGTATTATTAGGATCAGAACAACAGTAATTGTCCTCAGGTAGCTTTAGGTGCACGTTGTGCAGAGGACACAGTACACTAACTGTAAATACTGCAGCTGCCTGTCTGTGGTACTAAAAGGATCAGAAGAACACCAGCAATTGTCTTCAGGTAGCTTTAAGTGCACACTGGACAGTGGACACAGTACACTAACTGTAAATGCTGCAGCAGCCTGCCTCTGGTATTAATAGGATCAGAACACCAGCAATTGTCTTCAGGTAGCTTTAGGTGCACACTGTGCAAAGGACACAGTACACTAACTGTAAATACTGCAGCTGCCTGCCTGTGGTATTAATAGGATCAGGACACCAGCAATTTTCTTCAGTTAGCTTTAGGTGCAAACCGTGCAGAGGACACAGTACACTAACTTTAAATACTGCAGCTGCCTGCCTGTGGTACTAATAGGATCAGAAAAACATCAGCAATTGTCTTCAGGTAGTTTTAGGTGCACACTGTGCAGAGGACACAGTACACTAACTGTAAATACTGCAGCTGCCTGCCTGTGTTATTAATAGGAACAGAACAACAGTAATTGTCCTCAGGTAGCTTTAGTTGCACACTATGCAGAGGACACAGTACACTAACTGTAAATACTGCAGCTGCCTGCCTGTGGTACTAATAGGATCAGAAGAACACCAACAATTGTCTTCAGGTAGCTTTAGGTGCACACTGTGCAGAGGACACAGTACACTAACTGTAAATACTGCAGCTGCCTGCCTGTGGTATTAATAGGATCAGGACACCAGCAATTGTCTTCAGGTAGCTTTAGGTGCACACTGTGCAGAGGACACAGTACACTAACTGTAAATACTGCAGCTGCCTGCCTGTGGTACTAATAGGATCAGAAAAACACCAGCAATTGTCTTCAGGTAGCTTTAATTGCACATTGTGCAGAGGACACAGTACACTAACTGTAAATTCTGCAGCTGCCTGCCTGTGGTACTAAAAGGATCAGAAGAACACCAGCAATTGTCTTCAGGTAGCTTTAGGTGCACACTGTGCAGAGGACACATTACACTAACTGTAAATACTGCAGCTGCCTGCCTGTGGTATTAATAGGAGCAGAAGAACACCAGAAATTGTCTTCAGGTAGCTTTAGGTGCACACTGTGCAGAGGACACAGTACACTAACTGTAAATACTGCAGCTGCCTGCCTGTGGTACTAATAGGATCAGAAGAACACGAGCAATTGTCTTCAGGTAGCATTAAGTGCACACTGGGCAGAGGACACAGTACACTAACTGTAAATACTGCAGCTGCCTGCCTCTGGTATTAATAGGATCAGAACACCAGCAATTGTCTTCAGGTAGCTTTAGGTGCACACTGTGCAAAGGACACAGTACACTAACTGTAAATACTGCAGCTGCCTGCCTGTGGTATTAATAGGATCAGGACACCAGCAATTTTCTTCAGTTAGCTTTAGGTGCACACCGTGCAGAGGACACAGTACACTAACTTTAAATACTGCAGCTGCCTGCCTGTGGTACTAAAAGGATCAGAAAAACATCAGCAATTGTCTTCAGGTAGTTTTAGGTGCACACTGTGCAGAGGACACAGTACACTAACTGTAAATACTGCAGCTGCCTGCCTGTGTTATTAATAGGAACAGAACAACAGTAATTGTCCTCAGGTAGCTTTAGGTGCACACTATGCAGAGGACACAGTACACTAACTGTAAATACTGCAGCTGCCTGCCTGTGGTATTAATAGGATCAGAAGAACACCAGAAATTGTCTTCAGGTAGCTTTAGGTGCACACTATGCAGAGGACACAGAACACTAACTGTAAATACTGCATCTGCCTGCCTGTGGTAATAATAGGATCAGAAAAACATCAGCAATTGTCTTCAGGTAGCTTTAGTTGCACACTGTGCAGAGGACACAGTACACTAACTGCAAATACTGCAGCTGCCTGCCTGTGGTATTAATATGATCAGAACAACAGTAATTGTCCTCAGGTAGCTTTAGGCGCACGTTGTGCAGAGGACACAGTACACTAACTGTAAATACTGCAGCTGTCTGCCTGTGGTACTAAAAGGATCAGAAGAACACCAGCAATTGTCTTCAGGTAGCTTTAAGTGCACACTGGGCAGAGGACACAGTACATTAACTGTAAATACTGCAGCTGCCTGCCTCTGGTATTAATAGGATCAGAACACCAGCAATTGTCTTCAGGTAGCTTTAGGTGCACACTGTGGAAAGGACACAGTACACTAACTGTAAATACTGCAGCTGCCTGCCTGTGGTATTAATAGGATCAGGACACCATCAATTTTCTTCAGTTAGCTTTAGGTGCACACCGTGCAGAGGACACAGTACACTAACTTTAAATACTGCAGCTGCCTGCCTATGGTACTAATAGGATCAGAAAAACATCAGCAATTGTCTTCAGGTAGTTTTAGGTGCACACTGTGCAGAGGACACAGTACACTAACTGTAAATACTGCAGCTGCCTGCCTGTGTTATTAATAGGAACAGAACAACAGTAATTGTCCTCAGGTAGCTTTATGTGCACACTATGCAGAGGAAACAGTACACTAACTTTAAATACTGCAGCTGCCTGCCTGTGGTACTAATAGGATCAGAAGAACACCAGAAATTGTCTTCAGGTAGCTTTAGGTGCACACTGTGCAGAGGACACAGTACACTAACTGTAAATACTGCAGCTGCCTGCCTGTGGTACTAATAGGATCAGAAGAACACAAGCAATTGTCTTCAGGTAGCATTAAGTGCACACTGGGCAGAGGACACAGTACACTAACTGTAAATACTGCAGCTGCCTGCCTGTGGTATTAATAGGATCAGGACACCAGCAATTTTCTTCAGTTAGCTTTAGGTGCACACCGTGCAGAGGACACAGTACACTAACTTTAAATACTGCAGCTGCCTGCCTGTGGTACTAATAGGATCAGAAAAACATCAGCAATTGTCTTCAGGTAGTTTTAGGTGCACACTGTGCAGAGGACACAGTACACTAACTGTAAATACTGCAGCTGCCTGCCTGTGTTATTAATAGGAACAGAACAACAGTAATTGTCCTCAGGTAGCTTTAGGTGCACACTATGCAGAGGACACAGTACACTAACTGTAAATACTGCAGCTGCCTGCCTGTGGTATTAATAGGAGCAGAAGAACACCAGAAATTGTCTTCAGGTAGCTTTAGGTGCACACTATGCAGAGGACACAGAACACTAACTGTAAATACTGCAGCTGCCTGCCTGTGGTAATAATAGGATCAGAAAAACATCAGCAATTGTCTTCAGGTAGCTTTAGGTGCACACTGTGCAGAGGACACAGTACACTAACTGTAAATACTGCAGCTGCCTGCCTGTGTTATTAATAGGAACAGAACAACAGTAATTGTCCTCAGGTAGCTTTATGTGCACACTATGCAGAGGAAACAGTACACTAAATAGGATCAGAAGAACACCAGAAATTGTCTTCAGGTAGTTTTAGTTGCACACTGTGCAGAGGACACAGTACACTAACTGTAAATACTGCATCTGGCTGCCTGTGGTATTAATAGGATCAGAAGAACACCAGCAATTGTCTTCAGGTAGCTTTAGGTGCACACTGTGCAGAGGACACAGTACACTAACTGTAAATACTGCAGCTGCCTGCCTGTGGTATTAATAGGATCAGAACAACAGTAATTGCCCTCAGGTAGCTTTAGGTGCACACTGTGCAGAGGACACAGTACACTAACTGTAAATACTGCAGCTGCCTGCCTGTGGTATTAATAGGATCAGAACAACAGTAATTGTCCTCAGGTAGCTTTAGGCGCACGTTGTGCAGAGGACACAGTACACTAACTGTAAATACTGCAGCTGCCTGCCTGTGGTATTAATAGGATCAGAAGAACACCAGAAATTGTCTTCAGGTAGCTTTAGGTGCACACTGTGCAGAGGACACAGTACACTAACTGTAAATACTGCAACTGGCTGCCTGTGGTATTAATAGGATCAGAAGAACACCAGCAATTGTCTTCAGGTAGCTTTAGTTGCACACTGTGCAGAGGACTCAGTACACTAGCTGTAAATACTGCAGCTGCTTGCCTGTGGTAATAATAGGATCAGAACAACAGCAATTGTCTTCAGGTAGCTTTAGATGCACACTGGGCAGAGGACACAGTACACTAACTATAAATACTGCAGCTGCCTGCCTGTGGTATTAATAGGATCAGAACACCAGCAATTGTCTTCAGGTAGCTTTAGGTGCACACTGTGCAAAGGACAAAGTACACTAACTGTAAATACTTCAGCTGCCTGCCTGTGGTATTAATAGGATCAGGACAACAGCAATTTTCTTCAGGTAACTTTATGTGCACACTGTGCAGAGGACACAGTACACTAACTGTTAATACTGCTGCTGCCTGCCTGTGGTATTCATAGGATCAGAAGAACACCAGCAATTGTCTTCAGGTAGCTTTAGGTGCACACTGTGCAGAGGACACAGTACACTAACTGTTAATACTGCAGCTGCCTGCCTGTGGTACTAATAGGATCAGAAGAACACCAGCAATTGTCTTCAGGTAGCTTTAGGTGCACACTGTGCAGGGGACACAGTACACTAACTGTAAATACTGCAGCTGCCTGCCTATGGTATTAATAGGATCAGAAGAACACCAGCAATTGTCTTCAGGTAGCTTTAGGTGCACACTGTGCAGAGGACACAGTACACTAACTGTAAATACTGCAGCTGTCTGCCTGTGGTATTAATAGGATCAAAAGAACACCAGCAGTTGTCTTCAGGTAGCTTTAGGCGCACACTGTGCAGAGGAAACAGTACACTAAATGTAAATACTGCAGCTGCCTGCCTGTGGTATTAATAGGATCAGAAGAACACCAGCCATTGTCTTCAGGTAGCTTTAGGTGCACACTGTGCAGAGGACACAGTACACTAACTGTAAATACTGCAGCTGCCTGCCTATGAAATTAATAGGAACAGAAGAACACCAGAAATTGTCTTCAGGTAGCTTTAGGTGCACACTGTGCAGAGGACACAGTACACTAAATGTAAATACTGCAGCTGCCTGCCTGTGGTACTAATAGGATCAAAAGAACACCAGCAATTGCAGAAATTGTCTTCAGGTAGCTTTAGGTGCACATTGTGCAGAGGACACAGTACACTAACTGTAAATACTGCAGCTGCCTGACTGTGGTACTAAAAGAATCAGAAGAACATCAGCAATTGTCTTCAGGTAGCTTTAAGTGCACATGGTGCAGAGGACACAGTACACTAACTGTAAATACTGCAGCTGCCTGCCTCTGGTATTAATAGGATCAGAACACCAGCAATTGTCTTCAGGTAGCTTTAGGTGCACACTGTGCAAAGGACACAGTACACTAACTGTAAATACTGCAGATGCCTGCCTGTGGTATTAATAGGATCAGGACACCAGCAATTTTCTTCAGGTAGCTTTAGGTGCACACTGTGCAGAGAACCACGTACACTAACTGTAAATACTGCAGATGCCTGCCTGTGGTACTAATAGGATCAGAAGAACACGAGCAATTGTCTTCAGGTAGCTTTAAGTGCACACTGGGCAGAGGACACAGTACACTAACTGTAAATACTGCAGCTGCCTGCCTCTGGTATTAATAGGATCAGAACACCAGCAATTGTCTTCAGGTAGCTTTAGGTGCACACTGTGCAAAGGACACAGTACACTAACTTTAAATACTGCAGCTGCCTGCCTGTGGTATTAATAGGATCAGGACACCAGCAATTTTCTTCAGTTAGCTTTAGGTGCACACCGTGCAGAGGACACAGTACACTAACTTTAAATACTGCAGCTGCCTGCCTGTGTTATTAATAGGAACAGAACACCAGAAATTGTCTTCAGGTAGATTTAGGTGCACACTGTGCAGAGGACACAGTACACTAACTGTAAATACTGCAGCTGCCTGCCTGTGGTACTAATAGGATCAGAAGAACACCAGCAATTGCAGCAATTGTCTTCAGGTAGCTTTAGGTGCACATTGTGCCGAGGACACAGTACACTAACTGTAAATGCTGCAGCTGCCTGCCTGTGGTACTAATAGGATCAGAAGAACACCAGCAATTGCAGCAATTGTCTTCAGGTAGCTTTAGGTGCACATTGTGCAGAGGACACAGTACACTAACTGTAAATACTGCAGCTGCCTGCCTGTGGTACTAAAAGGATCAGAAGAACACCAGCAATTGTCTTCAGGTAGCTTTAAGTGCACATTGTGCAGAGGACACAGTACACTAACTGTAAATACTGCAGCTGCCTGCCTGTGGTACTAATAGGATCAGAAGAACACCAACAATTGTCTTCAGGTAGCTTTAGGTGCACACTGTGCAAAGGACATAGTACACTAACTGATAATACTGCAGCTGCCTGCCTGTGGTACTAATAGGATCAGAAGAACCCCAGCAATTGTCTTCAGGTAGCTTTAGGTGCACACTATGCAGAGGACACAGTACACTAACTGTAAATACTGCAGCTGCCTGCCTGTGGTACTAATAGGATCAGAAGAACACCAGCAATTGTCTTCAGGTAGCTTTAGGTGCACACTGTGCAGAGGACACAGTACACTAACTGTAAATACTGCAGCTGCCTGCCTGTGGTAATAATAGGATCAGAAAAACATCAGCAATTGTCTTCAGGTAGCTTTAGGTGCACACTGTGCAGAGGACACAGTACACTAACTGTAAATACTGCAGCTGCCTGCCTGTGTTATTAATAGGAACAGAACAACAGTAATTGTCCTCAGGTAGCTTTATGTGCACACTATGCAGAGGACACAGTACACTAACTGTAAATACTGCAGCTGCCTGCCTGTGGTACTAATAGGATCAGAAGAACACCAGAAATTGTCTTCAGGTAGCTTTAGGTGCACACTGTGCAGAGGACACAGTACACTAACTGTAAATACTGCAACTGCCTGCCTGTGGTATTAAAAGGATCAGAAGAACACCAGCAATTGTCTTCAGGTAGCTTTAGTTGCACACTGTGCAGAGGACACAGTACACTAACTGTAAATACTGCAGCTGCCTGCCTGTGGTATTAATATGATCAGAACAACAGTAATTGTCCTCAGGTAGCTTTAGGCGCACGTTGTGCAGAGGACACAGTACACTAACTGTAAATACTGCAGCTGTCTGCCTGTGGTACTAAAAGGATCAGAAGAACACCAGCAATTGTCTTCAGGTAGCTTTAAGTGCACACTGGGCAGAGGACACAGTACATTAACTGTAAATACGGCAGCTGCCTGCCTCTGGTATTAATAGGATCAGAACACCAGCAATTGTCTTCAGGTAGCTTTAGGTGCACACTGTGCAAAGGACACAGTACACTAACTGTAAATACTTCAGCTGCCTGCCTGTGGTATTAATAGGATCAGGACACCATCAATTTTCTTCAGTTAGCTTTAGGTGCACACCGTGCAGAGGACACAGTACACTAACTTTAAATACTGCAGCTGCCTGCCTGTGGTACTAATAGGATCAGAAAAACATCAGCAATTGTCTTCAGGTAGTTTTAGGTGCACACTGTGCAGAGGACACAGTACACTAACTGTAAATACTGCAGCTGCCTGCCTGTGTTATTAATAGGAACAGAACAACAGTAATTGTCCTCAGGTAGCTTTATGTGCACACTATGCAGAGGAAACAGTACACTAACTTTAAATACTGCAGCTGCCTGCCTGTGGTACTAATAGGATCAGAAGAACACCAGAAATTGTCTTCAGGTAGCTTTAGGTGCACACTGTGCAGAGGACACAGTACACTAACTGTAAATACTGCAACTGGCTGCCTGTGGTATTAATAGGATCAGAAAAACACCAGCAATTGTCTTCAGGTAGTTTTAGTTGCACACTATGCAGAGGACACAGTACACTAACTGTAAATACTGCAACTGGCTGCCTGTGGTATTAATAGGATCAGAAGAACACCAGCAATTGTCTTCAGGTAGCTTTAGGTGCACACTGTGCAGAGGACACAGTACCCTAACTGTAAATACTGCAGCTGCCTGCCTGTGGTATTAATAGGATCAGAACAACAGTAATTGCCCTCAGGTAGCTTTAGGTGCACACTGTGCAGAGGACACAGTACACTAACTGTAAATACTGCAGCTGCCTGCCTGTGGTATTAATAGGATCAGAACAACAGTAATTGTCCTCAGGTAGCTTTAGGCGCACGTTGTGCAGAGGACACAGTACACTAACTGTAAATACTGCAGCTGCCTGCCTGTGGTATTAATAGGATCAGAAGAACACCAGAAATTGTCTTCAGGTAGCTTTAGGTGCACACTGTGCAGAGGACACAGTACACTAACTGTAAATACTGCAACTGGCTGCCTGTGGTATTAATAGGATCAGAAGAACACCAGCAATTGTCTTCAGGTAGCTTTAGTTGCACACTGTGCAGAGGACTCAGTACACTAGCTGTAAATACTGCTGCTGCTTGCCTGTGGTAATAATAGGATCAGAACAACAGCAATTGTCTTCAGGTAGCTTTAGATGCACACTGGGCAGAGGACACAGTACACTAACTATAAATACTGCAGCTGCCTGCCTTTGGTGTTAATAGGATCAGAACACCAGCAATTGTCTTCAGATAGCTTTAGGTGCACACTGTGCAAAGGACAAAGTACACTAACTGTAAATACTGCAGCTGCCTGCCTGTGGTATTAATAGGATCAGGACAACAGCAATTTTCTTCAGGTAACTTTATGTGCACACTGTGCAGAGGACACAGTACACTAACTGTTAATACTGCTGCTGCCTGCCTGTGGTATTCATAGGATCAGAAGAACACCAGCAATTGTCTTCAGGTAGCTTTAGGTGCACACTGTGCAGAGGACACAGTACACTAACTGTTAAAACTGCAGCTGCCTGCCTGTGGTACTAATAGGATCAGAAGAACACCAGCAATTGTCTTCAGGTAGCTTTAGGTGCACACTGTGCAGGGGACACAGTACACTAACTGTAAATACTGCAGGTGCCTGCCTATGGTTTTAATAGGATCAGAAGAACACCAGCAATTGTCTTCAGGTAGCTTTAGGTGCACACTGTGCAGAGGACACAGTACACTAACTGTAAATACTGCAGCTGTCTGCCTGTGGTATTAATAGGATCAAAAGAACACCAGCAGTTGTCTTCAGGTAGCTTTAGGCGCACACTGTGCAGAGGAAACAGTACACTAAATGTAAATACTGCAGCTGCCTGCCTGTGGTATTAATAGGATCAGAAGAACACCAGCCATTGTCTTCAGGTAGCTTTAGGTGCACACTGTGCAGAGGACACAGTAATCTAACTGTAAATACTGCAGCTGCCTGCCTGTGAAATTAATAGGAACAGAAGAACACCAGAAATTGTCTTCAGGTAGCTTTAGGTGCACACTGTGCAGAGGACACAGTACACTAAATGTAAATACTGCAGCTGCCTGCCTGTGGTACTAATAGGATCAAAAGAACACCAGCAATTGCAGAAATTGTCTTCAGGTAGCTTTAGGTGCACATTGTGCAGAGGACACAGTACACTAACTGTAAATACTGCAGCTGCCTGACTGTGGTACTAAAAGAATCAGAAGAACATCAGCAATTGTCTTCAGGTAGCTTTAAGTGCACATGGTGCAGAGGACACAGTACACTAACTGTAAATACTGCAGCTGCCTGCCTCTGGTATTAATAGGATCAGAACACCAGCAATTGTCTTCAGGTAGCTTTAGGTGCACACTGTGCAAAGGACACAGTACACTAACTGTAAATACTGCAGATGACTGCCTGTGGTATTAATAGGATCAGGACACCAGCAATTTTCTTCAGGTAGCTTTAGGTGCACACTGTGCAGAGAACCACGTACACTAACTGTAAATACTGCAGCTGCCTGCCTGTGGTACTAATAGGATCAGAAGAACACGAGCAATTGTCTTCAGGTAGCTTTAAGTGCACACTGGGCAGAGGACACAGTACACTAACTGTAAATACTGCAGCTGCCTGCCTCTGGTATTAATAGGATCAGAACACCAGCAATTGTCTTCAGGTAGCTTTAGGTGCACACTGTGCAAAGGACACAGTACACTAACTGTAAATACTGCAGCTGCCTGCCTGTGGTATTAATAGGATCAGGACACCAGCAATTTTCTTCAGTTAGCTTTAGGTGCACACCGTGCAGAGGACACAGTACACTAACTTTAAATACTGCAGCTGCCTGCCTGTGTTATTAATAGGAACAGAACACCAGAAATTGTCTTCAGGTAGCTTTAGGTGCACACTGTGCAGAGGACACAGTACACTAACTGTAAATACTGCAGCTGCCTGCCTGTGGTACTAATAGTATCAGAAGAACACCAGCAATTGCAGCAATTGTCTTCAGGTAGCTTTAGGTGCACATTGTGCCTAGGACACAGTACACTAACTGTAAATGCTGCAGCTGCCTGCCTGTGGTACTAATAGGATCAGAAGAACACCAGCAATTGCAGCAATTGTCTTCAGGTAGCTTTAGGTGCACATTGTGCAGAGGACACAGTACACTAACTGTAAATACTGCAACTGCCTGCCTGTGGTACTAAAAGGATCAGAAGAACACCAGCAATTGTCTTCAGGTAGCTTTAAGTGCACACTGGGCAGAGGACACAGTACACTAACTGTAAATACTGCAGCTGCCTGCCTCTGGTATTAATAGGATCAGAACACCAGCAATTGTCTTCAGGTAGCTTTAGGTGCACACTGTGCAAAGGACACAGTACACTAACTGTAAATGCTGCAGCTGCCTGCCTGTGGTACAAAAAGAATCAGAAGAACACCTGCAATTGTGTTCAGGTAGCTTTAAGTGCACATTGTGCAGAGGACACAGTACACTAACTGTAAATACTGCAGCTGCCTGCCTCTGGTATTAATAGGATCAGAACACCAGCAATTGACTTCAGGTAGCTTTAGGTGCACACTGTGCAAAGGACACAGTACACTAACTGTAAATACTGCAGATGCCTGCCTGTGGTATTAATAGGATCAGGACACCAGCAATTGTCTTCAGGTAGCTTTAGGTGCACACTGTGCGGAGGACAGAGTACACTAACTGTAAATACTGCAGCTGCCTGTGGTACTAATAGGATCAGAAGAACACCAGCAATTGTCTTCAGGTAGCTTTAGGTGCACACTGTGCAGAGGACACAGTACACTAACTGTAAATACTGCAGCTGCCTGCCTGTGGTAATAATAGGAACAGAAGAACACCAGCAATTGTCTTCAGGTAGCTTTAGGTGCACACTGTGCAGAGGACACAGCACACTAACTGTAAATACTGCAGCTGCCTGCCTGTGGTAATAATAGGAACAGAAGAACAAGAGCAATTGTCTTCAGGTAGCTTTAGGTGCACACTGTGCAGAGGACACAGTACACAAACTGTAAATACTGCAGCTGCCTGCCTGTGGTATTAATATGATCAGAAGAACAGTAATTGTCTTCAGGTAGCTTTAAGTGCACACAGGGCAGAGGACACAGTACACTAACTGCAAATACTGCAGCTGCCTGCCTGTGGTATTAAAAGGATCAGAACAACAGTAATTGTCCTCAGGTAGCTTTAGGTGCACGTTGTGCAGAGGACACAGTACACATACTGTAAATACTGCAGCTGCCTGTCTGTGGTACTAAAAGGATCAGAAGAACACCAGCAATTGTCTTCAGGTAGCTTTAAGTGCACACTGGGCAGTGGACACAGTACACTAACTGTAAATGCTGCAGCTGCCTGCCTCTGGTAATAATAGGATCAGAACACCAGCAATTGTCTTCAGGTAGCTTTAGGTGCACACTGTGCAAAGGACACAGTACACTAACTGTAAATGCTGCAGCTGAATGCCTTTGGTACTAATAGGATCAGAAGAACACCAGCAATTGCAGCAATTTTCTTCAGGTAGCTTTAGGTGCACACTGTGCAAAGGACACAGTACACTAACTGTAAATACTGCAGCTGCCTGCCTGTGGTAATAATAGGAACAGAAGAACAAGAGCAATTGTCTTCAGGTAGCTTTAGGTGCACACTGTGCAGAGGACACAGTACACAAACTGTAAATACTGCAGCTGCCTGCCTGTGGTATTAATAGGATCAGAAGAACAGTAATTGTCTTCAGGTAGCTTTAAGTGCACACAGGGCAGAGGACACAGTACACTAAGTGTAAATACTGCAGCTGCCTGCCTCTGGTATTAATAGGATCAGAACACCAACAATTGTCTTCAGGTAGCTTTAGGTGCACACTGTGCAAAGGACTCAGTACACTAACTGTAAATACTGCAGCTGCCTGCCTGTGGTATTAATAGGATCAGAACAACAGTAATTGCCCTCAGGTAGCTTTAGGTGCACACTGTGCAGAGGACACAGTACACTAACTGCAAATACTGCAGCTGCCTGCCTGTGGTATTAAAAGGATCAGAACAACAGTAATTGTCCTCAGGTAGCTTTAGGTGCACGTTGTGCAGAGGAGACAGTACACATACTGTAAATACTGCAGCTGCCTGTCTGTGGTACTAAAAGGATCAGAAGAACACCAGCAATTGTCTTCAGGTAGCTTTAAGTGCACACTGGGCAGTGGACACAGTACACTAACTGTAAATGCTGCAGCTGCCTGCCTCTGGTATTAATAGGATCAGAACACCAGCAATTGTCTTCAGGTAGCTTTAGGTGCACACTGTGCAAAGGACACAGTACACTAACTGTAAATACTGCAGCTGCCTGCCTGTGGTATTAATAGGATCAGGACACCAGCAATTTTCTTCAGTTAGCTTTAGGTGCACACCGTGCAGAGGACACAGTACACTAACTTTAAATACTGCAGCAGCCTGCCTGTGGTACTAATAGGATCAGAAAAACATCAGCAATTGTCTTCAGGTAGTTTTAGGTGCACACTGTGCAGAGGACACAGTACACTAACTGTAAATACTGCAGCTGCCTGCCTGTGTTATTAATAGGAACAGAACAACAGTAATTGTCCTCAGGTAGCTTTAGGTGCACACTATGCAGAGGACACAGTACACTAACTGTAAATACTGCAGCTGCCTGCCTGTGGTACTAATAGGATCAGAAGAGCACCAACAATTGTCTTCAGGTAGCTTTAGGTGCACACTGTGCAGAGGACACAGTACACTAACTGTAAATACTGCAGCTGCCTGCCTGTGGTATTAATTGGATCAGGACACCAGCAATTGTCTTCAGGTAGCTTTAGGTGCACACTGTGCAGAGGACAAAGTACACTAACTGTAAATACTGCAGCTGCCTGCCTCTGGTACTAATAGGATCAGAAAAACACCAGCAATTGTCTTCAGGTAGCTTTAGGTGCACATTGTGCAGAGGACACAGTACACTAACTGTAAATACTGCAGCTGCCTGCCTGTAGTACTAAAAGAATCAGAAGAAAACCAGCAAATGTCTTCAGGTAGCTTTAAGTGCACATTGTGCAGAGGACACTGTACACTAACTGTAAATACTGCAGCTGCCTGCCTCTGGTAATAATAGGATCAGAACACCAGCAATTGTCTTCAGGTAGCTTTAGGTGCACACTGTGCAAAGGACACAGTACACTAACTGTAAATACTGCAGATGCCTGCCTGTGGTATTAATAGGATCAGGACACCAGCAATTGTCTTCAGGTAGCTTTAGGTGCACACTGTGCAGAGGAGAGAGTACACTAACTGTAAATACTGCAGCTGCCTGCCTGTGGTACTAATAGGATCAGAAGAACACCAGAAATTGTCTTCAGGTAGCTTTAGGTGCACACTGTGCAGAGGACACAGTACACTAACTGTAAATACTGCAGCTGCCTGCCTGTGGTAATAATAGAATCAGAAGAACACCAGCAATTGTCTTCAGGTAGCTTTAGGTGCACACTGTGCAGAGGACACAGTACACAAACTGTAAATACTGCAGCTGCCTGCCTGTGGTATTAATAGGATCAGAAGAACAGTAATTGTCCTCAAGTAGCTTTAGGTGCACACTATGCAGAGGACACAGTACACTAACTGTAAATACTGCAGTTGCCTGCCTGTGATACTAATATAATCAGAAGAACACCAACAATTGTCTTCAGGTAGCTTTAGGTGCATACTGTGCAGAGGACACAGTACACTAACTGTTAATACTGCAGCTGCCTGCCTGTGGTACTAATAGGATCAGAAGAACACCAGCAATTGTCTTCAGGTAGTTTTAGGTGCACACTCTGCAGAGGACACAGTACACTAACTGTAAATACTGCAGCTGCCTGCCTGTGGTACTAATAGGATCAGAAGAACACCAGCAATTGTCTTCAGGTAGCTTTAGTTGCACACTGTGCAGAGGACACAGTACACTAACTGTAAATTCTGCAGCTGCCTGCCTGTGGTAATAAAAGGATCAGAAGAAAACCAGCAATTGTCTTCAGGTAGCTTTAGGTGCACACTGTGCAGAGGACACATTACACTAACTGTAAATACTGCAGCTGCCTGCCTGTGGTATTAATAGGAGCAGAAGAACACCAGAAATTGTCTTCAGGTAGCTTTAGGTGCACACTGTGCAGAGGACACAGTACACTAACTGTAAATACTGCAGCTGCCTGCCTGTGGTACTAATAGGATCAGAAGAACACGAGTTATTGTCTTCAGGTAGCTTTAAGTGCACACTGGGCAGAGGACACAGTACACTAACTGTAAATACTGCAGCTGCCTGCCTCTGGTATTAATAGGATCAGAACACCAGCAATTGTCTTCAGGTAGCTTTAGGTGCACACTGTGCAAAGGACACAGTACACTAACTGTAAATACTGCAGCTGCCTGCCTGTGGTATTAATAGGATCAGGACACCAGCAATTTTCTTCAGTTAGCTTTAGGTGCACACCGTGCAGAGGACACAGTACACTAACTTTAAATACTGCAGCTGCCTGCCTGTGTTATTAATAGGAACAGAACACCAGAAATTGTCTTCAGGTAGCTTTAGGTGCACACTGTGCAGAGGACACAGTACACTAACTGTAAATACTGCAGCTGCCTGCCTGTGGTACTAATAGGATCAGAAGAACACCAGCAATTGCAGCAATTGTCTTCAGGTAGCTTTAGGTGCACATTGTGCCGAGGACACAGTACACTAACTGTAAATGCTGCAGCTGCCTGCCTGTGGTACTAATAGGATCAGAAGAACACCAGCAATTGCAGCAATTGTCTTCAGGTAGCTTTAGGTGCACACTGTGCAAAGGACACAGTACACTAACTGTAAATGCTGCAGCTGCCTGCCTGTGGTACAAAAAGGATCAGAAGAACACCAGCAATTGTCTTCAGGTAGCTTTAAGTGCACACTGGGCAGAGGACACAGTACACTAACTGTAAATACTGCAGCTGCCTGCCTTTGGTATTAATAGGATCAGAACACCAGCAATTGTCTTCAGGTAGCTTTAGGTACACACTGTGCAAAGGACAAAGTACACTAACTGTAAATACTGCAGCTGCCTGCCTGTGGTATTAATAGGATCAGGACACCAGCAATTTTCTTCAGGTAACTTTATGTGCACACTGTGCAGAGGACACAGTACACTAACTGTTAATACTGCAGCTGCCTGCCTGTGGTACTAATAGGATCAGAAGAACACCAGCAATTGTCTTCAGGTAGCTTTAGGTGCACACTGTGCAGAGGACACAGTACACTAACTGTAAATACTGCAGCTGCCTGCCTATGGAATTAATAGGAGCAGAAGAACACCAGAAATTGTCTTCAGGTAGCTTTAGGTGCACACTGTGCAGAGGACACAGTAAACTAAATGTAAATACTGCAGCTGCCTGCCTGTGGTACTAATAGGATCAAAAGAACACCAGCAATTGCAGAAATTGTCTTCAGATAGCTTTAGGTGCACATTGTGCAGAGGACACAGTACACTAACTATAAATACTGCAGCTGCCTGCCTGTGGTACTAAAAGAATCAGAACACCAGCAATTGTCTTCAGGTAGCTTTAAGTGCACATTGTGCAGAGGACACAGTGCAGTAACTGTAAATTCTGCAGCTGCCTGCCTCTGGTATTAATAGGATCAGAACACCAGCAATTGTCTTCAGGTAGCTTTAGGTGCACACTGTGCAAAGGACACAGTACACTAACTGTAAATACTGCAGATGCCTGCCTGTGGTATTAATAGGATCAGGACACCAGTAATTGTATTCAGGTAGCTTTAGGTGCACACTGTGCAGAGGACACAGTACACTAACTGTAAATACTGCAGCTGCCTGCCTGTGGTATTAATAGGATCAGAAGAAAACCAGCAATTGTCTTCAGGTAGCTTTAGGTGCACACTCTGCAGAGGACACAGTACACTAACTGTAAATACTGCAGCTGCCTGCCTGTGGTATTAATAGGATCAGAACAACGGCAATTGTCCTCAGGTAGCTTTAGGTGCACACTGTGCAGAGGACACAGTACACTAACTGTAAATACTGCAGCTGCCTGCCTGTGGAACTAATAGGATCAGAAGAACACCAGCAATTGTCTTCAGGTAGCTTTAGGTGCACACTGTGCAAAGAACAAAGTACACTAACTGTAAATACTGCAGCTACCTGCCTGTGGTATTAATAGGATCAGGACACCAGCAATTTCCTTCAGGTAGCTTTAGGTGCACACTGTGCAGAGGACACAGTACACTAACTGTAAATACTGCAGCTGCCTGCCTGTGGTATTAATAGGATCAGAACAACAATAATTGTCCTCAGGTAGCTTTAGGTGCACACTATGCAGAGGACACAGGACACTAACTGTAAATACTGCAGCTGCCTGCCTGTAGTACTAAAAGGATCAGAAGAACACCAGCAATTGTCTTCAGGTAGCTTTAAGTGCACACTGGGCAGAGGATACAGTACACTAACTGTAAATACTGCAGCTGCCTGCCTCTGGTATTAATAGGATCAGAACACCAACAATTATCTTCAGGTAGCTTTAGGTGCACACTGTGCAAAGGACACAGTACACTAACTGTAAATACTGCAGCTACCTGCCTGTGGTATTAATAGGATCAGGACACCAGCAATTTCCTTCAGGTAGCTTTAGGTGCACACTGTGAAGAGGACACAGTACACTAACTGTAAATACTGCAGCTGCCTGCCTGTGGTACTAATAGGATCAGAAGAACATCAGCAATTGTCTTCAGGTAGTTTTAGGTGCACACTGTGCAGAGGACACAGTACACTAACTGTAAATACTGCAGCTGCCTGCCTGTGGTATTAATAGGATCAGAACAACAATAATTGTCCTCAGGTAGCTTTAGGTGCACACTATGCAGAGGACACAGCACACTAACTGTAAATACTGCAGCTGCCTGCCTGTGGTACTAATAGGATCAGAAGAACACCAACAATTGTCTTCAGGTAGCTTTAGGTGCACACTGTGCAGAGGACACAGTACACTAACTGATAATACTGCAGCTGCCTGCCTGTGGTACTAATAGGATCAGAAGAACACCAGCAATTGTCTTCAGGTAGCTTTAGGTGCACACTGTGCAGAGGACACAGTACACTAACTGTAAACACTGCAGCTGCCTGCCTGTGGTAATAATAGGATCAGAAGAACATCAGCAATTACCTTCAGGTAGCTTTAGGTGCACACTGTGCAAAGGACACAGTACACTAACTGTAAATACTGCAGCTACCTGCCTGTGGTATTAATAGGGTCAGGACACCAGCAATTTCCTTCAGGTAGCTTTAGGTGCACACTGTGCAGAGGACACAGTACACTAACTGTAAGTACTGCAGCTGCCTGCCTGTGGTACTAATAGGATCAGAAGAACATCAGCAATTGTCTTCAGGTAGTTTTAGGTGCACACTGTGCAGAGGACACAGTACACTAACTGTAAATACTGCAGCTGCCTGCCTGTGGTATTAATAGGATCAGAACAACAATAATTGTACTCAGGTAGCTTTAGGTGCACACTATGCAGAGGACACAGAACACTAACTGTAAATTCTGCAGCTGCCTGCCTGTGGTACTAATAGGATCAGAAGAACACCAACAATTGTCTTCAGGTAGCTTTAGGTGCACACTGTGCAGAGGACACAGTACACTAACTGATAATACTGCAGCTGCCTGCCTGTGGTACTAATAGGATCAGAAGAACACCAGCAATTGTCTTCAGGTAGCTTTAGGTGCACACTGTGCAGAGGACACAGTACACTAACTGTAAATACTGCAGCTGCCTGCCTGTGGTAATAATAGGATCAGAAGAACATCAGCAATTGTCTTCAGGTATCTTTAGGTGCACACTGTGCAGAGGACACAGTACACTAACTGTAAATACTGCAGCTGCCTGCCTGTGGTATTAATAGGATCAGAACAACAGTAATTGCCCTCAGGTAGCTTTAGGTGCACACTGTGCAGTGGACACAGTACACTAACTGTAAATACTGCAGCTGCCTGCCTGTGGTATTAATAGGATCAGAACAACAGTAATTGTCCTCAGGTAGCTTTAGGTGCACGTTGTGCAGAGGACACAGTACACTAACTATAAATACTGCAGCTGCCTGCCTGTGGTACTAAAAGGATCAGAAGAACACGAGCAATTGTCTTCAGGTAGCTTTAAGTGCACACTGGGCAGAGGACACAGTACACTAACTGTAAATACTGCAGCTGCCTGCCTCTGGTATTAATAGGATCAGAACACCAGCAATTGTCTTCAGGTAGCTTTAGGTGCACACTGTGCAAAGGACACAGTACACTAACTGTAAATACTGCAGCTGCCTGCCTGTGGTATTATTAGGATCAGGACACCAGCAATTTTCTTCAGTTAGCTTTAGGTGCACACCGTGCAGAGGACACAGTACACTAACTTTAAATACTGCAGGTGCCTGCCTGTGGTACTAATAGGATCAGAAAAACATCAGCAATTGTCTTCAGGTAGTTTTAGGTGCACACTGTGCAGAGGACACAGTACACTAACTGTAAATACTGCAGCTGCCTGCCTGTGGCACTAATAGGATCAGAAGAACACCAACAATTGTCTTCAGTTAGCTTTAGGTGCACACTGTGCAGAGGACACAGTACACTAACTGTAAATACTGCAGCTGCCTGCCTGTGGTATTAATAGGATCAGGACACCAGCAACTGTCTTCAGGTAGCTTTAGGTGCACACTGTGCAGAGGACACAGTACACTAACTGTAAATACTGCAGCTGCCTGCCTGTGATATTAATAGGATCAGAAGAACACCAGCAATTGTCTTCAGGTAGCTTTAGGTGCACACTGTGCAGAGCACACAGTACACTAACTGTTAATACTGCAGCTGCCTGCCTGTGGTACTAATAGGATCAGAAGAACACCAGCAATTGTCTTCAGGTAGCTTTAGGTGCACACTGTGCAGAGGACACAGTACACTAACTGTAAATACTGCAACTGCCTGCCTGTGGTACTAATAGGATCAGAAGAACACCAGCAATTGCAGCAATTGTCTTCAGGTAGCTTTAGGTGCACATTGTGCCGAGGACACAGTACACTAACTGTAAATACTGCAGCTGCCTGCCTGTGGTACTAATAGGATCAGAAGAACACCAGCAATTGCAGCAATTGTCTTCAGGTAGCTTTAGGTGCACATTGTGCAGAGGACACAGTACACTAACTGTAAATACTGCAGCTGCCTGCCTGTGGTATTAATAGGATCAGAAGAACACCAGCAATTGTCTTCAGGTAGCTTTAGGTGCACACTGTGCAGAGGACACAGTACACTAACTGTTAATACTGCAGCTGCCTGCCTGTGGTACTAATAGGATCAGAAGAACACCAGCAATTGTCTTCAGGTAGCTTTAGGTGCACACTGTGCAGAGGACACAGTACACTAACTGTAAATACTGCAGCTGCCTGCCTGTGGAATTAATAGGAGCAGAAGAACACCAGAAATTGTCTTCAGGTAGCTTTAGGTGCACACTGTGCAGAGGACACAGTACACTAAATGTAAATACTGCAGCTGCCTGCCTGTGGTACTAATAGGATCAAAAGAACACCAGCAATTGCAGAAATTGTCTTCAGGTAGCTTTAGGTGCACATTGTGCAGAGGACACAGTACACTAACTTTAAATACTGCAGCTGCCTGCCTGTGGTACTAAAAGAATCAGAACACCAGCAATTGTCTTCAGGTAGCTTTACGTGCACATAGCCAAGTATTATTCTCCACAATTTTTTTTATTGTGCATTAAAAAAAAAAAAATTTAGACATGCTATCTGCCAATAGAACTTAACCAAAAAGTGCATTCTATGCATCCAAAAATATAGAAAATATAACAAATAAAATCATTATTCAACCAAAATAAATAATGTCAAAGCAATAACTCCAAGGCCAATAATAAAAAAAATGTTATTTCCTCTGATTCCGCAACATGTCTGGTTGACGAACGGCCGTTCAGAAATGAACTGAAAAGCACGAAATGAAAAACGCGAACTGAAAAGTGCTGAATGAAAAACGCGAAAAGAAAAGCGTGAATCAACACTCACCATACTTCTGCTAACAAGAAATTAGCAGAAGGAGCCCAAAGGGTGACGCTAAAGAGCTAAAAAACCACGTAGTACCTCCAGTACGTCCTATGTTTGTAATTGTTGGCCAACATGTGTGTGACCGTGTGTATGCAAGACAAGTTTGAGCCAACGCTCTTTAGGCAAAATTCCAAGGTTTTGTTGGAGGAAAGTCCGATCGTGTGTACGAGGCATCAGAGAAAAGTTCTACTGAGGTAGACGACTCTATGCAACAAGTTTTGGCAATAACTGGTTTTGGTGGTGATGATGATTTTAAATGTGATGCTCCTCTTTCCCCAACCACTGCAGACCTATTATACACTCTTATCCCACAAGACTAACAGTATGACCTAGAAGAAGTGCAAGAGGGATATTCTGTGATGAGTAGGACAGGTAGCAGTTCACTTTTTTCATCTGCTGCTAACTCCCCTTCTCCCTCTGTTATTATGGAGGAAGAATCCTGTGATGATAACACCGATCTCCCCAGCGCCCCTGACATTAGCTCTAGTTCACCAAGTGGAACTGTAGTGGCAACAGTTTCCACCACTTGTGTGCTAGCTGCTGCAGCTACATCAGCCCTAAATACTAGAGGTAAACAGGGTCAAGGGGCTGCATCATGCTGCATCAATGCTTGGAAATATTTTCACAGATTGGAAGGGGGGTTCTTTGGAAAGTGCAAATTGTGTGGGAAGCAAGTGAATTGGGGAAAAAGTTGGGACATTTAACCAATACTGGTATGAACCTACACCTTAAAAATTACCACCACTGTACTTTACTGTGGGCAGAGGCAGAAAAAGAAGGTGGTAGCGCAGGAAGCAGCATTGTTACGGACTCTGACTGTATGGGTGGTACCTCCTCAACCACACCACTTACTCAGAGCGCAGCCAATAGAGAGGGTTCAAGTAAGACAAAGCGTCCACGTGCAGTAGTTCCACTGCAGACCCAATTAGGCTCCTCATCCTCCCAAGGACATCATCAGCCTACCCTAGATAGCTTTGTTGGCTTTAGTTCCAAGGGCATGTCAAAACAGCAGGCCAACAAGATCACCCGCCTCATTGGCCAATTCATTGCTGTTGGAGGAGCCTCTTTTTGCATGATTGAAGGGGAGCCATTTAACCACTTCAGCCCCGGAAGGATTTACCCCCTTCCTGACCAGAGCTTTTTTTGCGATTCTGCACTGCGTTGCTTTAATTGACAATTGCGCGGTCGTGCGACGTGGCTCCGAAACAAAATTGACGTTCTTTTTTTCCCACAAATAGAGCTTTCTTTTGAGGGTATTTGATCATCTCTGCAATTTTTATTTTTTGCGCCATAAACAAAATAAGAGTGACAATTTTGAAAAAAACACATTATTTTTTACATTTTGCTATAATAATTATCCCCCAAAAATGTTTTTTCCTCAGTTTAGGTCGATACATATTCTTCTACATATTTTTGGTAAAAGAAAATAGCGATAAGCGTTTATTGATTTGTTTGCGCAAAAGTTATAGCGTTTACAAAATAGGGGATAGTTTTATGGCATTTTTATTAATAATTTTTTTTTACTAGTAATGGCGGCGACCAGCGATTTTTTTTGTGACTGCGACATTATGGCGGACATGTCTGACATTTTTTACACATTTTTGGGACCATTGTCATTTATACAGCAATCAGTGCTATAAAAATGCATTGATTCCTGTATAAATGACACTGGCAGTGAAGGGGTTAACCACAAGGGGGCAGGGAGGGGTTAAGTATGTCCTAGGGGAGTGATTTCTAACTGTCAGGGGGATGGGCTGGTGCGTGACATCACTGATCTCTGCTCCGATGGCAGGGAGCAGAGATCGAATGACACTTGTCACTAGGCAGAACGGGGAGATGCTGTTTATAACGGCATCTCCCCATTCATCCTCTCCATGAGGCGATCACGGGTATGCCCGTAGCGATCGAGTCCGCGGGACCCGCGACCCGACTCACGGAGATCGCGGCAGGCGCACGCGCACACGGCGACAAATTCAAAGTAACCTACGGGTACCTTACTTTGCGCAGCAGTGCCATTCTGCCGACGTATAAGTACAGGAGCCGGTCGGGAACCGGTTAAAAAGCTCATGCATGTCCTTGCTCCACAATAGGGATGAGCCGAACACCCCCCTGTTCGGTTCGCACCAGAACATGCGAACAGGAAAAAAGTTTGTTCGAACACGCGAACACCGTTAAAGTCTATAGGACACGAACATGAATAATCAAAAGTGCTAATTTTAAAGGCTAATATGCAAGTTATTGTCATAAAAAGTGTTTGGGGACCTGGGTCCTGCCCCAGGGGACATGGATCAATGCAAAAAAATTTTTTAAAAACGGCCATTTTTTCAGGAGCAGTGATTTTTTTTTTTTTTTTTCTTTTTTTTTTTTTTTTCCTTTTTCTTTTTTAATTCTTTATTTATATTTTCAAAATACAAAAATCCATATGTTGACATACATATAAATAAAATCCATCTTTAATGACCCCCAACTTAAGAGAGAAACAAAAAGAACAAAAAAAACAAAAACAAATACCCACCCCCCCTCCCTTCCCAGACCTGCTGAGTTACAGTAATATAATTCAATAACCTAATTCCCTCGTTTTATACCCGTTTAACGTTTAGCCAGTAATCTCCTCCACATAGCTCCAGGTACTCTTATACCTTCGCCACCCTGCCCATTTATCTTTTGGTTCAGTCCCCTCCTCAAACTCTGCTTCGGCACCCTCCTCACTCTCCATTAAATAAATTTCATTGACAGAGAGCAAACAAGACAGGGACTGTAGGTTTGTTGTTAAGTAGAATCTGTTTGTAATTTTGTAATGGTACATTTTTAGCTCCAGCTCCAGCCAAAAAATCTATTTTTAAGCTATGGGAGAAATCAAAAGTGCTAATTTTAAAGGCTTATATGCAAGTTATTGTCATAAAAAGTGTTTGGGGACCCGGGTCCTGCCCCAGGGGACATGGATCAATGCAAAAAAAAGTTTTAAAAACGGACGTTTTTTCAGGAGCAGTGATTTTAATAATGCTTAAAGTCAAACAATAAAAGTGTAATATCCCTTTAAATTTCGTACCTGGGGGGTGTCTATAGTATGCCTGTAAAGGGGCGCATGTTTCCTGTGTTTAGAACAGTCTGACAGCAAAATGACATTTTGAAGGAAAAAAGCCATTTAAAACTACCCGCGGCTATTGCATTGCCGACAATACACATAGAAGTTCATTGATAAAAACGGCATGGGAATTCCCCAAAGGGGAACCCTGAACCAAAATTTAAAAAATAAATGACGTGGGAGTCCCCCTAAATTCCATACCAGGCCCTTCAGGTCTGGTATGGATATTAAGGGGAACCCCAGCCAAAATTAAAAAAAAAAAATGACGTGGGGTTCCCCCTAAATTCCATACCAGACCCTTCAGGTCTGGTATGGATTTTAAGGGGAACCCCGCACCAAAAAAAAAAAAAAAACGGCGTGGGGTCCCCCCAAAGATCCATACCAGACCCTTATCCGAGCACGCAACCTGGCAGGCCGCAGGAAAAGAGGGGGGACGAGAGTGCGGCCCCCATCCCTCCTGAACCGTACCAGGCCACATGCCCTCAACATTGGGAGGGTGCTTTGGAGTAGCCCCCCAAAACACCTTGTCCCCATGTTGATGAGGACAAGGGCCTCATCCCCACAACCCTGGCTGGTGGTTGTGGGGGTCTGCGGGCGGGGGGCTTATCGGAATCTGGAAGCCCCCTTTAACAAGGGGACACCCAGATCCCGGCCCCCCCTGTGTGAAATGGTAAGGGGGTACAAAAGTACCCCTACCATTTCACTAAAAAACTGTCAAAAATGTTAAAAATGACAAGAGACAGTTTTTGACAATTCCTTTATTTAAATACTTCTTCTTTCTTCCAAATTTAACACATATATAGGGATACAAAAATACATCAGAAAAATAAATGTCAAAAAATATTACATGACAAATCCCTATAAAACCACTAATACGATAACAAATACATCAACAATGCCTGTACATAGTATGCTTCGTAACAACTCTGTGTATAATCCACAAGTATCGGACAATCAACATATAGAAGTGTTTAACCACTTGCCGACCGCCTTACGCAGATATACTGCGGCAGAATGGCACGGGCAGGCAAAATCACGTACCTGGTACGTGATTGCCTTCCCGCAGGCAGGGGGTCCGAATGGACCCCCCCCTGTGCCCGAGGCGGTTGGCTTTGGTCTGGCAGCGATCAGAGATGAGGGGGAAGCCATCCATTTGTGGCCCCCCCTCGCGATCGCTCCCAGCCAATGAGAATCTTTCCCTGCCTCTGTAGTACACAGAGGCAGGGGATGTGATGTCTCTCCTCGGCTCTGCAGTTTCCGTTCCAGCGCTGAGGAGAGAAGACATCTGAGTGAGTTGCACAACACAACACGCACAGTAGAACATGCCAGGCACACTTTACACCCCCTTTACCCCCCGATCCCCCCCCGATCACCCCCTAATCACCACCCCCCCTGTCACACTGACACCAAGCAGTTTTTTGTTTTTTTTTTCTGATTACTGCATGGTGTCAGTTTGTGACAGTTAGTGTGGTAGGGCAGTAAGTGTTAGCCCCCTTTAGGTCTAGGGTACCCCCCCTAACCCCCCTAATAAAGTTTGATCACCCCCCGTCACCAGTGTCACTAAGCGATCATTTTTCTGATCGCTGTATTAGTGTCGCTGGTGACGCTAGTTAGGGAGGTAAATATTTAGGTTCGCCGTCAGCGTTTCATAGCAACAGGGACCCCCATATAATACCTAATAAATGTTTTAACCCCTTGATTGCCCCCTAGTTAACCCTTTCACCACTGATCACCGTATAACCGTTACGGGTGATGCTGGTTAGTTCGTTTATTTTTTATAGTGTCAGGGAACCCGCCGTTTATTACCTAATAAAGGTTTAGCCCCCTGATCGCCCGGCGGTGATATGCGTCGCCCCAGGCAGCGTCAGATTAGCGCCAGTACCGCTAACACCCACGCACGCAGCATACGCCTCCCTTAGTGGTATAGTATCTGAACGGATCAATATCTGATCCGATCAGATCTATACTAGCGTCCCCAGCAGTTTAGGGTTCCCAAAAACGCAGTGTTAGTGGGATCAGCCCAGATACCTGCTAGCACCTGCGTTTTGCCCCTCTGCCCGACCTAGCCTAGCCCACCCAAGTGCAGTATCGATCGATCACTGACACTTACAAAACACTAAACGCATAACTGCAGCGTTCGCAGAGTCAGGCCTGATCCCTGCGATCGCTAACAGTTTTTTTGGTAGCGTTTTGGTGAACTGGCAAGCACCAGCCCCAGGCAGCGTCAGCTTAGCGCCAGTACCGCTAACACCCACGCACGCACCGTACACCTCCCTTAGTGGTATAGTATCTGAACGGATCAATATCTGATCCGATCAGATCTATACTAGCGTCTCCAGCAGTTTAGGGTTCCCAAAAACGCAGTGTTAGCGGGATCAGCCCAGATACCTGCTAGCACCTGCATTTTGCCCCTCCACCCGGCCCAGCCCACCCAAGTGCAGTATCGATCGATTACTGTCACTTACAAAACACTAAACGCATAACTGCAGCGTTCACAGAGTCAGGCCTGATCCCTGCGATCGCTAACAGTTTTTTTTGGTAGCGTTTTGGTGAACTGGCAAGTGCCAGCGGCCTAGTACACCCCGGTCGTAGTCAAACCAGCACTGCAGTAACACTTGGTGACGTGGCGAGTCCCATAAGTGCAGTTCAAGCTGGTGAGGTGGCAAGCACAAGTAGTGTCCCGCTGCCACCAAGAAGAAGACAAACAGGCCCGTTGTGCCCATAATGCCCTTCCTGCTGCATTCGCCAATCCTAATTGGGAACCCACCACTTCTGCAGCACCCATACTTCCCTCATTCACATCCCCAACCAAATGCAGTCGGCTACATGAGAGGCATTTTCTTCATGTCCTCCCAAGTACCCCTACCCAACGAAGCCCCCCAAAAAAGATGTCGTGTCTGCAGCAAGCGCGGATATAGGCATGACACCTCTATTATTTTCCCTCCTGTCCTGACAATCCTGGTCTTTGCATTGGTGAATATTTTGAACGCTACCATTCACTAGTTGAGTATTAGCGTAGGGTACAGCATTGCACAGACTAGGCACACTTTCACAGGGTCTCCCAAGATGCCATCGCATTTTGAGAGACCCGAACCTGGAACCGGTTACAGTTATAAAAGTTACAGTTACAAAAAAACACAAAAAAAACCCACAAAAAAAATATAAAATAAAAAAAAAATAGTTGTCGTTTTTGTTCTCTCTCTCTATTCTCTCTCTATTGTTCTGCTCCTTTTTACTGTATTCTATTCTGCAATGTTTTATTGTTATTATGTTTTATCATGTTTGCTTTTCAGTTATGCAATTTTTTATACTTTACCTTTTACTGTGCTTTATTGTTAACCATTTTTTTGTCTTCAGGTACACCATTCACGACTTTGAGTGGTTATACCAGAATGATGCCTGCAGGTTTAGGTATCATCTTGGTATCATTCTTTTCAGACAGCGGTCGGCTTTCATGTAAAAGCAATCCTAGTGGCTATTTAGCCTCTAGACTGCTTTTACAAGCAGTGGGAGGGAATGACCCCCCCACTGTCTTCCGTGTTTTTCTCTGGCTCTCCTGTCTCAACAGGGAACCTGAGAATGCAGCCGGTGATTCAGCTAGCTGACCATAGAGCTGATCAGAGACCAGAGTGGCTCCAAACATCTCTATGGCCTAAGAAACCAGAAGCTACGAGCATTTCATGACTTAGATTTCGCCGGATGTAAACAGCGCCATTGGGAAATTTGGGAAGCATTTTATCACACCGATCTTGGTGTGGTCAGATGCTTTGAGGGCAGAGGAGAGATCTAGGTTCTAATAGACCCCAATTTTTTCAAAAAAGAGTACCTGTCACTACCTATTGCTAGCATAGGGGATATTTACATTCCCTGAGATAACAATAAAAATGATTTAAAAAAAAAAATGAAAGGAACAGTTTAAAAATAAGATAAAAAAGCAAAAAAATAATAAAGAAAAAAAAAAAAGCACCCCTGTCCCCCCCTACTCTCACACTAAGGCGAACGCAAGCGTCGGTCTGGCGTCAAATGTAAACAGCAATTGCACCATGCATGTGAGGTATCACCGCGAAGGTCAGATCGAGGGCAGTAATTTTAGCAGTAGACCTCCTCTGTAAATCTAAAGTGGTAACCTGTAAAGGCTTTTAAAGGCTTTTAAAAATGTATTTATTTGGCTGCCACTGCACGTTTGTACGCAATTTTAAAGCATGTCATGTTTGGTATCCATGTACTCAGCCTAAGATCATCTTTTTTACATCATCAAACATTTGGGCAATATAGTGTGTTTTAGTGCATTAAAATTTTAAAAAGTGTGTTTTTTCCCCCCAAAAATGCGTTTGAAAAATCACTGCGCAAATACTGTGTGAAAAAAAAATAAAACACCCACCATTTTAATCTGTAGGGCCTTTGCTTTAAAAAAATATATAATGTTTGGGGGTTCAAAGTAATTTTCTTGCAAAAAAAAATAATTTTTCATGTAAACAAAAAGTGTCAGAAAGGGCTTTGTCTTCAAGTGGTTAGGAGAGTGAGCGGTGTGTAACATAAGCTTCTAAATGTTGTGCATAAAATGCCAGGACAGTTCAAACCCCCCCAAGTGACCCCATTTTGGAAAGTAGACACCCCAAGCTATTTGCTGAGAGGCATGTCTAGTCCATGGAATATTTTATATTGTGACACAAGTTGCGGGAAAGAGACAATTTTTTTTTTTTTGCACAAAGTTGTCACTAAATGATATATTGCTCAAACATGCCATGGGAATATGTGAAATTACACCCAAAATACATTCTGTTGCTTCTCCTGAGTATGGGGATACCACATGTGTGAGACTTTTTGGGAGCCTAGCCTCGTACGGGACCCCGAAAACCAAGCACCGCCTTCAGGCTTTCTAAGGGCGTAAATTTTTGATTTCACTCTTCACTGCCTATCACAGTTTCGGAGGCCATGGAATGCCCAGGTGGCACAACCCCCCCCCCAAATTACCCCATTTTGGAAAGTAGACACCCCAAGCTATTTGCTGAGAGGTATAGTGAGTATTTTGCAGACCTCACTTTTTGTCACAAAGTTTTAAAAATTGAAAAAATAAAAAAAAATGTTTTTCTTGTCTTTCTTCATTTTGAAAAACAAATGAGAGCTGCAAATGACTCACCATGCCTCTCAGCAAATAGCTTGGGGTGTCTACTTTCCAAAATGGGGTCATTTGGGGGGGGGGTTGTGCCACCTGGGCATTCAATGGCCTCCGAAACTGTGATAGGCAGTGAAGAGTGAAATCAAAAATTTACACCCTTAGAAATCCTGAAGGCGGTGCTTGGTTTTCGGGGCCAGGTACGTGGCTAGGCTCCCAAAAAGTCCCACACATGTGGTATCCCCATACTCAGGAGAAGTAGCTAAATGTATTTTGGGGTGCAATTCCACATATGCCCATGGCCTGTGTGAGCAATATATCATTTAGTGACAACTTTGTGCAAAAAAAAAATGTCACTTTCCCGCAACTTGTGTCAAAATATAAAATATTCCATGGACTCAACATGCCTCAAAGAAAATAGCTTGGGGTGTCTACTTTCCAAAATGGGGTCATTGGGGGGGGGGGGTTATGCCATCTGGGCATTTTATGGCCTTCAAAACTGTGATAGGTAGTGAGGAGTAAAATCAAAAATTTACGCCCTTCGAAATCCTAAAGGCAGTGATTGGTTTTCGGGGCCCCGTACGCGGCTAGGCTCCCAAAAAGTCCCACACATGTGGTATCTGCGTACTCAGGAGAAGCAGCTGAATATATTTTGGGGTGCAATTCCACATATGCCCATGGCCTGTGTGAGCAATATATCATTTAGTGACAACTTTTTGTAATTTTTTTTTTGTCATTATTCAATCACTTGGGACAAAAAAAATTAATATTCAATGGGCTCAACATGCCTCTCAGCAATTTCCTTGCGGTGTCTACTTTCCAAAATGGGGTCATTTGTGGGGGTTTTGTACTGCCCTGCCATTTTAGCACCTCAAGAAATGACATAGGCAGTCATAAATTAAAGGCTGTGTAAATTCCAGAAAATGTACCCTAGTTTGTAGGCGCTATAACTTTTGCGCAAACCAATAAATATACGCTTATTGACATTTTTTTTACCAAAGACATGTGGTCGAATACATTTTGGCCTAAATGTATGACTAAAATTGAGTTTATTGGATTTTTTTTATAACAAAAATTAGAAAATATCATTTTTTTTCAAAATTTTCGGTCTTTTTCCGTTTATAGCGCAAAAAATAAAAACGGCAGAGGTGATCAAATACCATCAAAAGAAAGCTCTATTTGTGGGAAGAAAAGGATGCAAATTTAGTTTGGGTACAGCATTGCATGACCGCGCAATTAGCAGTTGAAGCAACACAGTGCCAAATTGTAAAAAGTGCTCTGGTCAGGAAGGGGGTAAATCCTTCCGGGGCTGAAGTGGTTAAAAGATTAATATTACAAGATTTGGAATCTTTGGAAACAAAAAAAGTGTCTGATCCCATTCACATTAGGAAAGGCATCAAATCCCTAAAGGAGAGAAAAGACATAGTAGTACGCCCAGCGGACAAAGGGGGGGCGGTTGTAATACAATCAAAGGAACAATACCAAAAAGAACTTTAAAGACAATTACAAGATACAAATACGTATACCAGATTATTGGGTAATCCTACAAATAAATATAAGAGAGAACTGGAATGCCTAATTGATTTAGGAACTAGAAAGGATATTTTAAATGCAAAAGAATCAAGGTACCTAATACCAGAGTCATGTAGAATACCGGTAATCTACACTGTCTCGAAAATTCATAAATCTCTAGAAAATCCACCAGGTAGACCAATCGTTAATGGGATTGACTCCCTTACATCAAGGTTGGGACAATACATAGATCAGTTCATACAACCAGCGATACAACATACACCGGCCTACCTCAAAGACACTAAGCATGTGCTACAACTTCTAGATACAATACCAGTACTAGAGGGGAGAACATTACTAGCTACGGCAGATGTCATGTAGAATACCAGTAATCTACACTGTCCCGAAAATTCATAAATCTCTAGAGAATCTACCAGGTAGACCAATCGTTAATGGGATTGACTCCCTTACAGGCGTGCCCCTGATGATGTCATTTCTGACGAAACGGCTGTAGGGTAGACACGCTCGTACCGATGGCGCATGCGCAGAGTTTAATTTTAAAGCTGTATTGGTTACTTGCAAGGAAAAGTGTTTTATGGATGCCAGTGTGGCGTTTTTTTAATAAACAAGAGTTAAAACGTTCTACACTATTGGAGTTCTCTCTTTTCTCTTGAATACCGTCATATCGGTGAGAGCTCTTTTCCCTGATTGTACCGCTGTCTGGAGGCCTGTGGTGATCGTTTGCTGATCTACATCCATCATCCCAGATAAAGTTCCAGTCGCTGTGGAGTGAAAACCCCAAGCTGTTAGCTCTATGCCTCTGATCAGAGGCTGTCTGGTAAGCCTTCAATCTATACCAGGTGACGGGAGTTCAACACGGTGACAGTCACGGATTTATATTTATAGAAAGTCAAGTTTAATCGCTCTTTTGGACACTTTTTTTGTATTTTTTTGTATTTTTTTGTATCTTTGGACTTTTTCAAAATATGTGGATAAAAAATTTGTATTAATCACGCACATATATCACTATATTGAAGCATTAATATACCACTTATATACCACTTATACGCTGATGACACCCAAATCTATCTGTCTACTCCTCACCTCACTCCTTCAGTCTCCTCTCGCATTACTAACTTACTAACTGACATATCAGCATGGATGTCGCACCACTTCCTTAAACTAAATCTCTCTAAAACTGAGCTATTAATATTCCCCCCTGCCCGTGCCCCCCTCCATGACTTTTCCATCAAAATCAACAATGCAACCATCAGTCCCTCCCCTCACGCCAGGGTACTAGGTGTAATCCTAGACTCTGACTTGTCATTTCAGCCTCAAATCCAATCGCTGTCAAAAGTTTGTAGAATTCACCTCCGTAACATCTCTAAAATTCGCCCTTTTTTAACAAATGAAACAAATGAAGCTCCTCATTCACTCCCTTGTTATCTCTCGCCTTGACTATTGCAACTCCCTTCTCATTGGCCTACCGCTCCATAGGCTATTCCCCTTCAGTCTATCATGAATGCTGCTGCCAGACTTATCCACCTTACCAACCACTCAGTGTCTGCCAACCCTCTACTTCAATCCCTACACTGGCTCCCAATCACCCAGCGAATTAAATTCAAAATTCTAACAACAACATACAAAGCCATTCACAACTCTGCCCCAAGCTACATCACTAATCTTGTCTCCAAATATCACTCAAATCGACCTCTCCGCTCTTCTCAAGACCTCCTGCTTTCAAGCTCTCTCATCTCCTCCTCCCATGCTCGTCTCCAGGATTTCTCCAGAGCCTCTCCCATCCTCTGGAACTCACTACCTCCATCTATCCAGCTATCCCCTACTCTTGCTACCTTCAGGCAATCCCTGAAAACTCATCTCTTCAGGAAAGCCTATCACGTCTGCAACTAATCTCCTACCACTTCCACCAGCTCATTCCCCACAGTTACAACCTTTTGTACCACCTGCCCCACCCTATTAGATTGTAAGCTCTTCTGAGCAGGGCCCTCTTAAACCTATTGTATTGTATTGTATTATAACTGTATTGTCTCCCTTTTATATTGTAAAGCGCTGCGTAAACTGTTGGCGCTATATAAATCCTGAATAATAATAATAATAATAATAATTCATTTATGTTATTGTTTATTTTATTTTCTTTCATCATTTATGGATCACATATGAAAGCTGTTGGTCCTCTAATAGTAATACCAATTTTTGTTTTTTTGTATATTTATCCAGCGCTGCACGTTTTGTTATATCCCTTACATCAAGGTTGGGACAATACATAGATCAGTTCATACAACCAGCGATACAACATACACCGGCCTACCCCAAAGACACTAAGCATGTGCTACAACTTCTAGATACAATACCAGTACTAGAGGGGAGAACATTACTAGCTACGGCAGATGTAAACTCACTCTACACCATTGTCCAACATCATGATGCTTGTTCAGCAACTAAATGGCTCCTTAGAAACCATAGTAACTTAATTTAGAGAAAGTATCTAATCAAATGTCTGGATGTCTGTTTGAAGTGTAATTACTTTTGGCATGATCAGACATACTATAAAGAAACCATCGGAATTGCAATGGGAGCGAAATTCGCACCAAGTGTAGAAAACGCCTTTATGGCACAGTGGGAAGATCAAGCTATCTATATAAATACACCTGCGGAATTGACCCTGTATAACAGATACATCGACAATGTGATTATAGTCTGGAATGGAAGCAGAGATGGATTAAAACATTTTTTAAATAAATTAAATGACAATGAGAAAAATATACACTTGACATGGAACATTGATGATAGATCAGTGGAATTTCTCGATTTAAAGATAAGCCTAGAAGGAGAAAAAATAGTGACGAAAACATTTTTCAAAAATGTGGACACCAACAGCTACCTGTCTTTAGATAGCTGCCACCACAAACCTTGGCTGTACAGTATTCCAAAGGGACAACTAATAAGAATCCGAAGGAACTGCACTAAGGATGAAGACTACAAGGAGCAAGCTGAACTTATTGGAAGTAGATTTATGAAAAAAGGATACGATTACTCATGGATAGAGAAACAAATCCAACATGTGAACAAAATGGATAGAACAAAAATGTTAGAGAATAAACCTAAAAAGACACTACATCAGGAGGTACCAAGTCTTATTCTGGACTACAATGTACAACACAAAGAAGTATCCAGAATAATCCAATGTCATTGGCATATCCTTAAAAGTGATAGAGATTTAAAAAGCATACTTCCAGACCAACCCAACATAGTATACAAGAGAGCACCCACCATCAGAGACATGCTCGTAAAGTCGGTGGTGGAACCCCCCCCAAAAGCACTATACACTTTTTACACTGGAAAAGGATTTTTTCCTTGCAGGAACTGCTACGCATGCAGACATGCACAGAAATTTCAAGGCAAAAGGACAGATTTTAGAGCTACCACGACAGGAGAGTCATTTAAAATTAGGGATTTTATAGGATGTCATACCGAGGGAGTAGTATATGTACTACAATGTAGTTGTAAGGTCCAATATGTTGGGAGAACAAAGACAGCCCTCAAAACCAGAATAAAAGAACATGTTCAAAATATCAAAAAGGGAAACCCCAAACACAATGTATCTAAACATTTTGCATTAATGCACAACCAGGATCCCACACATCTCCAATTTTGGGGTATTGAAAAGTACACAGGATCATAGAGAGGTAGCCACAAAATAAGAACTATAAGTCAGAGAGAGTCCTATTGGATACATAATATGCGTACACTAATTCCCAGAGGTATGAACGTTGAGTTCGACCTGAACTGTTTCTTGAGTAATTTTTAATTACGGTGGTAGTAATCATATTAATTTTATGTTCTACATTTCTCAGTCCAATATACTTTCTCTTAGTATAAATATTAGTACACTTTGCTTTTTACTATACTATTTTAACCATGGATTTATTTATTTTAGTTTTATTTTTATTTTTATATATACTATTCATATTATTAATTTCAGTATATTATATGATATAATTACATTGTATATATAAAAAAAAATTTGGAAAACAATAGATTGGGGTGCCCTATGACTGACTACGGTATACGATCGATATGGGTCATTTTTTAATTTTTTTAAAAATGTTTTAAATATTTTTAATATATTTTTCATGGTATCTTAATATATTACTGTATTTTTCATGTAATCTCAATATGTTTTTAATATATCTTCTAGTAGGTCTCCCTTAGTTTTTAAAATAAATTCTAGACTTTTAATAGAAGATATGTTGAGCGATATATAATATCAAGCCTGGATAAAGTGATGAGGAACATGTGAACTCCATTTTACTGCCATACATCTATTCACCACTGGATGGCAATATGCAACGCTTGCTTATATATGAAGAGTAAAAGTGAAACAACGTGGCGCTAAGAACGTGATGTCCGTTATCGGGCACAACCAACCAGAATGGTCATCCAGAGGTCAACTGCACAATAAAGCTTTATTGAAACAAAACTCAACTGAGTGAGTATAAAAAATGCATTTAAAAAAGTGTATCTAAATCTATGTATATGCATGTAAGATATCCCCCTACAATGGGCAAACCAAACATTTATGCATAGATAGATAACTAGTGCAATAAATAACTAAATCGCAAAAGGTAGGTGAAACAACTCCGTAAGTGTGCGTAAGTGTATACACTCCTGTTGGATAGCGACATGGTTTAATATCTTACTTCTGGTATTTCACTTCCTGTTTGACACAGCCAGGTAGGAATGAAACACATCAAAGCTTTGTGATCAGAAGAACAATGTCTTGGCTCAAGCCCACCTGCTGTGACATGTGTGATTAGAAACATCAAAGATACTTATCACACATGGTTTCATCTGCTGGTTCTGGATGATAAAGGGGGTCTGGGCCACATGGAATTTAGGCCAAAGCCCTCAGTCAGAGCGAGGTCCCAAGATGGCAGAGGGATACCCTTACGGCAGGCTTCTCAGCAACCAAGAGAGACAGAGCAAAAGCCTGTGTGTCCCTTTCATTCAAACATACACGCCCACTCGTAGCCACCCCCATTTGCCTTTTATCCAATATACGTTGCCGAGAGGTATCCCTTCAAATGTCTGCCCTTTCTTCAGGAAGCAAGCTATATTGTCCACCAGGGTCCGTGTCTGTATTAGCCCTGTGTCAAATCTCAATAGACATCTTGGCAGCAGTGGTCTCTTTGAAGTTTGTAATCACACATGTCACAGCAGGTGGGCTTGAGCCAAGGCATTGTTCTTCTGATCACAAAGCTTTGATGTGTTTCATTCCTACCTGGCTGTGTCAAATAGGAAGTGAAATACCAGAAGTAAGATGTTAAACCATGTTGCTATCCAACTTCCCGCTTTGCGCCTAAAGGGCGCATACCACCCTTCTTCAGACACGGCTCCTATTGAACAGTCCCTAACTGTTTTCAAAACCAGTACCTATAGAACAGTCTTTAACTGTCTTAACATGTTGTGTTTTTCAACATGTGCAGAAACAGCCCCTATGGAACAGTCCATAAATGTCTTAACGCATGTTGTGCCTCTCAACATAGGCCTCAGAACCAGCTCCTGTGGAACAGTCCATAACGGTCCTAACGTGCTGTGTTTCCCAACACGTGCCGCTTTGCTACTGGGTGACACACCAACATCATTCTTCCGTGACAGCTCCCATGTCACCATTCTGTATCTTCTTCTCTCCAACATCTTCCTGAAGGGGTATAAAACGGGCAAGGGGTGTCCATACACTCACCATTCACCAGCACACATCCAGAGCAGCATCTTATCCAGCTTTCAGATATAGATTCTCAAGGAGGGCCTTTTGACCATATTACTAGCTTAAAATATACCTTTATCACGCTATACCATGACATAAATCAACCCATTACCATAATATATACATATATACCTATGACCCATCAGATTTCGGGCATGTCAGCGGTATTGCACAGCTCTGACTTGGCAGCAAAGTCTCTAACTTGTACGCAGAGACCCTACCGTCACTTTGTTCCCCAGCTTGCATAGATAACTGGGCGACCCTTCTATATAAATATCAAGTCTAACAACACATATAAATCTGCAACAATGACAAAACCCACACAATTCCATCCCTGTGCCTGGATTTCAGAGACCATGCCCAGGGTATACCATGCACCTCTACCTATGGTTAGGTTCAAGGAGCCCTCTAGTTCCATGACTAACCTTACATTTGGTATTCTTTAGGACAAAGAAACAAACTCGTCTATGTCCCAAATAATACCCAGGTGCCTCCTTCTCAGCAATGATCCCTCTATCCCGAATACAGAATAAAATATCTTCCCAACATTTTTCGTTCACCACCATGTATTGACCTGGCATACAAAGGACATCATGGTCATGCTTCTGACCGAGGGAAGTATCAACCTGCCTCCAGCTTCCAGCTTCTTTGATCATATGTGGGCAATTAGCCTCAAACGCAACAAGATAGAATCCCCAGTCAGTAAGCCCATTAATGCCACCAAATATACAGACCGCACTTCTGTATTTGAGATCATACAGCATAACACCTTTCACAATCCAACTCATCCAGGCATTCAACCACCACTTTGGATCAGTGTAAGCGACGTGTTTGGCAAAGTCTTACTGAGCGGTGATGCTAACTCATAAGGCCTCTGTCCCTCATATGGAGACTGTACAATCAGCTCAATGCTGGTTGACACTTCCACCTGCCACTGCGTGCACACCGAAGCCAACGACAGATTCCTGTCCTATACCATCACATTTTCTACCAACCTCTCAACATGGTTGACAAAATTTTGAACCACTTTAACCTGGGTATTCATGTGACTTTGTTGAATGTTATTAAGGATGCCACCAATCTCTCTGAGTAAAAAAGCTCCGCTTATTCTCTGAAGCTATGGCTGCGAGTTTGTTCCTCAGGAGGCCGATGTCCACCCCATTAACAACACCCATCCCAGCTCCTATTCCCTCAATATAGTGCTGAATACATCCCTCCTCTTCCGGTTACTCCTCAGATATATGCGCCCTGCATGAACCTCATTCTGTGTCCGCACATCTCTGGGAGCAAGTCACTGGTACAATGATCGCACTTGATTCAGTGTATACTCAGCACACATAGGGTAATAGGTTTTTATCAACCACTGTGAGATGCTGCAGCGCCATGTGGCGAAGGCATATTGTACCCTGGTAGCCAGCGTTTGTTCCCTTTATCTAACAGAGCGTGCTCCTGTGTGTATTCACTGGCATTACCTGTGCAGGGTTTCAACCTTTCCGGTGAGACATCAAACAGGCGTATCCCCCCATACAAGGAAATTTTCACCCCATTGATGTGTCACCTGGCCAACCTCTAGTCAGATATAACATTAATAATTATATTGTTTACTTCAACTCCTAAAAGGGATGTACAGAAAGTAACAACAAAGATAATACCTTCTTATAATATGCATTCATGTGAACAATAACAATGGTGTAACTACAGTGAGAGCTAATTAAAAAAAGCAAAAAATGTGTGTGGTGTGTTCCCAACACACCAATGGGATAAAGTGTTCAACAAATGTTCTTAAAAGCATATATCAAGTGTTGATAGAGAAGCAACTTAAATGACTTCAGTGAGATGAATCACATCAATCTGCAGTGGCTAGGAAGAACCTTGAAGTGACGTGACACAAAGGTAGTGGTGGTATGGAAAGGTTAAAATACCCTTACCGGAATCGGTGGACTCCAATCGGACCCCCCCCCGGTGCCGGCGGTGGTCGGCAAATCTTCCCTGGCGATCGGAGGTGAGGAGGAGGCCATCCATTCGTGGCCCCCCCCTCGCGATCGTTTCCAGCCAATGGGATCATTTCCCTGCCTCTGTATTGTACACAGAGGCAGAGGAAATTATGTCATCTCTCCTTGGCTCGGCATTTTCCATTCCGGCGCCGAGGAGAGAAGACTGTAATGTGAGTGCACAACACACACACATACAGTAGAACATGCCAGGCACACAATACACCCCCGATCCCCCCCCCTGATCACCCCCCAATCACCCCACCCCCGTCACACTGACACCAAGCAATTTTTTTTTTTCTGATTACTGCATTGGTGTCAGTTTGTGACAGTGTGGTAGGGCAGTTAGTGTTAGCCCCCTTTAGGTCTAGGATACACCCCTAACCCCCTCCAATAAAGTTTTAACCCCTTGATCACCCCCCATCGCCAGTGTCGCTAGGCGATCATTTTTCTGATCGCTGTATTAGTGTCACTGGTGTCGCTAGTTAGGGAGGTAAATATTTAGGTTCGCCGTCAGCATTTTATAGCAACAGGGACCCCCCATATACTAATCTAATAAATGTTTTAACCCCTTGATTGCCCCCTAGTTAACCCTTTCACCACTGATCACCGTATAACTGTTATGGGTGACGCTGGTTAGTTCGTTTATTTTTTATAGTGTCAGGGAACCCGCCGTTTATTACCTAATAAAGGTTTAGCCCCCTGATCGCCCGGCGGTGATATGCGTCGCCCCAGGCAGCGTCAGATTAGCGCCAGTACCGCTAACACCCACGCACGCAGCATACGCCTCCCTTAGTGGTATAGTATCTGAACGGATCAATATCTGATCCGATCAGATCTATACTAGCGTCCCCAGCAGTTTAGGGTTCCCAAAAACGCAGTGTTAGCGGGATCAGCCCAAATACCTGCTAGCACCTGCGTTTTGCCCCTCCGCCCAGCCCAGCCCACCCAAGTGCAGTATCGATCGATCACTGTCACTTACAAAACACTAAATGCATAACTGCAGCGTTCGCAGAGTCAGGCCTGATCGCTGCGATCGCTAACAGTTTTTTTGGTAGCGTTTTGGTGAACTGGCAAGCACCAGCCCCAGGCAGCGTCAGGTTAGTGCCAGTACCGCTAACACTCACGCACGCACCGCACACCTCCCTTAGTGGTATAGTATCTGATCGGATCAATATCTGATCCGATCAGATCTATACTAGCATCCCCAGCAGTTTAGGGTTCCCAAAAACGCAGTGTTAGGGGGATCAGCCCAGATACCTGCTAGCACCTGCGTTTTGCCCCTCCGCCCGGCCCAGCCCTGCCCACCCAAGTGCAGTATCGATTGATCACTGTCACTTACAAAACACTAAACACATAACTGCAGCGTTCGCAGAGTCAGGCCTGATCCCTGCGATCGCTAACAGTTTTTTTGGTAGCGTTCTGGTCAACTGGCAAGCACCAGCGGCCTAGTACACCCCGGTCGTAGTCAAACCAGCACTGCAGTAACACTTGGTGATTTGGCAAGTCCCATAAGTGCAGTTCAAGCTGGTGAGGTGGCAAGCACAAGTAGTGTCCCGCTGCCACCAAGAAGACAAACACATGCCCGTCGTGCCCATAATGCCCTTCCTGCTGCATTCGCCAATCCTAATTGGGAACCCACCACATCTGCAGCGCCCGTACTTCCCCCATTCACATCCCCAACCAAATACAGTCGGCTGCACAAGAGGCATTTTCTTTATGTCCTCCCGAGTACCCCTACCCAACGAACCCGCCCAAAAAGATGTCGTGTTTGCAGCAAGCGCGGATATAGGCGTGACACCCGCTATTATTGTCCCTTCTGTCCTGACAATCCTGGTCTTTGCATTGGTGAATGTTTTGAACGCTACCATGCACTAGTTGAGTATTAGCGTAGGGTACAGCATTGCACAAACTAGGCACACTTTCACAGGGTCTCCCAAGATGCCATCACATTTTGAGAGACCCGAACCTGGAACCGGTTACAGTTATAAAAGTTAGTTACAAAAAAAAGTGTAAAAAAAAAATATATACAATAAAAAAAAAATTAGTTGTCGTTTTATTGTTCTCTCTCTCTCTATTCTCTCTCTATTGTTCTACTCTTTTTTACTGTATTCTATTCTGCAATGTTTTATTGTTATTATGTTTTATCATGTTTGCTTTTCAGGTATGCAATTTTTTATACTTTACCGTTTACTGTGTTTTATTAACCATTTTTTTGTCTTCAGGTACGCCATTCACGACTGAGTGGTTATACCAGAATGATGCCTGCAGGTTTAGGTATCATCTTGGTATCATTCTTTTCAGCCAGCGGTCGGCTTTCATGTAAAAGCAATCCTAGTGGCTAATTAGCCTCTAGACTGCTTTTACAAGCAGTGGGAGGGAATGCCCCCCCCCACCATCTTCCATGTACATCTCTCCTGTATCAACAGGGAACCTGAGAATGCAGCCGGTGATTCTGCCAGCTGACCATAGAGCTGATCAGAGACCAGAGTGGCTCCAAACATCTCTGTGGCCTAAGAAACCGGAAGCTACGAGCATTTCATGACTTAGATTTCGCCGGATGTAAACAGCGCCATTGGGAAATTGGGAAAGCATTTTATCACACCGATCTTGGTGTGGTCAGATGCTTTGAGGGCAGAGGAGAGATCTAAGGTCTAATAGACCCCAATTTTTTCAAAAAAGAGTACCTGTCACTACCTATTGCTATCATAGGGGATATTTACATTCCCTGAGATAACAATAAAAATGATTAAAAAAAAATGAAAGGAACAGTTTAAAAATAAGATAAAAAAGCTAAGGCGAACGCAAGCATTGGTTTGGCGTCAAATGTAAACAGAAATTGCGCCATGCATGTGAGATATCACCGCGAAGGTCAGATCGAGGGCAGTAATTTTAGCAGTAGACCTCCTCTGTAAATCTAAAGTGGTAACCTGTAAAGGCTTTTAAAGGCTTTTAAAAATGTATTTATTTTGTTGCCACTGCACGTTTGTGCGCAATTTTAAAGCATGTCATGTTTGGTATCCATGTACTCGACCTAAGATCATATTTTTTATTTCATCAAACATTTGGGCAATATAGTGTTTTTTAGTGCATTAAAATTTAAAAAAGTATGTTTTTTCCCCAAAAAAATGCGTTTGAAAAATCGCTGCTCAAATACTATGTGAAAAAAAAAATGAAACACCCACCATTTTAATCTGTAGGGCATTTGCTTTAAAAAAATATATAATGTTTGGGGGTTCAAAGTAATTTTCTTGCAAAAAAAAATAATTTTTCATGTAAACAAAAAGTGTCAGAAAGGGCTTTGTCTTCAAGTGGTTAGAAGAGTGGGTGATGTGTGACATAAGCTTCTAAATGTTGTGCATAAAATGCCAGGACAGTAGACACCCCAAGCTATTTGCTGAGAGGCATGTCGAGTCCATCGAATATTTTATATTGTGACACAAGTTGCGGGAAAGAGACAATTTTTTTTTTGCACAAAGTTGTCACTAAATGATATATTTCTCAAACATGCCATGGGAATATGTGAAATTACACCCCAAAATACATTCTGTTGCTTCTCCTGAGTACGGGGATACCACATAATTTAGACTTTTTGGAAGCCTAGCCACGTACGGGACCCCGAAAACCATGCACCGCCTTCAGGCTTTCTAAGGGCATAAATTTTTGATTTAACTCCTCACTGCCTATCACAGTTTCGGAGGCAATGGAATGCCCAAGTGGCACAAACCCCCCCCCAAATGACCCTATTTTGGAATGTAGACACCCCAAGCTATTTGCTGAGAGGTATAGTGAGTATTTTGCAAACCTCACTTTTTGTCACAAAGTTTTGAAAATTGAAAAAAAAAAAAGTTTTTTCTTGTCTTTCTTCATTTTCAAAAACAAATGAGAGCTGCAAAATACTCACCATGCCTCTCATCAAATAGCTTGCGTTGTCTACTTTCCAAAATGGGGTCATTTGGGGGGGTTTGTGCCATCTGGGCATTTTATGGCCTTCAAAACTGTGATAGGTAGTGAGGAGTGAAATCAAAAATTTATGCCCTTAGAAATCCTGAAGGCGGTGCTTGGTTTTCGGGGCCCCGTACGCGGCTAGGCTCCCAAAAAGTCCCACACATGTGGTATCCTTGTACTCAGGAGAAGCAGCTGAATGTATTTTGGGGTGCAATTCCACATATGCCCATGGCCTGTGTGAGCAATATATAATTTAGTGACAACTTTTTGTAATTTTTTTTTTTTTGGTCATTATTCAATCACTTGGGACAAAAAAAATTAATATAGTAATAAAATATTAATATTAGACAGAATAAAGGTGGATAAAGCACCTGGACCTGATGGCATCCACCCACGGATCCTAAAAGAATTGAGCTCTGTCATTTCAAAGCTATTGTATCTAATTTTTAGGGACTCATTAATGACGGGAATAGTACCACTGGATTGGCGCAGGGCGAACGTGGTGCCTATATTTAAAAAGGGATCAAAGTCTTTACCAAGTAACTATAGACCTGTTAGTTTAACTTCTATAGTCGGGAAGATACTGGAGAATTTAATAAAAGACCACATAGATGAGTTCTTGCTGGAAAAAAAACATTTTAAGCAACAGACAGCATGGGTTCATGAAAGACAGAAGTTGTCAGACAAACCTGATTTCTTTTTATGAAGAGGTAAGTAAAACCTTGGACAGAGGGGTGCCTGTGGACATGGTATACTTGGATTTTGCAAAAGCGTTCGATACAGTTCCGCACACCCGGCTCATGTGTAAGTTAAAGTCTACAGGCTTGGAAATATCAGTTTGTAAATGGATAGAAAACTGGCTAAAAGACAGAATTCAGAGAGTAGTGGTTAATGATTCTTACTCTGAATGGTCTAAGGTTATCAGTGGTGTACCCCAAGGTTCAGTTCTGGGACCCTTACTCTTTAATATCTTTATAAATGATATTGGGTCTGGGATCAAAAGTAACATTTCTGTCTTTGCAGATGACACCAAGCTATGTAGTGGAATAACGTCCTTACAGGATGTCTCCAATTTACAAGCTGACCTCAAGCAAAGTCCTTTCTTGTATTAAGAGAGGTATGGACTCCAGAGAGAGATATCATTTTGCCCCTGTTCAAATCATTAGTAAGACCTCATCTGGAATATGCAGTTCAGTTTTGGGCACTAGTTCTCAAAAAGGATATTGGGGAACTGGAGAAAGTGCAGAGAAGGGCAACCAAACTGATAAGAGGCATGGGGGAGCTCAGCTATGAGGAAAGATTGGAGGAACTGAATTTATTCACTCTTGAGAAGAGGAGAATAAGGGGGGATATGATCAACATGTTCAAATATATAAGGGGTCCATATAGTGAACTTGGTGTTGAGTTATTTACTTTACAGTCAACACAGAGGACAAGGGGGCACTCTTTACGACTGGAGGAAAAGAGATTTCATCTCCAAATACGGAAAGGTTTCTTCACAGTAAGAGCTGTGAAAATGTGGAATAGACTCCCTCCAGAGGTGGTTCTGGCCAGCTCAGTAGATTGCTTTAAGAAAGGCCCGGATACTTTCCTAAATGTGCATAATATAACTGGGTACTGACACTTATAGGTAAAGTTGATCCAGGGAAAATCCGATTGCCTCTTGGGGGATCAGGAAGGAATTTTTTCCCCTGCTGTAGCAAATTGGAGCATGCTCTGCTGGGGTTTTTTGCCTTCCTCTGGATCAACTGTGGGTATAGTATTGGGTATATTGGATTATACAATATTTGTTTTTTGTTTTTTTTATGGTTGACTGGAGTGTCTTTTTTCAACCTGACTAACTATGTAACTATATGTAACTATGTAACTATATTCAATGGGCTCAACATGCCTCTCAGCAATTTTCTTGGGGTGTCTACTTTCCAAAATGGGGTCATTTGGGGGGGTTTTGTACTGCCCTGCCATTTTAGCACCTCAAGAAATGACATAGGCAGTCATAAACTAAAAGCTGTGTAAATTACAGAAAATGTACCCTAGCTTGTAGACGCTATAACTTTTGCGCAAATCAATAAATATAAACTTATTGACATTTTTTTTACCAAAGATATGTGGCCGAATACATTTTGGCTTAAATGTATGACTAAAATTGAGTTTATTGGATTTTTTTTATAACAAAAAGTAGAAAATATCATTTTTTTTCAAAATTTTCGGTCTTTTTCCATTTATAGCGCAAAAAATAAAAAACGGCAGAGATGATCAAATACCATCAAAAGAAAGCTCTATTTGTGGGAAGAAAAGGACGCAAATTTCGTTTGGGTACAGCATTGCATGACCGCGCAATTAGCAGTTAAAGCGACGCAGTGCCAAATTGTAAAAAGTGCTCTGGTCAGGAAGGGGGTAAATCCTTCTGGGGCTGAAGTGGTTAAAACTTATGGTAAAATTCTCTGACTCCCAAACAAACAGGGACCAGGTGCAAACTGACAATAAAAAAGCGCTTAAATGGATCGTGGCAAAACAGGCATATCAGACCCTTCTGGTTGGTTGTGCCCAATAACGGACATCACGTTCTTAGCACCACATTGTTTCACTTTTACTCTTCACAATTGGTCTACTTGTTATTTTGGCTGCTTTTCACATTTAGTTGGCGCAATATTATTTAGAATATTTTCTTGCTTGCTTATATATGCATGAAGGTGAGAGTTTAGAGAGACTGACATTCACAGGACACCATTTATGACGATATTTATGAACTTTATTTCATCCTCATTTTTTTGTATTTTTTATATATTTTTATATATTTTTTTATGTATTTTTTATGCTTTATTCACTTAGTCACTATTTTTTGGAAGAACATTTTCACTTTTTCACAGCTTTTGTGACACTAACAGAAGACTTTGATTTATTGCGGTTTCATTGAAACGTTTGTGTTTGGCACTGTATATTCATTGTGTGAGATATGATGTGATTGCGCGAGATCATTTTTATTACTTATTTCATGTTGATATAGTGTGAATACATTTTAGATTTTGCTGCAATCTTACTTCACGGCAAGACACACATCCACCTTTTAGTACATATCCACTATTTTAGCACATTCACTGTATTTACTCAACTGTGGTGCGCAGGATATACTTTATTGTTTCCCTTACAAGGACCTGGGACTCAATGTGAGTCCACGGAAGGTTAAGCTTCCTGCTGGTTGCAGCTTGTGTCCCCCTCCTGCACTTTTTTGATGGTGGTGGTGGTGGTGCTGCTGCCTCCATAGAAGGGCCAGGAACCTCCATAGAAGGGCTCAGGAACCTCCATGGGGTTCATAAAATATTTCAGTGTGCACATGTCTAGCGGTAATATGAACCCTGCTGCTGACTGCCCTGTTGTCAGGGCTGGGCTCAGACCTTCGCTCTCAGAGCTCTGTGCTCAGCTGTCGGTTAATTGCCAAAGTCTCTTTCTTCCAGGGTGACTCACCTGGTCTTCATTAACTGCTCATCAGCTAGAGCTGCTGGTTATATACACTCCTTGGATAAGATCGTCTGTGCCTTTGCCTTGGTCAACATATCCGGACTCTCTCTGCTGTGTTTTCCAGGGAAAAACCTTTGCTTGTTTGACTTCCCTTCTGGTTCCTGATTCTGTTTGCTGCACCCGACTTGTTAATGGCTGGGAAAGTATTTTTTTGCGGTTCAGCAGCTGGGGTAGCGAAATTTGCCTGCTGAAATCAACTGGTGTTGTTCTGCTAGAAGATTGGATGCAAGTACTTGTGGCACCTATTACTATACTTTCATTCCTCTCAGTGCAGGTTGCTCTCATTCCTCCCACGCGGGTGCTGCTCTGGACAAGCTTGATCCGCTTTAGACATAGATTGCAAACAGCAATGGTGGACATGTCGAAAAAAGCCCACACCAATGAACTTTTGGAAGTCAGCGGAGAGTCAGCAGCGCCCTGCGCCTGTGAAGCTCTGTGGTGTGATGCAATAGGGTGGCTGCCCTTAAGCTGGACAATGGAGGACATCCTGCCTCGCTGGAGTTATGCCTCCTCCTTACTTTCCTCCTCTCTTCTCTCAGGCACCCAAGTACAGTCAGTGACCTCATCATCCCTTCCCTCCTCGTCATTGGAGCAAAATTGGTAGTATGCTGCAGCTGGGGGAACATGACTGCTAGTTTCTTGTACTTCTGTGGCACCCCCTCTCTCTAGGCTCACGTTACTCCCTTCCTAAACCTGGGAACCAACATTGGAGCCTTCAAATTGCTGCGCATCCTCCAGCAGCATGTAACTGACACTATGGTCGAATAATTCTGGTGACTCCCCTGTGCATGATGGTGGGGCTATGGAAGGAGTAACTGTGGACAAGGAGCCCGTGGAATAGGACGCTTTGGCAGCTACTTTGAAAGGCAAACTAGTATGAGCCTGAGTGACAGGATGAGGAGGAGGATGAGGACGGCTTGCATATCCACTCTACCAACTCTTCTACATGTTGTGGCTCAATAACACAGCCAGCAGCAGAAAAAAAGGACAGATGTGCCCCACCTGCAGCTGATGCACCATGTCCATGACCACTACTTTTCACTGTAGACTAGGGATGAGCTTCGTGTTCGAGTCAAACCCATGTTCGACTCGAACATCGGCTGTTCGGTCGTTTGCCGAATTGCGAACGATATGGGCCGTTCGCGCCAAATCGTGTGGCGCGTCACAGCCCATAATTCACTGCGGCATCGCAGTGCATTGCTTGCTGATGATTGGCCAAGCATGCACTATGACCCGCATGCTTGGCCAATCACAGCGCCGCCTTAACAGAGAGCCGTAATTGGCCAAAGCCCCACACTATATAAGGCCGCCTGAACGGCGGCCCTGTGCAGTGTGTTCCGGTGTGCTTAGAGAGAGAGAGAGAGAGAGAGACAGTGTCATTTCATTTGAGTTAGCTAGATTAGGCAGGACAGTCAGTCAGTTAGCTGCACTTAAAGTGTATTGTGTATATATATGCATCCCAGGTGTTGCATATATATATATATATATATATATACACTGTATTCAGTTTAGCTAGATCCGTTCCTGTTATCTTCTAGACTATTTACATTTGGTGCAGTGCGTCCTGCTCACAGTGCTCAGCTAGATCCGTTCCTGTTATCTTCCTACTGACAGGCAGGCTTGTCTTGTTACAGTATATAAAGCTACCTGAAGAAAATTACTGGTGTTCTTTTGATCCTATTAGTACCACAGTCAGGCAGCTAGACTATTTACATTTAGTGCAGTACGTCCTGCTCACAGTGTTCTGCAAAACCTACAAGTTAGTGGGGTGCATCCTGCTCACAGTGTTCTGCTAAACCTACAAGTTAGTGGGGTGCGTCCTGCTCACAGTGTTCAGCTAAACCTACAAGTTAGTGGGGTGCGTCCACCTCACAGTGTTCAGCTAAACCTACAAGCTAGTGGGGTGCGTCCTGCTCACAGTGTTCAGCTAGATCCGTTTCTGTTATCTTCTTACTGACAGGCAGGCTTGTCTTGTTACAGTAAATACAGCTACCTGAAGAAAATTGCTGGTGTTCTTTTGATCCTATTAGTACCACAGTCAGGCAGCTAGACTATTTACAGTTAGTGCAGTGCGTCCTGCTCACAGTGTTCAGCTAGATCCGTTCCTGTTATCTTCCTACTGACAGGCAGGCTTGTCTTGTTACAGTATATAAAGCTACCTGAAGAAAATTACTGGTGTTCTTTTGATCCTATTAGTACCACAGTCAGGCAGCTAGACTATTTACATTTAGTGCAGTGTGTCCTGCTCACAGTGTTCTGCAAAACCTACAAGTTAGTGGGGTGCGTCCTGCTCACAGTGTTCAGCTAGATCCGTTTCTGTTATCTTCTTACTGACAGGCAGGCTTGTCTTGTTACAGTAAATACAGCTACCTGAAGAAAATTGCTGGTGTTCTTTTGATCCTATTAGTACCACAGTCAGGCAGCTAGACTATTTACAGTTAGTGCAGTGCGTCCTGCTCACAGTGTTATGCTAAACCTACAAGTTAGTGGGGTGCGTCCTGCTCACAGTGTTCAGCTAAACCTACAAGTTAGTGGGGTGCGTCCACCTCACAGTGTTCAGCTAAACCTACAAGCTAGTGGGGTGCGTCCTGCTCACAGTGTTCAGCTAGATCCGTTTCTGTTATCTTCTTACTGACAGGCAGGCTTGTCTTGTTACAGTAAATACAGCTACCTGAAGAAAATTGCTGGTGTTCTTTTGATCCTATTAGTACCACAGTCAGGCAGCTAGACTATTTACAGTTAGTGCAGTGCGTCCTGCTCACAGTGTTCAGCTAAACCTACAAGTTAGTGGGGTGCGTCCTGCTCACAGTGTTCAGCTAAAGTTACCTGTAGAAGGTTGGTGGTGTTCTCATACTACAGGCAGGCAGTTGATTTTGCTAGCTGCAGTATCAGTACATATGTATATATATATATATATATATATCTCAGCTTAGTGCAGCTACAGGCCATTAGTATGTCTGGAAGGCCAAGAAGGAGAGGCAGACAGTCACAAGCCAATAAGAAATAAGAGAGGGCAAGCAGGCTCTGTGTCTAGTGCTGGTCGTGGAAACGGTGCATCCTCATCAGCACGTGGCCATGGGACACGCTTGGCCTTTTTTTCGGCAGCTGGCCATGTTGAGCCGCAACATGCGGAAGACTTGGTCGAGTGGATGACCAAGCCGTCCTCATCCTCCTCATCCTCTCTCAACCATGCCCAGGGTACTTTGTCTGGCAAAGCAGCGGCCTCTTCCCTCGGCTCAATGTCATCAGTGACTCCTTCCCTAGCCCCACCATGTCCTCCTGAGGAGTCCCTCGAACTGTTTGACCACAGTGTTGGGTACATGCTCCAGGAGGATGCCCAGCGTTTGGAAGGCTCTGATGATGATACTGAGCTCGATGAAGGCAGTAACATGAGCACGGACAGAGGGGGTGCCCAAGAAGGACAGCAATCTGGCAGTCATGCTCCCCCTGCTGCAGCATACTGCCAGGTTTGCTCCAGTGATGAGGAGGGAGGGGATGATGAGGTCACTGACTCAACGTGGGTGCCTGATAGGAGAGAGGAGGAGGAGGAGGAGGAGGAAGATTGTGTCAGTATGGAGGTGGAGCCTGGCACTCAGCATCAGCAGCAGTCTTTAAGGGATCAGTCCCAAGAAACACATGGACTTGTACGTGGCTGGGAGGAGGTGGCTGCGAACCATGTTGTCCTTAGTGACCCAGAGGACTCCGGACCGAATGCCTCAGCAAACCTAGGCTGCATGGCCTCCCTGATCCTGCAAAGCCTGCGTAAGGATCCTCGTATTCGTGGTATCAAGGAGAAGGACCAATACTGGCTGGCAACCCTCCTTGATCCACGTTACAAGGGTAAGGTTGCGGACCTTATCTTGCCATCGCAGAGGGAGCAGAGGATGAAACATCTTCGGGAGGCCTTGCAGAAAGGTCTGTGCAATGCGTTCCCAGAGACTGGGAGGTTACAAACTCCTGTTTCTGGACAACGTGTTGCTGAGGCTTCGGTCAGTCAAAGAAGGAGCGGTGGAGAAGGTGGCCGTCTGACCGATGCGTTCAGACAATTTTGTGGTCCGCAGCCCCAAGGTATGATCGGTTCCAGCAACCATCGCCAGCATCTGTTTTACATGGTGCAGGAATACCTAGGGGCAAGATCAGACTTGGACACCTTTCCCACCGAAAATCCTCTGGGTTACTGGGTCTTGAGGATGGATCACTGGCCAGAGCTTGCACAGTATGCAATTGAGCTACTGGCCTGTCCTGCATCCAGCGTTCTTTCGGAACGCACATTCAGTGCTGCTGGAGGCATGGTAACCGATCACAGGGTGCGTCTGTCCACTGACTCGGTCGATCGACTGACCTTCATAAAAATGAATCAGTCTTGGATCACCACTAGCTACCAAGCACCTACATAGTTACATAGTTACATAGTAGGTGAGGTTGAAAAAAGACACAAGTCCATCAAGTCCAACCTATGTGTGTGATTATGTGTCAGTATTACATTACATATCCCTGTATATTGCGGTCATTCAGGTGATTATCTAATAGTTTCTTGAAGCTATCAATGCTCCCCGCTGAGACCACCGCCCGTGGAAGGGAATTCCACATCCTTGCCGCTCTTACAGTAAAGAACCCTCTACGTAGTTTAAGGTTAAACCTCTTTTCTTCTAATTGTAATGAGTGGCCACGAGTCTTATTAAACTCTCTTCTGCGAAAAAGTTTTATCCCTATTGTGGGGTCACCAGTACAGTATTTGTAAATTGAAATCAAATCCCCTCTCAAGCGTCTCTTCTCCAGAGAGAATAAGTTCAGTGCTCGCAACCTTTCCTCATAACTAAGATCCTCCAGACCCTTTATTAGCTTTGTTGCCCTTCTTTGTACTCGCTCCATTTCCAGTACGTCCCTCCTGAGGACTGGTGCCCAGAACTGGACAGCATACTCCAGGTGCGGGCGGACCAGAGTCTTGTAGAGCGGGAGAATTATCGTTTTATCTCTGCAGTTGATCCCCCTTTTAATGCATGCCAATATTCTGTTTGCTTTATTAGCAGCAGCTTGGCATTGCATGCCATTGCTGAGCCTATCATCCACTAGGACCCCCAAGTCCTTTTCCATCCTAGATTCCCCCAGAGATTCTCCCCCCAGTGTATAGATTGCATTCATATTTTTGACACCCAAATGCATTATTTTACATTTTTCTACATTGAACCTCATTTGCCATGTAGTCGCCCACCCCATTAATTTATTCAGGTCTTTTTGCAAGATTTCCACATCCTGCGGAGAAGTTATTGCCCTGCTTAGCTTAGTATCGTCTGCAAATACAGAGATGGAACTGTTTATCCCATCCTCCAGGTCATTTATGAACAAATTAAATAGGATTGGTCCCAGCACAGAACCCTGGGGGACCCTACTACCCACCCCTGACCATTCTGAGTACTCCCCATTTATCACCACCCTCTGAACACGCCCTTGTAGCCAGTTTTCAATCCATGTACTCACCCTATGGTCCATGCCAACGCACCTTATTTTGTACAGTAAACGTTTATGGGGAACTGTGTCAAATGCTTTTGCAAAATCCAGATACACTGATGTAACCAAATAATTTTTTTTGAAATCTCAGATCCCTTCAAAGACTGCCTATGCTGATGCTGAGTGACTATCCCTGAGTAAATATCCTCTTCCTCCTCAATCATCATGCTGATAGCTTGTAAGAACATTTTTCGTTCTGGGCGCCACCACCAGTGCCTAAGGCACAATTTTTCAGCCCCTGTTTAACAGGGGCGTGTAATTACAATTTTTGATGTAATACTTTGCAGCAGGGCTCGTTCCTGCATTCCAACTAGAGTGTCTGTGAGGGGTTGCAGGGTTGTGGCACCAGCACCAGTGCCTAAGGCCCATTTTTTCTGCCCCTGTTTAACAGGGGCGTGTAATTACAATTTTTGATGCAATACTTTGCAGCAGAGCTCGTTCCTGCGTTCCTACTAGAGTGTCTGTGAGGGGTTGCAGTGTTGTGGCACCAGCACCAGTGCCTAAGGCCCATTTTTTCTGCCCCTGTTTAACAGGGGCGTGTAATTACAATTTTTGATGCAATACTTTGCAGCAGGGCTCGTTCCTGCGTTCCAACTAGAGTGTCTGTGAGGGTTTGCAGTGTTGTGGCACCAGCACCAGTGCCTAAGGCCTAATTTTTCAGCTCCTGTTCAACAGGGGCATGTAATTACAATTCTTGATCTAATATTTCACAGCAGGGCCCTGTGAGGGCTTACAGTGTTGTGGCCACAGCAACACCCAAGGCCCAAATTTCTGCTGAGTATATAGGGCAGGACCCTACTTTCAAACAACTAACTTACAAACGACTCCTACTTGCAAACGGAAGGAGACAACAGGAAGTGAGATGAAATCTACCCCTAGGAAGGGAAATTCTCTCCTGTAAGAGTTAATATGGGAAAAACATTTCTCCTTTCCACTGATGCAGTGGGACAATACCATGCAAATTAGCCTTTAAAATGAGCACTTTTGATTTCGAACGTTCGAGTCCCATAGACGTCAATGGGGTTCTAACGTTCGTGCGAACTTTTGGTCCGTTCGCAGGTTCTGGTGCGAACCGAACCGGGGGGTGTTCGGCTCATCCCTACTGTAGACACCAAGCCTACTTGCCCTCTTTTAGTGGCCTGTGAGTGTCTTCCTCTCCTTGGTGGCCTTCCGGACATGATGGGGATTTTTTTTCACATCGCACTACACTGTGTTATATACTGTACACCTCCTGCACTGTATTATATACTGTACACACCTGCACTGTATTATATACTGTACACTGCCTGCACTGTATTAGATACTGTACACTGGCTACACTATATTGCATTATTTCTACATTCTTTGTCATTTCTTTCTGTCATTAGTTGTTTCCCCCATGCTGTGTGTTTTATTTCCCGCAGCGGAACTTACGAATCGTTTGTACACAGTTCTTCTCTCATTCATTTATTTACCAAACCAAAGTTATTTTCTGTGCATCATGCACGGCGCCACACCACGCTCTTCGGATGTATTGCACACCCGCTCCAGTCCAATGTGAACCCAGTTGCACGACTCTTCCAACTCACTGGGTATTTGTGAACTGCGTGTCCGAACTCTCAGAGGCTTTCGGTTCTCCATTTGTGGTTTTTCGTAGATCGAGTCTTTCTCAAACTGTCGCAGGTAGGATTCGTATATCATTTCTTAATTTCACGCACCATTGTTTGCCAGATACCCTGTGTCACCGAAACAGAACTTGTGAATCATTTGTTAAGTCTCCATATGCAGCCTTATTTTAGCCTTGTTCAAACCACAAACTTGTGGCTCAGTTCGTGAGCCCAAACACCAAGCCAGTTTTTATCGGTTTCATTCATACATTTTCATACCTTGTTGTTTCATGTCAAGTACTGTAGTAGGCCCATTTCACTTAGAAACACACTGCCTATCATCTCAGTTATTTTAGTTCGCATTACCATCAGCAACTCACCGCTTCGTCCCGGCTTGTTTTGTCATCTCATTTCATGCCATACTCTACAGTCTGGTTCGTTGTCAGTCGCAAATTGCGGCTCACTAATCCGTGCCTCTTTCATGGCAAGACATTTAATATGTTACATTTCACATACTCTTCACTCCAATTCCAATCCAATCATGTCTGCGACACACCGATTCATGTTGACTCGTGCTAGTCATTCCGGCTCATGCATTTCATGCTTCACAGTCCGGTTCATTGTCAGTCGCAAATTGCGGCACACTGATTCGTGCCTCTGTCATGGCAAATCATTTCATTTGTTACATTTTAAATACCCTTCACTCCGATTCATATCCAGTCACATCTGCGAAGCACCGTTTCGTGCTGGCTCGTTCTAGTAATTTCATCTAATTTCATTCCATGCTCCACAGTTCGGTTCGTTGTCAGTTGCAATCGCAGCACACAGATTCGTGCCACTGTCACGGCAAACATTTAATACATTCACTTCACATACCCTTCGATCCAATTCGAATCCAGTCGCATCTGCGACACATGATTCGTGCCAGCTCCTTCTAGTCATTTCATCTCATTTCATTCCATGCTCCACAGTCCGGTTTATTGTCAGTCGCAATCACGGTGCACTGATTCGTGCCTCTGTCATGGCAAACATTTCATTCGTTCATTTCACATACCCTTCGATTCTAATCCAGTCGCATCTGCGACTCACCGTTTCATACCGGCTCGTTCTAGTCATTTCCTCTTAATTTTTTCCATGCTCCACAGTCCGGTTCCTTGTCAGTCGCATTAGCGGCACAGTGATTCGTGCCTCCGTCATGGCAATCATTTCATTCATTCATTTCGTACACCCTTCACTACAATTCGAATTCAGTCGCATCTACAATGCACTAATTCACGTCGACTCATTTTAGCCATTGTTATTTCCTGTTCCGCAGACAGGTTTGCTGTCAGTCGCTATCGCGATACACCGATTCGTGCCCCTGTAATGGCAATCATTTTGGTCATTTGATTTAAAAAAAAAAAATGAAAAAATCATTTCACTCATTTCATTTAAAAATAAATAAATAAATAATTTCACTCAGTTCATTTCACCCTTATTTCATCCCATATTCCACAGTTCGGTTTATTTTTTTATTCTATTCACAATTAGTCATATTGTTGATGCTGGCTGCTTATTTTCATATTTCTTAGTCTTTGACACTAGTAGCGCAACTTTTGCTTGTATATATATTGCATCCATATATGTGGCAAGTGCACATTCTGCCCATGGGTGAATATAGGTAACAGGTTCTTGCTTCCCAATGGGGAAATGTTCGTCCCAAAATTCCATGTCAACTGTGACACACAGGGCATAGTCTACTTGATGTTCTGCAAATGCGGAGCTTTCTATGTGGGCAAGACGGCCAGGCAATTCAGACAGAGGATAGGCGATCATGTTTATATTCAACAAATGGAAAAATGCTGACTCCAGTGAGTCGACATCTGGATTTGGACCATAAGTTCGACACATCCTGTGTCTCTTTTATTACCCTGACTGTCATTCCCAAATGTCCAAGAGGAGGAGAATATGACAAACTTTTCCTTAAAAAGGAGACATTGTGGATTGAGCGCTTAGTGGCCACATATGCTCCAGGGATAAATGAAACCAAATCATATAAGCCCTTCCTTTAAAATTTGACGTTTGGGTGCTATACATTTACATCTCACCCTCCAATTAGTATTTGGAACCCGTTTTAATCCTTGACATCTTAGAGTTTAATTGCTGTATGCTCCTTCACTCTATAATAAATATAAATAATTAAATTCATTAAGTTACACTTATTGCTATAGTTGATTTAGTTGGCTGGTCCCTGTTTAGTTATACTGTATGACAGCTTCTAGACTGACTCTGGTATGATGTTATACAATGCTTGTTCTCATAGGCATGCACACAGGGCGTGCCGGGCATGCCTGGGCACACCCTAATCCGGAGCTGGACAACCTGTCAATCACAATTACTAGTCAATCACAGGCAGGTGACGGGTAGACCGTGAATCCTCCTTGCTGACCCCCAGAGAAAAAAAGGATCGTAATAAATAGTTAAAAAATAAAATAACACATTTTATAAAACTACAGACATCATCCACTGCCCTACTGACACCAATCTCTGTTCAATTGACAACATTCTATGCTCTACTGACACGTCCACAGCTCTACTAACTGATACCATCCAATGCCCGTATACACCAGCGCCCAGCGCTGTATGTACAGCAGCACATGTTGCTGCCTGACTGCGGCGCCTGAGGTACTCGTTCTGTTTGAATGGTCCCTCTTTGCTTTTGTTGCAGCGTCCCGCCCCCTCTCTATCAGCGGGGAGTCTGGCACATGCACATCAGCGTGCGGTCGGTCCGGGTGGCGTCACTTCCGGTTTTGGGATGGTGCACTTCCAGTTGATGTCACTTCTGGTTTCAGGGATGATGCACTACCGGTCTAAGTCTGGTTTCGGAGATGACGCACTTCCAGTTTACGCCACAGCACCTCTCAGACAGAAACAGATTCACTCTGTCTGGAGTGGAGAAATACAGATGGTGGGTCTTCGTTACATTTACTTGCTCTGGGTAAGTTATGCATTGCTTATGCCCTGTCTACGCTTTTGGATACAAGGCTTGTTCCATATTTTAAAATAAGGCTTTGTTACTCTGTCTGGATAGTGCTCATTAGGTTACTGATGAAACTCCTCCATTTGTTTCCTTTTAGCCTTAACACTGTTGGAGCTCTACTGGCCCCCTACAGTTAAAGTGGACTTTACATAGGAATAGCCATATTGGGCTTTCCTTTCCATGTGTATGGTACTAGTGCCTGATTCAAAGTTCCTTAATTTGGCTGTTGAGGATATGGTTATTACCCCCCGTCCCACACAAGTTATAAGGACCCTTCGGTAAGCTCCTTTTAAACTCTATACACCATACTTGGCTGTTTCTTACAACTAGGGTGTTTCTCTTGTGCCTTGTTTTTCTATACGTATAGACACATACATATTTGTGCACTTCCTTCTAGAGCTCTATATTGCTTAAGGCATGAGAAACCACTGATTGGTGGATGATCCCGCCAGGTTTGCCTGCGTATATTGTTTTGTATACTACGCACCGTAAGTATGCTTCCTCCCTGTTTTATACTAGCTGGTACCTACTTTAGCAGATCACATTTGCACAGTTTTCTATGCCCCTGCAATTGGGTTGTGTCCACCTATGATCACATGCTTTCTGGGCTGGTTGCTTCCCAAGGGTTTTTGGGGGGTATATGTGAGGGGCAGACTCCTTGACATGTTAGTCTTTGTCTACACTATTATTAAACGATTGTTACATTCTCAGATCTAATACATTATTCAGCTATCTTTGTTTTTTAATTATCTTTATTGTTTTCATATATATATTAGACTGCAAGCTCCTGAAGAAGCTCTTAAGGGAGCGTAACATGTAGAGTTTTCTTCACTACGTCTCTACCACCAACCAGCTGCTCCTTCCATTTAACATCATCTCATTTTGAATCATTATTGATCGATCTGTTCCACTGTGGCAATAGTTGGTTGTGTTAGGTGGTGTGAGCGTCGTTTAGACCAAACACCATGTTTTGTTTTTAACACGTCACTTCCATGATTTCGGCTAAGGCCCGGTTCATTCAGCTTAAATTTCTGCATAGGATTTATTACACTCCTCAGCGCCTTGTCAGTATTTATCCACAGGCTGACCTGATGTGTGAGAGGTGTACTGTTTCCACTGGTAATTTTTTTGCAAATTGTACGGTCCTGTACTGCACTCCCCTTTTGGGAGTCGGCTCCGCTTCCAATATCCCACTGTGCCCTAAACCTCTCTTCCTCCTGTTGGGCGACGTGGAGGATGTAGAGGCAGATCGATACACTAAACTTTTTTCTAACTATGCCCTGTTTTATGCAGGAAGGGAGATCCTACTGCAGTGGAAGTCTCCTGTACCCCTAACGATCAATGCATGGAGGAAGACCATTCATTCAGTACTCCCTCTTTACCGAATGAAGGTAGCAATTGTTCCTGAAATTTTCGACAAAGTGTGGTCTACCTGGATAGATGCCTAAAGGCTGGAGTTTTAGAACTTGTTGTTTTCTGTGCTTCTGACTCCCCCCCTCCTGTTATGGACAAGGTTATGGACCTTGTTTGTGCGCTGGTGTACAGTCATGTTGGAACAGGAAAGGGCCATCCCTAAACTGTTCCCACAAAGTTGGGAGCATGAAATTGTCCAAAATGTCTTGGTATGCTGATGCCTTAAGAGTTCCCTTCACAGGAAATAAGGAGCCAAGCCCAGCCCCTGAAAAACAACCCCACACCATAATCCCTCCTCTACCAAATGATTTGGACAAATGCACAAATCAAGGTCCATAAAGACATGGATAAGGGAGTTTGGGGTGGAGGAACTTGACTGGCCTGCACAGAGTCCTGACCTCAACCCAATAGAACACCTTTGGGATGAATTAGAATGGAGACTGTGAGCCAGGCCTAATCGTCCACATCAGTGCCTGACCTCACAAATGTGCTTCTGAAAGAATGGTCAAACATTCCCATAAACACACTGCTAAACCTTGTTGACTGCCTTCCCAGAAAAGTTGAAGCTTTTATAGCTGCAAAGGGTGCGCCAACTCAACATTGAACCCTACGGACTAAGACTGGGATGCCATTAAAGTTCATGTGTGTGTAAAGGCAGGCGTCCCGATACTTTTGGTAATATAGTGTATATCTGAACACCAGCCATAGAAAGCCATTCCTTTTTACCTGTCTTGCAAAGTCGCACTCTCAAAATGCATCTGAAATCGCACATGTGTGAACCAGGGTTTAAGAAACTGAGTCTTGGTGGGAGATGGACCATTTTCAGTTTGTATGTCTTCCTTTCAGGGCTCTCCATCTCACCGATGACCTTTATGGAGGTCCTATTCTCTGTGTAGCCTCTCTGAGGAAACGGGGGTGCTTTGAATCAATAATTACTTGGATGGTTTTTTACAGTTGGCTCAGAGGCCAGATGACCTACTAGGTAAAAAGAGGATACTTCTGGCCAGCCTGAGAAGTTTTGACTGTATAGGAGGTGTCAAGACAGTTTGAGCAGACCTGACTAGTCATTGATGCGCAGGCCCAGTTCAATGCTCAAGTGAGTACTTTTCTCCTCCTTCTCAGAATGGACCAAGTATTTGCCAGCTTCCCATTGCAGGGGTCTCCTGGAAATGATGATGTCTTGCATCCCTACGCTACCCTGGGTACACTGGATTCTCTGGAAGTTCCAAAGAATTTCCTTTTTGCAATAAAAAAGTCAGCTCTTGAGCTCATTCAAAGTGTTTCTCACATGCGCAGGAGCCTTTGGTTATAGGTATGTCAGGGGACCCTCACTCAATCCCGTCCGGTGGGTTCATTATCCTGGACCATTGTCACCACTGATGCCAGTGTTACAGGGTGGCTTACTACCTGCAGTCATCTCAAAACGCAAGACATGTGGAGTTTCCTGTCAGACTGGATAGTCTTCAATGTGCAGAAAATCTGAGCAGTTGGGATAAAACTATGTGCGCTTTCACCTCACATTTGGGCTTGACTGGTTATTCTGTATGAGGTCAACACAGCAGCAGTGTCATATGTTCAGAAACAGAGGAGAACCGATGGTAGGTTTTAATAGAAATGGAACTATATTGTCCCTGACAGAATGTAATCTTTGGGGCTACGGGCAAAGTACCTTCTGGGCACCCAGGATGCTGAAAGCGACTGTCGCCCCAGGTGTTTTTGGTTCCCAATGAATAGGTCTTTAATCAAAAGATGTTGCTTATATCACTCAAGAATGGGGCCTCCTTCAGCTGAACCTGTTTGCATCACCATCCATTTACAAGGTGCCTCTCTTGCTACCATCTCCCATTTGTGGGAAAGTGGATGCTCTCACTTACCCAAGGAATACCTTGCAGAGGCCTTTCCTCTACTACCTTTTGTTATGAAGTTGGGAGACTGTTGTCTGAGGGTCTCACTGTGATAGCTAACATGCCGATTGGCCCGCAGGCCTTAAGTTTACCCTAGGCTTGAAACCTAGTTCAGACCCAGCACTTCAACTACCAGTGTTTCCACAATACTTGTCCCAGAATGGACTGGAAATTAAATTGAAAATGAGAGGGAAGAATTGGAGGACTTGGGCCATCCTCTGGAAGTGGATCAATCCTGGTAAGGTTCCAGAAAGGATGTCAACGCACACTATTTACTCCAAAGTCTAGAACAGGTTCACAGTTTTGATCCTTGCAGCTCGGAGGTTGCACAGTTGATATCATTTCTTCACATAGATCTGGATTTGGGGCTCGGCTTAGTTCTGTACTGGTTTAAATTTCAGCCTGTTCACCAGGGAAAATGAGCATGTGAGCTGCCAGTGGAACTCTTCAAGAGGTCAGTCCTGAAGAGGAATAACGTTCCCAGTGGGTTTTTATTCTGGTCTTGGATTTCCCTGCCAGGACTTTGTTTAAATCATCAGAAAGCAGTCCTCAGTGGGACATCACTTGAGAGGCAGTGTCCCTTGATAAATTCAGGTGTTAACTTTAAGGGGCAGAGTATCAAATCTGCGAGCACTTGGGGCTACAGAGTCCTACATCTTATTCCTTCTGTTGGGGCCTATGCCCCTCGAGCCTCTTTATTCCCAAGGTGGCTTCTGTTTTCATTTTACAAACATAGTGGCAGTTCCATTCTTTCAAGGAGACACAATACCTAACCTACACAAGCTGGATGTACCAAGTGTCTAAAATGCATACCTTTAAGCCGCTTCCTAGTTAAAATCCTCTGTTTGTGTTTCCATCAGGCAACTTTGGAGGAGGAAGCTACAACAAAATCTTGTCATCTTGGAGTATCAAGGTCATCCAGAAAACTTAGTGTGGTCAAGAAAGAGCCTCTAGAAGTGATAGAGGCTCATTTAGCTAGGTCCATTTTTAAGTCTTAACGTTCGGGGCAGCGCGTGCAAGATGTCTATGGAGATACAGTATCTGCAAAGCAGTAGACTGGTTGCCGTAGTACACCTGCCTCAGGTGCTACAAGGAAGATCCAGGGGCTCGTATGTCAATGGACTGCAACAGAATGACGGTTCAGGCTTCCATGTCCATGTTAACCCCTTCCCGCCGAGCGTACGCAGATGTGCGTACTCGGCTTTCCGGGGTAATACTGGGATGATGCCCGCAGCTGCAGGCATCATTGTTTAGAGCGGGAGATCGGCTATCCGAGTATAACAACCGATGCGGCTAAAAGCCGCTCGGCTGTTATACCGGAGGAGCGGGAGGGGACGTCCCCCCTCCCGCCGCTCTTACCGGGCCTCCCGTTCCATTGGGAGGCCCGATGACCAATCGGCCACCTCCGGCGGCTGAGGGCGGGCTGGAACGAAGCCGTGTGTGTTCAAATCACACATGTGAGGTATCGCCGCAATCGTCAGAGCAAGAGCTTCTAGCACTAGACCTCCTCTGTAACCTCTGTAATATGGTAACCGTAAAAAAAATTTAAAGCGTCGCCTATGGAAATTCTTAGGTACCGTAGTTTGTCGCCATTCCACGAGTGCGTGCAATTATAAAGCGTGACATGTTTGATATCTATTTACTCGACATAACATCATCTTTCACATTATACAAAAAAATTGGGGTAACTTTGCTGTTTGGATTTTTACAAATTCATGAAATTGTCCCTTTTCCCAAAAATTTGCGTTTAAAACAGCGCTGCACAAATACCGTGTGATATAAAATATTGCAACAATCTCCATTTTATTCTCTAGATTCTCTGCTAAAAAATATATATAATGTTTGGGGGTTCTAAGTAATTTTATAGCAAAAAATACGGATTTTAACTTGTAAACACCAAATTTCAAAAATAGGCTTAGTCATGAAAGGGTTGATAAAGTTTGATTATACGTATTAGCCCTACCTGTTTAGCTCATTATTTACCACATGTATGCTGCCATGTTGGCATCAAGAAAACTGAAAATTGTATCAAATACATATCACAATTTTCCTTTCCTGACGCCAATCCATGGCAGCATACAAACCCTCCCTTTTTTGATCTTGATATTTCTATGGAGAATGAGAGAGGTTTCTCTAGGTTTCCTTTCATAAATTTAAACAGGTCCTGTGGGTGGATATAGGGGCAGAGCTATATCACATGTATGCTGCCATGGATTGGCGTCAGGAAAGGAAAAATACGGTATTTGATGCAGTTTTCTGTTATTCACACTGTCTGCTCTTATACTAGCTGAAGCTGTGTGAAACAGGCCTAAACCATTCTACTATACTATTATTTAACAGATAACAAACGAATAGCAATTTAAAAAGCCATACATAACTACTGGAATGGCCGGACATCGCGTAGATCACATCGGATACTGCGGCAATCTTTCACTGGAAGTGGGAGCAACTACCTGTATTAGACAGGTATCTGCTCCCCCCTCCCCCCTGAAAGGTGCCAAATGTGACACCGGATAGGGAGAGGAATCCGGACAGCGGAAGTTCAATTTTTGGGTGGAACTCCGCTTTAAGCTCTGTCAGATTAGATAGAGAGTGTCTGTGAACAGCAATTTTTAAGTCTTGCTACAGATTCTCAATTGGATTTAGGTCTGGACTTTGACTGGGCCATTCTAACACATGAATGTGTTTTATCTAAGCCATTCCATTGTAGCTCTGGCTGTATGTTTGGGGTTGTTGTCCTCAGTGGTGTATTTAGGTTTTGTGCTGCCCTAGGCCTGCCTAAACTTGTGCACCCCCTAATTTAAATACGACCCACCCTTTCCTGTCAATGCCATGGCCCTTCCTGTTTAAGACCCGACCTGTCATCTATAAACCCCACCCTTTCCTCTTTAGGCCCCACCTTTTCTTCTTAGAGCTCCACCTCTTTCTCTCTGTATATTAACCACCTCCCACCCGGCCACTGCACATAAACGGCCGGGTGGTCATTTCCTTGTCCTGAGTGGACGTTCAGGAATGTCCCTCAGAGCGAGTGCTTGCAGCACGGCCACAAGGCGCACTGCGGCTTGATCCTGTGATCATTATAATCACAGAATCCAGCTGAGTAGAGATCGGGATATGGGCTCTGTGATCGGCCCTCCCGATCACGTGACGGCTGTGTCCAATCACAGCCGTCACAGTGTAAACAGAGGTGCATGTCTGTGTGACAGTTCTCCCCGCCAAGCTCAGTGCAGGGGGGGGGGAGACTGCAGATCTGTGACAGCTCTCTGTGCAAGAATGTCTTTACACAGAGAGCTGTTACAGATCACCTCACAAACAGTACACCAAGCACCACTGTCACCTCTCTCCCCATACACATGTCTGTGTCCCCATAAAACATCTGTCTGTCCCCCATCACTGCCAACACCAAATAAACACTAATTTGGGTTATTTTTACCAAAGAAATGTAGCAGCATCGTTTTTGGTCAAAATTTATCAAAATAAATTACTTATTTGCAAAATTTTATAACAGAAACTAAGAAAAATGCTTTTTTTCTTGAAAATTTTCGGTCTTTTTTTATTTGTAGCATAAAAAATAAAAACCCCAGCGGTGATTAAATACCACCAAAGAAAAGCTCTATTTGTGTAAAAAAAATGATAAAAATGTAATTTGGGTACAGTGTAGCATGATCGCGCATTTGTCATTCAAAATGTGACAGCACTGAAAGCTAAAAATTGGTCTGTGGTGGAGGGGGGGTGAAAGTGCCCAGTATTGAAGTGGTTAAAAGTGGTTTCCAAGTGCAGCCTCGTCAATGCCCATCAGTGCAGCCTCATCAGTGCCCATCAGTGCAGCCTCGTCAGTGCCTATCAATGCAGCCTCATTAGTGCCCATCAATGCAGGCTTATCAGTGCCCATCAACGCAGCCTCATCAGTGCCCATCAAAGCAGCCCCATTAGTGCCCATCAGCGCAGCGTCATTAGTGCCCATCAGTGTAGCCTCATTAGTGCCCATCAGTGTAGCCTCATCAGTGCCCATCAAAGTAGCCTCACCAACATTACCAGTGCCCATCAGCGCAGCCTTGTTAGTGCCCATCAGTGCAGCCTGATCAGTGCCCATCAATGCAGACTTACCAGTGCCCATCAGCACAGCCTCATCAGTGCCCAATAAGGGTCTCCAATTGCATTCTAATAATACCAAATTATGTGCACAGACTGCAGTTCCTATTTAAGCACCCATTCACATTGGGTTGATTTGGCATGCGATTTGACATGTAGCAACTAGCACATATCCCCTTACCCCCCAAATGAAAAGATGCCGCATGCCTCTCTGTCCTCCTCCTGTGGTGTCCCTCTGTCCTCTTCCCGCGGCTTCCCTCTGTCCTCCTCCAATGAAGATGACAGGGCGGATCTTTAAAAGAAAGGGGTGTGGCCTTGACAGGAAGGGGTGGGGCATATTTAAATTAGGGGGTGCGCAAGCTCAGTCAGGCCTAGGGCAGCACAAAACCTAAATACACCACTGGGTTTATCCGCATCCAATTCGCATAGCAGGAGAATGTGACTGGTTCACATATCTTCGTTGCGGCTGTGGAGCGCACTGCACAGAAACGCTGTGCGTCTTTTGGCTCTGTTTCAGGGCCAAATTCAGGCAAAGATTTGATCATGAACTGTCCCTGAAATTGAGAAAAGGGATGCACAGCGTCCCTGTGCGATCCGAGGCCAGTTCCAGTGTGAACTGAGTCTAAGCATAGGTTCACAATGGAGCAATTTGTCATGCCATTTGAGAGATCAAATCACATGATATGTCGCAGCCTATTGGAGGCAATGGCACTGTTCCAATCGATGCGACACCGATTTTGCAGCGTCTCACCGATTTACAAAAGTAGTTCCTGCACTACTTTTGCCGATTTCAGGTGCCACTTCAATAGACATCTGTGAATGAATCCACACAGATATCCATCAAGTAGCACCTGAAATCGCGCTGACCTTGCTACTTTGAAATCGCGCTATTTCAAGTAAAATAGTGTGATTTCAAAGTAGCATCAATGTGAACCGGGGCGTAGAGATACAAGGAGCTATGAAAGGTTAACCACATATACAAGCAGACACTAAGGTGTTAAATGCCATTGATTCCAGAAGCACCAGACTGCAAATATTGAGCTGTAAAGAGTTAACCATATATGTAAGCAACAGTGTACATGTGTCCATTGAAGCAGAGTAGTAAAGCACAGCAAGGACACAAAGGGTTAATTATCAGAGAGTCCCGTATTTCAGATAACTGGGAGATAGGAGAAACAAAGTTGGAGCACAGATAAGCCCTGTGTGAGGTTTTCAAGGAGAGACAGTGAAGAGGATTGGGATTTTACTCTCACCCTCCAGGATATACAGACTGTAGCTGGGTCTGTCCACTGAAGCCACAATCTGAGCGATCCTGGAATCACAACACCGGAGAAGATGCTGACAAGTTCTCTCTCTCTCCTGTCTGTGCAGAGTCGAAGGGGAGGGGGGAACTGTGAGCACACGCTGTGAGAGACGCTGTGTGTGCTCCATGTAAGAGACGCTGCTGCAGCCAGCAACCTCTGGCAATGAATAGACTGACTCGGGAGGCAGAGGGGGGGCTTTTTTCGTGCGGGGGGGCGGCGCCGGCCTCCGCCCCCCCACAATGTGCCGTCCTAGGCCTGAGCCTTGTTGGCCTAGGCCAAAATACAGCACTGGTTGTCCTGCTGGAAGGTGAACCCATGCCCTAGTCTCAAGTCTTTTGCATAATCTAACAGGTTTTCTTCAAAGATTGCCCTGTATTTGGCTCCATCCATCTTCCCATCAACTCTGACCAGCTTCCCTGTCCCTGCTGAAGAAAAACATCCCTACAACATGATGCTGCAACCCCCATGTTTCACGTTGGGGATGGTGTGTTCAGAGTGATGTGCAGGGTTAGTTTTCCGGCACACATTGTTTTGCTTTTAGACCAAAAAGTTCACTTTTGGTCTCATCTGACCAGAGTACCTTCTTCCACATGTTTGCTGTGTCCCTCACATGACTTTTCGCAAACTGCATATGGGACTTCTTATGGCTTTCTTTCAACAATGACTTTCTTCTTGCCACTCTTTCATAAAGGCCATATTTGTGGAGTGCACGACTAATAGTTGTCCTGTGGACAGATTCTCCCACCTGAGCTGTGGACCTCTGCAGCTCCTCCAGAATTACCATGGGCCTTTTGGCTGCTTCTCTGATTAATGCTCTCCTTTCCCACCTGTCAATTTAGGTGGACGGCCATGTCTTGGTAGGTTTACAATTGTGCCATACTCTTTCCATTTTAGGATGATGGATTGAACAGTGCTCCGTGAGATGTTCAAGCTTGGGATATATTTTTATAACCTAACCCTACTTTAAACTTCTCCACAACTATATTCCTGACCTGTCTGGTGTGTTACTTGGCCTTCATGATGCTGTTTGTTCACTAAGGTTCTCTAACAAACCTCTGAGGGCTTCACAGAACAGCTGTATTTATACTGAGATTAAATTACACACAGGTGGACTCTATTCACTAATTAGGTGACTTCTGAAGGCAATAGGTTCCACTGGATTTTAGTTGGGGGTATCAGAGTAAAGGGGCTGAATACAAATGCACACCACAGTTTTCAGATATTTATTTGTAAAAAAAATTGAAAACAATTTATCATTTTCCTTCCACTTCAAAATTATGTGCCACTTTGTGTTGTCTATCATAAAAAACCCAATAAAATACATTTACATTTTTGTAGAAAAAAAAAAGGAAAGAATAGTGGTTGGTATGTCCTTAACAGATAAGGCACCTCATCTCAATAGTAGAGTACAATAGGGAGCAGAGAGATGGGGATTATTGTGGTGGCAGAAATACATCAATACAAAATAGTATAAAATAATTGAGTTTATTACAATTGATTAAAAACCTTTCATAGGAAACACATAAATTGAGGGAGCAAAATTGTAGGTCAAATTGTCCCTACTAGTTTCGCCAAAACATTGGCTTCATCAGGGAAACAGGACATGACATACAGCAGTTGTTAATTCTACAAAACAGAAAAACATATAAGCATTAATTATTCAAAAGGATAGGAATGAACAACACTGTGTGTGTCGCTAGATGACTGTGCATGAAGGCTAAGCAGGTACGGTCCCCTCCCAAACAGTCCCTCCCCCGGATGGATAACCAACTGGTGGACATTGAGCCATACATAGGTCACCCAAACATACCCTGGGAGCCCGACGGGGCAGGATGGATGGAGTCCACTGTCAAGGGGATGGCCACCCTACACTGCCAATTGTATGGCTGTAGGAGGCTTGGTAGGAAAACCTGGTAAAAACTGTAAAAAAAATATGCAATTATAAGGCTATAAGAAGCTCAACTGTATTCAATTATAGTTGAGCTTCTTATAGCCTTATAATTGCATATTTTTTACAGTTTTTACCAGGTTTTCCTACCAAGCCCCCTACAGCCATACTATTGGCAGTGTAGGGTGGCCATCCCCTTGACAGTGGACTCCATCCATCCTGCCCCGTCGGGCTCCCAGGGTATGTTTGGGTGACCTATGTATGGCTCAATGTCCACCAGATGGTTATCCATTCGGGGGGAGGGGCTATTTGGGAGGGGACCGTACCTGCTTAGCCTTCATGCACAGTCATCTAGCGACACACACAGTGTTGTTCATTCCTATCCTTTTGAATAATTAATGCTTATATGTTTTTCTGTTTTGTAGAATTGACAACTGCTGTATGTCATGTCCTGTTCCCCTGATGAAGCCAATGTTTTGGCGAAACTAGTAGGGACAATTTGACCTACCTCCATCCACTATTAGTTGTACAGACACTGTTTTATGCTCCCTCAATTTATGTGTTTCCTATGAATTCTTTTTAATCAATTGTAATAAACTCAATTATTTTATACTATTTTGTATTGATGTATTTCTGGCACCGCAATAATCCCCATCTCTCTGCTACCTATTTACATTTTTGGTTGTAACATGACAAAATGTGGAGAATTTCAAGGGGTATGAAGAATTTTTCAAGGCACTCTAGAGCATACCATAGATGCAGCTGCAAATTTATAAACACTGCCATCTACTGGTTGATGTAGTTGTTGAACAAAATACATGCACAATGTATTCCAACATTAGGAGTATATGGCAGGCAATAAAATATCTTACCCAGGTCTAATTGACATTGTAAAAGCCATAAAATAGGCTTGAATTGACCTACAAACTACCCCTCTCCAACTCAGTTTCAAAAGCTACACATAATTTATAAAATTAGGTATGACCAAGCTAAATTACTATAGATTATGTATTTGAATGTGGAAGAAAATACTAAATAGATCTAGATAACACATCACTAGGTTATCATATACAAAAGGCGAGATAGCTGTCTCCTGAGAGATATCATGTTTAATATCTCTGGAATGGAAATTGCATGCTGGACAATAATATACCAGTTACCAGACTGTAACCTGTACATATTTGAAGATATTGATATCTGTATCACGCTGTATTGCAGGGAGTGGATACTGCATGGTCATAAACCTGTAACATGCCATCGGCCACTCCTCAGACCTCTTAAGTAATCATTTTTGTCAACACCCTCCTCATGGACAAGAAACAGGACAGGACATAGGCAGGGGGCTACGTCCACAGTCTTGAGCTCTCCTTTACCATCAAAACAAGGAACACTTGTCAAGACTTATGAGAGCCACTTAAATTGTGGTACCGTGAGCTGGAAAAACTTTATGCAGGGTGAGGCTTGGAATAACATTGTCATGTATCAGTGACAACATGATGTAAGTTTGACCAGCCATTTGTCAAAAATTGGTCAAGCTGACAGTGATCTGACAGTGCTTCCCTCATATGGGAACCTTACACAAAAGACAAGAAAAAGTGCGGTGTCTCCCACATAAGCCATAATAGACCCTTATCTAAGCATGCAGCCTGGTTGGCATGGAGTACCCCTTAAAATCCATACCAGACCCACATTAAGGATAAGGGTCTAGATATTAGGGGCAGCCTAAATGACCATTTTATTTTTGTATCACCCAGCAACATCTGTAGCACCTTAGGTAGGTAGGTGCTTCAGTAGTGTTTTTGTGTGTACTGCCAGTGCAGGTAAATTTAGGCAGGCCTAGCTCAGCTAGGCCTGTTTGTTTTAATCTGGAGACAGGGGAGTGGTTTAGTGTAGCATCAGGTGACTGACATGTGCTTCAGCTCCCTGGCGCCTCCTTTGTTTCCAGGGAGAAGGTTCTGAAAAAGAGGCAGGGCCGAGGGCTGGAGTGACATGGGGTGTATTTGGGAGCCCTGACCAATCCCCAACTAGGATTGTCAGGGGGCAGGCCTCCTATATATATATATCTATGGTTAGCCTGCTCGGGGAGGAGTTGTCGGGTGGAAGAACTGTGATAATGGAGTGTTAGACTGTCATGGCTTTTGAGGGAGCCCCCTGTCTGGGGGGGGTGAACTCAGGCCTGGAGCACAGGAGTTGGGAGGGAGCCTCTCTCTACACGGCCATAGAGAGGTGTCCTGATACAGGAGCAGGAGGAGGACAGTTGGGAGCACTGCCGGGGAAATCATTTAGGAGGGATCCATGCCAGGGTCGATGAGTGAAAAGTACAGTGAAAAGCTCTGGGAGAGAAATGCCAGGATTGGATGTGGAGCCAGAGGGAGAGACTGTGGTGCTGTTGAAGTCGGGTCACTGCAGCCAGGAGGGTTGGCAGGATTTGCACCGGACTTGCTGGGATCAGTAGTCCACCAAATATCAGTTAGCACAACTATTCTTTTCATCTAAAATGGTTGCTACCACAAAGGGGACTGCAGACCCCCGTCTGCAAATGGCTACTAGGAAAATGTTAGGACTTATTCAGAGTGAGGCCTAGCCATCTGCTAACGGTGACAGAAATCTAGAGTTGGACAGTAGAGTAGAGAAAGTGATCTCAAGTAGTATGCTAGTGTTATTTCCACTAAGGAAGAATCATCATTTGGGCATCCCATGTCCCTTTTCCTCATCCAAGTTTAATCCCCTAATAAAAAACAACAAAAACAAGCAAGAGACTGTTCATTGACTGGGGAAAGTGTGCCTGAAATGGATGTCTGACCTAGTAGGGTGATGGCTGGAGCTGAAACACGCAGGGACCCCATGGGGGCACCGCTACACATCTATACCAAACACTCATCTAGGATAAGAGACATAGTTACATAGTTACATAGTAGGTGAGGTTGAAAAAAGACACAAGTCCATCAAGTCCAACCTATGTGTGTGATTATGTGTCAGTATCACATTACATATCCCTGTATATTGCGGACATTCAGGTGATTATCTAATAGTTTCTTGAAGCTATCAATGCTCCCCGCTGAGACCACCGCCTGTGGAAGGGAATTCCACATCCTTGCCGCTCTTACAGTAAAGAACCCTCTACGTAGCTTAAGGTTAAACCTCTTTTCTTCTAATTGTAATGAGTGGCCACGAGTCTTATTAAACTCTCTTCTGCGAAAAAGTTTTATCCCTATTGTGGGGTCACCAGTACAGTATTTGTAAATTTAAATCATATCCCCTCTCAAGCGTCTCTTCTCCAGAGAGAATAAGTTCAGTGCTCGCAACCTTTCCTCATAACTAAGATCCTCCAGACCCTTTATTAGCTTTGTTGCCCTTCTTTGTACTCGCTCCATTTCCAGTACGTCCCTCCTGAGGACTGGTGCCCAGAACTGGACAGCATACTCCAGGTGCGGGCGGACCACAGTCTTGTAGAGCGGGAGAATTATCGTTTTATCTCTGTAGTTGATCCCCCTTTTAATGCATGCCAATATTCTGTTTGCTTTATTAGCAGCAGCTTGGCATTGCATTGCTGAGCCTATCATCCACTAGGACCCCCAGGTCCTTTTCCATCCTAGATTCCCCCAGAGGTTCTCCCCCCAGTGGAGAACTGGGGGGAGAACCTCATATTTTTCATATTTTTGCCACTCAAATGCATTATTTTACATTTTATTTTATTTTTTTTTATAGCTGAAGGGAATCCCTGTTTTTTTTTACAAACAGAAGATAGCAGCTTCCAAGCTGTTATTTACTGGTAATTTAAACTGTATTTTTTTCTATGTAGTTAGAACATTTTTCTGTAGAAGGCTGTATATATCGAACAGATGCTCCACTTCATAAGCAGGATTGGGGCATTCCTTAGGCATGTTTTCCTGACTAAATTCATGGTAGCATACAAATAGGTAGACTCCCTCACTTCTTCCCCATATGACCCTGTCTCATAACTTTAAAGGCCAGTCCTGTCCACATATTCTTATTTTGTCCTCCTCACCTCATAGAACCAAACAAGATGTGCAGGCAGCTCAGTTTACCTGGCTGCAATAAACTTGTTGCCAACCACCTGTTGCTCCCCAGATGCAGACCGCACTTTATGGGCCCTAAATAGGCTCTTTGCGTGGGTGTTGTGGCTGGCATTTGGGATTGCTGCCTTGCTTAAATGCAGCTCTGATCTCAAGGGTGACAGCATGGCTGCACAGCTCTCCAGCATATAGATTCTGCATGATTTTAACCTCTTGGCGCTTACAGTACGCAAATACCTCTCAGTGGGTGGGCCTTAACACTGAGTGGCTGCATATTTGCATACCAGAATGTAAATACAGCTGTGTTGAGAGTGTGCATCCTGCGCGTTCCCAGCACAGTTACTGGCAGCTAACGGCACTTGATCATGATCTTTCCAATCATGTGACCACTGTGACAGCCAAACACGGTGGACACATAAACATAAACCCCGTCCCGTCTCCCAGAATCTGAAACCACTTAAAGGGCTGGGAGTGGGTTAATGCTTTTTATTGCCTTTAAGCATGCAGGCCCTGCTCTTGATTTTACCTAAGTGATACTTCTCAGGATCTAATAGGATCTCCTTATTGTGTATGGAATGTTTTCTGAGTTGCACAACGGCTTGGGATGGAAAAGGCGGCACCTGCCTGGACGCATACGAGTTATCTGAGCTGTAACTCCACATTTGTTAAATAAAAAGATTTATGATGTTGACAATTCCCTTGGGTGATCCATGTACTTTGCAGTATATTACCAAACTTGCTTTAGATGCCTACCTTTTTGTTTCTGTCATATACACAGAACTGTTACTATGGTGAGTAGGGGGGAGGGGTACTTTGGAGCAGAACGGACACTGTGATTTTATTCTGTACATCATTTGATGCTGTTTTACACTATTAATAAACAATAGGAGGTAGCCTTTTGAGTGTGTAAGTATTTAGATTTATTATTTTTTACCCTATGCTGTTGTGAGTACACCCTGCCCATACTTCATAGGCGGCACCCCTAATTATTAATCACTATTCAGGCTCCCAGTCCTTTTTATTTTTTATATTTCTTATATGACTGCATTCGTGGTGGATTATCCACTGGATTTTTCTGGTTGAGCATGATTTTACTGTTACTCAGTTTACCTGAGAACTAATAGCACTATGAGGTGTAACATAGTTTTAGCAGTGGTCTGTTTCCTTGCATATTTCCAGGTTGCCCTATTCTCATTCTTCAGGGTTTTATCCCCCTCCAGGGCCGCCATCAGGGGGGTACAGCCAATACAACTGTAAGGGGCCCTGAAGAAGACAGACGCGTGAAGGGGAGCCGTGTTGTGCACTATAGAAATGATCTTGCAGCTTCTGCTGCTCTCTGTGTCATTGAGCTCAGACATCGAGCGCTTTACTGCCATCTCTGGCTACTATGTGTATGTGCACCCCTCATGTGAGCTGCCTGTACTGTGCTCCTCTGTGTCAGCAACATGTCAGCTTTGTGAAAATGAGCTGGGACTAGGTAGGAAGATTTCCTTTACAAGTAGGGGCTGTGAAGGAAAGGGAGGGGGGCTGTTTGTGTACAGGGAGGGGCCAGAGGCCTGTGTGTTTACAGATTTGTGTATGTGTGGGGTTGACATATATACAGGTGTGTGTGTGGGGGGGGGAGGGGGGCTGACATATATACAGGTGTGGGGGGTTGGCATATATACAGGTGTGGGGAGCTGACATATATACTGGGGTGAGGGGGGCTGGCATATATATAGGTGTGAGGAGGGCTGGCATATATACAGGTGTGGGGGCTGACATATATGCAGGTGTCGGGAGGTGGGGCTGACATATTTCCATGTGTGAGAGGGGCTGGCATATATACACTTGGGGGGGCTGACATATATACAGGTGTGTGGGGGGGCAGACATATATATAGGATGGGGGGGTTGAGTGCGTACAGGTGAGGTGGCTGGTGTGTGGATTCAGTGGAATGGCCCATGGGCAAGCCCTGGGGAATATTGGTGGTCAGGCTTGGGCGGCCCAGGCCTAAAGCTGTGTAAGGGGCCCAAATATTTCTAATGGGTGCCCTGTCCCCCTCCCTTATCCCCATGACCTGATATCCATCCATAATTGTTTGGATACATCCCACAGAACTTCTTCCACCCCCTCCTTACACATTTTTTTATATCCTTGATCAATTTCTAGAGTTGTTAGCCTGGGTGGAGTACAGTTGAACATTCATTATATGAGAACTCCCCTGAGGTGGGGGACAGCATGACTGGATCTGTATTGTACTAGGATAACCACCAGTTCACTTATCAGTGTCACCATTTAGTCTAATGTCCAACATGGCTTTCCGTATTGACGAGGGACTTGAACAAGAAATTAGGTTTAAATTCAATCGTTATGAACATAATACATCTAGTCGGGATACTGAATTTAAGAAACTATTTAGAAGACACAGTAATCTTACAATAAAACATCTGAGAAGGAGATGGAATATAGTCTCATTGGAGGCATATGTAGAGGCAAAATTTATCCCACAGGGACTACCAGAACGTATTATCCAGTAAGAGCATCTCCTCAATGATCACTTCTTAAATACATAGAATCGATCAAACATGGACTGCGTCTTATGGGATTTATTATAGTAAAAGAAAAACGGAAATTTGTTAATACTCACCGTAATTTCCCTTTCCTGGTCCATCCTCATGTCAGCACACTATAGGTTAACTGTTCCCCATTAACCCTCAGGACCCCCTTCTTCCAGCGTAATAAATACCTGTCCTCCCCTCTCCCTATTATTTTCTTTTGTAGAGGCGACAAGCCACTTAGGGAGGGAAGAAAAGTTGTGCTGACGTGGGGACGGACCAGGAAAGGAAAATTACAGTGAGTATTAATAACAATTTTCAGTTTTCCTGGTCGTCCTCCTGTCAGCACACTATGGGATATATCCAAGCCAATATAGGGTGGGAAAGAAATGACAAAACTCGGCCAATTCCATGCTTCACCACACTTTAATTAATTGATCAAAGGAGTCGACACTACCTTCGCTCCACACATCGAAGAACTAGCGTTGGCTACGCCCAGTTTCTAGTGCAGAGGAAAGGTTTTACAGAAGCTCCAGCTAACGATCCTGCATATGTCCTCCACCGGGATCTTTGCCATGGACGCCCACGAAGCTGCCATTCCTCTTGTAGAATGAGCTGGTATAGTCTGCGAAGTAACAAGACCCTGTTGCTTGTATGCCAAGGAGATAGTCCTTGTGATCCAGGTGGACAAGACCCTTGATGGCGCTGCCTCCCCTTTTCTGGGTCCTGAAGGGAAGATGAACAGATTGTAAAATTTGCGTATCTGTTGTATCCTTTAAAGGTATGTTGATATTAAGACGATTATGTCCAGAGGTCTCAAATCCAACTGCTTCGCCTAATCTGGAGGTAGCACTGACTCCCAGTTTACATGAAATTTTGAGACCACCTTAGAGGCTAAGGCCAAAGTGGGTCTCAGGATCACTCTGCCAGATAAACAATGCAGAATGGTTCTTCACAGGATAAGGCTGCTAACTCCGACACTCTTCTGGCCATCATAATGGCCGTCAGGAAGACCAGTTTGATTGTTAGAAATCCAAGTGTACAAGATTCAGCCGGACTGAATGGAGGCTACAACAGCGCCTTTAGGACGGTGCCCAAGTCCCGATATGGGAAGAGGTTCCTCCTTGATAGGGATGAGCCGAACACCTCCCGGTTCGGTTCGCACCAGAACGTTCGAAATCAAAAGTGCTCATTTTAAAGGCTAATTTGCATGGTATTGTCCTAAAAAGGGTTTGGAGACCCGGGTCCTGCCCCAGGGGACATGTATCAATGCAAAATAAACTTTTAAAAACGGCCGTTTTTTCAGGAGCAGTGATTTTAATGATGCTTAAAGTAAAAAAAAAAAAAAGTGAAATATTCCTTTAAATATCGTACCTGGGGGGTGTCTATAGTATGCCTGTAGTGTCGCACGTTTCCCGTGCTTAGAACAGTCCCTGCACAAAATGTCATTTTTAAAGGAAAAAAAGTCATTTAAAACTGCTTGCGGGTTTAATGTAATGTCGGGTCCTGGCAATATGGATGAAAATCAGTGAGACAAACGGCATGGGTACCCCCCAGTCCATTACCAGACCCTTTGGGTCTTGTATGGATATTAAGGGGAACCCCGCACCCAAATTAAAAAAAGGAAAGGTGTGGGGCCACCAGGCCCTATATACTCTGAACAGCAGTATACAGGCGGTGCAAACAAGACAGGGACTGTAGGTTTGTTGTTAAATAGAATCTGTTTGTAATTTTGAACGGGTACATTTTTAACGTGTTTAACTCCAGCCAAAAAATCTTTTTTAAGCTTTTTGAAAAACATAGGGAAGGGTTATCACCCCTGTGACATTTGTTTTGCTGTCTGTGCTCCTCTTCACAAGATTTCACCTCACTTTTTGTCCCAATGTCAAATGTTTTTTGAAAATTTGTTTTTTTTTGTGAAACAAGGATTGGTGATAAAGCATCAGTGGAAAGGAGAAATGTTTTTCCCATATTAACTCTTACAGGAGAGAATTTCCCTTTCTAGGGGAAGATTTCATCTCACTTCCTGTTGTCTCCTTCCGTTTGCAAGTAGGAGTCGTTTGTAAGTTAGATGTTTGAAAGTAGGGGCCTGCCCTATATACTCAGCAGAAATTTGGGCCTTAGGTGTTGTTGTGGCCACAACACTGTATGCCCTCACAGGGCCCTGCTGTGAAATATTAGATCAAGAATTGTAATTACATGCCCCTGTTGAACAGGGGCAGAAAAATTGGGCCTTTGGTGGTGGTAGTGGTGCTGGTGAAACAACACTGTAAGTCCTCACTCGCTCTTTTTGGGTGCAGAAATGGGCCCTGCTGTGAAATATTAGATCAAGAATTGTAATTACATGCCCCTGTTGAACAGGGGCTGAAAAATTGGGCCTTAGGCACTGGTGCTGGTGCCACAACACTGCAACCCCTCACAGATACTCTAGTTGGAACGCAGGAATGAGCCCTGCTGCAAAGTATTGCATCAAAAATTGTAATTACATGCCCCTGTTAAACAGGAGCTGAAAAATTGGGCCTTGGGCACTGGTGACAGCGCCAAGAACCAAAAATGTTCTTACAAGCTATCAGCGTGATCATTGAGGAGGAAGAGGATATTTACTCAGGATAGTCACTCAGCATCAGCATAGGCAGTCTTTGAAGGGATCCGAGATTTCAAAAAAAATTATTCAGTTACATCAGCATCAGGTGCTTGGTAGCTGGTGGTGATCCAAGACTGATTCATTTTTATGAAGGTCTACCGAGTCGGTGGACAGACGCACCCTGTGATCGGTTACAAAGCCTCCAGCAGCACTGAATGTGCGTTCCAAAAGAACGCTGGATGCAGGACAGGCCAGTAGCTCAATTGCATACTGTGCAAGCTCTGGCCAGTGATCCATCCTCAAGACCCAGTAACCCAGAGGATTTTCGGTGGGAAAGGTGTCCAAGTCAGAGCTTGCCCCTAGGTATTCCTGCACCATGTAAAACAGACGCTGGTGATGGTTGCTGGAACCAATCATACCTTGGGGCTGCGGACTAAAAAATTGTCTGAACGCATCGGTCAGATGGCCACCTTCTCCACCGCTCCTTCTTTGACTGACCGAAGCCTCATCAGCACGTTGTCCAAAAACAGGAGTTTGTAACCTCCCAGTCTCTGGGAACACATTGCACAAACCTTTCTGCAAGGCCTCCCGAAGATGTTTCTTTTTTTTTTTTTAATTCTTTATTTAATATTTTATCAATACAAAACCAAACCCAAACCGGTATAAATTACATTACCGAAATGTTTCATCCTCTGCTCCCTCTGCGACGGCAAGATAAGGTCCGCAACCTTACCCTTGTAACGTGGATCAAGGAAGGTTGCCAGCCAGTATTGGTCCTTCTCCTTGATACCACGAATATGAGGATCCTTACGCAGGCTTTGCAGGATCAGTGAGCCCATGCAGCGTAGGTTTGCTGAGGCATTCGGTCCAGAGTCCTCTGGGTCACTAAGGATGACATGGTCCGCAGCCACGTACAAGTCCATGTGTTTCTTGGGACTGATCCCTTAAAGACTGCTGCTGATGCTGAGTGTCAGGCTCCACCTCCATACTGACACAATCCTCCTCCTCCTCCTCCTCTTCCTGTGTGATCGGCAGGCACGCAGGAACACTGTCTGGATAAAGGGGGCCTTGAGAGCTAAGGAAGTCCTCCTCTTCCTGCCTCTGTTCTGCCTCAAGTGCCCTGTCCATTATTCCACGTAGCGTGTGCTCCAACAGGTGGACAAGGGGGACAGTGTCACTGATGCATGCACTGTCACTGCTCACCATCCTTGTGGCCTCCTCAAATGGTGACAGGACAGTGCATGCATCCTTGATCATGGCCCACTGGCGTAGGGAAAAAAAAAAACAAGCTCCCCTGACCCTGTCCTGGTGCCATAGTCGCACAGGTACTCATTGATGGCCCGCTGCTGCGTCGGCAGCCGCTGCAGCATGGCCAACGTTGAGTTCCACCTGGTGGGCATGTCACAGATTAGACGGTTCTTGAGCAGGTTAAACTCCTTTTGGAGGTCGCCAGCCGAGCACTGGCATTATATGACCGGCGGAAATGCACACAGACTTTCCTGGCCTGCCTCAGGACATCCTGTAAGCCCGGGTACCAGCCCAAGAACTGCTGCACCACCAAGTTAAGGACGTGAGCCAAACAGGGCACATGGGTCATTTGTCCCTGTCGGAGGGCAGAGAGGAGGTTGGTGCCATTGTCGCAAACCACCATTCCTGCCTTAAGTTGGCGTCAACCACCTCTGAACCTGCCCCTGCAGAGCTGACAGAACCTCTGCCCCAGTGTGGCTCCTGTCCCCCAAGCACACCAGCTCAAGCACCGCATGGCATCTTTTGGCCTGCGTACATGCGTAGCCCCTTGAACGCCTACGGAGCACCGCTGGTTCCGAGGACAAAGCACAGGAAGAGGCCATGGAAGAAGAAGAGGAGGGGGTGGAGGAGAGAGGTGTGTCACAATCATTAGTAGTGGCATTTTGAAGGCATGGTGGTGGAACAACCTCCAACACTACTGCACCTTGTCCTACATCCTTCCCAGCTGCCAGCAGAGTCACCCAATGCGACGTGAAACTTAGGTAACGTCCCTGTCCATGCCTGCTGGACCATGAGTCAGCGGTAATATGCACCTTACCGCTGACCCCCCTGTCCAGCGAGGCATGGACATTGCCTTCTACATGCCGGTAGAGAGCCGGAATCGCCTTCCGTGAGAAAAAGTGGCGTTTGGGTACCTGCCACTGAGGAACCGCACATTCCACAAACTCACGGAAGGGGGCAGAGTCTACCAACTGAAAAGGCAGCAGTTGAAGTGCTAGCAATTTTGCCAAGCTAGCATTCAACTGCTGGGCATGTGGATGGCTGGGAGCAAACTTATTTTGGCGGTGCAGCAGCTGGGGCAGGGAAATTTGCCTGGTACAATCTGACATCGGTGTACCAAAAGCAGATTGCCCACAAGTACTTGGCTGTGACACACCTAATTCTACACCTTCATTCCTCTCAGTGCAGGTCTCAGAGAGGACTGAAGGTATAGTGGGGTTGGAGATCTCAGCTGATGAGGAGCAAAGAGAGGTCCTCTTTGTTCTTTGGTGTGGGTCTTTTAGATACGCTTGCCAACGAACTGCATGGCAGGTCAACATATGTCTGGTCAAGCATGTGGTACCCAAGCGGGAGATGTTTTGACCATGCGAGATACGCTTGAGACATATGTTGCAAATAGCAGTGGTGCGATCTGATGCACTTGTCTCAAAAAAGGCCCACACCAAAGAACTTTTTGAATAACGCGCAGAGACTGCAGGGCCCTGCACCCCTTTGGGGTGTGATGCATTCAGTGTGCTGCCCTTAGGCTGGCCCCTGGAGGGAATCCTGCCTCCTCCTCCTCCTACTCCTCTTTCCTATCAGGCACCCACGTTGAGTCATGACCTCATCATCCCCTCCCTCCTCATCACTGGAGCAAACCTGGCAGTATGCTGCAGCAGGGGGAGCATGACTGCCAGATTGCTGTACTTCTTGGGCACCCCCTCTGTCCGTGCACACATTAATGCCTTCATCTAGCTCAGTATCATCATCAGAGCCTTCCAAACGCTGGGCATCCTCCTGGAGCATGTACCCAACACTGTGGTCAAACAGTTCGAGGGACTCCTCAGGAGGACATGGTGGGGCTAGGGAAGGAGTCACTGATGACTTTGAGCTGAGGGAAGAGGCCGCTGCTTTGCCAGACAAAGTACCCTGAGCATGGGTGAGAGAGGATGAGGAGGATGAGGACTTGGTAATCCACTCGACCAAGTCTTCCGCATGTTGTGGCTCAACACGGCCAGCTGCCGAAAAAAAGGCCAAGCATCTCCCACGGCCACGTGCTGATGAGGATGCACTGTCTCCACGACCAGCACTAGACACAGAGCCTGCTTGCCCTCTTTTATTGGCTTGTGACTGTCTGCCTCTCCTTATTGGCCTTCCAGACATACTAATGGCCTGTAGCTGCACTAAGCTGGGATATATATATATATATATATATATATATATATATATATATATATATATATATATGTGTGTGTACTGATACTGCAGCTAGCAAAATCAACTGCCTGCCTGTAGTATGAAAACACCATCAACCTTCTACAGGTAGCTTTAGCTGAACACTGTGCTGAGCTCGCAAAAAACAAACTTGTAGCTTATTTAGCAACCTGCGGTAGTGATAGGATCAGGAAAACACCACCAACCTTCTACAGGTAGCTTTAGGTGAACACTGTGCAGAGCTTGCCAAAAACTAACTTGTAGCTTATTTAGCTGCCTGCGGTAGTGATAGGATCAGGAAAACACCACCAACCTTCTACAGGTAGCTTAAGCTGAACACTGTGCAGAGCTCGCACAAAAATAACTTGTAGGTTTAGCTGAACACTGTGAGCAGGACGCACTACACTAACTTGTAGGTTTAGCTGAACACTGTGAGGAGGACGCACTACACTAACTTGTAGCTTTAGATGAACACTGTGCAGAGGTCGCACTACACTAACTTGTAGTTTTAGCTGAACACTGTGAGGAGGACGCACTACACTAACTTGTAGCTTTAGCTGAACACTGGGAGCAGGACGCACTACACTAACTTGTAGCTTTAGCTGAACACTGTGCAGAGGTCGCACTACACTAACTTGTAGTTTTAGCTGAACACTGTGAGTAGGACGCACTACACTAACTTGTAGCTTTAGCTGAACACTGTGAGCAGGATGCACTACACTAACTTGTAGCTTTAGCTGAACACTGTGAGCAGGATGCACTACACTAACTTGTAGCCTTAGCTGAACACTGTGCAGAGGTCTCACTACACTAACTTGTAGTTTTAGCTGAACACTGTGAGCAGGAAACACTACACTAACTTGTAGCTTTAGCTGAACACTGTGCAGAGGTCCCACTACACTAACTTATAGTTTTAGTTGAACACTGTGAGCAGGACGCACTACACTAACTTGTAGCTCTAGCTGAACACTGTGCAGAGGTCTCACTACACTAACTTGTAGTTTTAGCTGAACACTGTGAGCAGGATACACTACACTAACTTGTAGCTTTAGCTGAACACTGTGCAGAGGTCTCACTACACTAACTTGTAGCTTTACCTGAACACTGTGCAGAGGTCTCACTACACTAATTTGTAGTTTTAGCTGAACACTGTGAGCAGGATGCACTACACTAACTTGTAGCTTTAGCTGAACACTGTGCAGAGGTCTCACTACACTAACTTTTAGTTTTAGCTGAACACTGTGAGCAGGACGCACTACACTAACTTGTAGCTTTAGCTGAACACTGTGCAGAGGTCTCACTACACTAACTTGTAGTTTTAGCTGAACACTGTGAGTAGGACGCACTACACTAACTTGTAGCTTTAGCTGAACACTGTGAGCAGGACACACTACACTAACTTGTAGCTTTAGCTGAACACTGTGAGCAGGATGCACTACACTAACTTGTAGCCTTAGCTGAACACTGTGCAGAGGTCTCACTACACTAACTTGTAGTTTTAGCTGAACACTGGGAGCAGGACGCACTACACTAACTTGTAGCTTTAGCTGAACACTGTGCAGAGGTCGCACTACACTAACTTGTAGTTTTAGCTGAACACTGTGAGTAGAACGCACTACACTAACTTGTAGCTTTAGCTGAACACTGTGAGCAGGACGCACTACACTAACTTGTAGCTTTAGCTGAACACTGTGAGCAGGATGCACTACACTAACTTGTAGCCTTAGCTGAACACTGTGCAGAGGTCTCACTACACTAACTTGTAGTTTTAGCTGAACAATGTGAGCAGGACACACTACACTAACTTGTAGCTTTAGCTGAACACTGTGCAGAGGTCTCACTACACTAACTTATAGTTTTAGTTGAACACTGTGAGCAGGACGCACTACACTAACTTGTAGATTTAGCTGAACACTGTGCAGAGGTCTCACTACACTAACTTGTAGTTTTAGCTGAGCACTGTGAGCAGGACGCACTACACTAACTTGTAGCTTTAGCTGAACACTGTGCAGAGGTCTCACTACACTAATTTGTAGTTTTAGCTGAACACTGTGAGCAGGGCGCACTACACTAACTTGTAGCTTTAGCTGAACACTGTGCAGAGGTCTCACTACACTAACTTGTAGTTTTAGCTGAACACTGTGAGCAGGACGCACTACACTAACTTGTAGCTTTAGCTGAACACTGTGAGCAGGACGCACTACACTAACTTGTAGCTTTAGCTGAACACTGTGCAGAGGTCTCACTACACTAACTGGTAGTTTTAGCTGAACACTGTGAGCAGGATGCACTACACTAACTTGTAGCTTTAGCTGAACACTGTGCAGAGGTCTCACTACACTAACTTGTATCTTTAGCTGAACACTGTGCAGAGGTCTCACTACACTAATTTGTAGTTTTAGCTGAACACTGTGAGCAGGATGCACTACACTAACTTGTAGCTTTAGCTGAACACTGTGCAGAGGTCTCACTACACTAACTTGTAGTTTTAGCTGAACACTGTGAGCAGGACGCACTACACTAACTTGTAGCTTTAGTTGAACACTGTGCAGAGGTCTCACTACACTAACTTGTAGTTTTAGTTGAACACTGTGAGAAGAACGCACTACACTAACTGTAAATAGTCTAGCTGCCTGACTGTGGTACTAATAGGATCAAAAGAACACCAGCAATTTTCTTCAGGTAGCTGTAAATACTGTAACAAGACAAGCCTGTCTGTCAGTAGGAAGATAACAGGAACAGGTCTAGCTAAACTGAATACAGTGTATATATATATATATATATATATATGCAACACCTGGGATGCATATATATACACAATACACTGTAAGTGCAGCTAACTCACTGACTGTCCTGCCTAATCTAGCTAACTCAAATGAAATGACACTGTCTCTCTCTCTCTCTAAGCACGCCGGAACACACTACACAGGGCCGCCGTGCAGGCGGCCTTATATAGTGTGGGGCGTGTTCTAAACCCCCTGAGCCATAATTGGCCAAAGCCACCCTTGCTTTGGCCAATTACAGCTCTCTCTACCGACGGCGCTGTGATTGGCCAAGTATGCGGGTCATAGTGCATGCTTGGCCAATCATCAGCCAGCAATGCAGTGTGATGCCGCAGTGAATTATGGGCCGTGACGCGCCACACGAATTTGGCGCGAACGGCTCATATCGTTCGCAATTCGGCGAACGATCGAACAGCCGATGTTTGAGTCGAACATGGGTTTCACTCGAACACGAAGCTCATCCCTACTCCTTGACAGCCATACTCTTATTACGCCTCTGAGGAACTGCTTTATTAAAGGCTCATTAGCCCATTTATGTCCAGTGAAGCAGGACAGGGCTGAAACTTGAACTTTAATTGAGTTATATGCCAAGCCTATTGTTAGTGCCGTTTGCAGAAATGCTAAAATATTTGCAATACTTGGAATTAACGGGGAGAACCTATGTTGTGATGAAAAGTCCACAAATTTTCTTCAAATTCTAGAGAAAGTGGCATTTGTTGTCACCTTCTTTGTCCCTGGTAATGTAGTGATTACCTCCTCTGAGAGGCCCTGTGCTTGCAGCAAGCTCTTGGAGGGGATGATAAGGGACTATATACAAGATTTTAGTAATGAGAACGGTATCATTAGCAGCAATCAGCATGGATTCATGAAGAATAGTTCTTGCCAAACCAATCTTTTAACATTCTATGAGGAGGTGAGTTGCCATCTAGATAAAGGAAGGCCTGTAGACATGGTGTATCTGGATTTTGCGAAAGCATTTAACACAGTTCCCCATAAAAGTTTACTGTACAAAATAAGGTCCGTTGGCATGGACCACAGGTTGAGTACTGGCTACAAGGGCGAGTTCAGAGGGTGGTGATAAATGAGGAGTACTCAGAATGGTCAGAAGTGGGTAGTGGGGTCCCCCAGGTTCTGTGCTGGAACTAATATTATTTATTTTTTCCTAAACAACCTGGAGGATGGGGTAAACAGTTCAATCTCTGCATTTGTGGACGATACTTAGCTAAACAGGGCAATCATTTCTCTGCATGATGTAGAAACCTTGCAAAAAGATCTGAACAAATTAATGGGGTGGGCAACTACATGGCAAATGAGGTTTAATGTAGAAAAATTCAAAATAATGCATTTGGGTGGCAAAAATATGAATGCAATCTATACACTGGGAGGGGAGAACCTCTGGGGGAATCTAGGATGGAAAAGGACCTGGGGGTCCTAGTAGATGATAGGCTCAGCAATGGCATGCAATGCCAAGCTGCTGCTAACAAAACAAACAAAATATTGGCATGCATTAAAAAGGGTATCAACTCCAGAGATAAAATGATAATTCTCCTGTTCTACAAGACTCTGGTCCAGCCACAACTAGAGTATGCTGTCCAGTTCTGGGCACCAGTCCTCAGGAAGGATGTACTGGAAATGGAGCGAGTACAAAGAAGGACAACTAAGCCAATAAAGGGTCTGGAGGATATAAGGTTGCGAGCACTGAACTTACTATCTCTAGAGAAGAGACGTTCGAGAGGGGATATGATTTAAATTTATAAATACCGTACTGGTGACCCCGCAATAGGGATAAAACTTTTTTGCGGAAGGGAGTTTAACAAGACACGTGGCCACTCATTAAAATTAGAAGAAAAGAGGTTTAACCTTAAACTACATAGAGGGTTCTTTAATGTAAGAGCGGCAAGGATGTGGAATTCCCTTCCACAGGCGGTGGTCTCAGCAGGGAGCATCGATAGTTTAAAAAAACTATTAGATAAGCACCTGAACGACCGCAACATACAGGGATATATAATGTAATACTGACATATAATCAAACACAGAGGTTGGACTTGATGGACTTGTGTCTTTTTTCAACCTCACCTACCATGTAACTATGTAACAACCCTTTGATCTGGTTAAATTGAGTATCAGGGGACTACGGATGCCCTGCAGTCCTACAACTTTACTGTGCAGTACAGGCCGGGCTGACAAAACGGCAACGCAGATGGACTTTCGTGGCAAACTGAACTTTGATTGTACTATAGCACCCAAACATCCCCAAGCTGACTCGTATTGGATCTAGCCGGGTCTGCTGGACTATGGAACAGGGGAGGAGTATTGTCACTGACTTTGGGCTGCAGGAGAACCATTGCCTGGAGGACTCTGTGTTATAATGTGTTCTTAAGTTATCCAGAGCTGGTCACTAATTGCTTATGGCTTCTTATGCAAGTTAGTCCAAGGAGCCGGACTGTCTAAGGAGGTCATTGTTATGATACATATAAAGGAAAAAACGTGCTGAAAAAATGTGTCCTTGAATGCACCGATGGAAAAGCAGCAGCATGCAGTGCGATAACACAAAAAGTCCAAAAATAAATAAATAAGCTGCGCTAAAAAAGATAGAAATAAGTCCAAAAATTATGAATATCCAATGGAAGCACTTAGAGTCTTGTAATCAACATAGTGTGCACCCATAAACAAGATAAAGTGCCCGACCAACGTAGCTGTAAATTAGGCTTACCAGACAGCAAGCTTTAAAGGTGGATGGCTTTTAGCCCAGCCCATGCCTCTAAGCTTGCAGATGATCACAATAGGGATGATAACACGGATGATAGAAATCACTAACTTATTCCAGCTATGGTATCCATACTCTCAGTATATAGCCCAAAAGAGAAAAGAACTGGCCATAGTGTAATACATCCAAGATAACTTTAATAAATTATAGTATTGCACTTACAGTGAAGAGGTAGTAATATCGCATGTATAAAAAAGCCGGCCTGCATAAAACAAAACGGAGCCTGTTCTCCTCTTAAAATCGCATGGTAGCGTCACTACATGCCTTCCTCCAGACGCGTTTCATCATCAACAGACATTGTCAATGAGGAAGGGGTGAGTGATTTCTATCATCCGAGTCATCATCCCTATTGTGATCATCTGCAAGCTTAGAGGCCTGGGCTGGGCTAAAAGCCATCTGCCTTTAAAGCTTGCTGTCTGGTAAGCCTAATCTACAGCTATGGTGGTCGGGCACTTTACCTTGTATGTGTGTGCACACTATGGTGATTACAAGACTCTAAGTGCTTCCATTGGATATTCATAATTTTTGGTCTTATTTCTATCTTTTTTAGCGCAGCTTCTTTATTTATCATTGTTATGATAATAGGACTAGCTCTACTGTGTAAGGGGACCTTTGTCTGAGATAATGGGAGTAGCCCTTAGCTGATGGTTTGCTGTATACATTCAGTGTGTTTCTAAAATAAAGCAGTTCATTTTTTGGTGTACTCCAAGACTGGTATTGTCTGGTCCTTAGGGTTTCTATAGTCAGATCCATTGGTCTTGTGTTCCAGGACTTGGGAAGCAGCTTCTTGGTGGAAATACGCAACAGGGTGTCTGGAGTCCATCACAGGCCTGTTAAAGAAAAAAGAATATTAATTTTTGAAAGTTAATGAATATAACATTCCTACATTCTATGTTACCCTGAAGGTCCACAAAAATACAAGCAAGCCACAAGGACGAAACATTGTCTCAGGGATAGGGGGTCCCTTAGAAAGGGTAGGAAAATGTGTGGACAAACGTATTAAACATCTGGTTAGGGAACTGCCATGATTTGTTCTTGACTCATCTGACATTCTACGGAGATTGAAGGATCTCACTATACCGGAGAACTTTATCCTAGCAGGGGTGGATGTTGAGTCTCTGTACTCTTCTATCCCTCAAGAGGTAGGGGTACATGCATTATCCAAATGGCTAGAGGCACGTCACCCCCTGGCAGAACCACATAATAAGTTCTTGGTGGAGCTGTTAGAGATGGTTTTGAACCATCTTTTTTTTCGCCATGGGAGCCTTGTGTGCCCCGTCCCATGCATGCCTGCATCTGGGATGGTGGGAGAGGGAGGATGTGTACATCCACCCTTCTTTTGAACAACATGTCATCCTTTGGGTCCGTTACATTGATGATGTGCTGGTGGTGTGCAGGGGCTCTTCAGAACAACTCAAGAACGTTATCCTGGACCTCAATAAAAATATTTTTTTCACATTTAAGATAGATCCACATCAAATTGAATTCTTGGATCTCTTGATTAGTAAAGAGGGCACTAGGTTAAAGACTATAACATTTAGAAAGCCCACTGCAGGCAGTACCCTCTTCCAAGCCACCAGCCATCACCCATGGCCCCTAATTAGGAGTAAACCTCGACAGGGAAGTTCCTGAGGATTCACAGGAACTGATACAACACCAAGGATTTTCATCAGGAAAGAAAAGAGCTGAGACATAGATTTAGGGTGCATGGCTACCCCAACTCTGTAATCAAACAGATACAAAGAAGGCATTGCAAAAGAGTAGAGAACAAACACTTGGACTACAGCAAAATACCAAAACGTCATACCTGAATTAAAATGTGAAAGAATAGGAGTTGTAACAATGTATGGGGCACAACTGTAATCACTTAAGAACAATATTGACTAAACATTGGCATATTCTCCTCCTTGATCATAGACTTAAATAAATTCTGGGTAGGGATGAGCTTTCTGTTCGGGTCAAACATGAGTTTGACTCGAACATTGGTTGTTCGCCCGTTCGTCGAAAACCGAACATTATGGGCCGCTCCTGTCAAATTGAATGTATTGACTGGCTAGCATATGCATATAAACATATACGATCAATGAATACAGAATATTAAATAAACTAGCAAAATGGCAAAATGATAAAATAGTATAGTGAATGATATAGAGAGTACAGTCCGTGATGAGTCTAATTAGTGGACCTAAGGGAATTTGCTGGCGAGTGCACCTTTCACCATAATCCTCCACACTGTGCTCCACACCCCCCCTGGAGTTTAAACACTGGAATGATGATATAATCAAGCCTCAAACATTCACGATATCCTGCCCCATGCACAGATTGGATCACACTAGAAAATTGGAATGGAGATATAATCTAATCCCTAACGTCCACGATATCCTGCCGCATACACGGATATGATCACACTGGAAAGTCTCAAGGGATCAGGAACTCTAGGGACAAAAGGAGAAATAAACTCCACATAGAGCAGTTCCGTTTTTACTTTTTATTGGGTGCCTCCGGTTAAAATTTAATATTGTATAAAAATCTTCCAACTAATGCAGGTCCTGGTTCCACAATTGATTGGATAGTTGGGTGTCAGTATATCGATCTATCTATTAGTCCTTACTGGAAGGTCGGAGGTGCTGGAGGTGCTGCGGGAACAGTCTCAATACACTCACCGCTTAGCACTTCCTCCTAATGGTTTCTCAGCTAGGTCCTTGGAATGCAGCGTTGGTTACGTCTCTTCCGGTTGCCATAAGATCACGCCCTGACCAGTTTCCTCATTCAGACTTTGTCAAAGGGCGTGGTCTCACAGCGCGGCGTCCCGGAATTTATTCAAAAATTCCTCAATTACCTTTAACCCTTTGTAAGTCCTGAAGCAACCATATTAAATAGGTGCACAATGGAGGCTGCAGGCTGTTAACCATAGACAGTCAATTACTCAATGTTTAATGGCAACTACCGACACCCAACTAAGGACCATTACAATCCAAGTTAAATGTCATTTCTTAACAAAAGAGTAGGTATAATACAGCATTCATTATTTATAATGGGCCATTGAATTATTTATAGAACCAAATATTTAATTCTCTCGTATAGACCCACTATATGAACATCTGACATAATTTACACTGAAACCACAGATCCATATATATAAACTATCCACTAATTTAACATAGATAACTAAAAAAAGATTATCTTAAATGGAAGAAGAATTAAGTATATGAAAAATATTAAAAAAGACCAACATTACATACACCCGTCGGTAAAAGCTAGAAAAATTAAAATCTAAACAAAATCTATAAACACTAAATATCATGACACCCACAGAATAATTCTATATTAGGAATTGCTTATAAAAAAATAAAATAATAAAAATAAAAATAAAATAAAATCATTCTTAAAGGGACACTCCCTTATTACAGGCAAGGATAAAAATAGGCTTTGAACAGTTCCTCCTTACCCTCATCATCTGACCCATTGGAACATTCCTCAGCCAAAGAGGATGATGACCGCTGTGTGTGAGGAGGTAACTGTTCCTATCGGTGGGCTTAAAGAACACCTTAGTCTGCAACCTATCCTCTACACGATAGATGTTTACATCAAGGAAATTGATTTGTTCCTTGTTTCACTGACTAGACAATTTTATGTTATTCGTGTTATTATTCAGATATTCTAAAAATAGTTTCAATGAGGATTCTGGGCCGGATCATATCAGGAGGAGGTCATATCAGCAGAGGTACTGACACCCAACTGTCTGATCAATTGTGGAACCAGGACCTCTATTAGTTGGAAGATTTTTATACAATATAACATTTTAACCGGAGGCACAAAATGTAACAAAATAATGTCCCTGCAGTGATACGTTTGGGATTAGATTACCGGTATATCTCCATTCCGACTTTCTAGTGTGATCAAATCTGTGCATGGGGCAGGATATCATGGATGTTTGAGGCTTGATTATATCATCATTCCGGTGAGTTTAAACCCCAGCGGGGTGTGTGGAGCACAGTGTGGAGGATTGTGGTGAAAGGTGCACTCGCCAGCAAATTCCCTTAGGTCCACTGATTAGACTCATCACCCTCCTCTTTAGAGAAGCCTACCCTACCCACACCTAACAAACTGTTTTTTCATTTTCTCCATCAGCTCACCCCCCACAGTGATTACCTTTTGTTTCCACTTGACCCTCCCTTCTAGATTGTAAGCTATAACGAACAGGGCCCTCTGATCCCTCCTGTATTTATTTGTATTGTAAGTGTACTGTCTGCCCTCATGCTGTAAAGCGCTGTGTAAACTGTTGGCACTATATAAATCCTGTATAATAATAATAATAATATGCTAGCCAGTCAATAAGTTCAATTTGACAGGAACGCCGCTTTGATGAAATTTTTATATATCCACTGCATACAGTTTAGCTATATCTCACTGCAGGCCTGGCGTACTGTTTCTAATATACTTCTCTTGTATATATATATATATATATATATATATATATATATATATATATATATATATCTACTGTATCCAGTTTAGCTATATGTGACTGCAGGCCGTTCCTGGTGTACTGTTTCTAATATACTTCAGGCGGTGTACACAGCATACAGTGCTGTGCACCCATAGTGCAGTTGCTCATACTTTTCTGGTGGAGTACACCCATAATTGTTATTAAACTCCTGTTGGTGTACACAGTACCGTGCACCCCTAGTGCAGTTGCTACTACTTTCCTGGTGGTGTACACAATACATACAGTGCACCCATAGTTGTTATTAAACTTCTGTTGGTGTATACGGTACTGTGCACCCCTAGTGCAGTTGCTACTACTTTCCTGGTGGTGTACACAATACATACAGTGCACCCATAGTTGTTATTAAACTTCTGTTGGTGTACACAGTACCGTGCACCCCTAGTGCAGTTGCTACTACTTTCTGGTGGTGTACACAATACATACAGTGCACCCATAGTTGTTATAAAACTTCTGTTGGTGTACACAGTACTGTGCACCCTTACTGCAGTTGCTACTACTTTCCTGGTGGTGTACATAATACATACAGTGCACTCATAGTTGTTATTAAACTTCTGTTGGTGTACACAGTACCGTGCACCCCTAATGCAGTTGCTACTACTTTTCTGGTGGTGTACACAGTACACAATACAGTGTAGTTTTTTTTGCTAAACAAAATTTACAGCATGTCCGGAAGGCCACCAAGGAGAAGCAGACGCTCACAGGCCACTAAAAAGAGGGCAAGCAGGCTCCGTGTCTACAGTCGACAGCACGTGGCCGTGGGGAACGCTTGTCCTATTTTCCTGCAGCTGGCCATGTTTTTGAGCCACAACATGCAAAAGAGTTGGTGGAATGGATAACAAAGCCGTCCTCATCCTCCTCATCCTCTGTCACCCAGGCTCAGAGTAGTTTGCCTGCCAATGCAGCTGCCAAAGCGGCCTATTCCATTGGCTCCATGTCAACAGTCACTCCTTCCCTAGCCCCACCATCATGCAAGGAGGAGTCCCCCGAGCTATTTGACCACAGTGTCGGGTACATGCTGCACGAAGATCCTCAGCGAATTGAAGGCTCTGATGATGGTACCCAGGTTGAGGAAGGGAGTAACGTGAGCCTAGAGTGAGGGGGTGCCCAAGAAGGTCAAGAAACTGGCAGTCATGTTCCCCAAGCTGCAGTATACTGCTGTCAGAGAAGGGTCCTCCCCAGTCACATTCATCCTGTCCCTGGGCGCGTGCATGCAGCCCGATGGAGCGGTGAGCGCGCATGCGCAATAGCACACGGGTGCGCGCGGTGACTCATGCATGCCCACCGTGACACTCTGGTGGAGCTATTTAAATCAGCTCCAGCACCCAGACTGGTTGCTGGTTTGTCTTCAGCTCCTGTTGCTTCCTGTTTCCTGTTTCCTGTTTATGTTCACCTGATCTCCTGTTGTGACCCGGACTGCTCTTACCACGCTGCCTCTCTCCTGGATTGACCCCCAGGCTGATAAACGGACTTCCTCTGCTTGATACCAGTGTTTGACCCCCGGCATGATTAACAGACTTCCTCTGCTTGATACCAGTGTTTGACCCCCGGCCTGATTAACGAACTTCCTCTGCTTGATACCAGTGTTTGACCCCCGGCCCGATTAACGGACTTTCTCTGCTTGATACCAGTGTTTGACCCCCGGCCTGTTCTACGGACTTGTCTTGCGTATTGCCTGTGTTTGACCCTCTGCTTGCTTACAGTTTGTCTGCTCCACCCAGTACCGGGACATCCACCGGTTCCTGGACTCCTGCATCCCCAGAACCGGCTCTGCAGTTTCCCACAAGGGACCCATACCTGCTGGTGGCCCGTGCTCCTTAGGGCCACCCATTCCCTGTTTCATCTCCAGGGGACAGGGTGCGCATAGTGGCAAGGGCACACCGCTCTCGGCATCTCGGCCTCAGTAAGTACTTACCTGACAGGATCGTAAAAAATACAGAGCCTTCAAGAATGCCTGCTCGCTCTATCTGGCCCTCCAGCCCAGGACTTTTTCTTCTGAAGTAATAAAAGTAGGGTTTGTTATCTCCCTTCTAGCTGAGGAGCCACAAGCTTGGGCTCACAGTCTGATGGAACAAAGGAGCCCTGTCTTGAATTCTATTGATACCTTCTTTGAGAGCATGGCTCAACTTTATGATGATCCACAACGTACTGCTACCGCTGAAGCAACCCTGCATAACCTTTCCCAGGGAAAGAGGCCCATAGAGGATTACACAGTGGAATTCCGCAAGTGGGCAGCCGACACGGGTTGGAATGAGCCTGCTTTGAGGTACCAATACTGTCAAGGTCTGTCTGAGGTCCTTAAGGATGAACTGGCTAGGATAGAAACCCCAGCCTCTCTAGAGGAACTAATCCAATCAGCCACAAAGCTGGATAGGCGTTTACGTGAGCGACGCGCAGAAGGTTTTCAAGGGCCACGACCTAGTTGGACCCCCTTCAGGCCAATGCCTATCCATACTCCACCTCCTATTGCTGCTACCTCCTCGGCTCCTGAAGCCGAGCCCATGCAACTCGGACTGGTCCGTGCCCCCCTGACTCCTGAAGAAAGGCAACGCAGACGCCAATCCAATCTGTGTCTGTACTGTGGAGGTTCAGGTCATTTCCTCCGCAGCTGTCCAGTGAGGCCTAGTAAGTCATACCCACAAGACACTGTGAATTACCGATCCATGAGTATACCCAAGTTTTATGTTTCTCTCCTGATTTCTCTACAGCTACCAGAGGAAACCCGTCTGCCAGCAATAATTGATTCCGGAGCTTGTAGCTGCTTCCTAGACATCTCGCTGGCCCAAAATCTACATGTCCCTCTTCAGGCTAAGGCTCAAAGTCTCCTGGTACATTTGGCTGATGGGTCTCTTCCCTGTTCTGGACCCATCACCCGAGAAACCAAGCCCATCCTTACCTCCACCGACTCAGGCCATCAAGAGTTTCTACGATTTGACCTTATCCATTCACCTATCTTTCTTGTAATCTTAGGTCTGCCCTGGCTAAGAATTAACTGGAAGACCAAGGAAGTATCCTTCTCCTCTCAATACTGCTCCCAGCACTGCTTCACCCCAGCTCCTCGTATTTGCTCAGCCATTTCACCTGTGCCTGACAATCTCCAACACGTCCTTTCAGAATATCTTGAGTTCCGGGATGTATTTGACAAACAGTTCCAACGATTTTGGTCGGCCCAGATCTTCTCTAAACTGGATCTTCGGGGTGCTTACAATCTCATCAGGATTCGACCCAGGGATGAGTGGAAGACCGCCTTTAGGTCCAAGTTTGGCCATTATGAGTACCTGGTGATGCCTTTTGGGTTATGCTATGCCCCGACCACTTTCCAACATCTAGTTAATGACATCTTCCGAGAATACCTTGATGATTTCTTAGTCATCTACCTAGACGATATCCTCATCTTCTCTGCCACCATTGAGTTTCACCGAGTCCACGTTAAAAAAGTCCTTACCATACTCAGGAATCATAAATTATACCTCAAGGCTGAGAAATGCGAATTCGAGAAGACTGTGGTGCATTTTGTGGGATTCATCATTTCCACCAATGGGGTCGCAATGGACCCACAAAAGGTCAAGGAAATTCAAGAGTGGCCAGCTCCATCAGATAAAAAAGGGGGACAGCGGTTCATCAGGTTTGCTAACTTCTATAGAAAGTTTATAAGTGGCTTTTCATCCATTGTGGCACCTATCATTCAACTTACCCAGAAACATGACCGTTTCCAATGATCACAGCAAGCACAGGAAGCCTTTACCAAGCTCAAAACCTTGTTTGTTTTTGCACCAATCTTACGACATCCTGGTCCGGCTTTACCATTTGTGTTAGAAGTGGATGCTTCAGAAACTGCTACAGGAGCCATTCTTTCCCAGAGACATGGGCCCAAGGCCATTCTTCACCCTGTAGCTTTTGCATCCCAGAAACTGAGTCCACCAGAACTCAATTACGATGTAGGTGACAGGGAGCTTCTGGCCATCAAGTTCGCCTTAGAAGAGTGGAGATATCTGTTGGAAGGGGCGTCTTATCCTGTTATGATCTTCACCGATCATAAGAATCTAGAGTATCTCAGGACAGCAAAACGGCTGAGGCCCAGACAAGCCCGCTGGGCCCACTTCTTCTCTAGATTTAACTTTCATATATCCTACAGACCGGGCTCTAAGAACGGAAAAGCAGATGCGCTCTCTCGGATGTTCTCTGAGACTCCTCAGATCACTGTGCCTAGTACCATCCTCTCTCCGCAAAACTTCCTTGGAGTCACCCAATCTGATCTAATGACTTCCATCAAATCCTCGTCTAGCCGCCTTTCTGCTCCTGAAACACATGCTTTTAAAAAACATGATGAGCTGCTCTGGGCCAAAGAGAACATTTTTGTTCCACAGGATGTAAGGCCTCTAGCCCTCAAAACCTTCCATGATCACAGATTCGCAGGCCACTTCGGAACAAGGAAGACTATTGAACTGATCTCCCTTTCTTTTTGGTGGCCGGGGTGGAGACGGGATTGTAAAGACTATGTCTCTTCTTGTTTACCTTGCCAACGCAATAAGGGTCTAAACACCAAATATTGGGGTCTACTCAAACCCTTGCCCATCCCGGAACGACCATGGGTGGAAGTATCAATGGACTTTATTGTTGACTTACCTGCTTCGGCGGGGTTTACCACCATCTTGGTCGTAGTTGATTGCCTCTCCAAGATGGCGCATTTCCTACCCATGGTGGGCACCCCCTCTGCTTTTGATATGGCTAATATCTTCCTCAAGGAAATAATCAGACTCCATGGTGTGCCCAAGAGCATCGTCTCTGACAAGGGTGTTCAATTTGCCTCCAAGTTTTAGAAGGAGCTCTGCAAGACCCTGGAAAATGAAATGTGCCTCTCCTCTGCGTACCATCCTCAGAGCAACGGCCAGACGGAGAGGACAAATCAAACCTTGGAGCAGTACCTCTGATGTTTTTGCTCTGGTTCACAGGATGATTGGGCGACTCTCCTACCATATGCAAAGTTCACCTATAACGACTCCGTTCACTCCGCAACAGACCAAACACCCTTCTGGGCAAACTTTGGATTCCATCCTCCCTTCCTCCCTAGCATCCTCCCTGAAATGTCTGTTCCTGCCATACAAGACCGGATAGGCTCTATTCAATCTAACTTCCAAAGGATCCAAGACACTCTACGGAAAGCTCAGGTCAATTATAAGAAACAGTATGACCGAGGAAGGAAGGAAAATCCAATCTTCAAGGTGGGTGAGGAAGTTTGGTTGGCAACCACAAATCTCAGATTACCTCACAGAAACTGGGGCCAAAGTTCATCGGGCCTTTTAAAATCAAGAGGATGGTCAACCCCGTGGCATTTGAGCTGACACTACCAACATCTTATAGAATACACCCAGTTTTCCATGCATCCCTGCTTAAGCCTGTGGTGGCCAGCCCTTTCCCTGGGAGAAGGGAACTTCCTCCTCCACCTGTTGAAGTGGATGGGGAGAACAAATTCGAAGTGGAGTCTGTTTTGAGTTGCAGGAAGAAGGGCAGACAGCTCCAATATCTAATTCAGTGGAAGGGGTGCCCTTCTGAAGACAATTCCTGGGAGCCTGCTAGAAATCTCTATGCCCCACGTTTAATCCAAGCTTTTCATCGGGAAGATCCTGAATTGATGTCTAGTCTGGGTGTCCGGAGTCCGCCCCTTGGGGGGGGCACTGTCAGAGAAGGGTCCTCTCCAGTCACATTCATCCTGTCCCTGGGCGCGTGCGCGCTGGATTGGCGCTTCGGCGCATGCGTGCGCGCGGCCCGATGGAGCGGTGAGCGCGCGTGCACGATAGCTCACGGGTGCGCGTGGTGAATCATGCACGCCCACCGTGACACTCTGGTGGGGCTATTTAAATCAGCTCCAGCACCCAGACTGGTTGCTGGTTTGTCTTCAGCTTCTGTTGCTTCCTGTTTCCTGTTTATGCTCACCTGATCTATTGTTGTGACCCGGACTGCTCTTACCATGCTGCCTCTCTCCTGAATTGACCCCCGACCTGATTAACGGACTTCCTCTGCTTGATACCAGTGTTTGACCCCCCGCCTGATTAATGGACTTCCTCTGCTTGATACCAGTATTTGACCCCGACCTGTTCTACGGACTTGTCTTGCTTATTGCCTGTGTTTGACCCTCTGCTTGCTTACAGTTTGTCTGCTCCACCCAGCAACAGGACTTCCACCAGTTCCTGGACTCCTGCATCCCCAGAACCAGCTCTGCAGTTTCCCACAAGGGACCCATACCTGCTGGTGGCCCGTGCTTCTTAGGGCCACCCATTCCCTGTTTCATCACCAGGGGACGGGGTGCGCGCAGTGGCAAGGGCGAACTGCTCTCGGCATCTCGGCCTCGGTAAGTACTTACCTGACAACTGCCAAGTTTGCTCCAGTGAGGAGGCTGGAGGGGATGATGAGGGGATGATGAGGTCACTGACTTAACTTGGGTGCCTCATAGAAGAGAGGAGGAGGTGGAGCAGGAGGAGGCACATCTCCAATGAGGGAGGCTGCCCTCCAGGGGACAGCTTAAGGGCAGCCACCCTATTGCATCACACCGCAGAGCTAAGCAGGTGTAGGGTGCTGTTGACTCCCCACATATTTTGACAAGTTCTTTGGTTTGGGCCTTTTTTGACACGTGTGCAGCAGATAGCACCATTGCTGTTTGCAACATATGTCTGAAGCGTATCAAGCGTGGCCAAAACAGAAGCCGCTTGGGCACCACATGCTTAACCAGACAAATGACTACCTCCCATGCAGTCCATTGGCAACAGCACTTAGAAGACCCACATCAAAGAACATGGCGGACCTCTCCTTGCTTCTCATCAGTTGAGTTCTCCAACCCCACTATACCTCCAGTCCTCTCAGAAATCTGCACTGAGAGGAATGAAGGTAAAGCAATAGGTGTCCCAAGTACTTGCAGCCAATCTGCTCTCAGTACATCTCCTTCTGGTTTTAGCAGGCAAATTTCCCTACTCCAGTTGCTGAACTGTCAAAGGAAATTCGGTCCCAGCCATCCACATGCTCAGCATTAGGGATGAGCCGAACACCCCCCCGGTTCGGTTCGCACCAGAACCTGCGAACAGACGGAAAATTTGCACGAACGTTAGAACCCCATTGACGTCTATGGGACTCGAACGTTCAAAATCAAAAGTGCTCATTTTAAAGGCTAATTTGCATGGTATTGTCCTAAAGGGTTTGGGGACCCGGGTCCTGCTCCAGGGGACATGTATCAATGCAAAAAAAACTTTTAAAAACGGCCGTTTTTTCGGGAGCAGTGATTTTAATGATGCTTAAAGTAAAAAAAAAAAGTGAAATATTCCTTTAACCACTTGACAACTGGGCACTTAAACCCCCTTTGTGACCAGACCAATTTTCAGCTTTCAGCGCTCTCACACTTTGAATTACAATTACTCAGTCATGTAATACTGTACCCAAATGAATTTTGTGTCCTTTTTTTCATACAAATACAGCTTTCTTTTGGTGGTATTTGATCACCTCTGGGCTTTTTATTTTTTGCGCTATAAATGAAAAAAGACCGAAAATTTTGAAAAAAAACGCATTTTTCTTCGTTTCTGTGATAAAATTTTGCAAATTATTAATTTTTCTTCATAAATTTTGGCCACAATTTATACTGCTACATATGTTTGGTAAAAATAACCAAAATTAGTGGATATTATTTGGTCTGTGTGAAAGTTATAGAGTCTACAAGTTGTGGTGCAAATCATAAAAAATTGATCACACCTGATGTACTGGTGGCCTATCTCATTTCTTGTGACCCGAACCAGTCAGGACAGTACAATTACCCCCCAAATGACCCCTTTTTTGAAAGTAGACATTCCAAGGTATTCAGTAAGATGCATGGTGAGGTTTTTGATGTTGTCATTTTTTCCCACAATTCTTTGCAAAATGAAGATTTTTTTTTTCTTCCCATAAAATTGTCATTGTAATTGGTTATTTCTCTCACATGGCATGTGTATACCACAAATGATGCCCCAAAATACATTCTGCTACTCCTCCTAAGTATGGCGATACCACATGTGTGGGACTTTTTCACAGCCTAGCCACATAGAGAGGCCCAACATGCAAGGAGCACCATCAAGTGTTCTAGGAGCATAAATGACACATCTAACTTGTTAACTACCTATTACACTTTTGAAGGCCCTGGAGCACCAGGACAATGGAAACTCCCACAAAATGACCCCATTTTGGAAAGCTAACACCCCAACGTATAATCTGTGAGGCATAATGAGTCTTTTGAACGTTTTATTTTTTTCCAGAAGTTCTTGGAAAATGTGGAAAAAAATGAAAACGCTTTTTTTTTTACACAAAGTTGTCCATTTATAAGATATTTCCAACACGTAACATGTACATAGCAGAAATGACACCCCAAAATACATTCTGCTACTCCTCCTGAGTATGGCGATACCACATGTGTGAGACTTTTACACAGCCTGGCCACATACAGGGGCACAATACTGAAATAGCACCTTCAAGGGTTTTAGGAGCATAAATTACACATCTCATTTCTCACCCACCTATTACACTTTTGAAAGCCCTGGAGCACCAGGACAATGGAAACACCCACAAAATGACCCCATTTTGGAAAGATAACACCCCAATGTATAATCTATGAGGCATAATGAGTCTTTTGAACGGTTCATTTTTTTCCAGAAGTTTTTGGAAAATGTGGAAAAAAATGAAAACGCTTTTTTTTTTACACAAAGTTGTCCATTTATAAGATATTTCCAACACGTAGCATGTACATAGCAAAAATGACACCCCAAAATACATTCTGCTACTCCTCCTGAGTATGGCGATACCACATGTGTGGGACTTTTACACAGCCTGGCCACATACAAGGAACACCGTCAGGTGTTCTAGGGACACATAGCATGCACATACCAAGAATTACACCCCAAAATACATTCTGCTGAGCAAAGGGTAAAAAAAAAGATTACCTGTGGTTTTAGTAGCACAGTTGTCCACAGGAGGATAGCACTGGTCCAGGCAGCAGGCAGGGACTTGGTCAGCAAAAGCAAACGCAATTGTCCAGGCAACAGGCAGGAACACTGTCCATAGTCAGTACAGGCAGCAGGCAGGGATACTGTCCATATACAGTCCAGGGTCAGTGCAGGCCCTCGTTCAAGACAGAATGGGGACAGGGGTAGAGGCTTCTCCCCCCCAAATCTCTTTGAAGCCTCCGAGTCTCCAGACCCTAATCTAGGAATGAGAAAACAAAAAAATGTTTTCTTCATCCAGAAAAACAATTCTGGAGCCCCTTACATATGTGAGACCCCTGTGTTATGAATCCCACTAGTCCAGTGGCAGGGTACAAGATCAGTCCAAGAGGCAGGCAAAAAGGATGGTCAAACAGTCCAGGGTCAGTTCCAGATCAGGCAGAGGTATGAACAGAATCAGTAGGCAGAAGCTTGGTCGAAAAACAAGCCAGGGTCAGTTCTAGTTCAGGCAGAGATATAAACAGAATCGGTAGGCAGAAGCGTGGTCAAAAAAAAAGCCAGGGTCAGTTCCAGATCAGGCAGAGATATAAACAGAATCGGTAGGCAGAAGCGTGGTCAAAAAACAAGCCAGGGTCAGTTACAGAGCAAGCAGAGGCATAAGGGGTGTGAAGGTAAATGGCAGGAAGTGAGGGTTATGTTTACCATACTTCACTAATAATTTAGTGAAGTATGGTAACGGCGGAAACAGTCAACTATACAGAGGCCTGGTTGGGAAGGACATTGGGGACAATAAAAAGTAGTGTCTCTTCTCACTCCTCTTTTGGTGCACACCCGGCATTTTTTCTGCCGTTTTTGGCCTGTTGGTCTGGGGGGGATTTTTTCGGGAAAGTGGCGTTCGGAGTGTCTACTAATCACATCGGATTGAATGGTTTCTGGTGGGCCGTTCGGAATACAAGGGCAGTGGTAATTTCCTCCTGATATCCAAGGAAGGATTTGGGGCTTGCAGTGGATTTATGATAAATAACAGCTGTTATATATGGCCAAATTGAACAAATAAATCGAAACTTTTTTATACCACTGGTATGTTCTTCTCGTGGCAAGGTAGGGTTCGAGCATCTGGTCGTTGAAGTCGACACCCCCCATATACTTGTTGCATTCAAAGATGCATGTTGGCTTTTGGATTACCCCATTCCTCCTGGTTATCTCCACGACGGTGTTATTGTGGATTGATGAAAGCACGTAGACGTCCCTTCTGTCCCTCAACTTCACAGCCAGAATTTCCTCATTACGTAAGCTCGCCATCTCCCCTCTTCTTAGCTTTTTGATCACCAGGATTTGAGGAAAGCCCTTCCGGTTCTTCCTTACGGTGCCACACGCTGGAGTCTTCTGTCTGTGAAGATTTCAGAACAGGGGCAGACTAGAATAAAAATTGGCCACATATAGATGGTAGCCTTTCTCCAGGAGTGGGTTTCTGAGTTCCCAAATGACTTTCCCACTCGATTCGATATATTCTGGGCAATTAGGGGGATGTAGCTGGGTGTCCTTCCCTTCATATACCATGAAGGCATAGGTATATCCTGTAGCTTGGTCGCATAATTTATACATTTTCACCCCATAGCAGGCCCTTTTGGTGGGAATAAATTGTTTTATGCCCAACCTGCCACTAAATTTGACCAGGGACTCATCCACACATATGTGCTGGTCTGGGGTAAATAATTGGGACATGATATCAGAAAAATATTTTAGTAGTGGGCAAATTTTTTATAGCTTGTCAAAATGTGGGTCATTTCGGGGAGGGCACCGGGTATTGTCATTGTAGTGTAGGAATCTCATAATCATGAGATACCTGGTTCTGGGCATTACAGAGGAAAAGATGGGCATGTGGTGGATGGGGAGGGTAGACCAATAGAAATGTAATACATTTTTTTTGGTTAGTCCCATACAGAATATGAGGCCCAAAAAAATTCTAAACTCCTCCACTGTTAGGGCTCTCCATTCGTAGGGACGGGCATAATAGGACGTTGGGTTACTTGCTATGTATTGTTGGGCATATTGATTGCACTGGGCCACAATCGATGCAAGCATGTCCTCAGTAAAAATAAGGTTGAAAAAATCTATTGGTGAAAAATTTTCTGTATCCACATGGACTCCTGGCTGGGCAGTAAAAGGGGGAATGATAGCTTCTCCTGAATTAGGTGGCAGCCATAAGGGGTTCTCAAGGGAGTAGGGAAGGCTGGCATGGGACCTAACCCTTTGGGCCTGAGGTGACACCCCACTGGTACGTGGCCTTTGTCGAGGTACTGCGGTGCTGGTGGATGGCACTGCGGTGCTGGTGGATGGCATTGCAGTGATAGTGGATGGCATTGTGGTGATAGTGGATGGCATTGCGGTGCTGGTGGATGGCACTGCATCCTCACCAGTATGTATTCGTCTGGCGGGCAGACTCTCATCCTCCTCTGAGGCTGTCAGTGTACCACAGGCTCGTAGTCCACGTCAGAATCAGAATCTGAATAGGAATCTGAAGCGGAGAGCTCCCCGTTGCTCTCGTCGGCTGCAAGAATATTATATGCCTCCTCGGCTGAATATACTCTTTGTGACATAGTGATGAAAAATGGCAGATATGTGGCACTGATGACACGTGACACTGGCAGATTGCACTGGTGATAGATGGCACTGATACGTGACACTGATGTGGTAGGTTACACTGGTGACACTGATGACACTGATGTGGCAGGTGACAGACAGGTGGCACTGACAGATTGCACTGATACGTGGCACTGATATGTGGCACTGATACGTGGCAGGTGACACTGACAGGTGGCACTGAGGTGGCAGGCGACACTGACAGGTGACACTGATGTGACAGGTGACACTGACAGGTGGCACTGATGTGGCAGGTGACACTGACAGGTGGCACTGATGTGGCAGGTGACACTGACAGGTGGCACTGATGTGGCAGGTGACACTGACAGATGGCACTGATGACAGATGGCACTGATGACAGATGGAAGCAGTAATTAGCACTGTGGCACTGATGTGGCACTGTATGGGCACTGTATGGGCACTGTAGGGTGTTTCACTAAAAGCTTGGCACTCACAGTTATCACAGATCGCTCTCTCTCCTCACACACGGTCTCTGTGTGAGGAGAGAAAGCCGGAAATGAGAGATGATCTCATATGTTTACATTTGAGATCATCTCTCATTGGAAGCTTGGATCGTGCTGTAAACGGCCGCTGTGATTGGCCGTTTATGGCGATCTGTGACTGGCTGTCTCCAAGGGACACGACCAGAGCAGAATTTCCCCAAAGCGCGCTCCCGGGAGCGCACATTGTGGAAGTGAACAGGAGGACGTCCAGGGACGCCCTCCCGGCAATTGGAGTCCGCGCTGTAGCTGTCTTTCGGCTATAGCGTGGACGCCTAGTGGTTAAATATTGTACCTGGGGGGTGTCTATAGTGTGCCTGTAAAGTGGCACGTGTTTCCCGTGTTTAGAACAGTCCCTGCACAAAATGTAATTTTTAAAGGAAAAAATCTCATTTAAAACTGCTTGCAGGTTTAATGTAATGTCGGGTCCTGGCAATATGGATGAAAATCAGTGACACAAATGGCATGGGTACCCCCCAGTCCATTACCAGGCCCTTTGGGTCTTGTATGGATATTAAGGGGAACCCCGCACCCAAATTAAAATAAGGAAAGGTGTGGAGCCACCAGACCCTATATACTCTGAACAGCAGTATACAGGCGGTGCAAACAAGACAGGGACTGTAGGTTTGTTGTTAAGTAGAATCTGTTTGTAATTTTGAACGGGTACATTTTTAACGTGTTTAGCTCCAGCCAAAAAATCTTTTTAAGCTTTTTGGAAAACATAGGGAAAGGTTATCACCCCTGTGACATTTGTTTTGCTGTCTGTCCTCCTCTTCAGAAGATTTCACCTCACTTTTTGTCCCAATGACAAATGTTTTCTGAAAATTTGGGATTTTTTGTGGAACAAGGATTGGAAAGCATCAGTGAAAAGGAGAAATGTTTTTCCCAAATTGACTCTTACAGGAGGGAATTTCCCTTCCTAGGTGTAGATTTCATCTCACTTCCTGTTGTCTCCTTCCGTTTGCAAGTAGGAGTCGTTTGTAGGTTAGATGTTTGAAAGTAGGGGCCTGCCCTATATACTCAGCAGAAATTTGGCCCTTAGGTGTTGTTGTGGCCACAACACTGTAAGCCCTCACAGGGCCCTGCTGTGAAATATTAGATCAAGAATTGTAATTACATGCCCCTGTTGACCAGGGGCAGAAAAATTGGGCCTTTGGTGGTGGTGGTGGTGCTGGTGCCACAACACTGTAAGTCCTTACTCGCTCTTGGTGGAAGCAGAAATGGGCCCTGCTGTGAAATATTAGATCAAGAATTGTAATTACATGCCCCTGTTGAACAAGGGCAGAAAATTTAGGCCTTTTTGTGGTGGTGGTGGTGCTGGTGCCACAACACTGTAAGTCCTCACAGACACTCTAGTTGGAACGCAGGAACGAGCCCTACTGCAAAGTATTGCATCAAAAATTGTAAGTACACGCCCTGTTAAACAGGGGCTAAAAAATTGGGCCTTGGGCACTGGTGCTGGTGCCACAACACTGCAACTCCTCACAGATACTCTAGTTGTAACGCAGAAACGAGCCCTGCTGCAAAGTATTGCATAAAAATTGTAATTACACGCCCCTGTTAAACAGGGGCTGAAAAATTGGGCCTTAGGCACTGGTGGTGGCGCCCAGAACCAAAAATGTTCTTACAAGCTATCAGCGTGATGATTGAGGAGGAAGAGGATAATTACTCAGGGATAGTCACTCAGCATCAGCATAGGCAGTCTTTGAAGGGATCTGAGATTTCAAAAAAAATTATTCGGTTACATCAGCATCAGGTGCTTGGTAGCTGGTGGTGATCCAAGACTGATTCATTTTATGAAGGTCAGTCGATCGACCGAGTCGGTGGACAGACGCACCCTGTGATCGGTTACAAAGCCTCCAGCAGCACTGAATATGCGTTCCGAAAGAACGCTGGATGCAGGACAGGCCAGTAGCTCAATTGCATACTGTGCAAGCTCTGGCCAGTGATCCATCCTCAAGACCCAGTAACCCAGAGGATTTTCGGTGGGAAAGGTGTCAAAGTCAGATTTTGCCCCTAGGTATTCCTGCACCATGTAAAACAGACGCTGGCGATGGTTGCTGGAACCGATCATACCTTGGGGCTGCGGACTAAAAAATTGTCTGAACGCATCGATCAGACGGCCACCTTCTCCACCGCTCCTTCTTTGACTGACCGAAGCCTCAGCAACACGTTGTCCAGAAACAGGAGTTTGTAACCTCCCAGTCTCTGGGAACGCGTTGCACAGACCTTTCTGCAAGGCCTCCCGAAGATGTTTCATCCTCTTCTCCCTCTGCGATGGCAAGATAAGGTCTGCAACCTTACCCTTGTAACGTGGATCAAGGAGGGTTGCCAGCCAGTATTGGTCCTTCTCCTTGATATCATGAATACGAGGATCCTTACGCAGGCTTTGCAGGATCAGGGAGGCCATGCAGCGTAGGTTTGCTGAGGCATTCGGTCCAAGGTCCTCTGGGTCACTAAGGACGACATGGTCCGCAGCCACCTCCTCCCAGCCACGTACAAGTCCATGTGTTTCTTGGGACTGATCCCTTAAAGACTGCTGCTGATGCTGAGTGCCAGGCTCCACCTCCATACTGACACAATCTTCCTCCTCCTCCTCCTCCTCCTCCTCTTCCTGTGTGATCAGCGGGCACGCAGGAGCACTGTCTGGATAAAGGGGACCTTGAGAGCTAAGGAAGTCCTCCTCTTCCTGCCTCTGTTCTGCCTCAAGTGCCCTGTCCATTATTCCACGCAGCGTGTGCTCCAACAGGTGGACAAGGGGGACAGTGTCACTGATGCATGAACTTTCACTGCTCACCATTCTCGTGGCCTCCTCAAATGGTGACAGGATAGTGCATGCGTCCCTGATCATGGCCCACTGGCGTGGGGAAAAAAAACCAAGCTCCCCTGACCCTGTCCTGGTGCCAAAGTCACACAGGTACTCACTGATGGCCCTCTGCTGCGTGTGCAGCCGCTGCAGCAGTGCCAACGTTGAGTTCCACTTGGTGGGCATGTCACAGATTAGGCGGTTCTTAGGCAGGTTAAACTCCTTTTGGAGGTCAGCCAGCCAAGCACTGGCATTATATGACCGGCGGAAATGCACACAGACTTTCCTGGCCTGCCTCAGGACATCCTGTAAGCCCGGGTACCTGCGCAAGAACCGCTGCACCACCAAGTTAAGGATGTGAGCCAAACAGGGCACATGGGTCATTTGTCCCTGTCGGAGGGCAGAGAGGAGGTTGGAGCCATTGTCGCAAACCACCATTCCTGCCTTAAGTTGGCGTGGCGTTAACCACCTCTGAACCTGCCCCTGCAGAGCTGACAGAACCTCTGCCCCAGTGTGGCTCCTGTCCCCCAAGCACACCAGCTCAAGCACCGCATGGCATCTTTTGGCCTGCGTACTTGCATAGCCCCTTGAACGGCTACGGAGCACCGCTGGTTCCGAGGACAAAGCACAGGAAGAGGCCATGGAGGAAGAAGAAGAGGAGGGGGTGGAGGAGAGAGGTGTGTCACAATCATTAGCATTTTAGAGGCGTGGTGGCGGAACAACCTCCAACACTACTGCACCTTGACCTGCATCCTTCCCAGCTGCCAGCAGAGTCACCCGATGCGCCGTGAAACTTAGTTAACGTCCCTGTCCATGCCTGCTGGACCATGAGTCAGCGGTAATATGCACCTTACCGCTGACCGCCCTGTCCAGCGAGGCATGGACATTGCTTTCCACATGCCGGTAGAGAGCCGGAATCGCCTTCCGTGAGAAAAAGTGGCATTTGGGTACCTGCCACTGAGGAACCGCACATTCCACAAACTCACGGAAGGGGGCAGAGTCTACCAACTGAAAAGGCAGCAGTTGAAGTGCTAGCAATTTTGCCAAGCTAGCATTCAACCGCTGTGCATGTGGATGGCTGGGAGCAAACTTCTTTCGGCGGTGCAGCAGCTGGGGCAGGGAAATTTGCCTGCTACAATCTGACGTCGGTGTACCAAAAGCAGATTGCCCACAAGTACTTGGCTGTGACACACCTAATTCTACACCTTCATTCCTCTCAGTGCAGGTCTCAGAGAGGACTGAAGGTATAGTGGGGTTGGAGATCTCAGCTGATGAGGAGCAAGGAGAGGTCCTCTTTGTTCTTTGGTGTGGGTCTTTTAGATACGCTTGCCAACGAACTGCATGGCAGGTCAACATATGTCTGGTCAAGCATGTGGTACCCAAGCGGGAGATGTTTTGGCCACGCGAGATACGCTTGAGACATATGTTGCAAATAGCAGCTGTGCAATCTGATGCACTCATCTCAAAAAAGGCCCACACCAAAGAACTTTTTGAAAAACGCGCAGAGACAGCCGTGCCCTGCACATGTGGAGCTTTGGGATGTGATGCAGTCAATGTGCTGCCCTTAGGCTACCCTCTGGAGGGCATCCTGCCTCGTTGGTGATGTGCCGCCTCCTCCTCCTCCTCTCTCCTATCAGGCACCCACGTTGAGTCAGTGACCTCATCATCCCCTCCCTCCTCATCACTGGAGCAAACCTGGCAGTATGCTGCAGCAGGGGGAGCATGACTGCCAGATTGCTGTCCTTCTTGGGCACCCCCTCTGTCCGTGCTCATGTTACTGCCTTCATCCAGCTCAGTATCATCATCAGAGCCTTCCAAACGCTGGGCATCCTCCTGGAGCATGCACCGAACACTGTGGTCAAACAGTTCGAGGGACTCCTCAGGAGGACATGGTGGGGCTAGGGAAGGAGTCACTGATGACATTGAGCCGAGGGAAGAGGCCGCTGCTTTGCCAGACAAAGTACCCTGGGCATGGGTGAGAGAGGATGAGGAGGATGAGGATGGCTTGGTCATCCACTCGACCAAGTCTTCCGCATGTTGCGGCTCAACATCCCACGGCCATGTGCTGATGAGGATGCACCGTCTCCACGACCAGCACTAGGCACAGAGCCTGCTTGCCCTCTTTTATTGGCTTGTGACTGTCTGCCTCTCCTTCTTGGCCTTCCAGACATACTAATGACCTGTAGCTGCACTAAGCTGGGATATATATATATATATATATATATATATATATATATATATATATATATATATATATATATATGTACTGATACTGCAGCTAGCAAAATCAACTGCCTGTCTGTAGTATGAGAACACCACCAACCTTCTACAGGTTGCTTTAGCTGAACACTGTGCAGAGCTCGCAAAAAACTAACTTGTAGCTTTTTTAGCTGCCTGCGGTAGTGATAGGATCTGGAAAACACCACCAACCTTCTACAGGTAGCTTTAGCTGAACACTGTGCAGAGCTCGTAAAAAAATAATTTGTAGGTTTAGCTGAACACTGTGCAGAGGTCTTACTACACTAACTTGTAGGTTTTGCTGAACACTGTGAGGTGGACGCACCACACCAGCTTGTAGTTTTAGCTGAACACTGTGACCAGGACTCACCACACTAACTTGTAGTTTTAGCTGAACACTGTGAGCAGGACCCACTGCACTAACTTGTAGCTTTAGATGAACACTGTGCAGAGGTCTCACTACACTAACTTGTAGGTTTAGCTGAACACTGTGAGGTGGACGCACCACACTAACTTGTAGTTTTAGCTGAACACTGTGAGCAGGACGCACCGCACTAACTTGTAGTTTTAGCTGAACACTGTGTGCAGGACGCACCCCACTAACTTGTAGTTTTAGCTGAACACTGTGAGCAGGACGCACCACACTAACTTGTAGTTTTAGCTGAACACTCTGAGCACGATGCAGTGCACTAACTTGTATCTTTAGATGCACACTGTGCAGAGGTCTCACTACACTAACTTGTAGTTTTAGCTGAACACTGCGAGCAGGACGCACCGCACTAACTTGTAGTTTTAGCTGAACACTGTGAACAGGACGCACCCCACTAACTTGTAGTTTTAGCTGAACACTGTGAGCAGGACGCACCACACTAACTTGTAGTTTTAACTGAACACTGTGAGCAGGACGCAGTGCACTAACTTGTAGCTTTAGATGAACACTGTGCAGAGGTCTCACTACACTAACTTGTAGTTTTAGCTGAACACTGTGAGCAGGACGCACCGCACTAACTTGTAGTTTTAGCTGAACACTGTGAGCAGGACGCACCCCACTAACTTGTAGTTTTAGCTGAACACTGTGAGCAGGACGCACTGCACTAACTTGAAGCTTTAGATGAACACTGTGCAGAGGTCTCACTACACTAACTTGTAGGTTTAGCTGAACACTGTGAGGTGGACGCACCACACTAACTTGTAGTTTTAGCTGAACACTGTGAGCAGGACGCACCACACTAACTTGTAGTTTTAGCTGAACACTGTGAGCAGGACGCACCGCACTAACTTGTAGTTTTAGCTGAACCCTGTGAGCAGGACGCACTGCACTAACTTGTAACTTTAGATGAACACTGTGCAGAGGTCACACTACACTAACTTGTAGTTTTAGCTGAACACTGTGAGCAGGATGCACAGCACTAAGTTGTAGTTTTAGCTGAACACTGTGAGCAGGACGCACCCCACTAACATGTAGTTTTAGCTGAACACTGTGAGCAGGACGCACCGCACTAACTTGTAGTTTTAGCTGAACACTGTGAGCAGGACGCACTGCACTGACTTGTAGCTTTAGATGAACACTGTGCAGAGGTCTCACTACACTAACTTGTAGGTTTAGCTGAACACTGTGAGGTGGACGCACCACACTAACTTGTAGTTTTAGCTGAACACTGTGAGCCGGACTCATCGCACTAACTTGTAGTTTTAACTGAACACTGTGAGCAGGACGCACTGCACTAACTTGTAGCTTTAGATGAACACTGTGCAGAGGTCTCACTACACTAACTTGTAGGTTTAGCTGAACACTGTGAGGTGGACGCACCACACTAACTTGTAGTTTTAGCTGAACACTGTGAGCAGGATGCACCGCACTAACTGGCAGTTTTAGCTGAACACTGTGAGCAGGACACATCGCACTAACTTGTAGTTTTAGCTGAACACTGTGAGCAGGACGCACCCCACTAACTTGTAGTTTTAGTTGAACACTGTGAGCAGGACGCACTGCACTAACTTGTAGCTTTAGATGAATACTGTGCAGAGGTCTCACTTCACTAACTTGTAGGTTTAGCTGAACACTGTGAGGTGGACGCACCACACTAAGTTGTAGTTTTAGCTGAACACTGTGAGCAGGACGCACCGCACTAACTTGTAGTTTTAGCTGAACACTGTGAGCAGGACGCACCGCACTAACTTGTAGTTTTAGCTGAACACTGTGAGCAGGACGCACCCCACTAACTTGTAGTTTTAGCTAAGCACTGTGAGCAGGACGCACCGCACTAACTTGTAGTTTTAGCTGAACACTGTGAGCAGGACGCACCCCACTAACTTGTAGTTTTAGCTGAACATTGTGAACAGGACGCACTGCACTAACTTGTAGCTTTAGATGAATACTGTGCAGAGGTCTCACTTCACTAACTTGTAGGTTTAGCTGAACACTGTGAGGTGGACGCACCACACTAACTTGTAGTTTTAGCTGAACACTGTGAGCAGGACGCACCGCACTAACTTGTAGTTTTAGCTGAACACTGTGAGCAGGATGCACAGCACTAAGTTGTAGTTTTAGCTGAACACTGTGAGCAGGACGCACCCCACTAACATGTAGTTTTAGCTGAACACTGTGAGCAGGACGCACCGCACTAACTTGTAGTTTTAGCTGAACACTGTGAGCAGGACGCACTGCACTGACTTGTAGCTTTAGATGAACACTGTGCAGAGGTCTCACTACACTAACTTGTAGGTTTAGCTGAACACTGTGAGGTGGACGCACCACACTAACTTGTAGTTTTAGCTGAACACTGTGAGCCGGACTCATCGCACTAACTTGTAGTTTTAACTGAACACTGTGAGCAGGACGCACTGCACTAACTTGTAGCTTTAGATGGACACTGTGCAGAGGTCTCACTACACTAACTTGTAGGTTTAGCTGAACACTGTGAGGTGGACGCACCATACTAACTTGTAGTTTTAGCTGAACACTGTGAGCAGGATGCACCGCACTAACTGGCAGTTTTAGCTGAACACTGTGAGCAGGACACACCGCACTAACTTGTAGTTTTAGCTGAACACTGTGAGCAGGACGCACCCCACTAACTTGTAGTTTTAGTTGAACACTGTGAGCAGGACGCACTGCACTAACTTGTAGCTTTAGATGAATACTGTGCAGAGGTCTCACTTCACTAACTTGTAGGTTTAGCTGAACACTGTGAGGTGGACGCACCACACTAACTTGTAGTTTTAGCTGAACACTGTGAGCAGGACGCACCGCACTAACTTGTAGTTTTAGCTGAACACTGTGAGCAGGACGCACCGCACTAACTTGTAGTTTTAGCTGAACACTGTGAGCAGGACGCACCCCACTAACTTGTAGTTTTAGCTAAGCACTGTGAGCAGGACGCACCGCACTAACTTGTAGTTTTAGCTGAACACTGTGAGCAGGACGCACCCCACTAACTTGTAGTTTTAGCTGAACATTGTGAACAGGACGCACTGCACTAACTTGTAGCTTTAGATGAATACTGTGCAGAGGTCTCACTTCACTAACTTGTAGGTTTAGCTGAACACTGTGAGGTGGACGCACCACACTAACTTGTAGTTTTAGCTGAACACTGTGAGCAGGACGCACCGCACTAACTTGTAGTTTTAGCTGAACACTATGAGCAGGACGCACCGCACTAACTTGTAGTTTTAGCTGAACACTGTGAGCAGGACGCACTGCACTGACTTGTAGCTTTAGATGAACACTGTGCAGAGGTCTCACTACACTAACTTGTAGTTTTAGCTGAACACTGTGCAGAGGTCTCACTACACTAACTTGTAGTTTTAGCTGAACACTGTGAGCAGGACGCACTGCACTAACTTGTAGTTTTAGCTGAATACTGTGAGCAGGACGCACCGCACTAACTTGTAGTTTTAGCTGAACACTGTGAGCAGGACGCACCCCACTAACTTGTAGTTTTAGTTGAACACTGTGAGCAGGACGCACTGCACTAACTTGTAGCTTTAGATGAATACTGTGCAGAGGTCTCACTTCACTAACTTGTAGGTTTAGCTGAACACTGTGAGGTGGACGCACCACACTAACTTGTAGTTTTAGCTGAACACTGTGAGCAGGACGCACCGCACTAACTTGTAGTTTTAGCTGAACACTGTGAGCAGGACGCACCGCACTAACTTGTAGTTTTAGCTGAACACTGTGAGCAGGACGCACCCCACTAACTTGTAGTTTTAGCTAAGCACTGTGAGCAGGACGCACCGCACTAACTTGTAGTTTTAGCTGAACACTGTGAGCAGGACGCACCCCACTAACTTGTAGTTTTAGCTGAACATTGTGAACAGGACGCACTGCACTAACTTGTAGCTTTAGATGAATACTGTGCAGAGGTCTCACTTCACTAACTTGTAGGTTTAGCTGAACACTGTGAGGTGGACGCACCACACTAACTTGTAGTTTTAGCTGAACACTGTGAGCAGGACGCACCGCACTAACTTGTAGTTTTAGCTGAACACTGTGAGCAGGACGCACCGCACTAACTTGTAGTTTTAGCTGAACACTGTGAGCAGGACGCACTGCACTGACTTGTAGCTTTAGATGAACACTGTGCAGAGGTCTCACTACACTAACTTGTAGTTTTAGCTGAACACTGTGCAGAGGTCTCACTACACTAACTTGTAGTTTTAGCTGAACACTGTGAGCAGGACGCACTGCACTAACTTGTAGTTTTAGCTGAATACTGTGAGCAGGACGCACCGCACTAACTTGTAGTTTTAGCTGAACACTGTGAGCAGGACGCACTGCACTAACTTGTAGCTTTAGATGAACACTGTGCAGAGGTCTCACTACACTAACTTGTAGTTTTAGCTGAACACTGTGAGCAGGACGCACCGCACTAACTTGTAGTTTTAGCTGAACACTGTGAGCAGGACGCACTGCACTAACTTGTAGTTTTAGCTGAACACTGTGAGCAGGATGCACCCCACTAACTTGTAGTTTTAGCTGAACACTGTGAGCAGGACGCACTGCACTAACTTGTAGCTTTAGATGGACACTGTGCAGAGGTCTCACTACACTAACTTGTAGTTTTAGCTGAACACTGTGCAGAGGTCTCACTACACTAACTTGTAGTTTTAGCTGAACACTGTGAGCAGGACGCACCGCACTAACTTGTAGTTTTAGCTGAACACTGTGAGCAGGACGCACTGCACAAACTTGTAGCTTTAGATGAACACTGTGCAGAGGTCTCACTACACTAACTTGTAGTTTTAGCTGAACACTGTGCAGAGGTCTCACTACACTAACTTGTAGTTTTAGCTGAACACTGTGAGCAGGACGCACTGCACTAACTTGTAGTTTTAGCTGAATACTGTGAGCAGGACGCACCGCACTAACTTGTAGTTTTAGCTGAACACTGTGAGCAGGACGCACTGCACTAACTTGTAGCTTTAGATGAACACTGTGCAGAGGTCTCACTACACTAACTTGTAGTTTTAGCTGAACACTGTGAGCAGGACGCACCGCACTAACTTGTAGTTTTAGCTGAACACTGTGAGCAGGACGCACTGCACTAACTTGTAGTTTTAGCTGAACACTGTGAGCAGGATGCACCCCACTAACTTGTAGTTTTAGCTGAACACTGTGAGCAGGACGCACTGCACTAACTTGTAGCTTTAGATGGACACTGTGCAGAGGTCTCACTACACTAACTTGTAGTTTTAGCTGAACACTGTGCAGAGGTCTCACTACACTAACTTGTAGTTTTAGCTGAACACTGTGAGCAGGACGCACTGCACTAACTTGTAGTTTTAGCTGAATACTGTGAGCAGGACGCACCGCACTAACTTGTAGTTTTAGCTGAACACTGTGAGCAGGACGCACTGCACTAACTTGTAGCTTTAGATGAACACTGTGCAGAGGTCTCACTACACTAACTTGTAGTTTTAGCTGAACACTGTGAGCAGGACGCACCGCACTAACTTGTAGTTTTAGCTGAACACTGTGAGCGGGACGCACTGAACTAACTTGTAGTTTTAGCTGAACACTGTGAGCAGGATGCACCCCACTAACTTGTAGTTTTAGCTGAACACTGTGAGCAGGACGCACCATACTAACTTGTAGTTTTAGCTGAAGACTGTGAGCAGGACGCACTGCACTAACTTTTAACTTTAGATGAACACTGTGCAGAGGTCACACTACACTAATTTGTAGTTTTATCTGAACACTGTGAGCAGGACGCACCGCACTAACTTGTAGTTTTAGCTGAACACTGTGAGCAGGACGCACCCCACTAACTTGTAGTTTTAGCTGAACACTGTGAGCAGGACGCACAGCACTAACTTGTAGTTTTAGCTGCACACTGTGAGCAGGACGCACTGCACTTACTGTAAATAGTCTAGCTACCTGACTGTGGTACTAATAGGATCGAAAGAACACCAGCAATTTTCTTCAGGTAGCTGTAAATACTGTAACAAGACAAGCCTGCCTGTCAGTAAGAAGATAACAGGAACGGATCTAGCTAAACTGAATACAGTGTATATATATATATATATGCAACACCTGGGATGCATATATATACACAATACACTGTAAGTGCAGCTAACTCACTGACTGTCCTGCCTAATCTAGCTAACTCAAATGAAATTACACTGTCTCTCTGTCTATCTATCTCTCTTTCAACGCCGGAACACGCACTACACAGGGCCGCCGTGAAGGCTGCCTTATATAGTGTAGGGAATGTTTTTTTTTTTTTTTCCACTTCAGATAACCTTTTCGGGGGGCTTAAATCAACTTTTCAGTTCATTTTCGTTTAAAAAACCCCACCAAGGTTTCATCATTGTGGCCTTTTGCTTTATCAAAAAAAGAGGAAAAACAAAGATAATATAAACATAGTATCAAAAATGCTATTTCGTACCTCTCCCATTTATATACTTGACCATACCTCTATTTCTAATTTTTTCTCCCCCTTCTTTTACTTCTATTTACACCCCCCCATCCCCTCCCATCTCCTCCCCAGCTCCTCCCCATCCCTCCTCTCCAAGGTCTATTTTTCTTCTATTCTCCTCCTTTAGTCTGAGGCTTTAAATTCTTTGGCATAACTCCATTTTTTAAAATTTTTTTCCAGCGATCCCACCTGCCCCTATTCACACTTCCTATTTCCTTGAGCATACTCCCCAGCGTCTCCATAATACAAGTCTCCTCTACAGCATCAAACCACTCCCATATCTCTGGGGGCTCTCTCCTCTGCCAATTCCTCGGTATCGTTCTTTTTGCCGCATTCAGTAGCTTCGGTACCAGTGACTGTTTATAGTTTTTTGGGTCACCTGCCCCCCCATGAAACAGGACCACCCAGGGGTCTTCTACAACCTCTGTTCCCGTGATCTCTTTAATTAAAACTAGTATTTTACTCCAGAAATTTTTAATTTTGGGACAGTTCCACCATAGGTGTCCCATTGTACCTACTTCTTGGCAACCTCTCCAACAATTAGCTGGCCCTTTCTGGTATCTACTAATTATCTCCGGGGTAAGGTAGCTTCTACTAATGCATTTGTAGTTCATTTCTACCGTTCGGGTATCTATTGCTGAATAAGCGATCATTTTCAAGATTCTTTTAATTGTGACTAAATCCTTCTTAGTACCTAAATCTCTCTCCCACTTCACCATAAATGGCGGTATCTCCAATTTTTCTGAGGTCATCAAAATTTTGTATATTTGAGATATTGTATTTCTTGGAATTCCCCTATCACACAACCTCTCAAAGTCTGTCAATTGTTCCCCCGACCTGATCGGGTGTGGTAACGTATTGATAAAGTGACTTAATTGGAGATATCGCCATCTCTCTAATCCCCGTGGTTCCCTTCCGTGTATAAGTTGTTGGAGTGGTATAATTTTTCCTTCTTTCATAATTTCTCTTAATTGTGATTTCCCCCAAAGTGCTTCTTTTCCTTTAATATTCTCCATACCTGGAGCGAAAAAATTATTATCTATAAGTGTAATCAGTGGTGAATTGTATTCCCCCTTAACTTTCTTATATACCCCATCCCATATTCTAAAGACATTTCGTGTTATGACATGCGTGCTATTATCTAAGAATCTAAAGTGTGGGGGATTCCAAATTATAGTGCCTAATTGTGCATTGCTAATATTTTCCTCTATTTTCACCCATTTTTTAAAATTTTTCTTCTTTGCCCATTCAGCCACCCTTGATAGTACTACCGCTTTGTAATAAATCTGCCAAACCGCCATCTGTTTTCTTTTGTTTCAGTGTCTGGAAGGAAACTCTAGGTCTTTTGTTTTCCCAAATGAAGGTCATAATTATTTTTCTTAACTTCCTCAAATAATACTGGGGGAGTGGCACTGGTAACATCTGGAAGTAATACATAATTTTGGGTAATAAAACCATTTTAATAACATTAATACGCCCGATCCATGAAAGGGCCTTACCGGAGAATCTCTTACAGTCTAGTCTGACAGCATCAAGTAGAGCCATATAGTTAATAGTAAATATCTTTTGGATTGAGTTAGTTAGCTTGATACCCAAGTACTTTAGTTCCTTAGTCCATTTAAAACCAAATTCTTTTTTCAAAATTGCTTCCTCTGTCCTACTTATATTTATATTTAGTATTTCTGATTTATTCATATTTATTTGGAAGTTAGATACCTCACCGTACTTCCTCACTGCTTTAACTAGATTGGGCATAGTGGAGATCGGGTCCGTTACATAAAACAGCACATCGTCTGCAAATGCTGCGACTTTGTGTTCCTCCTCTCGCACTTTCACACCTCTAATATCGGGATCTCTTCGTATTGTTGCCAAAAGGGGTTCCATAGCTAAAACAAAATGCAATGGAGACAGGGGACACCCCTGTCTCGTGCCATTTTCCATCTCGAATGGTTGAGATATTAACCCATTAATTTTTACTACGGCAGTTGGATGATGGTATAGAGTTTTAATCCTCCGGATCATTTTAGGTCCCAGTCCCATAGTCTCCAGGGTCTGAATCATGAACCCCCAGTCTATTCTGTCAAATGCCTTTTCGGTGTCAATTGACAGAAGTAGTCCTGGGGGCCCACTCTCCTTCATTTTCCCCAACAAAAGAAGAGTCCTGATCCCATTGTCCCTCCCCTCCCTATTAGGGACAAAGCCTACTTGGTCTGGGTTGACTAATGAATTCATGAATTCCTTTAATCTCTCTGCCATTACTTTTGCATAGAGCTTTGTGTCATTGTTCAGCAGAGAGATTGGGCGGTAGCTCGAGCATAGTGATTTCTCTTTACCTTCTTTCAATATAATTGTAATAGATGCTTTTAATGCCTTCCTACTCATTTCAAAACTGTCACCCAGACCGTTCATGTAACAACTTAGCCTAGGTACTAATATTTCTTTGAATGTTTTATAATATGATATTGTTAGGCCATCCGGGCCAGGGCTTTTCCTGGATGCCGTTGCTGCTAAAGCTTTCCTGATTTCTTCTTCTGAGATTGGTCTTTCTAATATTTCTCTTCCTTCTTCCGAAATCTTAGGGAGTGCTGCCTTTTTTAAAAAGTTGTTATATCTTGATCTCCTATTTTATAAAGAGGTGTCTTGTTTGGGGACTGAGTATAGGTCTTTATAATAATTCTTAAAGATCTCCGCTATATTTCTAGTTGAATATTCCATATGCCCCTCTTTAGTCTGAATTCTTTCTATAAAATTCCTGGTTTTCTTCTTTTGTACCATATTAGCTAACTGTTTACTGGGTTTATTACCCCATCTAAATCTCTCCCAGGCTATCTTATTAAATGTCACACTTCACTCCTGCTTCATCGCGGTTTTCAGCTCCGATCTGTTAATAATCATCTGCTGGTGTATCTCTTGGGGTAGCTGGCCCGTTTGATTTTTATGTTTTTGTTCTAACCCCGCAAGGTCCGCCCTTAATTTTTGGATTTTGGCCCGTCTATCCTTTTTCTTCCTCGCCCCCATTTCAATCAGGACCCCCCTGATGTAGGCTTTATGAGCCTCCCATAGTCTCCCCGTGCCCTATTAGTGATGGTATCTCCTTGGTACCAGACTGGGTATTCGTTTGAGAATAATCTAAGTCTCGATTGCAGTGAGATATGTGTCTCCTGTAGGAACACTACGTCTGGCCCCAATAATTTTAACTCATTAAAGATATCCAATCTTTTCTTGGGGGTATTTAAGCCTTTGACATTATATGTTGTAAATTTTATTGTGGCCCTGACCCTTTTCCTCCTCTGCTAAATTCTTCCTTTACCTTAGACCTTGGAGAGTTTTCTTTCTTTCCTGGTTTTGAGATTGGACGGAACCCTTTTCCTCTACTCCCCCTCCCTCTTCCACCCTCATACCCCCCCAACCCCCCCTCCAACCCCCCACCTCCCCCCTCACCATCCCTCCCCCCATCTCCACCCCCCCATTGGTCCCATCAGGACCCTTAGACCAGTGAGGGTCACTTATATTGTGTCCCACCATTGGTCTCCTTCTCTAAAGGTGGAACTCTAGGTGTGCCAACCCTCCGGTCAGTATTTTCTTAAAGACCGGGTACACTAGGCTTCTACTGACGGGTCCTCCTTACTGATGTTGTGGGCTTAATTTTGATCCTAACCCGCTTCCTCCCTCCTCGGACCCCCCCCCCACCTCCACCAGCCCTCTCAAGCAATTTCAAGGGATTCAGGATATATAGAAAAGAGCCAGTAACCTCACCAACCCTCCACCGTCTCATCAGCTTTGCATGAATGACCGATGTTACCATAGACCAGCAGCTCTGCAGGATCTCTCACTTCATCTTTCACAGGCATGCACTTCTTGGCATATTTCTAATACACTCTTACCTTGTCGGCTGGATGGTTTAGTGTATTCCTTACCCCCCTCTTTGAGCCACTATCTTCCTCCTCGTATTTTAAAAGGTGAAGTCCGGAGTTCCATTCCCGTGGTGTATCAGGGCTCCATATCTCTCAGCTCACGCCGTTTACAGCAGCATCCCGTGTTCGTCCTGGCTCTCGTGCTGGCAGCGCTCGGTGCGGGGGAGAATGTCTGGAGGTGGGAGCTCTGAGCGGACGTCCGAGACCGTCGCTGCGTCTATTCCCTTCAGCTCACCGTGCACGAACCTTAGGCTTCTCAGGCACCTATTTCCCTGACGGCAGCATAGTTGTCGCGGCAGGGCCACTTTCTCTCGTCCTTCGATCGGCCTCGTCTGTTTGTGCTTCCCGGTGATATAGTAAGAGAGCCCGCCAGGGCGCCTGCAGGATGACACACCTCCCGCTCCTCCCTTCCCGTCTGACATCTCACGTCATCCCGCCTCCACCATGAAGATGGGCTTCTAATCAGTGTAGGGCATGTTCTAAACCCCCTGAGCCTCAATTGGCCAAAGCCACCCTGGCTTTGGCCAATTACAGCTCTCTCTACTGATGGCGCTGTGATTGGCCAAGCATGCGGTTCATAGTGCATGCTTGGCCAATCATCAGCCAGCAATGCTCTGCGATGCCGCAGTGAATTATGGGCCGTGACGCGCCACACGAATTTGGCGCGAACGGCCCATAACGTTCGGAATTCGCTGAGCGGGCGAACAGACGATGTTCGAGTCGAACATGGGTTTGACTCGAACACGAAGCTCGTCCCTATTCCTCACGCATGTCCTGCATAGGGATGAGCTTTGAGTTTGAGTCAAACTCATGTTCGACTTGAACATCGGCTGTTTGCAAGTTCGCCGAACAGCGAACAATTTGGGGTGTTTGCGGCAAATTCGAATGCCGCGGAACACCCTTTAAAAGTCTATGGGAGAAATCAAAAATGCTAATTTTAATGGCTTATATTCATGGTATTGTCATAAAAAGTGTTTGGGGACCTGGGTCCTGCCCCAGGGGACATGGATCAATGCAAAAAAAAGTTTTAAAAATGGCTGTTTTTTCGGGAGCAGTGATTTTATTAATGCTTAAAGTGAAACAATAAAATTGTAATATCCCTTTAAATTTTGTACCTGGGGGGTGTCTATAGTATGCCTGTAAAGGGGCGCATGTTTCCCATGTTTAGAACAGTCTGACAGCAAAATGACATTTCAAAGGAAAAAAGTCAACTACTCGTGGCTATTAATGAATTGCCGGTGCGACAATACACATAAAAGTTCATTGATAAAAACAGCATGGGAATTCCCCACAGGGGAACCCCGAACCAAATTTTTTTTTAAAAATGGCGTGGGGTCCCCCTAAATTCCATACCAGGCCCTTAAGGTCTGGTATGGATATTAAGGGGAACCCAGGCCAAATTTTTTTTAAAAATGGCGTGGGTTCCCCCAAAAAATCCATACCAGACCCTTATCCGAGCACGCAACCTGGCAGGCCGCAGAAAAAGAGGGGGGCGAGAGAGCACCCCCCCTCCTAAACCGTACCAGGCCACATGCCCTCACATTGGGAGGGTGCTTTGTGGGAAGCCACCCAAAACACCTTGGCCCCATGTTGATGAGGACAAGGGCCTCATCCCCACAACCCTGGCCAGTGGTTGTGGGGGTCTGCGGGCAGGGGGCTTATTGGAACCTTTAACAAGGGGACCCCCAGATCCTGGCCCTCCCCCCTGTGTGAAATGGTAAGGGGCATTTCACTAAAAAACTGTCAAAAATGGTAAAAATGACAAGAGACAGTTTTTGACAATTCTTTTATTTAACCACTTCAGCCCCGGAAGGATTTACCCCCTTCCTGACCAGAGCACTTTTTACAATTTGGCACTGCGTCGCTTTAACTGCTAATTGCGCGGTCATGCAATGTTGTACTTAAACGAAATTTGCGTCCTTTTCTTCCCACAAATAGAGTTTTCTTTTGATGGTATTTGATCACCTATGCCGTTTTTCTTTTTTGCGCTATAAACGGAAAAAGATTGAAACTTTTGAAAAAATAATGATATTTTCTACTTTTTGTTATAAAAAAAATCCCATAAACTCAATTTTAGTCATACATTTAGGCCAAAATGTATTCGGCCACATGTCTTTGGTAAAAAAAATGTCAATAAGCGTATATTTATTGGTTTGCGCAAAAGTTATAGCGTCTACAAACTAGGGTACATTTTCTGGAATTTACACAGCTTTTAATTTTTGACTGCCTATGTCATTTCTTGAGGTACTAAAATGGCAGGGCAGTACAACCCCCCCCCCAAATGACCCCATTTTGGAAAGTAGACACCCCAAGGAAATTGCTGAGAGGCATGTTGAGCCCATTGAATATTTATTTTTTTGTCCCAAGTGATTGTATATAAAAAAAAAAAATTTACAAAAAGTTGTCACTAAATGATATATTGCTCACACAGGCCATGGGCATATGTGGAATTGCACCCCAGAATACATTCAGCTGCTTCTCCTGAGTACGGGGATTTCACATGTGTGGGACTTTTTGGGAGCCTAGCGGCGTAAAACCACTCACTGCCTTCAGGATTTCTAAGGGTGTAAATTTTTCATTTCACTCCTCACTACCTATTACAGTTTTGAAGGCCATAAACTGCCCAGATGGCACAAACCCCCCCCCCCAAATGACCCCATTTTGGAAAGTAGACACCCCAAGCTATTTGCCGAGAGGCATGTTGAGTCCATGGAATATTTTTTTTTTCGCACAAACTTGTCACTAAATGATTCATTGCTCACACAGGCCATGGGCATATGTGGAATTACACCCCAAAATACATTCTGCTACTTCTCCTGAGTATAGGGATACCACATGTGTGGGACTTTTTGGGAGATTAGCCGCGTACGGGACCCTGAAAACCAAGCACCGCCTTCAGGATTTCTAAGGGCATACATTTTTGATTTCACTCCTCACTACCTATCACAGTTTTGAATGCCATAAAATGCCAAGATGGCACAAACCCCCCCCAAATGACCCCATTTTGGAAAGTAGACACCCCAAGCTATTTGCTGAAAAGGAATGTTGAGTCCATGGAATATTTTATATTTTGACACAAGTTGCGGGAAAGTGACAAATTTTTTTTTTTTTGCACATAGTTGTCACTAAATGATATATTGCTCAAACATGCCATGGGCATATGTGGAATTACACCACAAAATACATTCTGCTGCTTCTCCTGAGTACGGGGATACCACATGTTTAGGACTTTTTGGGAGCCTAGCCGCGTACGGGGCCCTGAAAACCAAGCACCGCCTTCAGGATTTCTAAGGGCATACATTTTTGATTTCACTCCTCACTACCTATCACAGTTTTGAAGGCCATAAAATGCCAAGATGGCACAAACCCCCCCCAAATGACCCCATTTTGGAAAGTAGACACCCCAAGCTATTTGCTGAGAGGCATGTTGAGTCCATGGAATATTTTATTTTTTGACACAAGTTGCAGGAAAGTGACACATTTTTTTTTGCACACAGTTGTCACTAAATGATATATTGCTCAAACATGCCAAGATAGCACAAAACCCCCCAAAATGACCCAATTTTGGAAAGTAGACACCCCAAGTTATTTGCTGAGAGGCATGGTGAGTATTTTGCAGCTCTCATTTTTTTTTGAAAATGAAGAAAGACAAGAAAAATGTTTTTTTTTTTCTTTTTTCAATTTTCAAAAGTTTGTGACAAAAATTAAGGTCTGCAAAATACTCACTATACCTCTCAGAAAATAGCTTTGGGTGTCTATTTTCCAAAATGGGGTCATTTGGGGGGGGGGGGGGGTGTGCCATCTGGGCATTCTATGGCCTCCGAAACTGTGATAGGCAGTGAAGAGTGAAATCAAAAATTTACGCCCTTAGAAAGCCTGAAGGCAGTGCTTGGTTTTAGGGGTCCCGTACGCGGCTAGGCTCCCAAAAAGTCTCACACATGTGGTATCCCCGTGCTCAGGAGAAGCAACAGAATTTATTTTGGGGTGTAATTTCACATATTCCCATTGCATGTTTGAGCAATATATCATTTAGTGACAACTTTGTGCAAAAAAAAAAAAATTTGTCTTTTTCCCGCAACTTGTGTCACAATATAAAATATTCCATGGACTCGACATGCCTCTCAGCAAATAGCTTGGGGTGTCTACTTTCCAAAATGGGGTCATTTGGGGGGGTTGAACTGTCCTGGCATTTTATGCACAACATTTAGAAGCTTATGTCACACATCACCCACTCTTCTAACCACTTGAAGACTAAGCCCTTTCTGACACTTTTCGTTTACATGAAAAAATTATTTTTTTTGCAATAAAATTACTTTGAACCCCCAAACATTATATAATTTTTTTAAAGCAAATTCCCTACAGATTAAAATGGTGGGTGTTTCATTTTTTGTTTTAACACAGTATTTGCGCAGCGATTTTTCAAACGCATTTTTTTGGGAAAAAACACACTTTTTTCAATTTTAATGCACTAAAACACACTATATTGCCCAAATGTTTGATGAAATAAAAAAGATGATCTTAGGCCAAGTACATGGATACCAAACATGACATGCTTTAAAATTGCGCACAAACATGCAGTGGCGACAAACTAAATACATTTTTAAAAGCCTTTAAAAGCCTTTACAGGTTACCACTTTAGATTTACAGAGGAGGTCTACTGCTAAAATTACTGCCCTCGATCTGACCTTCACGGTGTATCTCACATGCATGGTGCAATTGCTGTTTACATTTGACGCCAGACCGACGCTTGCGTTCGCCTTTGCACGAGAGCAGGGGGGGACAGGGGTGCTTTTTTTTTTTTTTTTCTTTATTAATTTTTGGATTTTTTATCTTATTTTTAAACTGTTCCTTTCATTTTTTTTAAAATCATTTTTATTGTTATCTCAGGGAATGTAAATATCCCCTATGATAGCAATAGGTAGTGACAGGTACTCTTTTTTGAAAAAATTGGGGTCTATTAGACCCTAGATCTCTCCTCTGCCATCAAAGCATCTGACCACACCAAGATCGGTGTGATAAAATGGAAAATTGTATCATACTTACTGTAATTTTCCTTTCCTGGTGCCTATCCATGGCAGCATACTAGTGATAGAGCTCCGCCTCAGGACCAGTGAATAGCATAAATTAAAGACGTAGTCCCTCCCCCAACATTCTCCGTAAAATAGAATACCGAGGGTGGGAGCGTTTGCTGCCATGGATAGGCACCAGGAAAGGAAAATTACGGTAAGTATGATACAATTTTCCGTTTTCCTGGTGCCTCCATGGCAGCATACTAGTGATAAATAACTAGCTGACACGGGTGGGATAATACTTAACAATAAATGTTTAATTAGAATGAGACATTGCAGCCTGAACTGCCCTTCTCCCGAACTCAACTGTTGTGAGAGCTCCTGGGTCGATACGGTAGTGTCTGAGGAAAGTATTGCGAGAAGACCAGGTGGCGGCCCTGCACACCGTCTCTAATGACACGTTAGCCCTTGCTGCCCAGGAGGTTGAGACTGCCCTTGTAGAATGAGCACTCACTCGGGATGGAGGTTCCATATTCTTTATCCTGTAGGCCTTCTGGATTAGCTTTACCACCCAAGATGCCAGAGTTCTGATGGAAGCTTCTTTGCCCCTGTATTTACCGAATGGAACAATCAAGAGTCTTTCCGAGTTCCTGAAGGATCTAGTGGCCTCTAGGTAGGCTCTGAGCACTCTGGATATGTCCAGCTCGTGACATGCTCCTGAATCTGCTTCAGCAAATACTGGTAGTGCCCAGGGCTCCAAAAGGTGGCTTGGAGTAGTGACCTTAGGTGTGAACCCCCGAAGGGGACGAAGTTCTACTCTATCGTGAAAAAAAGAGATGTGGTCATCACCTATTCCCAACGAGTGGAGTTCTGAGATCCTTCTACCAGATGTAATGGCTAACAAAAAAAACATTTTCAGTGTTATGTTCCATATTGTCAGTTGTTCCACTGGGGTAAATGGATGTTCAGAGAGGACTTCAAGGACCAGGGATAAATCCCACTTGGGAAAAGACCGTCTGGCAGGTGGCCGGATCTTCAGCACTCCTCTGAGGAAAGTGACTACTAAGGGCTCTTCCGCCCATCTTTTATTTGTTGCGGCAGAAATTGCTGCTACTTGGACTTTGAGAGAACTTAGGCCAAGACCCAGATCAAGTCCTGATTGGAGGAAGCCGAGAACACCTGATGTAGAAGGAGAGATTGGATTAAACTCATTTGAGGCAGCAAATGACAAGAACTTGTCCCATATTCTTTAATATATAGCATTGGTTGCTGGTTTCCTGGCTCCTAGGAGGGTTGTTATGACCCCTGGGGAGCATCCTAGGGACTCGAACCTTCGCCTCTCAACCTCCAGATTCGAAGGTTCAGCTTCTGAGGGTCTGGATGAACTAAACTGCCCTGCATCAGAAGTTGAGGGAAAGGATGGATCCTGATTGGAGAGCTCACACTGAGACGCATAGCTAGAGGAAACCAAGGTCTCTTCGGCCAATATGGGAGTACTGCCAGTACCTGGACTGTTTCTCTGAGAAGTCTCAGGAGGAACTTGAATATTAATGGCCGGGGGGGAAGGCATATGCGGTGGTGAACCTCCAGGGGCATGACAGGGCATCTACTTCCTCCGCTTGCGTATACGGAAGGCGAGAGAAGAACCTGGTCAGTTTGGCATTCCCCGGGGTGGCAAATAGGTCTTCTTGAGGGGGATCCCAGAGGCTGGCAATCTGATGGAAGACCTGGGGATGAAGAGCCCACTCGTTGTTGTCCAAGAATTTCCTCGACAACGTGTCTGCTTCCGTGTTCAACCTTCCTGGGAGATACATCGCCCTGAGGTCTAGGACGTTCTTCTCTGCCCAGAGCATAATTGGCTCCACTTCCCTGAGGAGTGATGTGCTGCGAGTGCCCCCCTGCCTCTGCAGGTATGCAACAACTGCCCTGTTGTCCAGGCGTAAAAGTACTCTCTGGCCCCTGACCTGAGAAGCCAATGAAGTTAGTGCCAAGAACGCTGCTCTCATCTCCAGTATGTTGGATACTACTCCCTGGGTGGAGCAGGACCATCTCCCCTGTATCCTGGTTTCCCCGCAATAGGCTCCCCAGCCCTGTCCACTTGCGTCGGACGTAACTGTGATCCAGAAGAGGGAACCCAGATAGCGAGGTTTTGAGAGGTTTTCTGGCAGAGTCCACCAATGAAGGCTCCTGCGCATTGCTCCCATCAGCAGAATTGTCTGAGAGAGTTGCTGTTTCTTCCACTGCGCCAAGAAACCCGTCTGAAAATACCTCAAATGCCAATGGGCCCAAGGAATCATCGGTATACAGGCAGACATTGTGCCAATGAGGCTCAGGCATTGCGATGCCGTTAGATACCGGCTCGCAATGGTTTTGACCATCTTCTGGATAATAATCCTCATCTTCAGGGATGGTAATGACACTGTCCCCTCCCGGGTGTTGAACATCGCACCTAGATAGATCATCCGCTGTGTAGGTGCCAGCTGACTCTTCTCTGAGTTTATCAACCATCCTAGTTCTCTCAGGGACTGGAGAAGAATGTCTCGGTGATACACCAACTGACCCGGACTGCTTGCTAGGAGGAGGATGTCGTCCAAATAGTGGTATATCCTCAAACCCCTCTCCCGCAGGGGAACCAAAGCGGATATTAGAATTTTGGTGAACACCCTGGGGGAGGTGCACAGACCGAAGGGCAGGGCTTGGAACTGAAGGTGGATCCGACCTACTGCAAATCTGAGATACTTCTGAAAGGCAGGTAGAATTGGCCCATGTAAGTACGCATCCTGCAGATCGATTGATATCATCCAATCTGTTGGCTGTACTGCCTGAATAATTGTTTGTAGAGACTCCATCTTGAAGCCTTCTGGGTGTATGTGCCTGTTGAGTCTTTTTAGATCGATCACAGGCCTCCATCCACCCGTTCTCTTTGGAACCAGAAATAGAGTGGAATAGAAGCCTGCGAAGCGCTCCGCCAAAGGAACCGGCACAGCTGCTCCCTGAAGTTGGAGTGATGATACGAATTGTCTTAGGGCTTGAGCCTTCAGCAGAGAGGATGGAATTTCCATTCGTGTGAACGAATTTTGAGGTGGAGGATGAGAGAAACTCCAAAAGTGTCCCCATTGGATTGTTGAGAGAACCCAGGGATCCTGGCATTTGCTGGCCCAGACTGGAAGAAAGAATTTTAGTCTGGCTAATCTGGCGTCAAAAGGATTGCTTCTGCTCATGTGGAGTCTAAGGGGCCTTCGACTTTCTGCCCAAGAAAGATGCCTGAGTGCCCCTCCAGGGTCTTCTGCCGTCTCTGAACTGCCTTGCTTGTCTGAAATCTCTAGGGTTTGACTGGCGGAACCAGGAAGAACCCCCTCTGGATCTTCGCATCCTTCTGTCTTGGGGGAGCATACCTGACTTTCCTCCTGACAGCCTAGATATGGCTTTATCCATTTTGTCTCCGAATAATGCCTTCCCGTCGAACGGGATTTTGCACCAATTTTGTTTGGACGCCAAATCCGCCGTCCAGGGTTTTAACCACAAGGCCCTTTTTGCCATTACTGAGTGCAGCATAGATCTTGCTGAACACCTAATCGTGTCAATAGCTGCTCTCCAACGAAGTCTGCTGACAATCTAATTTCTTCCAGAGCTTTAATTATGTCTTCCTTGGGGACATCCTGGCGTAGAGCTGTTTCAATGTTATCCGTCCAAGCTGTAATGGCATTAGATATGGAGGTGAGGGCGATCGCTGGCTTACATGCCGCTCCTGCAGCTAAATAGCTCCTCTTGAGATCTAGATCGATTCTTCTGTCAAGAGGATCCTTGAAAGAAGCGGAATCTTCCATAGGCAGGGTAATATTCTTTGCGAGTCGCACCACTGATGCGTCTACCACTGGCATGGAGTTCAGTGACTGTGTTCCCGACTCCGGTAGGGGATACAATTTATTGAAACGGCCCAATGACAGTTTTTTATCAGTTCTTGACCATTCGTTTTGAATGATTTGCGTAATTTCTCCCATCAAAGGGAAGAAAGCCTGTTTCCTTTTAAGGAATGGGAAGTAGCTTTTTGCTTCCTGGGGAGGTTCTTCAGTATCCTCCCAAGCTATTGCGGCTCTTACTGCCTGGATGAATGGCTTTACCAATGAATGGCTGAAGCCGGAAGGATCTGACTCATCGCCCGAAAGGTCTTCAGGTGGGGAATCTCTGGACAGTCGGCCTGATGGAGGTAGAGGCGTACTGGCTGCGGAGGGACCAGGAAGAACAAGTTCAACATCCTGCGCCTGGGACGTCTGCGGGACTGGATGGGCAGGAACCAAGGCCGCAAGCTCAGAGAAGGAGTCCTTCATAGTTCTTTTGAGCAGGTCCACCACCTGTTGGTTTTCTAACTCGCGGCTGGACGCATAGTACGCGAAGCAATCCTTGCAGACTACTTTATTCGGTAGCGGACTAGCCCCACAGGTCCAGCACTTCTTCTTCTTGTAGGATCTAGGAGAGGAGGACCGGTCCCGTCTTCTGGATCTTGATCTATGTCGCGAAGAATGGGACTCACGTCTTGACGAGCGGGACCGGTGGCGTGAGGAGTGAGATCTGCGACTTGGGCTGTCGTCATCGTGGTGCCTTGAGGATTTTTCGGTCCTCTTGGAGTGGGCAGGGCTATGATTTTAAGAAAAATCATGTCAGGCCAGCGAGCGCACTTTTTTTTTTTTTTTTATACTCACGTATAGGTGGTCCCATACCTAACGGAGGTGTGAGGATCTTTGTTACGAGATGAGAGGCTCATTTCGGAGTTGGGCACAAGGATCAGCTGCCGAAACAAAAAGAAAAGGAAAGAAAAAGAATGTTTTTTTTTTTTTAAAGGTATATATTTCATTTCTTTTTTTTTTTTTTTTTAAAGGTATATATTTCACTTCTTTTTTTTTTTTTAGACTTACCACAGCGCAGCTCAGAGAGACCTTTAGCAGGGCAGCCGAGGAAACTCTGACCACCCGTCCCCAAAGCTGATGTTAAATAGCCTAAGGGTGGGTGGGGTAGTTCCCATAAACCCCCAGATTCTCTGTCCCCTCTCTCTTTTTTTTTTTTTTAAGAAAAAGGGCAAAATTGGCCCTTTTTCCCATATCCAAGATGGCCGCCGCGGCGTCGAGAGACCACGCACGCGCCCGCGCATGCGCAGTAGCACCGCCGCCGAGCCACCGAGAAGACGCCGGGAAGCCGAGAGCGACGGATGTTTAGCTTCCCGGCTCGCGCATGCGCAGCACCACGAAGGGGACGCCGAACCACGCTGTCTGCAAGGGGGAACGAACAACAACACTGCCCCCAAAAAAAAACAGGTAACAAAAGCAATATGAAACAGCCTACTATCTCTAAACTTCATTCAAGGGAAGGCAAAGGAATAACATAAAGGGGAGGGGGGAGAAGAGAAAAATGCAACTTTCTTTCTTTTCCTTCTTTTTTTTTTTTTTTAAAGAGATTGAAAGAAAATGAAAAATCACAGGCCTGACAGCTGATCCTTTTGCGACTCCTCCGCCATCATCATAGGATATGGTGGCAGACTGCGTTCCAGTAAGGAAACTCTGCAAGAAGACCCCAACAGATCCACAGAGGGGTTCCCAGTCTTATTAGCGCTGTGAGCGGCCCAAGAATAGGGACTGCGCACGGGAAAGGCTAAACCCGGCGGACGCTGCCGACTGCAGAGGTATGGACATACTGCTACTTTTCACCAGCACAAGATGTATGAGGAAAAAAAGGAGAATGTTGGGGGAGGGACTACGTCTTTAATTTATGCTATTCACTGGTCCTGAGGGAGGAGTCGAGGCGGAGCTCTATCACTAGTATGCTGCCATGGAGGCACCAGGAAAATGCTTTACCAATGGCGCTGTTTACATCCGGCGAAATCTAAGTCATGAAATGCTCATAGCTTCCGGTTTCTTAGGGCATAGAGATGTTTGGAGCCATTCTGGTCTCTGATCAGCTCTATGGTCAGCTGGCCAAATCACCGGCTGCATTCTCAGGTTCCCTGTTGGGACAGGAGAGCCAGAGAAAAACATGGAAGACGGTGGGGGGGAATCCCTCCCACTGCTTGTAAAAGCAGTCTAGAGGCTAATTAGCCACTAGGATTGCTTTTACATGAAAGCCGACCGCTGGCTGAAAAGAATGATACCAAGATGATACCTAAACCTGCAGGCATCATTCTAGTATAACCACTCAAAGTCCAGCAACATACCAGTACGTTGCTGGTCCTTGTTGGGCATATATTGTAAACTTTTTTTTCATGCAGCCTGTGGGTTGAACGAAAAAAAAGATATTGATTGGTGGGTATTCCCCCCATTAGAATACCTCCCTTCATCCACCCACTTCTAATGATGGGCATACATGCACCGTATATATATGCCGAAGCATGGGGGCATCCTCCCGCAAAAGTTAGGAGCAAATCGCTCCTCCGCCCACTGCTGCCCCCACGCTTCGGCATATATGCTAAAGTATGTAACTGTGGTGGTGAAATCACCTCCAACAGCGCTGGAGTCACGGCTTTATGTATCGTGGGAGCAAACGCTGTTGCTGTCAAGATAAATAAATCCACCCTGCAACTGAATGGCGTACCTGCTACGCAAATGATGGTTAAGAAAAAAACAAAGTAACATTACAGTATAACAGTAATACTTACCATACCTGCAAAGCAAATACGAAAAAAAACCATAGTAAAAAATAAAACATTTAACGCAACCTGTGCCTACCTAAAATATATAGATGCCGAAGCATGAGGGGAATATTCCCGCAAAAGGCAGGAGCAAATTGCTCCTCCACTCACTGCTGCCCCCACGCTTCGGCATATATGCTGAAGTATGTAACTGTGGTGGTGAAATCACCTCCGACAGCGCTGGAGTCACGGCTTTATATATCGTGGGAGCAAACACTGTTGCTGTCAAGATAAATAAATCCGCACTGCAACTGAATGGCGTACCTGCTAAGCAAATGATGGTTAACAAAAAAACAAAGTAACATTACAGTATAACAGTAATACTTAACATACCTGCAAAGCAAATACAAAAAAAACCATAGTAAAAAATAAAACATTTAACGCAACCTGTGCCTACCTAAAATATATATATGCCGAAGCATGGGGGCATTCTCCCGCAAAAGGCAGGAGCAAATTTCTCCTCCACCCACTGCTGCCCCCACGCTTCGGCATATATGCTGAAGTATGTAACTGTGGTGGTGAAATCACCTCCGACAGCGCTGGAGTCACGGCTTTATGTATTGTGGGAGCAAACGCTGTTGCTGTCAAGATAAATAAATCCGCTCTGCAGCTGAATGGCGTACCTGAAAACAAAAAAGTGGTTAACAATAAAAAACAAAGTATAAAAAAATTGCATACCTATAAAGCAAACATGATAAAAACATAACAATAAAACATTGCAGTATAGAATACAATAAAAAAGAGCAGAACAATAGAGAGAGAATAGAGAGAGAACAATAAAACAACAACTATTTTTGTTTTTTTAATTTTATATTTTTTTTGTATTTTTATTTTTTTTTATTTTTTTACACTTTTTTTAGTAACTTTAACTTTTTTAACTGGTACCAGGTTTGGGTCTCTAAAAATGCGATGGCATCTTGGGAGACCCTGTGAAAGTGTGTCCCAGTCTGTGCAGTGCTGTACCCTACGCTAATACTCAACTAGTGTATGGTAGCGTTCAAAACATTCACCAATGCATAGACCAGGATTGTCAGATCAGGAGGGACAACAATACCGGGTGTCACGCCTAAATCTGCGCTTGCTGCAGACACAACATCTTTTTTGGGGGGCTCGTTTGGTAGGGGTACTCTGGAGGACATAAGGAAAATGCCTCTCATGCAGTCGGCTTACTGCATTTGAATTGGGAAGGTGAGGTGGAGCACCGTCTGGAAACAGAAGGGCTCTGACGATCTCTTCCTGGAATTTAAGGAAGGATCCAGTCCGTCCTGAAGCTCTGTATAGCACATGAGCATTCAGCAAAGCCAATTGAAATAAATAAACAGACACTTTTTTGTACCAGCGTCTGGCCTTACGGGCAACTAGGTACGGCGCCAACAACTGGTCGTTGAGGTCCACCCCTTCCATATTAAGGTTATATTCATGGACACAGAGGGGTTTCTCCACAACACCAGTCGCCATAGTAATTTGGGTCATCGTGTCTGCATGAAGGGAGGTAAGAACGAAAACATTCTTATTGTCGCTCCACTTCATAGCGAGCAAATTATTACACTGCAAGCAGGCTCTCTCCCCCAGCCTAAGACGGGAATCTACAAGCCGCTGGGGAAAGCCCCGGCGATTAGGTCGCACAGTGCCACATGCTCCAATCTGCTGATCAAACAAGTGACTAAAAAGTGGCACGCTCATATAATAATTGTCCACGTACAAGTGGTACCCCTTTCCGAATAAGGGTGACACCAAGTCCCACACTATCTTGCCAGCGCTTCCTATGTAGTCAGGGCAGTTTATCGGCTCTACGTGACTATCTTTGCCCTCGTAAACCATAAATCTACATGTATAGCCTGTGGCCCTGTCACAGAGCTTATACATCTTGACCCCGTATCTGGCACGCTTGCTGGGAAGGTACTGTTTGAATGACAAGTGGCCAGAAAATGTAATCAGGGATTAATCAACGCAGACAACTTGATGGGGAGTAAACAAGTCTGCAAAACGCTGGTTGAAGTGGTTTACAAGGGGCCGAATTTTGTAGAACCGATCGTATCCAGGGTCTCCACAAGGACGACAGAGTTCATTGTCGTTGAAGTGCATGAACCGCAAAATCTGCTCGTATCGTGCCCTGGTCATGGAGGCAGAGAACAAGGGCATATGGTGAATTGGGTCAGTGGACCAATATGACTGCAACTCACTCTTTCTAGTTATGCCCATGTTGAGGGAAAGGCCCAGAAAGGTCTTAAATTCGGACACCGTAATTGGTTTCCAATCTCTGGCAAGGGAGGACTGGGGATTAATGGCGACGTGTTGACCAGCGTAAAAATTGCTTTGGTCCACAATAGATCTATAGAGATCTTCGGTGAAAAACAGCGAATAAAAATCCAGTGGCATAAATTCAACTGTTTCCACCTGAATTCCGGGTTGGCCAGTGAATGGGGGAAGTACGGGTGCTGCAGAAGTGGTGGGTTCCAAATTCGGATTGGCGAATGCAGCAAGAAGGGCACTATGGGCATGACAGGCCTGTGTTCATCTTCTTCTTGGTGGCAGCGGGACACTACTTGTGCTTGCCACCTCGCCAGCTTGAACTGCACTTATGGGACTCGCCACGTCACCACGTGTTACTGCAATGCTGGATGTATGACCAGGGTGTACTAGGCCGCTGGTGCTTGCCAGTTCACCAGAAGGAATAGCGGCACTAGTACTTCTCTGCTCCATACGAGAGCCCTGCGGTTCTTGCACTTCAAGGACAGAAGAAGTTCGGGGTCTGGTACGCCTGACCCTATCAGGGACCACAACTCCATCATCAGAGCTATCTGTCATGGAGCCGCTGTCCTCTACAGGATCGTATTCTGAGCCTGAACTTGACAGATGAGTGACTTCCTCTTCACTATATGTCATGCTCAGAAACGTGTAGGCCTCTTCACTAGTGTACCTTCGATTTGCCATTTTGGGCTCTAAATTTAGGGGTACACTAGTGAGACTCACAGGCAAAAAAGCTCCTGACTGTTAGCGACTGATTCAAAATGCTACCAAAAGACTGTTAGCGATCGCAGGGATCAGGCCTGACTCTGCGAACGCTGCAGTTATGTGTGCTTAGTGTTTTGTAAGTGACAGTTATCGATTGATACTGCACTTGGGTGGGCTGTGCTGGGCTGGGCCGAGGGGCAAAACGCAGGTGCTAGCAGGTATCTGGGCTGATCCCGCTAACACTGTGTTTATGGGAACCCTAAACTGCTGGGGAGTATAGATCTGATCGGATCAGATATCGATCCGTTCAGATACTATAGCACTAAGGGAGGTGTATGCTGCATGCGTGGGTTTTAGCAGTACTGGTGCTAACCTGACGCTGCCTGGGGCGACGCAGACCTTATCTGATCCTAAAAACGTAACTTATATCACTGCCGGGCAATTAGGGGGTTAAACCTTTATAAGGTAAAAAATGGCGGGTGCCCTAAAACTATAATAAACTATAAAAAACTATAATAAACAAACTAACTAACCAGCGTCACCCATAACACTTATACGGTGATCACTGGTGAAATGGTTAACTAGGGGGCAATCAGGGGGTTAAAACCTTTAGCAGGTAGTATCTGTAGTATCTATAAAACACTGACAGCGAACCTATATACTTACCTCCCTAACTAGCGTCACCTGTGTCACTAATACAGCGATCAGAAAAACGATCGCTTAGCGAACACTGGTGACGGGGGGTGATCACGGGGTTAACCTTTATTAGGGGGGGTTAGGGGGGTACCCTGGACCTAAAGGGGGTTACCCTAGACCTAAAGTGGGCTAACCTAACTGCCCTAACACTTATAACTGTCACAAACTGACACCAATGCAAAAAAAAACCTGCTATTGGTGTCAGTGTGACAGGGGGTACAGGGGGGTAATGGGGGGTGAAAAGTGTACCTAGTGTGTTCTACTGTTAGTGTAGTGTTGGTGCACTTACTTGGATGTCTTCTCTCCTCGGCGCCGGATCGAAAAGACCGGCTCGAGGAGAGATGACATCACTTCCTCTCCCTCTGTTTACATTACAGAGGGAAAGGAAGCGTTTTCATTCGCCGGGAGCGATCGGGAGGGGGTGGCCAACAATGGATGGCCTCCCCCTCACCTCTCATCGCCCACGAAGAAATGCCCGCCACCTCTGGCACCGGGGGGGGTTCGATCGGACCCCCCACCCGCGGGAGGCAGATCACGTATGGGTACGTGATTCTGCCTGCCCGTGCCATTCTGCTGACGTATATCAGCGTGAGGCGGTCGGCAAGTGGTTAAATGCTTTTTCTTTCTTCTATCTTCTTTCTTCTATCTTCCTTCGGTTTCTTCCTCCATCTTCTTCTTTTTCTGGTTCTTCTGGTTCTTCTGGTTCTTCCTCTGATGTTCTCGTCCGGCATCTCCTCCGCGGTGTCGCCGTCTTCTTCCCTTTTTGTCCTCGGGCCGCTCCGCATCCATGATGGCATGGAGGGAGGCTCCCACTCTTCTCTTCATCTTCTTCTCTTCTTCTTCTTCTCTTTATCTTCTTGTCTTCATCTTCTTCTCTTCATCTTCTTTTCAGGCCGCTCCGCATCCATGATGGCATGGAGGGAGGCTCCCGCTGTGTGACGCCACAGGGAAGTCCCGTCAAGTCACCGTGCGTCAGAGGGGGCAGGGTCACCGGGTGCCCCCCCTTGTTATTTAAGAACCGTCAGAAGAGGAGAAGCGTCACACAGCGGGAGCCTCCCTCCATGCCATCATGGATGCGGAGCGGCCCGAGGAGAAGAAGGGAAGAAGACACAGACGTTGCGGAGGAGATTCCCGGACAAGAACACCGGAGGAAGAACCAGAAGAACCAGGAAAACCAGAAGAATCAGAACTAGAAGAAGATGGAGGAAGAAACCGAAGGAAGATAGAAGATAGAAGAAAGAAGAAAGAAGAAGCATTTAAATAAAGGAATTTTTTTTGCATTGATCCATGTCCCCTGGGGTAGGACCCAGGTCCCCAAACACTTTTTATGACAATAACTTGCATATAAGCCTTTAAAATTAGCACTTTTGATTATTCATGTTCGTGTCCCATAGACTTTAACGGTGTTTGCGTGTTCGAACAAATTTTTTGCCTGTTTGCATGTTCTGGTGTGAACCAAACAGGGGTTTGTTCGGCTCATCCCTAGTCCTGCAGTTTGGTGGCAGCTATGGAGGCAAAGGCCTCTTCACGAGTGGGAAAGGCTCTCAGGGACGCAGAAGCCTCCTGAATCCCGCCTGTTACTCCCCTTCCTGGGTCTTTTGTTTGGAAGGCGGAGGGGAGGGACCTGCAATTCTGTCAGGCTCCTACTGGACCCAGCCTTCTCCTGCCTGACACTTAGCCCCGCCTCCTCCTGTGTGCCACATTTCACAGCCTCCTCCTGGCTGCCACATTCCACAGCCTCCTCCTGGCTGCCACATTCCACAGCCTCCTCCTGGCTGAGGTCTTCCTGTGTGTGAAAAAGGGACATAGTTTTAGTTTTTTCTTCATCAATCACACACAATTTTCATCTCATGACTGTTGCAAATTGAATGTAAACAAATATAACAAACTATCATTCTGAGCCCAGCATTTTTCATTCTTGTCCCAATTATTTTTGCCCACTACTGTCTATTGATATGTAAAACACTTTCTTAAATCATCAATTAGTAATCAATAATAACATCTAGTAAACATCATTTATTTCTTGACCAGAAATCTGTAGAACAATGCTATACCTGGCTCCAGCTGGGCTCCTCCACTTCTTCCTGGCTGGAAGTCCCAGGTTGGACATCAGAAGCCTCAGCTGGGGTGGAAGATAGGGTGGAAGGAAGAGTGGAAGGAAGAGTGAAGAGGGATTCCCTGACTTCAGTGTGGTCTGACAGAAATCGCAGTCTCTCATAGTACCACAGCCTGGGGACATAAACGTCATCTGCTGCAGCTCCTGATCTCTGGGAATCCGTGACCTTCTTGCGCTCCCTAAGATATGTGCTCCTCAGGCCACCAATTTTGGCTTTTAAATAGGGGATGGTTACCGTGGGGACCACCAGCTTCACCAACTCCAGCAGTTTCTCCAGCGCTGCCTGCCTCTTTTGTTTATTATTGTATTGGGGGTGTTTCACTGCCACAGACAGGGCAGCTCCCTGTATTTGTCTATGAACAGGGGGAGGAAGTTGTGGTCATTGAAGCCATCCATTTTATCTGCAATACACAAGACAAACCCTAATGTCAGGCTAAAGTCTCCTAATCTTGTCTCAATATAGGCCTCAATTTCTAAGCAGTATAGGCCCAAGTTTAAATGTTACCTTCGTTATCACGATCGGCGCTTCTGATACTTCTTCCTCCGCTCACAGATCGTAAGACGCACACGTGTTACGCTTTATTTACACTGTGCATGCGTGAAACTCCTCCCGCCCCTGACGTTCTTTCTAGTCTATTCCCCGTCCCTTCTCGTTCGGCGCAGTGGGGAAGAGCACAGATCCTGGAGGAGATGATTTAAGGCCTCAAATATGTCCTTTGGGGAGATGTTGGAGATGGTCGACATCCTGAAGAGGGCCGACTATGATGGGAAGTATGGACCTTACCCCAACCCAAATGTCAGAAAGGCCAAGATAATGGCGAAAGTAGTCAAGAGTCTGCAGAAGAATTTTCGTTAACGACGATCCAAGGATCAACTCAGGAATCGGTGGTCGGACCTCAAATTAAGGGAGCACGAGCAGTACAGAAGGATCGGGAGAGTGCTGCAAAAAATTAAGTAGTTGTCCTGTGTTCCTATTCTTGATTGTTCTAACGTTCGTGTTGGTCCATGTGCTTTTCAGTTTAAAATGGCAACTTCTAAGTTCATGGGCATATTATTCGTTCGTATGAAACATTGTTCGTTCGGCATAGAAAACACCATGTTTTGGACATATGCATTTGAATACATTTTTTATGGCCTAGTTCTCTACAAATAATTTTGGTGTCTAGATGGGTTTGTAACTAGAATGAACTGCAAACTAGATTCTGTGTAAGGAGAGGACACTCAGCAGCTTTTTACACATCTGAACGCTGGAGCAATAGTGTGGGACACCAGAACACCCTTTTTATTAGGGGGTCCCACACAGGTGCTCCAGTGTATACTATAGGGGTGTCTCCAGCTGTGAAGCTTGTACAAAACAGGTAAGTATTCAAGCTTGACAAAGGAAAAAAATATTTCTTCATCTTGCAACTCTGCCAAAACAGACAATTGTACCCCACTTCCAAGCAATGTTTCATATTCCTATTTTTGCCATCAAATATCTGTGTGCTATGTATACCTTTTTTTTTACATAGGGGAGAAAAGACTCGAAGGACACCACTCATCTGAGGAGACCACAGACCCCCCACCTCAGGAAGAAGGAGAAATCCCCCAAAGCCAACAGGAGGAGGGAGACGTTATCAAAATAGTCACCACAACAGGCCTGATCCCTGCGATCGCTAACAGTTTTTTTGGTAGCGTTTTGGTGAACTGGCAAGCACCAGCGGCCTAGTACACCCCGGTCATAGTCAAACCAGCACTGCAGTAACACTTGGTGACGTGGCGAGTCCCATAAATGCAGTTCAAGCTGGTGAGGTGGCAAGCACAAGTAGTGTTCCGCTGCCACCAAGAAGAAGACAAACAGGCCCGTCGTGCCCATCATGCCCTTCCTGTTGCATTTGCCAATCCTAATTGGGAACCCACCACTTCTGCAGCGCCCGTACTTCCCCCATTCACATCCCCAACCAAATGCAGTCGGCTGCATGAGAGGCATTTTCTTTATGTCCTCCCGAGTACCCCTACCCAACGAACCCCCCCAAAAAACATGTTGTGTCTGCAGCAAGCGCAGATATAGGAGTGACACCCGCTATTATTGTCCCTCCTGTCCTGACAATCCTGGTCTTTGCATTGGTGAATGTTTTGAACGCTACCATTCACTAGTTGAGTATTAGCGTAGGGTACAGCATTGCACAGACTAGGCGCACTTTGACAGGGTCTCCCAAGATGCCATCGCATTTTGAGAGACCCGAACCTGGAACCGGTTACAGTTATAAAAGTAAGTTACAAAAAAAAGTGTAAAAAAAAATTATATATATATATATATATATATATATATATATATATATATAAAATTTAAAAAAATAGTTGTCGTTTTATTGTTCTCTCTCTCTCTCTATTCTCTCTCTATTGTTCTGCTCTTTTTTACTGTATTCTATTCTGCAATGTTTTATTGTTATTATGTTTTATCATGTTTGCTTTTCAGGTATGCAATTTTTTCTACTTTACCGTTTACTGTGTTTTATTGTTAACCATTTTTTTGTCTTCAGGTACGCCATTCACGACTTTGAGTGGTTATACCAGAATGATGCCTGCAGGTTTAGGTAGCATCTTGGTATCATTCTTTTCAGCCAGCGGTCGGCTTTCATGTAAAAGAAATCCTAGCGGCTAATTAGCCTCTAGACTGCTTTTACAAGCAGTGGGAGGGAATGCCCCCCCCCCCCACCGTCTGCCGTGTTTTTCTCTGGCTCTCCTGTCTCAACAGGGAACCTGAGAATGCAGCCGGTGATTCAGTCAGCTGACCATAGAGCTGATCAGAGACCAGAGTGGCTCCAAACATCTCTATGGCCTAAGGAACCGGAAGCTACGAGCATTTCATGACTTAGATTTCGCCAGATGTAAACAGCGCCATTGGGAAATTGGGAAAGCATTTTAACTACCCCGATCTTGGTGTGGTCAGATGCTTTGAGGGCAGAGGAGAGATCTAGGGTCTAATAGACCCCAATTTTTTCAAAAAAGAGTACCTGTCACTACCTATTGCTATCATAGGGGATATTTACATTCCCTGAGATAACAATAAAAATGATAAAAAATAAAAAAAAATGAAAGAAACAGTTTAAAAATAAGATAAAAAAGCAAAAAAAAAAAAAAAAAAAAAAAAAAAGCACCCCTGTCCCCCCCTGCTCTCGCGAACAGGCGAACGCAAGCATCGGTCTGGCGTCAAATGTAAACAGTAATTGCACCATGCATGTGAGGTGTCACCGCGAACGACAGATCGAGGGCAGTAATTTTAGCAGTAGACCTCCTCTGTAAATTTAAAGTGGTAACCTGTAAAGGCTTTTAAAAGCTTTTAAAACTGTATTTAGTTTGTCGCCACTGCACGTTTGTTCGCAGTTTTAAAGCATGTCATGTTTGGTATCCATGTACTCGGCCTAAGTTCATCTTTTTTATTTCATCAAACATTTGGGCAATATAGTGTGTTTTAGTGCATTACATTTTAGTGTGTTTTTTCCCCAAAAAATGCGTTTGAAAAATCGCTCCGCAAATACTGTGTGAAAAAAAAAAATGAAACACCCACCATTTTAATCTGTAGGGCATTTGCTTTAAAAAAAAATATAATGTTTGGGGGTTCAAAGTAATTTTCTTGCAAAAAAAATAATTTTTTTATGTAAACAAAAAGTGTCAGAAAGGGCTTTGTCTTCAAGCGGTTAGAAGAGTGGGTGATGTGTGACATAAGTTTAAATAAATGTTGTGCATAAAATGCCAGGACAGTTCAAAACCCCCCCAAATGACCCCCATTTTGGAAAGTAGACACCCCAAGCTATTTGCTGAGAGTCATGTCGAGTCCATGGAATATTTTATATTGTGACACAAGTTGTGGGAAAGAGACAATTTTTTTTTTTTTTTTTGCACAAAGTTGTCACTAAATGATATATTGCTCAAACGTGCCATGGGAATATGTGAAATTACACCCCAAAATACATTCTGTTGCTTCTCCTGAGTACGGGGATACCACATGTGTGAGACTTTTTGGGAGCCTAGCCACGTACGGGACCCCGAAAACCAAGCACTGCCTTCAGGCTTTCTAAGGGCGTAAATTTTTGATTTCACTCTTCACTGCCTGTCACAGTTTCGGAGGCCATGGAATGCCCAGGTGGCACAAACCCCCCCCCCAAATGACCCATTTTGGAAAGTAGACACCCTGAATGTATTTTGGGGTGCAATTCCACATATGCCCATGGCCTGTGTGAGCAATATATCATTTAGTGACAACTTTTTGTAATTTTTTTTTTTTTTTGTCATTATTCAAATCACTTGGAACAAAAAAATAAATATTCAATGGGCTCAACATGCCTCTCAGCAATTTCCTTGGGGTGTCTACTTTCCAAAATGGGGTCATTTGGGGGGGGGTTTGTACTGCCCTGCCATTTTAGCACCTCAAGAAATGACATAAGCATAAACTAAAAGCTGTGTAAATTCCAGAAAATGTACCCTAGTTTGTAGACGCTATAACTTTTGCGCAAACCAATAAATAGACGCCTATTGACATTTTTTTTACCAAAGACATGTGGCCGAATACATTTTGGCCTAAATGTATGACTAAAATTGAGTTTATTGGATTTTTTTTATAACAAAAAGTAGAAAATATCAATTTTCGGTCTTTTTCCGTTTATAGCGCAAAAAATAAAAAGGCAGAGATGATCAAATACCATCAAAAGAAAGCTCTATTTGTGGGAAGAAAAGGACGCAAATTTTGTTTGGGTACAGCATTGCATGACCGCGCAATCATCAGTTAAAGCAGCGCAGTGCCAAATTGTAAAAAGACCTCTGGTCTTTAGGCAGCCAAATGGTCCGGGGCTGAAGTGGTTAAAGACAAAGGTATAAGGTCCACCTATCAAATCCCCCCCCCATGGGCCATTTTATAAATTTTATGTGGGGGGGAGGGAGATGTTTTGGACAGGTAACCCTCTCCACTTCATTGAGAGATGAATGGCTAAATAATGTGTATTACTTTGGCCAGCCCCTCCTTACTTACACTATTGGCAGCCCACTGGACAGGTAAGAAGTGTCATAATACAAAGATATAAATACACACTGTACACATTTTAGCACATTTTTACATTCTGCTATTACCTATCAAGATAATAATAGGATACAAAAACTTGAAACAGTACTATTTGAAAGTATTCAGGCAGGCCTTTGCACTACATGCTTTGGGGAATTCATCCATAAATCTGACCACTAAAGAGGTGGGAGACCAAAAAAAAGCCTCTGGCACTGCCTGAATTTAAAGCACACATCACTATTTTACACATTTTAGGGGGTATTTAGGGTAAAGCACTATTATGGATCTGACAAAATACATTGTTAAGTGACTACACAAGGTGAATATAGGCCCAGGAGAGCATGCTGGGGAGGTAAGTGAAGGCAAATATGTATGAAGGACCAAAAAAAATTACATAAAAATCCAGCATGCGTGAGGACAAAGGTGACATTCACAGCATATTACAATCATAGTAATTAGGGAATAAGGAAAGAAACACAATATATTAACAAACATTCTATACAATAAAATGTGATGTTAAAGGATAAAAATCTTACCTTAATATACTCCTTCTGCAGGACCTGGATGATGGCAGAACAGGTCTCTGGAATAATGACCCCAGAGCCTGGGGGGAGATGCCTGTCGAGAACTTGAGGTCCTACAGGCTTCTCCCCGTCGCCAAGTACTGCAGGGTGGCGACTAGCCTCTGCTTCGGAGTGATGGCTTGTCTCATGCAGGTATCCTGCCTGCTGATATAGGGGGTCAGCAAAGCCAATAAACGGTGAAATACGGGGTCCGTCATCCTGAGAAAGTTCCTGAAATCGTCAGGATTATTCTCACGGATCTCACGGAGCAAAGGCATGTGACAGAACTGGTCACGCTGGAGCAACCAATTCTTGGTCCATGAACTCCTCCTCACCCTGTTCATGGACTGGGCTTGTGTCAAGGTAAGGACCCCAACACCAAGCCCCCGCACAGCATGAACTCTACGAGGAGTACGTATACGCAACATGGCTAGAAAACGGTCAGCTGCTCAGAACTAAGTAACAGAACGCACTGAAGAACAGCAAGGCCTGTGAAGAGCGACCTGAAAATCAGTAACGAACGAACACGAACACAATGACAAGTTAATTGTACTCGCTGCACTCACTGAAGAACAGATACAAACCCACAAGCACAAACTGAACAGCAGAAAACGATATGAAAACCACGAGTCTGAAAAAGCGCGAATCATCTCTCACCAAAATTTACTAACACAAGATTAGCTAAAGGAGCCCAAAGGGTGCCGCGTTTGGTTCTGAACTGCCCTTTTATAGTCTCGTCGTACGTGGTGTTCGTGACCGCGTTCTTGGCGATCGGAAATTCCGACAACTTTGTGCAACCGTGTGTATGCAAAACAAGTTTGAGCCAACATCCTTTGGAAAAAATCCATGGATTTTGTTGTCGGAATGTCCGATCAATGTCCGATCACGTGCATTAGGGTAATTAATTAGTCTTAGGCCCAGATAGGTCTAGGGACCCCCCTAACCCCCCCAATAAAGGTTTAACCCCTTGATTACCCCGTCACCTGTGATTACAGTATAAGTGTCACGGGTGACGCAGTTTAGCCAGTTTGTTTTTTATAGCGTCAGGGCACCGCCGTATTTTACCCAATAAAGATTTAACCCCCTGATCACCCGGTGAGTGATCAAAGTTAGGTTTTAGTGTCAGATAGGGTCTGCATCGCCCCAGGCAGAGTCAGATTAGTGCCAGTACTGCTAACACCCATGCACGCACCATACGTCTCCCTTAGTAGTATAGTGTCTGAACGGATCAATATCTGATCTGATCAGACCTATACACTAGCGTCCCCAGCAGTTTAGGGTTCCCAAAAATGCAGTGTTAGCGGGATCAGCCCAGATACCTTCTAGCACCTGCGTTTAGCCCCTCCGCTGAGCCCAGCCCACCCAAGTGCAGTATCAATCGATCACTGTCACTTACAAAACACATAACTGCAGCATTTGCAGAGTCAGACCTGATCCCTGCGAATGCTAATAGTTTTTTTGGTAGCGTTTAAATCAGTCGCTAACAGTCAGGAGCTTTTTTACCTGTGAGTCTCACTAGTGTACCAAAATGTCAAATCGAAGGTACACTAGTGAAGAGGCCTACACATTTCTGAGCTTGGCAGATAGTGAAGAGGAAGTCACTGATCTGTCAGATTCAGGCTCAGAATACGAACCTGTAGATAGCAGCGGCACCCTGACAGATAGCTCTGACGACGGAGTTGTGGTCCCTGCCAAGGTCAGGCGTACTAGACCCGATCTTCTTCTGCTGTCGTTGAGGTGCAAGAACCACAGGTCCCTCGTATGGAGCAGAGAGCCAGTACTCGCGCCACTATTCCTTCTGGTGAACTTGCAAGCACCAGCGGCCTAGTACATCCTGGTCATACATCCAGCACTGCAGTAACACTTGGTGACGTGGCGAGTCCCATAAGTGCACTTCTGCTGCACCCGTACTTCCCCCCCATTCACTGGCCAACCCGGAATTCGGGTGGAAACAGTTGATTTTATGTCACTTGATTTTTATTTGCTGTTTTTCGCAGAAGATCTCTATAGATCTATTGTGGACCAAAGCAATTTGTATGTGTCAGATCTGGCTCAGCCCTTCCTTCTCTGAGCTGGCCGCTCAGTTTTCGGCTAATTGCCAGCTCTCATCTCTCTCCACAGTTAACCAGCTGTTGTGAATCTGCTCATCAGTCCCGCCTACTTAAAGATCCCCAGCTCACTTCATTCCTGCCTTCGCCTTGGTCACATCACAAGAAACCATCTCCTGTGTTCCTGTTTAAAGACTGGCTTTGCTTCAGTCTGGTTCAGTTTCTGACAGTATGCTGGTCAATTCATCACCGCTATCCCCAGCTGAGCCTTGCCAGAGATTGGAAACCAATTACGGTTCCCGAATTTAAGACCTTTCTGAGCCTATCCCTCCTCATGGGCATAACTAAAAAGAGTGAGTTGCGGTCATTTTGGCCCACTGACCCAATTCACCATATGCCCGTGTTCTCTGCCTCCATGACCAGGATACCATACAAGCAGATCTTGTGGTTCATGCACTTCAATGACAATGAACTCTGTCGTCCTCAGAGTGACCCTGGATTTGATCGGCTCTACAAAATTCGGCCCCTCATAAACCACTTGAACCAACATTTTGCAGCCTTGTTTACTCCCGATCAATTTGTCTGCGTTGATGAGTCCCTGATTAAGTTTTCTGGCCACTTGTCTATCAAACAGTATCTTCCCAGCAAGCGTGCCAGATATGGAGTCAAGATGTATAAGCTCTGTGACAGGGCCACAGGCTATACATATAGTTTTATGGTTTACGAGGGAAGAGATAGTCACGTAGAGCCGGAGAACTGCACAGACTACATAGGGAGTGCTGGTAAGATAGTGTGGAACTTGGTGTCACCCTTATTCGGAAAGGGGTACCACTTGTACGTGGACAATTATTACACGAGCGTGCCATTTTAGTCACCTTTTTGATAATAGAATTGGTGCATGTGGCAAAGTGTGATCTCATCGCCGGGGCTTCCCCCAATGGCTTGTAGAATCCCGACTTAGACGGGGGAGAGCCTGCTTGAGCTGTATTAATTTGTTATCAGTGAAGTGGAGGGATTCACAGAATGTTTTTGTTCTGTCCTTGCTTCACACAGACACAGCAGTCCAAATTCCTACGGCGATTGGTGTTGTGGAGAAACCCCTCTGTGTCCACGAATAGTAGGGGTGGACTTCAACGACCAGTTGTTGGCGCCGTACCTAAGTGCCCGTAAGGCCAGACGCTGGTACAAAAAAGTGTCTGTTTATTATTTCAATTTCAACTTCAGGATGGACTGGATCCTTCTTTAAATTCCAGGAAGAGATCGTCAGAGCCCTTCTGTTTCCAGGCAGTGCTCTTGCCCAAATTCCCAATCCAAATGCAGTGACCTGGCTGCATGAGAGGCATTTCTCTTTTGTCCTCTCTGGTATCCCTACCCAAAGAAACCCCCAAAAAGATGTTGTGTCTGCAGCAAACACGGATTTAGGCGTGACACTCACTTTTATTGTCCCTTCTGTCCTGACCAACCTGGTCTCTGCATTGGTAAATGTTTCAAACGCTACCACACACTAGTGGAGTTTTAGTGTAGGGTACAGCACCACACAGTCCTAGGCACACTAACACAGGGTCTCAAAAGATATAATGGCCATCACATTTTGAGAGACCCTAATTTGCAATGTTTAGTTTACAGTTTTTTTACAGTTTTTATAAAAGTGAAAAAAATACCCACACAAACAAAATAAAAAATCCAAAAATAGTTGTGGTTGTATTTTTCTCCTCTCTGTTGTTCTCTCTCTTATGTTCGCTCTCTACTGTTCGCTCTATTGTTCACTCACTATTGTTCTACATCTATTGTTCTCTCTCGGTTTTATTATTACTATGTTTTATTGTATTTGCTTTGCAGGTATGGTATGTTATACTGTAATGTTTGTTTTATTGTTAACCATCATTTGGTTAGCAGGTACCCCATTCAGCTGCAGCACGGGTTTATTTATCTTGACAGCAACAGCGTTTGCTCCCACGATACATAAAGCCCTGACTCCAGCGCTGTTGGAGGTGATTTCACCACCACAGTTAAAAAAAAAAGAAAAAAAAAGGCGCATATATGCCGAAGCATGGGGGCATGGGTGGAGGAGCGATTAGCTCCTAACATTAGGGGCGGAATGCCCCCATGCATCAGCATATATTTTTTTAGGCACAGATTGCAATGTTTTATTTTTACTATGTTTTATTGTATTTGCTTTGCAGGTATGGCAAGTCTTAATGTTATACTGTAATGTTTGTTTTATTGTTAACCATCATTTGCTTAGCAGGTACGCCATTCAGCTGCAGCACAGGTTTATTTATCTTGACAGCAACAGCGTTTGCTCCCACGATACGTAAAGCCGTGACGTAAAGCCGTGGTGCATGTATGCCCATCATTAGAAGTGAATGGATGAAGGGCACTATTCTATTGGTGGGCATACCCACCGATCAATCTCTTTTTTCGTTCAGCCCACAGGCTGCATCAAAAAAAGAACATTACAATGTATGCCCAACAAGGACCAGCAAAGTACTGGTATGTTGTTGGACTTTTAGTGGTTATACCAGAATGATGCCTGCAGGTTTAGGTATCATCTTGGTAGCATTCTTTTCAGCCAGCGGTCAGCTTTCATATAAAAGCAATCCTAGCGGCTAATTGGCCTCTAGATTGCTTTTATAAGCAGTGGGAGGGAATGTCCCCCCTCCCACCATCTTCCATGGTTTTCTCTGGCTCTCCTGTCCCAACAGGGAACCCAAGAATGCAGCCAGTGGTTCAGCCAGCTGACCATAGAGCTGATCAGAGACCAGAATGGCTCCAATCATCTCTATGGCCTAAGAAACCGGAAGCTATGAGCATTTCATGACTTCGCCGGATATAAACAGCGCCATTGGGAAATTAGTAAAGCATTTTATCACACCAATTTTGGTGTGGTCAGATGCTTTGAGGGCAGAGGAGAGATCTAGGGTCTAATAGACCCCAATTTAAAAAAAAAAAATAGTACCTGTCACTACCTATTGCTATCATAGGGGATATTTACATTCCCTGAGGTAACAATAAAAAAAAAAAAAAAGAAAGGAATAGTTTAAAAATATAATAAAAAAGCAAAATAAATGAAAAAAAGCACCCCAGTCCCCCTGTGCTCACGCGCAAAGGCGAATGCAAGCGTTGGTCTGGTGTCATTTGTAAACAGCAATTGCACCATGCGTGCGAGGCATCACCGTGAAGGTCAGATCGAGGGCAGTAATTTTAGTAGTAGACCTCCTCTGTAGATCTAAAATGGTAACCTGTAAAGGCTTTTAAAAATGTATATAGTTTGTCGCCACTGCACGTTTGTGCGCACTTTTAAAGCATGTCATGTTTGGTATCCATGTACTCCGCATAAGATCATCTTTTTTATTTCATCAAACATTTGGGCACTATAGTGTGTTTTAGTGCATTAAAATTAAAAAAGTGTGTTTTTCAAAAAAAATAGCGTTTGAAAAATTGCTGCGCAAGTACTGTTTGAAAAAAATTGCAACACCTACCATTTTAATCTGTAGGGCCTTTGCTTTCAAAAAAATATATAATGTTTCTGGGTTCAAAGTAATTTTCTTGCAAAGTAAAAAAAAAAAAAAAAATTTCATGTAAACAAAGTGTCAGAAAGGGCTTTCTCTTCAAGTGGTTAGAAGAGTGGGTGATGTGTGACATAGGCTTCTAAGTGTTGTGCATAAAATGCCAGGACAGTTCAAATCCCCCCGCCTCCAAATGACCCGTTTTTGGAAAGTAGACACCCCAAGCTTTTTGCTGATAGGCATGTTGAGAATGTATGGAATATTTTATCATAAGTTTTGGGAAAATTACACTTTTTTTTTTTTTTTGCACAAATTTGTCACTAAATGATCTATTGTTCAAACAGGGCATGGTTATGTGTGGAATTACACCCCAAAATGCATTCTGCTGCTTTTCCTGAGTACGGGGATACCTCATGTGTGAGACATTTTGGGAGGCTACGGCGTACAGGACCCTGAAAGCCAATCACCGCCTGCAGGGTGTAAATTTTTGATTTTACTCCTCACTACCCATCACAGTCTTGAAGGCCATAAAATGCCAAGATAGCACAACCCCCTCCCCCCTAAAATGACCCCATTTTGGAAAGTAGACACCCCAAGCTATTTGAGGCATGTTGAGTCCATGAAATATTTTATATTTTGCCACAAGTTGTGGGAAAATGATTTTTATTTTTTTTGCACAAAGTTGTTACTAAATGATCTATTGCTCAAACATGCCATGGGCATATGTGAAATTACACGTCAAAATACATTCAGGGATACATGTGTGAGACTTTTTTGGAGCCTGGCCGTGTATAGGACCCCAAAAACCAATCACCGCCTTCAGGCTTTCTAAAGGCATACAATTGTGATTTTACTCCTCACTACCTATCACAGTTATGGAGGCCCTGAAATGTCCAGATAGCACAAAACCCCCCAAAATGTCCCCGTTTTGGAAAGTAGACACCAAGGTATTTGCTAAGAGACATAGTGAGTATTTTGCAGATCTCATTTCTTTTTGAAAAGAAAGAAAAGAAAATGTGGTATCCCCATACTTCGTAGAAGCAGCAGAATGTTTGAACAATATATCATTTAGTGACAATGTTGTGTAAAAAAAAAAATCGTAATTTTCCCGAAAGGTGTGGCAAAATATAAAATATTCCATGGACTCAACATGCCTCTCAGCAGATAACTTAAAGTGTCTTCTTTCCAAAATGGAGTCATTTGGGGGGGGGGGGGGGGGGTTGTGCTATCTTGTCATTTCATGGCTTCCGAAACTGTAAACTGTGATAGGTAGTAAGGAAGTGAAATCACCATTTTTCACCCTCAAGGCGTTGATTGATTGGCTTTCGGGGTCCTGTATGCGGCTAGGCTCCCAAAAAAGTCGCACATATAAAACCATGCCAAGTGTGAGCAATACATCATTTAGTGACAACTTTGTGTCATTTTTTAATCTCTTGTGACAAAAAAATAAAATATTCAATGGGCTCAACATGCCTCTCAGCAATTTCTTTGGGGTGTCTACTTTCCAAAAATGGGGTCATTTGGGGGGGGGGGGGTTGTACTGCCCTGCCATTTTAGCACCTCAAGAAATGAGTTAGGCAGTCATAAACTAAAAGCTGCGTAAATTCCAAAAAATGTTCCCTAGTTTGTAGACGCTATAACTTTTGCGCAAACCAATAAATATACGCTTATTCACATTTTTAACCAAAGACATGTGGCTGAATACATTTTGGCCTAAATGTATGACCAAAATTGAGTTTATTAATTTTTTTTTATAACAAAAAGTAGAAAATATCATTTTTTTTCAAAATGCAGTCTTTTTCCGTTTATATCGCAAAAAATAAAAATTGCAGAGGCAATCAAATACCAGCAAAAGAAAGCTCTATTTGTGGGGAAAAAAGGACGCAAATTTTGTTTGGGTACAAAATTGCATGACCGCGCAATTAGCAGTTAAAGCAGCGCAGAGCCAAATTGTAAAAAGTCCTCCGGTCATTGAGCTGCCAAATCCTCCGGGGCTGAAGTGGTTAAACTTCCCTCATTTTCACACCAAAGTATATTCCTTTGATGTAAAAGTCAAAATGGACAAATTGTTACAATGTTCCTACTTAAGTTCCACTGCTAAAAAATGTTTTAAATCTTGGCAGACTGCTCGTTTTTTTTTTTTTTTTTCCTTTCTTTTGACAGCTGTCAGCTTTAGTAGAGCAGAGGTAATTCTCTGCATAGAAAGAAATTGGTAAAAACTTTTTTAAAGATCGCGATAACGATTCTGCACGATTAATCATGCAGCTCTATTATATGGCCTCAATCTTAGCTTAACTTAAAACATGGTTCCCTCAATCCAAAGATACTAGATGGAAAGAACTAGAATGCTCCCAAACACGGGGAAATAATTTATATTACTTCCTACTCACGAGCCAATACAAAACCCCATGGGGTACTTTGCTATCACCCACTGTGCTAGCCTCTCTCCAGGCTTGGAACACACTAATAACTACCCACTCTCAGGACTCCAAAACTACAGCACTACCATTAACACCGCAAAGCTTACCCATAATCATACCCAACTTAAATATAAGCAGATGGGTGACAAAAGGGATAAAGAATGTAGAAGACCTAATGATAGGACCAGCACCCAAAACCTTTAAATCCCTACAAATAGAATTTGGTTTAGATAACTTTGAACATTATACTTAATGAAGTGGGTTTCTTGGGTCGGAGTAATTAACTCCAACCCAAACGCAGTACCACCAAGGAAGACAGTCCACTACCATGGAAGATAGACCAATTCTATTCCAACCCTCCTACTAAGGTCAAAGGTATATCTATGTTTTACACGCTGCTCAATAAAAAGGACATATTTACTAAAACTTCCAATATATTAGCATGGGGAAAAAAAAGAGTTGAACACCAGCTGTACCCCTGAACAATGGCAAAAGGCACTCGGCGTCACATATGTGGTGACTAAAAGCGTGAACCTATGGGAACTGACTCAAAAAAAATCTTACTTAGATGGTACTTAACTCCCTACAGAATTGCACAATTCTTCCAAAACACCCCTGCGACCTGTTGGAGGAACTGCGGGGAGATATGCACATTATACCATACACTTTGTTCTTGTCTGATCATAACCAATTTTTGGACAACAGTATCTAAACTGCTCATACAAATCCTAAAGATTAAAATACCATTGACGCTAGACCTAGCACTCTTGTCATTACTATTGAATCAGTGCCAATAGAACTCAGAAGAAAAGCTATCCATATTCTGCTAAGTGCAAGACTAGTCTAGTACGCCATTGGAGGGACCAGGAAGGGACCAGGAAGCCCTTTCTATCCAAGAAGTGATAACAACAACCCACATGCACGACGCATATGAGATGCTGCAGCATATGAGATGCTGTTTGCCTCCACACAAGGAAAACACAAAGAGCTAGCCTTCGATGGAAAAATTGGTCAGAATGGTATATAAGTTTCTCCAGAAATGAATCCTACCCCAATACCAAATAGGAAACATGTTCTACTTATAATGACTGTGGTGAATAGTTATGTTTATTTGCATTATGCTCTTTAAACACAACCCAACTTTGAAAGTTAAGTATTTCTTCCCTTTTATACATATCCCTAACCTCAATACTGTGTTAATACTATGGTTTATTAAGAACACAAGTACATTCCATGATTAGACCTAACAGAGGTCCCAACTATAAGTAAATGCAATATGACTAATGATATAATTCCAAATGTATGTGTGCTACAAAGCAAGCGTTATGCCAAATGTCCTTCACCAATCTTTCTCTTCTGTATTACCACTATATACCAATAAAGAAATATTGAGATTAAACTAGAAGTAAGGGGGGGGGGGTGGTGGTGAACTAGAATTCCATCGGGCAGACAGGTCAGTTGGAGGGTGGAATGGGGATAGATGGGGGGAGGGTGATGGCAGATGACAAGAAAGTTCCCATGTTGCAAACAACCATTGGAAACTATAGTGCCATTTGTACTACTAAACAAGATATGAAAAACACCAGAGCAAAATGTAATACTGCATAAAAGTGTTTGTTCACCAATGCCAGAAGTCTGCCAAGCAAAATAGGTGAGTTGGAAGCTCTGGTGCATGAGGAGAGCTATGTAGTAATCGGTATTGCTGAAACTTGTCTTCATTCCTCACATGATTGGGCTATTAATATTCCTGGCTATGCACTCTTTCAGAGAGACAGAGTAAAAAGGAAAGGTGGCGGGGTCTGTCTCTATGTAAGAAGTGATCTCAAAGCCAGTGTGAAAGAGGATCTGATTGATGGAGAGTGTGATGAGTCTGAAGCATTATGGGAGGAACTGCATATAGATGTGTGTAGATCAAAGTTAATCATTGGAGTTTGTTATAGACCATCCAATGTTAATGAGGAGGTGGAGACTCAGCTCCTTGCACAGAAGGAAAGGGCTGCAACGGTGATATTAATGGGGGATTTTAATTTCCCAGAAATTGACTGGAGTAATGGCACTGCTGAGACAGTTAAAGGGCAAAAATTTATAAACCTATTACAGGACAATTCTATGGTCTAGTTTATTGAGGCCCCAACTAGGAATGATGCTCTGTTGGACCTGGTAATCTCAAACTATGCAGAGCTTATTACTAATGTTCATATAAAGGAACATCTTGGTAGCAGTGACCATAACATGATTTCATTTGATGTTAGCTGTAAGCAAAAAACACATACGGAAAGATAAAAACACTTAACTTCAAGAGAGCAAATTTTCCAAGGATGAGCGCTGCTCTCCAGGACTTGGACTGGGAGGGAATATTTGCATCAATGGGCACAGAACAGAAATGGGATTTCTTCAAAGTGACTGTAAACTCACTGCAAAGAATATTCCAATGGGCAATTAGTTTAAAAGGCTAAAAATAAAACCTATGTGGCTCACGGCCAAAGTTAAAAAAGCTATAAACAATAAGAAAAGAGCTTTAAAAAAATATAAAAATGAAGGAACACTAATGTCATTTAAATGATACAAAGAATATAACAGAATATGTAAAAAGGAATAAAGGATGCAAAAACTCAAAAGGAATGACAGATTGCAAAAGATAAAAGGAAAAACCCCCAAAAATTCTTCAAATATATTAATAGTAAAAAGGTCAGGTCTGAGCTTGTAGACCCTTTACAAAATAATCTAGAGTGGGTGACTGGGACAAAGAGAAGGCAAATTTATTAAATACTTTTTTTCAGCTCTGTGTATACAAAGGAGCATGGGGGTGTTCATGTCCATAATGGGGGTGGTAGTGACCCAGCCCCAAATGATCCACAATGGCTCAAAAGGCATATGGTCCAGAAATATTTAGACAGAATAAAGCACCTGGACCAGATGGCATCCAGCCATGGATCCTAAAAGAATTGAGCTCTGTAATTTCAAAGCCGTTGTATCTAATTTTTAGGGACACATTAATGACGGGAATAGTAGCACTGGATTGGCGTAGGGCCAATGTGGTGCCTATATTTAAAAAGGGAACAGTCTTTACCAAGTAACTATAGACCTGTTAGATTAACTTCTATAGTCAGAAAGATACTGGAGAGTTTAACCACTTCAGCCCCGGAAGGATTTACCCCCTCCCTGACCAGAGCACATTTTACAATTTGGCACTGCGTCGCTTTAACTGCTAATGCTGTACCCAAATTTGCGTCCTTTTCTTCCCACAAATAGAGCTTTCTTTTGATGGTATTTGATCACCTCTGCCGTTTTTATTTTTTGTGCTATACACGGAAAAAGACCGAAAATTTTGAAAAAAATCATATTTTCTACTTTTTGTTATAAAAAAAATCCAATAAACTCAATTTTAGTCATACATTTAGGCCAAAATGTATTCGGCCACATGTCTTTGGTAAAAAAAAGTCAAAAAGTGTATATTTATTGGTTTGCGCAAAAGTTATAGCGCCTACAAACTAGGGTACATTTTCTGGAATTTACACAGCCTTTAATTTATGACTGCCTATGTCAATTCTTGAGGTGCTAAAATGGCAGGGCAGTACAAAACCCCCACAAATGACCCCATTTTGGAAAATAGACACCCCAAGGAAATTGCTGAGAGGCATGTTGAGCCCATTGAATATTCATTTTTTTTTGTCCCAAGTGATTGAATAATGACAAAAAAAAAAATTACAAAAAGTTGCCACTAAATGATATATTGCTCACACAGGCCATGGGCATATGTGGAATTGCACCCCAAAATATATTTAGCTGCTTCTCCTGAGTACGGGGATACCACATGTGTGGGACTTTTTGGGAGCCTAGCCGCATACGGGGCCCCGAAAACCAATCACTGCCTTCAGGATTTCTAAGGGCGTAAATTTTTGATTTTACTCCTCACTACCTATCACAGTTTTGAAGGCCATAAAATGCCCAGATGGCATAACCCCCCCCAAATGACCCCATTTTGGAAAGTAGACACCCCAAGCTATTTGCTTTGAGGCATGTTGAGTCCATGGAATATTTTATATTTTGACACAAGTTGCGGGAAAGTGACAATTTTTTTTTTTTTGCACACAGTTGTCACTAAATGATATATTGCTCACACAGGCCATGGGCATATGTGAAACTGAAATGAAATTTAAATCTGTACTGAGTGGTAAACAACAATCACCCCCCGTGACAAAATTAAATTGTGGCGCTCTTTCCAACAAACTTATCCACCTCCTATGGTGAAAATAAAAAATCTAACAACCACCTTTTTGCTGGTGTATAACTACATATAGTGCAACTCAACTTGCAAAAAATAAAAAATGAATGATAAAGATGTGCACAATAGATATATGATAAATATCCTATTGATACCCCCACATCATATTCAGTGAAAATAATCAGTGAAAAGAATATTAATAACACCAAAATAACTAATACATAACGTGATTCAGTGCTAATATTACTCAGATGCTGCTATATAAACAAATGCCCATATAATGAAAGTAAGTATGCAATCTATAAGTATAAGTGCATCAAATAGTGTCCGTGATAGTGATCAAAAACAACATTTAATGTGCAACAGCAAGTCCTTCTGTTATAGGAATGTGAGTTCTTCTAATATGATCTTCCACCACACCTCTGTGTTCAGTGACCACTCTCCCTATGGACAGCCACTCACCAGCTCCTCATGCCTCCACTTTCGTATGAGGCTAAAAGGCATAGATGACTGCTGCTACTGGCAAGGGTTAAACCATGTCCATCCAGGGGGCTCATTCCATGTAAAATTAGAAAAGAACTTCCAATAGTGTAATAACGTAAAACACTTTAATGATTCACAATGCAAATTACACTTCAACAGTTCCACTCACATTGTGTATACAACAAAACAGCATGATTAAGGTACAAGCGTATAGAAACATGTCGGGGGCGTGGCCGTAAGAAGGAGAACACCACATACTAGTGACAGGAAGAAGCTGGCTGTATGGTTAACCGAGTGGGGGAGATAGCTATACCCATTTATGAAGCAAGCGGCGAGAGGGTGAGAGATACTTTGAACGCTGGCGATTAGAGGGTCCGCCGTGACCGCATACCCCCTAGGAGGTTAATCTCAGCTGTTGGTTGATATTATATCAGACAGATTGCTGTGGAGTTTGCTATGCTGTTGTGTTGTATACACAATGTGAGTGGAACTGTTGAAGTGTAATTTGCAGTGTGAATCATTAAAGTGTTTTATGTTATTACACTATTGGAAGTTCTTTTCTAATTTTACATGGAACGAGCCCCCTGGATGGACATGGTTTAACCCTTGCCAGTAGCAGCAGTCATCTATGCCTTTTAGCCTCATACGAAAGTGGAGGCATGAGGAGCTGGTGAGTGGCTGTCCATAGGGAGAGTGGTCACTGAACACAGAGGTGTGGTGGAAGATCATATTAGAAGAACTCACATTCCTATAATAGAAGGACTTGCTGTTGCACATTAAATGTTGTTTTTGATCACTATCACGGACACTATTTGATGGACTTATACTTATAGATTGCATACTTACTTTCATTATATGGGCATTTGTTTATATAGCAGCATCTGAGTAATATTAGCACTGAGTCACGTTATGTATTAGTTATTTTGGTGTTATTAATATTCTTTTCACTGATTATTTTCACTGAATATGATGTGGGGGTATCAATAGGATATTTATCATATATCTATTGTGCACATCTTTATCATTCATTTTTTATTTTTTGCAAGTTGAGTTGCACTATATGTAGTTATACACCAGCAAAAAGGTGGTTGTTAGATTTTTTATTTTCACCATAGGAGGTGGATAAGTTTGTTGGAAAGAGGGCCACAATTTAATTTTGTCACGGGGGTTATTGTTGTTTACAACTCAGTACAGATTTAAATTTCATTTCAATTTTGTCTTATATATTAAGTGGCAGCTATAGGTAGGTGGTGTTCACCGGATGTGTATTACCATCTAGGTGAAGTATCCAAGGCGCAGTGGGGGTTGACCTAGTATAGGGTGGAGAGTGTCTAGGAATAACCGCATAGTCATGGGCATATGTGGAATTGCACCCCAAAATACATTTAGCTGCTTCTCCTGAGTATGGGGATACCACATGTGTGGGACTTTTTGGGAGCCTAGCCGTGTACGGGGCCCTGAAAACCAATCACCGCCTTCAGGATTTCTAAGGGGGTAAATTTTTGATTTCACTCTTCACTGCCTATCACAGTTTCGGAGGCCATGGAATGGCCAGGTGGCACAAAACCCCCCCAAGTGACCACATTTTGGAGAGTAGACACCCCAAGCTATTTGCTGAGAGGCATGGTGAGTCATTTGCAGCTCTCATTTGTTTTTGAAAATGAAGAAAGACAAGAAAAAACTTTTTTTTTTCTTTTTTCAATTTTCAAAACTTTGTGACAAAAAGTGAGGTCTGCAAAATACTCACTATACCTCTCAGCAAATAGCTTGGGGTTCTTGGTTTTCGGGGTCCCGTACGCAGCTAGGCTCCCAAAAAGTCTCACACATGTGGTATCCCTGTACTCAGAAGAAGCAACAGAATGTATTTTTGGGTGTAATTTCACATATTCCCATGGCATGTTTGAGCAATATATCATTTAGTGACAACTTTGTGCAAAAAAAAAAATAAAAATTGTCTCTTTCCCGCAACTTGTGTCACAATATAAAGTATACCATGGACTCAACATGACTCTCAGCAAATAGCTTGGGGTGTCTACTTTCCAAAATGGGGTCATTTGGGGGGTTTTGAACTGTCCTGGCATTTTATGCACAACATTTAGAAGCTTATGTCACACATCACCCACTCTTCTAACCACTTGAAGGGAAAAAACACACTTTTTTAAATGTTAATGCACTAAAACACACTATATTGCCCAAATGTTTGATGAAATAAAAAAGATGATCTTAGGCCGAGTACATGGATACCAAACTTGACATGCTTTAAAATTGCGCACAAACGTGCAGTGGCGACAAACTAAATACATTTTTAAAAGCCTTTAAAAGCCTTTACAGGTTACCACTTTAGATTTACAGAGGAGGTCTACTGCTAAAATTACTGCCCTTGATCTGATGTTCGTGGTGACACCTCACATGCATGGTGCAATTGCGGTTTACATTTGACGCCAGACAGACGCTTGCGTTCGCCTTTGCGCGAGAGCAGGGGGGGACAGGGGTGCTTTTTTTTTTTTTTTTCTTTATAATTTTTTTGTTTTTTTATCTTATTTTTAAAATGTTCCTTTCATTTTTTTTTTAATCATTTTTATTGTTATCTCAGGGAATGTAAATATCCCCTATGATAGCAATAGGTAGTGACAGGTACTCTTTTTTGAAAAAATTGGGGTCTATTAGACCCTAGATCTCTCCTCTGCCCTCAAAGCATCTGACCACACCAAGATCGGTGTGATAAAATGCTTTCCCAATTTCCCAATGGCGCTGTTTACATCCGGCGAAATCTAAGTCATGAAATGCTCGTAGCTTCCGGTTTCTTAGGCCATAGAGATGTTTGGAGCCACTCTAGTCTCTGATCAGCTCTATGGTCAGCTGGCTGAATCACCGGCTGCATTCTCAGGTTCCCTGTTGAGACAGGAGAGCCAGAGAAAAACACGGAAGATGGTGGGGGAGGGGGGGCATTCCCTCCCACTGCTTGTAAAAGCAGTCTAGAGGCTAATTAGCCGCTAGGATTGCTTTTACATGAAAGCCGACCGCTGGCTGAAAAGAATGATACCAAGATGATACCTAAACCTGCAGGCATCATTCTGGTATAACCACTCAAAGTCGTGAATGGCGTGCCTGAAGACAAAAAAATGGTTAACAATAAAACACAGTAAACGGTAAAGTATAAAAAAATTGCATACCTGAAAAGCAAACATGATAAAACATAATAACAATAAAACATTGCAGAATAGAATACAGTAAAAAAGAGCAGAACAATAGAGAGAGAATAGAGAGAGAGAGAACAATAAAACGACAACTATTTTTTTTTTTTTATATATATTTTTTTTTTTTTTTACACTTTTTTTGTAACTAACTTTTATAACTGTAAACGGTTCCAGGTTCGGGTCTCTCAAAATGCGATGGCATCTTGGGAGACCCTGCGAAAGTGCGCCTAGTCTGTGGAATGCTGTACCCTACGCTAATACTCAACGAGTGAATGGTAGCGTTCAAAACATTCACCAATGCAAAGACCAGGATTATCAGGACAAGAGGGACAATAATAGCGGGTGTCACGCCTATATCCGCACTTGCTGCAGACACGACATCTTTGTTGGGTTTGTTGGGTAGGGGTACTCGGGAGGACATAAAGAAAATGCCTCTCATGCAGCTGACTGCATTTGGTTGAGGATCCTAATTAGGATTGGCGAATGCAGCAGGAAGAGCACTATGGGCATGACGGGCCTGTGTTTGTCTTCTTCTTGGTGGCAGCGGGACAATACTTGTGCTTGCCACCTCACCAGCTTGAACTGCACTTATGGGACTCGCCACGTCACCAAGTGTTACTGCAGTGCTGGTTTGACTACGACCGGGGTGTACTAGGCCGCTGGCGCCTGCCAGTTCACCAAAACGCTACCAAAAAAACTGTTAGTGATCGCAGGGATCAGGCCTGACTCTGCGAACGCTGCAGTTATGCGTTTAGTGTTTTGTAAGTGACAGTGATCGATCGATACTGCACTTGGGTGGGCTGGGCCGGGCGGAGGGGCAAAACGCAGGTGCTAGCAGGTATCTGGGCTGATTCCGCTAACACTGCGTTTTTGGGAACCCTAAACTGCTGGGGACACTAGTATAGATCTGATCGGATCAGATATTGATCCGTTCAGATACTATACCACTAAGGGAGGTGTACGGTGCGTGCGTGGGTGTTAGCGGTACTGGCACTAACCTGACGCTGCCTGGGGCTGGTGCTGGTGCTTGCCAGTTCACCAAAATGCTACTAAAAAAAACTGTTAGCGATTGCAGGGATCAGGCCTGACTCTGCGAACGCTGCAGTTATGCGGTTAGTGTTTTGTAAGTGACAGTGATCGATCGATACTGCACTTGGGTGGGCTGGGCGAAGGGGCAAAACGCAGGTGCTAGCAGGTATCTGGGTTGATCCCGCTAACACTGCGTTTTTGGGAACCCTAAACTGCTGGAGACGCTAGTATAGATCTGATCGGATCAGATATTGATGCGTTCAGATACTATACCACTAAGGGAGGCGTATGATGCGTGGGTGGGTGTTAGCGGTACTGGCGCTAATCTGACGCTGCCTGGGGCGACGCATATCACCGCCGGTCGATCAGGGGGCTTTATTCGGTAAGAAACGTTGGGTGCCCTGACACTATAAAAAATAAACGAACTAACCAGCGTGACCCGTAACAGTTATACGGTGATCAGTGGTGAAAGGGTTAACTAGGGGGCAATCAAGGGGTTAAAACATTTATTAGGTAGTATATGGGGGTCCCTGACGCTATAAAACGCTGACGGCGAACCTAAATATTTACGTCCCTAACTAGCGTCACCAGCGACACTAATACAGCGATCAGTAGTGTTTTACACTCACATTCCAGTCTTCTCTCCTCGGCGCCGGAACGGAAACTACCGAGCCGAGGAGATACGACATCATTTCCTTTGCTGCTGTTTAGCATACAGCTGCAAAGGAAATTATCTGATTGGCCGGTGGCGATCGCGATGGGGGGCCACAAATGGAAGGCCTCCCTCTCACCTCCGATCACCGGGGGACAAAAGAGGACCGCCTCAGGCACCGGGGGGGGCCTGATCGGACCCCAAACCCGCGGGAGGCGGATCACGTGTATGTACGTGATTTTGCCTGCCCGTGCCGCCTTGCCGACGTACATCGGCGTGAGGCGGTCCTTAAGTGGTTAATATCTTTATAAAAGATATAGTGTCTGGTATTAAAAGTAACATTTCTGTCTTTGCAGATGACACTAAGCTATGTAGTGGAATAACGTCCTTGGAGGATGTCTTCAATTTACAAGCCAACCTCAATGCACTGTCTAATTGGGCGACTATGTGGCAGATGAGGTTTAATGTAAAGTTATGCACTTTGGGAGAGAGAGAGGGAGAGGGAGAGGGAGAGGGAGAGGGAGAGGGAGAGAGAGAGAGGGAGGGAGAGAGAGAGAGAGAGAGAGAGAGAGAGAAGGAGAGGGAGGGAGATAGAGAGATCCTCATATTTTCCAAGTCCCTGAAGAGCCACCACACAGATGTCTGTCGTGTGCTAGAGAAACTAAGAGAAGTGCAAATTCCATCGTGAACAGGTTCAATTCCTGGGCTATGTCATTTCCACTGCTGGTTTTTCTATGGACCCTGCAGTCCTTCAGTGGCCCTTACCAGTGGGTTTACATCCTCTGCAGCATTTTCCTGGCTTTGTCAACTATTATCGGAAGTTTATTCATAACTTCTTGTCTCTGGTTAAGCCTCTGACTGATATGACCAGAAAGGACGACAACCCACAGAGTTGGTCTCCGGAGTCCATTAAAGCGGGGTTCCACCCAAATTTTGAACATTATCTCTATGCATTTTCTTCCTTGCCTAGATGCTGACATGCTGTGTAAAAAAATATAAATCGCCGTAATTACCTTTTTTTTCTAATCTTCTTAGCACTTCCTGGTTTTCCTCCCATGGGAGTAGGCGTGTTTCTACCCTCTCCCAGACCTCCCACAGTCCCCTGGGAGCTAGTCTCAGGCTTCCCAGCATGCATTGTGCAACAGCGTCATCACAACATCTCGGTGAATGCTGGGAGCACAGCATTCACCGCATCCAGGAAATACATGCTTGTGGGCTTCAAATGCCAACAATGAAGATGGAAGCTGCCTGCAGTGAATTTTATAAGTTATTCTTTACAATGAAATCGGACACAGGTGGACTTATTACACAGAACATGTGAGTAGATAATCATGAGAAGAAAAGTTGGTGAATGAACTCCAAAAAAAAAAACGGTAGATAGGTGGACCCCTGCTTTAAGGCCTTTGAGAGTCTCAAGGATGCCTTTGTTTCTGCTCCTGTGCTGGCATATCCTGATCCTACGTTACCTTTTATCCTTGAGGTTGATGCTTCTGAGACTAGAGTTGGTGCCCTCCTGTCTCAACATCCTACCTCTGAGCGCGCTATGCATCCTTGTGGCTACTTTTCCAAGAAATTGTCATCTGCGGAGTGCAATTCCAAGATTGGTGACAGCTGTTAGCAATCATTTTAGCCCTGAAAGAATAGAGACATCTCCTCAAAAGGTACCACTGTGCCGGTTCTCATTCTTACTGACCGTAAGAATCTCACATTCTTGTCTGAGTCTAAACGCCTCTCTCCCAGAAGGGCGCGATGGTCTATTTTCTTGTCTAGTTTCAATTACATTCTTTCATTCTCACCCGTTATTAAGAATGTAAGGGCTGACGCTTTGTCACAACAATTTTCCTCCACTTCCAAGATGAAGTCGGTTACGGTTCCTGTGATTCCTCCTGATCGTATTCTGGCTACAGTTCGCACCAGTCTCACTTCTCCTTTGGGCGACAAAATTCTTGCCGCTTGCCTCCACCTTGGTCACATATATAGAGATGCTCTACTGTGTTCCTGTTAAAGACTTGCTTGGCTGATATTGCTTCTAGCTCCAGATCCTGCTTTCTGTTCTACTCCACTCATTTCTGGCTCCCTGATGTTTTGGCTTGTCTGACTATCTGTTCTGGTTCATGAACTCTGGCTATGTTTTGACTACTATGCTCTGTTTACCTTATTAATATTATTATTATTATTATTATTATTATTAAACAAGTGTTTTTTAACTGTACTTCTGTCTCAGTCTGATTCATGGTTTTTGACAATAATACAGTTTCTAAAATATAAAAAAGTACAGTGCAGGGTATATTGTCATAGATGCACTGCTCATATGTGCATCTGCATCTGCTGCCCCTCAGCGCACCTGCATCCGCTGACCTGCATCCTCAGCACATCTGCTGACCTGCATCCACAGCACCCAAGCCGGTTCCTGTCTCTGCCAGCTGTCATCTACAGCCAAGAGAACTCTGCAGGCACTCAAATGGTCACTGTCCCAACTCCAGTGACTCCGGAGCCAGGGCTGTACGAGGAGGTCTCCCTCTGCACGTCAGGCTCACCTCCAAGGTATGTGTCAGTATCAAACAGCCACGCCTGAGCCTGCAAGAGGGACTTCCTCCACAGATGAGATTTGCCAACACCTCTCAGCCCTCACTCAAGTGGTGAAATCTCTCCTGGACAGTTTTGTGCATTTGGTGGGACAAGTGCAATCCCTGGCTACCACAGCAAATCCTCCTCTTAGCAGGGCACCAACAGAGGCTACTACTGCACCCACTGTAATGATGCTACCTCCAGAACCAAGGGTCCCCATTCCGGAGAGACTTTCTGGGGACCGAAATAAGTTTTGGGTTTTCCGCAACACATGTGAATTGCATTGTTCATTACAACCTCTGACGTTTTCCCTGGAAACCACCAAGGTAGGGTTCATCATTTCTCTAATGCAGGGTGAACCACAGACCTGGGCCCATAGCCTGCTTGAAGAACGTCATGTTATGCTGGACTCTTTGTCATCCTTCAATGCCATGTCACTGTTATACGATGACCCACAATGGACTTCCACTGCAGAGGCTGCCCTTCATGCGCTCCAACAAGGCCACAGAGTGGTCGAGGACTATGTTACGGACTTCAGACGATGGAGCGCAGATGCCCAGTGGAATAACGCAGCCCTGCGGCACCAGTTTTGCCTTGGCCTATCTGAAAGATTAAAAGATGAACTGGCCTAGGTCGGTATACCAAACTCACTGGAGACTTTAATTACTCCGACCATCCAGATCGTCCTGCACTCCTGAAGGCGTCGATCTGAGAAAGCTACCCAGCAGATATGACCAACCTGGATGTTACCCTGAGTGCCCACTCCCGCTCACAACACTTTCACCAGTCTCGTCTCAGTCAATCCTGTACCAGTACTGGACACCAGATTCCCCTGAATCTATGCAACTGGAATTAATGAGACCCTCATTATCCCCTGAAGAACGGTTACACCGGTGACAGAACAACCTTTGCCTTTACTGTGGAGATGTCGGCCACTATGTATATTCATGCCCAGCAAAGTTCTGTAGATGTCTATCTCCCCTTCCAGTTATCCAGCACTCTCTGCCAACACTACGCACCTGGCTCTACCCATCTCATTTCAGCTTCCAGGAAGAACTGTGCCAGTTACTGCAATAATTGACTCTGGGGCATGTAGTTATTTTTTTGACCTGAACTTTGCAAATCAACAACTCATCCCACTCCGACCCAGGGCCCAAGGACTCTCCATCTTTCTAGCAGACTGGTCCTGTATCAAGTCTGGTCTGGTGACCAAGGAGACCCCTCCACTACCTGTGATCACTTCTACAGACCATAAGGAACTGCTGAGTCTGGATGCAATTGCGTCCCCTCTGTTTCCAGTCATCTTGGGCCTACCCTGGCTACAGGCTCACAATCTGCAAATTGATTGGGGCTCCGGAAAATATCAAGTTCCAGTCTTCCTATTGTCAAGAACACTGCCTACCCATACCTACCAAGGTCTCTTGCCCTCTGCTGTGCATAGAATCTGATGATTCGGAAATACGCTCAATAGTACCTGAGCCATATCATGAGTTTCTGGATGTTTTTAGCAAACGGGGGGTTGAGACTCTTCCTCCTCACCACTCATACGATTATCCAATTGAATTGCTTCCGGAGGCTTAGATCCCCATTGGATGAATCTTCCCACTATCTTAGCGGGAGTTGGAGGTACTAAAAGAATATGTGGACGAAAATCTTAAGAGGGGATTCATCCGACCATCTACTTCTCCGGCAGGAGCCGGAATCTTTTTCGTAGAAAAGAAGGACCACTCTTCTTGGCCCTGTGTGGACTATTAGGCACTCCTCTGCCTAATACCCCCTAGGGGGTGACGGATTCTGGTGAGTGGGGGAGCACGGGGGGAGCACTTGGAGTCACCAGCTTCTACATGCACGGAAGTCACCTTTTACTACCCCTTGGGCATTTGTAAATGCATGTCAACCGATCCTGACGTTCTTAATATTCTTGTCTATAAAAATTAAGACATTCTAACCCTGCCTGGGTCCATCATAGGGTCTTTTTTCATAGATGTGTATTCATATTCGTTACTTTTTATTTGAGTGTTAATGGTTTGGATTCCTATTTTTATGAATTTTTTATATATGAATTTATTATATATGAATTTTGAGACTGTATCATAGAGGTTTAATACACTTTGGTTTCACTTTATGCACAGTGCACTTTAGTCACCATATATTAGGGATATGTGGTAACTTCACACGGATACTGATAGCCCCCAAATAGTGGGTTTTGTCACGGACCCCAACAATTTTATAGGAGGCTACTTAATAATTTTCAAAAGTTTTGGTTTGATATGATTTGATATGTTGTAAATGTGAAGTTTTGCAATGGAGGCGGGGCAAGTTTAAGCCAAACCCATATATTGTAATATTCACTTACGCAATACAGAGGAATTGCACGTTCACTTTAAAGGATTGCACATTATACAAAACAATTTTTTTTCACTAATTTTATTAATTTTGGCACAAGCGTAGGGGTACATTTACCTAAGGGATACACATTTAGCCCTTTTCTTTTTATATATTTATTTATATTTTCCTGTGATCTTTAATTAACATCTAATGTTAAAAGGGCAGCGCCAATTCCCCAGATCTCTCCTTTAAATACTTCCAATCAACTCCTATTAGGAATTAATTAAGGGGAGGCTGCGGCCCTTCTAAAATATTTTCCTAAGCGCGGACTTCTAATCTAGTATCTGTGTGGACTATCGGTAACTAAATAAAGTCACTGTTAAGAACCGGTATCCTTTGCCCCTGGTGCCTGAGCTCTTTCAAAGACTGAGAACTATCGCTGTATTCAACAAACTAGATCTGCGAGGGGCCTACAATTTGGTTCATATCCGTGCAGGGGACGAATGGAAAACAGCTTTCTGTACCAAGTTCAGCCACTATGAATATCTAGTGATGCCTTTTGGTCTGTGTAATGCCCCTGCCACCTTCCAGCACTTTGTTAACGATATCTTTAGAGACTGCCTAGATATCTTCATAATTGTCTACCTAGACAATATATTGATTTTCTCCACATCCCTGGATCAACACCGGAAACATGTCAAGATTGTACTCTGCCGACTCAGTCAACATGAGCTATATGCCAAACCAGAAAAATGTGAATTCGAGTGGCAGAGTATCCAGTTTCTGGGTCTGGTAATCACCACGGAGGGATTCGAGATGGACCCACAAAAAGTTACAGCTGTTCTGGATTGGCCTGCACCCTCAGACAAAAAGGGGGTACAGCGTTTTGTTGGCTTTGCAAATTTTTACTGAAGATTCATCAAGGGGTTCTCTGCTATCATCTCTCCAATTACCCAGTTGACAAAACAGAGGGTTCGGTTCCACTGAAATTCTGAGGTTCAAGCTGCCTTTGCAACTCTAAAGGGACTTTTTACTTCTGCCCCCATCCTGAGTCACCCAGATCCCTCTCTGCCTTACCTACCTTAGGTAGATGCCTCAGAAACAGTAGTAGGGCCAGTTATTACCCAATGCCAAGGCCTCAAGAATCTAATGCACCCCATAGCCTTCTTCTCCCGTAAGCTTTCTCCAGCCAAGAACTACGTGAGTGATCGTGAACTCCTGGCTATTAAGGCTGATCACGAAGAATGGGGGTAATTGTTGCAGCACATCCCATACTTATTTACACTGATCACAAAAAACTTGAGTATCTGAGAACCAAATGGCTAAAGCCACGTCAAGTGCAGTGGGTGGTGTTCTTCTCCAGATTTTCATTCCATATCGCCTACCGGCCAGGGTCAAAGAACATTCAGCAAGATGCTCTCTCCCGCATGTTTGATGACCCCAAAGAAATCTCAGTTCCAGATACCATTTTATCAAAAGGCAATTTTTTGCTTCTTGACAGATCTGATGCCCGGCCTAAAGCAAGCTTTAGCGGGAGTGTCCAGTCTACCTGGAGTTACCCTGATACCCAGGGATGGGTTACTACCAAGCCCTGATAGACCATGGAGCATGATTGCTATGGACTTCCTAGTAGAACTACCCCCGTTTGAAGGATATACAGCTATCCTTGTAGTGGTTGACCACCTGTCTAAGATGGCCCACTTCATACCACTAAAGAATACACCTTCTGCCATTATAAGATAATATGGGGTGCCAACAAATATTGTGTCAGACAGGGGTGTCCAGTTCACCTCTTGCTTTTGAAAAGCACTATGCAAGGTGATGAAGTTTCTTATGAACTTGCTTTAGCTGATTCGCTCAAGATCCACCCAGTGTTCCACGTGTCTTTGCTGAAATTCACAGTACAAGACCCCTTCCCAGAGAGGGTATCAGGGCCACCTGAACCAGTAATAGTCAATGGGGATGAGGAATATGAGGTGGAGGCTGTAGTAGACTGCAGGAGAAGAGGTAATCAACTGCAGTATTTGATCAAATGGAGGGGATATGGGCCAGAAGAAAACTCTTGGGAACCTGAGCAGAATGTCCATGCCCAAGAGCTGATCCAGGTCTCAGGCGCACAGGTTCACAGAGGCGCAGTCCAGCTAACAGACATCCAGCGGTGAACAGACGTGCGCCAATGTGCATGCACGTGCATGAATCGTGCACGCACAGTGATGTTGCCTTGGCACCCAGTGGCCTTTAAATGGGCTACAGCTGCATTAGTCCTTTGCTGTTTGATCTGCAGCTTTACCCTGTGACCTGAAACTGCATCTGATCCAATACTGACCCTGCTTCCTGACCTCGCTGCTGTCTCCAGTCCTGACCCTTGGCTTTCTTGATCTTGCTCTGTTTACCTGTCTGTCTGCCTCCGTTACTAATCCTGAACTCTGACCATTCTTTGCCTGCCGTTTCTGCCTGACTGATACACTGTGCATTACCTGGCTAGTCTGACCTTGCTCCTGCCTGTTGTCTTGCATCTATGTGCATCTGCTGCCCCTCAGCACACTTGCATCCGCTGACCTGCATCCTCAGTGCACCTGCATCTGATGACCTGCATCCACAGCACCCAAGCAGGTTCCTGTCTCTGCCAGCTGTCATCATCTCCAGCCAAGAGAACTCTGCAGGCACTCATACCTTATTGTGCTCCTACGGTCACTGTCCCAACTCCAGTGACTCTTGAGCCAGGGCTGTACGAGAGGTCTCCCTCTGCACGTCAGGCTCACCTCCAAGGTACATGTCATATATAGTGCAGTGCACAGTATATAGTATAGTGTATTGAAGTGGTTAAGGGGAACCCTATGACAGAATTAAGAAAAAAAAAAAAAACGGCATGGGCCCCCCCCCCCAGTCAATAACAGACCCATTGGGTCTGGTATAGATTTAGGGGGAACTCCATGCCAAATAAAAATAAAAATATAAATAAAACAAAATAATGGTGTGGGGTCCCCCACAAAATCCATACCAGGCCCTTCAGGTCTGGTATGAATTTTAAGGGGAACAACGTGTCAATTTTTTTTTAAAAATGGTGTGGGGTTCCCCCCAAAATCCATAGCAGACCCTTATCCGAACAAGCAGCCATGGCAGGCCAGGAAAGGGGGGGGTGAGCGAGCGCCCCCCCTCCTGAACCATACCAGGCCGCTTGCCCTTAACATGGGGAGTGTGCTTTGGGGTCCCCCCATGTTGATGAGGACAAGGGCCTCATCCCCACAACCTTTAAAAATGGTGTGGGGTTCCCCCCAAAATCCATAGCAGACCCTTATCCGAACAAGCAGCCATGGCAGGCCAGGAAAGGGGGGTGAGCGAGCGCCCCCCCTCCTGAACCATACCAGGCCGCTTGCCCTTAACATGGGGAGTGTGCTTTGGGGTCCCCCCATGTTGATGAGGACAAGGGCCTCATCCCCACAACCTTTGCCCAGTGACGTAACAGGGTGACCCTTGCCCAGGTGACGTAACAGGGTGACCCTGCCCCCTTTTGACGTCATGTGACATCAGAGGGGGTGGGGTTACCATTTACATTACCAGGTGGCCCCCTCTTTGCCTATATAACAGCTGTCAAAGCCAAGAGACAGTAGTCGGCGGGACACCTCCCATCGAGGCAAAGCTTTTTTTTTCTATTTTTCGGCGTCCGTTGGGCACCGTGATTGAAGATGGATGGACATTGCGGGACACTTTTTTCTTTTTAATAAAGGAATTGTCAAAAACTGTCTCCTGTCGTTTTTACTTTTTTGATGAATGTACATTGTACCCCTACCCATTCACATAGGGGGGGGCAAATCTGGGGGCCCCCTTGTGGGGGGAACCCACACCGATTTTTCCATTGACTTTTATCTATATTGCTGGGTTCCGGCAAAACATTACAGCCGCAAGCAAATTTTAAATGACTTTTTTTCCTTTTGGAAATGTCATTTTGCTGCAGCACAGTAAAACACATGAGAAAGATGCGCCACTTTACAGGCAGATGAAGGGGACCCACAGGCACGATATTTAAAGGAATATGTCATTTTTATTGTTTCACTTTAAGCATTATTAAAATCACTGCTCCCAAAAAAACGGCAGTTTAACCAGTTCCGGACCAGCCGCCGCAGTTTTACTGCAGCAGGTTGGCTCGGCTGGGCAATTCTACGTTGCCTTACGTCGAGTGCGCGCGCCAATGATTTCTGGCCTGGACCTGCTGATCGGTCCTGGCGAATGAACTCCTCACCTGCCTGTGTAAGTGTAAACACAGACAGGGGAAGTAATGTCATCTCTCCTCGAGGAAGTCTTTTCGTTCCAGAGAGAGGAGAGAAGACATCTCAGAGTAAGTGCACCAACACTACACTGTCACCAGTACATGTAGGTACACGTGTCACCCCCCAATCGCCCCCCCCAGTTAACCCCTTCACCCCCTGTCACTGTCACCCAGTGCAGTGCTCATATTTTTCTTTGATCACTGTACTGGTGTAATTTGTGACAATAATCAGTGTACTTAGTGATAGGCCCAGATAGATCTAGGGACCCCCCCAAACAAGGTTTAACCCCTTGATCACCCCGTCACCAGTGATCACCGTATTAGTGTCACGGGTGATGCTGGTTAGCTAGTTATTTATTTATAGCGTCAGGGTACCCACCGTATATTACCTACTACAAGTTTTAACCCCCTGATCATCCGGCGGTTGATATCAGTATCGTCAGATAGGGTCTGCGTCACCCCAGGCAGCATCAGATTAGTGCCAGTAGCGTTAACACCCACGCAAGCACCATACACCCCCCTTAGTAGTATAGTATCTGAACGGATCAATATCTGATCAGATCTATACTATCCCAATGCACCTTCAGTGTCACTTACAATTCTACTTCCTCCACTCCTCTTCCCTTCTCCATCGGGGTCCTCCAAGGTTCTGTTCTTGGACCTCTTTTATTTTTTTATCTACACCTCTTCCCTGGGTCAGCTGATAGCCTCTCACGGCTTTCAATAACATTTCTACGCTGACAACACACAAATCTATCTATCCACCCTTCAACTCACTCCATTAGTTTCCTCACGCATAACTAACTTACTAACAGACATATCTGTATGGATGTCACATCACTTCCTCAAACTCAACTTGTCCAAAACCAAGGTTATAATATTTTCTCCCCCACGTGCCTCTTCCCCTGACTTCTCTGTAAAGAGCAGTGGCACAACCATCCACCCATCCCCACATGTCAGTATGCTAGGTGTTATCCTGGACTCTGAACTCTCCTTTCGGCCCCACATCCAATCACTTTCCAAAGCTTGCCGTCTCAACATCTCCAAACTACGCCCCTTTCCAACCAATGAAACCACAAAGCTCCTGATTCACTCCCTGGATATCTCTCGCCTTGACTACTGCAACTCCCTCCTCATTGGCTTACCTTTAAATAAACTATCCCCCCTTCAGTCCACCATGATTGCTGCTGCCAGACTCATCCACCTTACAAACCGCACAGTGTCTGCTACCCTTCTCTGCCGATCCCTCCATTGTCTGCCACATGCCCAATGAATTAAGATCAAAATACTAACATTAAGTTACAAAGTCATCCACAACTCTGCCCCCAGCTACATCACTAGCCTAGTCTCAAAATACCAACCTAATCGCCCTCTTCGTTCCTCCTGCTCTCTAGCTCCCTCATCACCTCTTCCCATATCCGCCTCCAGGACTTCTCCCCAGCCTCGCCCATCCTCTGGAATTCCCTGCCCCAATCTGTCAGAAGGTCTCCAAATGGGCTTGACAGCAGGGGCGATGGGTGTGGGTGTGTGTGAGAGTGAGTAAGTGAGTGCTCCTCCCCCCTCCTCCAAGTCCCGGGCTAATGGACAATCATTCGGCTGACAGCTGTGAAGCTGCACACATGAAAGAGCTCATCTCGTCTGCCGCGTGTCTTCAGTCATCTTAGTGCAGTAACAATACGCTGGCACTTGGGAAGGAAAAAGCATCGGATTTTACTGGCTGTTTTACCCATTGGCTGTTCCATCTGCTATACCCACTGGCTGTTACACCTGCTCTATTCACCGGCTGTTCCATCTGCTCTACCTACTGGCTGTTCCAATCTGCTCTACCCACTGGCTGTTCCATCTGCTCTACCCACATCGGTGTCTAGCAGTACCCGGCTTTGCGGTACAGGAGAGTGACCAAATCACGGAGCTTCTCTGATAACGGACAGAAGGACGGATGGACGGCGTGGCAAGGTAAAACAAACTTGATTAAAGCTGGGAGCTGAATAAACTGAAAAAGCAGAGTAAGGGGGAGAGTGCTTCATTTGTTTTGCTAGCCTGGTTACCTGCCTACAAACCTCTCCGTATAACAAGACAGCCACACACTGACATTCTCCCTAATAGCAGACGGGTGGACAGCTGAGGTGGGGAGAGAAAGAGAAACGGCCACTGCTGCATCTCATCGCCTTACTCAACTTAGGCAATTGTCACAGCGTAAAAAAGAGGTGTAAGAGAGAGAGGTCTCTGGTAGGCTGTATGCCGGTTCACAGCCCCTCCGTACAGTAAAGCAAAAACACACTGGCATCCGTCAGAAAACAGAAGGGAGGCTAATTGGAGTGGGAGAGAGAGAGAGGTAGTGAGAAGAGCGGCTGCTCTGACGGGCTGCAACCCCTCCCCCACCCCCTGCTCTATTCTATTTGAGTGGAGTGTAAAGAGGGAAGAAAGAGAAGGGAAAAGAAAGAGGGAAAGAACTTTTTTTGTTTTTTCCTTAAAGATGACAACACGCAGACAAGCAGCCCTGCAACCAACAGCAGGGAGAGGCAGAAAATTGATAGAAGGCATTAAAGCGTACCTATCCCCCCGCATACCTGAGCAAATAGGAAGGTCGGATGCAAAGAAGCGAAGCGGAGGTAATATCATGGGCTGTGTAGAAATAACAGAACGAGAGTCCCGGGTAAAGCAGGCAAGTACTCAGATGACCCAAATGACAAACGACAGTGTCGTAGGAAACGGCAAGAGATCCCCTACAGCAGGGAGAGGGAGGAAGACCCCAGAGCCAAGCCTCCCCGGAAGTGATGGGAGCCCCAAGGTAATTGGGGCTAAGAACAAGGGCCAACATATACTTGATAATGGACTTCAACCAGGGGGCATGCAAAGCCCACTAGTAGAAAGCCGGGATACTATGAAGCAATGGGAAAATAGCAGGTGGTCACTAGAAGAGGCACCAGACACAGAGACCGTGATTGGAAGAGGAGGAGAAGACCCAAGCCCCGATATGGACCAAAGCACCAGACAGGAACATATAGAAATTACAAGGTGGGACATGGGAGTAAAAGGGGTGCCACACGGATATGAGCATGACCAAGAGAGCGCTCAGGATGGCGAGGGGAACCCACAGGGGCAGAATGGAACAAATACAGAACCAGAAAGGGACATCTGGGAGTTGTTGAAGGCCCTCCCCACCAAAAATGACATACAGGAATTAATAAAAGCAGTTGAACAATCATGTATGCAAGCTGTGGCAAGTCTAAAAGAGGACGTCAGGGATCTGGGATACAGAGTAGAGGGGGCAGAAAAAGAACAAGAAACCATCACACAGGCAGTGGTTGATGTACAAGAGTCCATGAAAAAATATGAAGAGATATTAAATTCATACAGAGACCAGCTGGACGAGTTTGAGAATAGGGACAGGCGACAAAATATACGTATAAAAGGATTAAAGGAGTCAATTACAGCGACAGAATTAGCCCCAGCAGTACAAAAAATTTTTGGACAGATTCTGGGGGATCAAGCTCCAAGCATTATTGCAATAGATCGGGCACACCGGGTCCCTCTCCAGAACACAAAAGCTGATACACCTAGAGATGTAATTTGTAAAGTTCACAAATACACCGTGAAAGAAAACATAATGAAGACAACTCGTAATATTCCCACAATTACATTTGAAGGCTCAAACATAGCACTGTATCCAGATATCTCAAAAAGAACTCTTTTTAAACGAGGGTCGGTCCGCCCACTGCTAGAAACCCTACGAAAGGCCGATATTAAATACCGGTGGGGGTTCCCCTTCAGCCTAACAGCTTCTAGGGACGGGAAAACTGCAACCCTGCGAACAAAGGATGATTTAAATTCATTTATAGAGAAATTAGACCTCCCAAAGGTGGACTTTATGGACTGTAGAATAAACTCTTCAAGGCCCCCCTGCAACGAACAGAAAAGTGGCAGGAAGTACCGACAAGGGTTAACAGGGGTGGAGCCCAAAGAAGGACTTAGAGGACTTTTTTTTTTTTTTTCTTTTTATTTTTTTTTCTCTGGGAAGAGTTCTACAGGGTGAAGCCCGGGAGGAGGGGGGAACAGAGGGGGGGACTTGAGGGAAAATGAGGACCTTGTGTAGGTCAATAGGCCAACCCCAATTAAAGGGGAGAGTAATCCTGCGGAATGCAGGGAAGGGGGGTAGCATGCGCATGGGAGGTGTTGATATGCGCAGGCTCCCCGCCCGATTTTTAGATATACCCCTAAAGAGAGGTTTTTTGTATGGGGGAAGAGTATGTAAGGGTTATGTTTATAACACAAAGGTGATGTATTTTTTTCTTTTTTGCTATGTTATGCATAAGTATGTGTTTAATGGGGTACTGAATGTTGGAAAGGGGGAGGTAATGGGGGGGGGGGAGTGGCAGAGGGGAAGACAGAGATTAAGGGCAAGGGAGCAGGGGGTTTCTGGGATAAAAGGAAATGACAGCAATATTGAAAATACTTTCATATAATGTGAGGGGGTTGAGCTCACCAAATAAGAGGGGGACACTATGGGTGGAGTTGCAACATCTGGGAGCTGATGTGATTCTCTTGCAAGAGACCCACTTCGGGGGCGGTTCGATTTCAGGCCTGCCCCAGAATATACTGAAGCAATGGTATCATGCGGTATCCCCAGTAGCTAGGGCAAGAGGGGTCTCAATTGCATTTAAGAAAACATGCCCCTGGATATTGGAGAACGTACAATGTGACCCAGAAGGTCGGTATTTGTTTGTAAAAGGAGAAATACAGGGGAGACGATATACCTTTGCTTCGATATATGCACCCAATGAAGGGACTGTTAATTTTTTGGTTAAAATGATTAAAAAACTGGAAGAATTTAAGGAGGGATGTGTAGTGGTGAGAGGAGACTTCAATATGGTGCTAGATCCAAGTACAGATACATCCACGGGTAGATCCGCTTTGTCTTTTGGAGCCATAAAAAGAGTTAAACAAACCTTATGCGCACAACATCTTGTGGACAGCTGGCGAGCTCTACATCTAGGGACTAGGGATTTTAGTTACTACTCTAAAACACATGATATGTACTCACGGCTGGACCTTTTCCTGGTGGATCAATACTACCTGGGAAATGTTAACACAATCGAACCAATAACTATATCCGACCACGCTCCAATAATTCTGACCATTAGACCAACTCAAATGGCTCGTTCAGAACGAATATGGAGGCTGAACGAGTCATTGCTAGATAAGGAGGAAACAGTGGAGAATCTAAGTATTAAGATAAAGGAATATTTTGAAATAAATAAAATAGAAGGAATGTCAGATCAATTGGTGTGGGAAGCCCATAAGGCAGTTGTAAGAGGGGAGCTAATCGCCATTGGTGCGCACAAGAAAAAGGAAGGTAAAAGAGAGATAGACGAACTACTAGAGAAGATTAAGGCCCTAGAGATAAAGCATAAGGAAAATCTCAACCAAACAGATGGTAGGTGTTTGGAAAGCTTACGAGTAGAGCTTTCACAATGCCTAGAATATAGAGCAAAGAACAAGATCAGGTTTTTTGCTAAAAGAGCATATGAACAAGGAAACAAATGTGGAAAGCTGTTAGCAAAACAACTTAAAAAACAACAGGACTCTAGACACGTGCATAGCTTATTAGTGCAAGACAAGAAGATACTGGACACAAAAGCTATAGCTAAAGAATTTGGTAAATTTTATGAAGCATTATATAACATTGATAAAACAGAACCATCTGAGGGAGGGGAAAGCGAGGATCAAAGGAGGAATGAGATCGATGAATACATGGAGAGTGCTGTTATGCCCACAATACCTAAAGAGGTATCAGAGGATATGGAGCGTCCAATCACGGTTGAAGAGTTGAGTAGAGCGATAGCAGACTTGCCCCCCGGGAAAAGCCCAGGGCCAGACGGGCTGACAAACTCATATTATAAGAAATTTCTCCCAGTTCTGGTAAAACCTCTCTGCAGTTATTTTAACTCCATTAACGCTGCGAACCCACTCTCTCCAGAAGCATTAATGGCATATATAATGGTATTACCAAAAGAAGGAAAAGATCCCCAGGTGTGTGCTAACTACAGGCCTATCTCTCTGCTGAACTCCGATACAAAACTACTGGCAAAAATCCTGGCATCGAGACTTTGGGAATATGTAGGTGATCTGGTACATCCAGATCAAACGGGGTTCATAAAAGGACAGGAAGCCAGGGACAATACCATCCGCGCTCTCCATGTATTGCATTGGACGCGACATGGTCCGGATAGAGCCCCAGGTATCACTCTGTCGATGGATGCCGAGAAGGCCTTCGACAGAGTGAACTGGGGCTTTATGAGAGCAGTACTGGGTAGGATAGGTCTGGGGGGAAAAATGCTAGGATGGATCATGTCACTATACGGGAAACCAAGAGGAAGAATTAAGGTTAATGGGACAGTATCCGAATGCTTCAACATACAAAACGGTACTAGGCAAGGGTGTCCACTGTCCCCTTTGATATTTGCGTTAGTGATGGAACCATTTCTACGCAGAGTTAGGAAGAACGAGGACATAGTGGGGACATACATAGGACATATGGAACATAAAGTAGCAGCATATGCGGATGATCTGTTATTTTTTCTCTCCGCTCCTCAGACATCTATACCCGCACTGATGGCGGAAGTACAAAGATTCGGAGGGGTGTCTGGTTTCAAGATTAATTTTGAGAAATCAGTCATCCTTCCTAGTAATATATCATCGGAGATGGAGAGGTCGCTGAAAGAGATGTATCCATTTATATGGAATAAGGAGTCACTGACATACTTGGGGGTACAAATTAGCGCAGACTATGAACTATTGTATGAACGTAACTATGGCTCACTACTGAAAGAAATAACAGAAGAGCTAAAGCAATGGAAGGGTAAATTTCTGACTTGGTTCGGAAGAATCAGTGCCATAAAAATGAGCATACTGCCCAGAATGGTTTATGTACTGCGCACAGTGCCAGTCAAGTTGCCAGTGACTCTGTTTAGGCAAGTGCGTAGGCTATTTGTGTCCTTTGTATGGAATGACAGGAGGCCTAGATTAGCCTATGATATTTTAAGAAGAAGCAGAGGCGAGGGCGGCCTAGGACTCCCGGATATATCCACCTACTATAAGGCCATGACTCTAGTAAGAATAGTAGACTGGTGCCAGGACCTAAAGAGGAAACCATGGGTACAGGCAGAAATGTCAATGGCGGGAAGAAACCTGGCAGGAGCTCCATGGATCCAAGGGTCATCGAGGGGGCTGTCACAATGGACATCACCGATGACCCTGAATTCATTAGAAGCATGGGATAGAGTGAATAGTAAGGGTAGATATGCCCCCCAGACCTCCCCTCTGGCTCCTCAGAAGGGATTTCCTTGGTTCCCCCCGGGGGAGGAGACGGCTAGTCTGGGGGCATGGGGTCAGGATGGGAATACTAGATGTGGCAAGTTTGCCCCCAATGGAGCCCTTTTATCACTGACAGAAATGGTCATGAAATTCGGTAAGATACGAATGACAGAATGGAAACATCACCAAATGAAGAGTTTTTTCAAGAAATCTAAACCATTAAGACCCATGAATTCACTCACAACATTTGAGAGACAGTGTGTACAGACTTCAGAGTCTGGACATATGCTATCTCGAATGTATAGAATGATTTTAAAGGAACAAGAAAGGACACCCCCATACTTTGTAAAAGAGTGGGAGAGGGAGCTAGGCCAAGTATGGACAGATAAACAAATTAATAGAATGATATCGTTAACATTCACAACATCCATAAGCTCAAAAGTGCAGGAGATGCCATATAAGATCCTGGCGAGATGGTATAGGACACCAGTAAAACTAGCACAAATCTTCTCAGTATCTAGCGATAGATGTTGGAGGGGGTGTGGACAGAGGCGAACAGTTCTCCATCTTTGGTGGACATGCCCAATAATTAAATCATTTTGGGAATCAGTGGCCCCATGGATTGAGAAACTAACAGTGGATCCTTTGGAATTCGGGCCCATACAATATTTGTTCTATGGGAACCCTAGATCTGTCAAAAAGTATAGGGAAAGCATAACCCCACACTTATTAAACGCAGCAAAAAAACTGATTCCGAAGTACTAGAGGCGGGATCGGAGCCCGTCAGTCATGGAGTGGAGAAATGAGGTTAACATAATAAAGGAAGCTGAGAGGTGGGTTCATGTGGTTAAAAACCAAAAAAAGAAATTTGAAATTATATGGGCAAAATGGGAACAGTGCGACAGGGAGATAACGGAAGAGGGGAACTAATAATGGATAATGGAAGTAGAAACGGTATAGTCATTAAGAAATAAGATAAGCCCAGAAAGAAAAAATTAAACATTAACATGACTTCTCCAATGCCAATTAAGTAAAGGGGATGGGGGTAAGATAATGTATGGATATATGGTCTCATTTTTCCGAGGGAGGACTTCCTCCCTTTTTTTTTTTTTTTTTTTTTGTCTTCCATTCACCCTGATTCCCTTAATTAACACTGAGTGGTGAGGGTAATGTGGGGTAGGGGGTTTGTTTTTCTCCCTTTTTCTCTTTTTTTTTTTTCCTCTCTTCTCATTCTTCTTAAATAAATAGGAATTATAATGATCACAATGATTTATAACACGATTCAGAAGAAGGGGGATTTCACTGTATAATTCAGTCTATTAGGTCTACACATCGGGGGGAAGAGTAGCGTTAAACCAATACTAAAGAAAGGGGGGAGGGAAAGAGGCACAATTTATTGATTATGGTCTATAGTGATCTAAGACATGTATTGAATGAAGGGGAAACTCACTGTATAAACGTAGTTAGGCACGTTTGGATATGGGGGGAGGAGTTGAGTAAAGTGGTATTAAAGATGAGGGGGAAGAATCACAGAAGACTAAGGAAGGGAAGGGAAAGGAAAGGGAAGGGGAAGGGAAGAAAGGGGGAAGAGGGAGAGAGGAGAGGAGAAGGGGAAGGGGAAGGGGAAGGGGAAGGGGAAAGGGGTTACCTTTTTTTTTTCTTTTTTCTTTTTTCTTTCTTTGTTATAGTTTGGGGAAGTCACTTACAACTTATAATATTGTTATTCACGTTTGTATGTTGGGGAAAGGGAGTTGGAGCAATATAAGGATAAGGGTGGTTGGAGATACTAACAAGGAGGAAGATTGTGTGTTTTTTTTTTTTTTGTTCTACCCTGGTTAAATGGGATACATGGGGTAATTGGTGTTTTGTTATTGGATTTTGGGTTTAAAGTAGGAGTATAATAAGTTGAATGAATGTTAATGTATGATGTATCATATAAATGAATAAGTATGTATTATGTATCATATAAATGAATAAAAATTTTGATTATTAAAAAAAGAAGGTCTCCAAATGTATCCACTTTTAGGCGATCCCTGAAAACTTTCCTCTTCAAAGAAGCCTATCCTGCCTCCATCTAACAACTGCACTATTTTCTACATTAGCTCATCCCCCACAGCTATTACCCTTTTGTATAACTTGACCCTCCCTCCTAGATTGTAAGCTCTAAAGAGCAGGGCCCTCTGATTGCCCCCTGTGTTGAATTGTATTGTAATTGAACTGTCTGCCCTAATGTTGTAAAGCACTGCGTAAACTGTCAGCACTATATAAATACTGTATAATAATAATAATAGCATCCCCAATAGTTTAGGGTTCCCAAAAACGCAGTGTTAAATATCAAGAGATTGGAGGTGTAAGTAACAATAACTCATCTGCCTGAGTTAGCCAACATCCCAGAGTTTAATGCAAGCAAGGTTTTCCCCAAAGAGGGTGGGACTTTAGAGGCATAGATTGTAAACAAAAAATTGATAAAAAAATATATTTTAATATAATCAAAAAAGGGTAGGTGTACAAAATAATAAATATATAGATTATTTTGTATCACATATCACATGTACAAAAATATTTTCGTTAAAAACAATGTTACTAAATATGCATAAGGCTTTGGAAGTGTGTGATGTCTTCAAAAGTCTCAATAAGACAAGACACACCCAAAGTATGGTATCATGAAACCATACGATAAATCCTACGCGTTACGGAGTGTTTCACGCGCCTTCTTCAGGGATAATCCAATATGCATAATTCTGTGCATGTAACCATCTAAAATGTAGAGAAACATATATTATCAACAACATAGCTATATCAGTGCTTATATTCATCAGAGGTAACAGATGTTACAAAAAATACGTCAGTGAAGCTACTGTACTCAAGCGTCCAAAGAGCAACCAGAGTCTGGACAATAGAGCTTGAATAGATAGAAAGGAGAGATATATAGATTGCCGTCTGATGAGAAAGGCGGGCACGGAAAGCAGTTGGACGCAAACCGGGACCGCAAACAGCTGGAGGCTGAGAATAAGAAGGAGCAAGGAATATAAGGGTAATGAAATAATAGAAAAAAAAAAATGATTAAAGAATGACCAAAAACATATATAGAAACATGACCAGAGAGCACATAGCCACATATCATATAAATATATATGTATAAAAAAATAAAAATGAAAAAATATCAGAAAAATAAGAAAAGATAAAATAAAAAAACCATAATAACGTATATCAAAATTATATATAGAGTATATATAGCATGTACCTTCAAGTCAGATGCTGTATGTGCCTAAAAACAGGACGTAGATAATGGAGAGGTGCCAAATCAGGGAGGGCTGGGGTTCGTCATAGGTCTACTATGCCTTAGAGTATATATATATATATGTATGTATATACAGCACTTGAGAGGTAGGAAGAAGGTCAGACCAGAGCTCTAAAGTTGTCCCATGGATATATTCATCCTCCAAAATATCATCTATAAATTACAAAGGGGATGGTATAAGGGAGGTCCACACTCCATATAGCCAAACCCATAACTAAGTCTATCTGTGTTAAAAGTCATATTTATCCAAATAGGCACCCTCCAAGAGCTCACCGTCCTGTGGAGATCACAGCGCTAAGTGCGCCAATGCTGCAGTGGCTTTAAATATCAAGCTCCGTGAACTGGCCTCAGCCTCCTAGCAGGTGCGGGTGATCTCGCCTGATGGCGAGCACCTCATACGTGCATTGCTGTCGACGCTGCAGTCCCCCGAGTGCGCGGCGCATGGCGCCACCCCCTACCCACATCAAAGATGGCGAGGAGTGACGTTATGCATCGCGCTCCCACTGACACGCATGCGCAGTCACCCGGGGAACCACTTAGACATAAAGAGGAGACAAAAAAGATGATGAATAGTCTCCTCAGACTATCGCAGTGGCCGCACACAATGGAATTGTATGCGACCGCACCGACAGTCATATGGCTGTGGAAATGGGACAAGATGGTGAGGGAAAGGAGGCATCCGCCCGCATCGCTGAGGGCAGATGATGCCCACTAAAGAGGGGGACTGCAGGGGAAAAGCCGGACGGGTGGATAAGATGGGACCAGTGCGCCAAGTCACCAGGTCCCAATACCCACCCAGAACGGCCTGGGCGTGCCGGGATTTCGACCAAATGCACCACATGATCCACTCCATAACCCAACGACGGGCAAGGACAGGAGATAGAGAAATACAAAATAAAAAAAAAATAAAAAAAAATTAAAATAAAAAAATAAAAAATAAAAAATAAATAAATAAATAAATAAAAAATATAAAATAAAATATAAAAAATAAAAAATAAAATATAAAACAGAATGAAGTGAAAAGTAATAAACAGAAAATAATTAGAAAATGAATGAAAATAGGCCCCGATTACACAAAGGACGCCCAGGCACAGCAGGCAAACACAGGCGCAGTTTCTGGGCAAAGAAAAATCACGTTAAGTGAATAGTGTGGGCAGGAAAAGTGATCCATGCAAACAAGGCAGGGATCAATCTTTCTCAACGCCCCCAGACACAAAACCCTCCAAAAAAGGCCTGTAATTGGCCGCTTCATTTAGGCCTGGGAAGGTTGTGGCCTGTAACATAAAAATACACTTAAGCTCCTTTTGCAGAATGATCTTGTTCCAGTCTCCCCCTCTTGCACTGGGGTGAACTCTGTCAAGGACCAAAAACTTGATCCTCGAACAGACACCACAGTGCAGGGACAGGACATGTCTTCCAAGGAGGAGATCCGGAACACATTTGCTCATACTCCAAATGTGCTTGGACATCCTGGAGAGTTCAAGCTTAGCTTTCCCTGTGTAGAAGGATCCACCTTCGCAAAGTAGCAAGTAGACTACCCCTTTTGTTTTGCAATTAGCAAAGTTTGCCGTTTTGAAAAGTCTACCGTTGGGCAACACACATGCGGGTCCCACCTGTATATATTGGCAAAAAGTGCACCCACCGCACGTGTATGTACCCTTAACTGTACAAGGATTGCCCCGATTGTCACCCTTGAACTGACTTTGGACAATGTGATCTCGAATTGATGTAGCACATCAATATGTAATAGGTGGTCTAGTAGGTACAAACCTGCCTAGTTGGGCGTCCATTGAAAGAAGATGCCAAAACTTCTGTATTGTATTACGGATTCTATTATCTTGGTTGGAATAAGATATAATAATTCTAGTTGTACTGGTGTTATGGGCATTTCTTGTTTGTTTTTAGAGGAATACAGGAGCTCGTGTCTTGTTTTTTCTATGGATTTTTTATAGGCATTTTTCAGGCTGGTTTTCGAGTATCCTCGCTCCAAAAGTCTAGTTTGCAATTGTTTTGCTTCAAATTGAAAGCTTTCCTCATCTGAGCAGTTCCTTCTAGTACATAGGTACTGACTAAAGGGTATGGAAGTAATAAGAGGACGTGGGTGAAAGCTCGACGTGTGGAGGATAGAATTTCCTGCTGTCGGCTTTCTGAACAGGCGGGTTTGGATGGCACCTCCCTCCCCACGGAGGACTGTGACATCCAGGAAGGTCACCTCATTGGAGTGGTGAGTCATGGTGAAATTTAGATTGAATTGATTCTTGTTGAGCCTTGCCAGGAAAGCGGACAACATCTCTGCTGGGCCATCCCAAATTAAAAAAATGTCATTGATGTATCTTAACCACATCGTGATATGGCCAGTGTACATTGTAAGGTCTTCATCTGCCATTAGGGCATGCTCCCACTCCCCCAGGTACAGATTGGCGTACGATGGGGCACAACAAGTCCCCATCGCAACACCCTGTACCTGGAGGTAGTGGGGGCCATCAAAGAAGAAGGCATTATGGTTGAGGACGAAGTCTAGAGATTGAACGATAAAATTGCTGTATGGCCAGTCATCCTCAACCTGTTGTGATAAGATGTGATGGATGGCAGCCAACCCAAGGGTATGTGGAATAGAGCTGTAGAGCGCTTCGACGTCAATCGCAACTAACGTCGAGTGCTCTGCAAGAAAGAGATCATCTAGGATTTTAAGGAAATGGATCGTATCCTTAACATAAGATGGGAGACTAATTACAAAATGTCTGAGATGTTCATCGATTAAACGGCTTAATCTATCGGAGATAGAGCCATTGCCTGAAATAATCGGGCGACCAGGTGGATCATTTCTATTCTTATGAATCTTGGGGAGCGAGTAGAATGTAGGGATTCATGGATGTTCAGTACGTATGTATTTCCACGTTGTGGCCATTATAATACCTGCCTGCCATGTCCACTAAATCATAGAACTTCGCATTGAAACTCTTGATCATATGTGTGGGAATAGGACGATACCAGTTCTCGTTTTGGAGAATTTTGTTGCACATGGCAACCTACTGATTGTTGTTCATGACAACGATATTCCCACCCTTATCGGACGGTTTGATCACTAGTGAGTAGCTTTTAGATAAATCTTTAAGTGCTTGTTTCTCCAAAGGAGTCATATTGTCTTTGGGATTGGCTTTCAATGGTATTTTATTCAGATCTCAAGATACAAGTTTCAAAAAAGTGGCTGCATTTGGATTGGAGCTGGGTGCGGGAAATTGATCTGATTTTTTTCTTGAGCGTCGATTTGGGTTTAATTGTTTTCTCGTTGGATACCACGTCGACATCTGCCAAATGTTTGCCGATATCAACACAGTCAATGAGATCCAATTCGTCATTTTCCTCAAGTAGGGAGACAAGCTGTTCGAGAGCCTTGTCTTCCTCTCGGCTTAATTGTGAGGTAGCATTGGGGTTCCTATCATACATGTTTTTTAATAGCAGCTTCCTTACGAAGAGGTTAAGGTCCTTGACCAAATCAAACTTGCAAAAGTTTTCATTAGGACAGAAGCCCAGCCCCTTCATAAGGACTTCAATCTCATATGTACTCAGATTAACTATATTCGTGGTGTTGTTGGATTTAGCGAGTCCATCACTTACATCAGTTATGTGGTTGTAGTTATATTGGGAATTGTATTCCCTTTAGTTGGATTTAGGAGTGGGCGGTTCAGAAAAGAAGAGAAGATGGGTGCATATGGTGTTGATATGGTATCCCTCCTATCTATTGGATGTCTAGAGTTTGTGTGGTCATGTATATCTTCACAAGAGGAAATAGAGGATAGTTCAGACACCACACTGGCGTATGGGTTACCTGCCACCAAAGAGTTAGAACACCCAGAGATCTGTGCACTTTGTGTTAATGAGAGTTCTGTCCTCACATGACTTTTTTTGACCGATTGTTCATGAGGTTCTTCATGGTATCTGTCTTTTAGTCCGTCCTGACCCTCTTGGCCTAGAAGAAGATTGGTGCTGAGTAGGGATGAGCTTCGTGTTCGAGTCGAACCCATGTTCGACTCGAACATCGGCTGTTCGACCGTCCGTCGAATTGCGAACGATATGGGCCGTTCGCGCCAAATTCGTGTGGCGCGTCACGGCCCATAATTCACTGCGGCATCGCAGTGCATTGCTGGCTGATGATTGGCCAAGCATGCACTATGACCCGCATGCTTGGCCAATCACAGCGCCGCCTGAACAGAGAGCCGTAATTGGCCAAAGCCAAGGAGGCTTTGGCCAATTATGGCTCAGGGGATTTAGTACACGCCCCACACTATATAAGGCCGCCTGCACGGCGGCCCTGTGTAGTGTGTGTTCCGGCGTTGAAAGAGATAGACAGAGAGACAGTGTTTGATTTGAGTTAGATAGATTAGGCAGAACAGTCAGTCAGTTAGCTGCACTTACAGTGTATTGTGTATATATATGCATCCCAGGTGTTGCATATATATATATACACTGTATTCAGTTTAGCTAGATCCGTTCCTGTTATCTTCTATCTAGACTATTTACATTCAGTGCAGTGTGTCCTGCTCACAGTGTTCAGCTAGATCCGTTCCTGCTATTTACATTCAGTACAGTGCTTCCTGCTCACAGTGTTCAGCTAGATCCGTTCCTGCTATTTACATTCAGTGCAGTGCGTGCTGCTCACAGTGTTCAGCTAGATCCGTTCCTGCTATTTACATTCAGTGCAGTGCGTGCTGCTCACAGTGTTCAGCTAGATCCGTTCCTGCTATTTACATTCAGTGCAGTGCGTCCTGCTCACAGTGTTCAGCTAGATCCGTTCCTGCTATTTACATTCAGTGCAGTGCGTCCTGCTCACAGTGTTCAGCTAGATCCGTTCCTGCTATTTACATTCAGTGCAGTGCGTGCTGCTCACAGTGTTCAGCTAGATCCGTTCCTGCTATTTACATTCAGTGCAGTGCGTCCTGCTCACAGTGTTCAGCTAGATCCGTTCCTGTTATCTTCCTACTGACAGGCAGGCTTGTCTGGTTACAGTATATAAAGCTACCTGAAGAAAATTACAGGTGTTCTTTTTGATCCTATTAGTACCACGGTCAGGCAGCTAGACTATTTACATTTAGTACAGTGTGTCCTGCTCACAGTGTTCAGCTAGATCCGTTCCTGTTATTTACATTCAGTGCAGTGTGTCCTGCTCACAGTGTTCAGCTAGATCCGTTCCTGCTATTTACATTCAGTACAGTGCGTGCTGCTCACAGTGTTCAGCTAGATCCGTTCCTGCTATATACATTTAGTGCAGTACGTCCTGCTCACAGTGTTCAGCTAGATCCGTTCCTGTTATCTTCCTACTGACAGGCAGGCTTGTCTGGTTACAGTATATAAAGCTACCTGAAGAAAATTACAGGTGTTCTTTTTGATCCTATTAGTACCACGGTCAGGCAGCTAGACTATTTACATTTAGTACAGTGTGTCCTGCTCACAGTGTTCAGCTAGATCCGTTCCTGTTATTTACATTCAGTGCAGTGTGTCCTGCTCACAGTGTTCAGCTAGATCCGTTCCTGCTATTTACATTCAGTACAGTGCGTCCTGCTCACAGTGTTCAGCTAGATCCGTTCCTGCTATTTACATTCAGTGCAGTGCGTGCTGCTCACAGTGTTCAGCTAGATCCGTTCCTGCTATATACATTTAGTGCAGTACGTCCTGCTCACAGTGTTCAGCTAGATCCGTTCCTGTTATCTTCCTACTGACAGGCAGGCTTGTCTGGTTACAGTATATAAAGCTACCTGAAGAAAATTACAGGTGTTCTATCCCAGCTTAGTGCAGCTACAGGCCATTAGTATGTCTGGAAGGCCAAGAAGGAGAGGCAGACAGTCACAAGCCAATAAGAGAGGGCAAGCAGGCTCTGTGTCTAGTGCTGGTCGTGGAGACGGTGCATCCTCATCAGCACGTGGCCATGGGACACGCTTGGCCTTTTTTTCGGCAGCTGGCCGTGTTGAGCCGCAACATGCGGAAGACTTGGTCGAGTGGATGACCAAGCCGTCCTCATCCTCCTCATCCTCTCTCACCCATGCCCAGGGTGCTTTGTCTGGCAAAGCAGCGGCCTCTTCCCTCAGCTCAATGTCATCAGTGACTCCTTCCCTAGCCCCACCATGTCCTCCTGAGGATTCCCTCGAACTGTTTGACCACAGTGTTGGGTACATGCTCCAGGAGGATGCCCAGCGTTTGGAAGGCTCTGATGATGATACTGAGCTCAATGAAGGCAGTAACATGAGCACGGACAGAGGGGGTGCCCAAGAAGGACAGCAATCTGGCAGTCATGCTCCCCCTGCTGCAGCATACTGCCAGGTTTGCTCCAGTGATGAGGAGGGAGGGGATGATGAGGTCACTGACTCAACGTGGGTGCCTGATAGGAGAGAGGAGGAGGAGGAGGAGGAGGAGGAGGAGGAGGAGGAGGTGGCACATCACCAACTAGGCAGGATGCCCTCCAGGGGCCAGCCTAAGGGCAGCACATTGACTGCATCACACCCCAAAGCTCCACATGTGCAGGGCGCTGCAGTCTCTGCGCGTTATTCAAAAAGTTCTTTGGTGTGGGCCTTTTTTGAGACGAGTGCATCAGATCGCACCGCTGCTATTTGCAATATATGTCTCAAGCGTATCTCGCGTGGCCAAAACATCTCCCGCTTGGGTACCACATGCTTGACCAGACATATGTTGACCTGCCATGCAGTTCGTTGGCAAGCGTATCTAAAAGACCCACACCAAAGAACAAAGACGATCTCTCCTTGCTCCTCATCAGCTGAGATTTCCAACCCCACTAGACCTTCAGTCCTCTCTGCGACCTGCAGTGAGAGGAATGAAGGTGTAGAATTAGGTGTGTCACAGCCAAGTACTTATGGGCAATCTGCTTTTGGTACACCGACGTCAGATTGTACCAGGCAAATTTCCCTGCCCCAGCTGCTGCACCGCCGAAAGAAGTTTGCTCCCAGCCATCCACATGCCCAGCGGTTGAATGCTAGCTTGGCAAAATTGCTAGCACTTCAACTGCTGCCTTTTCAGTTGGTAGACTCTGCCCCCTTCCGTGAGTTTGTGGAATGTGCGGTTCCTCAGTGGCAGGTACCCAAACGCCACTTTTTCTCACGGAAGGCGATTCCGGCTCTCTACCGGCATGTGGAAGGCAATGTCCATGCCTCGCTGGACAGGGCGGTCAGCGGTAAGGTGCATATTACCGCTGACTCATGGTCCAGCAGGCATGGACAGGGACGTTACTTAAGTTTCACGGCGCATTGGGTGACTCTGCTGGCAGCTGGGAAGGATGCAGGACAAGGTGCAGTAGTGTTGGAGGTTGTTCCGCCACCACGCCTCCAAAATGCTGATTGTGACACACCTCTCTCCTCCACCCCCTCCTCTTCTTCTTCCTCCATGGCCTCTTCCTCGGAACCAGCGGTGCTCCGTAGGCGTTCAAGGGGCTACGCAAGTACGCAGGCCAAAAGATGCCATGCGGTGCTTGAGCTGGTGTGCTTGGGGGACAGGAGCCACACTGGGGCAGAGGTTCTGTCAGCTCTGCAGGGGCAGGTTCAGAGGTGGTTGACGCCACGCCAACTTAAGGCAGGAATGGTGGTTTGCGACAATGGCACCAACCTCCTCTCTGCCCTCCGACAGGGACAACTGACCCATGTGCCCTGTTTGGCTCACGTCCTTAACTTGGTGGTGCAGCGGTTCTTGGGCAGGTACCCGGGCTTACAGGATGTCCTGAGGCAGGCCAGGAAAGTCTGTGTGCATTTCCGCCGGTCATATAATGCCAGTGCTCGGCTGACGGACCTCCAAAAGGAGTTTAACCTGCCCAAGAACCGCCTAATCTGTGACATGCCCACCAGGTGGAACTCGACGTTGGCCATGCTGCAGCGGCTGCACACGCAGCAGAGGGCCATCAATGAGTACCTGTGCGACTATGGCACCAGGACAGGGTCAGGGGACCTTGGTTTTTTTTCCCCACGCCAGTGGGCCATGATCAGGGATGCATGCACTGTCCTGTCACCATTCGAGGAGGCCACGAGGATGGTGAGCACTGACAGTGCATGCATCAGTGACACTGTCCCCCTTGTCCACCTGTTGGAGCACACGCTGCGTGGGATAATGGACAGGGCACTTGAGGCAGAACAGAGGCAGGAAGAGGAGGACTTCCTTAGCTCTCAAGGCCCCCTTTATCCAGACAGTGTTCCTGCGTGCCCGCCGATCACACAGGAAGAGGACGAGGAGGAGGAGGAGGAGGAGGAGGAAGATTGTGTCAGTATGGAGGTGGAGCCTGGCACTCAGCATCAGCAGTCTTTAAGGGATCAGTCCCAAGGAACACATGGACTTGTACGTGGCTGGGAGGAGGTGGCTGCGGACGTTGTTGTCCTTAGTGACCCAGAGGACTCCGGACCGAATGCCTCAGCAAACCTACGCTGCATGGCCTCCCTGATCCTGCAAAGCCTGCGTAAGGATCCTCGTATTCGTGGTATCAAGGAGAAGGACCAATACTGGCTGGCAACCCTCCTTGATCCACGTTACAAGGGTAAGGTTGCGGACCTTATCTTGCCATCGCAGAGGGAGCAGAGGATGAAACATCTTCGGGAGGCCTTGCAGAAAGGTCTGTGCAACGCGTTCCCAGAGACTGGGAGGTTACAAACTCCTGTTTCTGGACAACGTGTTGCTGAGGCTTCGGTCAGTCAAAGAAGGAGCGGTGGAGAAGGTGGCCGTCTGACCGATGCGTTCAGACAATTTTTTGGTCCGCAGCCCCAAGGTATGATCGGTTCCAGCAACCATCGCCAGCGTCTGTTTTACATGGTGCAGGAATACCTAGGGGCAAGATCAGACTTGGACACCTTTCCCACCGAAAATCCTCTGGGTTACTGGGTCTTGAGGATGGATCACTGGCCAGAGCTTGCACAGTATGCAATTGAGCTACTGGCCTGTCCTGCATCCAGCGTTCTTTCGGAACGCACATTCAGTGCTGCTGGAGGCGTGGTAACCGATCACAGGGTGCGTCTGTCCACCGACTCGGTCGATCGGCTGACCTTCATAAAAATGAATCAGTCTTGGATCACCACCAGCTACCAAGCACCTGATGCAGATGTAACCGAATAATTTTTTTTGAAATCTCAGATCCCTTCAAAGACTGCCTATGCTGATGCTGAGTGACTATCCCTGAGTAATTATCCTCTTCCTCCTCAATCATCACGCTGATAGCTTGTAAGAACATTTTTGGTTCTGGGCGCCACCACCAGTGCCTAAGGCACAATTTTTCAGCCCCTGTTTAACAGGGGCGTGTAATTACAATTTTTGATGTAATACTTTGCAGCAGGGCTCGTTCCTGCATTCCAACTAGAGTGTCTGTGAGGGGTTGCAGTGTTGTGGCACCAGCACCAGTGCCTAAGACCCAATTTTTCTGCCCCTGTCTAACAGGGGCGTGTAATTACAATTTTTGATGCAATACTTTGCAGCAGGGCTTGTTCCTGCATTCCAACTAGAGTGTCTGTGAGGGGTTGCAGTGTTGTGGCACCAGCACCAGTGCCTAAGACCCAATTTTTCAGCCCCTGTCTAACAGGGGCGTGTAATTACAATTTTTGATGCAATACTTTGCAGCAGGGCTTGTTCCTGCGTTTCAACTAGAGTGTCTGTGAGGGGTTGCAGTGTTGTGGCACCAGCACCAGTGCCTAAGACCCAATTTTTCAGCCCCTGTCTAACAGGGGCGTGTAATTACAATTTTTGATGCAATACTTTGCAGCTGGGCTTGTTCCTGCGTTTCAACTAGAGTGTCTGTGAGGGGTTGCAGTGTTGTGGCACCAGCACCAGTGCCTAAGGCCTAATTTTTCAGCTCCTGTTCAACAGGGGCATGTAATTACAATTCTTGATCTAATATTTCACAGCAGGGCCCTGTGAGGGCTTACAGTGTTTTGGCCACAGCAACACCTAAGGCCCAAATTTCTGCTGAGTATATAGGGCAGGACCCTACTTTCAAACATCTAACTTACAAACGACTCCTACTTGCAAACGGAAGGAGACAACAGGAAGTGAGATGAAATCTACCCCTAAGGAAGGGAAATTCTCTCCTGTAAGAGTTAATATGGGAAAACAATTTTTCCTTTCCACTGATGCTTTCCAATCCTTGTTCCACAAAAAAACCCAAATTTTCAAAAAACATTTTTCATTGGGACAAAAAAGTGAGGTGAAATCTTCTGAAGAGGAGGAAAGACGCAAAACAAATGTCACAGGGGTGATAACCCTTCCCTATGTTTTCCAAAAAGCTTAGAAAAGATTTTTTGGCTGGAGCTAAACACATTAAAAATGTTCAAAATTACAAACAGATTCTACTTAACAACAAACCTACAGTCCCTGTCTTGTTTGCACCGCCTGTATACTGCTGTTCAGAGTATATAGGGACCTTTCCTTATTTTAATTTGGGTGCGGGGTTCCCCTTAATATCCATACAAGACCCAAAGGGCCTGGTAATGGACTGGGGGGTACCCATGCCGTTTGTCTCACTGATTTTCATCCATATTGCCATGACCCGACATGACATTAAACCCGCAAGCAGTTTTAAATGAGATTTTTTCCTTTAAAAATGACATTTGGTGCAGGGACTGTTCTAAACATGGGAAACACGCGTCACTTTACAGGCATACTATAGACACCCCCCAGGTACGATATTTAAAGGAATATTTCACTTTTTTTTTTTTACTTTAAGCATCATTAAAATCACTGCTCCCGAAAAAACGGCCGTTTTTAAAAGTTTTTTTTGCATTGATACATGTCCCCTGGGGTAGGACCCGGGTCCCCAAACCCTTTTTAGGACAATACCATGCAAATTAGCCTTTAAAATGAGCACTTTTGATTTCGAACGTTCGAGTCCCATAGACGTCAATGGGGTTCTAACGTTCGTGCGAACTTGCGGTCCGTTCGCGGGTTCTGGTGCGAACCGAACCGGGGGGTGTTCGGCTCATCCCTAGTGCTGAGAAAAAGATATATTAGAAGAGGATTGGGATAAGTTTCCACCCTGTACTCTAGATAGATTGGGATTCACCTTAGATTGGGATTGCTGGGTGTGCCATCTATAGGCCCTTCCCTCCCTAAAGGCATTTCTGTCCCTCACCATTTTTTTCTCTTTTTTCATTAAAATTCCCTTATTGTATTTTTCCAAACACTCAATCATCATTTTTTTCCGCTCCTTATATGATGCTAAGTCTTGTAGAGGTTGCCCATAGTCTGATCTATATCTCTGTCCAAATCGCCCATTTGTTTTTTATATTCCTCTATCAGATGTTTCATCATCTCCTTTGAGCATTTATTCAGTGTTTTTTCCCATTCCGCCTTAAAATCCATATTTTTGACCTCAAACGTGGGAAAAATTTGAACTCGAAGGGATTTATGTCTTCTCTTATACAGTTTTCAAAGGATTGTATATGCCAATATTGTGGCGATTTCTTTTCCAACAATTTATTTAAGCGAAAGAACAGAGAGACAAGATCAGACTCTGGACGCTCCGTCTGACCAAAATTTGTGAGGTGTCTGTCATACGTGCTTCCCAATCTTTGCCTTTAAAGTTTGCCATCTGATGATGAGAAAATAAGGACACTGAATTAGAAAAAATGGTGTAGTGGCACCTCTCCATTATCTACGTCCTGTTTTTAGGCACATACAGCATCTGACTTTAAGGTACATGCTATATATACTTTATATATAAATTTTGATATACGTTATTATGTTTTTTTTATTTTATCTTTTCTTTTTTTTCTGATATTTTTTCATTTTTATTTTTTTATACATATATATTTATATGATATGTGGCTCTCTGGCCATGTTTCTATATATGTTTTTGGTCATTCTTTGGTCATTTTTTTTCTTCTTATTATTTCATTACCCTTATATACCTTGTTCCTTCTTATTCTCAGTCTCCAGCTGTTTGCGGTCCCGGATTGCGTCCAACTGCTTTACGTGCCTGCCTTTCTTATCAGACGGTAATCTACGGTATATATCTCTCCTTTCTATCTATTGAAGCTCTATTGTCCAGACTCTGGTTGCTCTTTGGACGCGTGAGTACAGCAGCTTCACTGACGTATTTCTTGTAACATCTGTTACCGCTGATGAATATAAGCACTGATATAGCTATGTTGTTGATAATATATGTTTCTCTACATTACAGAATTATGCATATTGGATTATCCCTGAAGAAGGAGTGTATGTATAGGATTTATCGTATGCTTTCATGATACCATACTTTGGGTGTGTCTTGCATATTTAGTAACATTGTTTTTAACGAAAATATTTTTGTACATGTGATACAAAATAACCTACAGGTAAAAGCCAGTAAATTAGAATATTTTGAAAAACTTGATTTCAGTAATTGCATTCAAAAGGTGTAACTTGTACATTATATTTATTCATTGCACACAGACTGATGCATTCAAATGTTTATTTCATTTAATTTTGATGATTTGAAGTGGCAACAAATGAAAATCCAAAATTCTGTGTGTCACAAAATTAGAATATTGTGTAAGGGTTAAATTTTGAAGACACCTGGTGCCACAAACTAATCAGCTGATTAACTCAAAACACCTGCAAAGGGCTTTAAATGGTCTCTCAGTCCAGTTCTGAAGCCTACACAAACATGGGGAAGAATTCAGATTTGACAGCTGTCCAAAAGGCGACCATCGACACATTGCACAAGGAGGGAAAGACACAAAAGGTTATTGCTGAAGAGGCTGGCTGTTCTCAGAGCTCTGTGTCCAAACACATTAATAGAGAGGCAAAGGGAAGGAAAAACTGTGGTCAGAAAAAGTGTACAAGCGATAGGGATCACCGCGCCCTAGTCAAGATTGTGAAAAAAAACCCATTCAGAAATGTGGGGGAGATTCACAAGGAGTAGACAGCTGCTGGAGTCAGTGCTTCAAGATCCACCACCAAGAGACGCTTGAAAGACATGGGTTTCAACTGCCGCATACCTCGTGTCAAGCCACTGTTGACCAAGAAACAGCGCGAAAAGCGTCTCACCTGGGCTAAGGAAAAAATGAGCTGGACTGCTGCTGAGTGGTCCAAAGTCATGTTTTCTGACGAAAGCAAATTTTGCATTTCCTTTGGAAATCGAGGTCCCAGAGTCTGGAGGAAGACAGGAGAGGCACAGGATCCACGTTGCCTGAAGTCTAGTGTAAAGTTTCCACCATCAGTGATGGTTTGGGGTGCCATGTCATCTGCTGGTGTCGGTCCACTCTGTTTCCTGAGATCCAGGGTCAACGCAGCCGTCTACCAGCAAGTTTTAGAGCACTTCATGCTTCCTGCTGCTGACCTGCTCTATGGAGATGGAGATTTCAGGTTCCAACAGGACTTGGCGCCTGCACACAGCGCAAAATCTACCCGTGCCTGGTTTACGGACCATGGTATTTCTGTTCTAAATTGGCCAGCCAACTCCCCTGACCTTAGCCCCATAGAAAATCTGTGGGGTATTGTGAAAAGGAAGATGCAGAATGCCAGACCCAACAACGCAGAAGACGCAGTAATTGAGGCAAAAGGAGCTCCAACCAAGTATTGAGTATTGTACATGCTCATATTTTTCATTTTCATACTTTTCAGTTGGCCAACATTTCTAAAAAATCCCTTTTTTGTATTAGCCTTAAGTAATATTCTAATTTTGTGACACACGGAATTTTGGATTTTCATTTGTTGCCACTTCAAATCATCAAAATTAAATGAAATAAACATTTGAATGCATCAGTCTGTGTGCAATGAATAAATATAATGTACAAGTTACACCTTTTGAATGCAATTACTGAAATAAATCAAGTTTTTCAAAATATTCTAATTTACTGGCTTTTACCTGTATATATTTATTTTTTTGTACACCTACCCTTTTTGATTATTGTCTAAATAAAATATATATCTTTTATCAATTTTTTGTTTACAATCTATGCCTCTAAAGTCCCACCCTCTTTGGGGAAAACCTTGCTTGCAAAACGCAGTGTTAGCGGGATCAGCCCAGATACCAGCTAGCACCTGCATTTATCCCCTCCATCCAGCCCACCCAAGTGCAGTATCAATCCATCACTATCACTTACAAAACACTAAACACATAACTGCAGAGAGTCAAGATTCAGGCCTGATCCCTGTGAACGCTAACAATTTTTTTGATAGCGTTTGAATCAGTAACTGACAGTCAGGTGCTTTTTTTCCTGTAAGTTCCACTACTGTACCAGTAGATTTAGAGGCCAAAATGGCAAATCGAAGGTACAGTAGTGCAGAGGCCTACACGTTTCTGAGCATGACAGATAGTGAAGAGGAAGTCACTCATCTGTCAGATTCAGGCTCAGAATACGAACCTGTAGATAGCAGCGGCATCCTGACAGATAGCTCTGACAACGGATTTGTGGTCCCTGCCAAGGTCAGGCGTACCCGACCCCATTCTTCTGCTGTCGTGGAGGTGCAAGAACTGCAAGGCTCTTGTATGGAGCAGAGAGCCAGTACTAGTGCCCCTCATCCTTCTATTGAACTGGCAAGCACCAGCGGCCTAATACATCCTGGTCATACATCCAGCACTGCAGTAACACTTGGTGACGTCGCGAGTCCCAAAAGTGCAGTTCAAGCTGGTGAGGTGGCTAGCACGAGTAGTGTCCCGCAGCCACCAAGAAGAAGACAAACACAGGCCAATCAAGCCCATAGTGCCCTTTCTGCTGCATTTGCCAATCCGAATTGGGAGCCCACCACTTCTGTATTACCCAAACTTCCCCCATTCACTGGCCAACCCAGAATTCAGGTGGAAAATCAGTTGATTTTACGTCATTTGATTTTCATTCACTGTTTTTCATGGAAGATCCCTATAGATCTGTTGTGGACCAAAGCAATTTGTATGCTGGTCAATTCATCGCTGTTAATCCCCAGTTGCCCCTTGCCAGAGATTGGAAACCTATTACGGTTTCCGAATTTAAGACCTTCCTGGGCCTATCCCTCCTTATGGGCGTAGTTTAAAAAAGTGAGTTGCGGTCATATTGGTCCACTGACCCAATTCACCATATGCCCATGTTCTCTGCTTCCATGACCAGTACATGATACGAGCGGATCTTGCGGTTCATGCACTTCAATGATAATGAACTCTGTCGTCCTCAGGGTGACCCTGGATACGATCGGCTCCACAAAATTCAGCCCCTCACAAACCACCTCAGCCAGCAGTTTGCAGCCCTGTTTACTCCCGATCAAGTTGTCTGCGTTGATGAGTCCCTGATTAAGTTTTCTGGCCACTTGTCTATCAAACAGTATCAATATCTTCCCAGCAAGCATGCCAGATATGGGGTCAAGATGTATAAGCTAAGGGCAACAGGCTATACATATAGTTTTATGGTTTATGAGGGAAAAGATAGTCACGTGGAGTCATGTGGAGCTGGAGAACTGCCCAGACTACATAGGGAGCGCTGGTAGGATTGTGTGGGACTTGGTGTCACCCTTATTTGGAAAGGGGTACCACTTGTACGTGGACAATTATTACACAAGCGCGCCACTTTTTAGTCACCTTTTTGATTGTGGAAATGGCGCATGTAGCACCGTGTGATCTAATCCCCCAGCATCTTGTAGAACCGACTTAGATGGGGGGAGAGAGCCTGCTTGAACTGTAATAATTTGTTAGCAGTGAAGTGGAGGGATACACAGAATGTTTTCGTTCTGTCTTCCCTTCATGCAGATATGATTGTCCAAATTTCTACGGCGACTGGTATTATGGAGAAACCCCTCTGTGTCCATGAATACAACCTTAACATGGGAGGGGTGGACCTCAATGATCAGTTGATGGCGCTGTACCTAATTGCCCGTAAGGCCAGACGCTGGTACAAAAAAGTGTCTGTATACCTATTCCAATTGGCTCTGCTGAATGCTTTTGTGCTATACAAAGCTTCAGGATGAACTGGATCCTTCCTTAAGTTCCAGGAAGAGATCATCACAGCCCTTCTGTTTCCAGATGGTGCTGTGGCCCACCTTCCCAACGCAAATGCAGTGAACCGTCTGCATGAGAGGCATTTTCCGTATGTGCTCCCTGGTACCCCTACCCAAAAAAAACCCCAAAGAAGATGTTGTGTCTGCAGAAAATGTTGAGATAGGCAGGAAACCCGCTTTTATTGTGCCTCCTGGTCTCTGCATTGGTGACTGTTTCAAATGCTACCACATACTAGTGGAGTATTAGCATAGGGTACAGCATTGCACAGTCCTAGGGCACACGTACACAGGGTCTCGAAAGATGAGATGGCCATCACATCTTGAGAGACCCTAATTAGGAATGTTTACAGTTTACAAAAAAATTAAAAACACATGAAAAAAAATGAATAAGCCAAAAAGAGTTGCCGTTTTATTTTTTTATTTTTCTTCTCTCTCTATTGTTCTCTCTCTTACATTCGCTCTCTCTCTCTATATATTGTTACTGTATTTTAGAACTGTAATGTTTTATTTTTACTGTGTTATATTGTATTTGCTTTGCAGGTATGGTATGTCTTACTATTATACTATAATGTTACTTTGTTTATTATTAACCATTATTTGCTTAGCACGTACACCATTCAGCTGCAGCACGGGTTTATTTATTCTGACAGCAACAGCGTTTGCTCCCACTATACGTAAAGCTGTGACTCCAGCGCTGTAGGAGGTGATTTCACCACCACAGTTAAAAAAAAGAGCATATATGCCAAAACATGGGGGCAGAGGTGGTGGGGCGATTTGCTCCTAACATTAGGGGCAGATTACCCCATGCTCTGACATATATTTTTTAGGCACAGATTGCGATAAAAAAATAAGTTGTTTTATTGTTACCCATGTTTGCTTTTCAGTTACACCATTCAGCTGCAGCACAGATTTACTTATCTTGACAGCAACAGCGTTTGCTCTGATGACACATAAATCAGCGACTCCAGTGCTGTAGGAGGTGATTTCACCACCACAGTTAAAATAAAAATGGTGCATGTATGCCCATCATTAGAAGTGGGTGGATGAAGGGCGGTATTCTAATGGTGGGCATACCCACAGATCAATCTTTTTTTCGTTCAGCCAACAGGCTGCATGAAAAAAAGAACATTAAAATATATGCCCAACAAGGACTAGCAACATACTGGTATGTTGCTGGACTTTAAATGGTTATACCAGAATGATGCCTGCAGGTTTAGGTGTCATCTTGGTATCATTCTATTCAGCCAGTGGTCAGCTTTCATGTAAAAGCAATCCTAGTGGCTAATTAGCCTCTAGACTGCTTTTACAAGCAGTGGGAGGAAACACCCCCCCATCTTCCATGGTTTTCTCTGGCTCCCCTGTCCCACCAGGGAACCCGAAAATGCATCCGGTGGTTCCGCCAACTGACCATAGAGCTGATCGGAGACCAGAATGGCTCCAATCATCTCTATGGTCTAAGAAACGAAGCTAGGAGCATTTCATGACTTAGGTTTCGCCAGATATACTGTAAACAGCTCCATTGGGAAAGCATTTTATCACACTGATCTTGGTGTGGTCAGATGCTTTGAGGGCAGAGGAGAGATCTAGGGTCCCAATTTAAAAAAAAAAATCCTCCCCCTTCTCCTCCTCCTCCTCCTCCTCTCCTGAAAAAAACGTCCTTTTTGAAACTTTTTTTGCACTGATACATGTCCCCTGGGGCAGGACCCAGGTCCCCAAACACTTTTTATGACTATAACTTGCATATAAGCCTTTAAGATGAGCACTTTTGATTATTCATGTTCGTGTCAATAGACTTTAACGGTGTTCGCGTGTTCGAACAAATTTTTTGCCTGTTCGCATGTTCTGGCTCATCCCTACTCAGAATCAACATCTGAATCAAGAAACATGTAATGTAATTAAATGTTATTTACCACTTACCATCAATGGGGATCTTGAGCCTGGAAAGATGCAAACAAATGTTGGCCCATAAAAGGCAGGAGCACAGCAGTAGAATACTGCTCATATGCTGTGTCAGTGTCTGGGCTTACGTAGGTGGTCAGTGTTGTGACCCTTACATTGCTTGTCATTGTCGATGCCCCTCTACATTGGTGGTCAGTGGAAGCTAGTGTGCCCCTCCTGCTGCTTGATGCACTTCCCTTTCATTGGTGGCCCCTGCAGCTCTTAGAGAGAGGCCGTCAGATCAAATTCCCCATAGTGCGTTGGTGTCAGGGCTGGGTTCTTGATATTTATTAGCAGCTCTTTTCTTTCAGTGCACAGAGCTGCTCAACTGTCAGTTAATTACCAACCACTAATTGTTTCCACAGTAATGCTGGCCATACACTATTCGAAAAATCTGCTGAAAAATCATTCATATAGACACTTTGTTCGTTTTTCGGCAAGTTAATGGGCACAAATCGATAATCGTTTGTGACATTTTTGTGGGAAAAAAAACGAATGGCAAGTTGAAAGGTTAATGTGTTTCCCATCCAAACTGTCTGCACTAGGTATATGTAAAAAAACAAACAAAAAAAATATTTGTTTATGTCCACTGAACGATTTATCAGTCATTACATGATGGCACAATCGTTTGCGGTCACAGTCGAGTGTTCGTTTTTCGAAAATGGGTTTGGACGATTTTTCGTATAATGTATGGCCAGCATTACTCATCTGGTTACCATTAACCTGCCTCATTAGTCCAGCCTACAGCCAGCCCCTCTTGGCTATTTAACCACTTCAGCCCCGGACCATTTGGCTGCCCAAAGACCAGAGTGTTTTTTTGCAAATCGGCACTGCATTGCTTCAACCAACAATAGCGCGGTCGTGCGATGCTGTACCCAAACAAAATTGACATTCTTTTTTCCCACAAATAGAGCTTTCTTTTGGTGGTATTTGATTGCCTCTGTGGTTTTTATTTTTTGCGCTATAAACAAAAAAAGAGCGACAATTTTGAAAAAAAACGCATTATTTTTTACTTTTTGCTATAATAAATATCCCCCAAAAATATATAAAAAAACTATTTTTTTCCTCAGTTTAGGCCGATATGTATTCTTCTACATATTTTTGGTAAAAAAATTGCAATAAGCATATATTGATTGGTTTGCGCAAAATTTATAGCGTCTACAAAATAGGGGATAGTTTTATGGCATTTTGATTTTTGATTTTTTTTTATTAGTAATAGCGGCAAACTGCGATTTTTATTGGGACTGCGACATGGCGGACACATCAGACGTTTTTGACACATTTTTGGGACCATTGTCATTTATACAGCGATCGGTGTGATTAAAAATGCATTGATTACTGTGTAAATGACACTGACAGTGAAGGGGTTAACCACTAGGGGGCAGTGAAGGGGTTAAGTGTGTCCTAGGGAGTGATTCTAACTGTGAGGGGGCTCGGCTTGAACACACAGGACAGTGATTACTGCTCTCAAACACAGAGAGCAATAGATCATTGTCCTGTCACTAGGGAGAACGGGGAATGCTTTGTTTACATAAGCATCTCCCCGTTCTTCCTCTCTGTGACACGATCGCAGGCACCCGGCGGACATCAAGTCCGTGGGACCCGCGGTCACGGAGACCACGGCGGGCGCGCACACGCTCGTGACACCACTTCTTAAAGGGGACGTACATGTACGCCCTTTTTCTTGCCATTCTGCTGACGTACATCGGTGTACGCTGGTCGGCAAGCGGTTAAGCAGATTAGCTCATTTTCTCCTTGCCCTTGCATGGTCAATACCTCCAGTATGTTCCTGCGATGACTTAGCCTTGCTGACTGCTCTAATGATACCTTGCTTCCTGATCCTGGCCCATCTGATTACCTGACTTCTGTTTTTGTCTGTGTTCCAGAACATTTTTGTCTATGTTCCAGAACAAATACAGGAACATTCCCTATGTTCCTGTATTTTTTTCTATTTCATTAAAGGTGTGATTTTAACTGCATTTTCTGTCTCCATCTGGTTTATGGCTCCTGACATTATACAAGGGCCACAAATTCAGAAGATGCAGGCAATCCACCTAGTAGTAATATTTTTTACAGATTGGACGAGCATGGCCACTGCATGGATCAGTTTGCCATAGTGCTACAAATGCTTCTGTTTCAAACTGCTCATCTGGATCCTCCTACTCCAGCTGCTCCGGTACAACCAGTGTTGCAAGCTATCCCTGCTGCTGCTCCAGTCTCTGTCCAGGCATTACTGTTAAAAGTGCTTATCTGATCCCATTAATTATGGAATTATTTGACCGCCTCAAGGAGCCAATATCTTCACAAAGCTCGATTTGAGAAGGGCATACAATCTCGCAAGGATTAAAAAGGGCGATGAATGGAAAATTGTATTTAATACTAGGCGAATACCTCATAATGCCCTTTGGTCTCTGCAACGCTCCTTCAGTTTTCCAGGAATTTAATAATGATGTCCTCTGAGATATGCTGCAGCAATGTGTGGTGGTTTACCTTAATGATATTCTCATATATTCGAAATCCCTTGAGAACCACCACACAGACGTCTGCTGTGTGCTACAGCAGTTGAGAGAGAACAACCTCTACTGCAAGTTGGAAAAGTGCGAGTTCCATTGTGAACAGGTTACATTTTTGGGTTATGTAATTTCTGCTGCCAGGTTTACGATGGACCGGGAAACTATCTGCAGTCTTACAGTGGCCTCGACCCATAGGTCTACATCTTCTACAATGTTTTCTTGGCTTTGCCAATTATTTTTGGAAATGTATTTGTAATTCTCTTCTCTGGTGAAACCCCTGACTGATATGACCAGGAAAGACGGCAAACCACAGGATTGGTCCCCAGATTCCATTAAAGCCTTAGAATCTCTACTGGCTTCATTACTGGCACATCCTGATCCTATGTTACCCTTCCTGTTTGAAGTTGATGTGTCTGAGACTGGAGTAGGTGCTCTTCTGTCTCAACATCCTACCTCTGAGAGCTCTATGCATCCTTGTGGCTAATTTTCTAAGAAATTGTCTCCAGCAGAGTGCATTTACGAAATTGGAGACAGATAATTATTAGCCATCATTTTAGCTCTAAAAAGAATGGAGGGATCTTCTCGAGGGTACTACTGTGTCGGTCCTCATTTTTACTGACCATAAGAATCTCGCTTATCTCCTAGGAGGGGTCTGTGGGCCCTTTTTCTGTCAAGCTTCAATTACATAGTCTCATTCTTACCCAGTACGAAGAATATAAGGGCAGATGCACTGTCGCTGCAATTTTCCTCCTCTTTCAAAATGGAGTCTGTTCCTACTCCTGTAATACCTCCGGACCGCATGTTGGCCACTATTCGCACTAGCCTCACTTCACCTTTGGATGAGAAAATTCTGGCCTCTCAGATCCATTGTTCGGCTTTGTCCCTGAGAATCTTCACACTGCTTTGCTCCAGACCTACCATTCTCCTAAAGCAGCTAGGCACCCAGGGAATAATCAACTCATATTGTGTCAGGGCTGGGCTTTTAGCATCTTTCTTCTCAGTGCTCAGCCTGCTCAGCTGTCTGATAATTACCAGCCACTCATTGTTTCCACAATGACTCACCTGGTTACCATTGCCTGCCTTATTATTCCAGCCTACAGCCAGCCCCTTTTGGCTATTTAAACTGCTGTGCTTATTCTTTTGGTGCCTTCGTCTTGGTTAACATATCCAGTGTGTTTCTCTGCTATGTTCCTGTTTGACTTGACTTCAGAAGATGCAGGCAATCCACCTAGTTGTAATATTTTTTCCAGATTGGATGAGCAGGACCACCGCATGGATCAGTTTGCCATAGCGTTACAGATGCTTCTGATTCATAATACTCACCTGTGTCCTCCCACTCCGGCTGCTCTGGTACAATCAGTGTTGCAAGTCATCCCTACTGCTGCTCCGGTCTCTGTGCAGGCACCTGCCTCTAATACTACCTCTGTAAGAGGTATGACTGGTTCTGCTCCCCTTCCCCAGCGTTTTGGGGGCGATCCAGTTCACTGTAGAGGGTTTCTCAATCAGGTTGGAATATATTTTGAGATACTGCCGGAGGTGTTCCCTACAGACAGAAGCAAAGTGGGTTTCATTATTTCTTTTCTTTCTGACAGAGCCTTGGCTTGGGCAAACACTCTATGGGAGACGCACAAATCCATTGTACAGAATTACTATGAGTTTGTAGTCTCCTTTAAAAGGGTATTTCATATTCCCGCTCACTCCACCTCTGCTGTCAAAAGCCTTTATGTCCATCAGAGTACAAAAACTTTTGCCAACTACGCCATTGAATATCGTATTCTGGCAGCAAAGGTTGGTTGGAACAATGAGGCTCTTATGTCTACTTCCTCTTTTTTTTTTGGTCTCTCTGATAACATTAAAGATGAGATTGCACCTCGAGATATACCTAGTAATCTTGAGGAGTTAATCTCGGTTTGCCATTCTCATTGATACCAAGAGAGACCTTCCTTTAAGGAGCACCTGTAGAAGCCTCCTGTGCGCTTGGCTCCGAGCTTTGCATTCCCACCCATGCCCCCCTCACCTCCCATGCCTCCTGGGCCTGAGTCCTCCAGTGAAGTAGAGCCCATGTACTGTATGACCAGGAAAGACTGCAACCCGCAGTATTTGTCCCTGGATTCCATTAAAGCCTTAAAATCTCTTGAGGCCGCTTCTGCTACAGCTTCAGTGCTTGCACATCCTGATCCTATGTTACCCTTCATCCTGTCTCAGCATCCTACCTCTGAGTGCTCTATGCATCCTTGTGGCTACTTTTCTAAGAAATTGTCTCCAGAAGAGTGCAATTATGAAATTGGAGATAGAGAATTGTCATACTTTTAGCTCTTAAGGAATGGATGCACCTCCGCAAGGGTACCACTGTGACGGTCCTCATTTTGACTGATCATCAAAATCTCACATTTTTGTCTGAGGCAAAACGCTTATCTCCCAGAAGGGCACAATGGGCCCTTTTTTAGTCAAGCTTCAAATACAAAGTCTCATTATTAACCCATTACAAATAATATAAGGGCTGATGCATTGTCGCAGCAGTTTAGCTGCTCTTCCATGATGGAGTGGGTTCCTACTCCTGTGATACCTCCAGATCGCATTTTAGCCACTATTCGCACTACTTTCACTTCACCTTTGGGTGAGAGATGTCTGGGCAACCAGATTCAGTCTCCTCCTGAAAAACCTTGTGACTGCTGCTTTGTCCCAGAGAATCTCCGCACTGCTTTGCTCCAGACCTACTATTCTGCTAAGGCAGCTGGACAACTGTGCTGATGTAACCGCCTTCATAGCCACTTGTCCCGTGTGTGTCAGAATAAAACACCAGTGGGCTTCCTACAACCCAGCGGTGAGAGGCCTTGGACCCACTTGTCTATTAATTTTATTGTGGATTTACCCAATTCCCAGGACAACACAGTTATTCCTATGGTGGTTGACCGGTTTTCGAAAATGTCTCATTGTATTTCGCTAAAGAAGTTGCCTACGTCCAAAGAACTGGCATCAATTTTCACTTGGGAGGGCTTTCAGTTACATTGGTTACCTAAGGTTATCATCTTGGACAGGGGCAGCCAGTTTGTGTCCAGGTTTGCGAGCCTTTTGTGCACAGTTGGGAATTCAGCTTTCCTTCTCCTCGGCATATCACCCGCAGTCCAATGGGGCTTCAGAATGGGTAAACCAAGCCTTGGAGCAGTTCTTACATTGCTATATTTCTGACCACCAAAACAACTGGTCCGACCTGTTACTTTGGGCAGAGTTTGCTCATAATAGTGCCACGAATGCCGCTTCCCGATTGTCTCTGTTTATGGCAAATTATGTGTTCCAGCAGTCCATGTTGCCTGACACATTTGTTCCACAAGGAAATCCTGTGTTAGAGGAAGATCTTTGTGAACTCCATTCCACTTGGGTGCTGGTTCAAGAATCCTTGCATCATGCCAATGAGAGGTACAGACTACCTACCTGTGCCCTCCTACCAAGTTGGGGAGATGTTCTGGCTGTCTTCTCATAACCTCTGACTCCATGTTCCCTCATTGAAACTGACGCAGTGGTATATTGAGACTTTCCGAATTCTTCATAGGATCAACCCAGTGGCCTACACATCAGATCTTCCTTCCAACTTGCATATTTCTAACGTATTCCATGTTTCCTTAGTAAAACCTTTTGTGTGCAACCGCTATACCACCTTGGTCCTCGCCCGGTTCAGGTTGACAACCATGAGGAGTATAAGATACAATCTATCATTGACTCCCATAGGTTTTGTGGGCGCATACAGTACCTTGTTCATTGGAGAGGTTACAGTCTGGAGAAACGCTCTGTGGTCTCATCCTCAGACGTACATGCTCCTGTCCTCCTCCGTGCTTTCCATAGATGCTTTCCCCTCAAGCCTGGTGCCCCACTGAGGGGGAGAAGTCATTGAGGAGGGGGTACTGTTAGGGCTGGGCTCCTACTACTTACTAGCAGCTCTTTTCTTTTAGTGCACAAAACTGCTCAGCTGTCGGTTAAAAAACAGTCACTCATTGTGTTCACAGTGACTCACCTGGTTACCATTAACTTGCTTCATTAGTCCAGCCTACAGCCTGCCTCTTTTGGCTATTTAAGCAGCTTAGCTCATTTTCTCCTCACCCTTGCATAGTCAATTCCCTACAGTACGTTCCTATGAATTACGTGGCCTGGCTGACTTCTCTTACAATACCTGTTCCTGATTTTGCTCCTCACTTCGCTGACTTCTGGCTTCCTGATCCTGGATCATCTGATTACCCGCTCTGGCATCCAATTCCTGACTTCTGTTTTTGACTATGTTCCTTTTTGCTATTTCAGTGATTTTTAACTGCATTTTCTGTATCCGCCTGGTTTATGGTTCCTGACAATCAGCACTGGGAGCTCCGTCAGACAGTGAACACACTCAGCAAAATGAAAGCAAAGGAGGAAGAGCTGTCTTCTCGAGTGCTGTGCTCTTTACCTCCCCCTAAAGTGCAGTACCTGGCTGTGTGATTGAAGGCACTGTACTGCTGATTTTTTGAAAGGCTGTGTATATACAGTATATATGTGTGTGTGATTGTATTTGTGTGACTCTGTATGTGATTGTGTGTGTGTGTGTGATTGTGTGAGCGTGATTTTGCGTGTGTGATTGTGTGTGTGATTGTGTGTGTGTGTGTGTTTTTATATCTGTTTGTATGTGTGTATATGTGTGTGGAGCATTCCACACATCACATGACACGCTGCAGACATTCCACCCATCCCATGGTACACTGCAGTGCATTCCCTCCATCCCATGTTACTGCAGAGCATTCCACTCATCACATGTTACTACAGAGCATTCTACTCATCCCTTTACACACTGTTGAGCATTCCACCCATCATATGACACACTGCATAGCATTTCCACTATCCCAGGACACACTGCAGAGCATTCCATCAATCACATGACACACTGAAGAGCATTTCACCCATCCCCTGACACTGCAGAGCATTTCACCAATCCCAGGGGCCCGGGCTCAGAGGAAAGGGCCTCAGGACCAGTGGGTCAAGGGGCGCTAATGGTTTTTTGCACTGGGGCCCTAAAGGTTCTAGTTACACCTCTGCATTTCATATTGCATTGAATGTTAATTTGTTGTTATTCATATTAATATTTGTTGATAAAGGCAGATGTGGCCATTAAACTCCAATTGGTGTTTCATGTTAAGTGTTATACTGACCAGGCATAGTTGTGTGAGCCACGCATCCTTTTTGTAGTCAAATATTAAATCTCCCATAGATCATCAAGACTAGAATTAT